>JAPFRF010000003.1:1413750-2827500 GCA_029282475.1 Phrynocephalus forsythii | reverse complement strand
CAGGTGCAGCTAAGCTAATGCTGATCTAAGCATAGGTCAGGAGGCCAGGAAAACAGGATATCAGGATACACAGACCAAGAGCCCCTTTCCGTCCTTATCAGTAATCACTCACTAGCTAGGGAGCCTTCTCCCTCCCACTCATGGAACCTATTTCCTTTGTGTACCTGTTTACTGAACAGATAACGCTTGCATTCTTTCCCCCCACCGAGGAATGTTTCTCTGTATCTATTGTGTTGCTCTCTTATAATAAACACTGGGGCTCAGGCAGCAGCAAGAGAAGGCTCAGGGAAGAGAAGGCTCAGGGAGCAGAAGGCTCAAAGGGAGAATCATCACCAATCTCACATGCACGCAGCCGATGCAGACACAGAGAGACACTCAGACACCCATGGAACCCTGACAGACAGACGAACAGGAATGCTGCCCTGAGCGCCAGATGATTGCACCCCGAAACTCTGTGTCCTGTGTGATTCGTCAACATATGGTGACCCCGACGTGATTCCCCCAACGCAACGGCAGAGGTGATTCCCCCAAGGCAACGATGACGTGATTCCCAGAAGGCAACACAGATGCAATCTCCTGCAGCAAGGCAGATGCAGAGGAACCACTAGGCACAAGGACCAGGCTCCAGGCCGGAAGGCACGAATGTGGCCCATCCTCATCTCCCTACGCCTGTTTGAGACGCGTCCAGACATCCTCCCCAGGGATCCCAAAGGTGAGATGGGAGCGTTTTTCTCGGTTGAAGAGCGAAATGAATTCAGTGGGTCAGCTAATTTTCGAGCAAAAGCATGCCAGTAATAGTACAGCCTTTGCCCACAGTCCCTAAGGTGGGATCAGGGGGGCAGGGAAAGCCTTGGGAAAGCCAAGAGTCCCAGATAGAGTTTTGGGAGTCACAACAGCCTTTGGGTTGGGAACCAGCCGTAGGAAGAAATCTACAGGCAGAAAATTCCAGGGTTGGCAATCAGAACGCAGGTGATAGAGCAGAGCAACGATGGGGACGCATGGAAATGCCCGCTTCACTTCTCCCCACAGATTTTCAGATGTCCCTACCAATAATTTTTCCACCTAGTGACCTGCAGTTAGGAACAGTGTCCCACAATCAGGAATGGGTGGTGCAAAAAAGGAAACCCCAAGAAGATTTAGGAAATTCAGCAACAGAATATCTGGAAAGGTTAAGATCAAAAATTTCCATTAAGAACGGTCTCAGCACAGGGCAAAATGACACTCAGGAAGAGTTCATCAAACCCCAGAAGCAAGAGGGGAAAAATTTTGTCCTGCCAGAAAATGTATCTCCAAAAGGCAAGGAGATGCCCCAAAGGCAGTCACTTTTCTTGCAGCAAAGAGCCAAGCCATGAGGCAAGATTTCCCAAAGAAATGCAGAGAGGCCAAAATTTGTCCATGGCTCAGTAACGCAAGCCTTGAAACCATTTAAAGCTCAGGATTCCATTTCCCAGGAAAGCTCCACAGGCTTCAGAAGCAGCCAGCTTCAGAGCAAATGCAGAGTTCAGCCTTGGGCTGGACCAAAGCAGATTTGCCCAGAGAGGGAATCCCAAAGATAGACCTCTTTTCCAAAAGGACAAAGTTAAGGCCAGCCTTCCGTCTGCTTTGGCAAACGCCAGGCACCCTCAGTACAAGTATAGGAGAAAGTCCAATTTTTTCAAAAATCTGTACCCTATTTTTCCCTAAGAGATTTTCATCTTTCTCCAAAGCCATGGAGAATTTAGATTTTCTCTCTCAGAAAGCTTAGGCAGCCAGAATTCCCCTCATACTCTCTTTAGCAAGCTACAGGAAAATTTAGGAATCAAAAATGCTTCTCTCTCTCTCTCTCTCTCTCTCCCCCCTCTGTCTATCGACTGGAAGCAGCTCGGGGAGCGGGGGAAGGGGGCTGGAAAGCAAGCAAGCAGGGGAGGAAAAAAGGTTTTTGGATAAGAAAGTTTGCTGGAGAACGAAGTTTGCTGGAAAGCAGGCAGGTATCAGTTGTCAGTCAGGAATTGTGAGAAAGATTCCTGGAGATTTCAAGTCCTTTAGAAAAATGTCCCAAAGATCTCATATTTCCACTATTTTCCGGGGGTAAAAAGGAATTATATGGGTGTGATCCATCCCACTAGCACACAGAAAGCATGCAAGATAGCAGGAAACATGGAATGGTTATCAGTTTGCTAGGAAGAGTAGACTGTTATCTTTAGAGGCATTGTATAAACAAAGCTAGCTTATCACCTTCCTGTGGGTTGTAATTACAAGTCAGCAAGCAGAGGCATCTTTCAGAGTTGGAAGCAAATACTACAAATCCCATATGCCTTACATTTTTTTGGGCACAAGAATCAAAGGGTTTAAAAATGTATAAAAATCATCACTAATGCATGTTCCTTTTGCCTCCAAAAATCAAGCAGGGAAAAAACCTTCCTCTCAGGGTATGAGTTTCAAATTTACAACAAAACAGCCAAAAAGAATTAGAAAGAAAGGGGGAAAAATGCCCCCCCCTTCAAGCCTCTTCAAGCAAGGCTTGATTTTAACTATACAATATGTACCCTGAGAGAAAGAGAAATATATTCTCACAGGTTTTCCATGGCAGTTATTTATGATCCCAGAACATACATCCCAGAACATACATTCCTCATTTTCTCAATTGCAAGGACTATGGTCAGAGGGCAAGACTGATGTCCTCTTAAGGACTGGACTTGGCAATCATGCAAACCAGATTTGGCTAAATCAGATTTTACCACCAGAAGAAGAAGACATTTCCCAGATCCATGAACTTTTAGCAAAAGGACTCTTAAAAGGACTTTTCAGCAAACAGCCATCCATTGAAGCAGAGAAGAAATATAGTTAAGTCTTTCACATTTCAATAACAAAAATGTAAGCCCCTAGCACAGACAGATATGCTTACTTATGTATTCTCATGTATTCATGTATTTGGAAAATATTCACATGTCATGGAACTTCTTGCTATGCATTACCTCTTAGCCACAAAGGTATTCATGTACTGCTTATTGATTGCTATCCTACTATGAGAAGCAACTGTTTTCTATTACGCTATCAGTGTTCTTGCTAAATGCATGTATATCTGTATGCTAGATTATGCCTATGTACCTTTTAAGTCTTGGGAGACAATCATGCTTATTATGCCAGTTCATTTCTTATTGCAAGTTATGAGGAGCTTAAGTTTATATCTCTGAAAGTTATATGAATATCGGGTGCTGTGTAACTCGGTAGGAGAAAGAATGCAGCCAACATTCCAGAGGGGTCCCCACATTAGATAACACATCACAGCCAATGATTTATGCCATGCACTTGGCTTAGTGCTCTCACAATGAGCATGGGAGGGGGAGGAAATGGCCATGGAGTGTCACCACAGCAACTCTCAAGCACAGCCATAAGACATCTCACATTTTAGGGCATAATTCTCACATCTCAGCCCAGATATATGAAGCTTGTCTTGCCAGAGACATGTCACTCCCTCCTACATAAGGAGCTGAGTTTCCTCTTGGGCCAAGCAATGAGGCCCCTGGGGCAAAAGACCTCAGGGTGCCAGGCTTTCAAGGTCTGCATGGCTTGAGCACCAGATGAGTGCCTGATTTCTGGTAGGTTTACACCTGTGCCTCCTGACTGGTATGCAAGCGCTCTCTTAATTAAAAGGAAAGGGAGAGATGTAGGGATTTCATACCCCGATAGCTCTGTACCTCAAGAAATGGGCAGAGCACAAAAGCGCACCTAGAGGAAGCTGAGGACCTGGATTTCCCAGAAATCCCCAGGGCTGAGCAGGCACCCAGGTGCAGCTAAGCTAATGCTGATCTAAGCATAGGTCAGGAGGCCAGGAAAACAGGATATCAGGATACACAGACCAAGAGCCCCTTTCCGTCCTTATCAGTAATCACTCACTAGCTAGGGAGCCTTCTCCCTCCCACTCATGGAACCTATTTCCTTTGTGTACCTGTTTACTGAACAGATAACGCTTGCATTCTTTCCCCCCACCGAGGAATGTTTCTCTGTATCTATTGTGTTGCTCTCTTATAATAAACACTGGGGCTCAGGCAGCAGCAGGAGAAGGCTCAGGGAAGAGAAGGCTCAGGGAGCAGAAGGCTCAAAGGGAGAATCATCACCAATCTCACATGCACGCAGCCGATGCAGACACAGAGAGACACTCAGACACCCATGGAACCCTGACAGACAGACGAACAGGAATGCTGCCCTGAGCGCCAGATGATTGCACCCCGAAACTCTGTGTCCTGTGTGATTCGTAACGCAACACTGCAGCCTCAGTCCATTCCTTGTGGAATGATGACACTTTTGAATGGCGTTTTCCTAACAATCCTCTCCAGGCTGCGGTCATCCCTGCTGCTTGTGCACCTTTTTCACACTTTTCCTTTCCACATAACTTTTTATTGATACAGCACTTCGGGAACATCCAACTTCTTTTGCAATCTGTACCTTTTGGGGCTTTCCCTCCTTATGGAAAGGTCAGCAGTTTTTCCCATGATTGGGATTCCTACTCAACCAGCCTGAGGGACCATTTAAATGTTCAGGAGCTCTTTGCAGGCATTATGGATTCATTAGCTGATTAGAGTGGGACACTTTAAGCCTAGAATATTGAACCTTTTCACACTATTCTAATTTTCTGAGATTGTGATTAAGGGGTTCCATAAAGCTGCATGCCAGAATCATCACAATTATACCAAAGTATGGCCTGACATATCTCGCTTTGCATGTAATGAGTCTCATATATTAGTTTCACCCTTTGAGTTGACTTACTGAAATAAATGAACAAATGCTAATTTTTTCGATTTTCACCTGTAATGGGAGAATGTTGATGTCATGTGTCATTAAATTGTCTCTAAATTATGGAGACCATTTGGATGAGTGACCTCCAGAGTTTCCTGTTTGTCATTTTTGCTCCTAGAGAAAATTCAGACTTAATTTGATCAGTGATCCACATTCAATTTCCTGATGGTCCAGACTATCACAAAACTCTCCAGAAGCACATTTCAAATGAGTATCTCCCCCCCTCCCCCCAGTTTTCTCCATTGTCTAATTTTTGTACCAATATAGATTAACTGCCTTGTGGCTATATCCATTTCTGGAAAAGGCTTCAGGAATTAACCTCTAGGCAAAATCTAGAGCTGGAATCCTGGAGGCAGTTCATGGCTGTGTGCAATCATGTTCTGGTAACTCCTGCAACACAGCTGGAATTTATTGTATCAGCTCTGCTGTTCCATTAGACTATTCCAGCAATGTGGAGAATTTTTTTTCTTTGATGCTTGGGTAACAGTTTTAATCTCCATATTAATCTACCCAGACTTTGAGCTCTGAAGAGGCCAGCTTTGCATGCAGTGTGGAAACAACATGGCTTATATACAGAGCATGATACTATAGTCTCTTGAGACTGAGAGATGCCTATACTTTAGAATAACAGGAAATACAAGGAAATGGATGACCCTTGTCTTTGTCTCCAGGGACGGGGGGGGGGAATCACATTTTCTGATTGTTTTCATTGCTGCCCTCCTGACTCTCCACCTTCTTCTGAATTCTCAGCTGCAGGTTTCCATTTGGATTAATGACTGAAACATAGAAAATGTTCACAATTTCAGTGTCTTCGTTGTGAACATTCAAGTTCTGTAGCTCTTCTGTAGTCATACTTTTTGTCCTAAAATTCAACTCCAATCTTGCTTTTTCACTTTCTCTCACTTATATCAGAAACTGTTTCAAGACACTGATGCTTTCTGCCACTAATATACTGTCCTTGCGAATTTTAAATCATTTAGTCCTTCCAGTGACATGGACTCATGCTGTATAGGGCTCTTCAGGTCATAATCAAGACTTTCAAATGATTCAATCTAATGTACATTCCTAATGTTTAAATTGATTATCTTTTCCTGTAGTTTGAAAACACTGCCCCAAGTCCTAGTCTCTGAAGCCATGGAAAACAAACCAGTCCCCTCTTTAATATAGCTTCCTTTCAAATATTTAAACATGGCTATCATATCCCCTCTCAGCCTTCTTTTTTTAAGGGTAAACATTCACAGCTCCCTAAGCCGCTCCTCATATGACATTTCTTCCAGACCTTTAACCATCCTGGTTGCTCTCCTCTGGACTCATTCAAAGTTGTCAACATCCTTTTTAAATTGAGGTGCACAGAACTGGACACAATACCCCAGGCGGGGTCTGACCAGAGCAGAATAGGGTGCTATCACTTCCCTTGATCTGGGGCCTTTTCACACGACCCCTAAGATCCGCTGGTCCCTTAAATTCGGACCAGAGATCTTGGGGGTTCGTTTCTGTTCCTCCGTCCCCACCCCTCAGCACTTCCTGCTCCTGTCGGCGTGAGGGGGAGGGGAAAAAGGACAAAAGAAGCCTTTACTAACCTGCCGGTCGAACTTGCCATGAGCCCCGAGTCCCGTTACTTCCTGGTTCCGGCTCAAGGAGCTCTTAAAGGGGCGGGAGGCAAAAAAACAACAGACAAGCCAGGAGAGCCCGGCACTCTTATTCGCATCAATTTTTTTCACCTGCAGAGAGCAGGTACATGAAAAATGTGCTGGGTCGCGCTAAAGTGGGCGGGGTCACACTTAATTGTCTCCAAACTCCGGAGCTGGTGGGAAAACATTTCTAAGCTCCGGAGCTGGGAGCCATTTGCAGCGCAGCTTAGGGGTCGTGTATAAACGCCCCTAGATACAGTAAACCTCGGCGGATCGCGGGGGTTAGGGACCCACCCTACCCGCGATCCATGAAAATCCGTGATATGGGGAAGTGGGTGGGGTGGGGGCTCTCAAAAGCCTCGGAGGAGGCACCCGTGGCGGCTGCGGAGGGGGGCACCGTCCTCCACGCACCCGCCCTGCGCGGCTCAGAGGCCCTTGCCGTCCTCTCCCCACCACCCCCACCACGGCTCCGAGGCCTTTTGGGCTTCTCGGAGGTGCAGGGGGGCGCACAGAGCGACCAGATGCCCCCGCACCCCCCCCCCACGGTGCAGGTACTGTGATCCTGCGATGTAGCGGGACCTGAACCGCGAAATGGCGGGGGGTTACTGTACTAAGCTTCTGTTGATGCAACCAAGAATCACATTGGCTTCCTTGGCCGCCACGTCACACTGCTGATTCATGTTGAATTTGTGGTCCACCCAGACTCCCAGATCCCTTTCACAGGCACTATTTTCCAACCAGCTGTCTCTCATCCTATAGCTGTCCAATTCATTTTTTTCTTTTTGCAGCATCCTATATTTCTCTCTGTTGAAACCCATTCTATTAGCTTTGGCCCAGCACTCTAATCTGTCAAGGCCATTTTGGATTTTCATCCTATCTTCTAGGGAATTAGCAACTACTCCCAATCATGTGTCCTTGAAGCTTAATCAGACAATACCCAGAATGTGAGTAGCTGGCACACAAGCTTTAAGGGTGCAAACACACTCCTAGCCACTGTTGAAACCTGAGTATCAGAGCAAACTTTTCAGTGGGAGTGTCTACAATTGGAGTATTCTTAGAGATGTGCCATAATAACAAAACAAATTCTCATCAATGTTTCTTCATCATTCTGGGGAACTACAAAATTTGGTTCCAGGCCTAATGCTATTTAACATCTGTACAGAACTTGGATGAGGGGATACAGATGTCATTTACATAAGACACCAAACTGGGAGGGGAGCTAATTCTTTAGCGTGTCTGGTTCTGAGCATAATGGGTGCAATGATAAGCTGTAATGTGCCGTGAATGGGGCAGCCAGGATGAGAAAAAAGAATGGAAACCAAATCTACTGCTCAGTATGAAAAGAAGACTGAGAGGCAGTGTGATAGCCATCTTCCAATATTTGAAAGGCTGCCATGTGAAAGGCGGAACAATCTTTCCCCCCTGTAGCTCCAGAAGATGTGTGGTGTTGTTACAGTCGTGACTGACTCTTCGTGACTCCACGTCCATGGAGTTTTCTTGGCAGGAATACTGGAGTGGCTTGCCAGTTCCTACTCCAGGCGTCTACAGCACCTGATATTCCCTGGTGGTCTCCCATCCAAGTACTAACTGGGGTGACCCTGTTTAGCTTCCGAAATCAGGCGAGATCGGATGTGCTTAGGGCATCTAGGCAGCACTAGCTCCAGAAGATAGAACCTGAAGAAATGGATTCAAATCATTAGAAAGGATATTTCATCTAACATGCAGAAATCCTTCTTGATAGCAAGAGCTGTTTGACAATGGAATGGGCTGCCCCGAAGGGTTCTCCTTCATCAAATTTCTAAAACAGAGGTTAGGTAGCCACTTGACAGGGATCCTTTAGCTACTGATTTCATGCTTTTGCAAGGGGCCAAATTCAATGACCCTGGAGGCCTCTTCCAACTCTTTTGCCCACTGCCTCCTCATGATCATATGCTCCTAACTGGTTGAGCAGCCCAAGTGAGATTATAAATGATTTGGCCTCTTCTGACATAGCATGGATCCCCCTTTACTAAGAATTACTAGTTTGATCAAATGGCCCCAACATCAAGAGATTCTTGGCTCCCCAGATACCTTGATGTGTTCTTGAAATAACTGCCTATATTCCAGAATGTATAGAGCAGAATCCTGATTCAGATTTATTTGTTTATTTTATTTTAGAGTATTTTTACCCTGCCTTTCTCCTTGGAAAAGGACCCAAGGTGGCTTACAGTAATGAGGGATAATATACAGTCCAGTACAATTAAGACATGTTCAAGTATTGAGAACAGGTGGTTGATTCCCTATCTTTGTTAGGTCTTTTATTCTAAATTTCTCACATGATTGTGTTCCTTTTTTGGCCAATCACCAGAAAACAGTAATTTAAAAAAGAAATAATAGTATATCTGAGCTTGCTGCTAATTTGTAGCCTTCATATTATAATTCTACCTGCAGAGCTAATATCTACTCTTAATAAGGGCCAGTTAGAAGAGACGGCAGAAAACATTTCCAGTCCTAGACAGTTCATGCCAGTCTCATTTCACTCTTTAATGTGAACATTCCTTTTTATGCCTTTATTTTTCAGCATTTCTACACAGCCTTGCAGTTTGGGACAGTGAGTGACTAATGGATTCCCATTTCCAAAGCTTGCTTTATAGTTCCTGTGACAGTGTTTAGCTTTTCTGAGAATCGCTTTTGCAGGAAAGGAGTCAAGAGACTTGTTATAGCTATGATCTGCTGTCTCTACCACTGGGCTTGGATCACTTAGAAAGGTTTTAGTTTGGTTTCTGCTCTTCACAGGCCCATCTGAATCCCTCCCTGACCTTCTCCTCTGATTTGCACTTTTTAAAGTAAGTGTCAAGCAGGAAGTCTTTGCTGCTTTGTTTCACTGCTAAGGGCTTATTTGATTCTTAAGTATTTGGTCCATTCATTTGGATTAAAGTTTAGTGTTTGATGGCTTTGGGCAGATCAGCTCCCAGCCATCATCTCCCTCGTTGCCAATGCAAAGTTCCCAGTCCACAGAGAATGTTGATTACTCTCAACTGCATGGCATGGGACTACCAACTGGGACCGAGGAAAGAATGGGTATTGTTTATATCACCTTGACATATACAGAGAAGGGTGGTGAGGTTCTTACCATACAAAGCTGCTCAGTTCTAGAATTTTCTTGAACTGCTTATGTATAGGCATAAAACCCAGATGTATGAGTCACAACAATCATTTAAAAAGCCTGTAACTATGATATAGACTAGACCTGATGCCTTATGTTTTGTCTATATTTGAGACAAAATATTTTAATTTAACTGGATGATGAAAAAATAATCTGAAAAGCAGAGAGGCTATTCTAGAGCAGCAATTTATTGCTTCTGAGATAATGGTGGCGAAATTGCCACTCACACACATCACTTTCTTAAAATGAATGATAATGCATATCCATTATACTGAATCAAAAGACTAGTCCATCTAGTCCAGTCCTGTTTATTTTAATTGGCAGCAGCTGTTCCAGCCAAAGGATCGTCCTAGCACTAATACCTATTATCCTTTTGAAATGGAGCTGCAGATCATAGAATCATAGAATCACAAAATCATAGAGTTGGAAGAGACCACAAGGGCCATCCAGTCCACCTCCCTGCCATGCAGGAACCCCATCAGATGTTGAATCTGGGACACTCTGCATGATCCACATATTCTCTACCATCAAGCAACCAGAGCATGCAGAGAGGAAGCAGGTGGTGAGAGGAGCACACGGCCAAAGGGCAGAGAGCTAACTTCCTGTTCTTGCAGGAGCAAGGGGCGGAGTTTTAGCTTTAAATACCTGCTCCCAGCAGCCCCTCAGTCCTTTTCTGGCAGAGCAGCAGAGAGGAAGCAGGTGGTGAGAGGAGCACATGGCCTAACGGCAGAGAGCTAACTTCCTGTTCTTGCAGGAGCAAGGGGCGGAGTTTTAGCTTTAAATACTTGCTCCCAGCAGCACGCACCTGACGGCGCGTGCAAACTACAAAAAAAAAAAAACCCTTATAATTTCTTCTGGGTATAATTGAGTTTCTAAAGCCAAGCTACTCCTGAGGAAGTCCTACACACATTAGCAAGTTAGCACTGGAAACTTCCTGACGTGCTTGCAGTTGGAGTAGAGGTGCTTTAGCAGCCCCTACACAGTTAGATTTTCAATAAACAACAAAAGAAGTAAAGAGTCTTACTAGATTAAAAAAAAATTAGTGCAAGTTTACATTTTTGAGACCTTCAATACATTTTATTGCACTCGTTAAAATGGAGTTGCAGGGAGCAGCTGTAGTTACCTGCAGTACTTGTGCCATGTTTGTTATCTTGACAGAGCGTGTGCAGAACTACATCTGCTGCAAGTGCAAGCTGGTGGCACTATTGGAAGAGAAGGTCCAGCAGCTGGAGGCTCGCATATCCGACCAGCAACATATTAAGGAGCTTGAGCGGTTCCTGGACAGAGCGGAACAGACTACCCAGGTCCAAGAGGAGACAGGGCAAACTTCAGAGGAGGAAGTCACTCCCGCAACTCAGGAGGGGAATGGGTGGAGGAATGTGACTCAAAGGAGTAGAAGGCCAAGGCATCGCTCAGAGAGTCTCATCTTGCACAATCAGTTTGAAGCTCTTTCCCTCAGCACACCTCATGAGGCACACATAGAGGAAGAATTGGTTCCACCGGAGGATCTCTCCCTCATCACTATTGATGAGATACAAGATCAGGTACATGTTGATGACCAGGCTGCAGGAGAGAAGCTCATTGTACTAGGGGATTCTATAATTAGAAATACGGAGGGATGGATTTGTGAGGAGCATGATAACCGTATGGTCACTTGCCTGCCGGGTGCAAAGGTTGCAGACATCACCAGAAATATAGATAGCTTGTTAGAGAGAACTGGGAAGGAGCCAGTGGTCATGGTACACGTCGGTACCAATGATGTCGGGAAGGCCAAGCGGTCAGTCTTGGAAGCCAAATTCAGGTTGCTAGGTAGAAGATTGAAGACCCGGGCTTCCAAGGTAGCATTTTCAGAAGTGCTACCTGTTCCTCGTGCAGGACCCGTCAGGCAGGCAGAACTCAGAAGCCTCAATGCGTGGATGAGGCGATGGTGTCGAGAGGAGGGCTTTAGATTTGTCAGGACCTGGAGAACATTTTGGGACAAGCCAAACCTGTTCAGGAGGGATGGGTTGCACTTGAATCATGATGGGACCAGATTGCTGGCACTCAACCTAAAAAAGGCAGCAGAGCAGCTTTTAAACTGATAACTGGGGGAAAGCCGACAGGAGCTGAGTGGCATCCGGTTCGGAACACCTCATCCTCGGGGAATGAGGTTGGAGAGGGTAGAGAATCACATAGAGAAGACATAGCAGGTATAGGTATTAGCACCGGGAGAATAACGGAATGTGACAGTTCATCTACTGAAAATAAAAGCTGTGGGGCGAATAGAACAAGGCAGCAGCTGTTGTTGCGGGACCCACTGTACGGGTGCTTTCTTGTGCTCAAAGCCTCCGAGCAAAGATGGGAGAACTTGAACATTTGGCAGCTAGGGATAACATTGATATAATAGCCATAACAGAAACCTGGTGGAATGTGGAGAACCAGTGGGATACAGCAATCCCAGGCTATAAACTCTATAGAAGAGATACAGGGGGGCGGGTTGGAGGAGGAGTGGCCATCTATGTCAAAGAAGGGGTAAAATCCAGCAGAATGGAGATTGACAGAGGGTCTGACTCCACCATAGAATCACTGTGGGTTAAACTACCAGGTCCAAGGAGTGATGTGATCCACCCAAGGGTTATTAGGGAACTGAGAAATGAAATTGCAGATCTCTTAACGGTTATATGCAACTTGTCTCTTAAAACGGCCACAGTGCCGGAGGACTGGAGGATAGCAGATGTCACACCAATTTTTAAAAAAGGAAGGAGGGGGACCCAGGAAACTACAGGCCAGTTAGCCTTACATCTGTCCCAGGGAAGATGGTGGAAAGCCTCATCCAAGAGAAAAACTTAAAACACATAAAAGAACAAACCTTGCTGAGAGAAAATCAGCATGGCTTCTGTAAGGGTAAATCTTGTCTGACAAACCTCTTAGAATTTTTTGAAAAGGTCAACAGGCACGTGGATTTGGGTGAACCGGTTGATATAGTCTATCTGGATTTTCAAAAGGCTTTTGACACAGTCCCTCACCAAAGGCTGCTGAGAAAATTGCACAGCCAGGGGATAAGAGGGCAGGTCCTCTTATGGATTGAGAACTGGTTGAGATCCAGGAAACAAAGAGTAGGTGTCAATGGGAAATTTTCACAATGGAGAGAAGTGAAAAGCGGTGTGCCCCAGGGCTCTGTCCTGGGACGGGTGCTTTTCAATCTGTTCATAAATGACCTGGAGACAGGGATAAACAGTGAGGTGGCCAAGTTTGCAGATGACACAAAACTTTTCCGTGTGGTGAAAACCAGGGAAGATTGTGAAGAGCTCCAGAAGGATCTCTCCAAACTGGGGGAATGGGCTGAGAAATGGCAAATGCGTTTTAATATAACCAAATGTAAAGTAATGCATATTGGGGCAAAAAATCCAAACTTAATCTATCAACTCATGGGCTCTGAGTTATCCGGAAAGAGATCTTGGTGTGTTGGTGGACAGCTCCATGAAGGTGTCTCCCCAATGTGTGGCAGCGGTGAAGAAGGCCAATTCCATGCTAGGGATTATCAAAAAGGGGATTGAAAATAAAACAGCCAACATTATAATGCCATTATACAAAACAATAGTAAGGCCCCACCTGGAGTATTGTGTACAATTCTGGTCACCGCATCTCAAGAAAGACATAGTGGAACTGGAAAAGGTGCAGAAGAGAACGACTAAAATGATTACTGGGCTGGGGCACCTCCTTTATGAAGAAAGGCTAAAACATTTGGGCCTCTTTAGTCTGGAAACAAGGCGCTTGAGGGGGGAATATGATTGAGACATACAAAACAATGCAGGGTATGAGTAAAGTGGATAGAGGGAAGCTCTTCTACCTCTCCCAAAATACCAGAACTAGGGGACATACACTCAAATTGAGGGCTGGGAGAGTAAGAACTGACAAAAGAAAATATTTTTTCACCCAGCGTGTTGTAAGTCTATGGAACTCCCTGCCACACAATGTGGTGATGGCATCTGACCTGGATGCCTTCAAAAGGGGATTGGACAGATTCCTGGAGGAAAAGTCCATCACAGGTTACAAACCATGATGGAGATGTGTAACCTCCAGGGTTTAAACCAGGGTACTTCAAGGGCCAGATGCAGGAGAGTGGTATCAGGAGACAGATATCTAGTCTCATGCGCTCCCAAACACATCTGGTGGGGCCGCTGTGAGATACAGGAAGCTGGACTAGATGGGCCTTTGGCCTGATCCAGCATGGCTCTTCTTATGTTCTTATGTTCTTATGTTCAGTATTGTCTGGCCAGAATTACACAAGCATATAGGTAATAGATTCTGGTTCAGTCATGGGGAAAGCCTGCTCAAGAACACAAAATGTCATGCACCTGCTCTTACACATGCACTTTTTCTCAAGCAGAAAACTGTTTGGTCTATATGTGTAGAATCTCAAAGAAGGATGAGTACAATGTCATACAATTTGGTTCTCCTGTTCCTGGGAACTCTCAGCCTGCCACATCCAGAAAACCCAAGGGTCTAGTGTGAATTCCTTGTTAAACCTTTAGAAAGACTTTCTACAATTATGTCCTCCTTGTACTAAATGTTAATTTTGCCTTCTTTCTTGTGATGTTCTCTGAAAGTGCGTTGAGCTGATTTCTCAATGAACTAATTTTCAGAGACAGGCAGGCCATGTTAGTCTGTTACACTAAGTATCTCAAAAACAAAAACAAACCACTAATAAAAACAAAAGTATTCTGGCAGCTTTAAGACCAACAGACTTATTTCTCTGAGGCTTTAAGCTTGTAGCATTATCTTGTCATTGTACTTTTCTTTCACTTTTCCTTTTGTGATACCTTAATGAATCAGTCCATGTTCCGGTATCGGCCTGCTTATATTTTTACAAATTTCGATCACAGTTACACTTGGGAGGCTTTGGAGAACACCTTGTTCAGATGAAAGTCAGAACAGAGTTGTCATGTTGAATTTTTTTATTTTATTTTCAGCTACCGTTAAATTCTGAAACAATTATCTCTATGATGGGCAAAGCAAGAACAACGAAGAGGATGGGTCCTCATTTCAATGGCATTACACTTACATTCTCCAATTTTCCTCATGGAACTCAATGGCTGAAATCCTTTTGTTTAGTGTAGTAAGTTGCACTAGAGTACATCTAAATCAGTGGGGATTTAGTGAGTCAGGTCCTTCATAATATGCATTGATTCAGATGGGACTACTCTAGTTATGACTTACATTAGCCTAGTAAGTGAAATTTGTATGTGACAACCCCCCCCCCTTTTCAAAATATGCTCCATTAATAAATGGCACTTTTGCAGTACTGCTGCTTGTTTTACTGCTGCTTCTCCCTGTTTCTGATTCACATCCACACCGACCACACCAAAGGAACCATAGCATGATGGGCATTGTTTCATCATAGCCAACCGCTGTTTTGCACCTTAAGCAATTATAAATAAACCTTTCCGAGATATCTAAATGGAGACGGAAAGTACCATAATTGTGGATCCCTAGCACATGGACCAGAATGCATGTATATGTACATTCTCTACAGCAGCACGCTCCTAGAGGGCAGCACGTATGTATTACTCGACCGTCAATAAAATTACAGAGCAACATTGAAACTGATTTCATACAGATAGATGTCTCAACTGACCATATACTTACATGACCTTTGCCTGGATTTTCCTTTGGAACGAAAAGAGAAACAATCTGTCCATATTTGCAACATTCTTCTTTTATGTCATCCACTATATCTGTAAAGTCAGAACAAGAACTGAAAGCTTGCAGCTAAGAGCCAGTACAGCTGACTGGATAAAGAATGGAGAAAGGACCCAGGACTCCCATTTTCAAAATACAAATTCAGGAATGCATCTAGCAGATCATCATACCTCAGAGTCAACTACTGAACAGCTCACTAGGGACAGCAGAAAGTCCCCACGGGGGAGTATTAATAAAGGCATAAACTTTTCAACCAACTGTATGAGAACCATTGCAGTGTAGCAGACAGAGTGCTTGACAAGAACTCAAGAGGCTTGAGTTCAACTCCCTCCTGGTCCTGGAAACTCACTTGGCATGGCAATGGCAATGGCAAGTACATCATATATTTTAAAACTCCTACCAAAGAAAATCAGATGTAACTTGACAATGGCAACTTGATAATACAAAGGAGTTACAGTAATAAATTACGCCTAAGCTTGGCAGCTGACAACTACTGTATTTTTCCATCTATAAGAGGCCTCAATGTATCAGACAACCCCAACTTTTCCAACCCAAAATTACAGTTTCACAACTGGGGAGTTCTCCCCTCGGCTTACTTCCATGTATAAGGCAACTCTCCATTTTAGTCTAAAATTTTTAGACAAAAATATAGTGTTACACTTGGGAAAATACTGTATTTATTGTAGTCAGCCAGATTATAGTAGTAGCTACATAGTAGTTACACTCTGAATGTTTGCCCTAAAATCGAAGAAGGGAACATGTTAATAGCAATGAGAAGCAAGTATTTATTTATATCTGCCTCCTGCAGGTATAAACTGCTAACAGGATTTTGCCACAGACAACTTAACTAGGCAAGTAATTGGGCCATGGTTCGCTTACAAGAGAGACATAAGAACATACGAAGAGCCATGCTGGATTAGGCCAAAGGCCCATCTGGTCCAGCTTCCTGTATCTCACAGTCGCTCCACCAAATGCCTCTGGGAGCGCATGAGACTAGATCTCTGTCTCCTGGTACCACTCCCCTGCATCTGGCCCTTGAAGTACCCCAGTTTTAAGCCTGGAGATGATACATCTCCCTCATGGTTTGTAACCTGTAATGGACGTTTCCTCCAGGAATTTGTCCAATCCTCTTTTGAAGGCATCCGAGCCCTGCATGTCAGTAACAAAATTAAAATAAAAGCTTGATTCTATAAGCACCAAATTAATCAAAGTGTCCACATGATTTCAGCCTGAGAAATTAAAGAAAACTATCACAGTTGCTCTTCAGTTCATTATTAAAGTTTAAACATTGTTACTAGTATGACACATCCCAGTAGTTTTATTTAGGCAAAAAATACTAAGGCTGGGTGGTAGTGATTATTATTTATTTGTAATTTATTTCTAACATATGGATTCTGCCCATGTTAATGGGACCTATACGCTAGGTCAGTGGTGGCAAACCTTTGGCATTCCAGATGCTTTGGACCACAACTCCCAGAATTCCAAGCCTGTATTTCCAATGACAAAGGACTGTGGGAGTTGTGGTCCAAAACATCTGGAGTGCCAAAGGTTCGCTACCACTGCTCTAAGTGATCATTCCAATGTCATATGGGCCTTAACCTCCCACACCCATACATAATAAAAATAAACCACAAACTCATTAAAAACACCCAAATAAACAGAATGAAGGCAATGAGCCTCAGGTGGCACAGGGTTGAAAGGTACACTAACAGATGGGGAGAATACTGTATGCTTAAAGTAGTGGTCTCCAACCCTGGGCAACCCAGTTGCTCTGGGACTGCAACTCTCAGAAATCCCAACCAGCGCAGCTTGTGGTGAAGGCTCCTGGGAACTGCAGTCGAAGAACATCTGGGTTACTCAAGGTTGGGACTCACTGCCTTAAAGGCTTCAATAAAAAGTGTAGTATAGCTGTCTTTTAAAACTGTGGAGGGAGGTGGCCTGCCAAATCTTCAGTGGGAGGCCCTTCCAAAGTACAGGGGTCCAGACCTGTGTTCTTGTTGTTGATGATGATGATGTATAGGGGATCTGCAAGAATAAGTATAAATGTTTTGTCTCTGTACTTGGGCACCACCTATCCTGCCTTTCTTAACTGTGACGAAGAGATGTTATAGGGAACATATGCTACCCCTGCTACAACAACTGCACTGTCTACTATCCTGTTTCCAGGGCCAATTCAAAGTGCTTCTCATTACCTATAAAGCCTTATATTAACCTTCTTGGTGCCAAAGATCATCAGAGGAGATCCCCTTGTTAGTACAGGCATAGTTGAACGGGGGAGCAAAGCAAAAGCAGAGAGTGATGCTTATATATCACCCTATATATATGACAAACAAGCAAATGAAAGACAATGGTCTGGCAGGGCAAGGTTGCAGCTTCAGTGGGTTGTGCCATGCCAGTTACTTCCAGAAAGGAAAGAAGGTAGGGAAGGGCTAGGGAACGAGCCAGGCTGGGCGATACTCAAAGTGTAATGGACGTCTAGGGGCCGGCCAACATAAGAAACGGAGACAAGTCTGCTGGTTGGTACATGGAGTTGGGGTATGTATGTTTTGTAGAAAGAGGCTACCAAAGGGTACACGTGGAAAAAATTGCCACTCTAGGTTATGGCTTTTGGGAAACAAGTCTGATTTGGATTTATGGTGAAATCCTGGACCTGACTGTTTAAGAATTTCCATTATGAAACATAGTGTATATTTTGCCAGCTTGATTCAAAGCAGGATCAAAGATTCAATGTGACTGGGCTCTGATGCATTGAAGAGAACACACCTCCAGGAGGCTTGGGACTTTCAGGTACCTCTGCAGCTATCACCTCTGTATGAACTTATGTACTGGGTTTCATTTGATAAGTTTCCCCTCCTTCCCCACTTCTTGTTCTCTGCCTCTTCAGCTTTCCTATTTCAAGAAAAGTGAATATAAAGGTAACCCTACCATTAGTGAGAGTGAGGCAGCCATCATAAGCAATTGGGTTTACATGTCAGGAAAACAGGAGCCAACTGATTTGTTTAATTTATAAATAAATAGTGTATAAATAAATATTCTGCCATGGAGGGTGGTGGAGTCTCCTTCTTTGGAGGTTTTTAAGCAGAGGCTGGATGACTGTATGTCAGGAGTACTGTGATGGGGGTTCCTACATGGCAGGGGGTTGGACTTGGATGGCCCTTGAGGTCTCTTCCAACTCTATGATTCTATAACCTTTGTGATCACTATGTGCAAAAACACCTTTATTGCAGGTGGTGCTATAACATTAGCTCATTTCTTCTCATATTTTATTACTAATGTGTAATTAAGACATTGTCCATACTAATAAATAAGCATATGTACTTTCATACCTCTGGGAAGAGATTGATATCTAACAGTGCATCTCCTGTGGCATGAAGGAAGAAAATTCTCTTTACAAGTCCAGACAAACTTTAGAACTATTTGTCTTTTCATATGCTCATGCACACTGGTATATTCAGAACTATACTCTAAAATAAGCTACAGTGGACCCTTGTATAACGTACAGCTCGTATAACGGAAAATCCGTACAACGGGGAAAAAATCCATCACCGCTCTCCCCCCCCCGCTCCAACACGGGAGCAGGCAGTCTCTGGGGCTCTTAACTGAAGATGCAAGCTGGCCATGGAGGAGGAGGAGGAGGAGGAGGCCCAGGCCAGCCCGCTGAGCCCAGCTGGGCACCCACAGCAGCGGTGGCTTTGGCGGGGGGGGGGAGGAGGAGAAGCGCTAGGTCAGCCCGCTCGGCTTGGCTGGGGACCCACAACAAAGCTTCTTCGGGGATGGCCGCTCCTCTATTTTCCTTCCCCCTTTCCGTCTCTCTTTCTCTTCCCCCTCCCCACAATTGCACCTCATCTCCTCCCATGCTGAGGCCACCTGATGGTGCTGTGGATCAGCGCTCCCGGAGCTGGCGCCAGCAGAGGAGGTGGTGGAATGTGCCCAGGGCGGGCGGCGCAGTTGGCCCGTTCGCGGAGCCTGTGTCTCTGGCTGCTGCTGCTGTTGCTCAGTCCTGCAGGCGGTTTCGCTTTCCCCCTGAGGAGCAGCAGCAGCAGCAGCAGCAGCGCCTCTGCCATCCCTTCCTCCTTTGTCTCTCTCCCCGCCCCTCATTCATGAGTTGGAGCCTCTGATCCACAGGCTTCAACTCGCTGTTCCTCGCTGAGAGAGAGAGAGAGAGAGAGAGAGAGAGAGAGAGAGAGAGAGAGAGAGAGAGAGAGAGATATTGCAGGGAAGCAAGTGAGCACCTGCCGGTCCCAGATGTAAAACTTCTTCTGCCCAGCAAGGCAAAGGAACAAGAGAGAGTGCAAGCACACGCACACGCACACACCCACACCCACACTAGATCCCTTGGGGCAACAGCAGGGATCCGCATTGGAGGGGGGCATCCAACAACTGCATGCTGAGCCCAGAAGAGACAAGAAGAAGCAGGAGGAGGCATGGGGAGCTGCACCAGGAGCAACAGCAGCAGCAGCGCGCACACACACACCACTTCCCTGCCTCTGAGGGCTTTGTGGCACCTCCTCCATCTCCTCCTCCTCCCCGCTTGTTCCCTCCTAGTGGCTGCCTAGTAGCAGCAGCCAGCAAACCTGCGGGTGAACTGGCGGGGCTGTGAGCGATTGAGGAGGGGGGATGGACCGGGCAAAGAAGGAGAGGAAGCGAGCCACGAATTCCGCAGTTGCTCGCTCTGGGCTGCACCAGAATTCTTACAAAAAGAAACCTCGGCGGGTCCCCCCCACAATTGCACGATTGCTTTTCTCCCACCCCCATCACCATCCGGCGGCGTCTCCTTCCTCCTTGCAAAAGGGCGGAGGTGGTCCTCCGGAGCCTGCCCCCTCCCCTCATGCCAGAACGGCCCTCCCAAGAAGGGCAGCAACCAGCTGCTGCTCAATCAAGGCATTCTTCTTCTCAGGGGACCTGGAGGGCGACCCCTGAAGGCACCGTGGGTGACTGGTCCCCCACGGTCGACGTCTTGGACAGCCCTGAGGTAGGACATCAAGGCTGGACAGCCCTGGTCTTGGCTATGCATTGGAACGGATTAAATCTGTTTTCAATAAATAAATAATAAATAAATAAATTTGTATAACGTAATTTCATTTGGAACGAATTAATTACGTTATACAAGGTACTACTGTATTTGTAAAAGAGGTAGCTTACCAACCTTCAAATTCTCCATCATTCTGTAGAGAAGAATCACTCAAAATATTTAGCAGTCTCAGCACTGGAGTTGGAAGCATCACCAGATCATCAATGTGGGGGGCTATTTAAGCAGCACACAGTTAAAAAGCAAGGTAATAATTGTGTATCAAAGCAACTGTCAAGGCAGACAAACGACATCTAACAAACGGTTTGTATAACATCAAATCTCTACAACATAACAAATTCCGGAGAGAGGGGAAATTTGCTTAACAGAATCGCCTATGGGCCAAATCCGTACAACATAAAAATGGTCGCGATTAGGGATTACTCTGTTTTCAATGCATTCCTATGGGAAATTTGCATAAAGGAAAATTTGATTAACATAATTTCATTTGGAACAAATTAATTCCTTTATACAAGGTACAACTGTATAACTTTTTGATTGTTTCATATTGCTGTAAACCATCTGGAGTTCCTTTAGGAAGATGGGTGGTATATAAAAACAGTATATATATAAATATTAAGAAACTTATCCAAACCTGTTACCAGGTATCATATATCCTGTGACTGACTATGTTTTATGTTTTATCACATGCAAAGCACTGCATCTCACACCTCAACAGGTCCAGCTATGTTATATCAGGACTATGTGGAGAGGGGATAGGCCTGAAAAAACAGGAGGAGATGTGAAGTCAACATCAATGTCAGGCATAAATGGACCCCTCGGGAGTCTGTAAGGCTCCCCGTTATGGGCAAAGATTTGTTTTTAAATTGTTGGCAGGTAGCCAACTCATACTGAGGGACAGGAGAGATAGAACAGACTAAAACAAACTGGCCAATTTTCTATCAGAGCTGGTATAGCTAATACAATTTGTAAGTATAAAAGGCAGTCACATGACTCACCAAAAGGAATGCTGAAAAAGGGACTGCACAAGGCATTTGCAGCAGTAGTTCTTTTCTCTTGGTCATCGTGAAGCATACTGAAAGACAAAAACAGTCTTTATTGTACACTGAAGATCACAAGATACAGGCAGACAGGCTGGTAAACACACACACACACACACACACACACACACACACACACACACACACACACACACACACACACACACACACACACACACACACAAGCAAGTGAGCAAAATTTATCATATATACTCGAGTATAAGTCGACCCGAGTGTAAGTTGGGGCCCCTAATTTAAACCCAAAAACTGGGAAAATTTATTGACTCAATTATAAGCCTAGGGTGGGAAATGCAGCAGGGCCTGGCAACTCCTCCTTTGTGAGCTGGGTGTGTGTGTGATTTTTAAAATGACTTTTAGCCACGGAGGCAAGTGCTTGAGTTGGTGGCTAAAAGTCATTTTAAACATTGTTTTAAATTGACTTTAAAAGGTCATTTTAAACATGGGGGGTCGGGAGAAGTGGCACACAATGTTTAAAATGACTTTTAGCCACTGACCCAAACTTGCCTCAGTGGCTATAAGTATTGACCCGAATATAAGCCGAGGACCCATTTTTTCAGCCCAAAATTAGGGCTGAAAAACTAGGCTTATATTCGAGTATATACAGTACTTCCAAGTAGATGGCTTTCAAAAGGTTTAGACAACTGTAGTAATGTTGGCAGGTAAAGAGTTCAAGATCATATTCATCATGTTCTAAGCCAAACTAACTGGAGATCCAGGTAGCGAACACAGCCATGAGCTTGGGTGGGGAGATCTGGCCTGTTGGGGAGGTGATTAAATCAACGTCCTAGACACCGGAAAACCATGGCTGAAGTGGCCATCAGGGTGTCCTGAGGATGGCTTCAGTGGGACTCTAGGCAAGGTGATCTACCATTCAAAGGATGAGTGGAAATGGAGACAACTTGTATAGAAGGGCACCTGATCATGGAAGAAGAAACCTGCAACTAGGAGAATTGCTGCCTAGGCCTGCCCTGGGTAGAAAAGTGAAGACACTTAGCATTCTGGATTGAAGTGATATTGATCCATATTGAGGGTTCCCCATAGATCAATGAGGTAAGTATAGACTTACTGATAGAGTTCACTTAATTGTTCCTGCAGTTTCCAGTTATGATGGTGTAATCTGATTCATCGGTCTCACCCTCAACTCAGAAGGAAGCCAACAGGAGTACAACTGAGAACTGGAAGGTCAGAATGTACTACTCCTAGGCTGGCTATTTTTCACATTCTGCATTCATTCAAATCAAGTCTTCGTGTAGCTCCATACTCAGAAAAGCTCAAAAGAACATCTCGCTCCAGTAGCTCCACTAGAGTCAGACTGCAGGAATAAGATAAAACTTTACAAAACACCCACTGGCCCTTCTACTAATTATGTTGCACCCAAGCTATCTTTGTAAGGTGGTTGTACAATAAAAGCCTTCAAAGATAACAATTATTTCACAGGCTTGGATGGTAGTGTTTTCAGCAAGTGGACTGCACTTATAGAGGTGGGCTACACTTAAAGCTACAAGACAACATCTTCTAGATGACAAAAAAAATCATAAAATATCTTCCTTCAAACCAAAATGGGCAGCATACCTTTTAAGGAGATCTCTGAGGTGATAAGCTGGGATGGCAGAATTTACCACACTTTTGCTGGCAAAAATGTGATCAATAATGGCAGAATTATTTGCCTAGAAAGGAAGGAAGGGGGGGGAAGGAAAAGGATAAAAGAAAAAGGGGGATACTCATTAAGAAAAATCTTGCTTTTACTTTTAGTAACAAGATCATATAGGGATTCATCAGACTTCAACACAACTAGTTACTATAGTCAGCCCACTGACTTCAGACTTCAACACAACTAGTTACCCAGTCAGGTAAGGGTAACATTTAACTTGTCCATCCACATAAACTCATATTAATAATGAATCTGTACAGCATTAAATATCTTGTATCCAATCCTAAAATCAGCCCATTTAACAGCTGCTGGACATTCATTCTCTTCACCCACCTACAGTATTCCCTTTCAGTGTGCAAACCTCCAATTTAGTCAACATGATGACAAGTAGTGATACATCTTGGATTTTATGGCAGATTTGGTAGCAACCCTACTGGGCTCAGGTTCTTAAGAAAACAAACAGTTCATAAGAACATAAGAACATAAGAACATAAGAAGAGCCATGCTGGATCAGGCCAAAGGCCCATCTAGTCCAGCTTCCTGTATCTCACAGCAGCCCCACCAGATGCGTTTGGGAGCGCATGAGACTAGATATCTGTCTCCTGATACCACTCCCCTGCATCTGGCCCTTGAAGTACCCTGGTTTCTCCATCATGGTTTGTAACCTGTGATGGACTTTTCCTCCAGGAATCTGTCCAATCCCCTTTTGAAGGCATCCAGGCCAGATGCCATCACCACATCCTGTGGCAGGGAGTTGCAAAGACTTACAATGCGCTGGGTGAAAAAATATTTTCTTTTGTCAGTTCTTACTCTCCCAGCCCTTAATTTGAGTGTATGTCCCCTAGTTCTGGTATTTTGGGAGAGAGAGAAGAGCTTCCCTCTATCTACTTTACTCATACCCTGCATTATTTTGTATGTCTCAATCATATCCCCCCTTAAGCGCCTTTTTTCCAGACTAAAGAGGCCAAAATGTTTTAGCCTTTCTTCATAAGGGAGGTGCCCCAGCCCATTAATCATTTTAGTTGCTCTCTTCTGCACCTTTTCCAGTTCCACTATGTCTTTCTTGAGATGCGGTGACCAGAATTCTACACAATACTTCAGGTGGGGCCTTACTATTGTTTTGTATAATGGCATTATGATGTTGGCTGTTTTATTTTCAATCCCTTTTTGATAATCCCTAGCATGGAATTGGCCTTCGTCACTGCTGCAACACACTGGGGAGACACCTTCATGGAGCTGTCCACCAACACACCAAGATCTCTTTCCTGATCCATCACGGATAACTCAGAGCCCATGAGTTGAGAGATGAAGTTTGGATTTTTTGCCCCAATTTGCATTACTTTACATTTGGTTACATTAAAACGCATTTGCCATTTCTCAGCCCATTTCCCCAGTTTGGAGAGATCCTTCTGGAGCTCTTCACAATCTTCTCTGGTTTTCACCACACTGAAAAGTTTTGTGTCATCTTGCAAACTTGGCCACCTCACTGTTTATCCCTGTCTCCAGGTCATTTATGAACAGATTGAAAAGCACCGGTCCCAGGACAGAGCCCTGGGGCACACCGCTTTTAACTTCTCTCCATTGTGAAAATTGCCCATTGACACCTACTCTTTGTTTCCGGGATCTCAACCAGTTCTCAATCCATAAGAGGACCTGCCCTCTTAGCCCCTGACTGTGCAATTTTCTCAGCAGCCTATGGTGAGGGACTGTGTCAAAAGCCTTTTGAAAATCCAGATAGACTATATCCACCGGTTCACCCAAATCCACGTGCCTGTTGACCTTTTCAAAAAATTCTAAAAGGTTTGTCAGACAAGATTTACCCTTACAGAAGCCATGCTGATTTTCTCTCAGCAAGGTTTGTTCTTTTATGTGTTTTAAGATTTTCTCTTGGATGAGGCTTTCCACCATCTTCCCTGGGACAGATGTAAGGCTAACTGGCCTATAGTTTCCTGGGTCCCCCCGCCTTCCTTTTTTAAAAATTGGTGTGACATCTGCCATCCTCCAGTCCTCCAGCACTGTGGCCATTTTAAGAGACAAGTTGCATATAACCGTTAAGAGATCTGCAATTTCATTTCTCAGTTCCCTAATAACCCTTGGGTGGATGCCATCTGGGCCAGGTGACTTGTTAATCCTCAATTTATCGATTAGTCCTAAAACCTCCTCTCTTTTAACCTGTATTTGATTTAATTCTTTAGTCAAGAGGGGTGGCTCAGGCAGCAGAATCCGCTCAAGGTCCTCTGTCATGAAGACAGACGCAAAGAAGTCATTCAATTTCTCTGCAATGTCCAAGTCCTCCTTAACCTCCCCTTTTTCTCCCTCACCATCCAGAGGGCCAACTGGTTCTCTGGCAGGTTTTCTACTTCTAACATATTTAAATAAGCTTTTATTATTACCCTTTATATTGCTAGCCATGCGTTCCTCAAAATCTTTCTTTGCCTCCCTTATCATCTTCTTACATTTCTTTTGCCAGAGTTTGTGTTCATTTTTATTTTCCTCATTTGGGGAGGATTTCCATTTACAGAAAGACCTCTCCTTGCGTTTTAGAGCCTCTCTAACTCCACTCGTTAACCATGCCGGTGTCCTCTTGGACTTAAATGAGCTCTTCTTTCTTTGTGGTATGCACTTGTGCTGGGCCTCTATTATTGTTGTTTTAAACAGGCTCCATGCACTCTGAAGAGATTGGATTCTTCTAACATTCCCCTTCAATTTCTCTCTAACTAGTTTCCTCATCTGAGGGAAGTTTGCCCTTCGAAAATCAAGGGTTTTTATGTCTGATTTGGTTGACACTCTTCCTCCGACATGCATGGCAAAGGAGATTGCAGCATGGTCACTTTTCCCCAGAGGCTCAGTGACGTTCACATCCCTGACCAGATCCAGAGTATCACACAGTATTAGATCCAGAGTTGCCTGTTCTCGGGTGGGCTCCATGACAAGTTGCTCTAAGGCACAGTCATTCAGCAAGTCGAGAAACCCAGTTTCTCTTTCTTGCCCGGAGCTCGCATTGGCCCAGTCAATGTGGGGATAATTGAAGTCTCCCATGATTACTATCCTATCCCTCTTAGCCACCTCCATGATTTCTCTCCTCATTTCAAGGTCCCCCTCAAGTTTTTGATCTGGTGGACAATAGAATACTCCAACTATCACATCACTCCTGGGACCTGGTAGTTTAACCCACAGTGATTCTATGGTGGAGTCAGACCCTCTGTCCATCTCCATTCTGCTGGATTTTACCCCTTCTTTGATATAGATGGCCACTCCTCCTCCAGCCTGCCCCTGTCTATCCCTTCTATAGAGTTTATAGCCTGGGATTGCTGTATCCCACTGGTTCTCCACATTCCACCAGGTTTCTGTTATGGCTATTATATCTATGTTATCCCTAGCTGGTCCCGCAACAACAGCTGCTGCCTTGTTCTTTTCCCCTCACAGCTTTTATTTTCAGTAGACAAACTGTCACAGTCCATTATTCTCCCAGTGCTAATACCTGCTATGTCATCTCTATGTGATTCTCTACCCTCTCCAACCTCGTTCCCCGAGGATGAGGTGTTCCGAACCGGATGCCAAACAGCTCGTGTCGGCTTTCCCCCAGTTATCAGTTTAAAAGCTGCTCTGCTGCCTTTTTGAGGTTGAGTGCCAGCAATCTGGTCCCATCATGATTCAAGTGCAACCCATCCCTCCTGAACAGGTTTGGCTTGTCCCAAAATGTTCTCCAGTTCCTGACAAATCTGAAGCCCTCCTCTCGACACCATCGCCTCATCCACGCATTGAGGCTTCTGAGTTCTGCCTGCCTGACGGGTCCTGCACGAGGAACAGGTAGCACTTCTGAAAATGCTACCTTGGAAGCCCGGGACTTCTACCTAACAACCTGAATTTGGCTTCCAAGACTGACCGCTTGGCCTTTCCGACATCATTGGTACCAACATGTACCATGACCACTGGCTCCTTCCCAGTTCTCTCTAACAAGCTATCTAGATTTCTCGTGATGTCTGCAACCTTTGCACCTGGCAGGCAAGTGACCATACGGTTATCATGCTCCTCACAAATCCATCCCTCTGTATTTCTAATTATAGAATCCCCTAGTACAAGGAGCTTTTCTCCTGCAGCCTGCTCATCTACATGTATCTGATCTTGTATCTCATCAATAGTGATGAGGGAGAGATCCTCAGGTGGAACCAATTCTTCCTCGGTGTGTGCCTCATGAGGTGTGCTGAGGGAAAGAGCCTCAAATTGATTGTGCAATATGAAACTCTCTGAGCGATCCCTTGGCCTTCTACTCCTTTGAGTCACATTCCTCCACCCATCTACCTCCTGGTTTGGGGAAGTGATTACATCCTCAGAAGTGTGCCCTGTCTCTTCTTGGACCTGGATAGTCCGTTCCGCTCTGTCCAAGAACCGCTCAAGCTCCTTAATATGTTGCTGGTCCGATATGCAAGCCTCTAGCTGCTGGACCTTCTCTTCCAATAGCGCAACCAACTTGCACTTGCAGCAAATGTAGTTCTGCACACACTCTGTCAAGATGACAAACATGGCACAAGTACTGCAGGTAACTACAGCTGCTCCCTCCAACTCCATTTTAGCGAGTGCAATAAAATGTATTCAAGGTCTCAAAAATGTAAACTTAAACTATTTTTTTTAATCTAGTAAGACTATTTACTTCTTTTGTTGTTTATTCAAGATGTAACAGTGTAGGGGCCGCTAAAGCACTTGTTAATGTGCGTAGGATCTCCTGAGGAGTAGATTGCCTTGGGAACTCAAATATACCCAGAAGAATTTTTTTTTTAGTTTGCACGCGCCGTTAGGCGCGTGCTGCTGGGAGCAGCTATTTAAAGATAAAACTCCGCCCCTTACCTCCTGCAAGGACAGGAAGTAAGCTCTATCTCCTCTGACCGTGTGCTTCCTCTCACAGCCGTGTGCTTCCTCTCACAGCCTGCTTCCTCTCTGCTTCCTTAGCTTCCCAGATGTTCTTGGATGAAAAGTCCCACCACTAACTGTGCTAGCCAGGATTTCTGTAAGTTGTAGTTCGTGAACATCTCATTCCTGCTCTCTAGAAGTGGTGCCACAGCGTCCCACTTACAAAACAGTGCTCAGCTGCCTGGGTTTTGTGAGTGGTGGGGCTATGGGGCAAACAGCCATGTCCAAACTTCATCCCTCCTGATGTTTTGGTCCACAACTCCCAGAATTCTAATCTTAGATTGCCAATGACAAAGGACTGTGGAAGTTGTGGTCCAAAACATCTGGAGGGCCAACGTTTGGACATGCCTGGAGGATTTTAGCTTAAGAAAGGTATAGAACAGATCATTCTCTGGTATTTTCCCATTTCCCTACCATTCTGGTGCAGCAAGCTAGGACTAGTAACCTAACCATATATAAGGCCACTTCCTCTGTATTCATGACAAGTTCATTTCAGTTCAGGGATTAAGATAATAATGGATCAGGGGACAAAAGTTTTAAAATTTAACCTTTCTCACAACAAAACTTCAGCCCATATAAGGCTCTGCCTTTCTAAAACAAGGATTTTTGGAGCGCCTGCTAAGCCACAAAAAGCTCAAAAAAACAGACTAAATCCTCAGAAGTAACACATTTCTCTGCAAAGGACAAAGCTACTTACCCTCCATTCCTGAGATTGGACAATATGTTTCAGTTTCATTCCTGAGAACATCTCCAATAATACTATTCCAAGACTCCAAAGATCTACAGCAGATGTACATTCCGTCCCACTTTGTACTCCAGCCTTGGATAGGTAGTTTTGTAGTTCGGCTTCAGGAGCCCGGTACCCATCAGTCTGAATATACTTCACATCCTATGAAGCACCAAGAACTTTTTAAAAAACCTCTAGTTTTACATTATCCTTTTGCTCATTAGTTGGTTGGTTTTCCGCTGTCTACTTAAGCTGCTTTATAAATAACAAAAGATACTATAAAGAAACACATTTTCTCTTCACAGCAAATAATCCTACAAGTTTAACGCTTTCCTATTTTCTCAGAGCATGCTAACGTGGTTTACATTAATAAGGTTTCAAGATGATAAAAAAGGAAAGGCTGCTTGCTACTGAACACAGATTTCAATGTGTTCAATTTTCAATTAACTTTGTGAGTTGTTGGATGTACCAACAAGGTTACAAATCCAGTTCACTGTAGAATGATATTACCAATGATTTAATTAGCATGAGTGGAATGACAGCATGTAAGATTGAGTTTGTGTTTTTTTGCACACTAGAGGTAACAGGAGCCCCGTGGCGCAGTGGTTAAATGCCTGTACTGCAGATAAAACTGTGCTGACAACCTGGGATTCAATCCCAGAACAGCCAATGTTCTAAAATGAAAAATATGTTCCCATCCATGGAGTGATATATGAGATGGCATCAACCTCAACCATGGTTTAAACAGAAAGTCCACAGAAGGAAATCCCAGGAAAATCAAACTAGGAAATGGCAGATATGCTGAAAGATCAAGACAACGCTCAGGTTCCCTTTTTGCAGTTATCTTGCTTTTACGGTCAGAAAACCTCAACCAACATTGCTGGAAAGGTCTTACTGTGGCTCAACCAACCTGATTCCCTTCCTTAAAGCTGAGCCCAAAGTCAATGAGCTTGAAACACTCCTCCTCTGCACTCCACAGGATGTTGCGAGGCTTCAGGTCGGCGTGCACATAGCCTTTGTGGTGGAGGAATGCCAGGGCTTCCAGGATGTCACGGGCACAGTGCTGAGTGATCCACATGGAGCAGCCATGCTGACTGGAATGCACAAGCAGTTCCGACACACTGACATCTAACAACTCTAACAGAAGGCAGTACGATGGACCTTTGGCTGAAGAACACTTGGTGAACACACCATAGAGGGTCACTACAAGTGAAACATATCCACAAATATTGGTAGGGGTTATATATGGT
Source organism: Phrynocephalus forsythii (assembly GCA_029282475.1). Classification (NCBI taxonomy): domain Eukaryota; kingdom Metazoa; phylum Chordata; class Lepidosauria; order Squamata; family Agamidae; genus Phrynocephalus; species Phrynocephalus forsythii. Next base: position 2,797,640 of record JAPFRF010000003.1, on the reverse strand, counting down.
GTCTAATCAGCAACTCATGGAAGTTGTTCTCTACTCATAGCTGGCAATCATGACTGGAAGGAAGTCCACAACAAGACACAGCCTGTTCGACAAAGGATCTAATGCACTCTATGAACCACTGAGTTCTGATTTGTCTTCATATGCCTTATGCCACAGAGGTTAAACTGCAGTACTGCAGTCAAGACTCTGTTTATGACCTGAGTTTCATGCGGACAGGCTCAGGTGACCTGCTCAATGAGGATTCAGCCTTCCATCCTTCTGAGGCCAGTAAACTGAGTAACCAGCTTGCTTGGAGGGGGATGTGTAACCTTCATAATTAAATTGTAAACCACCCATAGATTGCTTTAAGCACCATGGGGCAGTATATAAGCAGCACACTATTTTGCATTTTTTGCTTAACATTGGTTGTCCAATAGCTACAGCCTCCATTTTTAATCAATATCACTTTGTTCTGTTTGGTGGCTGTAGATGACCATGTCCCATATGATGGCAACTGATTTATCATCTATTCTATACCAAGGTTTCTTCTAAGCCGTGCCCCTGTGCACGTGCAACTCTGCCTGCCTCCGTGCAGGGCTCCCATTCTACCACACACTGACAGCAATCATTTTCAGCCCCTGTGATTCTGGTCATAATGGACAAGGGGGAACGGGGAGAGGTATGTGCATTGGGACAAAGTTGGCATGCGAGGGGCAAAGCCCCACCTGGTGCCACTAAAAATAAGAGGGAATGTTGAGCTGTACATCAATTTACATCATCAGTTTTAACAAGCTAATGGAATTCTGTAACAATCAGAAAGCCATCAAGTTGTATGCAACTTGCAAAAGATTAACAAGCAGCCAGCACATAGTATGTATATGCTGATAGTTTTGACAACACCCCTAAGAATCCAAGTAAGATTCAAGTGTTGTGGCTATAGAGATGCCCACATATTATTTATTCATCTATTTGTTTCTTGTTTTAAACAAAAGAAAGCTAATCCATCATTGATACCCTCTGTTCTTAGTACAACATTTCATAACATTTGGACATCCTTTCCTCTCGCAGACTGTACCAACGCTAATGATGCCATGATCTCCAGCCTGCCAATTATGTTGAAAAGAACCAGCAAATGTATACATGCATTGCAAAGACCCTATGCACCAAATCACCTCTTCAGGCAGACCTGCACATACAAATTGCGATTCTAGAGGAAAGGAGTAACATATATTAATGATCATAAGGGTAATTGCTGCTTAGATATGAGCACTTCAGATTAATATCCAGAGGATATGGTTATGATGGTCTGCACCACAGGTGCAATGGCAGCCCAGTACTTTCTCCCTGGACCAGACCAACCGCTTACTACTGGTCTCTGTGAGGTGGGACCAACATCATTGTCACCATAGCAATCACGGAAGCAGCCTGGGAAACTCTTCATCGCCTCCCCATGCAGCCGACCACTTCACTGTGGGGGCAGGAGGGAGATTCTTCCTGCTCAGCCACAGAATGGTCAGCTGGACAGGTGGGGAAGTGCCAGGAGGGCTGCTTTCAGAATTGGTGTGCTGATGATGATGTCAGAAACTCATCCCAAACACAGACTGGTAAGCGGGCAGTCTGGAGGATTGGGCATTGGGCTGCCATGGCATCTGTGGTGCGGTGCTTCATATTCATATCCTCTGGATAGAAATACGTGCCCATTGCTATTGATGATTCCATAAATGTGTACTGCACCTGAGTATGACTGGTAGTTCTGCATTTGTGGGAAGGATTTATATTTATAGGATGATACCTCTTTAGAACAATATGAGCCCCCATTTAGCTGTGTCTGATTTCTACATATGACAGATGATGCTTCTGTTTTACGTAACAGTATGGATCATGAGTTTACTCCTTTTAGAGAATGTGTTGCCAGAAGGCTGCCAAGAGGCAGTTTCTGGTGGTTAGTAACCAAGAAAAGGTATTTTGGTATAGAGCTACCTGAGACATTCCTTCCATGCAAGCTGTGCTTGAAACATTCTGGTACCACCTCCACTTCTCAGTCAACACAATGCGTGGGACAACAATGTGTTAGGAGACACGTGCAAGCAGTACAGGGGCCGCACTCTGTTCGCCGTTTTATGCTCAAGCAAACTGGAGGTCCTTCTGGGTATTCAGGGTTTAGCTCTGCCTTATTGCACTGATGAACTGGGACAGACTCATCTTCTTTAACAACTGAAACAACTGAAACTCAAAACTCTGGGTTTGGCGGATGGGTGGTGGGTGAATGAGACCGACCAGCCAGGAAAACCGTGGGGTCATGTGACCGACCCGGGTAGGCAAGGGAGGCGACCCAAATGTGGGTGGATGATGACGGATGATGGCACAGCCTGCCCTCCCAGAGCCCGCTTGGGGGGGGGGGGGAGGCGTGGCAGCACCCACCCACCCGCACGCCCACGGCGGCCCGTTAAGCGAGAGGGCCGCCGCCTCCCCCCCCCCCCCTCCCTCCCTCCCCCCGCCGAGCCCTCACCGACGTTGCGGTGGCCGCGGAGCTCTTCCAGGGCGGCGCGTTCCTTGCGGAAGCCGTAATCCCCGGCGCCGCCTTGGCCGGGAGCCGCCGGCAGGAACTCCTTGACGGCGACGACGGCGGCGGCGGCGGCGAGGAGGAGGAGGGCGGCGGGGCGCGGGGGTGGCCGAGGCCGCGCGCCTGGAAGACGGCCGCCGACGAGCCCCTCCCCAGCGGGGCCTCCACCTGCCACAGCCGGCCCAGCGCCGCCATCACCCCCGGCCACCCCGACGCCATCCCGACGAAGGGAAGGGAGCCCCGGTCACGTCTCCATGGCGCCCCGGAGGAGGGGGAGGGGAGGGGGGGAGGAGGCCCTCCCTCCTACGTCAGGCGGCGGCGGCGACTGGGCTCCGCGGGGTCCCCGTGACGCAGCGCCCGCGCGCCCGCCCGGTGGGGGCGGGGCTTGACCTGGGGCGGAGGCGGGTGGGGGGCGGGGGAGGCGCCGCCCGGGAGGTCTGGACAGGCCTCCGTCTCCTGGCAGCAGGGTCGACCTGCACACCCGCTCTCTCTCTTCCCAGTCGTAGGGCTCTACGTTTTGGATATTGTTATTTTGTGTCTCGTTATTATTATCATTATGGGTTGTCCATAAAAAATAAATAGGTCCATGTGGTGTCCTGACCGAGCCGATTGCTTTCAGGATAAGAAGCCGGCTGGAATTTGTCAGATGTCTGCTATAGGTCTGAAGAACTGGACGTGTCCCTGAAACGTGACATTAAAATATGAACATTAGTCTTTAAGGTGCCACGTTTTGTGTCTTTTGTTTTGTTTTTCTTTGATTTTTGCCTGCAATTCTTGAAAGGACTAACATGGCCACCCTCTCTGAAAAATCCTCTAGGAAGAAGATAATTTTAGTACGGATTCCTCCGACCTCTTGCGACTGGCTATGGGCGACACAAAGAGCCTTACTGGACTACATTTGTGGCTGGTGTTATAATCTTGATTTAAGAATTAAGTAAAGAAGCAAAGCTAACTGGCAAGCCTCCCGTAGCTCGAGAAATCCTAAAAGTAAAATGAAACATTTTAATTAAAAGCTATGTTAATTAAAATATATGTGGTAAGCATTATATTGTATAGAAGGGTCACAGTGAACTCCATCAGGAATTCTCATAGAATTTGTGTGGAATTTTAAAACGATTCCCAGAACAAATAGGAGAGAAATCATGAGGTGTGCATATAATAGATCGAGTCTATTAGATCATGCCGCAGCAGGAAACTCAACATTAGGGATATAAAATAAGTCATCAAGTGTAATTTTGCCTTTTTATAAATCTATGGTGAGGCCCCATCTGGAGTATTGTGTACAGTTCTGGCCACCATACCTCCAGTAGGATGTTATGGAAATGGAAAAAGTGCAGAGGAAGGCAACCAAAATGATTAGGGCATTGGAATACCTTCCTTACCATCTGAGGCTGCAACAGCTGGGCCGCTTTACTCTTGAAGGATGGTGCTTAAGAGGTCACCTGATCGAAGCTTATAAAATCATACTCAGTGTGTACAAAGTAGATAAGGAAAAGCTGTTTTCCCTATTGCACAACACTAGAATTAGGGGGCACTCCATGAAACTTTTGGGTGCTGGATCTCAAACAAATAAGAGAAAGTACTTTATCACCCAGAGGATCACTGGCCTGTGAAATGCCCTGCCAGAAGAAGTGGTGACATCTGTCAGTCTTGACAGCTTTAAGAAAGGATTGGACAAGTTCGTGGAGAACAGGAGTATCAATGGCTACCATTATGGATGCCTAAGGACAACCTCCAGGTTGGGGAGATAGGCAGGATATCTCTCAATGCCATTTGCGGGGAATCTTAAGCAGGTGAAGACATCATCTTGGGAATACCCTAAAGCCAATGGTGAGCCACTGTGTGAGACAGAATGCTGGACTAGATGGGCTGTGGCCTGTTCCAGCAAGGCTGTTCATATGTTCTTATGCTGGGGTGTAGAGCAATTGACGTACACTGCACTATTGACGTACACTGCACAATTGACGTACACTACACGCCACCCCACCTGAGCTCAGTAGTTCATCTAAAACTTAAAAATACAGGCATCATGTGGCACAGTAGTATTCAATCTGCCACCATCACGATCACCTGCATTATGAATCACAGCAGCATACACTTTTGAAGATTGGAATGAGGTTTGGCATAGATCTCACACTCCTTGCAGAAATAGTTGCAGAACGGGCATGTGATTGCTAAGAGAGAAACCTCAAAAGGAAATTCAGCTCCCCTAGTATGCATAATTTTAATATCTGTGGAGCAACAAGATATTAAAAAACAACAAGGTGCTCAGCAGCTTCTGTTTTTCTCATTTAAAAGACAAAACAATCAACCTGTTCATCAGTAAATTGACAAGCTGATTACATATCAACAAACAATGCAACAAACTGATAACTTTTTTTACTTTTTATTTTCGATTTTTTGAGAATTTAACGTAATACTATAAACATAAATTACATTAAAGAAAAAACATTTAAAGAAATAAAAACAAGCAAACAAAACACAGCAAAGGTCAAAACATTATGAGATCATATAATAAATCAATTATAAATTGCCTTATATATTTACAATTAATCAATAAAGGGCTTCCACATATCTGTATAGATATCCTCTCGTAGTTGCTTTCTATATGATACTCGTTCAAATGATGCCATTGTGTGAAGGGTGGAGGATGGTTATCCTTCCAGACCTTTAATATAAGTCTTTTTGCCACCACGAGAGCTCTCAACATTCAGTTTCGTTGACCTTTAGTTAGACCCAATACAGTGGGGTTATAATTTAAGATGATAAGAATATCTTGAAATAACAGAAATTTTCCAAAAACGTCATTAAAATAGGCAAGAACTTCCATCCCCAGTAGGTATATTACTGGACTTTTCCAAAGCATATGTATTAAGGATGCGTTTATACTATTGCTTCTCCAGCATCTATCTGAATTTATCAATTTCTTTCTAAACATTCATCATGGGGTCCAATATATTCTGAATAGTATTTTTGTTGGATTAGTCTCAATTTCAAATCCAAGGAAACATCTTTTATAGATTCCAATACAATTTTCCATTGCTTAACTTGTATTTCATTTTCTAATTCCCTATTCCATGTGTCTTTAACTTCTTGGATATCTATTTTATAAAAATCTATTAAATATTTATAGACTATAGTTATTGGTTTAGGTTTCTCATTGGAACCAATGATTACCTCTTAAAGCCCTGGTGGTTCTGAAGCACTCATTGCAGATGGGCCAAAAACAGACACCAAAAGGTGTTGAAGTTGAAGATATTGCCATTGTGTATTTGCAGGTAGCTTATATTTAGAATACAAACTGGCAAAAGGTAGAAATTCATCATCTGTACCTATTAACTGATCTAAGGTAAATATACCACATTCTGCCCACTTTTTCCACATAAAGGGCTTTTTCTCAATTTTTAGTATTGGGTTTCCCCATAAAAATTGTTTTTGCATGGGCATATGGGTTGAATTCTAATTGGCGGGCTAATATTTTCCATGTTTTCCTAGTAGCTAAAATTGAAGGAGGCATAATTACTTTGCTCAGAAATATATTTAGAATCTAGAGCGAATGATCCATACAGCGGTTTTAAATAAGCCATTTCAAGAATCTCTGAAGTTGGAGTATTTGGTGTGATGAAAATTTGCCAACAATTTACCTGAGCTAAAAGATATGCATTATGGTAGGCACTAATATCTGGAAGATTAAAACCATCCCCTGATATTGGCAGTTGCATTTTTAAAAATTGAGATACGAGGTGGAGAATTGATCCAAATAAACTTTTGAACTAATCTATTAATTTTTAAAAAATAAACTTGAGGTATATATAATGGGATAGCACATATTACATATATAATACACGGCAATATGTTCATCTTTAGTATATTAACTTTACCCCAAATACTAAATTTAAATAATGCCCATCTTTCTAAGTCATTAGAGATATTGGTAATCAACCTATTTAAGTTCAATTTAATCATATGAGAAATAGCCCTTGGGATTAGAATACCTAAATAATTTAATACCTCTGGACCCCCACAGAACTGCCATTTATTATACAGTGTCAATTTTTTATAATCACCTATTGGCATTAATTCAGATTTTGACCAATTAATTGTATATCCTGAAATTCTACCAAAAAACTTAATTATTCTCATTCATTCTGGTATAGATGTTTCTGGTTTACTAATACATAATAATAAACCATCTGCATATAAAGCTAATTTAAATTCTATTTATTTATGTACAAAACCATCTATCATTCTATTTTGTTTAATAGCACATGCCAATAGTTCCAAACATAGATCAAATAGCAATGGAGAAAGAGGACAGCCTTGTCTTGTACCCCTCTGCAAATTAAAGGAGTCAGAACGAAGTCCATTTACCCTAACTTGTGACTTAAGAACATAAGAACATAAGAAGAGCCATGCTGGATCAGGCCAAAGGCCCATCTAGTCCAGCTTCCTGTATCTCACAGCAGCCCCACCAGATGCGTTTGGGAGCGCATGAGACTAGATATCTGTCTCCTGATACCACTCCCCTGCATCTGGCCCTTGAAGTACCCGGCTTTCTCCATCATGGTTTGTAACCTGTGATGGACTTTTCCTCCAGGAATCTGTCCAATCCCCTTTTGAAGGCATCCAGGCCAGATGCCATCACCACATCCTGTGGCAGGGAGTTCCAAAGACTTACAATGCGCTGGGTGAAAAAATATTTTCTTTTGTCAGTTCTTACTCTCCCAGCCTTCAATTTGAGTGTATGTCCCCTAGTTCTGGTATTTTGGGAGTGAGAGAAGAGCTTCCCTCTATCCACTTTACTCATACCCTGCATTATTTTGTATGTCTCAATCATATCCTCCCTCAAGCGCCTTTTTTCCAGACTAAAGAGGCCCAAATGTTTTAGCCTTTCTTCATAAGGGAGGTGCCCCAGGCCAGTAATCATTTTAGTTGCTCTCTTCTGCACCTTTTCCAGTTCCACTATGTCTTTCTTGAGATGCGGTGACCAGAATTGTACACAATACTCCAGGTGGGGCCTTACTATTGTTTTGTATAATGGCATTATAATGTTGGCTGTTTTATTTCCAATCCCCTTTTTGATAATCCCTAGCATGGAATTGGCCTTCTTCACCGCTGCCACACACTGGGGAGACACCTTCATGGAGCTGTCCACCAACACACCAAGATCTCTTTCCTGATCCGTCACGGATAACTCAGAGCCCATGAGTTGATAGATGAAGTTGGGATTTTTTTGCCCCAATATGCATTACTTTACCTCTGGCTACATTAAAACGTGTTTGCCATTTTGCAGCCCATTCCCCCAGTTTGGAGAGATCCTTCTGGAGCTCTTCACAATCTTCTCTGTTTTTTACCACACGGAAAAGTTTTGTGTCATCTGCAAACTTGGCCACCTCACTGTTTATCCCTGTCTCCAGGTCATTTATCAACAGATTGAAAAGCACCGGTCCCAGGACAGAGCCCTGGGGCACACCGCTTTTCACTTCTCTCCATTGTGAAAATTTCCCATTGACACCTACTCTTTGTTTCCTGGATCTCAACCAGTTCTCAATCCGTAAGAGGACCTGTCCTCTTATCCCCTGACTGTGCAATTTTCTCAGCAGCCTTTGGTGAGGGACTGTGTCAAAAGCCTTTTGAAAATCCAGATAGACTATATCCACCGGTTCCCCCAAATCCATGTGCCTGTTGACCTTTTCAAAAAATTCTAAAAGGTTTGTCAGACAAGATTTACCCTTACAGAAGCCATGCTGATTTTCTCTCAGCAAGGTTTGTTCTTTTATGTGTTTTAAGATTTTCTCTTGGATGAGGCTTTCCACCATCTTCCCTGGGACAGGTGTAAGGCTAACTGGCCTATAGTTTCCTGGGTCCCCCCCCTTCCTTCCTTTTTTAAACATTGGTGTGACATCTGCCATCCTCCAGTCCTCCAGCACTGTGGCTGTTTTAAGAGACAAGTTGCATATAACCGTTAAGAGATCTGCAATTTCATTTCTCAGTTCTCTAATAACCCTTGGGTGGATGCCATCTGGGCCCGGTGACTTGTTACTCTTCAATTTATCAATTAGTCCTAAAACCTCCTCTCTTTTAACCTGTGTTTGATTTAATTCTTTAGTCAAGAGGGGCGGCTCAGGCAGCGGAATCCGCTCAAGGCCCTCTGTCGTGAAGACAGACGCAAAGAAGTCATTCAATTTCTCTGCAATGTCCAAGTCCTCCTTAACCTCCCCTTTTCCTCCCTCACCATCCAGAGGGCCAACTGGTTCTCTGGCAGGTTTTCTACTTCTAACATATTTAAAGAAGCTTTTATTATTACCCTTTATATTGCTAGCCATGCGTTCCTCAAAATCTTTCTTTGCCTCCCTTATAATCTTCTTACATTTCTTTTGCCAGAGTTTGTGTTCCTTTTTATTTTCCTCATTTGGGGAGGATTTCCATTTACAGAAAGACCTCTCCTTGTGCTTTAGAGCCTCTCTAACTCCACTCATTAACCATGCCGGTGTCCTCTTGGACTTAAATGAGCTCTTCTTTCTTTGTGGTATGCACTTGTGCTGGGCCTATATTACTGTTGTTTTAAACAGGCTCCATGCACTCTGAAGAGATTGGATTCTTCTAACTTTCCCCTTCAATTTCTCTCTAACAAGTTTCCTCATCTGAGGGAAGTTTGCCCTTCGAAAATCAAGGGTTTTTATGTGTGATTTGGTTGACACTCTTCCTCCGACATGCATGGCAAAGGAAATTGCAGCATGGTCACTGTTCCCCAGAGGCTCAGTGACATTCACATCCGTGACTAGGTCCTGAGTATCACACAGAATTAGATCCAGAGTTGCCTGTTCTCGGGTGGGCTCCATGACAAGTTGCTCTAAGGCACAGTCATTCAGCAAGTCGAGAAACCCAGTTTCTCTTTCTTGCCCGGAGCTCGCATTGGCCCAGTCAATGTGGGGATAATTGAAGTCCCCCATGATTACTATCCTGACCTAGGACAAAGATAAAATTTTGACTCATTTTATGAATTATTGTGGTAATCTGAACTTTTCTAAAATTACTAATATAAATTGTCTAGATATTTTATCAAATGCTTTTCTGTATCCAGTGAGAGCAATGCAGCTGGATCGGATCTTTTCCTATTAAGAGCTACCAAATTTGTAACTAATCGCAAATGATTTGCTCCTTGTCTATGCTTAATAAATCCCACTTGGGATGTATTATAGTTGAAATTACAGCCTGAATTCTATTAGCCAAAACGGCAAATAGTATTTTACTAACTGTATTCATTAAAGAGATTGGTCTATAATTTCCAAAATTTGTATGATCGTTACCAGGTTTAGGCATAACTGATATATATGCATCATACATAGGCATTGGTAATCTGTCTAATTCAAAAGCTTTCTGATATACAAAGAGAAGTCTAGGAGCCAAAATATCTAAATGTGTTTTGTACCATTCAATAGAAAAAACATCGGGCCCCGGCGTTTTCCTGTCTTTCATTTTCAAGATAACATTTTTAATCTCTTCTATTTCTAATGGTCTTGAAAACACTGCTTTCCCTTCTGAATTTAACTCCGGAAGGACCACACACGTGGAAAAAAAGATATTTTGATCCCCTTTTATTGTGGAAATGTAACTCCATTTTGTTGATGTTGCTTTAAGCGAGATGCCAAAAGTTTACCTGCTTTCTCCCCACTTTCTCAGTATCTCTGACACATACATCTTAGTGTAAATTCAACTTTAGCAAGATGTAGATCAGTGGTTCTCAACCTGTGGGTCCCCATATGTTCTTGGACTGCAACTCCAAGAAACCCCTTTCAGCACAGCGAGTGGTGGAGGCTTCTGGGAGTTGCAGTCCAAGAGCATCTGGGGACCCACAGGTTGAGAATGACATATGTAGATTGTTCAATTCATAATTAGCTTGTTGTAGCTTTTGATAAATATCTGGAGAATGGGATATAGTGAAAATCTTAGAAAAGATTTCACTGTTTTTCCCAGATCTTCTTTCTGTTTGATTCTATTTCACGTCTTATATGAAGTGTATGCTATAATTCCACCTCACATATATGCTTTACATGCCTCCCATTCAATAATGTTCCTTCATTTTGTGCAAAATATTCTTGAAGTTCAATTTGCATCTCTTTCTTAAAATCATCATTCAACAGGGGTCCTTTCCATATTAATTAATTGCATGTCACTGGAGCATGATCCAAAATTTCTATTGTTATGATTTGACATGTTACCACATTTTGCAACAAAGAAGATGACATTTAAAAAGTAATCCAACCAAAAATAATTCTTATGAACTGATGAAACAAATGTATAATCTCGTTCTGTTGGGTCAAATACATGCCAAACATCAATCAATCCAAAGTCTATCATATATCCCTTTAATGTTGGCCTGAGTAATGTTTGAGTTTTTCAGGGTGGTGTATTTCTATCTATGATTGGATCTAGAATTTCATTAAAATCACCTCCAATTATCAAATTATCATGTCATATTCATCAAATGACCCATATTGTGGGAATACCATTCCCCCATATTTCTGAGCCCCAAAATTGGCCAAGCACACAGAGACAACTGAAAGCTGGGGGAGGCCTGCATTGGCCTGTATTTCCCAGCAACCCCCAGGGCCGAGCAGATACCAGATGTGCTGAGTTAAGCCCAAGAAGGCAGCAAAACGGGATGGCAAGAAGGCAGCAAAACAGGATATCAAGACCAGAGGAAAAACAGGACATCAGGGCCATCTGCTCTATCACCCTTGACCCCACAGCTTCTTCCCCCTGGGTCCTCATCAATAATGAGCCAATATGGTCCCACAGATAGACATGCATTTCCCTCCCACTGAGGGGGTGAATTTCCTCTGCCATTATCTGCCACTGTGTACTTATTAATAAAGACCGATCCTCAGGCAGCTTTATCAGCTCACTCACACATCACACACCCTCACACACGCTCACACATTCTCTGACACACCCACTCATCCATGCATGCAGCCCAGAGAGAGACACGGACAGGAATGCTGCCTGAGGATCAGATTATTTCACCCTGAAGCTCTGTGTCCGTGTAATTCGTAACGCAACACCATACATTCATGAAACATTACTGCAGAGTCTAAGTTTGGTCCATAAACATTCACAATTGCTATCATCATGTTTGAAATTTTCACCTGTAAACAAATGGATCAACCACTACCTGTAAGACTACCAAAGGAGCATTTTTATGTATAAGTATAGCTACATCTTTGGAATTCTTAGAAGATCCACTAACATACAATACACATTTAAGAAACAAAAAGTACAGTACTACCAACTCATCAGTGCTGATTTTTATAAATTAATCAAGGCTTTAGAAACATGTAGAATATCAATAGTATGAATCCAGCAAAGCCATAGACCATGACTGGGGCTATGAAACCTGTGACCATGCAAATGTTGTTGGATTATAGCCTCTGATTCCTAATTATTGTGGAACTGAAGGGAGCTGCAGCAGTCCAGCAATATCTGGAGGCTCAAATTTTCCCATTCCTGTCTAGACAGTATTCCTGAATAGTGGGGCTTACACAGGAAATGCCACTCCTCTGATGCCCTAACTCAGTGGGCATCATCCTTCAGCCCTCCAGATGTTTTGGACCACAACTCCCACAGTCCTTCGTCATTGGCAATCTAGGCTTGGAATTCTGGGAGTTGTGTTCCAAAACATCAGGAGGACCGAAGTTTGGACACCCCTGCCCTAACTGCATTGATGCTATTTCAATTTAATAAAATAAAAGGAAACACCACAACTTAGATATAACTTTTATTGTGCTATCTGAAAAAGTAAGAACTGCATTCTCTCCATAACAAAATTAAGAGTACAGAGCTATGGAAAAGTTTTTTTGAGGGTGGGGTGGGGTGGAGAATATAATTTTCAGGCACATGTTGCAGATTCCTAGTTAACAAGTGCTGTGGAACATCAGTTTCTACAGCTCATTTTTTAAGAAAGTAAGAAGCCATGCCGTATGAGACCCAAAGTGTATTTAATTAAGTATTGTTATCCCACAGGAGCAAACCCTCCGGCAGGGTATCCACACAACTGCATTCTCACAGTTGTGCTCTCCAGCAGTAAATATCTTAAGGCACCCTGCCTCTGTTACTAAAGAGATCCCTCAAACTAGCAATCACTAATTGCTGGAACGCCTTACTTGTGTGAATATAGTACATTTTAACCTTCTATAGGAAGTATACAGAATGTGGCAGAAGCAGTAAGTGTGACAGCATGAGAAATCTAATAAATGCATACATTTCAACATAAATTTATGACAGGTTCTCACACTATTTCATTTGAAAAAAATTGGCTGCCATTGAGTGTGCACTTGCTTCTTAGTAAAAAACCCCACCCCCACCCCCACCCCAACTGAACAGTAAGACATTCTGAGTAAATATGCACTGGACCATGCTGCAAAATGAACTTGGTCTGAATTTAACTCTCTGCAATCTCTATAAGAATGTATATCAAAGCAGCTGAACAACTGATAAGGACACTTTAATCAGAGTAGAAATTTTACTCAGAATTTTATTCCCAGTGTAAGAGCTGCCCAGACTTATGGAGAGGCCTCATGCCTAAACTCTTGATCACTGAGGGGTGCCTTGCTCTAAATTTTATATAGAATCATAGAATTGGAGAGCTGGAAAGGATCCCAGTGGTCAACAAGTCCAACTCCCTACCAAAGCAGGAAATTCTGACCTCAAGGCATTCCTCACGGGTAGCCATCTAACCTGTTTATAAACTTCCAGTGGTGACGTTAATAAAAACCCCTCTGCTGTGAAAGTCTCTTCTCCTTTCAATCTGCTCTTTCAATGTTTTTTCTCCTAATGTTTTAATCCCAGCTACTGTCTGGACAAATATACATCTTCATACAATTCCATCTTTGATGTGAGACAACTGCATGATAAAAGCCTTGTCTGGAACATGTATCACTCACAAAATGTAGTGACCTGTGTATAGTGTTATTTAACAGTGTTTGACAAATCTCATGTACTAACTGCCCTGTCTTACAGCACTTATTGTATGAAATGCCACTTTGGGCAGTAGTTGACAGCTTATGAGATTTCATTCTTAAAAGCATTGGACCTGAGTAAATGAAATTGGAATAGGTAACTGAATTCCAAATATCAGTGCATACCTTTAATCTAAACTTGGTCACAAAAATGTGGCAGAATAATGATGAGAGTTGGGGTAATAATTCCTTGACAGGAAGGTATTGCAGCTAGAGATCTAGCTGAGGCTGCTGTCTGGAAATTGTGTGACTATGTACCTGCAGTGGTATTGCATTGTTTGCTGAAAGTTGTCTGTGTACAAATAGGATGGCATGGTTAAACTGGCATTTCCAGATAGGAGGGGTGGATACACTTGTCACCAATCCAAGTGCAGTCAGGCATTTGTAGTGCAAATCCGCTCCTCCCCTCATCTTAGTTCCAAAGAGTAACATAAGGGAAAGGAGAGGAGAAACCCAGCAGCACCAGCAACTCTCTACTTCATGGAAAACAATACAGACAGCAACCAGCAACAAGGTAGCTTCAATGCACTTCTAGTTTACTTTCAAGTAAAGAGGGATATTAAGGCCTGTATCTGAGGACAAACAGAAACATTACGGGCTGAACTAGTAATGAAGCAGCAGCAACACCACCCCTTCCCACCCAGCCACCCACACCACCCCCACTGTGATTCCTAGCAGACACCTAAAGAGCACCTGAGCATGATGCTGATGTAAAGCAGCAGTTTTAAACCCCACGTGTAATCCACAAGGGATTCTGGGGTCTGAAGCTCAACATCTTAGGAAGGGGGCAAAAGTTGCAAACTACTGCTCTTGAGAATTTTGCCTATGCTTGATCAAGTCCTAGGATTCTTGTTGGTCTTACTAACAACATCAGGTTGACATTCCAGTTGCCAAAGAAGAAGAAGAAGAAGAAGAAGAAGAAGAAGAAGAAGAAGAAGAAGAAGAAGAAGAAGATGATGATGATGATGATGATGATTAAGGCATTCATTAATTAAGTCAGCCAAAAATGCTTTCTGTGTACAACAAAAGCTGTAGCAATCAAAGATAATTTCTCTCCCCGTGACATTCAGTACTACCAGTAAGGAAAAACACAATGGATTTGTAAGGGTTCCAAAGGAAAAGGCCTTCGTTGAAGGGAACTGCTCTTGGAAAAGTAGTATCACTTTGAGTGCTTTGCTTTTGAAGGGACACATTGGATCATGAACCCCTGTGGAACTCTGAAATGTAGGCACATTGGTAGGGATCAGAATCCAGAGTGGAAGAACTGGCATGGAGTGCTGCTCTATTCCAGGGAAGTGGGAGAATTTCTATGCATTATTCATAGCGCGCGCGTGCAAACACACACACACACACACACACACACACACACACACACACACACACACAGACACAGAGAGAGAGAGAGAGAGAGAGAGAGAGAGAGAGAGAGAGAGAGAGAGAGAGAGAGAGAGAATATCTCCAGAACGAGTGCCACCTCAATGCGGTAAACCTCACATTTTGAGTTGTGCAGACTACCTTTGTCCATGCTACTTGTGGTGTCTGGGGCTGGACCACTGCAGTTGGGCATTGCCAATGTCCGGCTTCCCACAGTGTGTCCAAATTGTCCCAACTGCTACAAGAAATGCCTGCATTTTCTCAAGATGCTTTCTGCCATATTTACCAGATGACTGAAGCTTCCCTCAGAGGATGCAGGATCAATTCCAACACATCTCTTAAAAGAACAACTAATGTTGCAATTTTAGCTCTTGAACTGAAGTACTGCTATATCGACTGATGAAAGGCAGAATTCTATTCAAAGGAGAGCAAGTCAGGGCTCTGGCATTCACTTTCTAGAGTGGACGCCTTCATCTTTGATGAGACAGTGTCGATCTTTAACTGGCATTCAGGGACACTCTTGTCAACACTCCCATTGACCTCGAGAGCCAAATTTTCTGGATAAGAGGAAGAGGATATTCTGTAAGGAGTATTTGGCTGGGTTTCTAGTTTGTCCTTATGAATAAGGTCAGGCACGCCAAAGGCCCTACTACAACTGGTTCTAACGTCGTCCTTTGGCAATGCAGCAGTCTCGTCCTGTGCTGGCTCTGTCCTGTCTGGCTGGGAGGCATATTCCTGGTTTTCCTCTACAAAGGGGGCTCCTGCACTATCCCCCATTGGTTGGGAAGCAATCAGCATATCTTGAGGGGTCTTCAGGGCTCTTGGGGTACGCTTTTTGGTACTCAGAGGGGGTGGGTCCAGCCGAGGAATGGCATCAGTTGGTGTCTGCCTACAAGCAAAAAGAAACACAATTTCTAATCAAAACTCTGCATGACCAAATCTTGCAAAATGCATGACCTGAAGCTATCACTAGTTTCTACCATTGGCTTTTAAAAATTTCTCTCTGCAAATAATCTGCTCAGGTACAGAAAATGTTTGCAATGCAGGCTAGATTTCAGAATCCGCTCAGCCACAGACATTTGCTTCATTTGAGTCTGTACTTCCCCATATTAATTATACAGTATAACTTATTTTGCTGAACCTTTGCTAATATTTTAGTCTTGGTGTGTTCAATAAAATTGCTCTGATGAATTGATATGTGAGTTGATATAGGCTAATCTGTCTCAGGAAGTGCTATTTTTAGTAATTAAAAACTTCCTACTTCTGTCCCATGGCTCTTCTTACTCCTATGTAACGACTTTTATTGCATGGAAACCGTGTGAGATGGGAGAAGAAAGTCTTTCAACTACCAAAAATTGGCAGCATTTAACAATACTGGCAGGGGGAGACTTTTGGTAATTGAATACTTTCTCTTCCTATCCTAGTTCCAGTGCTTCTATGTGATAAGAGGGATCACACTGGATTGCAAAAGCTTCAGGTCAGAAGTAGGAAGTTCTTCATCACCGAAGACTGCCTCCCCCGACAAGCTCATCACATTTCTGCTAGTGTTAATTTACCTATCAGGATTTCAGCCAATACCATAGAAAGAAACCATCTTCCTGGCTCTGGCAAGTACTTGCATGCCACGAGTCACCAATTAACTTCTTCTACAATTCTATCCTTGGCAAGTTCACAAATAGAGTTGGAATGGGTTGACTGGAGAAAGAGAATCAGGAAGAACCTATGTCTTTTTTCCTGCTATGCTTCTATCTCTATATCCCATCAGCTGTGCCTGTTGTAAAAAGCAGCTGCCTATAAGGCTCCTAGGAAGACACTTACCCTTCTGCCTGATCCTGGCCTTTCTGCAGGGTGTCTCCCCTGCAGGAGAGTGCTGCCCCTGCACTCTCATTGACCTCTGTCACCCCAAAGCTGTAGTTAGTGGGCTCCTTCCTGCGCAGGAAGTCATTGACTTTGGCACCCACTGTCCTGCCGATGTTCTTGAGATGCTGGCTGCCTCCACCCTTATCTGGATGGCTCCGCTGATGCACATCTGGTGAGGACTGGGAGGCAAGCTTATCAACTGTCAGCTTGGGTGCAGGTGTTGTGTTTGCATTTTCAAACATGCTTTGGTCAACTACAGAGGAAAGAAAGCAACACTTGACATGAGTCTTAACAGGCAAGGGAATTGTTTGGCAGATAAATCAGGGAAGAAACAGAACAGAAATAGGGTTACATTTTTGTATCTGATACAGAATGCAAAACTTGACAAGTGGAGGTGCCCCAAGATATTTTGCTCCCTGAGGCAAATAACTGGATGAGTAATTTACACATTGGATAAAGCAAAATTAGCGCTGAATCTTGAATACAGGTTCCTAGGCTTTACAATGAGTAACGTGTCGGGAAAACCATCTCCTTCTGCCTGAGAACACACATGGAGGCCAGGACTTCAACCTTGGTTAGAACGAAGGGTAGAACAGAGCTTCATCAATCTGCCTTCCTGTTGCTGCTCAGTTTTCCCATTTCCTTGTTATTATCAGGCCTCTATTGTAAATACAAGACCTTAAAAGAACAAATAAATCAAGATACTGGGGCAGTCATACTAATACACCAGGCATGGCAATTTTCGGAATTTAATATGGAAAAATTATATGAGTCTTTGTCATCAATGAAGACAGAAAGATAAGGTAGGATGAGGCTTGCAAGTGATGCATGTGAGCCAACACAGCTGCATGTACTAAAACAGAATACATCTGGCTGTAAAAATTGATTGCTTAGTCCAAAAGCTTTTCTGAAAATGGTCCATATTCTATTCCTTATATAGTAAATTGCATTAGAGTAGGCACATTGAACTAACTCCCTGCCACAAGATGTGGTGATGGCATCTAGCCTGGATGACTTCAAAAGGGGATTGGACAGATTCCTGGAGGAAAAGTCCATCACAGGTTACAAACCATGAATGAGATGTGTAATCGCCAGGCTTAAAACCAGGGTACTTCAAGGGCCAGATGCAGGGGAGTGGTATCAGGAGACGGATATCTAGTCTCATGCGCTCCCAAACGCATCTGGTGGGGTCACTGTGAGATACAGGAAGCTGGACTAGATGGGCCTTTGGCCTGATCCAGCATGGCTCTTCTTATGTTCTTATAATGTTTTACTGTATGGATCCACCAGAAAAAAGCTTGCTCCATCTTCTGTATGCCATCCTTCTTAACCAGGTTAACCATACTTAGCTCCCTGAACCAATTATTCCTCATTATGTTTGGTTTTGAGATCCTTTACTATCCAGGTGCCCTCCTCTGGATGTGTCCCTGCTTGATGATATATCTCTTAAGAGTGTGTTTGGTGTGCCAGTGTCTGGAAAGCCTCCTGTTTTCTTCTAGCAACAATCAGACCCAGCATTTCCCTGTGGGCTCCAAGAAATGCCTATATCTCACAGGCAAGATATTCTGTGGTCTGAGATTTCTCTCTTTGAGACCAAGTTGGCTCAAGGGCAGATCCTTTGACCAAATCTTTTCCAACTGCTCTGCTCAAATACCCATATGTCCTCTTTCACCTGAATAAAGATGGAAACAATTATAATTGCATGCTGGAACTTTAGGGATCTTGATGTGCTGTGGTTATGACTTTTGCTTTTTATCACTTTAAAGCCAAAAGTGGCAATAGGGCAGTATTGTTCTTCTTGGCAAATTATTTGTGTTAAATTTAGGAATACAGTGGACCCTCATATAACAAACAGTTTGTATAACATAAAATCTGTGCAACATACAAAATTCCGGATAGGAGAAATCTGCTTAACAGAATCACTTATGGGGCAAATCCATACAACATAAAAATGGTCGTGATTAGGGATTACTCTGTTTTCAATGCATTCCTATGGGAAATTTGTATAAAGGAAAATTTGTTTAACCTAATTTCATTTGGAATGAATTAATTCCTTCATACCTGTACAAGGTACCACTAAATTGTTTAGTCCCAATATGAAGGCAGAAGAAGAGAGAAATGTGCTCTGTACAATATAATGCCCTTATCCTGTAGATCAAAATTTCTTAAAAGAGAACAGCAATGAAAGTCCTCCTCATAGGGTGGGTGCTGAAAGCAGCAGACAGACCCTAATTGAAAGAAGATAGAGACACGCAATACCTTGTAGCAGGAGCAAAAACAAAGAGGCCTCTAAAGAACATGACCCTAAGAAGATACCAGAGTAACATGACTAGCCTATACTCATCTACAGGGAATATGGTGCTATTCCTAGCATATGAACTAATAAGCTGCTTTAGCAATATTTGAACATGGTACAAGGGAGTCCCCAACTCACTGTGTTGTTGTTATGTACTGTTGCTTTTGACTTATAACAGTTCTTTCAATGGATGACCTCCAGCAAGCCTTGTCATTAACATGCTTTAAAAACTAAAGACTGTGGATTCCTTGATTCAATCCATCTTGTGTTGGGCTTTTCTCTCCCCCACTTCTCTAATAGGAAGCTCCATTCCAAGTACAAGCATTAGGAACAGTAATCTCTCTGTTCATTAAGGTCTGAAGAGAGCATTTAAAACAAAGAAAACTACCAGTCTCCTAGCCCTTTGCAGTTCCCATGGAGTTTAGGTAGCCCCATCCATGTTTCTCCATGCTTAATGGCTGTTATTGTAAACAGAACATGGAAAGAAGTGTGTATTGTGAAACTCCCCTGAGAATGTATAGTCTTTGGCTAAGCTAGAGTGCTAAAACTGTCGGCTGCAAAGTTGGCAGCTCGGCAGTTTGAATCCCAGGTGCCACGCAGGGGAGTGAGCTCCCGCTGATAACCCCAGCTCCTGCCAACCTAGCAGTTCGAAAGCATGCAAATGCAAGCAGATAAACAGGTGCCACCGTAAAAAGCAGGAAAGTAAACAGTGTTCCATGCGCAGAAATGCATTCAGCCATGCTGGCCATATGGCCATGGACTTGCAGAACACTGGCTCTTCTGCTTGAAAACGAAGATGAGCACCGCCCCTAGAGTCGAACACGACTATCACACATGTGCGGGGAAACCTTCACCTTTACTTTTACCAATATTCTAGGTGGAAGAACACCTACTAAATTCTGATAGGTGTAGAGAAAAAAAATCTGAAAAACTCATGGTTGATGATTTTTGTAACACAATAGCTCTCATTGTCTCTCCCTGTGTTGTTACAATGTTCCAGAGCTACTACTAAGGGCATGACTGTCACCTGTAGATTGTGAAAGGACAAGGTTAGTGGATACTGCTGCAGCATGTTGTAACTTTTGCTGGCTCTTCAGCTTCCAATATGCTCATTTCAATACCGGGCAAGTGGGACATGAGTGCAGAGCTGGTTTCCTGCTCCTGCAGGAAGGAGCCAAGGGGAGGGATAAGACAGTAAGCGCCCAGTTGTGTGCTACGAGATCACTCTTTCCATCTCTCCCACAAAAGTTCCATTCAGTATTTTCTTTCAGATTGCTTTTGGGAAATGCAGTGTAGCACACGTTATACAGTGAAACAACCCTACCCGTTTCATATTTTCTTTGGATCAACACAAACAAGTTTGCAGACATAAAATTGCCTATGTTGCCAGAAGCCACTTAACTTGAATGGTTGTTTCTTATTAATAACTTTATTTCAGTGACCAGTTAGCTTCTTACTCCCCACAATTCCTGAAGTTGTATATGATTTGATGGGGCTAGTTTACAGAGGGAACCGTGAGAAGACTCCAAGGCAGGTGAGATTGCTAGAGCATCCCAGAAAGGCAGGGCAGGGCCTGTGCCTTTCTCTTCAGACAAGCTTTCCCTGAATGATGGACTACTTACTGTGTCTTTTTTTGAATCTATCATACATGGTTGCACAGACTTTGTGTTTATAACCACTTTATAACTTTGTGTTTATGTCTCTCCTCGTGTGATTGCACTAACACTATGTTATTTATTTATTTATTTATTTATTTATTTTTGTACTTATTAACCGCCCGATTTTCCCATAGGGAACTCTGGGTGGTGTACAGCACATCACCGGAGTGACTACCCAACAATAAACCCCAGTACATAAGCAAACACGAGACATCATGGATCAATTGTTATCAATTGTTGGCTTTGATGGTGCCTTATTGTTGCTGTAAGATGCCTCTCAATTCCCTGTTTCTCAAACTGATTGGGTCTTAATTGTAATGGCCTGTACTGTCTCACCTTACTGTAAGCCGCTTTGTGTCCTCCTCCAAGGAGAAAGGTGGAGTAAAAAATACTCAAAAATAAATCAATAAAATAAGGTTCAATAAATGAATTGTAAAAGAAATAAGCTCTCAAATCCCATATGTCTGGACTCGAAGGATCAGACAACATCCCCCTGTGCCCCACATG
Organism: Phrynocephalus forsythii; assembly: GCA_029282475.1. Classification (NCBI taxonomy): domain Eukaryota; kingdom Metazoa; phylum Chordata; class Lepidosauria; order Squamata; family Agamidae; genus Phrynocephalus; species Phrynocephalus forsythii. The sequence goes on along the minus strand of JAPFRF010000003.1, from coordinate 2,776,385 downwards.
GGCCTTAAGAAAATCCTTGAGCACAAATATGTTGGGGGCGGGGATGTGCAGAGCCAGAAGTGCATGTTAGCCACCCCCATTGTTCAGTTGCCTAAAAGACTCTGCAGAATCAGACAATATGTAGAAAGGGGCAACCAAAATAATAAGAGGTTGGACACACTTTCCTCCGTGGAGAAAAGTGAAATTGTTGGAGGCTATACAGGACAGAAGAAGATGGGGCAGGGGCGGGGGGGGGGCAGAAGGTTTATAAAACAATGCCTGTGCGGACAAAGTCCTTCCCTCCCCGACAAAACTAAAACTTCGGATCACCCAACAGAATTAAATTAAGAGAAAAAGGCACAAACAAAATTTAAAAATAAAAGTCATTTCTTTTATAATACACAATAACTTGCTTGGAACTAAAAGGGATTAAATACATTTATGAGGAAGAAACCTATGAATAGCTACTGGACAAAAAAAAGGTTCAATGAGATTTCAAGTTCACTGTCGTCTTGCTCTGAAAACTTGCTGCTGAGATTAGTAACAACTGGGCAGTGCTTTGCTGAGGGGCTTTACATAATAAGCCCATGATTGAGTCTCTGCTGGAAACAGGATGCTGGACTAAATGGAATGGTTCAGCTGGGCTCTCTTGTTCTCCTATTGCCCTTTAAGCACAAGTGTAGCACCTGCTGTTTCCTCCCGATGCTGATTCTTCCTTTTCCCTTGTAGATATATCATCAATAGGTGGGTTTTCATTCCTCAAAGCCATTTCAGCCATATCACCAGCACAAATTTGCCTGTCCCTTGGCACCATGAAGAGCTTTAGAGGTGGAAAGTTCATAATCCAGAAAGCTGAATGGATCTGACTTCTTGAATTTTATAGCGACCTTTGTTAATCCCCTTGGATTATTACACTGCGTTTCACCATTCATCTAGTTCAGTTTGATATTTTTTTCTCACGACCTATCTACCCTTTGTTGCCTTGGTAGCCTTCAGTGTGTGGTTCTGTCAGGAGGACCTGTTTGTTTCCACCAATGAGAGTACTGTCATGTATCTGAATGTATATTTCCCATGTGGCCTTTCGTCTTTTCAAGACTTGAGGCATTACATTTGGCATCATTTCCCCCCCTGCCACCCTTGCTTATGACTCAACCCTTGTTTGGAGTGTTGAACTGATCACCCACCATGTTTCCTGCTTTAACTGATGGAAAGAAAGAAATAAGCCTGGGAGAATGCAGAGAAAGCAAAGGAAGCAAAGAAAGCAGAAACAACAGTTGAGCTTTAGAAACAAAGAAGTTTTATTTAGCAAAAGCCAAGAAGCTAATACCACCACCCCAGAGTTAAGTGCACTTACAGATAAATTAATTCCATAAACAGACACTGGTCTAAGAAAAGGAAAGAACAAACAGATACAGAAATTCCAAGAGGCTCTATAAAGAAAGAGCCTTTAGTGGAAGTATACAGGGTTGGCTAGAGCCACTGACAGACAATCTGAGAACACCACTCACTAGAACAGGTTTAGAGCACTCAACCTGCTAAAATGGACATGCGTTCTTGTCTGAGACAGCTGGCAATGCCAGTGCTGGGCATGTTAGCCTCTCGTGCCCTCCTAGGCCATCTGCTGCTCCCTTAGGAATCTCACTTTGCTTCTGCCCGCCCTCTTCTCTAAATCCCTTTCTATATGCTTTCCCAAATATTTTCTCTCCACTTACTCTTTCCATCTCAACACATTCATTTCAGGCATGCCATCCCGTCACACTATATTTCTTGCTCTCTTGTTTGTCCTCAGCAAATCCACTGACACAGAAAGGTCTAGTGTGTGGAATACCAAGATGTGCTATTATTACTCCTATTATCTCTTCTCCCTTTCCCTTAGTTGTTGCTGTTAAGATGGACTCTGCTTCCACTTTCCTGTTCCTCAACTAGAGTGGGGTTCAAAAAATGGGGCTGAGGAAATATGCCCTCTACCTGATTCATTTTAGAGGCACTTTCTCCTTGAGTTGCATCCCTGATCATCCAGTCGATCACGCAAACAACGGCCTGGGTTTTATGTTGTACCATCACTTCAGGAACTGGTTTTATGGCTTATCAGCCCATGGTTTATTAGCACAGGAAGAAGCCATGACCCCACATGGTTTTTCCTTACCCCAATTTGCTTCTCTCCCCGCCCCTTTGTAAAATTTCAGCAAGCTGTCCTGTTTTCTTAAACCACAGTCTCCAAACTGGCACATCATGGTTTAAGGGCGTCCTCCAAAGCAGAATATGAAACTATTTACCAATAATAATAATAGTAAAATAACTCAGATTAGGCCTTCCCTGATCTATGCAGCTCCCACCAGGAGTCTCCTCCTCTTCTCCTCCTCCTCCTCATGTTCTGTCTCACTGTACCACCATGGTGAGGGCAAATGCAAAGCCTGAAGACTAGCTGGCCCTCTCAAATAAAAGAGTCTAACTGGCAGAATGAGAAAGAAGGAAATGAGGAAGGCTAAAAAGGGACAGCAACTCACTACTGAACACTGAAACCAACAAACCTCCCTGCAGAGCTGCATTCATCCTTCCATGTTCCTGCCACATTCTCTACACATTGCTTCCAAGTGAGTCCATGGGAGCAAAACGGAAGATCCTGGCAAGTTAACTGTACAGTAGACCCTTGTATAACAAACAGTTTGTATAACAAAATTCTGTACAACATAAAAATTTCGGAGATAGGGGAAATTTGCTTAACATAATCGCCTATGGGGAGAATCTGTACAACATAAAAATGGGATTACTCCACTTTCAATGCCTTCCTATGAGAATTTGTATAAAGGAAAATTTGCTTAACATAATTTCATTTGGAACAAATTAATTCCTTTATACAAGGTACCACTGCACATACCTTCCAATAATAATAATAATAATAATAATAATAATAATAATAATAATAATAATAATAATAATAATAATAATAATAATAATAATAATAATAATAATCCTGATGTGATACCAAGTCGATTCTGACTCATGTAGAGAATACTCAGATGTGGTTTACCATTCCCATGGGATTGTGTATCTTGCTATTCCTTTTTCCTCAAAACGGAAAATTATATGTAGTCATTTCTTACAACCTGTGAGTGAAATGGTGGCCACATTCAGAATAATATAAGGAAAGACAAAAGATCATAGGGTTTTTCTTTAAGGGAAGGCCATGAACAGCAAAAATAAATACATAAACAAAACAAAACAGAACAACATCAAAAATAATTATAAACACTGTGTTTTCTCTAGGGGACAAGTTACCATTCACAAGTGCATTTACTGGGAACACAGGGGAGGGCCTTCTCTGTCCCAGATGAAGACTTTTCTCTTCAGACAAGCACTCCCTTACTGATTGGCTATCTGAGATGGTTTTTTAAATTAAATGTTATACTTTGTTGCTTTGATTCTGAGCCTTAAAACCTGTGAGATGGCATTGTGGGAAGCTGCTCTTATATTAATCTTGTTATAGTTCCATAACTAGAGACACTTACAGGATCCTCGAAAACCCAAAAAAGTCAGTCCATGTCTAAGGTGTGCTCCCTTATGTCTATGTTTCAGGAGCTGTCAAGTCAAAACTGACTTATGGCAACCCCAGGGGGCTTTAAGTGTAAGCAACATATTTAAAGAGTGATTTAATTGGGGCCATCCCCACCCCATGAGTCTCCACGATTGAACAGGGATTCCAACCCATGTCTCCTAACTTGTAGTCCATCCATCAATCTATTGGGCATTTAGGGGTCACAGCTACAATAAAACACAACAATTTCTCTTCTGAAATGCTAAAAGAACTTGAATTGCATTCAGAAATGGTAAGAGAAAAGCCTAGACCTACATTTCAAGAGAAAGCCCAAACCATGACAATTTCCTTAGAAATCACTCTGCAGCTAATTGTCTCCTGCACAAACTTAAGGGTCTCGGAAGGCTAAAAAGGGACAGCAATAAACAGGAAAGGCAGCAAGTTGAAAACATTTGGCTTAAAGGCCGGCTCTTCATGATCTACACAGTAAACATTTATAACACATGCAATCCAAATATGTGCCAAAATCTAACCTACTCCATACAAACTCAAAAAGAAATGGACAACAAAAGAGAGCTACCAAAAAACCCAACAACCCTAAATGTTGCCACCTGAACACATTACGAAAATTACGAAAACGTGCTGACTACTGCTAGGGTGGCACACCACTTTTTGTTTCCAGTCATTACTGGGAAGAAGGACAAGCTTTTCAGGGCAATAAAGCTGCATCTCATTGCCACTGTTGTCCCTGGGTACTCTTACTGTTGGCTTTTAGGATTTCAAAAATCTTTCTAGACTTTCTCTCTCTCTCTCTCTCTTTCTTGCCTTAAGGGCTCCAATCTTACTTTTCTGAAAGAAAGCAAGAAAGCTGGGATTCACAAGATGCTGAAACGGATGCCAATTCCACCCTGGGAAATGTCCCATCCTTGGCAGCTGAACAGTAATCCCACTCCCAGTTTTCACAGAGAGATAACAACAGCAGGGAGTTGTCAGCTGGAGCTAAGGCATGGTTCCCTGATAGGGCATGATTCTTCACCGGGGAGAGACACAGGACCAGACACTGAAAGTGATGGTGAAAGACAGGTTTGTTTGAGCCAATCTGGGGGGGGGACCAGAACCACATGTACTCTCTCCACTGATTACCACAGAACCACAGCAAGCCTTCCTTCCTTTTATATGGCAACCTCTTCGTTCAGGCTATCTCCCAGGCCCTGCTTGTTCAGGACACTGAGCAGGCGAAGGGGTTCCTCCTGGGCCCATGACTCCCACTCCTCGCTCTCATCCGTGTTGGACTCATACTCGGAGGCAATCCCCGATTCGCGGAACCGGATGAGCTCCAAGCTACGCAAAGGAAGCTCCATGCTGGGGAGGAAACGGAAGCATTCCAGCTTTGCCAAGCAGTCACTCCTACCTAAGGGGCTGCCCAAAGAGCTGGCAAGGTTGGAGACGCTGTGGTCTAGCTGGAGTGGGCGGCTCTCCTCAGGCATAGGGGTAGTGGGGTCACACAGAACAGGCAGGCCCCCCGATCGGTAGGTGATCTCCAGCAAGCTGTCTTGAGAGCCCACTGAAAGGCAAGGAGAGAACAAACAGCATCCAGTCAGTCATCTCTTTATTTTCCTTTGGGACAGAAGACAGCTCACCTGCCACCTAAAATTAGTGGTCTGATGCCCTCTGGGTCAACAGGAAACCATCATGTGTTAATCCCAGCCTAGGCCTTCCCTGATTTATGCAGCTCCCACCAGGAGCCTCCTCCTCCTCCTCCTCCTGATGATGATGATGATGATGATGATGATGATGATGATGATGATGATGATGATGATGATGATGATGATGATGATGTTCTACCTCACAGTACCATGGTGAGGGCAAATGCAAAGCTAAAGGCCAGTGGGCCCTCTCCAATAAAAGATATGCTATCAGTGAGAAACAGAAAGGAGAGAGATGGAAGGGAAGCTCTTACTGGCATTGGATCCCAAGAGCTTTGCCTCCAGCTCCTGCACCTGCTTCACCAGGAGTGAAATATGCTGGAGGAGGTCCTTATTCTGCAGCAAGAGCTGGTGTACTCGAGCTTGGGCCTCGAGGCGAGCAGCCGTCTCTGATGCCAGCTGGTCCTTCAGCAAATGTACCTGCAGGAGAGGAACAAGACAAAAGAGATGCACTGGCCCTGAGGAAGAAAGGACTGGCTAACAAGAGGTTTCCCCCAAAGAAACTTGGAACTCCCTCCTCCTTCTCCTCCTCCTCCTCCTCCTCCTCTTGAACTGCTGGTTCTTCCAAAGTACAGGGGCTAGTCAAGGGAACAGGGTCATGATCAGGGACACACCACTGCAGTGGCCAATTTTCCTTTTCTAGTAATTACAAGTGCTGTTTGATTTGATAGCAGAAACTCTTGAAAAAACAATGCATTACGCATGCAGAATTTTAAAGTTGGTTTATGTCTTACTGTCAGCCATAGCTCTTCTCTAGTGATGGTCAAAACTCATTCCAGTTTTTAAATAGATGTTGTGTTTTTTAAACTACTGGAACTGCCAGAAAAATGTTTAAATTGCTGCCCTTATGGCTATTACTGGGCCCCCCCATTTTTAAAAGGCACATTTATGACATTCTTTCAGAGGGAGATGAAATACCTTCCCAACTCAGCCTTCATCAGGACAGGGCTGGCAACTGCAATGGTGGGACGTCAGGTCAGCCGTATGTGTACAGAAAGATGCACCCCCCAGCCCCACATCATGGCAACATGTATCACAAATTGAAACACAATAACTAACTATTGTGGCATCTTCAAGACAAGATATATTTAGTATTATTTAAGTGTGAGCTTTGGTGGGTGACAGGAGTACTGAAATGTGATATTACGTAAAATCATTCCAGCAGCAGCAAATTTCACTAATGACAGAGATCCCCTTCTTGCCCTGCCCGGCCATGAAAGGGATTCCATGGGAACTTTGGGGCCTTCAAAGGAGAGAATGGATATGTTTAGCTCTGAGAAATCACTGCAAACGATGACAACATCTGCCTTATGTGGTGTAGCTTGCGGCAACTGGATTTCAGCCTTTCTATATAATAATGTAGCTGTTGCTATTGCATCGTCGTCATCATTATTATCAAGTGATGAAGGACAGGAAAGAACAAGGATAATCAGGCCAGGAGGCATATGGGAAAGAAGTTGGGGGGGATTATTTATTTATTTATTTATTTATTATTAACTGTCATCCTGTCATTCTGTACATAGTGTACATGATTTGGGGAGTGGGAAGCAAGAAAAAAGAGAAACAGACACAGATAATATAAACTTTGAAAGTGGCTAAATAATGTACTCCATGTGCCAGAGGAAGGATTGCAATCCGTGAAAGCTTGCATCAAAATAAATGATGTACGGTATCACAATTATCTTCATTTTAGTTTAGTTTTTGTTTTATGCGCTGGAGGCTATCATTTGAAAACACTACTTTGGCAACCTATCTTTGGGCTAGACATCTCTGCAGCTACTCACTGTCATTTGAAACCAATCTCTTGCCCCAACTCATGAAAATACTTTTGCCAGCTCGCAGGCCAGTACTGGGCCCATGTACCAGATCAGTTTTTTTGGGGGGGTTATTTTATTTTATTTTATCTTTTTATCTTTCATTTCATTTCATTTTTTATTTTTAACTGCCGACCATGGCCCACTACCAGCTGTAGCAGTGCAGCCGGTCAGTCTCCCCCCCCCCCCCGAACCCCCAACCTGCAGCCAGGAAGACCAGACCAGGAAGAGGGGCCACTCCAGGACCCAGGTAGGAGGCACCGAAGCGAAACGAAGTGGAAATGTCCATTTCCTTTCCTTTTCTCTTAGAAGGGGCAATTTGTTATTTGTTTTGTTAGGTAACAAAATGAATAATGAATAACAAAACAAACCAATAGTTTGTTTCATGCCCATCTCTAATTGATATCCTTGGTATTAGTGAGATGTGTTGGCCTAATTCAGGAATGTGTGTAGTGGATGAATATCATGTCTACTGTGATGGTAACAAACCTCTTCACTTAAATGGAGTGGGCTTCATAGTCCATCCAAACATCAGCAAGACTGTAAGAAAGTTTGTGACAGTGTCAGACAAAGTAATTTTTCTCCAACTTAATGCACAACCTCTCTTGCTAAATCTTATCCAGGTGTATGCACCAACATGTGATGCATCAGATGATGATACAGAAGAATTTTATACTCAATTAAAGACTGCTTTATCATTTACCAAATTAGTGGAAGTTATCATAGTTATGGGTGATTTCAATGCAAAGGTAGGACAAGGCCAATGGGCTGAAGTAGTCAATAAATATGGATTAGGAATTGGCAATGAGCGAGGTGACCTACTAATTCAGTTAGAGCAAGAATAAATATTATAAATCTAATAATAAATCTAATAATAAGAAGAGGAATATATAGTAGCAAATATGTATTTCCAGATGCCACCACACTGCCTTTATATATGGACTTCAAATGCTGACAGGGATATTAGAATTCAGATTGATTATATCTCGATTAATAAACATTATTGGAATCCAATTAAATTTCTGAAAACATACCCTAGTGCAGGGGCGTGGCTGGAAGAGCAGCGGAGCAGCAGCATTTCTCGGGGCTCCGAGAAGAACAGACTGTTTACAACAGATCAAGATCTCCTGAAGAAATCAGGAGCAGGGGTGTGTGCGGGAGAGCACACCCCTGGGGCCGATAGGGATCTGAGAAGTGCGGGGGCTGAGCAGCAACTCACCCTCTGGAGCATTTCTCTCCCAAGGCGAGCGATCTGGACCGGCGCCATGATGGCGATTCAGCTGCTTCACCACACCAGGATTCCACTTTAAGGTAATCCAAACACATCGAGGGACAGGGTATACCAACCCGAGAATTGTGTACAGAGAATTAGCAGCAAGAGTGGATTGGAGTATTTAAAGACACTTCCACAAACATTTCTCTGAAACGGAAAGAGGGAAAGCGGCATAGAAGACCCCCCCCTTGGAGGTCTCTTTCACTTTCTCCGCTTTGGCTAAATTACCGGACAGAGGCAGAGTGACCTGAAATAAATCAGTGACTGGTTGTAAAGCCCTGAATAGCTGTTTGATCTCCACAAGAAAGAGCTGTTAGCAGTCAGTTAACAGACAAAGTAGCATCAAAGCAAGATCGGAGGTCGAGGGTAGTTAACCCGAAGCTGCTAAGTCTGACCAGAAGCCATTACACAGGGAGACTGTTCCAGCCATTAACCCTTTGATAACCTGAATTACCCATTAACTGCCTGACTCTTGTTGCTGGTGACTAAAAACGGAGCCAAACTAGCTGAATCTTAGCTTACGTTTGTCGTCCTTGAAGGCTGTGGAATTATAAGGACATCAAGTGCTATTCGAAGCCTTGGGTGACTGCCAGCTTCCTTAGCACGAAGAGTGGGGCACGTAGCAGTTGGATATAATTAAGAACACGCAAGGTGTTATTGAAGCCTTTGGCATAGCCACCTTCGATAACATGAAGAATCTGGTTTCTTTTTTACAGGTGCCTGCATATCGGGCGAAGCTATCCCTAACACAAGAGGACATAGGTGTTTAACCTAAACTAAACTTAAATCAGAATACAAGGTTGCAGCCTGAAAATCGGTATTAGATGGGTCTTCCTAAGCGCTTATAAATGGCTTTTAACTGTATGGGCAAGCCCTGGCCAGATCTTTGGTCAAGAGCAACCTATATCAGGCAGTAGTGAACAACATTACTTTAATTTTCGCCTTTGGTATTTGTTTTGGCTATCAAACTGGTAGATATGAGCAGTATGTTATAGGCTATATTAATGGTTAAGATTTATATTGAAATAAGTGGCAGAGGAAGGGGAGAAGGATTAAAGGCAATTGAAAAAGGGGCTCATAACAAAGTAAATTAACTCTAGTTTCAAATTGAGCTTCAGGAAGATGACAACTCGAACAAAGAAAGAGGACTCCCCAAACCAAACAGCAAACTTAATGAGAGTTATAACCCAAGATCCATTTAAGAATGCCCTTCAAGACCTTCAAGCAAATATTGTGAAACAAATCCTAGACCAGATGCAAGAGGTTAAGATTGAGCTCAAAGCTGGAATAGATAGTAATAATGCAAAAATTGACACCTTCACGCAGGCGATTAAAGAAGTTGAACACAAAGTCACTAAAATTGAAAGAGAATTAGAAATCATAAAGGAAGAAAAGAGTAAGGATCAAGACAGATTGACGTTGATAGAAATGGATAGGGCATCATACTTTCTGAGAATTCAAAACGTAGAAGAACAGGAAGGAGAAGACCTAGAGCAATTAATAACGGAAGAATGGGCCACACAAACAGGATTAACTAAAGAAGAATTACAACAATCTATAGACAGAATATACAGAGTAGGCAATGCATACACAAGGAAGAACAAATTGCCAAAAGAAGTGCACATAAAGTTTATAAAGAGATCAACAAAAGAGAAAATATTGAAATTCAACCAAGAGAAAGATCTGACAATAAGGGGAGCCAAAGTCAATATTCTGAAACAGGTACCATGGGGCATGCGAAAAAAAAGACAAGAATATGTGTTTCTTACAAAAGTGCTCATAGATAGGAAAATCCCCATCAAATGGCTAACCCCAAAAGGTGTCTTATTTAATTGGGAGACGAGAAGATACAATCTAAATAGCAAAATGAAGGCAAGAAACTTCCTGGAAGAGATGAGATACAAAATGAAGCTAACTAAAGAAGAATTGCAGTTTTCCAGTGAAGAATCAGAAGGGGAGATAAAAGGGAAGGAGGACAGCGCACGGAAACCATAGAGATCCTTAACACCCCCCTCACCCAGGAAAACAAGAAACTGGAACAAAAACAAAGACAAAGCTGATAAATCAGACAGTAAAAACCGGTAAAATGTCAAGAGAACTCAAGTTCTTATCTGTTAACGTTAAAGGGATGAACTCGCCCCAGAAGAGAAATTCAATCTTCAATAAATTATACAAAACCAAAGCTGATGTCATATTAATTCAGGAAACCCACATTAAAGAATTAGACAAGAATATGCTAAAGAATGACAAATTAGGACAAACATTCATAGCAGCGGATAAACAAAAGAAAAGGGGTGTGGCAATGTATATACAGAAAGACCTTAATCCAAAATTAATCCATACCTCAATAGATGGAAGAGTTGTAGCAGCAGAGATAACAACAGAGGGCGAAGAAATATTGCTAATAAATATTTATGCACCAAATGAAGCACAAGATAAGTTCTTCACACAATTAAAAGAACTCCTGACAAGAGAACCGGAGAAAAAAATATGCATTATGGGGGACTTTAACGCAGTAGTGGATAAAGCAAAAGACACCTCAACGACAGATGGGGCAGGAAGAAAAAAGAAAAGAAATATGATCCCCCAAACTTTCTTAGAAATGGTGAAAGAGCTTAACTTAATTGACATCTGGAGAACCCGAAATCCACATAAAAGAGACTACACTTTCTACTCAAGCAGACACAAGTCTTGGTCAAGGATTGACAACTGCTGGATCTCAGCAGATCTGACACACCAAGTGGAAGAAACTGAAATATTGCCAAATACATATGCAAATCACAACCCAATAATAATGATGTTAGGGAAATCGAGAAGAAAAGGAGGATGGAGATTAAATACCTACCTGATGAGGGATGAAACTTTTTTAACCAAAATGAAAAAGGAAATAGATTTCTTCTTCCAAACGAATAAACCTCAAGATACAGAAATGACAACAATTTGGGATGCAGGGAAGGCCTATTTCAGAGGGTTAGCAATACAATACAATGCACAAAAAAGGAAAGAAAAGAAGAAACAATATCAAGATCTCCTAACATCCTTAGAGAATGAACAGGAGCTTAAAAAAAGACCCTCAGCCCCAACCTAAAAAATAAAATAAACCTGCTTCAACACAAAATCCATATGCTGGAACAAGAAGAGATGGCAAAAAAAATCAAGTTTGCAAGACAAAATTTCTTTGAAAACGCGAATAAACCAGGAAGATGGTTAGCATATAAAATCAAAAGAGAGAGAGAAAAAACAAGGATTGGCACATTAGAAAACAAAGAAGTCCTGGGAACACATAAGCAGAAAGAAATCGAAAAAATAATACAAGATTATTACATAAACCTGTATAAAAAAAAAAGAAATTGAGCAGGAAAATCAGTGGAAATACTTAGACAAGATCGGGAGCTGGAAATTCAGTCACCAACACCTAAAGAGGCTAAATAATCCAATAGCAACCTGTAAAATTATGGAGGCATGGAAAAAACAGAAGAAGGGGAAGGCACCGGGACCGGATGGTCTCCCGATGGAATTTTACCAAGGACTGGAGGGAACCCTAGCCCCACAGTTTAAAAAACTAGTGAAACATATTGGAAAAAATGGCAAAATCCCAGACTCATGGAAAGAAGCACACATATCACTGATACACAAAGCAGGAACGGAAAAAAAAGAAATTAAAAATTACAGGCCAATCTCTCTTCTAAATGTCGACTATAAGATTTATGCAACTATCTGGGCAGCAAGACTAAAGAACGTGCTTGCAGAAATGATACATGATGATCAAACAGGATTTATCCCAAAACGAAAACTAACATCCAATATAAGAACAATAATAGACATCTTGGAATATTACAAACAACACCCAGAGAAGCAAATGATGTTGATTTTCCTAGACGCGGAAAAGGCTTTTGATAATTTGAATTGGGAGTTCATGATCCTGCAGTTAAAGAAGATGGGGGCATATGGACTTTTTCTACAAGCAATTAAAAATATTTATACCGAGCAGAGAGCGAAGATCAAAGTGAATAACCAAATGACAGAAAGTATCCAAATCATGCAAGGCGCACAGGGGTGCCCACTCTCTCCTCTACTATTTGTTTTAACCCTTGAGTCTCTGAATAGACAAATAAGAGGGAATAAGGAAATTAGAGGCCTTAAGATCAAGGGGGATGAATATAAAGTGCAAGCATATGCAGATGACCTGGTAATAATATTGGATAACCCCCTGCACAGTATCGAACAAGTACTAGAGGAAATAAAAGAATTTGGAGCAGTGGCAGGCCTAAAAATAAACTATACCAAAACAAAATTCATGACTAAAAATATGCACAAAAAGATGTGGAGGAACTCAGCATAAAAACAAATTTCCAGGAGGTCCAAAAAATAAGATATTTGGTCACAAAAAACCAAGTAATTTGATGAAGGAAAATTATCTCTCATTGCAGAAAGAAATAAAGAGAGACTTAGATGACTGGGACAAGCTGCAAATATCAATGATGGGTCGAATCGCAACAATCAAGATGTCAGTCCTCCCAAAATTGCTTTTCCTTTTTCAAAATCTACCAATTATACTAAACTTTAAGTACTTCAAAGAACTAGACACACTGATTTCAAAATTTATCTGGAAAGGGAAAAGACCAAGAATAAAACTCAAAACATTACAAGACTTAAGAGAAAGAGGAGGGACGGGGCTGCCAAACTGGTTACTATATTATAAAGCATGTGCCTTGGTTTGGATAAAAGAGTGGATAACACTTGGAAACCAAAGAATATTAAAACTAGAAGGCCATGATTTAAGAATGGGTTGGCACGCATATGTGTGGTACGGGGGACTCAAGGAGCAGACACATTTTTCAAACCATATAATAAGGAAAGCACTTTCTCTAGTCTGGCAAAAGTTTCAAACACAGAATTATAAAAACATTCCTGAATGGGTGGCACCTATAGAGGCCTTCACATTAAAAACAATAAACCCAAAGGGATTACTACTTACTTACCAAGAATTGCTGACTAAAGAGAAGGAGATGAAAGATAAAACAGAACTGGAGAAATTGGGTTTAGCAACAGATTGGTGGTCTATGGCAAAACTGGAATCAAGATATAAAAAAGATAAATGTATGGGTTTCTTTGAAGGGAAAACACAGGTGGATAAACTGTGGATTTATACAAATGAGGGAATCATCAAAAATGTACATGTACTTATTAGAATATGAATTGGAGGATGAAAGGGTGAAGGAGGGAATGATTAAATGGGCTCAAAACTTTAATTATAATATCGATATTGATGACTGGACTAAAATGTGGAAAGATAATCACAAATTAATTAAACCTGTTAGTCTTAAAGAAAATATATTTAAAATGTTTCACAGGTGGCATCTCACTCCGGTAAAACTAGCCAAAATGTCAAAAGGGTCTAATAATGTTAGTTGGAAATGCAGAAAGAACCCAGGGACTTACTATCATGCATGGTGGTCATGCGACGAAGCTCAGAAGTTCTGGCGACAGACTTGGAAAGTGGCACAAGAAATTGTACAAACTAAATTGAACTTTAGACCAGAAACGTTGTTACTGAATATAATGCCAAAGATTATTAACATAAAAATAAAATATATTCTCTTGTACATATATACGGCAGCCAGACTGCTCTGGGCCCAGAAATGGAAAAAAACTGAAATACCAACTAAGGTTGAACTCCTGAAAAAGCTACTGGACATTGCAGAACTGGATATGCTCTCAGAGGCGTTGCGAGACCACCCAAGACATTTTGTAAAGGAGAGCTGGAAGATGATATATAATTGGGCCCAGAAGCAGACAAATGAACAAGGGGAAAATAGTCATAAAGATGTTTAGATAGTGACACCAAACCTGGAAGTCATGTAGAAGGCTGTTCAAGTGTGGAATCACCAATACCTTTGTGTTAGCAATAGATAACAGATACTGTTCACCATAGACTCTGGTTTGTGTTAATATTCTAAAGTGGCTCTTGACATTGCTGAATTTGTTTGTTTATATTATGTGAAATAAATAATTAAATGGGGGAACATACCCTAGTGCAGATATTAATTCAGATCATAATTTTATAACAACATAACAACCTTAAGAAATGTCAGTCAAAGGTGACAAATAGTCAAACTGTAATTTCTAAGCTTCAGGATCCAGCATTAAGAACTGAAGTTCAATCGATCCTGAGTACAAAATTCAAAACAATCAAAGAGACAGCAGATGTAAATGAAGCTGAAAACACCTGGGGACAAATTAAAGCTGCTGTGATTAAGGTGTGCCAAGATAAATTAAAGATGGTCGAAATAAAGAAGATAAAACCTTGGATGATTCTGGACCTTATAGATTGTAGAAGAGAGATGAAAAATAGTGATCCTGCAATATATAAACAACTCCAGAAAGAAATACAGCAGAAAATAAGAATGGCAAAGGAAGAAAAACTTTCAAAGGAATTTAGTGAATTGAAGAATTTGATGCTAAGCATGATTCATTTAACATGTACAAGAAAATAAGGCAAGCAGCAGTTGTGTAAAACAGTAGAGGAAGCGAATCTCTTATTGACAAGAACGGTTGATACCTTGACAAGCACTGAGGAGAAACTACAAGAGTGGAAGGAATATATAGAACAGGCCCTGCCCAACACGTCAATCACGGGCAACCAGTCACCTGCGGAGCCTTCAGAGGTCACCCGCCAGGTCCCTGGGAGAAAGGGACCTGGCAAAGCTCGCCCTCTTCAGCCGAGGCTGGACTCTGCTGCTGGAGCTGCCGCTGCCACCCCGCCGCTGCCCCAACTGCTGACATCACTGCTGCCCCCACTGCTGCATGCTGGTGTCTGGATAGATGGTCAGATATCAGAAGAGGTGTCAATTATGAAAGGTGTTTGTCAAACTTGTATTCTCTCACTTCTACTTTTTAATATCCATTCAGAAAGAATTTTCCAGGATGCTCTTGAAGGAATGAACCAAGGTGTGAAAGTGAATGGCGTTCTTGTTAATAACATAAAATAGACTGACAACACTGTCCTCCTTGCAACAAGTCTGGCAGATTTGCAATGATTATTGGATTTTGTTGCTTCAGAATGCAGCGTCATGGCATTGCAACTTAACATGAAGAAGACAAAATGGTTCACAGAACCTTCTCAAGATCAGCAGTGATATAACTGAGAGTATCATTTATAAATACTTGGGATGCTTTGTCAAAGATAACTGGGATGCTTCATGTGAAATTCATCGCAGAATTGAACAAGCTAGAAATTCCTTCCAGAAAATGAGGAAAGTCTTGACAAACTGGGTCTTATCTATCTGACTGCGTACTCAAATGCTTCGATCCTATGTCTTCAGCATACTTGTCTATTGTAAACTTGAAGCCTTACAGACACGCTATGCAGGAAGCAGGAAGCATTCAAAATGTGCACGTACAGATGAATTCTGAAGATACTTTGGACAGCCAGAGTCACTAACCTGGCTGTATTACAGCGCACAAATAAAAAGTTAGAAATCCTCAATACTGTAAAGAGAAGAAAACTGCAGTTTTGTGGACACATAATGCGCAATAAGAAATACCATCTACTGCAAGTTATCCTTCAAGGAAAAATAGATGGGAAGTGTGGCCCCGGGGGCGTAGAAGAACATTCTGGCTTAAGAACCTAAGCCAATGGTCTGCAGTGAGCACAGCTGTTCTGTTTAGAATAGCTTTAGATAGGAACCAGTTCAGGCTACTGCCATCCCAAGGGAAAATGCAAGAGGGGTGGTGTACTATTTCTACCTTGCTCATGTTCACCGGGGTAATGTGAATGTGGGTAACTCATTTGTCATTTCAAGTCTGAGAGCCTGTCTAGATTTCTAAAAAAAAAAAAAAAAAAAAAAAAAAAAAAAAAACCCACAATATATAACATTTTGATTTTGTTGACTCAAGCTATGTGGTTTTTGAGTCGTTTCCTGCATTCCTACTGAGTAATTAAAATGCTACAACTTTCAAAACAGCTGTAAAATTCACAATGGGCTGAAGTCAATCAAGAAAACAGATTTCTAGACCCTCTAGTGGCTGTTTCTTTTTAACTTGCTTCCCAAGAAAAAGAAAAATGAGTCCTTGGAATGGATGGTGTGAACGTGAAATTCACCACAGTGTTTTAACACAGGTGAGATCTCAGGTTTTGTGGCTGTGTGACCAGGCTCTGAGGGTCAAAATGTCAATGTGATCTCTTCCGGCCTCTTCCTACCCCCCCCCAACTGGAAAAAGGAATAGGCTACGGCGGGAAGTGATATGCTTGTTTTCTCCATTCTTTAACCAGGGATATCAAGGGCATTCTATGTCCAGCAGCTATTCATTCTCAAGGCAGGCCATATGGCCCTGGGGTGAGATTGGATTACAGACTGGAAATAATTCTTCACAAGCTGCCTTAGAAAGGTTTATTCTGCAACTAATACAGTCCTGATTCAGCCTGTATTTCTTTCGTATTTTGGTTATGGCCATAGCCAAATAAAGGTTGAGAATGGAAAGTTTAGAGAATTCACTGAAATCCCAGTGAGCCAGCAAGACTAATCATCACCAAATGGCGATACAAAACCCTGTCTGTGCCCTTCAGAAGATTTCCACTACAACTTTGATCATTCCTGATCATACAGTTTAGGAGACAGTAGTCCAAAAATTAAAGGACACCAGGATGAAGGACAAGTCAATGTTAAAACTGAGATTTGCAAGTACAGGGGGACATGCCTAAGTAGATGCACAGAATATCTGAGGAGAAGTTGGCTTAAGACTATCGGTTCAATTTGGGACATTGCAAGTTTGAAATTAAGATAAAATCACATCAAGGGAAGTGATAGTACCACTCTATTCATCTCTGGTCAGACCCCACCTGGAATATTCTGTCCAGTTCTGCGCATCTCAGTTTTAAAAGGATGTTGACAACCTTGAACAGATCCAGAGGACGGTAACCAGGATGATTGAGGGTCTGAAAGAAATTTCTTACCAGGAGTGGCTTAGGGAGCTGGGAATGTTTAGCCTTACACAAAGAAGGCTGAGAGGGGGTATGATAGCCATGTTTAAATATATGAAAAGATGTCATATTGAAGAGGGGACTGGTTTGTTTTCCATGGCTTCAGAGACTAGGACTCGGGGCAATGGTTTCAAACTACAGGAAAAGAAATTCCATTTGAACATTAGGAAAAACTTCATGACGGTTAGAGCTGTTTGGCAGTGGAATATTCTGTCGGGAGTCCTGTGATGGGGGTTCCTGCATGGCAGGGGGTTGGACTGGATGGCCCTTGAGATCTCTTCCAACTCTATGATTCCATGATAACTCAAAGTAGATCAGACAAGCAGTTGGAGATGCCAGACTGAGGGGGTGGTTACATTACTATGTGTCTTGTCCCCTGATGATGTACAGGTAACCACAAACCTGCTTCACCCCTTTCCATGGCTATCTATACCTTTTTAGTTCAGGGGCCAGAGTCACTGTTTTTAGCGTAGACAGGATTGCTCTGCTTTATTTCTAGTTTCTTGCATAACTGATTGCTTGCACTAAACTACTTTGGCACAACTGGGAGTCCAAAAATTCAGCAATATGCCACTTGCTAATAAATTTTTAAAAATCTCAGCTTTTCCTTCTCCAGTGTGTGTGTGTGTGTGTGTGTGTGTGTGTGTGTGTGTGTGTGTGTGTGTGTGTGTGTGTGTGTGTGTGTGAGAGAGAGAGAGAGAGAGAGAGAGAGAGAGAGGATGGTGGGAGGAGGCAGGAGAGGACATGGAGGGGGGAATCCTTTGATTCTGCTTTGTAATAAATAAACTTCTTTTGTTTTTATTCAACTTAAAATCAGTCTGAAGATTTAATTTACTAGCTAAGCTAGTTGGTGGCAGTGACAGAGGAAAATCAGAAGCGGTGTTTGTCATTAGTCCGTGAAATAGCTGGGGGCAAGCACATTAACGCAACACGGGTGTTCAAAAATTCAGCAATATGCCACTTACTAATAATCTTTTAAAAATCAGCTTTTCCCTCCTCTCTCTCTCTCTCTCTCTCTCTCTCTCTCTCTCTCTCTCTGTGTGTGTGTGTGTGTGTGTGTGTGTGTGTGTGTGTGTGTGTGTGAGAGAGAGAGAGAGAGAGAGAGAGAGAGAGGAGATGACATGGAGGGGGATATTTTCCCTTCTTTCCCCCCTGCAGAATGCAGTGATCTCTAACCCGCATGGCAAGCCTCTTTAGTGGTATGCTGATGTATAATCTTTTGAAATCCATCTTTCCCCTGCTCCTTAGAGAGAGGGAGACAGAACAGGATGTGGGGGCATGGAGGCACATAGGGAGGAACAGACTAAATCTCTCCCCCCCCCCCAATAACTGATGCTTCAGTGTGAATGCAAGAATCACACTAAATGGTATACTGCATTTCGAAATGACCCTATTTAGCTTGATCTGACCCCAAATAACCTGTCTATCCTCACTCTGAGTGAAGCTGAAATGATCTGGGGGAAGGAATGGAAGCTGGGTGACCTAAGTGTGCTGATCACAGAACAACAGGACGCAGGAAGATTTGTTGACTCCACTCCGGATCAGCACACAGAAAGGAGTAAGTGGGAATCAAAAACAAAATCGTCAAAATTCCCAGTGGAGAGAATGCAGGCTGAAAACTGCTCCCCTGGGGTAGAAACACAGAGCAACCACTCCAAATACAGCCAGAAGACCAACTGGGAAGACAGCCGTGAAGATCTAACATGCTCTGTCATGTCACCCGCTACTGAAATCTGAAACCTTCATTCTCTGTACTCTTGGAGATGGTCCAGTGAAGTCAGAAGACCTGGCTCCAAGGCCCTACAACCCTTTCATCGACTGTTCCTGGTTCTCAACCACACGGCAGGTCCTGAGCACTCAGAAGGCTCCTTTGGCAATGAGGTGCTGAAAAAGAGCTCAGGCTTTTTGACATGTCATGAAACTGCTCTGTTCTGATCGACACTAGAGCTTCTCTGTATCATTCCCTCCTATTGTCTTCCGTAAGGGATAGTCACCTGAGCCACAGCCACTTGGGTCTGCTGCTGCTGTTGCTGCAAGAGCTGCTGGAGAAACTGCATCTGGTGGTGAGCAGAGAGAGGAATCCCCGGCTCAGGCAACCGGGCAGAAGGTGGCAGTAGCATCTTGGGTGAAGTGGTGAGGATGTTCTCTTTAGGAAGCGAGACCTGAAAAGTATGAAAAAAAAATGCCAGGATCAAAACATCTGTCCTCATCTTCCAGTATGCCTCTTTCCCTCACCCCAGTTCCTCCCCTCTCCTCCTTGAAGAAAACATGGCCAGTCAACGCTGCATTTACCAAGGATAGCCTGGAATAGGGGTGACGCTCAGAGCAGGGTCATGGGGTGCGGGGTGGGGAACACATATGATTCAATATACTCCACTCTATGGCATCCAGGAAGCACTGCCCGCAGCCTCCCAGCAAATGATGCATCTCCTCCACACAGTGAGTATCCAGTGAAGGAGTTATCTCCCTATGACAGGAGTCAGACACCACGTGGAGAAGCCCCAAGGACAGATCACACAAGAAAGAAGACTCCATTGAGTCCAAAGGACACTCCTTTAGTCCCTCCCAAGGACAGATGGCTGGATTAAGTAGGCCAAAGCCTAAGGCTGCCTATTCTCTGTTGCACTTGCTCTGCATGTCCCATTTTTACAAAAAAGCAAGTAGCTTTAGCCATGACAGTGCAGAAGAGAACAGGATCTAGGGTGGTCTGATTCTGCCCTAGCCAGCTAGAACAAGAAGGTCCTTTGCATGATGCCTTTTCACCGGACCAGATGGCCCACTGACAGCAATACCTCTAAAAGCAACTACTTGGACCAGGCTTGGAAATGGGGGGCGGGGGGGGGGAGACCTTCATCTTGGGCAATAGGAAGGGAAGGGGGTGGGCCCAAGGCTTAATGGAAAAGCATCCGTTTATCTATTTTGGGGTGTAGCCCCATACTGCCACTGGACAGAGTGATGTGTGGCCTCCTGAAGTAAGAGATGCTGGTAGGAGGGACTAGTGGGTAGATCACAGAGTTCCATTTGTCATATGGTCCGGCCGGCACCATCTGACTTAGCTTGCTGCTCTCCTGTGGGATGGCGTCTTCGGTCTCACTGCAAGCACTGAAGACTTAATTACCAGCTTGGAATGGTGGCTAGAAGGGGATACCTTCACAGATGTGGCCAGCAAAATATTTCAGGTCATCCTTAAGAACCCAGGCAGTTATTGCTAGAATAGGCGCCTTTCAATAGACATTATAAGAAAACTCTCCTGAAGACTCCATGCATAGTTTGGTGACTGACCCACTAGTTAAATGCAAGGCAAGATAAAAATTGTTCCTGTTCAGATCAACTGGGGAACGTATGTGTTCTTGTCTTTCTGAGGCTTGCATAGCATGGTGTTTTCCAAGCATGTCCATTAGTGCTGTTTGTGCAGTATATGGGCATGGTAGACCCGAGCACCCCCGCTGTCTTTCAAAGTCCTAATTCTATGAACTATTCCTTCTTCCCTAGAGTTGCAGATCTTTGTTCCCAGAAGGTACAGATAAGGAAGAACTTGCCTTGCTGCAAAGCAGGCCAGGGGAATCTCTACCAACAGCATCAAGGTCTGTCACTCCTCTGTTGAACTCCAAATGATCACTTCCTGGTAGCCCAGCATCCACTGCATCAATGTCCGTCTCCTCAGCTGTATGAAGAGGCTCAGATTCAGGCTGATCACAAGCTGCAAGAAATCAAGAGCTATAGTCAGTTGCCCACCTCCATGATTTCTGGTCAACAAGAAGCTCTTTGCAGAAAATTGCCACAAGTCTATGGGGTGTTTTTTCTGAAACATTTCCAGGGCTAAGGGGACAGCAGCCACAGGGAGGCATTTCTCTGAAATCTGCTTTGAATTCCAGCCAGAGGGCCGAGACCCTTTCCCAGCAAGTTGTGGACTAGCATTATTGGCCCATCGTCTGCTCCTCAGCAGGTTTTGCCAGCTGTTTTGGGGAGGGCTGTTTCGGTCTACACAAAGTCTTAAGATGAATAGCCTATGAAGAGGCAGCAGGAGCTAACTGTCTCCTTTCTCTCTGTGTATATATACCTGCTGTTTCCAAGCCCTCACTGCCCTTCTCACTCTGGCTGTCCTCTTGACCATCAGCATTCTGGTGAGTGTGCTGAAGACTCAGCTTGTGGCAGACCTCAAACGCTTGGCCCACTGTTCGGACAATGCGCATGGCTTGGCTCTGGAGGAAGAGGAAAAAGGAAGAAGGGATGTTCCTCCCAGGGTGAAGAGAACAACAGCTTCTTTTCAAGCAAGTCCTATGGAACAGAGTTTCAGAAGACTTCCTAACACTGCTCTGATGCAAACTCAGTGGAATATCAAGGGCCCAGCTTTAGCCACAAGTCTCTGTCTCTGTCTCTGTCTCTGTCTCTGTCTCTCTCTCTCTCTCTCTCTCTCTCTCTCTCTGTGTGTGTGTGTGTCCAAGCTCCTACCATCCCATAGACTGCTCTGAAGATTGTCTTTCCTAATGCTTCAATAGCCCTTGTTACCACATTGGCTACCTGGAAGTCCAGAGGAAGACAACCAGGATGGTTAAAAGTCTGGAAGAAATGTCTTACGAGGAGCCGCATAGGGAATGTTATCCTTACAAAAAGAAGGCTGAGAAGGGATATGATAGCCATGTTTAAATATGTGGAAGGATGTCACAAAGAACAATATTGTGTTTCAGACAGCTTAGCCTTTCCATCCCTACTGTGTGTGTGTGCATGTGTGCATGCCCACAAATGATGCAACTGACACACATTAGAAAGGAAACATGTTGGTTGGAGCAGCGTGAGGCATCTTTTCTCCATTATAGTCTCTCAGCAGAACAGAACAGTCTTCTAAAACTCATGCTCATGCTTTCATATCCACCCTCACCAACCCCAAGACAAAGTTAAGACTCTCACACAGAGAATACCTCTAGTGGTAAAAAAGGAAAGAGGGTGTCATCAGAACATTAAGAAGAGTCCTCTCCTTCCTCAAGAACAAGATGCAGCCCTGGAGGAGGGGGTCCTCCTTTTCTACAGGAGCCACAGCCACATCATTCAAGGGAACAAAATACATCCCCAATAAGATGCTCATCATGATCATGTCAAGTAGCCAACTTGACAGGGCTTTTAAGGGTGTGAACACCACAGGGTGCCTTTGAAGGGGATACCCCACCCTCTGTGGAAACATCCAAGTTTCCAATCTAGTACACTCAGTCAGGTTTCCATGCAACTTACCTTCTTCTTGGATTTGAAAACATTGCAACGGAAGATATTGCTGGAGCCATCCCGAGCAATGTAACTGAAGATCTTCAGGTCCTGGGAATCGTGGGACACATAAAATATCCTGTAGGAACAGTGCAACTGTATGTACGTGTGTATATAATCTATATTTATTTATATATATGTGCACACACCTTATAGGAAACAACTTAGCTATGATGTCAAAGAAAAGCCAGGCAAATCTAGCTTGGACATTCCTGTCTTTGGAATTCTTATCTAGGCTGGTCTCTGCAAATGGAGGATTAAGAGACGGTGAAAACCACCAGGCTCCACTGGAATGAGGCTGCTAGGAGAGGGGAAGGTTATGTTCCCAAGCAGCCCAAAAGGAATGTTTAGTTTACACTACACATTTTTCACCTCAGTGCAAGCCCCTCTGTCATGACCCAGCTGTGAATCAGGCCAGACCCCTCCAAGTTGCTCTTCTCTTCCCAGCTTCTTGGTAAGGAGAATTTCCATTTCGAAACCCACCAATTAGTGTCCGCATCAATTGCAATTAACAGAGCATCAATTGGTGTTCATGATTTATGACAAGCAAGACTACTCCAGTCCTTCCTCATGCTCATGCCAGTTTGCTGGGTTCCTTGTTTATTATTTTAAAGAACCAAGTATTTTCTCCCTTTGCCTCTTGTGCACTGCTGCAAAAAGGAAGCGACACCACGTAAGCCATATTCTTCCTTGCCAACGCGATTCTGCTCACCATTTCTTCTCCTGTTTGCTCTTAAAACTAGCTAGGCATTTCAAAAGCAGTGTCCTCTCCCTTCTCCAGCACTGGAGCTCACCTCTGCCCTGAGGTTTTGAAAGATCATACGGAAACACAGCTCTTCCCCACAAATCTGTTACATATAGATACAACATCAGGTTCTTGCCGCTAAATTCAGACCATACAACCAAGTCCAGGCATGGGCAGGCCTTATTATTCTTGTTACCTCCAATTTTAGTTCTGTTTAAATTAAGTAATATTTTCCATACAGAATAGTTTTAAAAAAAAAACTACAAGAGGGATGCCTTTCCTGATTCATTAAAAAGCACACCTCCTCTGTACATTATGTTAGCGGGTGACCATTTCCACTGCAAGCTAGCAGCATGCATTCCTTGCTTACCTGTAGATCGGGTCATGCATCACCAAGAGCTTGCTTTCATCCCAATCCCACTCTTTCTTCTGCAAAAGAGAGCTGTGTATAAGCAAGAAAAATGCCCATGGAAAGGTGCAATTAAAAAAAACCCTAAGGAGGGTCTTGTTTCGTTTATGAAGGTTATGAAGGTTCAGTCTCTCTCCAAGTGTCAGCAGTCTCTTCACAAAGGTTCGGCAATTTGGATCATAATTATATTTTCTAGCTTGCCTGAAAAAGCAGGGATGGACAAAGCTGGCTGTATCACTCGGAACCTGTTTTTTTTTTTTTTTTTAAACAGGTCTGAAGAGTGTTCAAGGATAAGAATTTGCCTTTATGTTTCAAATTGTAATTTCCCTTTGAGGAATCTATAAAAGGCCATTTTGTACTTCAGAACCTCCCAGAGTGGTCTTTGGTTAGATGGGCGGTATATAAATCAAATAAATCAAATAAATCAAATAAATAAAGAGCCTTTCAACCAGAGGTACTTCTGTCCTGTCAGCAAGACATATTTACAGAAGACCTGACTAAAATAGAGCTTGGAGCCTCAGGTTTCAGAATTAATTCATTACTGTTCATCATTAGAAATGAGACATCAATTTGTTGCTGTTAAACTTTAAAACTGAAAAAGAATTAACTCATTACTTTTCAAAAAAGCAGTGGGATTTAGGGATTATCACCATGGATCCGTAATGGTGTCTATATTTTTGGCTCATTCAAAAAGTGTTGTTTGTACCACATTAAAACTGTAGAGTACAGGAATGATGGGATGCCACATGTCTAATTACTGTAAGGTTGGGAAAGGCTGCTCATTCTAAAGCACAGTGTCTCTTCTCCCTACTCCCCAAGAAAAAGGCACCAGCACAACTCCAACAAAAGACTAGTTCTGAACCACGGATTTCTTAGAGTGTTTTCAGGTGCACACATGTAGCATAAGCTAATGTTGAAAGGATCATATCAAGTAAAAGCTCTTCAACCCTGTATGATGTACACACTTCAGTGACCCATCTCCTACCACGCCTATCATCCCACACAATTCATAATGCTTCTAATCTGCTAAGGGTAATTTGGTAGGTAGGTAGGTAGGTAGGTAGGTAGGTAGGTAGGTAGGTAGGTAGGAAGGAAGGAAGGAAGGAAGGATGGATGGAAGGCAGGCAGGCAGGCAGGCAGGCAGGCAGGACTCTGTTCTTGCTGCAACAATGCTAACGCAAAACAGTAGCATCTAGGTTTACGAGCATAATCCATTCTGGAAACATGTTCATAAACCAAAATACTCCTATATAAAAAAATCCCAAAACAAGTAATTAAAATTTACCTAATTTGTTCCATGGCTGCACGCCCCATGGCCACGGACACTGCCTTTACTGTTACCCCCTTGCCACAACAAGATGCTTCTTGTGGCAGGAAAAGCCAGCCTGGGTGCAGCGGTGGCAGCAATGGCGCTCTGCCCAGAAGTTGTGGGAAGGGCATGCCTGGGCATATGCATGGCAGAGGAAAGGACTTGCCCAGGCACAGCACTGGCAACAATAGCCCTCTGTCCAGGTGCAGTGGCAGTGGCGACTGGCACGTAGTGGCAGCAGCAGCGGCAATGACACCCTGCCAGGCAAAGGCAGTGGGGAAGGGTTGTGCAGCTGTTGCATGCTCATCTTGTTTTGCAAGACAAGCCCATTAACCAGAACAAAAATGTTCCCAAATTTTAAGAATCACAGAATCATAGAGTTGGAAGAGATCTCAAGGGCCATCTAGTCCAACCCCCTGCCATGAAGGAACCCCCATCACAGTATTCCAGACAGATGGCCACCCAGCCTCCAAAAAAGGAGACCCCACCACCCTCCGTGGCAGCATAGTCCACTGCCAAACAGCTCTAACCCTCAGGAAGTTCTTCCTAATGTTTAAATTGAATCTCTTTTCCTGTAGTTTGAAACCATAACTATCATATCCCCTCTCAGCCTTCTTTTTGTAAGGCTAAACATTCCCAGCTCCCTAAGCCGCTCCTCATAAGACATTTCTTCCAGACCCTCAATCATCTTGTTCACCCTCCTCTGGACCCGTTCAAGGTTGTCAACATCCTTTTTAAATTGAGGTGCACAGAACTGGACACAGTACTCCAGGTGGGGTCTGACCAGAGCAGAATAGAGTGGCACTATCACTTCCCTTGATCTAGACCAGGGGTCTGCAACCTTTAAGACATAAAGAGCCACTTGGACCCGTTTCCGACGAAAAAAAAAAACTGGGAGCCGCAAAACCATTGCGACATTTAAAACAAATATATACAACCGCCGCCGCCGTTCTCGCTGTTCTGCCTCAGTACCGGGCGCTGGGCCAGCCACCGTTCGAGGCTCCGTGAGGCGATGACCCGCGCTCCGGGCCTACCAGCGCCGCCGCCGCCGCCACGGTTCCGCAGCCGGAGGCGAGGGAGCGGCGCCCGCCTCAGCGGTTGAAAGGACGGACGGCTTGTGAAGGAGACGGACCCCGCAGCTGGTCCCTTTTTTTGGAAGCGGGCGAGTGGCGACCTCTCCCCCCCACACACACACTTCTTGCAGCCGTGGTGTGTGTGCGTGTGTGGGCAAAGTTTGGCTTGTGAAGGAGACGGAGGGAAGGGGCGGGTGATGCGACACACACACACACACACACACACACACACACACCCTTCTTGCAGCTGTGGTGTGTGTGCGTGTGTGGGCAAAGTTTGGCTTGTGAAGGAGATGGAGGGAAGGGGCGGGTGATGCCACACACACACACACACACACACACACACAACAAACACACACACACCCTTCTTGCAGCCGTGGTGTGTGTGCGTGTGTGGACGAAGTTTGGCTTGTGAAGGAGATGGAGGGAAGGGGCGGGTGATGCCACACACACACACACACACACACACACACACACACACACACACACACACACACACTTCTTGCAGCCGTGGTGTGTGTGTGTGTGTGGGCAAAGTTTGGCTTGTGAAGGAGACGGAGGGAAGGGGCGGGTGATGCCACACACACACACACACACACACACACACACACACACCTTCTTGCAGCCGTGGTGTGTGTGCGTTTGTGGGGAAAGTTTGGCTTGTGAAGGAGATGGAGGAAAAGGGCGGGTGATGCGACATACATACACACACACACACACACACACACACACACACACACACACACACACACACACCCTTCTTGCAGCCGTGGTGTGTGTTCGTGTGTGGGCAAAGTTTGGCTTGTGAAGGAGACGGAGGGAAGGGGCGGGTGATGCCACACACACACACACACACACACACACACACACACACACACACACACACACACACCCTTCTTGCAGCCGTGGTGTGTGTGCGTGTGTGGGCAAAGTTTGGCTTGTGAAGGAGACGGAGGGAAGGGGCGGGTGAGGCTGAAAGAAGCAAGAGGGCGAGTGGCGCGCTGGGCCACTGTGGATCTCCCCGGTCCGCTCCTCCATTCTGCTTTCGAACCCCCTTTTTGTCTGTCCAGGCCGCCGCCGCCGCCACCACCACCACCACGAACCGACCGGCTGCTTGGGCCTGGCCGCCGCCTCCTCCCCTCGCCCTTTTCCCGGCTGGGCGCGGCCATTGTGCCCGCTTCCCCCTCGCCTCCGCCGCCTCCGCCTCCTCCACTGCCGGTGGTGGCGGGAGGAGGGGGAGGAGGAGGAGGAGGAGGAGGAGGATTACCAACACGTGTGGCTTCCTGCTGCTGCTGCTGCTGAGCGGCCCCTAACCCCCGTGGTGGGAGGAGACCCCCACCACCCCTCCAACGCCGCCGCCGCCATCCTGGCCCTGGCCGGCCCAGGAGCCTTCGCCACGGCTGAGGAGGCGGCGGCGCACCGGCGGTGGCAGCAGCGGCTGCAGCAGCACCAGAAGGAGGAGGAGGAGGAGGAGGAGGAAGATGAAGATGAGGAGGACGGTGGCGGCGGCGAGCTGGAGTTTCCCCCGCGGTCCTAGTTTAAATGCCGCGGGACCCCTTCCACAAGGGGAACCTCCCGGAGCCGCAGCAAAGGTTCCAAAGAGCCGCATGTGGCTCCGGAGCCGCGGGTTGCAGACCCCCGATCTAGACACTATGGTTCTGTTGATGCAACCAAGAATCACATTGGCTTTCCTGGCCGCCGCATCACACTGCTGACTCATGTTCAATTTGTGGTCCACCAAGACTCCCAGATCCATTTCTATTTTCCAGCCAGGTGTCTCCCATCCTGTTTGTTGTTGTTCAGTCATTCAGTCGTGTCCGACTCCTCGTGACCCCATGGACCAGAGCTCGCCAGGCCTTCCTATCTTCCACTGCCTCCCGGAGTTTGGTCAAATCCATATCGGTTGCATCGATGACACCGTCCAACCATCTCATTCTCTGCTGTCCTCTTTTCCTTTTGCCTTCAATCTTTCCCAACATCAGGGACTTTTCCAAGGAGTCCTCTCTCCTTATGAGGTGGCCAAAGTACTGGAGCCTCAGCTTCAAAATCTGTCCTTCCAGTGAACATTCAGGGTTGATTTCTTTCAGGATGGATAGGTTTGATCTCCTTGCAGTCCAGGGGACTCTCAAGACTCTCTTCCAGCACCACAGCTCAAAAGCATCGATTCTGCGGCGATCAGCCTTCTTTATAGTCCAGCTCTCACTTCCATACATCACTACTGGAAAAACCATAACTTTGACTATCCTGACCTTAGTTGGCAAAGTGATGTCTCTGCTCTTTAGGATGCTACCTAGGTTTGCCATTGCTTTCCTCCCAAGAAGCAGGCGTCTTTTAATTTCATTGCTGCACTGCAAGTCTTTCTTTTTACCTAGATGCACCACCTTACATTTCCCTGTGTTGAAGCCCATTCCATTACCTTTGGCCCAGCACTCTAAGCTGTCAAGGTCCTTTTGGATTGTCATCCTTTTAGCAACCCCTCCCAATTTGGTATCATCTGCAAATTTGATCAGCCTACATTTTGCTCTTTTTTCAAAATGCTTGTGGACTGGGACATTCATAAACTGAGGATTACTGTACAAAAGCTTCCATGAGTAGAAATCTTCACATTGCAATTTTCCCCACAGAACTAACATGTATTTTCACAACAGCACTGCAGCATGAGAAGCAGCAAAGCTATGGGATGATAGCTGATAAGAGACAGAGGTCTGCTACACTGCATCTGTTTTGAAAACAAAGAATGCAAAGAGCTGCCAGGATAGGATTTTGGAATCTAGGATTTCAGGGCAAGTCTGAAGCCTCCTCCGTAATCTACAAATGGAATTCTACATGTAGGGATACAGGCAGGCCACAGCTTGAGAAATCAGAAACTCACCTTCTTCTTTTTCTTCAGGATCACCTTTACACCATCTATGGAGACCACTAGATGAACCTTTTTCTTCTTTATGCTTTTGGCTTTGAATTCATACTGTGGGGAACAAAACATACTGATTAGAAATATTGCTCACTTGAGTTGTGGGGCATGCCACACACAACTTTAATCTATGTACAAGTCAAGTAAATAAAGAGATAAATGCTAGCCCCCTCCCGACCTGCCACACTAATGGCCATTTCCTCTTTCTTGTGCTTGTGGTGCTCTTCTCATGAAAACCAAATGGTATACTGTGCACACAAGCAAGGTATGAATAGTATTGGGCCATGGCATGACAGGAGAGATGGAGCACTGGCAGCCACCTGTTACCTGCCCCAAATGGAGCTACAGAACAGATCCGAAGACGTTTCTTGTGGAATAGCGTAATTTTATTCAGAGAACATGAGCTCATGGGTGTCACAAGGAATGAGACAAAGAAAGATGTTCAGGAGGAGGCTTTTATAATTGCACAAAAGTGAGGCATAGGAATCGAAACTTAAATGCAGAATGAAACCTATTGCTAACATTTCATTGGTTACTCACAGAAGTGAGACAAAGGAAAAGGAGTGAAACCTAAATGCAGCCTTTATAGTAATGACTTCACTGGCAAGGTATTTCCTTAGGGGCCAGCGTAAGGGGTGGTGGTGGCATGGAGCATAGCTGTGTCAAGTAAAAATGGCACTTTTCCAGTCACACACCATAAACAGAAGAGAAACAAGTGTTTCAAGATCAGGGTAAGTAGAAACTGAAAGTTCTCATATTCACTATCTGCCTACCACAGATTTAAGAAATCCTAATTTGCCCATCTAAAGCAAGGGTTTATGAGTCACACCTACCCCTCAGACCCCCTTCATCTTTCCATGCCAAAAGGTTTTTAGAAAAATGGAAAAGAATGTCCTGTAAGTCTCAGGACATGTGACTTGCCCTTCAAAAACTATTTGGGATCTTATCAGTCCTGTTTCAGGCCCTAAAATAGTCTTGTTTAGTCCAATATTCAAGTCCCCAGAGTCTTGAAACTGCTTTTTCATAACTGTAATGTGCCAGAATCTATCACTTATAGTAAAAAATAATACCACCCAGATGGTATTATTAGAAATAGAAACCCCCTCCCTCTCACACACATTTCCTAGTCAGTTTATCATACAAAATCCCAGTATAAGGAAGGGGTGGGAGTCGTTTGACGTTCATCTCTCAAAATATTTCTATGGCAATCATTATCTTTCACATAATCTCTTTTTTAAAACATTTCAGCAAATCTGCTCATGTCATCCATCATGTAGGGAAAGACTGTTGCTTAGCAGTGACTGATACCTGCTGAGTGGTCATGCATACAGCCACACATGTGGGACAGACCAACATTTCAGAGTCTCTGATGCAAAAGAAGGAGCAGATATTCGTGCCACGCTACCGGAACAGGAACAGGTAGCCAGATTGCACATCTGGATGGCCCTTGAGTTCTCTTCCAATGCTATGACTCTATGATCTCTTTAGAGCAGGCAAGCAACATGCTGTTCAGCTTCTTTCTGACAGTAGCAACTGAGGATCTCAGTGAGTTATGTAAGTGGTCTCTTTGCAGTCACTATACACTGAAAGGGAGGCAACGTGTCACTTTTGTGTTATGTCCTCACAACAGTTGTCCTCCTGTTGGATAATTTCTGTCATTGTTCTCTCTTGGGAGGGAGGTGAGTGCCCCTGTCTATTTTCCTTTCAGTAAGGGCATGCTGCAAGAGGGGCACTCCTCTTTCCTGCTCTAGTCCAAGAAGTGTCCATGAGCGACTTGTGTAGCAGATCTTCTGTACCAAAATCCATCCCTTTTATCCTTCATAAAATGACAGGAACGTAAAGGCTAGACCAGACAGGCACTACACTCGGCAACATTGTTTTCTTGAGGATGCCCTCATTTACTGAACCTCTATCACATTTCTAAACTTCTATAGTTGTGAGTTCAACAACCACATAAACCACCACTTCCCAGTCTCTATCTTACAAATGCAAGATCCTTGGCAAATAAGATGGATGAACTGAGGCTTCAGATTGTAAGTAATAATATCATGAAGGATAGCTGCATTTTGTTAATTACAGAGACATGGCTCCACCAAGGCATTCCAGACTCAGAGGTTGGGTTGTCAGGTTACACGGCAGAGCGTCACGACAGAACAAAGGACTCTGGTAAAAGTAGAGGAGGTCTCTCTGTGTATGTTAACAATAACTGGTGCACAAATACAGTGATCGTGGACAGACACTGCTCTCCAATGTAGGCCCTTTTATCTACCAAGAGAGTTCTCTGTTGTCATGATTACAGCAGTTTATATTCCACCGGACGCAAACAGTAACTCAGCCATTGGACTCTTATATGATAGTATTAACCATCAACAGAGCACACACCCAAACACGGTACACATTATAGCAGGGGATTTTAATCATGTGGATTTGAAAACAGCACTCCCCAAACTGTATCAACATGTCAAGCGTGCTACTAGAGAATCTAACACACTGGACAAGGTATATTCAAATATCAGGTTGGGCTACAGAGCTAGACCATTAGCACATTTGGGCCAATCTGATCACATGTCCTTGTTTTTGGTTCCTGAATCAGGAAAACTGCTCCTGCCACTATAAAGACTGTGAGAAGCTGGTCAATTGGTGCATCTCAGCAGCTTCAGGACTGCTTTGACAGGACTAGCTGGGATGTTTTTGAACATCAAGATTTGGAGATTTTTCACAGACAGTGTTATGTGTTATATTAGGAACTGCATAGACACTGTTATGGTGAACAAACGTATCCGGATCTACCCAAATCGGAAGCCCTGGATGACTCAGAAAGTCCAGAGACTATTGAAAGAAAGGGATATCGCCTTCAGGTCCAAAGATAGGGCTTCTTACAGTATGGCCCGAGCGAACCTGAAGAGAGGAATTAGAGAGGCCAAACTGGACTGCAAGAACAGGATTGAGCGGCATCTGGACAGTAATAACAACAGGAAAGTGTGGCAAGGAGTCCAGCATCTTACGAACTACAAGACAAACAACGGAGTTGTGGCGGGCGATGCAGCATTGGCAGAAGAGTTAAACATCTTTTTTGGCCATTTTGAGGTGGAAGCACCAAAGGAAGCTGCACTACAGTCCCCAGTCCACAGCAGCTTTATCCTTAAAGTAGAGGAGTATGAGGTGAGGCGTATGCTGCGGGCGATCAACCCGAAGAAGGCTGCTGGACCCGATGGAATTCCTGGATGTGTGTTGAAAGACTGTGCAGATCAACTAGCTGGAGTCTTTACCAAGATCTTTAATCAGTCTCTGGCTCAATCTAGGGTTCCATCTTGTTTGAAGTCCTCCACCATAGTTCCTGTACCTAACAGAGACTGTACTTTCTGAGAGTGCTCAGAAAGAATAACATCACTCAGAGACTATTGGTGTCTTTTTATCATTGTGTAATAGAAAGTGGCTCTCAGAATCCCCCATCCTTCCCCAATTTCTTTTAAAATTAAAGCATTTCTTGGCTAAGGCATCTACTTGTACCCTCTAGAGCAGGCATGTCCAAACGTTGGCCCTCCTGATGTTTTGGACCACAACTCCCAGAATTCCAAGTCTGTATTTCCAATGGCAAAGGACCGTGGGAGTTGTGATCCAAAACATCTGGAGGTCTGAAGTTTGGACATGCCTGCTCTAGAGCAGTTTTGCTGAGTCTATGGCACGGGTGCCAAAGGTGGCCCTCAGAGCCCCTTCACAGCCACCTGTATTTAGGTTAAATAGCTATATTGGTGCTTTGTGAAAAATTAGAGGGTTTTGAATTGCACTTTGGGCACTTCGCCTCTAAAAGGTTCGCCATCTCTGGTCAAGAGTTTTAGTTACCCAAGGTTGGGGGACCACTGAGCTAGCTCTTTCCTCACAATTTAGGTCTCAAAAGTTCTGATCTGTCACTCCACACCAGTACAGGAGACCACCTGTGTGTTAGTAAAGACAGTGAAACTGGTGGTAACTTCTTTGTTGCTTGATAACTTATTTTAAAGCAAAGATGTATGTAAATACTGCAAAGGGTTCCATTTTTCCTGTTAGGAAAGTTTCACCCACCTATCTCTCCCTCACTGCCACACTCCTTTAGCTTTGAATCATAGAATCATAGAGTTGGAAGAGACCTCAAGGGCCATCTAGTCCAACCCCCAGCTGGAGTATTGTGTACAATTCTGGTCACCGCATCTCAAGAAAGACATAGTGGAACTGGAAAAGGTGCAGAAGAGAGCGACTAAAATGATTACTGGGCTGGGGCACCTCCCTTATGAAGAAAGGCTAAAACATTTGGGCCTCTTTAGTCTGGAAAAAAGGCGATTGAGGGGGGATATGATTGAGACATACAAAATAATGCAGGGTATGAGTAAAGTGGATAGAGGGAAGCTCTTCTCCCTCTCCCAAAACACCAGAACTAGGGGACATACACTCAAATTAAGGGCTGGGAGAGTAAGAACTGACAGAAGAAAATATTTTTTCACCCAGCGTGTTGTAAGTCTATGGAACTCCCTGCCACACAATGTGGTGATGGCATCTGACCTGGATGCCTTCAAAAGGGGATTGGACAGATTTCCTGGAGGAAAAGTCCATCACAGGTTACAAACCATGATGGAGATGTGTAACCTCCAGGGTTTAAACCAGGGTACTTCAAGGGCCAGATGCAGGGAGTGGTATCAGGAGACAGATATCTAGTCTCATGCGCTCCCAAACACATCTGGTGGGGCCGCTGTGAGATACAGGAAGGTGGACTAGATGGGCCTTTGGCCTGATCCAGCATGGCTCTTCTTATGTTCTTATGTTCTTATGACGTCTCAAATATTATCATCAATGGTTCTGAAATTACTTCTGCCAGTTCTTTTAATATCCTTGGGTGTAATTCATCTGGCCCAGGAGACTTAAATTCATTTAATGTTTCCAGGTGTTCCTGTACTAGCTCTCTACCTATTCTATGTTGAAATTCCCATCCTACCTCATCTACTCTTTGTCCCAGCGGATCTCTTTCTTCCTTTTTGGAGAAAACGGAGGCAAAGAAGGTGTTGAGTAGTTCTGCCTTTTCCTTGTCTCCTGTTAGTAACTGGTTATCATCACCACGCAGAGAGCCTATCATTTCCGTATTTTCCTTTTGCTGCGGACATAACTAAAGAAACCCTTTTTACTATTTTCTTGTTGTAAGATGCACATGTACCAAAAATGTACCAAATCCATGACATCAAGGTTCCTTGCATTGGCTGATTTGACATGGAATGATTTGACATGGAATGTTATACAGCATTGAATATAATTCTCAAGTATATATATTTTTAGCATTCTTCCTGTTTGCTTGTAGCTACCTGGGGTCTGTGACCAGTTAATCAACCCATGACAGACTTCAGAGAGTAAGAGCAGAGGAAGGGGCAGACCTGACATCATACTGGAAGGAGTGAGCTGCATTTTAGGACATTCGTTATTTTATTTATTTATTTATTTATTTATTTATTCTTGTATTTATATCCCGCTTATCTACTACAAGTAGTACTCTAAGCGGCTAACAAGCAATGAATGTAAAATCAACAACAATAAATGCATCAAGTATAAAGCAAAACAACATAAACAATAAAACAACATAACATGTAAAATCCTCCTACATCCCAGCATGCGGAGGGACAGATCCTAAGAGGTTAAAATTAGACACACCGAATAGGCTGACTAATTTAAAACAGTAGCGATGGCGGGGGGGGAGAGAAAAAAAAAACCTAACTGAGATCGCCAAAGGCCTCTCGGAACAGAAGAGTTTTTAAAGCTTTCCGAAAGGCCTGCAGGGACTCTGCAGAGCGCACTTCGCTGGGGATGGCATTCCATAAGGAGGGGGCTGCCACTGAGAAGGCCCGGTTCCGAGTGAACGTCTTCCGGGCCTCTCGAGGAGTGGCAATCCGCAGCGAGTGCGCTCGCACCTGCCAAACAGGGCGGGCCGAGGTGGATCGCTGGACGATACGCTCTGTCAGGTAGTTCAAAGGTTCTTCTTTGTTTTGACCACATATCACCTTATGAGGGTTCGATAATGCAAGTTTAAGTTAACCGAAAGACTCCATTTAATTTCTTCACCATACCAAGGCTCTTGGCAGCAGCTCAGGAAAGTCTTTAGCAAAGCAGAGGTTGAAAGGTTACCAATGCACCATTCCAGAAATTCCAAACAAATGCCAGGGGGCCATTCCCCTCCCCTCCCCTCCCCTCCCTCCTCAGCAAGTTGCTCCTCATCACGCTGGGCCATGTGAGCTTAGAAAAAGAAGCAGCAGAAGGTCAAGGAAGTTCCAAGAAGGAAGGCTGTGACTAGACCATTGGCAAAATACCAAGGGGAGTTCTGTAGTTATGAGCAACCAAAGCACCAGACTATCCTGAACACACCTTGTTCAAATTTTTACTTTGGAAGCTAGACTGGCTCAGACCTACTGAGTAATTTAATGGAATGTCACCAAGGAATGTCGGAACTTGGAAATAATCTTACCTGAAACTTCAGAGAACCGCTGATGCCAATCTGAGTTGACAATGCAGAGGTAGATGGAGCCACTAGTCTGGCTCAGTCTAAGGTAACTTCCTCTGCTTCTATGCGTGCTTCTATTCTCATGGTACAAAGAGCCTGATGAATTTCCCTCCTGAATTTGCAGTCTCAGAAACAATAAGGAGCCCTGCAGCTTTTGAAAATTAAAGGCAATAGAACTGAGGCTCTTGGTACACTTTGCAGCTTTCAAACATTTATCTGGGGATAAGAACATAAGAACATAAGAAGAGCCATGCTGGATCAGGCCAAAGGCCCATCTAGTCCAGCTTCCTGTATCTCACAGTGGCCCCACCAAATGCCTCTGGGAGTGCATGAGACGAGATATCTGTCTCCTGATACAACTTCCCTGCATCTGGCTCTTAAAGTACCAGTACCCTGGTTTTAAGTCTGGAGATTACACATCTCCATCATGGTTTGTAACATGTGATTTACTTTTCCTCCAGGAATCTGTCCAATCCCCTTTTGAAGGCATCTAGGCCAGATGCCACCACCACATTCTGTGGAAGGGAGTTCCACAGACTAACAACACACTGGGTAAAAAAAAATTCTTTTGTCTATTCTCACTTTCCCAACCATCAATTTGAGTGCCTGTCCCCTAGTTATGTTTTTTTGTGAGAGGGAGAAGAGAGTCCCTCTATCCACTTTACTCATGCCCTGCATAATTTTGTACGTCTCAATCATATCCCCCCTCAGGCGCCTTTTTCCCAGACTAAAGAGCCCCAAATATTTTAGCCTTTCTTCATAAGGGAGGTGCCCCAGCCCAGTAATTATTTTAGTCGCTGTCTTTTGCACCTTTTCCAGTTCCACTATGTCTTTCTTGAGATGCGGTGACCAGAATTGTACACAATACTCCAGGTGCGGCCTTACTATTGTTTTGTATAATGGCATTATAATGTTGGCTGTTGTATTTTCAATCCCCTTTTTAATAATCCCTAGCATGGAATTAGCCTTCTTCACCGCTGCCACACATTGGGGAGACACCTTCATGGAGCTGTCCACCAACACACCAAGATCTCTTTCCTGATCCATCACCGATAACTCAGAGCCCTTGAGTTGATAGATGAAGTTTTGATTTTTTGCCCCAATATGCATTACTTTACATATTGCTACATTAAAATGTGTTTGCCATTTCGCAGCCCATTCCTCCAGTTTGGAGAGATCCTTCTGGAGCTCTTCACAATCTTCTCTGGTTTTTACCACACTGAAAAGTTTTGTGTCATCGGCAAACTTGGCCACCTCACTGTTTATCCCTGTCTCCAGGTCATTTATGAATAGATTGAAAAGCACCGGTCCCAGGACAGAGCCCTGGGGCACACCGCTTTTCACTTCTCTCCATTGTGAAAATTTCCCATTGACACCTACTCTTTGTTTCCTGGATCTCAACCTGACCTCTTATCCCCTGACTGTGCAATTTTCTCAGCAGCCTTTGGTGAGGGACTGTGTCAAAAGCCTTTTGAAAATCCAGATAGACTATATCCACCGGTTCACCCAAATCCACATGCCTGTTGACCTTTTCAAAGAATACTAAAAGGCTTGTCAGGCAAGACTTGTATCCAAACATGTATCCAAATCACAATGATGTTACCATCTTTGATGGGTACAGCTCACCGTATATTTAGAAGAGGTAGTTGTGTTAGTCTGTGCAAGCAAAACCCAAAGAAAGTAAAGCAAAAGACAAAAGCATGTGTCAACTTGAAGACTAAACATTATAAATTAATGTGAGCTTTGGTGGGCATGTCCACTTTGTCAGACATATGGAAACAATGAAATGAAATGCCAGTTTTACAAAAGGGACATTCTAAATATTTATTGGCTCGTCTTTAGGGTGCCACATGTTTTTGCCTTTTCCCATTTAACATGGCTTCCTCTTCCAAAAGATGTTCAACAAAAAATGTCTGAGCATCAAGACACTCAACTAGTGAATTTGAAATATCTTAGAACTCTGCTTTTTTAAGTATGCCTGGGCCATTTGACAGGCCAGATAAGTGAGTAAGGGCAGAAAATAAGATGTAGTGGGAGGGGTCTCCGTGCTCTAAGTCTATGCAATCCACTGGAGCTCCTGAATCATGTCTATAATATTTGTTTTTAAATGCAAAGCACAAGGTTGTCTTCACATTGTTTATTATCTTAAAGTTCTCATTGATGAAATAGCTCCATGTTTAACTCTTCCAAGGCATTACCATGCTTCCAAGGAATTCAGATGGCCAGTGTGGCAGCATCCTTATTCATTTGTTGTACAAAAGAGTTAACTAAACATATTCTTCTGACTTTTTAAGGCTTCTCCCTCCACCCACTGATCCTGAGGCTCTCAAACACTACCCCAGTGTGAAAGGGAGCCCTAGGAAGCCTCGGAACCTGAAAGAGGGAGATAAAGCTTTTAATTCATTTAAATTCAGCACTGTATCAAAATATAATGTATTCAGGTGTGTGTGTGTCTGACGATCATGACCTAAGGAGGTTTTAATACAATGTTTTAATTTGCTGTTTTCAATACCTTATGTTTTAAAATAGTTTTAAACAGCTCTGTAATCTGCCTTGATATTCTGTGATATAAGGTGGGCTATAAACAACATTCCCTCTAAGGA
This sequence comes from Phrynocephalus forsythii, assembly GCA_029282475.1. NCBI lineage: Eukaryota > Metazoa > Chordata > Lepidosauria > Squamata > Agamidae > Phrynocephalus > Phrynocephalus forsythii. The sequence goes on along the minus strand of JAPFRF010000003.1, from coordinate 2,738,275 downwards.
TTGTGGTTGCATGGCTGTGCAGCAATGTATTGGTGCCGCACCCCTGTGGTCAGTGTTGCGAGAACTTTGCATGTGCAGGATGGGGTTTCCGCGCAGTGCTAATGTTATTAGAGGGAATGCTGGCTATAAATATTTTTAAAAAATAAACAAAATGTTTCCAATACCCAATCCACATTATGCCAGTATAGTTAGGAACCTAATTTTGCTCAATTCTAACACTGTATGTGTCTTTCATTTGGGCCTTGTAGGTTTTCTCTAACACAGTGCTCTCTTAACCAAAGGCAGGTTCACAAGAGGAAATAATGATCTGCTCCCAAACTTTGGAATTCCCTCCCACAAAAAGCCAGGCTGGCCTCATATTTGCTGTCCTTCCGCAAGCAGACAAAAGATCTCTCTCTTCAGGCAAGCTTTCCTTCATAACTGGCTGCCTGACTGGGGTTTTTAAATGGATTGTTGCACAGTACCTTACAGCAGGCCTGTCCAACAGGTAGACCGGGGGCTACCAGTAGCCCGCAAAGGGTTCAAAAGTAGCCCACCGGCCATCAATAAAAAAGTGAGGGGATAAGTTCTCCACCCCTCCCTCCCCCATCCCAAGGACCACCACTGCCCCAGCAAAGTTCTGGGTCTGCCAGCCCAATGTCTCAGCTGAGCGGGGCAGTTCAAGGGCTGTGGCACAGTCCCCTGCTCCCGCTCCCGGCCAGATGATTGGCAGGCCATTTTCTCCTGACCAGTGGAGATGCTAGTGTGGAGCAGAGGGAGGGGAGGAGACAGCGAGAGGCAGGGTCGCAGGTGTGTCCACCTCCTTTGCGTGGTGATGTCTCCCCTCTTCTCCCCTGGAGAATTCCTTCCTCCCACCCTTCCCTCCTCCTCCTCCTCCCCCTTCTCCCTCCCCCATGGCTGCCTCACAGAGACCATGACCCACCACCGCCACCACTCCTCCTACTCCCCTTGTGAGCCATCCCCTCCTTCTTGTGCTGCCGTGGCAATGTGAACCCCACGCTGCTGGCTCAGCCCCCTCCCAGCTGTGTAGCGAATATGGCAGAGGTGAGTGAGAGCTGCAGGCGGCAGAGGCAGTGGCAGCAAGGGGGCTGGAAGGAAGAAGGGGGAAAGAGGAGGAGGCCAGAGGGGGAGGAGAGTCGAGTCAGGCCCCAGGCGGGTTGGGAGGGAAAGTGCACCTTTTTTAAAAAGTCTTCCAGCAGCCTGGGCAAACATGCATACGCCTCCCTTCACCCGCCCACACCAGCTCGAGCGGGTGCAAAGGAAGCATTTGAATGGTCAGCCTTCCCATAGGAAAGCATTGAACTATGTTCCCTCCAGAATGGATTAATTGATTTTCAATGCATTTCTATGGGAAACTGATGCTTTACTTATGTTTTTTTTTTTTACTTATGAGCATGTGCTCAGAATGGATAAAATTCGTAAGTAGAGGTTTTAGTGTAGTAGCCCTCAGGCTCTTTGGGCCAGAAAAAGTAGACCTCAGCCTGTTTAAAGTTGGACAGCCCTGCCTTACAGCATTCAAAGTGTTTTGAGAGCACAAGTTCATCTTTTTTAGTGTGCCATTTGCCAGATCCATTTAATTAGTTGTATACTTATTGTTTTTAGCTTTAAATATTGTCTCGTTTATTATTTAAACCAGCTCAGGCCCTTCGTAAGCAGAAAGGTGGGGTAAAAATATTTCAGTTAAATGAAATGAATATATTTATGAAGCTATGGTATTATAAGTTTATATTTGAGCTACTGCTGAAACATTTGGTTTCCAGAGAACACAGATTCTCTCAGCCAGACTCCATCCACAGGCAAATCAACACACCTATGGCACTACATACCACATTAATATACTGAGTAAACACAACAAATCAGTTACTGCTGCATCACAGTTTATGTTACAGCATGGTCAGGCAAGGAAGGACAAGCATGTTTGTGAGGATAGAGAGGCCAAAAGAAAGGCCTGGCCGGAAGATCTAAAACCGCAGGGAGGCTGATATAGGGGGACACAGACCTTCACAAAGTCTGGAGCCAAGTTGTTTAGGACTTCATAGGTCAAAACCGGTCCTCTGGATTTTGCCTGGCAATAGCTTCCAAGAAGAATGTGAATAAATTACTAATGACAGTCAGTGGCCTGGCTGTTTTTCCATGGATGCCCTTCACACTCCCCTGCAGGGAGTCAATCCAGGAGATTTAAATCTTTTTCCTCAGACAGTGCTTTAATTGCTATTTGTTCAGTGGTGGTTTAATGTATTGCAACGTTGCCTTGTAGCTGTCTCGAATGGCCTTAAACTTTTATTCTCACCACTTAAAAGAGGGCCATGCTTTTCAGACTTCTCTTCCTGATGTCAACTTTATACAAGAAACCGATCAAAAGAGAAAAAAGTGGTTATCATACTGGCCTTGTCCTCTCATGTTAGAAAAGCTCCTGAAACACCCAAATGGGTGATGTGTTTGTTCCAAATTAAGGGAAACTAAATAGGCAAAATGGTTGCACTGGGGTAGATGAATCCATCATTCTGACCATGTCCTCCTACACCATTTATAGACAATAACTCCACATCAAAGGGCTCATCCGAAGTGATATTATCAAAAATCACAAGCAACAGATAAAAATAAACAACCCCAGGCAGCAATGTGAGTCACCCTCAAAGCTGTCCCGAGGGGACATTTTATCCAAGTGGGCTACTATAAAAACATGGAGGGGAAACTTATACTGAGATATTAAACTAACAATAAATACTGTCTGCAGAACATGAACTCACAAATAACTCAAATTTATTAGTGTCGTTAGGAATCTGGCTGGATAGCTACTGATTGTATAAAATCTCCCAATTTAACATTTGCTCCAATCAAATAAAGAACACTTTTAAAGAGTTCTATGCACATCTATAAAAGTCACAGTGAAAGGACATAGCAGAAGACCCCATTCAACAATTTGATTTAAAGAGAAATAAAGGAAACTCCTACACATCTTTTCATAGAAATATAAATAAAAAGAGTTATAGAAACCTTGTCACATGATCATCCCAGAGGAGATGGCTTCTCTGGGGATGAAATAGCTCCACGTTTAGCTCTCTCGTTGCATGAGATCTTGCAAGATGGTAGTATACCAGATATAGGGAAAGCTGGGGGAATTGTGGCCATAAATAAAGCTGGAAGTGTCAATGTTAGCTCATCTTCTTAAGCACTTCTTAAAAACTCTCCTGAAACTGATATAACTTCTAACTTATAGCTACCCTACCTAAACATATTTATCCTACACTATTTTCCCAGATCAGACAGGCTTTATACCAAGCAGGCACATAGGAGACTCAGTATGGACAGTTCAAAATAAGATAGAGAATGCAAAAACCCAAATTGCCCTCCTCTCTTTCTGCATCCCCAAAGCCTCCTCGACTGCCTTGAGTGGTTTGTAACTTTTCCAACTCTCCCATAAAGCTCAATTTGGTAGCAGTTTAATATCCATGTTTTCCAAACAATACCACAACTTCAGCATGTTCTGACAAACTAGATTTCTGTCTATTGAGGTACCTGACAAGGGTGCCCTTTACCTGCACTCCTGTTTGCCATCATCTTGCAACTGCCAGCAACTCTAAGTAGAACCAAATAAAAATACAAGGGACAGAAATTAATAACCAATTTCACATTATAAATGTGTATGCAGATGGTGTTCTGTTGTTCATATTGAACTCAGCTGAAGTCTTGCTAGTTCCAGCACCAATCAAAATTAGTTTGTGTCCACACTCCCTTTCCATAGGAATATAAAGTGCAAGAATGGTCACGATATCCATCCACTAGCATTCGGCTCCTAAATACCTTGAAGAAAAGATTACCCCCAAAAAAAACCCCACTAACAATGACACTTGATTGATTATTTGATTAATTGATCAATCAAATAATAAATTAATTCTTAGGGATAAAACACCAACAGTAACAAGGCTCCAATTTCAACTGAAGATACCAGCATCCCTAAAAGTCTCAATGTTAAGGAAAATAACTGGGATAAAAGGACGTGTTTTAACCAAAATGCTCTTATTGTTTGTTTAATTTACAATATATACTGCCCCATTACTACAAAGTGCTATTCTTGGCAGTTGGCAACATAGCAGTATAAAACAGACCATAAGCAAACAACAGTAAAATCATTAAACCAAACAAACATAAAAAATTAATTGAACCACCCAGGCAAGACGACATAGATTCCATGTAGGAAGGCAGGGCATGAGGCAAGGGAAATAAAGCAGGAATGCACTGAAATGTCTCTCTGAAGAACAGCATCTCCTAAAGGTTGAGAGGGAGGGGGCCAGACACAGTTCAACTGGGAGCAAGTTCCAAAGTGAACATAAGAACGTAAGAACATAAGAGCCGTACTGGATCAGGCCAAAGGCCCATCTAGTCCAACTTCCTATGTGTCACAGTGGCCCTACCAAATGCATCTGGGAGCGCACAAGACTAGATATCTGTCTCCTGCTACCACTCCCCTGCATCTGGCCCTTGAAGTACCCCGGTTTTAAGCCTGGAGATTACACATCTCCTTCATGGTTTGTAACCTGTGATGGACTTTTCCTCCAGGAATCTGTCCAATCCCCTTTTGAAGGCATCCAGGCCAGGGTTGCTGCCACTGCCAAAAAGGTCTGACTTCTCTTAGAAGATGATGACCACACAGAGGAGCACAGCCTGGGAGGATGTGGAAGCACAGGAAGATGATATTGAGAAAATGAACTCCAACAAGTGAAATGGTCCCAAACAGAGATGGGCTTGTTCATTTTGGAAGCTACTGCTTCCGAAATGACCCACGCAAGCCCAGGTACTGTTCGGAAGCCTCCGAAACACAAGCAGCAAATTACTTACCTTCCTGCAGGGTCGCATCGGGCTAAACTCCAATGAGGGAGACGTCTCCTGACATCATCTGTCCTTCTCCCTGGCGCTGGCCAATCAGACAGGGAAGTGGGATGATGCATTTTCCTGCACAGTTCCTGATTGGCCAGTGCCAGGGAGAAGGACAGATGATGTCAGGAGACTTCTTCCTGGATGGTGTTTATCCTGATGCGCTGCTTGCATTTCAGATTGCATTTTAGATTGGCTGCTTGCGTTTCAGAGGCTTGTTTTGTTGTGTAAACACCAAATATATACATTTTTAACAATGAAAAATGTGTTAAAACAAATTCACCCTTGAAGTTTGTCAGACTTTTGACTAAACCCAATTGCAAAAAGTCAAGACTTAGAGGTCTATGAAGGATTGTTTCTTGCTTTTGATGGTTTTTAATGGTTATGTTGTTTTAAAGTATGCCGCCCAGAGACCACTTGGTAGTGGGGTGGCTAAAATGTTTGTACGTAAAATAATAAATAAATAAATCTCTATTTTGTATGAAGTTGTATACTTCCAAGCTCTGTATTTGGGCTCTAGGTCCCCACCTTGGGGCCTGAAGCAAAACAAATGGACATCTCTTCTTGGTTTGTTGGCAGGCAAGGTTTTTCCTTTTTTTGAGAACAGCTGTCTCCACCTCCCACTTCACCTTCAAGAATCTCCCTTCATCCTCCACTGGCCGGGCCACCAGCATCTGTCCACTCCCCTCGTTAAGTCCTTCCAGCCTTGTGGTAATTAAGTTCCAGGAGGGACTAGACTCGGTCCTCATCTTCCAAGCCTTCCCACAGCCATCATCCTCTCTGTCTATTATCACAAGATGGCACTGAAAGCAACAGATTAAGACAGGAATCTGAGGAATTCACATTATTCTGGACCCTCCCATCCAAACGTATAGGACTGAGGGAGTTATGTAGCAGGGTGGGAGTCTGGTACATGTCTGGAGAGATCAAACACACTAGGCAGCAGTGCTTAATTTCCAGAGAGAGGGGAAAGCCTTGAGATACAGAGTGATTAAGAACAGCTCAGCTTTCTCCAAATACAGATGAAGTGTGCAGTACTCCTAAGACTGCAAAGTTCCCAAACACTGAAAGAAGAATGGGAAGCAGATGAGATAAACTATGAAAGTAACCAGATGTAGGGAATCACTGCCTTCCTTGTGCTTCTTGCTGAGGAAGGCTCTGAATAGAATCTCTGCCACCAGCAAACAGAAGCTGCATCCCCACCCCCCGGCACTCATAACTATGTTTAGACCAGCCAGGTGAAACCCATACTACTATTCGTAATTCCAACAACAAAAATTGTATGTCCCATCCTCAGTTCGTGCCCATTAGGCCATTCAGATGAATGGTTCACGCCTTGTGTTAGTGTGCCCTGATAACGGACTCATCCATGTAATTAAATAGTAACATAGGTCAAAAGTTCTAATATTTAATATGACAGCCTTGCAATGTAGTTACCAGGAAAGGTTGGAAAGGGTTTACACACAGTGAAAAGTAATTTGTGATGCTAATGATGATGCTCATGATGGAATCAGCCAATCAGGATGACTGAGGAATTTTTAAATTAGCAGAAAAACTTATTTTCTGCTCTTGCTTTCCTCTCTTCAAAGGGTAATGTGGGAAAACTGATCCTCAGGACAATGGTGGCAAAAAAACAACTACATGCCATGAGCAGAATTACGGCTACAATAACCTAATTGTGTCTGGTAGTGTAGGTGAGCCAGAAATGCCTATATGTATTTTTGTTGTTGTTTTTGTTCCTTATGATCCTTTTGTATTTTTTTAAGTTTGTGCCCACAGACCAGCTCCTGTGATTCTTCTGCCTTGCAATAACATTTTTTGTTCTCAATTTTTTATTAAGATGTAATAAATCTTAGTTCCTTCTTAGGAATTAATCAGCCTCACATACCACAGTTCCCTAGTTGAAGCCCCTAGGTTTGTAGAACGTTAGGTAAGCAGGCGCTCTCTTCACTGTGGGAGAATGAAGCATGGGCAGGTGACAGCAACTACTAACGTAAGGGGATACAATCATAGGAGGGATGGATCTCTACAGAAAGGCTGTTCTGAAGATGTGGGGTCACTACTGAGAAGGCTCAGTTCCTCTAAGGCGGTTACTTCACATCCTACTTCGTTCCGCGATTATGCTTGTTCCGTAACAGCGTTGTTCATGGTCACGTGGTTTTGTCCCTGTTCAATCTCTGTTTTCATTTACCCACGGGCGTGATTACGTGTCTCGTAACAACTGTCACTTCATGTCCTTGTTTCATGACAACTACTGGATTTCCCTGGCTTCGTTTAGCCTTTTTTTATTGTCAGGCTTCTGTTTTTTGATATTTCGAATCCCCGCTGTGGGCGAGCGGGCTGTGTTGGGAAGCCCAGCAGGAGGAGCTGGGCGAGCCCTCACCACTTGCTGCGGGCGGCGGCAGCATGGGTGGTGGGCGAGACACCCTCACCCTGAACTCAGCAGTTTGCGGGCTGGCAGGTGAGCAGGCAAGGAGAGCTCAGCCCCGCCTCCGGGACCCGAGGAGGACAGACCTACGGACGGACCTACGCCTGACAGTGGCTCTCCGCCTGTCCCTTCAAGAGCCGCATTCTCCTGCAGGGACAGGCGGGCAGCCGAGCCTGGCCTGGCGCAGGAGTTCCAGTCGGCTTTCTCAGTTGTCGGAGTATTCCTAGAGTGAAAGGGGAAAACAGCCATTGCCGTTACTTCATGTCCCTTGTCTCGGAACAGGAACCAGGAACAAAGCGTGACAACAGAATTCCCCAGCCCAGGGGTAGGTACGGCTCATCACATTCTGTTTCTGGTTCAGGGGGCGTGGTCGGGATGAGATTCTGCTGTCACGCTATGGATGTGAAGTAACCTTTTTTCGTACCAGTCCCAAGTGGGACAAGAAAGAGGGAAGAGAGGGACGTGAAGTAACGGCCTTAGTGGACAGGATGCCCTGGGCTGATACTCTTTGAGAGTGGCACTCCCACAGATAACAGGGTCCCAAACTATTAATGGCTTTGTACATTCAGGCCAACACCTTGAACCTGGCAAAGAAAGGCACACCGGCTAATTCATTTTCCTCTTAAATAAAACCAAATCCTTGGGAATGTGCAACCACTCAGTGGTTCAAGACATATTTGTAGTACTGAAGTTTTCTTGGACACATGCCCAAGAAGAGAAAAGCACACCCACACTCACAAATCAAGCAGATATGGTCAGTCAGATGCTGCACTTTCTCTTCATTACATATAGAAAAGTTCTATAAATAGTAGAAATTGAAAGAATAACATTACCATCACTTACCCGGATGCGTCTCATAGCAGTTACAATCTCCACCCTGCTATTTGGTCGGGGCACATCTAGGCTGCCAATGTACTGGAAGATAAAGGAAGAGATTTCAGATATCTGAATGTAGGATGTTCCAGCTAAAATTATAAACAGAACCTATCAATAATGAGCAAATTGATATCAAAACTGAGTGGGACTCCAAAGCATAACATCTGTTATGTCTGTCTTGTCATTTTCTAAACTTCTCACCATAAAACATCTGGAGATGTGGTAGTTGGTCAAAAAGGCTTAAGAAGTCATTTAGCCAGTTTCCAGCAGTTGAACTCTTTCTCAGAGAACCTCTAGTAACCTCTGGTATATACCTGAACACCCCATCTTGTACCTGCTATTTCCCTCACAATGTTGTTCCTAGCAAAAACTTTCTGTTTGGTATTAAAACAGTCAGTATTAAAACAGGCAGCCTCAAAGGCTGCACTGTGTGTGGGAACTGCCAGGTTGTCAGCATACAAAAAACTCCTAGTGGCATCTGGGAACCATTGATCATTGTTATATATGATAAACAGCAAAGAGCAGTGATGGTGAAGCTTTTAGAGACCAAGTGCCCAAACTACGATTCAAATCCCACTGATTTTTTTGCAAAGTGCCAATATAGCAATTCAACCTGAATACAGGTATCTGTGAAGGGGTGATGTCGGGTGCCCACAGAAAGGGCTCTGAGTGCCACCTTTGGCAGCTGTGCCATCGGTTCGCCAACACTGGCGTAGGGGCTAGCACCCTGCCCTGTGGGAGTCAATTTCTTTGGTGTCACCTCCAGATTGTATATTTTTGTTGGTATGAGTGGTCTAAGGACTATAACAACAAATTGACTGAATGGCTGATTGGATGAGCATCTCCTCTGCCCCTTTCCTTTATCTGGAAAGCTGTTGAACAATTTATGCAACACTTCCTTATCACTTCTTTCAATTCTGAGGAATCATCAGTAAGTACTCTTCAGCTACAGCATGCCAACCAGCTAATCCATCTAAAATCATGACTAAATCTTACTAGGCTTAGGTCTTCTTTTCTCCTCTGTACCTAACCTATATGGTTATTTATGAAGTGATCATTAATGTTTCAGTGTTTGGACTACAAGCTTTTAGTACTTCCTGCACCTGACTAAGTGGCTCCAGTACATGGGACATCTATGCTGGATCTTTAAAGTAACACAACACTCTTATTTTGCAGCCTATTGGAAATGAGAACAAATTCTTCACTTGGCTAACTGACATCCATCCAGTTACTTTTGCCACTGTGCAAGCAACAACTATCAAGTCAAAGGGGGCTGATCTGGAGACAGATTCAAGAACTGTTACACATGTTTGTTCACAGACACAAAGGCAGGTAATCTCACTGTGGAATGCTATAAAAAGGCAAACAGTGCAGGAACACTAGGTGAGGTAAACAGGCAGCCCATTTACCTCATGACAGAAGGAGAGTGCTGGACTGGGACATGACAAATGCAGGTTCAAGTTCCCAAATAACCACAGAGCTTACCTAGATGACTATGGGCCAGGCATCCTATCCCAGTCTGACCTACATTATGCCCCATTACTCAGTGGGGGACACATAAGTAGAAATAATAATTAAGAAGTAAATAAGATAATTAAAGCTTTCATTGGGTCTCAGTGAAGTAGAAAGTCACAGAATCACAGAACTGTAAATATGTTAGAAGTAGAAAACCTGCCAGAGAACCAGTTGGCCCTCTGGATGGTGAGGGAGGAAAAGGAGAGGTTAAGGAGGACTTGGAAATTGCAGAGAAATTAAATGAGTTCTTTGCATCTGTCTTCATGACAGAAGACCTCGAGCAGATTCCGCTGCCTAAACGGTCCCTCATGACTAAAGAATTAAATCAAATACAGATTAAAAGAGAGGATGTTTTAGGACTAATATATAAATTGAAGATTAACAAGTCGCCGGGCCCGGATGGCATCCACCCAAGGGTTATTAGGGAACTGAGAAATGAAATTGCAGATCTCTTAATGATAATATGCAAATTGTCTCTTAAATTGGCCACAGTGCCGGAGGACTGGAGGATAGCATATGTCACACCAATTTTTAACAAAGGAAGGAGGGGGGACCTGGGAAACTACAGGCCAGTTAGCCTTAGATCTGTCCCAGGGAAGATGGTGGAAAGCCTCATCCAAGAGAAAATCTTAAAAACATAGAAGAACAAACCTTGCTGAGAGAAAATCAGCATGGCTTCTGCAAGGGTAAGTCTTGTCTGACAAATCTTTTAGAATTTTTTGAAAAGGTCAATAGGCATGTGGATTTGGGTGAACCGGTGGATATAGTCTATCTGGACTTTCAGAAGGCTTTTGACACAGTCCCTCACCAAAGGCTGCTGAGAAAATTGCAGTCAGGGGATAAGAGGGCAGGTCCTCTTATGGATTGGGGACTGATTGAGATCCAGGAAACAAAGAGTAGGTGTCAATGGGAAATTTTCACAATGGAGAGAAGTGAAAAGCGGTGTACCCCAGGGATTTGTCCTGGGACTGGTGCTTTTCAATCTGTTCATAAATTACCTGGAGACAGGGATAAACAGTGAGGTGACCAAGTTTGCAGATGACACAAAACTTTTCTGTGTGGTAAAAACCAGAGAAGATTGTGAAGAGCTCCAGAAGGATCTCTCCAAACTGGGGGAATGGGCTGCAAAATGGCAAACACGTTTTAATGTAGCCAGAGGAAAAGTAATGCATATTGGGGCAAAAAATTCAAAACTTTGTCTATCAACTCAAGGGCTCTGAGTTATCTGTGACGGATCAGGAAAGAGATCTTGGTGTGTTGGTGGACAGCTCCATGAAGGCGTCTACCCAATGTGTGGCAGCGGTGAAGAAGGCTAATTCCATGCTAGGGATGATCAAAAAGGGGACTGAAAATAAAACAGCCAACATTATAATGCCATTATACAAAACAATAGTAAGGCCCCACCTGGAGTATTGTGTACAATTCTGGTCACCGCATCTCAAGAAAGACATAGTGGAACTGGAAAAGGTGCAAAAGAGAGTGAATAAAATGATTACTGGGCTGGGGCACCTCCCTTATGAGGAAAGGCTAAAACATTTGGGGCTCTTTAGTCTGGAAAAAAGGCACCTGAGGGGGGATATGATTGAGACGTACAAAATAATGCAGGGCATGAGTAAAGTGGATAGAGGGAAGCTCTTCTCCCTCTCACAAAATACCAGAACTAGGGGACATACACTCAAATTGAGTGCTGGGAGAGTAAGAACAGACAAAAGAAAATATTTTTTCACCCAGCGCGTTGTTAGTCTGTGGAACTCCCAGCCACAGGATGTGGTGATGGTATCTGGCCTGGATGCCTTCAAAAGCGGATTTGACAGATTCCTGGAGGAAAAGTCCATCACAGGTTACAAACCATCTCCAGGCTTAAAACTGGGGTACTTCAAGGTCCAGATGCAGGGGAGTGGTATCAGGAGACAGATATCTAGTGGGGCCACTGTGAGATACAGGAAGCTGGACTAAATGGGCCTTTGGTCTGATCCAGCATGGCTCTTCTCATGTTCTTATGTTCTTATCTTTGAAAGGGATGCCAGTGGCTATCATCTGTCCCTCTTCCACAGATATAGCGGATATAAAAAGTTTACACACCCCTGTTAAAGTGTCTGTGATGTAAATAAATGAGATAAAGATAAATCATTTCAGAAGTTTTTTTACCTACGAACTGTACAACTCAGTCGAAACACAAACTGAAATCTTTTAGGTATAGGAAGGCAAAACAAAAAACTGAAATAATATGCTGGCACACGTGTGCACACCCTTAAACTAATACTTTGTTGAAGTACCTTTTGATTTTATTACAACACTCAACCTTTTGGGGTATGGGTCTATCAGCATGGCACATCTTGTCTTGGCAATATTTGCCCACTCTTATTTGCAATAACGCTCCAAATCTGTCAAATTGCAAGGGTGTCTCCTGTGCACAATCCCTCTTCAGATCACCCCACAGATATTCAACCAGATTCAGGTCTGGGCTGTGGCTGGGCCAGTCCAAAACCCATTAATCTTCTTCTGGTGAAGCCATTCCTTCGTTGATTTGGATGTATGCTTTGGGTCGTTGTCATGCTGAAAGATGAAGTTCCTTCTCATGTTCAGCTTTCTAGCAGAAGCCTGAAGGTTTTGTGCCCATATTGACTGGTACAGTGGTACCCTGACTTACGAGATTAATCCGTTCTGAGCGAACGCTCCTAAGTCAGTTAACTCGCAAGTCGGGGAGTGGTTTCCCATAGGAATGCATTAAAATTCAATTAATACATTCCGAATGAACGGATTTCATTGCATTCCTACGGGAAACTGCTTTAAACATTGCCCACTGCTTCTCTATCGCAGGGGGGTCGGGAGAAGAGGCGGGTGTTGTTTGAAATGCCTTCCAGTCACGGAGGCAAGTGCTGCCTCCATGATTGGAAGGCATTTCCAATCGTGCATGCAGCTTCTCCCCCCTCATGGGGGGGTCGAGAGAAGCTGCAGGCATAATTCCTCCCCCAGCCAGTGCCAATTAGCTACTTGGCGCTGGCTTCAGGCCAGCGCTCCCCAGCCATCGCCACTGAAATGCATTGAGCCAATACATTTCAATGGAGATGGCCCGTGACTGGAAGGCATTTCAAAAGTGGTGCGCTGCTTCTCCTGAGCCCCCCCCCGGGGGGGAGCAGCACGCCACTTTTGAATTGCCTTCCAGTCACTGAGGCAGTCTTTGAAGGCAATTCAAATCCCCGCCCCCCACCTCACGCGCTGCTCGCAAGACGGGGGATCCCAAACTTGCTCATAAGCAGCCGGGGGGGGGGAGCGCTGAGGAGTGCTTGTAAGTTGGGATTTCCTTATGTTGTGTGCATCGCAAACTGGGGTACCACTGCATTTGGAACTGTTCATAATTCCCTCTACCTTGACTACCCAGTTTTTTATTTTTCCTTCCTCCATCTTAAAGATTTCAGTTTGTGGTTCAACTGAGTTATACAGTTCACAGGTGTCATTAAATGTGGAAAAAGTTCAAAAATGATTTATCCTTGTCTCATTTATTTATATCACAGACACTTGACATTTTAACCAGGTGAGTAAACTTTTTATATCCACTGTAAGCAGAATGACAGGCTGAAATCCTGTTGCTTACTGTAGTAAGTCACATGAGTTAGTGAGTAAACCACATGCGTTAGTGGGGATTTGGTGAGTTAGTTCCTCTGTACTGTAGTTCTACTGAAAAAAAATATTTTATAAATACAATAAATTCAATGGACCAACTCTAGTTGCAACTTACTATGCTAAACAGCAAGGTTTTAGCCATAGAGTAAGTAAGATCTTCAGAGGTAGAGAGCAAGCAATCAAAGGCAGGGACAGATTCTTCAACTGGATTTGATAGGCAGAAGAAAATGACTGCTTTCATTTCCATGAGCCATGAGAGCAATGGGTTCAGAAAGTACCCATTTCCTGATCAGAGGTTGTAATCTCTGGCCTAGTTATGCAGATTGTCATTTGCCTGCTTTAAGCTCAACTCTGGTCCATGAGCAGAAAGAGCACCCAACCCCCACACTGGGCGTGGGGGGAACGGCTCTTCCTCACCATCTGTCTGTGAGGATTTGGAAGATAAAACACAGTGATTCAATCCACTTCAGATTTTCCCTGCCCTGGAAACTCATTCCAAGGTCGGTATTACTTTGTAAAATTATTTTTCAAGGACGACCATCTTGCAGGCAGGATGACCTCATAGAACACAACTAAAAACATAGCCGCCTATATAACAGGTACCTTTTATTGGATTGAGGGGCCATGGTGGCTCAGAGCACTGAAAACAGTCAGGTGCAAAGTCGGCAGGTCAGAGGTTCGAATCCTGAACCCTACCCTAACCCTAAACCAGCTCCTGCCAACCTGGCAGTTCAAAAGCATGTAAATGCAAGTAGATAAAAAGCAGGAAGGAAAACAGCATTCCATGCACAGAAATGCGTTCAGCCATGCCAGCCACATGACTTGCACAACACTGGCTCTTTGACTTAGAAACAGAGATGAGAGCTGCCCCTAGAGTCAGACATGACTAACACACATGTGCTGGGATAACATTTATCTTTACTTGGATTGGCTAACATTAAACTATGGAAGGAAGACATCAAAAAGAGACATCCAAAGTTTCAGAAATACATACAGCAGATATAAAACCTATATTAACTGAGTTTTGAGTGCTTCTCTTAAAATCAATGCTTCTACTGGTTTTAATTTTCTATAAAGATGCAAACATTACTCAGGTCACAGGTGTGCTGGCTGGTGGGAGAGGAGAAAGCTGGAAAGAGAGAACAAGAAGAGAGATGACCATGATCTAACAGTGATTTTAGCACACACGGCAAGACCGAGAGAGCTGTAGCATGCCCTTGTGAACTCTGGGTTGTTTGTAAACTTCCAGTTTTCACACTGGAATATAATTGGGAATATATAACAATGTGGATGACTGTGACCTTCAGTGACATGGATTTCTTCTTGATCATCTTTTCTAATGCCTTCATTGGTACACTTCTGAGTCTCATGCTTCTTCTGACTCCTCAGCCACAGTGTCTATTTGGACTGATAACTAAGGCATAGAAACTTTTAACAATATTAATCCATTCATTTGTCAATATTAAAGTTGTATAGTTCTATCTTCTTAAATGTACATTATTGCACTTTATAAGAAACATAACAATAGGAATTTCAACATACAGTATATCCTTAAGTGACAGTCATAATTCACAGTAGCTTTTTTATGCACAAGGACAGCTAGAGTTGCTTTAGGAAATAATGCAAACTCATATAAGAAGAAGGCCTTACACTGTCTAACTAACACTTTATTACTTGGAGATAAGCATTCCCTGAGCGACTGGTTGCCTGAATGAGGTTGTAAATGAGTTGTTGTACCTTACTGCTTTAGATGTGTTTGGGGGCTGCTTTTGTTTATTGATTTTTAGTATGGTGTTTTGGTTGATCTTTTTTAGTATCTTCATTGTTAGTTTTAAATGCTATATTTTCATGGTTTAAGCCAAGGTAGGTAGGTAGGTAGGTAAGAATGAATGAATTGTATGGCATGGCATGGCATGGTATGGTATGGTATGGTATGGTAATCTCTTATTAACTCAAGGTAAATATCTGCTATGTAACAATTCCACAGGTCTTTTTTGTAAAAATTTAACAAATGTTTTTCCAAAAACCAATGATCAAATTATTATTTGATATGAGCAAATGTTCCTATCACTTAAGCTAAAACCTGTCCCTCAGTTCCAGGGTTCTCTCTTCTCCATTGTGTCTTCCTCTCTTGCCTTTTTGCTGCTACTGGTGCTGTTGTTGCACTGATCTCACTCCTTCTTTGCTCTGGTATTCATTCATGCTTCAATAGCATTCCACTGCTGTTCTAGTAACATACAGTGGTGCCTCGATTTACAAATGCTCCGACAACCAAAAACATTGACTTATGAAGGAAATCATTGGAAATGTTCCCCTTTTTTGCCTTTTTTCCAACCTGCGGGACAGATTAATCGATTTTCAGTGCATTCCTATGGGAAACTGTGATTCGACTTATGAAAAATCCAACTTACAAAAATGCCTTCGGAACGGATTAATTTTGTAAGTCAAGGTACCCCTGTACTGTAAATTTACCTTGACATTTACATAGTAATCATTGATCTAAGTGAGCCAACAGAAACAACAGCTTTGAGGGATGGACTTGAAACTGGGAACTGAAACCTAAATCTCTGCTTTGAGCAAAGACTTCCTTTGTGTTTCTGGGACAACCAGCACTTCTCAAGCAAAGCTACTTTCCAAGGTTATTTTCAGGATAAAATGGGGAGAAAGGAATGTATTAATAAATAAATGCAGAGAAAGTTTTTGAGTTTAGTTTTTCCTGAAATATCCCAGAAAAAACAAAAGCAGCTTCATTCCTTTCTTGCTTTTTATTTTCATGATGATCTTAAACTGAACTGTGGGATAGAATTTACAAGCCATGAAAACAATTTGAATATGAGGTAATATAAGAGGAAATGAGGAGTATAAATTCAAACAGTGGATAGATGAACGAACACTATACACTTATATACTGGTAACAATTATAATGTCCAATTCTGTACTACTACACTGCTTTGCCTCCTGCTTCCTGAAGAATTGGTGATTCCCCCTTTTCTCCTGCAATACTTATTCCCCCACTAAAATCCTATTCTGAAGGGGGACTGGGACATGTTTTGGAGCCATCAAGGGCTGCAGGCAGCAGCAGCTGGATTATGCAGGAAGGCAGGGAAATAACAAGCTTGTAAATTCAAATCTGAACTTCTAGGCTTGGCTAGGGTCTTGGTCAGCGAGCCTACAAAAGGAAAACGTGGGACTGCATCCAATATAAAAGGCAGCAGCTTGAGAGGTCCTTGCCTGCCAGGTGAGCTGACCAGCTGGGTTTTGCACCCACTGAGGAGCAGGACATCTCTTTGGACACACTGTTGGCAGTCACCACCACCCTGCCCACTGGCTTGGGAGTCAACATAGCTGCGATACTCTTCTTAGCCCAGACCAGGCAGCACATTCTGGTACTGCACAACTTAACGGCAGCACAAAAATACGTACAGTAGGAATGCCAGTATTAGCTATGATTTTCCCAGCACAGCCTGTCCTTTGGATTGACTTTGAAGGGCTGGGGACAAACAGAGAGGCAGAGAAGAGCAAGGTTACCTACCGGGAGAGCAGGGGCAAGAAGACATTGGCACCTAGGAGGCTGAGACAAAAGCCAAAGAGGGAAAGACGTGTCATCTATGACTGTTAATCACATTGTGTGCAGCACCAAAGGAAAATTAGTAATACTCTAAACGAGCTGCAGAGGTTTCCAGGAAAAAAAAACGGAGCCCAAAACAAACTGGAAGGTTTCCCTACAGCAAATTTTCACTATACACAAGAATGGCCTTTCTTAGCAGGAGTAGCTAACCTATCATTTCACTTCCAGCCATCTGTCTCGCTATGTAATTTAGCAAATTATACAAATTGGAGTCCTCTTCAGGAAAAAGGTGAGGTAAAAATATTTAAAATAAATACATTTTCTTTTTAAAAGCTGCATTTTTTGCTAAAAAACAAACAAACCCACACACCCATACACTAATTTATAGCATCTGTCTTAACTTCTGTATCATGTATTCAGTTAATATTTTATTATGGCTCCTGCACTTGGTTGTTAATGCACTTCTGACTGCAAAACTCCTGAGATGATTATGTTATCTCCATGGTCTCCAAGCTTGGGGAACACAGCTGTTCTTAGACTACAACTCCCAGAAGCCTTCAACGCTAGCTATGCTGGCTGAGGTTGCTGGGAGTTGTAATCCAAGAACACCTAGGTTACCCAAAATTGGAAACCTCTGATGTATCTGACAATGTGGGCCTTATCCCACAAAAATCTAGGCCCAAATATTCTGCAACAGTATTAAAATCCCCTCCCCTCAAAGTCACAGAGTTGAAAATTTCAAACTAAATCACAACTACTGACATTAAAAATGTGAAAATGTACATTAAAATGTTTGAGAAAAGGATTTGTGTAGATACCCCTACAGTAATTATTATACTCCTATTTGGGAAATTAAGAGTACAACAGTTACCAAAAGGGTGTCAGCATACCTTTATATCCTCAGTTTTTAACTGCATCCTTAGAAATGAAGTGGGAATAAATGTCAATTAGAGGAAATCCTTTACATATCTATTCAGAAGCAAGTTCCAGTTAGTTCAATAGAGCTTAGTGCCAGGTAAAAGAATATGATATTGCAGTCTTTATTATGATTACTTAACAAGGGTGGGAGGGAATTATAGTTTAATCTAATGCAGCAGTTTGTGTAAGAGAGACTAACAGTGAAATCCTATGCCTGTCCACTAAGAACTAAATTCCACTATTTAATCCCAGATACCAGGGTATAAGGCTTGCAGTTTATTTTTCTTCTAATCACAGATAACTAACATTTTTCTAGTTCTGATAAAACAACATATTTATGATTGTCTTCTGACACCTTTAGTCAAGTAACACTAATAGATGAAATTGAACACCTACAAATTATTCTCCTTTAATGTTAAAACATAACTTCTTTATAATAACATGCAGTGTTCTTTATAAATGATTTTTGAAGGTTTTCCTATAGGCTTATTGAGTGATGGGATATATAGACAGTAACACAAATGTGTCTAACTCCACTTTCTGGATCTGCACATTACTGTCATTGTTGAAGAAGATGACGATGCCAACAGATGATCTAACATTTTAGAATTCAGTGTAACTTGTGGAGTCATTTCTGATGAAAAGCAAGAGAGTCTCACAGGAACATCCGAATGAACATGTACTGTGACATGTAATCTCAGAAGCTATCTCTATCATGTTTGAAAATTGTTGAAGAACATATGAGATCTCTGAAGACTGGTAGGGGACAAACATTGTCCCAGTCTTTGAAAACAGGGAATAAAAGACTAGTCTGCAAACTGGATAGTCGGTATGACATCAGTATCAGCAAAGCTTCTGGAAATACTACCTGGTCTATGAGCACTTAAGACAATGTGGTGATAACTGAGATGCAGCATGCCTTTCTTAAAAGCAAGGCTAAGGACACCTTTTTTTTTTTTTTGCAAAACTCAACAATCTTGACAGATCAGAGACATTTTGGGTACATCATTTCTGGATTTTAGAAAGGTCCTCCATGATATCCAACAATATCCCCATAATATGTTTGTTGTTAAGCAGGGAAAATAGAGGCCATACAATGTTATTAAATGTATTTATAGCTTGCTGGTGGGCCATATCCAAAGAATCCACTTTCATCTTGGATAAAAGTGCATAACAAGTGGGCTGTCACAGAATTCTGTCCTGGATCTGATGTTCTTCCACATCTTTATGACTTCGATGACAAACTGAGTGGGGTAACTAACACATGAGAAGACAGAAGCCACATTAAATACTTGGAAGAAATTGGATTAAGGGACCCAAGCAATGTGCCTTTCAGTAGTGAAAAATGTAAAATTCTTTGCTTAGGCAGGAAAAAATCAGATGTACAAATACAGGTCAGATAACACCTGGCTTGGCAGTAGTACAGTACTGTATACGTAAAAATGGTAAAAATGATACAATATTACATTCTTAATAGAATGCAAACTAAACATGAGTCAACACTGTTGCACTGCACTAAAAAGAATGACCATGATATAGGCTGATTGAATTGAGACATAGTATCCAGCTCAAGGGAAGAATTATAATACTGTAATCTTTGAACTGTGGAAGCAGAAGGGGTTTTATCTGGTATACTGCGATTGATTCCGGGACCAAAGTTCAAGAAAGATATTGATGAGCCAGGATGCGACCACAGGACAGCAACCAAGACAGTCTGAAAGCCAAGTCTCATGAGAAACAGTTGGTGGAGTTGGGTAGGTTTAGTTTATAAAAACGAAGGATGGCACAATAGCCATCTTTAATTATTCAAAGGGCTATCATGGAGAAGATGAAGCCAACTTCCAGAGAGCAGGAGCCAAACTAATGGATTGAAATTATAGGAAGTGGCATTTTGAATGAATGTTAGGAAGAACTTCTAGAGTTATACCATCACATGGTGAAATCTGATTGTTTACTCTCTATGGGACCTTATTTCCTGATCCCCCAATGAGCGACAAATCCAGGAAGCTGTCAGGGCAAACAATTATACTGTAACAGCATTTTTGTCGTGATGCCAAATGTTCTTGCTCACTGGATGCAACTGTGCTTATTTTTGCTGCTGTGAACAGCACAACCTTTGGGTCTGGGGAAGGCTTATACACCACACCTGACATGTGTATACGATTTAGGGAAATGGAATTCAACTCTGTGGAATATATAAGTAACACATTTTAATTTGAAATGGACTGAATCTTTTTTTAAGGAACAGCTACATAAAATATTCTCCTCCTCAGAATAATTTATACAAAAAGCAGAACAAGTTTTTTTATCCAACTACTGTACTGTACTAGAAAATCCGTCTAGCATGCTAAACCAGGATGCATCCGTGTATTCTTTCCACTTGGAAACATGTTTGGTGTCCAATGTTCCATATATTTACATAAATAACTTAGTACAATAAGTTGCAGGTAGAGTAGGTTGACTGAGTCAGTGGAGATTTGTGTGATACTCAGGACCTCGTCAGGGATGTGAATGTCACTGAGCCTCTGGGGAACAGTGACCATGCTGCAATTACCTTTGCCATGCATGTCGGAGGAAGAGTGTCAACCAAATCAGACATTAAAAACCCTTGATTTTCGATTCCCTCAGATGAGGAAACTAGTTAGAGAGAAACTGAAGGGGAGGGTTAGAAGAATCCAATCTCTTCAGAGTGCATGGAGCCTGTTTAAAACAACAATAATAGAGGCCCAGCACAAGTGCATACCACAAAGAAAGAAGAGCTCATTTAAGTCCAAGAGGACACCGGCATGGTTAACGAGTGGAGTTAGAGAGGCTCTAAAGCACAAGGAGAGGTCCTTCTGTAAATGGAAATCCTCCCCAAATGAGGAAAATAAAAAGGAACACAAACTCTGGCAAAAGAAATGTAAAAAGATGATAAGGGAGGCAATGAAAGACTTTGAGGAACGCATGGCTAGCAATATAAAGGGTAATAATAAAAGCTTCTTTAAATATGTTAGAAGTAGAAAACCTGCCAGAGAATCAATTGGGCCTCTGGATGGTGAGGGAGGAAAAGGGGAGGTTAAGGAGGACTTGGACATTGCAGAGAAATTGAACGAGTTCTTTGCGTCTGTCTTCACGACAGAGGACCTTGAGCGGATTCCACTGCCTGAGCCGCCCCTCTTGACTAAAGAATTAAAGCAAATACAGGTTAAAAGAGAGGAGGTTTTAGGACTAATTGATAAATTGAGGATTAACAAGTCACCGGGCCCAGATGGCATCCACCCAAGGGTTATTAGGGAACTGAGAAATGAAATTGCAGATCTCTTAACGGTAATATGCAACTTGTCTCTTCAAACGGCCACAGTGCCGGAGGACTGGAGGATAGCGGATGTCACACCAATTTTTAAAAAGGAAGGAGGATTAGCCTTACATCTGTCCCAGGGAAGATGGTGGAAGGCCTCATCCAAGAGAAAATCTTAAAACACATAAAAAGAACAAACCTTGCTGAGAGAAAATCAGCATGGCTTCTGTAAGGGTAAATCTTGTCTTACAAAACTTTTAGAATTTTTTGAAAAGGTCAGCAGGCACGTGGATTTGGGTGAACCGGTGGATATAGTCTATCTGGATTTTCAAAAGGCTTTTGACACAGTCCCTCACCAAAGGCTGCTGAGAAAATTGCATAGTCAGGGGATAAGAGGGCAGGTCCTCTTATGGATTGAGAACTGGTTGAGATCCCGGAAACAAAGAGTAGGTGTCAATGGGAAATTTTCACAATGGAGAGAAGTAAAAAGCGGTGTGCCCCAGGGCTCGGTCCTGGGACAATCTGTTCATAAATGACCTGGAGACAGGGATAAACAGTGAGGTGGCCAAGTTTGCAGATGACACAAAACTTTTCCGTGTGGTAAAAACCAGAGAAGATTGTGAAGAGCTCCAGAAGGATCTCTCCAAACTGGGGGAGTGGGCTGAGAAATGGCAAATGCGTTTTAATGTAACCAAATGTAAAGTAATGCATATTGGGGCAAAAAATCCAAACTTCATCTATCAACTCAAGTTATCCGTGAATCAGGAAAGAGATCTTGGTGTGTTGGTGGACAGCTCCATGAAGGTGTCTCCCCAATGTGTGGCAGCAGTGAAGAAGGCCAATTCCATGCTAGGGATTATCAAAAAGGGGATTGAAAATAAAACAGCCAACATTATAATGCCGTTATACAAAACAATAGTAAGGCCCCACCTGGAATTTATACAAAGAAAGACATAGTGGAACTGGAAAAGGTGCAGAAGAGAGCGACTTGATTACTGGGCTATCCAACTACTGTTGGGCCTCTTTAGTCTGGAAAAAGGCGCTTGAGGGAGGATATGATTGAGACATACAAAATAATGCAGGATATGAGTAAAGTGGATAGAGGGAAGCTCTTCTCCCTCTCTCAAAATACCAGAACTAGGGGACATACACTCAAATTGAGTGCTGGGAGAGTAAGAACTGACAAAAGAAAATATTTTTTCACCCAGCTCGTTGTAAGTCTATGGAACTCCCTGCCACAGGATGTGGTGATGGCATCTGGCCTGGGTGCCTTCAAAAGGGGATTGGACAGATTCCTAAAAAAGTCCATCACGGGTTACAAACCATGATGGAGATGTGTAATCTCTAGGCTTTAAACCAGGGTACTTCATAGATGCAGGGAGTTATCAGGAGACAGATATCTAGTCTCATGCGCTCCCAAACGCATCTGGTGGGGCCGCTGTGAGATACAGGAAGCTGGACTAGATGGGCCTTTGGCCTGATCCAGCATGGCTCTTCTTATGTTCTTATGTTCTTATGTTCTTATGAGATTTGGTAAATCAATACCTCTGTATTTATTTATTTATTTATTTATTTATTTATTTATTTATTTATTTATTTATTTATTTATTAGATTTTTTTACACCACCTATCTGGCAATCAATTACACTGATTCAATGGACCTATTCTACATGTGACTTATTATTCTTAGCAACCAGGATTTTAAAACAGTTTGTGTCTGTTCTTTCGCTACAGTTGTGACCAACTCATCGTGGCCCCATGTCCATCAAGTTTTCTTGGCAGGAGTACTGGAGTGGTTTGCCAGTTCCTACTCCAGGCACCTACAGCACCTGGTATTCCCTGGTGGTCTCCCATCCAAGTACTAACCAGGCCCGACCCTGCTTAGCTTCCAAAATCAGGAGAGACTGGATGTGCTTAGGGCATCTAGGCAGCTTTAAACCAGTTTATTCACCCCCAATTTGCATACGGTTCACACATGTACATGTAGCAGAAATAAGTGGAGGAGAAAGAAGGCATTAGAAGCAGCTAAAAACTCTCTTTTTGCAGCCAAAAATAGCATCAGAGAAATAAGATAAAGGTGAGTATATTCCACCTAATAAAGCTTGAAAATGATTGGCCTAAGTCTGGATTGACAGCACACTCTTCTTATTCTTCTCTGTCTGCTGCCATCAGCAGCTATAGTGCACCTAGAGCTGAATATGAGTTTCTTTGGGGGGGGGGGTTGTTGTTCTGTCCTTATCAACTGTATCAGAGCAACCTAAAATCCATGCTGATTTTATGCAGTCCCTACATCAGTGTGAGTTGCATACAGAGACATTAGGAAAGTCAACAGCTTGCCACATGAAGGTCATATATCCAGGATGTTGGTTAGTTTTCTCAATAAAATAAGTATTTAGGAGCACATCCGATCTCACCTGATTTCAGAAGCAGGGTCGGCCCTGGTTTGTACTTGGATGGGAGACTATCAGGGAATACCAGGAGCTGTAGGCACCTGGAGTAGGAACTGGCAAGCTACTCCATTATTCCTGCCAAGAAAATTCCATGGATATGGAGTCACAAAGAGTCGGTCACGACTGTAATGACACAACAGAGAGAGAGAGAGAGAGAGAGAGAGAGAGAGAGAGAGAGAGAGAGAGATCTCAAATATAAGGAAATATTAAGAGATACTTTATGTAGTAAGGTTTTAAAAACACTCACAGCAAGACCACTGATTCAAAAGGGAGTAGTGAATCAAAATGGAGCCAGAACAAAACAAGGCA
The DNA here is from genome assembly GCA_029282475.1 of Phrynocephalus forsythii. Lineage (NCBI taxonomy): Eukaryota > Metazoa > Chordata > Lepidosauria > Squamata > Agamidae > Phrynocephalus > Phrynocephalus forsythii. The sequence continues at coordinate 2,714,432 of JAPFRF010000003.1, read as the reverse complement.
GGTGGCCTCTTGTAAGACTGCCCTCAACTAGTCCTTCATCAACTGAAAGGTCAGATGCAATACCAACTGCTGAGGTGGCTAGAATGTAATGGTGGCCTAGGCAGGGAGACATGCTAGGCCTTGCTGCTCCTTGTAGTTCCCCAGAAATTCAAAGGTTTTCTGAAGCACAAAGGGAAAATATATACAACTTAGATCTTTCTGAGGCATGACCAATTCTTCATGGGGTTGTTTGAATCATTTAAAACATTGTGAGTCAAAACAACAAGACATTATCTACAAAAGACTGACCAAGTTACATAAGGAGCTTTTTGCAAGTATCTAGCAGATCATGTCATTTTTGTATTATTATGCAACAGTCTATGTATTTTCTGCTTTCTGGTGAATTAGGTAACTTTTGAAAATGGAGCTTATCTACAGTACTTATTTGGCCTTTTCAATTCAATATACTGTCCAGTATGCCATTCTAATACACTGGGGTCACAACTGAGCTGGTCTAGTCCTCAGCCAGATACTGGCACAAACCACATTCCTGCTTCATGAGAAATATATATTTTAAAACAAACCTTAGAAAACTTTTTTTAAAGAAAACCCTACTAACATATGTCGAAAACTGAAGGCCAAACTGACCTAGTCCACACAGCACGGCCTAAACCTCCCCTGTGTATTTGTAAAATGATGAAGTGATACTTATGCCAGGAAGATCTGGATAAAACAAATCTGGCTAAGATCATGAATGTTCATCAACTCCAGAGTAAATTTCTGTAATTCATTGTATTTGGGACTGCCTTAGGAAAGAAAGCATTTAAAAATCTCAGTTGCTTCAAAATGTTGCTGCCAGACAAGAGTTATTTGGCTGCACTGCTAACCTGTTCTTAATACATGCAAGATGTTTGTTCATACCTTTAAAACCCCAAAAGAGCTGGTAACAATAGGATCCTGTTCCAGGTACCTATGCCAGTTGAACCTTCAACATTGGAAATAAAGAGAAGGGCTTTTTCACCAATGCAGCCACTACCTTAAAATCCCTTCTTTGGGAAACATGTATGACTCACTTTTCTTTGCAAGAAAAAGACCTAACACTTTTCTGACTTGGGAGAGGCAAAATCAGCAAGGATTACCATGAAACATCTGGAACGCCTTGATTGTTACTATCTGTATTGACTACTGGTTGTATATGTTTTTCATCATTGTTGCATTTTTAAGACAGGGATTTCTTAATTTTCAAGTGAAGGAAAGGCAGTATAAAAGTATTTAAAATATACTAAAGTGGCAAGGCAAAGCAGTGGAATGTGAAAAGTCCCTAGTAAGTACTAGTGCTAGGTGTGGCTCTGAATCAGGGGTGGGAGAGGAATCCTTTAGGAACCTCATGGTATGTATGTATGTATGTATGTATGTATGTATGTATGTATGTATGTATGTATTTATTTATTTATTTATTTATTTGAAATGGGGAGGCATTAATGTTTTGTTTTTTTAAAATCACTGCAGGGAGTGCCTGTGGTGGTCCTGGTCCCAATGGCAACAGTGTTTGACTATAAAACCCCTCCCAATCCCAAGGCACCCAAATGTTCCCCACAGCAAAAAGGGGGGTAGAAAACTTTTGATCCATCTAAATTCTAAATTAATATTTTGAGGGCCCAGAGCCGGTTTCTGCCAGTGTAACTATGCCAACAGGATTTGGCATAGAATCAAATTGTTGTTTCAATGCCAAGCTCATCTCTCGCCCCCGATTCAGGGTTGCCCAGAAGGTCCTGAATCCTGATACCGAACATTGTTTTCTTGACTCAGCAATTTCTGCATCTAGATAGATCTGACATGAGGGAGAGGAGTCAGGTTTTTTCCTTTCCATCTGTCTGTTGAATCACACGGGCACCACTGGTCGTGAACAAAATGGGGAACCAGGAGCAAGTGCACCCTGCCAAGAGGAAAAGCCAGAACACAACCAGGAGTGTAGAGTGAATAGCAACCACCTGATTACTGCACAGCCGGAAGGGACACTGTCAAAGAGGAACAGTGGGGAATCCAACTCCCAGCCTCTGGCTCTGCAGATTTGAAATCACTGAGGATTAATAAGATATTTTGTCAAAGAGAGATGGGTCGAATATCCAATGTTTAGGGGACTTCCTTACCTTATGTCATTAGGGCAAGGAGCAACACTTTACTGTAGACTTTTGTTTCAGTTCTAGGTCAGTGTCTGGTATTGATCTAGACAAGGCAGGGTGCTCCTGGCCAATCAAAAGGCAGATGAGGGAACTGGGATACAGCCTGTGCTGGATGGGGTTAAATTCTCACTTAAAACACAGTTGTGCAGCTTTGGTGTGCTCCTGGATTCATTCCCAAGCCTGGATGCCCAGGTTTCAGGAATGGCCAGGAGTGCATTTGCATAGTTAAACCTGGTGTGCCGGCAGTGCCCATTCTTGGTTTGATCTGGCCATGGTGAAGCATGTGTTTGTTACATCCCCACTGGAATACAGCAACATGCTTCATGTGGAAAGTGTTCATAAACTTCAGGAAGTCAAAAAAAAAATGCAACCAGATTGTGAACAGATGTTGGCAATAAGAATTACGTAAGCCTTGCTACAGCAGCTTGACTAGTTTCTGGGCACAAATCAAAATGTTACTTTTGACCTATAAAGCCCTAGACAACTTGGATGCAAACTATCTCAGAAACTGTGCCTTACCTTTCTGCGTCTGCCTGCGTTTTAAGTTCATCAGGGAAGGCTTGCTCTCAGGACAGGGCCTTCTCTGCTTCTCCTCTGGAACGCCCTCCCAAGGGAGGCCAGGTGGTCCCCATCTTTTCTGTCCTGCGGCAAACAGGCCAAGGCCTTTCTCTTCAGTTCGGCTTTTCCTGGCTGTCTAAGTTTTTTTTTAATGGGACTATTTTATTGTTGTTTTTTAAATATGCTTTCAGCACTGTTTTAAATATATTTGTTTAACACTGTAGCAATTTATTGGTTTTAGCTTTTGCAGCATGCCTTTTTAATATTGTAAGCCACTAATTCATAAAAATATTAGAAAAGAAAAGAAAGGAAGCAAGGAAAAATATTAAGAAAGAAAGAAAGAAAGAAAGAAAGAAAGAAAGAAAGAAAGAAAGAAAGAAAGAAAGAAAGAAAGAAAGAAAGAAAGAAAGAAAGACAATGGAAAAACCTCCAATGATTAGAATGACTTTAGTCAGAATTAGAAAATATGGCTGACCAACTCCATTATTTCTTATCTCCATATACTGCTGCTAACTAATAGGGATCTCTCTCTCTCTCTCAAAAAAAAAAAAAAAAAAAAAAAAAAAGAGAGAGACCATTTTCAGAACTGCAACATTTTCTACTGGTAACGTCTCAATTATTACACATAGTACCTGGGAAGGTGGAAAGATTAACCTAAATAATCTATAAAGAAGTAATCTATTATTCTATAACCATGATTAGCTCAATATGTTCCACCAACACTGCTAAAAAATAGAGGGGGCTTTCAAGGAAGGACACTCCAAAACTAGAGATCTTAAATAAGAGAAAGTAAAAATGAGCAAGAATTTGCACTCCTCACCAAAACCTGCTAAACAACTATAGGCAAACAATCTAGTACTCTGGTGGAGCTAGTGAGTGATCTCTTTGTATTTCTTTCCCCAAATAAATAATACGAGGCTCCCAATGTAGGCATTTTTCTTTAAGGAAAACATTTTTATGGTTTGAAATGGATTGAGTACATAATCTCTTGGTGGCACTGTCTTTCCTACAGGAGATGAATCTTAGGTGTCTTATTTCCAAGTCCTATATGCAACTGAACCATTTGACTCCTCCTTCTTGGATGTAACTCTTAAAAATCTTTCTATCTAGCCTCCAGTTACAAGGATAGAAGTTAGAAAGGTCATTGTTGCTTCTACATGCTGTTAAGTTATAGTGACCAAATATGTTAAGTTATAGTGACCGAATATGTCCAGGTAAGGGACATATTCAAGAAGGAGCCTTTAGAGTACCAACTCCATTTTCATGGCTCAGGGGATATTTGAACCCAGTCCTCCTTCCTGAGTCCAGGTCCATCAATCTACCCACTATACCAGAGTGGGCATCTAAGCATTTCACAGCCAAATTAAAATGAGGGAAGGTCCCTAGGAGGGACTGAAATTGTAACAACTTGTTGTCTTATCCCCAGTGTCAGTCTTGGATGGGTTCTTATATATGTCCTTCGACCATAGGAGATGATTCCATAGTTCCAGCATTGGGATTAGGTATCTATATGTTTCCCTCTGCCCCCAAAGAATCATTTGTGTACCAGACAGCTGTGTGCAGGCGCTATTTCTAAGCAGGAAGCGGAAGAGGTGAACTTGTACAAACTGAAGTCTTCTAACCATCTTCCACTATGGTTCCATCCCTCAAGTTTCTTACCAATTCCTTCTTTCTGGAAAAAGGCCCTTTATGCCCCCTGGCGGCAAAGAAATCCAAAACTCTTTTTTTTAAAAAAAAAAAACTTGTAGAAGGTTTAGAAGAGTCGGGGATGTTTGCTTAAAGCTAAACAGAAACATAGTTTATTTGAATGGCCTAGTTTAACTTTTATAAAGCCTTCCTGGAATTCCCTCAACTCAATATTTAAACAGATTTTGCTAAAACACAGGCCTCAATCATCTCTAGAGGATTTAAGGAAGGCTGGAGGAAGGACAGGAAGCACAAGGGTTTTTTTTTAAAGTCCTTTCAATGCAATCCTTCAGGCAGATCCACTTTCATCTCTTGTGAGATCCTCACACAAATTCTGACTTTTCTCTCTGTCTAATACAGTACTTGTCCCACTAAGATAGGAAGAGTACTTGCAGCCCATCAAACAGAAAGAGCCTATCTGGACACTTTGCAACATTAAAATAAAACTTGAGTCAACATAAAGAGTCAGTTAAGCTGGGGGGGTAGTGTGTCTGTGTGTTTTTGTAACCATACAAAATGCCTCTTGGCAAAATGTATTTCTTGATAGAATAAACTTTAAAAAGCAGTCCTATTCCCTGCCACTCAGAGATGGAAGATTACACCAAGACCTTCAAAAGGAATATCTGGCCGGTTTCTGGCTGTGTTTCTCATAGGAAGAAATTCTCTCATGACTAAGGAGGTTCCTTCTAAATTGACTAGATAACATTCCCCCTCCTATAATCCACGTCTTTTATTATTTGTTCATTTTCACATTGAACAGCAAAATTTGTTCTTCCCCCAGAAAGAATTTCTTCCCCCCATCACTTTTCATTTTATGGTTTCTGGTGTAGAACTCAATAGCTTAACAGTCCAAAACAGAGGAATAGTTAACCAAGCAAACCATCCTAACTGGGACAGATGGCCGGTGTCAATGTGAACTGAAACTACTAACTAAAACAATGATGACTCAAAATCCCTCCAAACTTAGGGGGTTGTGAATTTCTCAGGAAAAGCTTAGCTGGAGGAGGTCTGGAACTAGTATATATACTCTAACTCCTCCCTCATCTTGCCCTGCACTTTCTCTACACATTTTTGGTTTTTCTGCTGGCTGGTCTTCTGTTGGGTGCATTAGCAGAGTTGGCCACCAGACCAAAGATGCTCTGTTTGTAGTTATGTAGGCATGACTAGTGATGTGAAGGCCCAGGAAAAAAATGGGAAAATTGGGGGGTTCCATTTTCCCCCAGAAGCCTTTTGGGGTTTTTTCCCAAAACTTTGAAAAATTGAAAAAATATTGTCATAAGAAAAAGAAAAAGGTTTCACTTTTGTTTTTGCATGTGGGTGGGTTTGTTTGGTTCTGTTCTGTCCACTAGGCCTCAAAGTACTGGAAGAAAATACAGAGCAGCAAAAATGATTCTGATTAAATTTTATGCCCGTTCATTAAAACTTAGTCCCACTTCCTTCTATACATTTTGCCCCTCTTCAATTCTTTTTACGAGAATGAGGTTTTTATTTTATTTTTATTTAATACTGTGGAGGGGAATTGTGAATGGTTAATTCTGGAGTTTTAAACGTAGTTTTGTAGAGCCTTTTTGTTCCACATAAACTAGTAAACAGTCCAGAAGATTGTTACTCCACTGGTCACTTACAATTACAAAGAAATATTATTTTAAAAGTAAAAGTTTCGGAGAGGGTAGCCATGTTAGTCTTTTCAAGAATTCCAGACAAAAATCAAAGAAATATAAAACAGATACAAAAGACACAAACATGTGGCACCTTAAAGACTAACTTTCATATTTTAATGAAACGTTTTGTGGAGATGTCCACTTCTTCAGACATATAGCAACAGTATATAGTATATAGTAGCATATAATAAATTCTGTTTGTAATAATTATTTGGATACACTATATTTTATATGCTAGTTGTGATAATTTTATGCCAAGTCAAATTTTCCATACTCATATTTTATGTTCCTAAAGTAACAGAATTACTTTCAAGCTGTAAAAGGGGGCGGGGAGTGCTAATGTAGCATTTTTTCAATTTTTCTAAAATAAATCTGTTTTTTTTTCAGAAAAAAGTAGGTTTTTTTCCGAGCTTCAAAATTTCCAGAAACTTTACATCTCTAGCATGACAGACTTCTACCTATTCCAAATTCACTGCAGCTACTGTTATCTCTGAGTCAGGTTACATGGAGCCAAAGGAACAGAAGACTTCTGCTATCCATAGTTATGTGGAATGGAGACTCTTCCTGATGAATTTAAACTTTAACAATTTTTTAAAAAATCTAATGAAAAGAGCTGTAGCTTTTTAAAACCTTAATTTGAAATACAGAGGTCTTGTCGTTTCAACCATGTAACTACCCATCTGAAGACTACCTTCAATCTTCTTCTTCTTCTTCTTCTTCTTCTTCTTCTTCTTCTTCTTCTTCTTCTTCTTCTTCTTCTTCTTCTTCTTCTTCTTCTTCTTCTTCTTCTTCTTGCTCTTATTATTGTTACTGCTATGTCTACTACTATCACAAAATATTTCTATCCCACTTCTCCAACAAGATAATTAATATCTGCTATTCTAGATTATGTCAAACACTGAGGATATTGCAGGGGTTGCTCCTCATTATTCTGGCTTAAACTCTTACATCTATTTCTGATATGATGACATTTTAAGAACTGTCCCACTCTTCCCATTTCAAGGATTCCTTCAGCTTCTCTCTACCAGTCTCAGGCCCACATCCACATGGCTTTCCACTGCTAACATATGCCACTCTTTCGAAAGGGGAATGAAAAATGGGGGACTGATGTTAAGGCCAGCGTCCACCTTAAGACGCAGGGAGCACACCAGGATATCAAGCCAGTTTTGTAAGTAAATCAATAAGAATGACTATAGGGCTCTGATGCTAGTCAGATATCCTGTCAAATACTGTACTATCAGCTGATTACAGTATTTTCCTGTGTATAAGACTATATTTTTGTCTAAAATTGTTAGATTGAAAACTGAAGGTTGTCTTATATACAGAAATAAGCCAAGGAGAGAACCACGTGGTTGAGAAACTGTAGTTTGGGGTTGGAAAAGAGGAGGGTCATCTTATAGATGGGGGGCATCTTACAGATCGGTGATGGCGAACCTTTTAGACACCAAGTGCCCAAACTGCAATTCAAAAAGGGAAGTTACTTACCTGTAACTATGGTTCTTCGAGACAGCATCTGTAAATTCACACAGTGGGTGGATGCAGCTTCTGCGCATGTCACCCACTATGTGAATTCAGAGATGTCTCAAAGAAGAACCCACAAAATTTTCACAAAGTGCCAATACGGCAATTTAACCTGAGCACAGGTGGCTATGAAGGGGCGATGCCGGGTGCCCACAGAAAGGGCTCCGAGTGCCACCTCTGGCACCCGTGCCATAGATTCTTCAACATAGATGGGGAAATACAGTAGCCTGTTGCCTTTTTCTTTGACCAAGGTTAAATAGTACTAAAAGAACTTCCTGTCATTGCCCAACAAAGGAACCTAAGAGGAACCTATATGATTGTCTTCTGGGTTTGAGGATGTTGTGACCATTCAAACAGATACGCCTGCAAAAGTGTTCTGTCTCCACCTCCTTTTTCTCTCTCCAGGGTTAGTCACTGGGCCCTGGGAAACAGGAGGAGGAGGAGGAGGTCACAAAGGGTGCTTGGCACTCATTATAGGGCGTTTTCCCATAGCATTCACAGACTTTGAATTCTCACACCAATTGCAAGATGTTGCATTTAAAAGACTTAATTGCCTTGTTGTTATGTGACATCAAGTCAGAACTGACTTGTGATGACCCTAATAGGATTTCAAGGTAAGTACTAAGGAGTGGTTTTACCAGTTCCACACACCCCACTGAGTTGTCATGGTTAAGGGAGAATTGAAACCCTGCCTTCTGAGACCTGATCTGTCAGTCTATCCACTACACCAGCATTTCCCAACCTTTGCCCCTGATGTTCAGAAGGCTTCACCACTATCTATGCTGGTCGGGGTTTCTGGGACTTGCAGTCCAAGTTTGGGGATCACTGCACTACAACCCACTTGGTATATTTCAAGGTTATGAGAAATAATAATAATAAAATAATATGCTACTATATTAAGTTGCAGCAGTCATAATATTTAATGCTAAATCAAGCAAACATCCCAAACTAGTGGCTACCATACTTGTTTTTAAAAGTCCCTTACTTAAGCTTATACATGTGTTAATCATGTGTTATATAAAAAGAAATAACTGCCACTGGCAATAAAGAAAGTATTTATTTGCAAGCCTGCTATTGTCTTTAAGTCATTCATCATAGTTAGACTGCAAGTCTGAGTGCAGTGAAATTAAACACACACACACACACACACACACACACACACACACACACACACACACACACACACACACACAAGATATTGCCTGGCCAGCAAATAACTGGTTCAAACAGCCACATCCATGGCTGTGCCACAAGGGACTAATTCACACAACAGAATTCAGAGTTAGTCTGTAGCTGAAACTCCATCACCACTATCCTCTCCACAAAAATAAATAAAAAAACAGAATACTCAACAATACACATAACCCAGTCTTATAGGTACCATAAGATGCCTGTTCAAAGGCATGTAGAGCATTTTACAAGAAAATTAATAATCTTACCTTACTTAGAAATGTAGTGCTAACTTAGATATGGGTTTTAAATAACAAGAATGATATGCTTAGCTGCAAAGTTTAAATGAAACAGCTGAAACATATGCCACTGTTATTTGTGTTAGGTAGGTTACAAGGATCCCATGTAATGAATCTCTCTTAAGTGTAAATAAAATAACAAATATCCATTTTCTACATGAATCCCTTGAACTAGAGATACAGTGGTACCCCAACTTAAGAGCAGCTCAACTTAAGAGCAATTTGACAAGAGCGGAAAGCTGTTGGTACTTTAACTGCTGCCTTTCAAATTTTAGATATGGTATGCTCGACTTACAAATATATTTCTTTATTTTTAAAACTTATTTTTTCAATTTTTTAGATAGGTACCCCAATTTAAGAGTAGTTTGACTTAAGAGCATGCATTCGGAACGGATTAAATTTGTAAGCTGAGGTACCACTATATTTATCTAACAGATATTTATCTGCTCCTTGGCTATCCAACAGTGCTTAACAGGGCTCCCTGTGAGTCCAAAACCAAGGGGGATTAGTTCAAGAGTTTGGCCACATATGTCCTGGACTACAACTGCCACGTTGCTCTGCTTTCAGCAATATAGGCTGAGGATTCTGGGAGCTGTAGTCCAAAAAAATCCTACATTGGCAACTGTGGCCAGTTTTAGTCCCCACCACTTTCCTTCCTGGTCCCACTAGGAACAACTTCTATCTGACAAGACTCTCTTGCCTTGCCCTTGCCTGTTTTTCATGGGAAACTGAGGCATGTGTACTACATGAAGGTGGTGCTCAAACGGACGCCAACAGAGGTGCCGTAATCAGCAAAATGCTTGCCTAGTTGCTTCATTTGCTTGGCTTATGCCACAAGTGGTCCTGGGCACTTGGGAAACCAGACAGGGATGCTCATCATAAGGTTGGCTAATACCTCTGAGAAACTAAAACTGCTTTGCATGTGGAAATGCCAATTCATGGTCATGTCTAAGATCCAAGCTGGCTTGATTTCAGTGGAAGAGGAGGGTTGGTCCCACAAAGTATCTGGCACATAAGCTTCTGAACACAAACTGGGAGGCTGAATCCACCACAGCATTCCTATGGGTTCAGCCCCATCCATCCATCCTGCCTGAGGAAGAGGAACACTGAAACACCTCCTTGTAACGGCTTCGGTGCTTGCTTCTCATAGAGGAAAGAAGACATGCCACCTGCTCCCAGAATGAAGGCAGCACCTGGAATTTGTGGCTACAAATATGAGCAGAACAAAGGGAAGACGCTTCCACTCGAAGCCACCCAAGCTGAAAGCCAAATTCCCAGAATACCAGCCAGTCCACCAGACAACACTGGAAGGCGAAGCAACAAATGCATGAATGGATGGAAAAGTCAACAAGGAAGTCCAACTACGGAATGTTGTTTTGGCAGCAACTCTCGAACTCATAACTCATAACTCACAAGCTCTGAGCCTCATCCTGCTCCCATTCTCACACGCCTTGCAATGTTATTCCTAGAAACCTCCACGAACCACATCTCCCGCCCTCCCAAACGAAGCGCAACAAGGCAACTGCCCACCGGCGCCACACGGCGCTCTCCCGCCCCGGCTTCCTGAATCTTTGCCAGCGCCAGGTTCCACCGTGTGCCTCCAGCGCAACCCGGTCAGCGCCCCGATTGCCGCGCCAGGCTTCCGCCGTAGACGAGGACGAGGAGGAGGAGGAGGAGGGGGCGGGAGGGGGCGGGGGGCGCCGCTTTCCAACAAGTGCCAAGGACGCGGCACAAAGCATGGGTCACTCCTGGCGCCGCCGAAATAGTAGAGAGAAAATCCCAATCACCCGGGTGGGAAGTCCTGGGGAGGAGGAAGCAAGAGCGCGGCCGGGATCCAAGTTTGCCGACCGGAAAGCGAGCGCGCGAGCGGGAGAGACCCTTCTCGGGCCATCGATCCCGCCCAGGGCTGGCTCTCTGCACGCGCTCAGAGGCCGAGGTCCCTCACCTTGGCCTCGAAGCCGATGCCGTGCTGGAAGGCGTCGTCGTTGTGCAGCGGGAGGCGCAGGTCGTGCCGGTCGTCCACCAAGTTGTACCGGCGGGACTTGACCGAAGGGGAGGCACCGACAGGCATGGCGGAGAACGCTCGGCCGGCGCCAGCACGAGCGGCCGGGCGCGGCGGGAGGAGCTGCCCCACAAGGGCGCCGAGGGCAGCGGGAGCCCCTAACCCAGCCCCCCGCCGCGCCCGCCCGCCCGCCCGCCCGCCTCCACCACCCGCAGCGGGGCGGGGCGGCCCCGGGGAGGAGGAGGGGGGGGTCTCCCTGGCGGCGGCGGGCGGGGGGGGCGCGCTTGGACGCGAGCGCCGCCGGGAAGGAGCGAGCGAGCGAGCCGTCGTAGCCCGCCCGCCCGCCCGCTCGCCGGGGGTGTGTGTGTGAGGGGTGAGGGCTCCCTCTTTCCCGCGAGAGATCCAATGGCGAGTCACTCCGGGGGTGGGGCCGCCGCCTGCCCTCCCGCCTTCCCCCCCCCCGCTCGCCGCGCGTCTCCTTCGCTCGCCGGAGCCGCTCGGGCGGAGGAGGCCGCGGGCGCCCCGGCCAGCCGCTCTCGGGGCTTCTTCGCGCGGGCGGGGCCCTGGCCGGACCAGGGGCGGCAAACCCTGCCCGGCGGCGACCCGGAGGGGGCGGGAAGGACCACTTTGCGGGCTGCCGGCTCCTTCTGGCTCCCAGCAACTTTCCCCCCCCCCCCCCCACCGCACACCCCCACACACACACACACACGCCCCGTTCCCGGCAGTTCCCACGGAGGGACTTGCCGACCTTGGGTCCCTCCCGGCTCTGCCTCTCCTGCCGCCGCCGCCGCCGCCGCCTTGATCCGGGGCGGGGGCGGGGGGGGGACAGGGAAGGCGCGGGGGAGGCCTCGGCCCGTGGCTCCGCCTCCTGCGCGGCGGCGGTGAAGGGGGAGGCGCCCCGAAGGCGGCCCGTCTCCTCCGCGCGCGGACAGCCGCCGCCTCTCTCAACCGGCGCGCCTGCTGCTGCTCGGGGGGCGGGGGGGGGGGGGGGGGGGGGGGGTATCGCCGGGCGCCGCCCGTGCAGACCGGCCGGCTGGGCAAGTTGGGCAAGGAGGCGGGCGCGGGCGCTCCTTGGCTAGAACTTGCGAAGAAGGGCCAGCAGGGCTTCCTGGACGAGGCGAGGGGGTGGGGGGGGGGGTGGGTGGGGGGAGCGCAGGCCCCCTGCCCGCCTGAAAGGGCGATGTTCTTCTTCTGCTCGTCGCCGGCGGCGGAGGGTTCGGGGGTTCGTGTTGCCTTGTGCGGAGGGAGGGAAGGGTCTCGCATTATAAGAAAGACGTGTGTCGGGTCCAGGAAGCGGCAACCTCTTCCGCCTGTGAGAAACAGCCTGCAAAGAATATTTGGAAGGCAACACGTGCGCTCACTCCCCACATCTGCTGGAGCAACACCCGGCTCCGTCTGCGCTGGAAAGTTGCGCACCTCCAAGCCCCGCTGTTACCTCCTGACTAGGATATCATTCTCTCTGCCTCTCTCTCTCTCTCTCTCTCATTCCTTCCAGATCCCCTCAGCCCGAGCTTCGCTTCCTCTGGGAAAAGGTTGGGGCGGGGCTGTGAGGCGATCCAAGGAGGTGATGATCTTTGTAAAAAAGATCATCCTGCAAAACCTTACTCCTGGCCTGCAGCTGACCTTATGGTCGGCAACCCAGGAAGAAGGCAAATTGGATGGTTTCCACCCAGAGTCATTGAGAGAGGAGGGGAAGGCCACCCCCAACTACTCCCCAAATTGCCCGGGAGATAACCAGTTGTGGAGAGATAGCTGTTGAGAGTTTTTCAGGTTGTTTGGCCATAGTCAACGTTTTTCTTCCTGATGTTTTACCAGTATCTGTGGCCGGCATCTTCAGAGGGCAATAAGTTCAGGGAACTAGGAGTTCTCCCTATGCTCTGGAGTATAGAGTGAGTGAGATTGTGTTTTTTTAAGTTGTGGGAAAGAAAGTTGTTCTATTCAGCAGACTAGGTGTTTGACATTGTATTGTGATGTGGAGGGATTAAGAAGTTTCACTGCAATCAGAGAGGGTGGCAGTCCTCTGTGGTTGATGGGTGTCCTTAGCTGTTCTATTGTGTGAACTGATCACTGGTGCTTGTGGCTCTGTGGAAATCATTGAACTTTGATCTTTTGCAGGCTGTAGTTTTCAGTACTAGAAGCCAGGCTTTGTTGATTTTTAGACTTTTTGCTTTTGTGTTGAAGCTGTGCTTGTGTTTGTGGATTTCAGTGGCTTTCCTGTGTAGTCTGATATAGTGATTCCTCATGTTGTCCAGTATCTCTGTGTCCTGGAAGAGGATTTCATGTCCAGTTTGTTTCAGAGTGTGTTCAGCTGCTGCTGATTTTTCTGGTTGTTTTAGTCTGCAGTATCCTTCATGTTCTTTGATTCTGGTCTGGATGCTGCACTTTGTAGTCCCAATATATGGCTGGCCACTACTGCAAGGTATCCAGTATACTCCTGCACTGGCGAGTGGATTCCTCTTGAAAGGAGAGATACTTTGTGAGATTATTTGTATAGCTGGGGAGGGATAAGGAGGGACATCTGTCCTCGGGCATAGCATCTGGGGGCACTAAATTTATGTTACATAATTTCAGAGTGAAATGTTTTCTCCTCTTAAATGCACTTCCAGTGTCATTTCCGGTTTCATTCTGAAATGTACTGTTTGTGTATACCTAGGTTAATGTATGGGATACAGTGGACCCTCATATAACAAAGTTTGTATAACATAAACTCTGTACAACATAAAAAATCAGCAACAGAAATGGCTGCCGCAATGCTGACATCTCCCCATTGCTCCCCATAAGAAGTAAGACTCTAGGTATTTGCCTTGGTATTTTAAATTTCAGTTTGCATTTTCAGCTGGTGAAAATGTTCTTTATGCTCTTCAGCTTTCCCTACTTGTGTGTGTGTGTGTGTTTACATTGTTACAGTCGTGAACCCATGTCCATTACGTTTTCTTGGCAGGAGTGCTGGAATGGCTTGCCAGTTCCTACTCCAGTCGCCTACAGCACCTGGTATTCCTTGGTGGTCTCCCATCCAAGTACTAACTAGTGTTGACCCTGCTTAGCTTCCGAAATCAGGCGAGATTGGATGTTCTTAGGGCATCGAGGCAGCTCTTTCTGTATTTATTTTATTGCTTTTCTTATACTGAACTTCTGATTTTTGCCTTGGAGCCCTCCTTCAGAAAAAAAGCCGTTCCATCGTTTGTCAGATAAATAAGTATAATTGTTTCGCCTTACAGCATTGAGTAACACTTTCTTGGGAGTAAAATCATTACACTGAACAAGACCAACTTCCAATATGAATGCATAACATCAAGATCTCTACATTTTCTTCTTTAGGTTACTACAGTCAGCTCAGTCCTTGCTTTTTTGGGCAGAAAAGAGGGTCGGGTTGAATAAAGATAAGCATCTGGGGTGACTAAGGAAGTGGAAGAGTTTAAAGTCAGAGATAAGGGAACCTTAAAAAAGAAGTGAGGGAGAAGAAGAGTGAGCTTGACTGCCAGGCTATGGCTGCTGCTCACCCCCCCCCTCTCCTTGCTACAAGATCAGGTGCAACAGACCGTTGAAGCCTAAGGGCATTGGGGCCTTCTCCATTCAGGCAAAGCAAATGAACCCTGGAGTGACGTTTGTGCTATCCTCTGACGCCTGTTGGCCTAGATGGGGAGAGAGGTGTGTGTTTGTATGCAAGAGGGAAGCAGCATAGGTAGACCATCTGGCAGTTTATCTGTCAGTCCTAGATTGTTAACTAATTATGTACTGCCAAGTCGATTCTAACTTATGACAACCCTTTTCAAGGTATAGAGTACTCAGAAGTAGTTTACCATTGCCTTCTTCTAGGGACACTGCAAGCAATGTGGTTTGGCCAAGTCTACACATAACCTGGCTCTTCTTTCAGGAGAAACAATGAAGAATTGAACTCCCATCCTTTGGCTCCTAGCTGAGGGTGTCTCTTACACAGAAAGAAATGTGAATTCGCTATCTGTGAAGCTGCACCTGGGATTTCTGGTTTTGTGGTAACTGGCCGCACAGGGAGAAGGAAGTTGGCAAAAGAGACTTGTTTGTAGGTGGTTAACATAGCTGATCCATGGTTACAGGAGAACTATCTTAGTAAGCTGCAAACAAGAACCAGACAGCAATTTCCTCTTCCCCTTGTTCTCTTTTTATGTATAGAGGTGTAGATGCCTAATGCAACCCTGCTGGCACAAAACTTTATTTGCATTATTTGGCCTCCCTCCCTGCAGCAGCCACATCATCATATCAATGACAGCATAAACCTTTCTGCATCAGTTCAAAGGACTACAGCATCTGAATCAGTGCAAGTGAATGTGTGTGTGGGGGGGGCGGTGTATGCTCCTAGAAAAGAACCCAAGGCGGTTTCCATAATTAAAAATGGAGTATTAAAAGCTGTGGGAAAGGATTTGTTATGGAGAAAAGAAACACAGCAGAAGAGGGAAGAATTACAGATTGGGGATGGGAGCTTCAGGCTGATCCCTATTTTTCTTTCACATTACTTGGTCAACAAGAAGAAGACCATCCCAGTCCCATACTTTAGCAGCGAAAGGGAGAGGAAGGAAAACATGTGGTTTGATTCTGGCCCTGAAGTCTGGAAGAAAAAAAATAGAGATAAGTTTGAAGGGGGATTTGTAAATATGGCTCAATTTGGTAGGAATCTGGATGTTTCTGTTGGGGAAGGAAGGGGCTTGGAAATAGCTTTTCCATACTTGACTGAAACGGCAAATGTTACAATAAATCTGAAATCATTCATTTTTATCTATTACTGTTGTTTTTTATGCATTTCCATTTGTGACAAAGATCCAGGGAAATTGGAGGCTTCTGGTCTTTTTTTCTGGGAACATTCTCTTTGCAGCTCTTATCAGCCACATCACTAGGTGCCCCACCAATAGTGCTCCTTCATCTTGAGTTGTGGCAAAAGGGCTTCTTGTGTTTCTAGACTGCTAATTTGAAGAAGGATCCCCCATCTGTAGGAAATTCCCATGTCCCTCAGTGTGGAGGTGAATGGACTTAACACTCCTTGTGACACTTGAGAGTTTCAGTGGAGATGTCTTAAAATATTAATATCGACTTTGCTTTGTCGTGGGTAAGTCACGCAGCCACAATGGTTCTAGCAAGGATACAGTAAAGGCACAATCTCTCTCTTGGACTAGTATATGAAAACTTTCCTCAATACATCACTGATTTGCTCGAAATGGAATCCAGTAGAATATAAGACCTTCTGATACTGTACTGATTGGGCATGGCAGATAGTGCTGATGTTGATAATAATGTTTATAGTACTTGTTAACTGTTCGTACTGTTCGTAAGGGTGAAAGGACAACTAGATCAGTCTGTGGCCCTATATCTAAAATGCTTTAGCTGTGTTTACACCTCCAAAATGTCTCTCCACTTTCTCACATTTTCTGTTTCATGGAAGGTCACACAGTTGTGCCACATGACCAATATCACATGGGCATGGCAAGAGTTCAGACCTCTGACCAGTCTTGCATTATTTAACAATGAACATTGTTTGTTCACAAGGCCACTGTGTGCAATATTCTGGTTTCACAAATGGCAGTGCTGTCCAAACACATATTTTAAGTGCTGGTGCCTTCTGTCCTGATGCGTTTCTTGGCTTGTTTATTGAATTTGAATACTGTGCCCTCGAACCCAAAGGCTACTCTGTGTGGTTTACAATAATAGAAATACAAAAGTTATCAACAAAACAATAACCAAAAATAAAAAACAAAAAGCAAAAATATAAATTATTATAAAGTTACATAATATGATATAAAATTAACAACACAAAATAAAATTAAACTAGCAAATTATATAAAAGTCAGTCACAAAAGAAATAAACACAAGAGGTGGGATAAGAAATATGTCAGATCCGGTCATATGGAATCATATGTTGCTGCCAACGGCGAGCAGCCGGCCGGCCATTGGATTATTTCTGAAAAAAGTATCTTAAACATGAAGGAGTGGTTTAAAGGAAAGAAGAGAAAATTGCATTTCTTATGGATGCTTTACTCTTTTGTTACATTTTTCCTTCAAATCACATGTGAAATGATCCTTGACTTGATTTGCCCCCTGTGTGCCTCCTTAAGGAATGTGGGGGAAAGTGAAATAAAGTGACCCCCATTTGTGATCAGGGAAAGGAGTGGTGCACAAAATAGCTGGAAAACAAAAGAGGCACTCCCCCACTGAAAGAAACTGAAATGAACATTTCCACTTGGCACATTGGTACTCTGATGACTGTTGTTCCTTTGTGTAGATCTTAGAAGACCTGCCTTCATTCATCTGGATTGTTCTGCACCCAACGTTAGCCATGCAAACAGAATTCAAACCCAACATTATTTCTGAGTTGAGTCATGGCAACTGGACTTCTTTTCTTGTGGTATCAAAATGTTTCTCTACTCATCCAAGTAGCTTCTTTAGTGTGAGGAAGGTAGGTGTGAGGCTTCCAATTTATAGTTCATTTTGATTTCACCCCACCTTAAATTAATTTGACAGTGGGATGGTCTAGCTCAAAAGGAGGCAAGCTTGCCTTTGCTAGAGAGATTTTTTAAGCAAACGTTGGATTGTTGTCATGTGTCAAAGATGCTTTAACAGCAGATTTCTTCCTTTGACCAAGGATTAGACTCAATAGACTTTGACATTTCTATGTTTTTATACATGCACACAACTGGGGGGAAGGGCAAGTGGGGCATGATAGGGGAGCACCAACATGACAAAATAGCATTCGTACTTTGTAGTATTCCACCGATCCTTGCTGTGAGGTGTGCGGAAGCCATGTTTGCCATGTGTGACACCGTACCTAGTTGTTGGTCTGTCTATGAAAATGGCAATTCTGTTTGTAACTGTTATGAAGACATGCTAGGGACGGAACCTGACCTTGTATTCTGCCCCTGAGCTATAGTCCCTCCCTCATATAGCATCAGTTATTCACTGTGGTTCAAATACATATTAGACCATACCCTGGTGCTTCTGAAAGCAGGCAAAATTAATCCTGCTCAGGGAGGAGAACCTCTAATCACTGTAAACTCAGTTGATGCTCTAATGCCATCTGCTGGGTATTACTGCAAAGTTAGTCCAGAGACTAACCATCTCTTAGTAGTCCAATAAATAAATAAATAAATAAATAAATAAATAAATAATCCCAAACAAATGCTAGCTTTTAGCATGTAAAAACCTTCCTCAGGTTGGGCATCACTTATCTGAGGATGGTGCTTAAAAGCATAAGAGTTCTTTAAAAATTTGAGTAGATGTGTCTATGCAAGGTCTAAGAAAGAAAGAAAGAAAGAAAGAAAGAAAGAAAGAAAGAAAGAAAGAAAGAAAGAAAGAGAAAGAAAAACAGCATGTACAAGTTTGTAATTTTAAGCAACTGTAAGTAAAATTTTTTTAAATTCTTGTACAAATGTTTCAGAGTAAATTATTGAGACTTTAAGTGCTACTTAAGAACAGGGTGGATAGCGAGGAACCTGTAGCTATTCTCCTCTATAGATCTTTTTACTTCTACTATGTAGCAAAAGGGGAATTTTATCAGAAATGCAAAACTCATCAACAAGTTATGTGGCTAGAGACCAGAAAAAATAAATAAATACATCACATCATAAATAGATAAAGATACAGAGTTATTTCTTTTCTGAGATTCCTAACCAAACACGATTTTCCCATCTTTAAATCAGAGGCAGTTTTTATCAGGGGACTTGTACAGCTCTCTCTTAAGAACAAACAAATTGTGAAAACCAGCCTCATCTAACAGAGACACAAAAGGAAAGGTTAAAAAAGATTTAAAAATAAATTATGTGTGGCACATAGTTGTGAATAGAAATCACATTACTGATGTGCTTCACCAGTCACATCAAAAATATTTCTTTCTAAATCTAGATGAAAGATCCAGCGGAAGTATTCAAATTGCTAGTGGTGATTCCATGAAGATTGAAATAAAGGAGGAGTGGCTTTATGCAGCGTGAACTGCCTGATGAAACAAGTGAGGTTCCTGTTTGTTCCTGAATGACAGTGCAACATGTTACATGCACCAGGTTTGGATGAGAAAGGTTTTTCTATACATTTTGAAAATGGACAGAGTAAAGTAATGAAATATGATGAAATATATATGCATGCAATTAAATATAATGGTTTCCATAAACTGAATCTTTTAGATCAGTGGTTCAACCTGTGGTTCCCCAGATCTTCCTGGACTGCAACTCCCAGAAATCCTGGAGAGCTTGGCTAGTGATGAAGACTTCTGGGAGTTGCAGTCCAGGAACATCTGGGGACCCCACCGGTTGAGAACCACTGTTTTAGATGAACAGCAACAGATAGGCACAGAGCAAGCGGAGAGAGAAGATAGCCACAGTATGTAACTGTGGCATTATCATTTCATATATAAAGATTCAAAAGCAATTCCTGAGCTGAAAAACCAAAAACCTGCTACAGGTATCAAGATATAAACACATGATGCAAGCAACATAACCAGATGTGCAAGCTATATCATATAAAAAGGAATGTTTGGCCCTCATTCCTGTCAAGGACAGAGAAGAAGTAACCGAGTCCTGATACAAAGTGAACTGTATGTGTCACTCAATATCCCATCCCTGGAACATAATAGATGTATTTTAATAGTTTTGGGAGATTTCCCACAACTACTTCCTGAGGTACTGTGTTGCCTCCCTGCTGAAGCAGTAAAGACATGAAATGCTAAAGTAGTACATGCCCATGGTGAGCAACAAATTTGAAAGAAAACTCCATGCATTCCAGACAGATAGTGGTAGTGAGTATCTTTCACACCACAGAGACATTTTCCTAGAGGAACAAGGCATTATGTTCAACACACTTCTGAGCAGAATAGAATAGTTGAAAGAAAGCTGAGGTCTCTTTTGGAGATGTCAAGATGCGTGCAGAGGCGTAGCTAGGGTTTGGAGCGCCCGGGGACAACGTCAGTTTTTGCACCCCTCCTGCCCCCCAACTGCATCTCAACCACTGAGCAAGGGGTGCCCGATTGTGGGGGAACAGTGGGGGAGGGGAGAAAAGGCTCCCTCTTTCTCATGCCCTCTCCCAGAAAGGCTCTCCTGTGCAAACCAAACAGCGTGTGCTCCTTGTGACCCAACATGTCCTTGCTGGTCCCATCTCACAACAATTGTTGCAGATACACATATGAATGATATATCCAGAAGATGTCTTCAGGGTAGAATGAGGAGGGAACTAGTTTATTCTGAGAGTGGACAGAATGTGGATAAATAACGATACAGAACAGAAAAAAAATCTAAGCCTGAATTTTCCTTTTCATTTCTTCAAAGCAATCGTAAGGAATTTAATTAAACCTGCTCCAAAATATATACCAATGGGTTGCACTGTAGGTCGTGAGGTTGTATAAAATTTGCATATACTAATTTATATGTGCAGATAGATAATTGGAAAGAATTGACAGTACTTTGGGTAGAGTTAGGCCTTTGGATATTCACCTTGAATATCCATTCTGTGAATGTCCTGTACTTTATGTGCCTCACAAACAAGGGACAAGAGCCACGTGCCTAAACCAAGATGATATCTGCAACACACACAGTCCCTTTGTTTCAGTTTTTTCTCACAACCAAGCAACAGGAACAGCATGGGGATGTGAAACATATAAAGGAGCATCAGGCTATCCAGAAACAGAAGAACGAATAAACCTCTCACAAAAAACCGCTGTTTCTTGAGGAGATGGAGAAGTATTCAAGAATGGGGGCGGGGGGCGGGAGCAGAATTAGAAAAGAAGAACAAACTCAGGCATGGATTCATGGCTCTTCCCAGAATGGACACTAATGGTGAATATTTAATATTCCCTTTTCTGGATGGTGCAGAGGAAGTATTCCCCCACCCACCCACCCACACAGGATGATCTCAAGCCTGTGGGAGTTTCTCACAGGAACCTTATATTGCTTTGCCATTTGATTAGACACGCTCCCCCCCCCCCTCGTCTCTCTCTGGATTCCAAATAATGTCGTCAGTCAAATGGAACTTGTTTCTATTTTGTCCCTATTGTTTCTCCAGAATAATCGAGTTGGAAATGTACAGTGATTTTGATGGTGATTTATTTTGGATTTCTTCCACACCCCCACCACTCCACAGCAATGGTGGACACCCAAAGGAACAGAGAAACTCTGTCTCCTCCACAGAATATCAGAGTTGTATTTCAGTTGCAAGGTTTCAACTCCTCCATTCATCTCCATCCACCATCCACTGAGATGGGAACAGCCCATTTCCTGAGGAAAAATACCATACTTCTTTAAAAGAACAGATGGCACAGAGAAGGGCTGTTTTTAAAAAGATGATATTTATGTCAAGGTTTTAAGTTTGAATGTTACGAAGTGAGGCTGCCTAGGAAGCAGGGATAGAGACACACATATTTTAAACATACTGAATCATGAAGAAATTGTATTGATGAAAAGGATGTGTATGGCAGATATTCAAGCTTGCTGCCACTGATTCATAGATTATGGTTTCACTCCCATAAGGTAAGTTGCACCCCACATTTACTAGTGGAGAGTGCCTCTTGGAAAGGTGTGGTTTCCCACTCTAGATGTTGCAATCATCAATGTTTGCAAATGAAAGTGTTTACCAAGATCAACGTTATCCCCTGTAAACAAAGATGGATAAAGTATTTATATGCAGGCAGCTTTGAGGGGGAAGAGCCTCTGGCACCATTTGCATGCATGAACTGTCCAAGGGCGTTTATACACGACCCCTAAACTCTGGGGCAAATGGCTCCCAGTTCCGGAGCTTTAAAATGTTTACCCACCAGCTCCAGAGTTAACAGGAAATTAAGTGCGACCCTGCCCACTTTAGCGCGTCCCAGCGCACCTTTCAAGTACCTGCTCTTTGGAGGTGAAAATTATTTGATCCGGTGTAACGATAGTGAGTGCGGGGCTCTCCTCGCTTCAGTTTGTTGTTGTTTTGGCTCCCACCCCTTTAAGAGCTACTTTTAGAGAGACGAGAGGCAGAACGAGGTGAGTGGCATGCTTTTCTTTCTCTTTTTCTCCCTCCCCTCATGCAGCCAGCAGCCAGGAAGTGCGGAGGGGGTGGGAATGCAGGAAGAGCGACGAACCCCTAAGATCTCTGGTCCGAATTTAAGTGGCCAGTGGATCTTAGGGGTCATGTAAAAAGGCCCCAAGTGTGAAATATTGTTTGTGAGAATCGTTCCATTACTTCCATTACACCACTGGAAGATGATCTTGGGAGTCTGATAGCAGTAACATTATACAATATACAACATTATACATATACAAGTGCCACAGACAAGTTACCATGAACTTCAAGGAAAGTTACTGATAATTTGGAGAGAGAGAGAGAGAGAAAAACTGAGTGGAGACCCCCATGCTCTCCCCTCCAAGTACTATCACACAAACATGTGTCATACTCTGTTTGAGGCCATTTGGTTCCAAAACCTTGGGGAAGGAGAGCTGGCCATGAGTGCACTGGTGCCAAAAACACTTGCAGGCTGAAGTTCCCTGACAATTCCTCTTGTGTACATAAATACACTTCAGGAAGCAAATAGCATAGGTGAAGAAACTACTGTAGACCATACCAGTGGCATGCTGAGTTACACTACTCGGTATGCAGCAGTAGTGTCTACAGTGACTTTGCAACATTAGACAATTCGTCTCCAAAAGTTATGTCATTTCTGCTATACTAGACTAAGTAGGCAAGATAATTCTTGATGATACAGAAGTCCTAACTGTTGTGTATTGATCTGTATTCCTGTTGGTTTCTGTTCCTGTTCCAAAGGGAACAGGCCTATTGGTTTATTCAAGTTGCTGCATTTGGATCCTCAATCCTATTGGTCTCTGCCAAAAGGCAGCTTTGTGATTGGTTGTAATTGTTCCCTCCAAAATGTATCTTTTCCTAGCCAGTCCTGGCTCCTTTAAAAGTAGCTCCCTCCCCTAATCCCCAGTCTTGTTCTCTCCCTGACTAAAGAGCTGTTACACTAGAAGCTGTCTCCAGCCTGCTATGTCTAAGAGCTGAAATCACTGCTGAAATCACTAAAACCCACGCTACTACACTAACAATGTACAGCATTATACCACCCATATCACTGCCAGTTCCACAAGCCTCCTCAGAAAAGGGGTTTCTGTGTTCTAGAATGATTTCCTTCACCTTGGAAACACAGGCTAACAGTCTGCAGAGTAGGAGTGGGGTCTGCAGAGATCTTGTTGGCAAGGAAAGGAATTTATGTGAGCAGGACTTGGAATTCCAGAGGACCTTGGACTGCTCACTTCATTGTCCACATTGTTGTCAGCCACTTTTCTCACTGGTGAACCAAATTAGGAATGGTGCATGGTGTGTTTGGTTTTGTTAAAAATGCCTGACAATATCTGAGAATACTTCTTCCATATTTGGTAGAACCAGTGACAGGACAGAGCAAAGTTAACACAGCAGAGTTAACCAGACAGACAGACCTGGTTCCTGAGAAATGTTCAGTCCTTTGTTCATTCCACAACCTCAATATTCAGAGCAAAGGTTGAGCTTTGGTGTGGAAGTCCAGGGTCCCTTAGCCCTGGAAACTACTGGGGAGTAAAAAGAGAGCCGCAGAAGCAAGCAGGCTCAACACATACCTGAGCCTGTGCTCAAACCCATTGACCAACCCCCTCCCCCTCCCTTTTTTGTCCTGGGCTGGGCTGGAAAACAACCCAATATACCTTTTTGCATACACATGGGGCATGCATACCCAGAGACTCCTGTATAGGCGAGGGAGCTTTTCTGCTCCTCTGGCAGGCATCTGTTTGTTTTGCCTCAGACGTTGAATAGTTTCATTGGAATCAGTTCCACACGTGTGCATATATGCGTTATGAGCCCAAGCACCTCATGAAAACGCAGGAGACTGAAAACGAAAGAAAAAGTATATGATTATTTTGTTAGGGCAGTAGATTTACTTCTAGACTTCAGTGCCCTCTAAATTATGCTGTAAAGCCCTGGTTGCTCTTCTCTAGTTATTGCCATTATATGATGACAGACAATACTTGGAAATACCATCTGAATAACTAAACCTCATTTACTTATATTAAACTCAGTGTTCAACACACATGACCATTCTCTAAGAGCATGTCTACATTAAGAAAAAATCTTGTATTTGAATAGAGTTTAGTATGCTTTAAATCAATTTTTAAAAATACGACTATATGAGGCACAGGGAAGCTTGGATTTTACCCCTAGGGAGCTTGTTTTTTTTCCAGAAAGCAAGGTATTTTACTAGGTGGCAAGAGGGTCATTTAATTCAAGTTCTTTGTGAAATTGATTTCTATCTAGGATCTGCCCCAAACTTGTGTCAGCTGGTAAGTCCCATTTGCAGAAATTGGGTCTTTTGAGGTATAGCTTTGCAGTGGCGCAAAACATGTATCTGAGACATGAATCCTCATGGAACCACATGATGTTTATACCCAGATAGGACCACTTATCAGCTGTGTTGGGGGGATCTGTGTTCGCCCACCCTTGTCAGAGTGGTCAGCTGCCTGAGGAGGCAGGGAAGGGAAGTCCAAGATCCTGCCTGGATTGGCGTGCCAACTAGAGAAGGAAGTCCCTGGTGGCACATGAAGAACGGTGAGTGGGGTTGCTAGCCACGGGAGAGGGGGAGTTTCTCTGTGGCAACGGTGGGGCCACACTGTCCAATTCATAGGAGGCACTTTGTCACACTTGGTGCCCATCTCTAATAATGAGTCTTGAGCTGGTGTTTGTCTTGTTCTTTTTACAAAAACACACTGTATAAAATCCATCCCCCAAATCCTTAAAATAATTAACCTCTAATAATCTTTTTTTTTAATTTTCACTTTACATTTATTTCTCATTAACAGCTGAAGTCTGCATTTCTTTGAACCCTTCTCCCTTATGAACATTATAATCTTCTTTTTGCAATAATTAATCTAGCCATTTCCATAGTAGTAATTAGCCCCTCCTCACTCTCATGGTAGGAAATACATAGCATAGCTATTGTCGGAGATGATTTCAGATTTATAGCTATATTTTCCTTAATCTCTTGGAATATTTTTCCCATACTTCCTGGATCCTCTCACATTTCCACCACATGTGGAAACACATATTGTACTGAAAGCCTTATCCACATCTCCAGCATAGAGATGGAACTTCAGAATTCATTGAAATTCAATTTAACTGGAGTTAGATACCATCTCCAGATAACCTGATAACAATTCTCCTTAACTCTTAAGGACATACTCTTTAGTGTACTTTGATTCCACGCCCTCTTCCAATCCTTGATGCAAATTGCTGCATTTAAATCCAATTGCCAATTGTCTTTCAGGCTTGATTGCTTCATTTTGTTTTGAGAAGTGGCCAGAAGATGTGGAGCAGGACCCGAGGCTGCCACAGGAACAGTAGTGGCAGCCCCACATGCCAGCAGCCGATGAGTGGAGAGACACTCCCTTCACTGCTCCATCCTGCTTCAGCAAAGGGCTGAGAGTGGAACAGCCCAGCCCTGCCAGAGAAGAATGACGAGGAAGAGTGCCCTTGATGCTCTTCTCTGTCTGATCACTTCTAAAAGCCAGCTGGCAGTATTGTTGGCTCATGGAGGCCGCTAGTGGTGGAAAAGAGAGTGGACCCAGCTGCCAAGAGGCGCAGCAGTGGGAGCAGCGGCAGTACACTGTGGAGCCCTCCAGAAGAGGAGGAGGAGGAGGAGGAGGAGGAGTTGATAGCTGTTGTGGGTTTTTCAGGCTGTTTGGGTGTGTTCTGGGAATTTTTCTTTCTGACGTTTTGCAGGACTCTGTGGCTGGCATCGTTGGAGGGCAAGGAGCTCAGGGAACTAGGAGTTCTCTCTGTGCTGTAAAGAGAGAACTCCTGGCAATCCTGAGCCTCTTGCCCTCTGAAGATGCCTGCCACAGAGTCCGGCAAAATGTCAGGAAGAAAAACTTCCAGAACAGCCAAACAGGCCAAAAAACTCGCAACAGCTATCAGATCCCAGCCATGAAAGCCTTTGAGAATACAAGTAGGTCTCGCTTTGCTCCAGTCCACCTGGCTGATTCTAGAAAATGGCTGTCCATAGTGTTGGCTTTTAAAAGTGGCCAAAGAGTGCAAGCCAGAAGCCTCAGTAGGGCTAATGAGCAGGCTGGCACTGTCACAATCGGTGGCACAAGTGCCACTGCTGGCCTTCAGGATCTTCATCCTTCATCCTCCACCCCACGCTCAGAGGAAATCAGGGATATGGTAGAGGTGCTCTTTGGGAAGTTGTCATCCATACCACTCAGGCATTATAGGTTAGAAGAGAAGACGTTCATTTGCTGGAGTCTTCCAGAAGCCAAACCATACCCCTAAAAGGGTTCCTATCAACCTCAGAAGAGACTGGGAGGGCTACTGTTCAGGAATACTACTCCCAGAATGTCCCAACCAAGTTGGTCACTTGGATTCGGGGTATCGAGGTCCAAAATAGACTTCCCCTACCCCTACACTCATATCTGTGGCGTGTTCTTTGTGACACAATGGCCTACTTTAAGACAACATGTTATATGGCAGGTTTTATAGGTCACCCAATCAGCAATGAGCATATATAAACACAATTCCCATGGCTTTGAAGTATTTAGGGTGAAAGGACATATAATGTGAAAGGGTACACGATGGGAGCTTGGAATGATTGCTTGTTTAAACCAGAACTTGGGAAGTTACTTGGAAAAGGAATGAACATACTAATACGATGTAGAGCTGTGTTAGAATGGTGTGCTTGCACACAGTATCTTCCTCGATCTTACCAAAGCTCAATTATTAATGGATTCAGGGTGTTGCTGGATTTATTCCTCAGAGTTACTTCACAATTAAAAAGAAGACATTTCCTGAGACAAAGGAGCATCAATAGGCTTGTTGTACAGGGTACTCTCTCCTACGCCATTTAGTGTCACTACAGTTGAGTGGGTCAACTGTACCCTGCAGCTGATTAATCTACTCCCTTCAATAATAATACTGTACATAATTATGGGTTGTGTGTGTAAATCTGCCTCTACCAGATAAAATTTAAGAAGGAAACAAAAGTCAATACACTTAGAGATTAATTTACTTTTTTTGGTTGTGGAAATGGCCCTCTTACAGAATTGGCACTGCAAGAACTCCAGACATAGAAGGGTGGTTACAAATTCTGCCAGTTCCAAAAACTGATTCGCATTAGTAATTCTTATAGGGAGTGAGGGTGAATATATCCAATGTCTGTGACTGGTGGAATAGAGAGTTGGAATACTCCATTCAATCTGATGGGTGGTCTGTGTTGTTGCTATGTGCTGTCAAGTTGCCTCTCACCTATGGTGACCCTATGAATGAATGATCTCCAAAATGTCTTGTCCTAATGTTTCAATTTAAACATTAGGAAGAACTTCATGACAGTTAGAGCTGTTCTGCAGTGGAATATGCTGCCACAGAAGGTGGAGGAGTCTCCTTCTTTGGAGGTTTTTAAGCAGAGGCTGGATGGCCATCTGTCGGAAATACTGTGATGGGGGTTCCTGCATGACAGGACTAGATGGCCCTTGAGGTCTCCTCCAACTCTATGATTCTATGATTGTATGAAAAGCAAGGTTGTGGTTCCTTTATGGAGTCCCTCACTCTCATATTCAGTTTTCCTCTTTTCCTACCACCTTCAACTTTTCCCAGCATTATTGCATTTTCTAGCAAATCTTGTGTTCTCATGATATGCCCAAAGTAGGACAGCCTCAATTTCATCATTTCTACCTCATCACATAGTTCAAGCCAATGGTTCATAGCATTCATTTATCAAATGGTAAGAAATAACCTGTGGTTGTGTTTCAGCCAAGAAAGTCAAGTGTATCACTTATTAAGCACCGTAAGGATTCCCCAATAAATCATCTCCATCTCTAAGAAGCTCATGATGTGGGGAAGGTAATCAGATCCTGTCTCTGCATTGCATGAGTATCTCAGTAGTCACCCCCTTTTAATGTGATGGTTTGGTAATAATTAGCTTAGTCTTAGAAACATGACAATATTTCAGGCATATGAATTATAAGTAAAAACAAAAACAAAACAAAATAAAAACAAAAATAAAAACCAATTTAAAAGACCAGAACATGGCAGCACCTTAAAGATTAGCTGTTATATTTTAATATGAATTTTCCTGGACAATTCCACTTGCTCAGACATAAGAGGGAGTTATAACATGACAAATATTTATACATGGTACCAAAATACAGAGATTGTAGTTGGTTGGTTGGTTGGTAAGAAAGTCAATTAATATTTAACAGTGAGATGATAGCCTCCTTGATATACTGTAGACCTCCCTTATTTGCTGAGTCAGTATCTGCTGATTTACTTATCCGCAGTCTGAAAATATTTAAAATATTGAAAGAAAAATCTTACAAATATGTATTTCTAAGGATGAAATTACCTGAACAGGCCCTTAAGAGGGAGCCAGAGACCATGTTAAGTATAAACTGATACTAAACTTGATCTTAGCCTATAGGATAATAGCCTAAGCAATTGCTTTTCAGCATCTGGAAGAGGGGCTTGGAACCCTTTTCCCACAGATACAGGGGTCCTGCTATACAGGTATATTCCACTGAAGCTTGTGCTGTAAAGGATGTATGAACTTTTGTCATGCATAACAATGGTAGAAGAACATGAATGCTAATTATACTAAGGAGACTAGCCTTTTAAAGTTTAGGAGCTGCAAGTTCCTAATGACCTTTCTTTATTAGAAGTTGTCTGGGGTAATTTGCATATCACTATAATGTGCGAATGATCCCAGGTAATGGATGACCAGAACAGCAACATGGCAATGAGTTAAGACCTTCTGGTTTACCACTAAAAAATTTCAAGTGCACCTGTTGAGGAGGAAAACATACCTGGGAGTTATAGTACAATACAATTGTAGTATTCCTATTTGTAGTGATCTCAAATATGCTTGTAAGCCTTGACTTATATTGAATCCATTGAAACGGGAAACTAATGTGTGTATATTTTACCTGAGTGTGTTCTATCTGGATTCTTGTCCTATCATTTCTCTCCCCCCCCCAACCCCCAATGACCTCTTTTAGATCATGTGTAGAATGACCTGATAGATTAAAATGATGTGAAACAGGTTTCTCTGTGTTACCATTCCCAGTGTCTGATTTGTGTCCATTAATTCTTTGTGTCTTCTAGATCATCCTGTTTGTCCTATGTAGAGCGCAGATGAGCATTGTTGCAAAAGATGGCATAAATAACTTAGGTAGAGGAACAGGTAAAAGTGCCTTTGATATGGAACATGACATTCTTCTATCAAATAATCAGGTTGGCAAAATAAATATCTGGGCCAGAGCAGGCATCTGGTTTTGCTGCAGGGTTTTGCTCCCATCTCTCTGGCAGGGTTGTGTACTCCATTGTGTGTCAGTAGTTGTGTCTGTCACCAAGGCCTTTGGAGAGTGAAGTGTTCTTGTCCAGGATGTGAGTGTTCTCGGGGCCTTTTTACACAACCCCTAAGATCCGCTGGCCACTTAAATTTGGACCAGAGATCTTAGGGGTTCGTTGCTCTTCCTGTGTCCCCACCCCTTCCGCCCTTCCTGGCTGCTGGCTGCGTGAGGGGAGGGAGAAAAAGAGAATGAAAAGCATGCCGCTCACCTCCGTTCTGCCTCTGTAAAAGTAGGTCTTAAAGGGGCGGGAGCCAAAAACAACAACAAACAGAAGCAAGGAGAGCCCTGCACTCACTATCGTTACACCGGATCAAATAATTTTCACCTCCAAAGAGCAGGTACCTGAAAGGTGCGCTGGGACGCGCTAAACTGGGCAGGGTCGCACTTAATTTCCTGTTAACTCCGGAGCTGGTGGGTAAACATTTTTAAGCTCCGGAGCTGGGAGCCATTTGCCCCGGAGTTTAGGGGTCGTGTATAAACGCCCTCAGTTGGGAACAAAAAGGGGCCACTAGTAGTGTTTGGTGTCATCTTCCTTTCTGGGCCCATATTTTTCTAATTCCTGGGACACAGCATAATAGTCTCCCTTTTCCCTCACTTTCTACAGCAGGGGTATAGAAGGCAGTGAGACTGGACTTGCCATGAAAGTGTTAAAGGTTTGAAAATCCAGATAAAACTGGAGGTTCCTCTTTGGGTTAAGCATTCATTGAAAGAGAAACAGACAGTTGAACTTAGGATTGATTGGGCTTGTGGTACACAGAACCTTGTGTGGAGCAATGGTTAAACTGCTGTGCTGCAGCTGTTAATTGTGCTCACAGCCTAGGGTAGCCGACTAGCCGTCTCCAGGTTCACTCAGCCTTCCAGCCGTCTGAGGTCAGTACAATTAGCACCCAGCTCACTGGTGGGGCAAGGGAAGTGCTTTGCTCTGCCTGCCTTGGCAAAGAACTTTGCCAGGCTCTTCCCACCCTTCCAGGAAGGAAAGGAAAAATCGTGATTCCCAACATGTTGTAATAACAATTAACAGCCGCTGCCCGATGGAATAAAAAGTTTCTGTCGTCCCAAGAACTTGCCACTGTTCTGTTTCTGAAGAAGCAGCGCAGGTCTCTCAGGATGCTGACAAAATGAACGAGGGTAAAACAGGCGGGGAGAGGGGCGACAAAAGGTCATAGCACCTTAAAGGTTGGCAGATTCATCTCAGTGTCAACCTTTGTGGATCAAAATCCCCTTCCACTGTGCTGTGTCCTAGTGACAGAACGAGTGTTCTTTTTCCCTACTTCTCTGACCAGCCTTCAGAGACAGGAAACAGTTATGACATATTGCTGGCCCAGGTACATCACACTCCTGTTGTTCAGCTTACTGTGTTGTCCTTAAGTTGGGAATAAAAAAAAAAATGCAAGGGGCGATTTGGCTTTTGCAACGGACCTCTTGTTGCAGGATTTCTCTGGCTGAGCTTGACAGCATGGGTTTTGCCTCTCCTTAGAAAAGGGTTCATCTCCCTGGAATGCCTGGGAGTCGGACAAGGGGCCGCACTGATTTCTGAGGAGGCGGAGACAAAAGCAAGAATGAGGAAAATAAGGAGGCACACAGAGAGCAGGAAGGAATGTTGTTGGGTGTCCAGAACCCTTTATTACATAAAAACAGAACTGTATTGAAAGAAAATAAAAACCAAACCAAAAACCTGTGAAGTGCCCTCCCCCCCCAAGAGTAGGGTTACAAATGACAACATGATCTGATACTGTCCCCCGCTCCCCCTCAAGGCAGGACAAGGCCTCCATGCCTGGGCATGCTTTACCTTTCAGAAATGGCAACTGCCTGATGACTCCATGAGTTCCTGCTTTTAGAGCAACACAGGTGTAGGAGTGGCAAGCATTCCCAGGGGAAACAAAGGGGAGTAGGGGGTGCCCAGTGACCCTGTGGGTATCCCTAGGCAGAGGCCTTGGCAGGGCAAGGACTCCACACCATCCTTCAGAGTCATTTACCTTCTCCAAGATAGGCTTGGCTGGCTGGTTTCCACTTCTGCTTGCTCTATCTCGGTCTTCCCCACCCTTACCTGTCGCCTCCTGCTGCTTAGTTGAGCATGCGTGTTTCATTCAGCAGAACCTCAAGGCATCTTTCCTGAGGCAGGAAATGCAATGATTGGGTATCAGCTGCTGGGAAAGACATCTAGGGCCCTTTGTACACGACCCCTAAACTCCTGCAAATGGCTCCCAGCTCCGAAGCTTAAAATTGTTTCCCCACCAGCTCCTGAGTTTACAGATAATTAAGTGCGACCACGCCCACCTAAGCCGTCCCAGTGCACTTTTCAGGTACCTGCTCTCTGGAGGTGAAAATTCCTGACGTATATAATGTGTGACTGCCCAGCTCTCCTTGCTTCTGTTTGTTCTTTTTTTGCCCCCCGCCCCTTTAAGAAATCTGAATGCAGTGCCGGGATGGCAGAATGGAGGTGAGCGGCATTCTTTTCTTCCTTTTTTTCTCCCTCCCCTCACGCAGTCAGCAGCCAGGGGTGCGAGGGGGTGGGAATGCAGGAACAGCGACAAACCCCTAAGATCTCTGGTCCGAATTTAAGTAGCCAGCGGATCTTAGGGGTCGTGTGAAAAGGCCCTAGGAAGGTAAGTGGCAGTATGTGGGGGGGCAATACCCACCCTCTCCCTTTACTGTATAGTAAATGCAGTGGAACTCTGGAGCATGAGAGCAAGTGGCACACACGGGGACCCTTGGCCTGCCTACCTGGATGCTCTTGGTAAGCACTGGGCAGCCTCAGCCTGAGCGGAGAGCGAGGGAGGCACATGCATATTGTGGGAGCTTTGGCCATGAGGCACAGAAGATGTTGTTGTAAGGCTTAAGGGCTGCTGGGCTATCAAAGAATCAGGAGCAAGGGCTTGGTTTGGGAGTGAGAGATGAGTGCCATGGATAACACAGTCGCCCGCCCACCCACCCACCTCTGGCATCTGCCTGGGTTTCAGCCTGTTCTCTGATGCTTGTGTCTTGCTTCTGCTCATCCCCATGCCCTAGCTGCCACATCTGTGGGTGGCACAGAAGAAGGGACCCCCTGCCATATTTTAGAAAGTAGCTGTAGACTTCATACAAAAGCACTTCTGTTACAAATTCAGCTGCGGCTGGAATAAAAATTAATCTTTGTAGTCCTGAGGGTTGCAGCTTCTATTTGTGGCTCTACCTAGCAACCCACTCCACCCACCCCAGTGCAGACGTCTGAAACGGCAATGCCACCAGGAATGCGAAGCAGCCAGAGAGAATGATTGCTTCATCTAAAGACAGAAATCTTGTGCTGAATCATTTGACAAAAGGTCACAACAACTCTTGGGCTTCTGGCCAAGCACTCTTCTTTATGGGACTTGCTGAAGTGCTCTGGCCATGCTGGGACCCTTCTTCTTCCCAGCAGTTCCTTCCTTCCTCTCTTCAGCACCCATGGGGGAGCCACACAGGGCCGCTTCTTGTGAACAGCTGAACAGAGCAATCAAAAGCGATTCAGCAGCTGTTTGTCCTTCTTAAAAACGAGAAACTATCAACACCACCATTTAAAGTAAGAAACCCATTTTTACAGGTGCACTGGTTCAAATGCCAGTCCTGGTTCTCCCACCCCACCCCCTACGCCCGCGTTTAAAAAAGACCAATAACAAACATCCTCATTCCTCGAAGCACACGTAACAAACAGATAGAAAAGACTGGATGCTGGGGACTGAGGTTCTCCTTGGAACGTCCATTTGGTTTGGTTCTTTCCTACGGGGCCCTTAGGAAATACCTGAGATGCAGGAGGTGTTCCGTTATTTGACCCAAATCTTGTGCCAGGGGCGGTTCTCCATGCTGGGATGACAGCAGAGTCCCCACACCCTCAACCCTTCCCCAAGAATATGTGAGCCAGTGCCGGGTTCTGAGGGGCCCCATCATGTGTCCAAGATCTCCCGGGTAGGAGATTGCTCATGAGAAATGCCTTGGGTGCTGTGGACAGTCTGGTTGTGGGACACTGAGTTCTGCTGCAGCTCAAGCGCAATGGCGTTTTGAGGGAACTCCTTCACTTGCTTCTTGTACTCAAGGAAAGTGCAGGCCTTGGTGGCAATGGCGATGATGTTCTTGCCAATGAAAATGGTGGAGACCCTGCTGTCTTGGAACAGGACCATGTTAATGGCCCGGATGAAGATGGTGACAATGTTGATGGTCACCAGGCTCAGCACAGGGTAGAGCATCATTTTCTGGGGAGCTATGTGCTCACCTTGCATGCTAATCTCGCTGAGGGAAACACAAGGCAGGATCAGGAGCAGGATGTAGCAATAGAAGAACATGAGCCCTTCTGCCCAGATTGGCAAACCAGTCTTGTTCGGTTCCCACAAATTGGCTTGAATGTCCAAAATGTCCAGCAGGTCTAAGGCCACCCAGAAGAGGCGCCCTCGCAAGTCCTCTTTCTTCCGGAAGGTGCGGATATATTCCATGCTGTCCAAGGCCACAAGCACCAGGTACAGCCCCGGTACGCAGATAGAAAGAAGCAAGGTCAGGGCCTTCCTGGCTACAGTCTCCAAGTTCCTCTTATCGGCCTTATAGTTTTGGAAAATAAAATACAATTTGATTTCCAGCACAAAAATGTAGAGGAACCAAAGGATCATGGCATAGCCCCGCTTGGCCGTCTTCACCTCAGCTCCCACCCAGACGGCTACATAGCGCAGCACGATCAGAAAGCAGATGTCTCCCACCAGGACTATGATGCAGACGCCAATCTTCCGGGGCCCTTGGTTCTGCTCCACAAGATATGCATCCATGAATGCCATGCTGGTCATGATAACAATTGTGGTGAGACATACATGCCGCTTGTCTGGGGGTGGAAGCACCATGTTTAGAAGATCGGCCCACAAAACTCCTTCTTCTGGCCTCCTTGTGTTGTTACAAGTGCAGGCCTACATTCGTCACCGATGGTTCCCACCCAGTGGGCATCCGTAGGTCTTCAGTGAATAGACAAGATCCAGGCAGGCAAAGGAGCCAGATATTTCATGGAAGAATCTCAGGTTCCAGAATCCCAGCAGCAAGTGTGGCACAACCAACTGTCTGGACAACTTCCATGGATCCGGAGCAAGATCCCTACACAGAAGATCCCCAGACAAATTCTCTGGGGCAGTCCACTGAGACTGCCTCCTGTCCAGGATTCTTTTCAGGATCTTTCTTCAAGCTCCTCTCTTTCTTTCAGTTGTGATTATCCTTCTTGCCTTTTTGCTTTCCAGTGTTAGCTTCCTTCTTGGGAGATGGAGAATGCCCCCACTGACCTGTAAGTCATGTGCCTTATGGGCTTCCAGGGGGCAACACATGAAGATCCTTGGCAATGACAAAAACCACTAGGTAGCCATATCAGAGTGAGAAGAAGAAGACCAGGTCAGCACCTGTTATCTCCCCAAATGATCAGTGATTCAGCTACAGCTGGAGGTGGGACTGG
The DNA here is from genome assembly GCA_029282475.1 of Phrynocephalus forsythii. Lineage (NCBI taxonomy): Eukaryota > Metazoa > Chordata > Lepidosauria > Squamata > Agamidae > Phrynocephalus > Phrynocephalus forsythii. The sequence goes on along the minus strand of JAPFRF010000003.1, from coordinate 2,679,601 downwards.
CAGCTTCCCAGGGTACCCTTTCTCTAGGGACTCCATCTGCTGTTTCTGCCACAAACCTATCGGCAGCAGGATCCATAGCGAACAAGGCTTGCATTTGCAAGTGAGGGTTCTCATCCACAGTCTCCTTCCAGGAGGCATCTACTATGATCTGGAATCAAACAAACAAACAAAAAGTCAAGCATGAAAAGTTTTTCATCAGTTGCATCAATAAAGTTCACCTGTCAAAATATCGTGTTTTCCTGGGCTTCTGAGCTAGTTCCTCGCAAGTTCTGCATTTTTGCGTTCCTTCAGATAAACCTGCCTGTTTTGCAGATTCACATCTCGCCGCCACCTTTTATGGGCATGTAGAATGCAGCTTATCCATAACAACAAGGATTTTCAAATTGAAAGCATGCGCCAGTGAACCAAAGCCCCCCCCCCATGCTGCACTGCTGCTGAGCTATAAAGAAACACGATGGATTTGATGGCATTCTGCTTATTCCTGACAGCAACCAGGGTGGAAGGCTGGTAGGCTAGTGTGTCAGGGAGAGAGAGTATCAATTGCTAGGGAGGGGATGCCAGTACACTCACATCGGAAGCAAAGGCATCCAAGACTGGAAAAGCAGAAAATGACAGGGCAGCTTTAAAAGTTGATAACATGTTACCACTCAAGAGAGGTATTCTTCACAGCAGTTAGGTTTACGCAATCAATGTGCAAACAAACTTCAATATTGACTTCCTGATGACCACTCACAAAAAACAAACAAAAGTTAATTTGCAATATGTGAAACTGTGCATTCCTACATCTTATTTATTTATTTATTTATTTATTTATTTATTTATTTATTTATTTATTTATTTATTTATTAGGCTTGTATACCACCTGTCTTCCCGAAGGAACTCCGGGCGATTCACAACAGAAAGATACAACAATAAAACAATAAATAAATCAATATAAAAACAAATTACACAGCAATAGGACCAAACAATCGGCAAGTAGCAGATGGCAGGGAAGGAGTGGGGGGGGGGGGAAGTCAGCCACCAAATGCCTCTCGGAAAAGCCAGGTTTTTAAAGCTTTCCGAAAGGCTTGCAGGGACTGTGCAAGGCGCACATCGCTGGGGAGGTGGTTCCAGAGAGCAGGGCCAGCCACAGAGAAAGCCCAGGACGAGTGGATGCTTTCCGGGCCTCCCTGGGCGTGGCCACCCGCAGCGTGTGCACCCGCGACAACCGAGTCGGTCAAGCCAATGTTGACCGCTGGGCAATCCGCTCTGCCAGGTAGTCAGGTCCCAGGCCATGGAGGGTTTTATAAATTAAAACCAAGACCTTGAATCAGATTCGGGACGCAACAGGCAACCAATGCAAACGGGCCAAGACTGGGGAGATGTGGTCAAACACCTGCCACCAGTCTGGCCGCCGTATTCTGTACCCACTGCAGTCGCCGAAGGAGAGTCAAGGGCAACCCCATGTAGAGCGCGTTGCAATAGTCTAGTCTCGAGATCACCAGCGCTTGCACCACTGTCCTGAGGGAGTCCCCATCTAGATAGGGACGAATCTGGGCTATCTGTCGAAGATGGAAAAAGGCAGTCCTGGACACAACAGCCACCTGGGCCTCCATAGAGAGTGCTGGGTCCAGGACTACGCCCAGATTCCGGACGCTGTCCGATGACCCTCCAAGGTTGGAAAAGGGCCTCCATAGCCAGATGGGGAAGTCCCAAAGAACATGACCTCGGTCTTCTCAGAGTTGAGCTTGAGCCTGTTGGCCCTGGTCCATTCCATGACCACGCCCAGGCACTGGTCGAGGATCTGGACAGCCTCATCTGCAGAGGCAGAAAAGGAGAGATAGAGCTGCGTCTCATCTGCGTACTGATGACAGCAGACTCCATGCCTCCTTATGACCTCTGCCAGAGGCCTCATATAGATGTTGAACCGCATGGGGGAGAGGGACGACCCCTGTGGAACCCCACAAGGGAGTATCCACGGGGCTGACAATTCCCCTCCATGCTGTACCTGCTGGGGACGGCCCTCCAGGAAGGACCGGAACCAACTGAGGACAGTGCCTCCGATCCCAATCCCGGAGAGTCGATCCAGCAGGATACCGTGGTCGACGGTATCAAAGGCCGCTGACAAGTCCAAAAGGACCAACAGGGTAGAGTTACCCCTGTCTGCTCCCCGGAGGAGGTCATCTTGCAGAGCGACCAAGACGGTCTCGGTCCCCCGACCTGGCCTGAACCTGGACTGGAATGGATCAAGGACCCATTCACCCTCCAAAAACAATTGAAGCCAGACCGCGGCCACCCTCTCGATTACCTTGCCCATAAAGGGAACTTTGGCAATCGGGCGGTAGTTGGCCAATTCGCCCAACGCCATGCCAGGTTTTTTCAGAATGGGCTTCACCACTGTCTCCTTCAGGTGAGAGGGAAAAATCCCTTCCCTGAAGGAGGCAGTGGCGATGACAGAGGCCCATTCCAGCATGCTCCCACCGGCAGCTTTTATGAGCCAGGAGGGGCAAAGATTAAAGGGGGTGGATGCAGGCCAGCAGTGGGCAAGAGCCCTGGAGGCCTCAAGCAAGGAAACAGGCCCAAACTCAACCATCCGGGGAGACCGAGGGGGTGGAGCGACAGGGGATGCCGAGAGTACACTAGAGCAACTGGAATCGAAACCGGTCTGGATGGCCTCTATTTTGGATCTAAAAAAGGCTGCAAAAGTCTCACTACTGAAATCAGTAGGAGGAGGCCTTTCCAGACCAGGATTAGTGAGGTCGCAAACCACGCGGAACAATTCCGCTTGACGGTTCGAGGCCTCACTAATTCTCATGGAGTAGAAGGATGTTTTAGCCTCCCTGGTCGCCCGATTGTAGCATCTGGTCTGGATAACAACTGCAGCCTTGTTAATCGCCGTCCGGTTCTTCCTCCAGCTGCGCTCCAGCCTCTTCCGTTCTTGCTTCATCGCTCGCAACTCCGCCGTATACCACGGCGAAGGACGAGCTCGCCACTGGAGGAGGCGCCTAGGGGCAATCTGGTTGACAGCCCGGGATGCTTCTGCAAACCATTGGTCCACCGTGGTTTCGACCGGGTTGTCAGCCAGGCTGCCAGGAAGCTCCCCGAAGGCCTCCCAGAACCGATCAGGCACCAGGAGTCTTCGGGGGCAGGCCTAGATAGATGGCCGATGGCCGCTTTGCTTCTAAACACAGACCTGTTGTCTCATCTGTTCTTGCCCCAAGAAAACTTTATTTTACCTCTTCGAGCAAAAGGATATGCCTTCATCACAAGAACCTTAATCTAAATGCTGGCAATAAAATAAGCAAGAGAAACAAAAGAACTCAGAAGCAAAAACTTCTGCAGCTCTGCTTTTTACTAATGACCATGAATGCTAATTCTTATTCTACCAGAAGGTTCCAGTGGCTGCCATAGGACACGTGGAACCTTTTGAAAACTGTTTAGACAAGGATTACGACTGTAACACCACACACACACACACACACACACACACACACACACACACACACACACACACACACACACACACACACACACACACACACACACACACACACACACACACACACACACACACACACACACATGTTAAAGGTGTGCAGATTTTGCGATTTTGATCCACACTCCCTGAATTCCTTAGGCAACATGAGAACTTTTGTCTGAAAACATAAAGTTGTGCACCTGTAACAGATTGTATTATTCCAACACCAATGTGAGTCAGAATCTGTACATGCCTCCTGTTATATATGAGTGCATTCCAGTCTGCAATTTTCTTTAGTGTCTTATCCTGTACATTTTTGGGGGCTTTGTTTTGGTCTAAGCATGAGTAAGCACATTCCTACACTCTGATTGTGCCCCGTGGCCTGTTATTTGATGTACCTTACTTTGCCCCTGTTCTAATGGAGATACCTCTTCTTCAGATCATTATATCATATCTTTCCATATATCTTTTTGAGCTCTCCAGAAACAAGTTCAGAGTCCTAAACCAAGCCCACCTAACTTTGACATATCACCGATTTAGCCCTGCCATCTCCCCCAGATTCCAGAGGTACCATCTCGTATCTATTGGAACCATCATCTGACCTAGATTCTCATTTTTTTAAAATAAAGGAAGCCTAATCATATAGAACCAGAAAATGTAAGGCAAAAGGTGCAGTTCAGTGCTTTGACCTACTGCTTGTGAGAAACAGTATGATTAGCCAATGAAACCCACAGTTTCACAGGTAATTGTTCCACTGTTGATCTCATGTTGTTTTTCTACCCACAGAGAAGGTCTGCGTGAAGAAATCAGATGCTAAGATGCCTGTAGAATGGAGGTAGGCACAGGTTCATTGGTCGCAAACAGCTCCACAGGTGCCATACATCCCCTCTCCCCATCCCAGACAACTAAACTACTCATCTTTCGTGAGTGCTGCTGGTCTCCTCCTGTGGCAGCATTCCAGACTGGACAGGAGCTCAGGCTGCCCCCCAAGCCCCAGACAGCAACAGGCCACTCAGACAAGGAGGCAGGAAGGGGATTCTCCCTATGCAGCCGTTGAGTGTTTGGCTGCCAGAGGAGGTGGGAAGGGCAGCCCGCTTTCCTGCCCAGAATGCTGTTGGAGAAGGAAGATTCTGGAAGTGTGCAATGAAAGGTGAGTAGGCCATCCAGCTGGAGGGAGTGGGGAGGGGATGCAGGGCACCTGTGATGCCACATGGTAAGCTTCATATTAATTCATGCCCATCTCTACTGTATGCAACTAGTGCAGTGTAGAAAAGGCAATTAACCCACACCAGTATATGTTGGAGAAAAGATTATGGGAGATGTAGTCTTTAAAAACGAGCTCTTCAAAGATCTGATATGCTTCTGACTGTGTTTCCTACTTTGGACTCACTGAACCATGAGGTTCCTTCCAGCTTTACAATTCAATAAGGGCCTTTTTACACGACCCCTAAGATCCGCTGGCCACTTAAATTCGGACCAGAGATCTTAGGGGTTCGTTGCTCTTCCTGTGTCCCCACCCCCCTCCGCACTTCCTGGTTGCTGGCTGCCTGAGGGAGGGAGAAAAAGAGAAAGAAAAGCATGCCGCTCACCTCGTTCTGCCTCTCGTCTCTGTAAAAGTAGCTCTTAAAGGGGCGGGAGCCAAAAAGCAGCAAACAGAAGCGAGGAGAGCCCCGCACTCAGTATCGTTGCACCGCATCAAAGATTTTTCACCTCCAAAGAGAAGGTACAAGAAAAGTGCGTTGGGTCGCGCTAAAGTGGGCGGGGTCACACTTAATTGTCTGCAAACTCCGGAGCTGGTGGGGAAAAATTTTTAAGCTCCGGAGCTTGCAGCCATTTGCAGCGGAGCTTAGGGGTCGTGTATAAACGCCCTAAGTTAACAATTAGTTTCGGTTTATTTCCCACAGGTTCCCGAGAGTTTAGCCAAGAGCTTAGCTAGAAGCTGCCCTGAGGAAAGGTACCAATGGGAGAAGGGGGAGTATACATTATTTAAAAACTCTGCTTATTTTTGTTGTTCAGCTTATGGTTGCTTTGAATCTTGAATTTCTGGGAAAAGGTTTCAGACAACAAGAGGGGAATGGTTCTAAAAGCAAAAGCAAATTGTTCTGCTTATATACCACCCGATACCACTTCAAGAAACCTGTGGACAGTTTACAGTTTAATTACAGTAAGCAGGCTACACATTGCCTCCCCAAGCAAGGTAGGTACTCATTTTACTGACCTCAGAAGGATGGAAGGCTGAGTCAACCATGAGCCTGCTACCAGGGATTGAACCCCAGGTCGTGAGCACAGTTTTAGCTGCAGTACAGGCATTTAACCACTGTGCCATGGGGTTCTACATTTATTTGTCCTGGTGTGCCTCTTTGAACTGCTTTGAACACAGTGAAGGGGGAAAGAGAGCCACTCAATAGTCAATACTTGATCCTGAGCATTTTGACCTGGCCTGTGTTATGGAGACTCGGATGGATGACGAGGGGGTGTTGATTTCTCTGAGCTTTGCCCACCAGGATAATCTATGAAGCAGCAAGTAAGAACTGGGGAGGGCAGGGAGTGGTGGTGGTGCATCATGATTCCACCTCCCCCTTAACAAATTTCCTGCCGCTACACTCTACTGAGTGTAATAGTCTCTCTCTGAGCTAGCTTGGTGCTGGTGCTGGTGTCTTCTTGATTTGTAGTGCTTGGAGACTTCAAAATTCATGCCAAGACCCTGCTGTCAGGAACAGCTCAGGGCTTCATATCTGTCATAACTTCCACAGGGCTACCACAAATAATATGAACTCACTCATGAAGGAGAGCACATTGTGGACTTGGCTTTCTGTGTAGGATAGGATGAGTGTGATCTGGCTGTGGAGAACCTTTTAATATTTCTGTTGTCATGGCCAGATCACATGGTGTCGTGCAGACTTATTGGGACATAGAGCTTTCACAACAGTGAGGGACCCATTAGAATGATCCATTCCAAGAGGCTGATGATGCTAATGGTTTTCTGGTGGTTTTTGTGGAATTTCCTGTCCCCTCCACAGACAGTCCTGTTGAAGTCCTGGTTGACAACTGCAATTGGAAAATGACCATGGTGGTTGGTACACTCCTCCTAAGATCAACTTCTACAGTGAAGTCAGGCTTGCTCTCTGGTTTGCAAGGGATCTGGCAGTGAATGGTCACAAGAAATTGGTACAAGCCCAACAATGAACCAGGAAGTTTGTTGACAATCACCTCAAATAATTGCTTCCTTGATTCAGGTCAATCTGGTCTGAACTAGATTTGACTAACTTTCTGATTCATTGCCTCCTGCCACCAAAGCCTGATGCCTGCCCCTTCTCTCCTTGCCGCTACCCCCTTTGCCTCTGTCCTTTGTCCTGCCAGTGTAACCACCACCACCTTTCTGGGAGACAGGTCTTCTGTCTCTAGGCATTGGCCCACCTATCAAATGAGAGGTGGGTACACACAGAGAGGGAGCCGGCCAGGGGCTGGCTGGGCTGGCTTTGAAAAAAAGACTCCTGGTGGTTATCTAAAAGGGGGGGGGGTGTTGGCTGTCAAAAAAACCTGAAACAAACCCCTGATGCCTCAGCGGAGCCTGCCTTCTGACAAACAGTCCCATGGCAATCTTAAAGTAACAGCAGCCTGCCTCAGCTGAGAGCCCACCTTTTTTTGCCAGTTACAGATCTGTCTGTCTGTCTGTAAGTTTTTATTTTACACTGCCCCATGGTTTTCTTCTTTGAAAAACACTTAGCTGCTTCAATGGCTGTCTTTAAAATATTTGGGGGGGGGGGCTGATGAACCAGCCAAACAATTTGTGGTTCTTTAGGGAAAAGGTCAGTGGCTCATAGGCTTTGACCACCATTTCCATGGTATGGGTCCGCCTCTTGGCTCTTCTACGGGTCCAGCTCTATAGAAAAGACTAAAACAAGAACACGCAGGCAAGTGTTTCAGCCTCCTTTACCTCATTGGGCATGTGCAGATTTGTAATAGTATTCCTTTGAGGTAATCTCATTCCAGTAAATGAGTAAGTGCACATTTCAAAAGTAGTGCAATGAATGTATCAAAGTTTCTTTACTGATGTCCTCAGTAATATTTCAGCTAGTTGTTCAGCAGTGATTATGATGATGTATGGCAGCAGCAAGTAGTACCATCCTGTCATCTTCCAGCATCTGCTGTCTACTAAAATTGCTTCATTCTGTCTAATTATAGGGCTAAAAGCCTGAGAGTAAGACAACAATGGCAACACGACAAAACATAACTACAGTTAGATTCAGACTTATTCTTGATTAGAATGACAGGGGACTGATGTTAATCAAGTCCCAACAGTTTCAAGAAGTAGTAAGAATTATGGATCTAATTCATATTTAGCTGAGCTGCTTGTTGTATGAGTACTTTGGATGGGATGTCTATCAGAAGGAAAAATCTTGCTAGTGTTTATTTATGCAAATGTAACTCCAACTGGATGTTGTCAAGCAACTGGAAGGCAGAGGATGATGGGCTCCAGGCAGTCAATAACATTGAGACTTCTGTTGGTGGTGAAAAGGCAGGAGGGAGATGAAAGGAGGGGAAGAAGCTGACTATCTGCCCATTGATAAGGAGATTGGGGCATTCGGATGTTATCTTGCTCTCTGCCTAAGGCGGCAGCAGCAGCAGTAACAACAATGATGTGCCATCAAATAAACTGTAACTTATGGCAACCCTTTCCAGGGATTTCTAGGTACAAAATTCACAGAAGTAGTTTAGCATCCCTCCCCCATGTCCAACCATATCTCAGTGCAGTGGAGGGGTGAACAGCATGGGTTGTATTCATGTGGCCAGCATAGCTCTGGTCTGGAGAAATACCTGGCAACCTACTCCAGTACTCTTCACCAAAAACTTTATGGATCAGCTCAGAAATGAAACAGACATGGTGCCAAGTAGTGATTCCAAAAGGGAAGAGGAACACACGACCACATAGCTAAGCTTTGATGGATGACGGAACAGGCAATGGGCTTCACTGACTATAGAAAAGTCTCTGATGGTGTTGATCATGGCAAGCTCTGGAACTGCCTGAAAGACAAGGGAATTTCTTGGCATCTCATCCAACTGATACAATCTCTGTACTCTGATCAAGAGGCAACAGTAAGGACAGACTGGTTCAACATTGGAAAAAGCACTCATCGGGGTTGTATTCTATCACCTTCATTGTTTAATGTGGTTATGAGAAAAACACATCTGGAAGAATCTGCCATTGGGATTAAAAATTGGCAGTATCTTCATCACTGCTGGTAGAAAGTAAGAAAGATCTAGAATGGCTAATCCTAACAGTCAAAGATGAGAGTAGAAAACTAGGATTGTGCCTCAACACCAAGAAAACAAAAATAATGACCATTTCAGTGAACATGCAACTGACTGTCAAGATCAACAATGAGGTAATTGAAGCAGGAAAGGAGTTTTACTTCCTTGGCTCCAAAATGGTGACTGCAGCCCAGAAATCAGAAGATGTATAGTGCGTGGAAAAACAGCAATGATCAGTATGAATAACATCTGGAAAAATAAAGACATCAGCCTTCCAATCAAATGCAGACAATCATAATTCAATCGTATTTCCAACAGTTTCGTATGGTTGCGAAACATGGACTTTGAGGAAGGCAGACAGAAAAAGATCAAGGCATTTGCATTGGGGTAATTGTAGATGAATACTATGGATCCCGTGGATGGTGAGGATGACCAACAAGGAAGTCCTAGAGTCAAACCAAACATATCTCTGGAAGCCAAGCAAAAAAGTCATACTTTTATGCGAGCCGACTCACTTGAAAAGACAGTGATGCTGGGATTGGTAAGTGGCAAAAGAAGAAGGAGCTGCCAAAGAACTTGCTGGCTTGACACCATCAGAAGGGACCCTGGAATGACCTTGATGAAGCTAAAAGAAGCTCCAAGAGACAGACAGGCATGGAGAACATTGACTTACAAAGTGACCTAGAGTCGGACATGATTGAATGGATGAGACTTCTTCTAGGGGTGCCCTGGGACTGTGCAGCTTGCTCATGGCCACTCAGGCTGCCTTTATTCATGGGAGGCACAGTGGGCCCTGACATGGCCAAAAAGATCTGGTTTCAGATCAGGAAGTAGCAGAAGAAATGAGCAAAGCTGGTTTAACACAAGTTACCTCCTTCTAGAAGGTTTACAAAAACTTGGAATGAGATTGTAGAAATGTGGGGAAGAATCTGGAATGTGGACGATGGGTATAAAATGGGAAACAGCAAGGTGTGGTTAGCCTGATTTTACCAAGCTGTGGTACTGAAGGAAGTGCCTTACCTTCAATTTTGAGTATTTGTGGGCATTTAAGCATTTCTACCTCATATGTTTAGCATGCAGATCAAAATGGGAAACTTTGCCCATTTTTTAAACTCTCCCTGTAACACTGAAGAGTTCGTGGGCTCAGAGTGTTGCAAAGGAGCCGGGTGGGGGAGAGGGTGGGGGTTAAATGGGAGAGCATATTAGCTCTTAGCGCCTGGCCTCCTTGGGCTCTGCCTTCACCAGGAAATTTGGTGGCAAGGTGGCAGAGTGGTTATGTGGACCTCTCTGTTTCCTCGTGGAATCCCTGACAGATGCCAGAATTTATACTAATGGAACATTTCCTATCATATCAGCTTGCAGCTTCCGAAGATTCCTAGGAATCCCTTTTGCCCTGGGGCAGAGGTGGGGGCTTTAATAGGATAAAATCACCCCTGAGCTGCTACCAGGGAAACTGGGGCTGCCAGCAGCAATACCCAGGGTACTAGGGCTCAGGGTACTTAGCACCAACTCGGGTGCTAAGGTCATCAGGAGAGGCCTTTCTTTCCATCCCGCTACCTTCACGGGTGTGTCTCACAAGAACACATGAAAGGGCCTTCTCAGCTGCTGCTCCCAGACTTTGGAACTCCCTCCCGCTGGAGGCCAGGACTGCCCTGTCTCTGCTGTCTTTCCGGAAGCAGGCAAAGACCTTCCTCTGCAGGCAAGCTTTCCCTGAATGAGGGACTGCCTACTATGTGACTTTTATATGGATTACCATACATGATTGCATTGACTGATTTCATAAAAACACCAGTGTTTTCCATGTTAGTCTCCATCCCTCATAATGGATTTTTTCTTTTTGCATGCTCTTTGTAGCTTTTAATGTTCTAAAATGCTTCTTCTAATTCCCTGTTCATAGCTTAAATTATGTCTTAAATGTTCTGTATTGTACGCCACCTTGGGTCTGGAAGTTGAGTCATGGCTCCTGGACTTCTTTTTTGAGAGATAGAAACGTTTTGTTGTTCATCCAAACAGCTTCATCGGTCTGAATACAGCTAGTGCAAGTCCTCCATCTTATGGTCAGCTTTGACCTCTTGTCACTAAACAGAAGGATGGCCCAACACAGGAGGGGTAACAGCTCAGGACCAGAATCAGCAGTACACCTCCATTTGAAGGACAAAGGGCACTCTTTCAAAGATGAGGATGTACACATATTAGACAAAGAAGAGAGGTGGTTTGAGAGAGGAGTAAGGGAAGCCATTCATGTGAGCATTGAAAACCCCTCCCTCAACTCAGGCACAGTCTATCTGCTACTTATCAGGCTGTGCTTTCCAAAGTACCCAGACAAATCAAAAGGCCTTCACCACCACGGCCATAGCTAACGACCCATTCTTGATATGTTTCAGCACCTCAGGCCAGGGGCGCCCAAACGTTTTGTAAGGAGGGCCAGATTTGGTGGCTGAGAATGTATCAGGGGCCAGTTGCTCCCCAACCCTGCCACCCCACTGCAAGCCCCACCCACTGACCCATAAGCCCCACCCACTGACCCCTTGCAACTCCACCTGCAGGAAGGAAGGCGGGGACGAAGGGAGGGAGGTGGAAACTAAGAGAGGAAGGAAGGAAGGTGGGGAACAAGGAAGGGAGGGAGGTGGGGACCAAGGGAGGGAGGGAGGGAGGAAAGAAGGAAGGTGGGGACCAAGGGAAGCACAGGGAGCCGTGGCCACCACAGGGGAATATGTGGGGGAGGGGGGCGGGCCAGCCAGCCACGGGCCACTCAGAATGCCCTGACGGGCCGGATTTGGCCCCTGGGCCAGACTTTGGGCAGGCCTGCCTTAGGCCATAAGATGGAGGACTTGAACTAGCTGTATTCAGACCGATGAAGCTGTTTGGATGAACAGCGAAACGTTTGTCTCTCTCAAAAAAGAAGTCCAGTAGCCATGACTCAACTTCCAGATAAACTCACCTGGATGACTGAGAATCTTCACAGCCACCTTGGGTCCTTTTCCAAGGAGAAAGGTGGGTTAAATAAATAAATAGAACTAGCTAAGAAAAGTCAGAACTAGTGTCTGGTCGAACTGAGAAATCCAAAATTTTAGTATTCTCTAAAGGCTGGAAGAAGTGAACTTGGGAACTCGAAGGCAAACCTCTGGAACAAGTTAGAACATATAGATACCTGGGCTTTCTTCTTCACTACCAACTTAACTGGGCATTTCACCGGAAGTCCACATTAGCCATCTCGAAGAACCAATTGCTTGCAATCTCCAGATTCCACTATCATTCAGGGAATCAGTACGTGCCAGCCGCAATCCAGGTTTTTAAAGCAAAAATAACCAATCAGCTTCTTTATGGAGCTCCAATTTGGATCAAGGCTGCTAATTTTGAGGTGGATCGAATTGCAGCTATTTTTCTGCGTCGAATTTTGGGTCTTCCGAATACGATCAGTTTATCAACAATATGCGGCGAACTTGGACTACATTTTCCATCAACAGTAGCCTGGATGGCTACGGTTAAGTACTGGCTGCATCTCCACTTTCATACACGCCCCAATTCTTTGTTAAATGATTTACTGAGAGATGCTTACACTTCAAAATGGCATCAGAATTTCACCACTAAAATAGCATCCATGGGAATAGACTTAGAATCTTTATCGGTCTGTAGTGAAAAGTATTTATATAATGTTATTCGCCAAAGAATTTGGGATATAGAAAAACAAACTATCATTGAGGGAAGTAATTCTATTTGCTCCCCTTTAAATCATGGTCTACTTTGTAGTTTTGAGCAGGGAGCTAATTATTTTAGAAATCTGTTAGATCCACAGGAGCGTGGAGCCTTTATGTTGGCCAGACTAAATATTTTTCCTTCTGCTGTGTCTTCCGGCAGATATTGTAGAATTCCTTATAAGAGTAGGATTGAACTCCCCACAGAAGCGCCGCAAGACATTTAATCTTCTCCAAAAACAACAATGTGCAATTATCTGTTTACAGGAAACCCACGTATTGAGAAAGCATGAACAATACTTAACCCAAAATAGATTGGGGAACCTGTTTTCCACTTCAAACAAAGAAAAGAAGCAAAATGGGGTGGCATTATATATCAAACCAGAACTCTCTCCAGCTCTTTTGGAAAAAGATCAACTAGGCAGATGGATCCTGGACCAGGCAAATATCCAATCCAAAGAAACAATTATTGTTGGTATATATGCCCCCAACGACAACCATGGAAGACAAGCTTTCTTTGAAGAATTGGCTCAGAAGCTCTTGCAATATGAAAATCACCAGTTAATAATATTGGGAGATTTCAATGCTGTACATATTCCATCTGTGGACAGGAAAATACCAAAAGGGAAAAAACCCAAGACTTCGTCTTCCATACTGCCAAAATCATTTCTCGACATGTCTGACATTTTAGAACTTCAAGATATTTGGAGAAGGAAAAACCCACTAAAAGGTGGTTTCACTTTTCACTCAAGACAACACGCCTCTTTCTCCCGCATTGATATGTGCTGGGCCTCACCTGATCTTTTACTAAATACAAGAGACATAGAAGTCCTACCCCGAACAATTTCCGATCATAATGCTATCTTGTGGACATTGAAATCTTCGGGTAAGCCCAGACACTGGAAAATCAACTCAGCTTTGTGCACTGACAAAGAATTTATTCTGGAGGCCGCCAAAGATTTGAATTTATACTTTGAACTGAACCTGAACAAGGGTACTCCATTGAAAACGGTGTGGGATGCCTCAAAGCCCTACTTTAGAGGGTTTGTCATCCAATACATGGCAAGACGGAACAAAGAGAGAGAAAAGAGATCTGAATCTATCCTCAATATGATGAAAAAGCTTGAAAAGGACTTAATTCATGACCCACGCAATGAGCAGCTGAACAAAGACCTAGCTTCCTGTAGGCATGAACTTAATTTGATCCTGACAGCAGATATAGCCCATAAAATTAAACTGGCCAAGCTGAACTTTGTTTAAAATGCAAATAAACCAGGGAGATGGTTAGCCTATAGGCTAAAAAGGGTACAATCTCAAAAACTTATTTTAGCACTTAAAGATAAAACTGGGGAAAACCAGACAGAGCAGCTACAAATTCAAAAAATTATAGAGGCATATTACCAGAACTTGTTCAAGCCGGAGACAATAGATAAAGATGCCATCTTTCAATACCTTGAACAAGCCAACTTTCCAAAACTTACTGAAGAACAGAGAGCTTCGACGAACACTCCTATAACAATGATGGAAATAACAGAGGCTATTAATCACCAAAAAATGAACAAGGCCCCCGGACCTGACTCGATACCGGCACAATTCTACAAAAAAATTTCTGAGATAGTCTCTGGAAATATGAAAAATCTTTTTACATCTATTTTAGAGGGTGGAGACATACCAGATTCATGGAAACTATCTCATACAACACTGATTCCTAAAGAGGGGAAACCCAAAGACCTGATACAGAATTACAGGCCAATCGCTCTCCTAAATGTGGATTACAAAATATTTGCAACTATTTTGGCAAACAGATGGCGGACGATCCTACCCTCTTTGATATCCCAAGATCAAACTGGCTTCCTTCCGAAAAGGCGCCTTCAATCCAACATTAGAACTTTCCTCAATGCGTTGGAATATTATGAGTGCCACCCTGAGAAGCAAGTAGCCTTCGCATTCATCGACGCTGAGAAAGCATTCGATAATGTATCCTGGTCTTTACTCAAAACTCAGTTAAGATTATCTACAGTGTGGACACAGAATGTTACAAGCAATTGAACAAATTTACTCCACCCAAAACACTAGGATTGTAGTCAATGGCTACCTTACAGACAAAGTCAAGATACACAAAGGCACCAGGCAAGGATGCCCTCTCTCCCCTCTGCTGTTTATATTAACTTTAGAGGTGCTACTCCATGTTATAAGAAACACCCCAGGTATCCAAGGCCTACAAAGCAAAGGAGAAGTTTATAAGGTGCAAGCCTTTGCGGATGATCTTTTGGTTATTATGGAGGACCCTCAGACCTCCACTCCAGAACTACTAAAGATTTTGGAGGCTTACTCCAAAATTTCAGGACTAAAGGTAAACAGAAAAAACGCTGTTGCTTACTAAAAATATGACTCCACCTATGACCGAAAAATTGGTAAACCAATCGGGTTTCCAACATGCTAGTAAGGTAAAATATTTGGGTATTACCGTATCTAACCGTTGTAACACTTTACTTAAAGATAATTATCTTAATGGTATAAAAGCAATCAAAGCTGATTTGGAAACCTGGTCAAGACTTCAATTATCCTTAATGGGCAGAATTGCTGCAGTTAAAATGAATGTCTTACCTAAACTGCTCTTTTTATTTCAATCCTTACCTATATTACCTAACTTTAAGATCATTTCAGACCTAGAAAAAAGTATACGTGTATTTATATGGCAAAAGAAAAAAGCAAGGATTAGAAATGTTTATCTACAGGACAGAACTAAAACTGGTGGCTTTGCCCTGCCCAATTTGGTGTTATACTACAAGGCTGCTACCATGACTTGGATTAAAGACTGAATTTTGATGACAAATAATAGAATACTGCAGCTTGAGAGCCACGGCTTGGATAAGGGTTGGCATCATTATATATGGTATAAGGGTAATATACCTACCCTTTTTAAAAAGCACTGGATAAGGAATGCCTTAGTTAAAATATGGTTACCGATCAAAAAACAATTTTACCCCAAAGCACCATTGTGGTTATCTTCGTTGGGAGCGGTTATTAGCCCCCACATAAGTGTAACCCCAAAATTTTTAACTTACAGACACCTTCTGAACGCTGACCTCTCTTTGAAATCATTAGAAAAATTAGTGTCAGAAGGTTATAAGTTAGACTGGTGGAAGTACCAACAAATATACTCACACTTCAAAGATCTTACTAAAGAGGGGGGATTTATGACTAATGATACTCCACTTGACAAAATATTATCCTCTGGTGACTCAAAGCTCCTTAGTAAATTTTATAGTATGTTGTTAAATGAAAAAATGATTGATACACTGGTTAAAGACACTATGGTAAGATGGGCAGAAAATTTTGATTATTCTATTCACCTAAACAAATGGGACTCCTTGTGGAACACAGTCAAAATCTTCAAATCTATAGCCTTTAAGGAAAATTGTTATAAGATGTTCTATAGATGGCATTTCTCACCACACCGTTTATCTAGGATGTATAACTGCTCACCTAAATGTTGGAAATGTAAACATGACTGTGGTACTTTTTACCATATGTGGTGGACATGTAAAGAGGCAAGGGCATACTGGATAATGGTGAAATTATTTTTGGAAAGATATTTGAAGATTAAGTTAGAGCTTAGACCAGAATTTTTTTTATTAAATATAGTAGATATTAATATTCCCTATGACCAGAGATATGTACTTCACCATGTAATTGTTGCTGCAAGGATATTGTATGCGAAATCCTGGAAACAACCAGATGTGCCAACAGAGAGAAATTTTCACGAAAAGATAAGAGAATGCATTGAAATCGACAGACTCTCCGGCTTTCTAAAGGGAGACTACGATGAGATTTCTCGGAAAAGATGGCAAGAAGTAAAAAACCTACTAGCATTGTGATATTATTTGGTGATTTGTTAATAGGTTAAATCGTTATTTTTGGCTTGATATACTCAATGTAATTTTTAAACTGTATTCCTTTCCCCCCATACCCCTCCCCCCTTGTTCGCCCCCCTAAAAAACCCAATAAAATTACTTAATTAAAAAAAAAAGAGTTGATTGTGTTGGTTCTGCCGGTTAGAACCTCACTTGATCCTCCATATCCTAATAAGTTGTCCGGCACATCATACCATCCGACAACAATTCCTTGGAGCCTTCATTTCTAAAATACCACCAGTACCAGAGATTATTACTACACGTCTTTTGGCAGATAAAAATTCTCACTTGACAGATTCAGTGGCTAAATATTTATTACTTGTCTATCAGAAAAAACACTCCGTCTCCCAGGTCAGACCCGTTTTAAGTGAAGAGTAATTTTAGACAGCTTCCTTTTTATTTATATTGATCCACCAAGTATATCTGTACTTTTGCAAATATATTTTATGCCAATAAAGGTGAATTGAATTGAATTGAATTGAAATAAATAAATAAATAAATAAATAAATAAATAAATAAATAAATAAATAAATAAATAGGGCTGGAAAGTAGCAGTTGGATATTGGGAACTAGCAAAACAGCTTTGGCTGCTGTCACTTCCTCCTGCCTGCATGGCTTCCTCTTGCAGCCACTCATCCATGCAGAGCCGGAAGGATGAGCCAGGTGGATCCTTCATTTCACTCCGTGCGCAGTCCTTGTGCTCTTATTCCGTTCCCAGGCATCCAATCAAGGCCTCTGAGGAAATCAGGACTCCTGGCCATTAGCAAGTGCTTTGACCAAAGGAATAGAGAGATACAGGCTAGGTCCTTTTAGGGCTTTCAGGGGTTCCATTCTTGCTTTGCATTAAAGTGTTTGCTTGTTGCCTTAAATCCCAGATGAATCTTACAAAGGCACCAAGTTCTAAATACAGGGGTAGCATCTTGTGTTTGACTGCAAGAGAAACCACTGCTGCTTTGCTTGATGGTGGAAGAAGAAAGGTCAGTTCATCTCAACGGTATGACAGAGGACCTGATTTTGCAGAAGCCTGTCCATCTTTGTTGTTAACAAGTTGTTATTAATATTGCAATAGATATTTGTCAGCAAAGAAGAAGAACAGGTGATAGAATGGTGTAGAAGTAGGTGGGATTAATTTTTAAAAGAATTTGACAGGTTTTGAAATAAATTATTAATCAATATATGTTTATGCAACTATACTTGTTGTATCTATGGATTGGTGTGCTAATCTGACTAAGCACATCTTATAGACAGTCCTCACTTGCTGTATTAATTCTGGGAACCTTCCTTTTGGCTGGACCAATCAGACTCGCAGGGAAAGCAAATATTCACGCTTGGTGCCTTTGTAAGATTCATCTGGGACCCCAAATGATGAAAATGGTCTGTTGGCAGATGCTTTCCCTCATTTTGGCACTCTGCATTCTGGCCTCTTTGTTCTGAGACTGGTCCCTAGAATGTGAACACAGGCCTAATTTGCCATTGCCTTTGCCTCTGGAAATTCATATCTTAGAGGGGAATACAGTCTAATCTAAAGCAATATATATTTCCTTTCCCTTCTGGTTTGACCTCTTGGTAGCCTCCTGAAGATACTTTAGATTGTTTTTGACCCCAGGAAGAAAAGCCCAAAACAGTAACACTGATTTCAAGCCCTACTAGCATGGAATCCAAGCCCTCAATCTATTTGGCACTGAAAGATGCCTTGGTAAGCTTCTTAAATCTCCTCTGCCCCCTCCCCTAATGAGCAAGGACACTAAGTTTCCAAATATAATGGCATCTGTTGGCCTTCTCCCAAGTTGACAGCTTTCCCACTCATACTGGGCAAAATCCTGTTGTTGCTCTACTTGGATTGGACACCAGAAATGTTTAGTATACACTAATTAAATTTTTTTCCAATTTCCCACTCCATCCAATCCCACATTATAGGTTCTGTGGATCCCACAAGCTCCCTTTTGCCTTGGAGAAGCATTGGGGAGTTTCAGAATGAAGAGGGCATTACATGTTAATAATTGCCACCAGGTCAGCGGCAGTGGTTCTGATGCAACTGGCAGTGATTACTGACTGTTAAAGTCCCCCACCCCAATCTTGAGGCTCCCAAAAGCTACCCTGTGGCAAAAGGAGCCTTGAAATCTAAAGGATAGGATAGGAAGAGGATAGGAAGCTTTTAATTAGCGTAGGTTCCTGACACCTCATCTACAATGCACTGAGCACAAAGTTAGGCAACAGGATGTTGCCTGTTATCTACAAGTAATTAGTTCCTATTCTGAATAACAGAAGTACAAGTTATATTGCAACAATAACTTAACACTGCAACTGTAACTTTTAGCATTAACTACAGGATTATGGCCTCACTAGAGGACTTCAGATTTCTTTTATTTCAATGACTTTTGTAAAATAGGGAAATACTGTAGCTAGTTACTTTCTTGGTCTTGGAACACTAACAGGAATGAATTCATTTTTGCAATCATGGGGTAAGCTGTTGGTACTTGGCTAAAGCAGTGGTTCCCAACCTTGGGTAACCCAGATGTTCTTAAACTGCTTCATCACCAGTTGTGCTGGCTGGGATTTCTGGTCATTACTACCCAAGAACACCTGGGCAACTAGCCTAGAAAACAGTCCCGCCCCTGTGCAGTTCTCAAAAAGACTCAGGGCATACATAGTGCAGGTGAGCCTGGGTGCTTCATGAGACCCCCACCCATCTTTTTAAAGGTCTTTTAGTGATACCTAATTGTCCCCTGGCATTGCTACCACTATCACTTTTTGCAGCTGAAAGGTGGTGGCACAGAGGTGTGGAAAAGGTGCAATTTTCCTTTAAAGGTGCCATTTTATCTCAGAAAAGGTATCTTCTTCCAGGATACTGTGAGTAAGTCTGTGCTGTTTGAAGCCTCCCAGGAATGCAAATCTACTTCCAGTAAGAGGAGCCATCAGCCTGTATTTCATTAAACAACAGTGCTTTTAAAGGAGAACCACTGCCTTTCCCACTGCCAAAGGGCATTGCTCAAAAGTCAGCATGTCATGCAAGTCAAACTTTTCCATCCACTTAAGCATCCAAGATAGACTATCTCAATGTGAATGATTTGCAAACAAGTAAGTCATGGTGGGCTATTTAGGGTTTCCTCTGATCATCATGAGTCCCTATTATGTACTAATTAAAATATATGGGCCACCTTCTGGGACTACTTAGATGAAGCATTTGTGCTACAAAATGTATCTGATGGGTCACTGATGTTATTTGGTGCTTTTCCTGCCCTCCAGAGGATGCAAGGCTTGCCTTGACATTCTGACTGACAAAATCTGTGTGTTTTTCATCCTCTTCTTATTTAGGGTCTTTTTACACGACCCCTAAGATCCACTGGCCACTTAAATTCGGACCAGAGATCTTAGGGGTTCATCGCTCTTCCTCTGTCCCCACCCCCCTCCGCACTTCCTGGTTGCTGGCTGCCTGAGGGAGGGAGAAAAAAGAAAGAAAAGAATGCCGTCTTACCTCCGTTCTGTTCCTGGCAGCATTCAGATCTCTTAAAGGGGCGGGGTGCAAAAAAAGAACAAACAGAAGCCAGGAGAGCCCCGCACTCACTATCCTTACACCGGATCAAATATTTGTCACCATCAAAGACCAGGTACAAGAAAACTGCTGTTTGGTCACGCTAAAGTGGGCGGGGTCGCACTTAATTGTCTGCAAAGTCCGGAGCTGGTGGGTAAACATTTTTAAGGTCCGGACCTTGCAGCCATTTGCGGTGGAGCTTAGGGGTCGTGTATAAACGCCCTTATTTTCTATTTGTTCTGGGTGGCAACTTGGCTCTTCTCTGTCAATTAATTCCCATGGCAATTAAAGAGATCATTACCTTCCAAACATTTGTCTGTTTGTGAGGGGAGCTGCTACGAAGAGGCTCTTCTCTTTTCAATCTGTGGCTCATGGAGAATTTTGCTGACACAACAGTGACAGAAAATTACTCCTTTGCTGCCATTGCTACCAAGCAAACAAGTTCTAAAACGAATTCAAACTTCTTCTTTTTTAACATTTTTTAAATTTTTCAAACATAACAAGTTAAAACAAATTAATTGCTTGTGTGTTGTGATAGGAATGGGTTAACATGCCTCAAAATCAAAATATATTATAAGTAGACCCAAATGAGCTCACAGGGTCAGGTTGGCATAAACACAAAAGAAGATGCCAGCCTGTAGAGTGTAACAAATACTTGTGGTTAACCGAGATAAGAGCCAACGGGGAAGCGAAGACAACACAGACATGTGGGCACCATCTTATGGCACCAAAAGCGCCATTTTGTTAACAGCAAAGCAATGGGAAAAATCTCAAACTAAAGAATAAACAAAAGCCATTTCTAAGAATTATGATAACTTACCAGGTATGATTACGTATGACATACGCACGAAATACGTAAGCTGCGGCTACAGAAAGGTATAAAAAGGAGACCACTCACCATCACTCGGAGTCCAGGACAGCAAGGCCTCTGGCCTGTATGCTGTGCCTAGGATCCTTAGACTAACCTATTTTCTGTACCGTCAGGCCATGCTGCGCTCGGATCCTAAACTAACCCACTCTCTGTAATGCTTAAATGTCCTGTGCTGTATATTTCTATCTGTCTTTAATAAACCTTTTGCTATAACTAACTAAGCGTGGCAATTTTGATGAACCACCAATGGTGCATTGACAATTTATCAAGGTGCATTGGCTACTTACAAAGAAAACCACCAATACCAATTTTTAGACCAAATTTTATTCTTATCAGATGGTGCATTGGCCGGGAACCTACGCTTCGCTGGAGAATGTTCTGCCAGCAGCGAGGGTGAACGGGTCTCAGCTTGCCTTCCACGTTTTTTTTTTCCATTGGACTGTCCTTGCTTCCAGATACTGACAATCTCCTCTAACCTCTGTTCTAAGCTTTCCCCCTTTCCATTTTCCTTTGATCGTCTGCATTTCCAGCTAAGGTAAGTAAAAAAATTTTTTTTTCTTGCTTGGTTAATAGGGGAGAAATAGTTTTTTTAGTTGCAGAACTTGACTCCCTGACTTGTTTTTCTTCTTGCCCAGAAATAAATTATGGCCATTTAAAGTATCCCTGTTTTTATATTAATTGGCTCAAAAAGTCCCAAGTAACGGCCGTATTGCCTTGTGTGGCAGAATCAGTTAACAAATCAAGTGTCTGCCTTATTCTGCACTGCTAAGAGCTCATTTCAAAAGCGACACCTTTTTTCCTCTGAAATCCGAACTCTGTATCTATTTTCTAAGAAAGTAAACTAGACAGTAAAAGTCCTTCCTTATCAGCCAGCCAAGGACTTCTTGAAAGCTTGTATTTTGCCACTTCTCTTACATATTGTTTAGTTAAAAGCCCAAACCGCAGGCTGGATCTTTTTACAAGGCCGAAGCAATTCTCACATCAGGAAATACAAACATGGCTCAAAATCCTTATCAAACACTAATTGATGCCATGCAGAATCTGTCTGTAGCCCTCCGAGACCTTTTAAAGGTGATAGATGATAATTACATCATCACCAGAGCTTCAGTTTTCGTTTCCCTCACCACAGCCTTCCACATCTCAATCTTCCGTGTTTAAACCTCCAAGATCAAAGAGACCCCCACGTAGATTATGCTACTGTTGCCGAAGCCCCCAACATAAAGCCCAAGAATGTTCCTTTAATCTGCATAATGATTGTAGCCCAACTTGGCCATCTCCTCATGAATTTTGAACTTTCGACAGCAGAGTCATGCCTTTTCTACAGCAGAATTTGTTTTTCTTTTAGATGTTGTTTAAATGGGCTTGTGTAGCCGGAATTTTAAAATATAAGACCCAGAGTGCGTTCCACGTCCCCCTCCCTTGTATGTGTGTGCAAAAATAAAGGTCTGGAAAATGGGCTTGTGTAGCCAGGAGAGAATTTTGTTTTGGGTTTATTTTATGGGAAAAGAGTTGGCTTGTGTAGCCTGTAATAATTATTTCTATGTAATTCAGTTGTTTACATTTTTATAGAATTTTAGGGAATTTTGCTTTGTTTTGGGGTTAAGTGAAGTGTTGTAGATTTTATGGGAAAAGAGTTTAGGGACATTTTTATAGAACTGTTAGAGAATTTACTTTGTTTTGGAGTTAATTGAAGTAATGTAATGGGAAAGTCTGTGTGACAATTTATTAGGTAATTAAGGACAGGAATTTCATTCCTGCTCCTGCAAAAAAAAGTTTCATAATTCTGCTGTGGAAAATGGATATTTCTGCTTAGCTGAATTTTTACAACACCAAACCAATATAATGTGATTTTTCAGGCTAGCAGTGACTATTTTACTCCAAATTGACCATTTTACTACAAAAGTTTGATTTATAAAATTCTTCCCTTCTAACAACTTAAAATTAGAATTATACTTCTTCTGCATTTCTAATTCTAAACTCTGTGTCTTTGGCTCAAACTGCATTCCACCTCCAACCTCTGCTGTGTGTTGTCTAAGGCTGTTATTCATGTTGTGTCTAAACACCCGATGTGCGTCTTTTGTCCTCCAAATATCTGTCATTGTGTTGTCTAACATTTGTGTTGCCCCTTGTAATAGAAAAAAAATTGGAAACCACTGAAATTTAAACCCATGACAATTTAACTCTTGAATGAACACTGATCCATGACATATAAATATTATACTATAATGAATTAGATCTTGATATTTAACAATAATGCTATGTTGCTAATTTGAATCTAGACTGAGAAAAGCCTATGTGAAGGAGAAAAAGTGGTTACTGTGAATTAATGAAAAAAAAATAGAAAGAGATATTTCAAAAATATATGAAGGGAGGTTGTATAAAAAAGTGTTATGGTTAAAAATATATATATAGGGCATATGTTAAGTTGCAGTGGGTCTGCGTAAGTTAAAAAAATGATTGTGTTGTGAAATGTTGTGTTTTTGATAAACTTTTAAGTAGGAAGACAAGTTGGCAAGATACCATGAATTGTTAAAAATATATATATAGCCCAAACCAGCTTCCAATTTGCTTAAAGTAAAAAAAAAATGTTTAAGGGAAAACAGCATTGCTTGATTGGCACAGCAACAAACAATCAGTTTTTCTATTAAGACATGGGAACTTATTTTATTCTGCATTTGCCTATAAAACATTCTGCTTCTTTGTGTTTTTGTGTCCACAGCCAGATGTGTTCATGTTTAGACATGAGACATATCTGAATGCCACCATAAAATGTTAATTCACTTTAAAAAAAATATGTTAAGTTAAAATATTATTTAGTAGATTTGAATTTAACACTCTTTTCATCCTATCTGCTGCTTGTCTGTTTTGCTCTGTTCTTTGAATCTGCCCTAGCTAGCTCACTGAAATTTTAATCAATTCCCCTATGCTCACCAATCAGTGTTGCTCTATCAAAAATATATTTGATGTGTGAATTTGTGTACTTAAATTTGGACTACAGTTAAGAAAATTTGCTTAACATAATTCCATCTGGAACAAATTGATTCCTTTGTGCAAGGTACCACTGTAATTTAAAAAAAAAAAAAGGTCACTCTTCGTTATATTCTGTTATAAACTTCCTCTGACTGCTAAGGAAAATGGTAGTTAAAAAAAATGATGATTTTGATAAATGAAGTAAGTAATTTAATTTCTATAAGGCTTTAGTTATGATATGCCCTAAAAATGGAAGAAGTTCATTTGAGTATTGAGTTTTAGTAGAAAACCTTTGTTAGGATGCCATCCTGAAGATTTAAAACTTAGTGACAATATTAAAATCAAATACTGACATTTTAGGAAAAGTGGGGAATAGATATGTTTTTTTTTTACCCTGTTCTTGTGTTTAGAAATTAAGTTTCAGAGATTTTATACAAAGCAACATATGCAATTAAAGTAAGACAGATGAGAAGATGAGTACATTTTAATCTAACAACTTATTTTAGTCACTAGAAAGACACCTCTGGCTGTCATACCGGGTAAATCGCCATTGCTTGCCTGTTTGTTTAGGAGCGCAGTTAGATATGCTCAGTTCAAGACATATTACATATTTAAAAGTTACCACAAGAGCTGTAGTGATGAATGTTATTTATTTCTCACAAACACTAGTCTACTCAATGCTATCTCTATGTTAGGTAAAGAACCGAGCTGCAGATACGAAGAAGTGTTATTGTTATTGTTAACTCCCTTACAGGACGAAGACAACACATATTTTTCCTTTGCATACTTTTCTTTCCAAATGCTGCTTAATTCATAAAGTTTGGGCTAATGGCCTATGTTTTATTTCACTATTGTGTCATTTCTGTATTGTTTCCAATCGAAAAGTTACCCAAAATTATTAAGAAACCACATCAGTAAAGCATAATGAATTGGTGCTCCCAGAATCTTTCCCGTTGTTTTACTGAGCCAACCCTGTAAAAGAAGAACAAAAGGGGGAACCAGCCCCCTCCCATACTTATTTTACTTGCTGTTGTCTAACTGCCCTTTCCACATATAAGGCTTTTGCAATGCAAAGAGTGCAAACAGGAGTTTCAATGCCCTTAACATGAGGTATCTCGGCAGGACTTTGCAAGATTCCTTGAACCGTATTCTAGTACTAAAGGTTTTGAGATAAGATACGCTTGCCATGTTACGTTTCAGGCTAGAAGGCAAAAGTGAAAGGATAGAGGAAAAGAGGAAATCTAAACATGAGAGGCATAGACTCAACAAAGTAAACCACAGCCTCAAATTTGGAACTGCTGGCCAAAACTCTCAATAACAAAACAATACTGTAAAGGTTCATAGCTTTGTGAGCCAGATGCAAAATGACAGACAAGTCGCTCTGATTCAATTCACTTTTAAACAGCAAACTGTTAGATTACCTTCAGTAAATTCAAATGTCATCCAACAAAAGGTCCTTAGTTTAATGGGGTTCTTGCCGACACTCTAGTATGTATACACATCTTGGGCTAACACCACCCTTCCAGTATCTCAGGTTTTATTCTCAGGTTGCTGGAGCCCTCCCTCAGTGTCCAGACAAGCCATGTCATCCCTTCCAAGTTGGTGACTGGGTGTGGATAAAGTCTTTCCAACGCAAGAACTGCCTCCAACCCCGGTGGAAAGGCTCATTTCAGATCATGCTGACAATCTATACAGCTGTCTCTCTATTAGCTATCTTTCCTAGATCCGCCCTCTCATTGCAAAGCTGTACAGAAACACCTTCTTGGCTGCTCCAACTTCTGAGACTCTGTCTACTCCTGATGACCCCTGCCTGAGTTCAACTGCCTCTGTGCCGCTTCCTAATCTACACCTTCCAAGGAACGTCAAGGCTGGTCTGCTGCTTCGTGTGGGTCCTCCTCATCTCGACAGCCCCTGGTCTCACCATTCCTGCCCGTTCTTGTGGCCTGTTATCAGCTCCATCCTTCAAGTGGAGTGATACTGAATGCCTTTATCATCACCTGCAGCCATCTAGCTGTCTCAGCTGAAGCAAAACAACGAACTGGTTGCACAGTCATGGAAGCAAAAAGGCACTTTAAAGAGACTGTTTTGTCCCAATTACGGCAGTGTTTTCTTCTTTCAAGAATCATCCTGAACTGTTATAATGGCACCAAACTTCACCATCACTACCACAGACTACCAGTGTGCCTTTGGCATGTCTTTTTAGCGCATCTATCTGTTTATTTTGCAGCCAACACAGCTCAGCACCTTTGCAGCCATCTACAGCTGATGTTTAGAAGCAATTACTGTTTATGATGTTTCTGAAGCATACTGTATGTTCTGTATCTATAATCTGTATCTGTAATTCTAATAGCCTTACTGATTGCTATTATGTGTTACCTTACCCCTTACCTTACCTTTGTATTGTATAAGATACTTTCCATATGTCAACTGAACTTCTGTCATTCACAAGAAAGGTATCCACATATTTGTTCATTTTGTTTAGCAGTCAAAGGAACAGAAAGCACTTGATTTTTTTAATTGTTCAATGAACTCTATAACCCAGCACATCATCAATTGTGTCAATCAACATATTTTACATAATAGTTGTCCTCCAAATTCATTTTGTCAAAGCCCATAGCTCTCCTATTAAGCCTTATGGTATATATGTATTGTCCATGCCTTCCTGATTCCCTTATACAGTTTAAAATGGTTTGCAGAAATAAGCCACTCCAGTTATTGAACACACAATAGTTTGATTTATGCCCCTGGTTTGATCCCAATACAGAATACCCATGATACTATCCTGGGTCTCTGCTTCACCTTACAATTCAAACAGCAGAGCACCCCACTGTCAACCAAATGCCATCCTCTAAGGAGACTTTAAATGTATTTTGTGTTATGATTTTAATGTATGCAAAAAAAATTGGGGGAAATTGTGTTCATAAAAATGGCAATCTTAGGTCCTAAGCAAACAAGACCTCCTTACTGTTAACAAAAGCACTATGCCACCTCTAGTAAATCAGCTATTAGATTACACCTACCCACAAAAGAAAACAGATACACCTAGATACAAGTCAGAATAGTAAGGTCCCTTCATTTACTCATTCAATACCTATATTGTTATAACTATACAGGAGACATACAATCAACCAGGTCCATAACAAATAAAATATAATAAAACAACGCAGTTAAAGTAAAATGGCCGCTGGAAGGTCTTAAATCATCCAGCAGACAAAAGGCTTAAGCAATTGAGTACTATACTTCTTAGCATTAGTTTCAAAAATAGTTTTTATTCAATTTTTCAAACTTTCGCGAAAAGAAAAAGTAAGGACTGATAGGAATGGGTTAACATGCCTCAAAATCAAAATATATTATAAGTAGACCCAAATGAGCTCACAGGGTCAGGTTGGCATAAACACAAAAGAAGATGCCAGCCTGTAGAGTGTAACAAATACTTGTGGTTAACCGAGATAAGAGCCAACGGGGAAGCGAAGACAACACAGACATGTGGGCACCATCTTATGGCACCAAAAGCGCCATTTTGTTAACAGCAAAGCAATGGGAAAAATCTCGAACTAAAGAATAAACAAAAGCCATTTCTAAGAATTATGATAACTTACCAGGTATGATTACGTATGACATACGCACGAAATACGTAAGCTGCGGCTACAGAAAGGTATAAAAAGGAGACCACTCACCATCACTCGGAGTCCAGGACAGCAAGGCCTCTGGCCTGTATGCTGTGCCTAGGATCCTTAGACTAACCTATTTTCTGTACTGGAGGGTGTCCAGAGCAGCAAGGCCGTCAGGCCATGCTGCGCTGTATATTTCTATCCTAAACTAACCCACTCTCTGTAATGCTTAAATGTCCTGTGCTGTATATTTCTATCTGTCTTTAATAAACCTTTTGCTAATAACTAACTAACTAAAGCTTGCCTGGCAATTTTGATGAACCACCAATGGTGCATTGACAATTTATCAAGGTGCATTGGCTACTTACAAAGAAAACCACCAATACCAATTGTTTTTCTTCTTGCCCAGAAATAAATTATGGCCATTTAAAGTATCCCTGTTTTTATATTAATTGGCTCAAAAGTCCCAAGTAACGGCCGTATTGCCTTGTGTGGCAGAATCAGTTAACAAATCAAGTGTTGCCTTATTCTGCACTGCTAAGAGCTCATTTCAAAAGCGACACCTTTTTTTCCTCTGAAAGCCGAACTCTGTATCTATTTTCTAAGAAAGTAAACTAGACAGTAAAAGTCCTTCCTTATCAGCCAGCCAAGGACTTCTTGAAAGCTTGTATTTTGCCACTTCTCTTACATATTGTTTAGTTAAAAGCCCAAACCGCAGGCTGGATCTTTTACAAGGCCGAAGCAATTCTCACATCAGGAAATACAAACATGGCTCAAAATCCTTATCAAACACTTGCAGAATCTGTCTGTAGCCCTCCGAGACCTTTTAAAGGTGATAGATGATATTACATCATCACCAGAGCTTCAGTTTTCGTTTCCCTCACCACAGCCTTCCATCTCAATCTTCCGTGTTTAAACCTCCAAGATCAAAGAGACCCCCACGTAGATTATGCTACTGTTGCCGAAGCCCCCAACATAAAGCCCAAGAATGTTCCTTTAATCTGCATAATGATTGTAGCCCAACTTGGCCATCTCCTCATGAATTTTGAACTTTCACAGCAGAGTCATGCCTTTTCTACAGCAGAATTTGTTTTTCTTTTAGATGTTGTTTAAATGGGCTTGTGTAGCCGAATTTTAAAATATAAGACCCAGAGTGCGTTCCACGTCCCCCTCCCTTGTATGTGTGTGCAAAAATAAAGGTCTGGAAAATGGGCTTGTGTAGCCAGGAGAGAATTTTGTTTTGGGTTTATTTTATGGGAAAAGAGTTGGCTTGTGTAGCCTGTAATAATTATTTCTATGTAATTCAGTTGTTTACATTTTTATAGAATTTTAGGGAATTTTGCTTTGTTTTGGGGTTAAGTGAAGTGTTGTAGATTTTATGGGAAAAGAGTTTAGGGACATTTTTATAGAACTGTTAGAGAATTTACTTTGTTTTGGAGTTAATTGAAGTAATGTAATGGGAAAGTCTGTGTGACAATTTATTAGGTAATTAAGGACAGGAATTTCATTCCTGCTCCTGCAAAAAAAAGTTTCATAATTCTGCTGTGGAAAATGGATATTTCTGCTTAGCTGAATTTTTACAACACCAAACCAATATAATGTGATTTTTCAGGCTAGCAGTGACTATTTTACTCCAAATTGACCATTTTACTACAAAAGTTTGATTTATAAAATTCTTCCCTTCTAACAACTTAAAATTAGAATTATACTTCTTCTGCATTTCTAATTCTAAACTCTGTGTCTTTGGCTCAAACTGCATTCCACCTCCAACCTCTGCTGTGTGTTGTCTAAGGCTGTTATTCATGTTGTGTCTAAACGCCCGATGTGCGTCTTTTGTCCTCCAAATATCTGTCATTGTGTTGTCTAACATTTGTGTTGCCCCTTGTAATAGAAAAAAAATTGGAAACCACTGAAATTTAAACCCATGACAATTTAACTCTTGAATGAACACTGATCCATGACATATAAATATTATACTATAATGAATTAGATCTTGATATTTAACAATAATGCTATGTTGCTAATTTGAATCTAGACTGAGAAAAGCCTATGTGAAGGAGAAAAAGTGGTTACTGTGAATTAATGAAAAAAAAATAGAAAGAGATATTTCAAAAATATATGAAGGGAGGTTGTATAAAAAAGTGTTATGGTTAAAAAATATATATAGGGCATATGTTAAGTTGCAGTGGGTCTGCGTAAGTTAAAAAAATGATTGTGTTGTGAAATGTTGTGTTTTTGATAAACTTTTAAGTAGGAAGACAAGTTGGCAAGATACCATGAATTGTTAAAAATATATATATAGCCCAAACCAGCTTCCAATTTGCTTAAAGTAAAAAAAAAAATGTTTAAGGGAAAACAGCATTGCTTGATTGGCACAGCAACAAACAATCAGTTTTTCTATTAAGACATGGGAACTTATTTTATTCTGCATTTGCCTATAAAACATTCTGCTTCTTTGTGTTTTTGTGTCCACAGCCAGATGTGTTCATGTTTAGACATGAGACATATCTGAATGCCACCATAAAATGTTAATTCACTTTTAAAAAAAATATGTTAAGTTAAAATATTATTTAGTAGATTTGAATTTAACACTCTTTTCATCCTATCTGCTGCTTGTCTGTTTTGCTCTGTTTTTTGAATCTGCCCTAGCTAGCTCACTGTAATTTTAATCAATTCCCCTATGCTCACCAATCAGTGTTGCTCTATCAAAAATATATTTGATGTGTGAATTTGTGTACTCAAATTTGGACTACAGTTAAGAAAATTTGCTTAACATAATTCCATCTGGAACAAATTGATTCCTTTGTGCAAGGTACCACTGTAATTTAAAAAAAAAAAGGGTCACTCTTCGTTATATTCTGTTATAAACTTCCTCTGACTGCTAAGGAAAATGGTAGTTTAAAAAAATGATGATTTTGATAAATGAAGTAAGTAATTTAATTTCTATAAGGCTTTAGTTATGATATGCCCTAAAAATGGAAGAAGTTCATTTGAGTATTGACTTTTAGTAGAAAACCTTTGTTAGGATGCCATCCTGAAGATTTAAAACTTAGTGACAATATTAAAATCAAATACTGACATTTTAGGAAAAGTGGGGAATAGATATGTTTTTTTTTTACCCTGTTCTTGTGTTTAGAAATTAAGTTTCAGAGATTTTATACAAAGCAACATATGCAATTAAAGTAAGACAGATGAGAAGATGAGTACATTTTAATCTAACAACTTATTTTAGTCACTAGAAAGACACCTCTGGCCGTCATACCGGGTAAATCGCCATTGCTTGCCTGTTTGTTTAGGAGCGCAGTTAGATATGCTCAGTTCAAGACATATTACATATTTAAAAGTTACCACAAGAGCTGTAGTGATGAATGTTATTTATTTCTCACAAACACTAGTCTACTCAATGCTATCTCTATGTTAGGTAAAGAACCGAGCTGCAGATACGAAGAAGTGTTATTGTTATTGTTAACTCCCTTACAGGACGAAGACAACACATATTTTTCCTTTGCATACTTTTCTTTCCAAATGCTGCTTAATTCATAAAGCTTGGGCTAATGGCCTATGTTTTATTTCACTATTGTGTCATTTCTGTATTGTTTCCAATCGAAAAGTTACCCAAAATTATTAAGAAACCACATCAGTAAAGCATAATGAATTGGTGCTCCCAGAATCTTTCCCCGTTGTTTTACTGAGCCAACCCTGTAAAAGAAGAACAAAAGGGGGAACCAGCCCCCTCCCATACTTATTTTACTTGCTGTTGTCTAACTGCCCTTTCCACATATAAGGCTTTTGCAATGCAAAGAGTGCAAACAGGAGTTTCAATGCCCTTAACATGAGGTATCTCGGCAGGACTTTGCAAGATTCCTTGAACCGTATTCTAGTACTAAAGGTTTTGAGATAAGATACGCTTGCCATGTTATGTTTCAGGCTAGAAGGCAAAAGTGAAAGGATAGAGGAAAAGAGGAAATCTAAACATGAGAGGCATAGACTCAAAAAAGTAAACCACGGCCTCGAATTTGGAACTGCTGGCCAAAACTCTCAATAACAAAACAATACTGTAAAGGTTCATAGCTTTGTGAGCCAGATGCAAAATGACAGGCAAGTCGCTCTGATTCAATTCACTTTTAAACAGCAAACTGTTAGATTACCTTCAGTAAATTCAAATGTCATCCAACAAAAGGTCCTTAGTTTAATGGGGTTCTTGCCGACACTCTAGTATGTATACACATCTTGGGCTAACACCACCCTTCCAGTATCTCAGGTTTTATTCTCAGGTTGCTGGAGCCCTCCCTCAGTGTCCAGACAAGCCATGTCATCCCTTCCAAGTTGGTGACTGGGTGTGGATAAAGTCTTTCCAACGCAAGAACTGCCTCCAACCCCGGTGGAAAGGCTCATTTCAGATCATGCTGACAATCTATACAGCTGTCTCTCTATTGGCTATCTTTCCTAGATCCGCCCTCTCATTGCAAAGCTGTACAGAAACACCTTCTTGGCTGCTCCAACTTCTGAGACTCTGTCTACTCCTGATGACCCCTGCCTGAGTTCAACTGCCTCTGTGCCGCTTCCTAATCTACACCTTCCAAGGAACGTCAAGGCTGGTCTGCTGCTTCGTGTGGGTCCTCCTCATCTCGACAGCCCCTGGTCTCACCGTTCCTGCCCGTTCTTGTGGCCTGTTATCAGCTCCATCCTTCAAGTGGAGTGATACTGAATGCCTTTATCATCACCTGCAGCCATCTAGCTGTCTCAGCTGAAGCAAAACAACGAACTGGTTGCACAGTCATGGAAGCAAAAAGGCACTTTAAAGAGACTGTTTTGTCCCAATTACGGCAGTGTTTTCTTCTTTCAAGAATCATCCTGAACTGTTATAATGGCACCAAACTTCACCACCACTACCACAGACTACCAGTGTGCCTTTGGCATGTCTTTTTAGCGCATCTATCTGTTTATTTTGCAGCCAACACAGCTCAGCACCTTTGCAGCCATCTACAGCTGATGTTTAGAAGCAATTACTGTTTATGTTTCTGAAGCATACTGTATGTTCTGTATCTATAATCTGTATCTGTAATTCTAATAGCCTTACTGATTGCTATTATGTGTTACCTTACCCCTTACCTTACCTTTGTATTGTATAAGATACTTTCCATATGTCAACTGAACTTCTGTCATTCACAAGAAAGGTATCCACATATTTGTTCATTTTGTTTAGCAGTCAAAGGAACAGAAAGCACTTGATTTTTTTAATTGTTCAATGAACTCTATAACCCAGCACATCATCAATGGTGTCAATCAACATATTTTACAGAATAGTTGTCCTCCAAATTCATTTTGTCAAAGCCCATAGCTCTCCTATTAAGCCTTATGGTATATATGTATTGTCCATGCCTTCCTGATTCCCTTATACAGTTTAAAATGGTTTGCAGAAATAAGCCACTCCAGTTATTGAACACACAATAGTTTGATTTATGCCCCTGGCTTGATCCCAATACAGAATACCCATGATACTATCCTGGGTCTCTGCTTCACCTTACAATTCAAACAGCAGAGCACCCCACTGTCAACCAAATGCCATCATCTAAGGAGACTTTAAATGTATTTTGTGTTATGATTTTAATGTATGCAAAAAAAAATGGGGGAAATTGTGATCATACAAATGGCAATCTTAGGTCCTAAGCAAACAAGACCTCCTTACTGTTAACAAAAGCCCTATGCCACCTCTAGTAAATCAGCTATTAGATTACACCTACCCACAAAAGAAAACAGATACACCTAGATACAAGTCAGAATAGTAAGGTCCCTTCATTTACTCATTCAATACCTATACTGTTATAACTATACAGGAGACATACAATCAACCAGGTCCATAACAAATAAAATATAATAAAACAACGCAGTTAAAGTAAAATGGCCGCTGGAAGGTCTTAAATCATCCAGCAGACAAAAGGCTTAAGCAATTGAGTACTATACTTCTTAGCATTAGTTTCAAAAATAGTTTTTATTCAATTTTTCAAACTTTCGCGAAGAGAAAAAGTAAGGACTGATAGGAATGGGTTAACATGCCTCAAAATCAAAATATATTATAAGCAGACCCAAATGAGCTCACAGGGTCAGGTTGGCATAAACACAAAAGAAGATGCCAGCCTGTAGAGTGTAACAAATACTTGTGGTTAACCGAGATAAGAGCCAACGGGGAAGCGAAGACAACACAGACATGTGGGCACCATCTTATGGCACCAAAAGCGCCATTTTGTTAACAGCAAAGCAATGGGAAAAATCTCGAACTAAAGAATAAACAAAAGCCATTTCTAAGAATTATGATAACTTACCAGGTATGATTACGTATGACATACGCACAAAATACGTAAGCTGCGGCTACAGAAAGGTATAAAAAGGAGACCACTCACCATCACTCGGAGTCCAGGACAGCAAGGCCTCTGGCCTGTATGCTGTGCCTAGGATCCTTAGACTAACCTATTTTTTGTACTGGAGGGTGTCCAGAGCAGCAAGGCCGTCAGGCCATGCTGCGCTCGGATCCTAAACTAACCCACTCTCTGTAATGCTTAAATGTACTGTGCTGTATATTTCTATCTGTCTTTAATAAACCTTTTGCTATAACTAACTAAGCGTGGCAATTTTGATGAACCACCAATGGTGCATTGACAATTTATCAAGGTGCATTGGCTACTTACAAAGAAAACCACCAATACCAATTTTTAGACCAAATTTTATTCTTATCAGTTGCCATGTTGCATAGTTCAAATACAAGTGTTTTCCCAATATTTCAGCCCAAGTGCTTGGAATATTCCACATTTACATGCTTCTTTTCCATCATTGTATTCATCGTTACTTATCTCCATCTTCATCTAGTACAAAAGTGAAAATAACAAAGTACAGTATTAAATTAGCCTATTTAATCTTAATTCTTCATTTTACTAAGCACTTTAAAGTCTATTCGTCTAGCTCAATATATGATAGGCATACATTTATATCTGGTTTTTATCTAGTACAAAGGGTGAAGATAGTAAGTTTGAATTCAAACTTCTGTTTAGTCCGACTCAACAATTTCATACTTCCATATTTTTCTTGCAATCCTGTTTACAAAGGAGCCTTCCCTGTCCATCCCCTGCAAAATTTCACCTACGAAGAATTAATGAAGGCTATAAATACACAAAAGAATGGAAAATCGCCGGGCACAGATGGTCTGCCAGCTGAATTTTACAAAACATTTCAGGACATAGTAGCAGATCCTATGATTAGAGATGGGCACGAATAAAAAAAATGGTGTTTCGGTTTTTCATTTTTCATTGAGAGGTCTGTTTCGGTTCGTTTCCGTTTTTCGTGAATTTTTGGAAAAAATTGTTTTTGTTTTTCGTTTCTACCCGCTTTTTGCGCGATTTTTAAAGCATTTCCGTGCGCGGGCTTCCCCCAACACCCCAGACCAGAGGGAAAACACTAAAAAAAATGATGCTGGCAGAGACACAGTATAGACTAGGTACGCCAGGAGGCTGCAAAGGCAGCGGCGGGCGTTGCCCAGGGTGCAGGGCAGCCGCAGAGTGACTGCACTGCGGGGCAGGGGAGGGTACTGACTGAGAGGTACGCACGCACACACACAGGGAGGCTGCAGGACTGAAGCTAGAGTCACAGAGACAGCAATCCCACCCTAACTCCCACCAGAGACTGCAAGGAGGACGGGGGCTGCAAGAGCTTTTTATGCCCACTGTGGCTGCAAGACCTGCCCAGTCTGCAACCTGGGCATGCTGTTGGTTGAACATGATCCCATCACATGGCTTGCCTCCATTTTGTGGCTGGAGACATCCATTTTGTCATCCTTAAAGGGAAAAGAAAAATATATCGTGATGGGAGAAGACAAAAACAAACGTTTTAAGGAGCCCAACCCCCTGGTAGGTAATAATTTCAAATAATTATTGCATTATCGCTTCATTTTTATGGATGTCCAGGGCGTTTTAATACCCAAGAAATCAATATTAGGCATCTGGGAGCCATTTTGGGTCAATGTCCCCTAACTCCCCTTAAAGGAAAAAAATACAGCGATCTGAGAAAAGACATAAATGCACATTTTAAGGACCCCAACTCCCCCTGGTAGGTATTATCAGACAGTATAAATAATTATTGCTGCGTTTTTATGGATTTCCAGGGCGTTTTTAAACATTTAAAACAGCTCATTTCATTGCACATCGCCATTAACGAAAACGAAACGTAACGAACCCAATTTTCGTGGTTCTGTTCATTTCGTTCCATTTTCATCACAATTTTAGTTAGTCGGTTCGTTACGTAATGGAACAAATAACGGAAACGGAAAAAAGTTCATTTCGTGCCCATCTCTACCTATGATACAAGTCTGCAATGAGGTTCTAAACCGAGTGAGAATTCTGAACTCGTGGACTGAAACAATTATCACATTGATTCCAAAAGATGAGGCAGACTTGATAGAAATAAAAAACTACAGGCTGATATCTTTAATAAATGTAGATTACAAAATCTTAGCGTCAATTATGGCAAACCGGGTAAAATAGTTTTTAAACAAATTTATTCATACTGACCAAAATGGCTTCCTCCCAAGAAGAAATATAAGAAATAACATTAGAACAATCTTAAATATACTGGAGTACTATGAAGCTTACCCGGGTAAACAACTTGCCTTGCTCTTCCTGGATGCTCAAAAGGTATTTGACAACTTGGACTGGCTTTTTATGAAACAACAATTAGTTAAAATGGACTTTGGCATAAAATTTCAAAATTTTATAGCAGCCACTTATGACAGACAGCTAAAATATTGGTAAATGGAGAAACAACATCAAATATAGACATAGAAAGAGAAACAAGACAGGGATGTCCCCTATCACCATTATTATTCATTTTGACACTGGAAGTGCTGACCAGGAGGGTAAGAGAAAACAAAGGAATTCGCAGAGCAAGAGTAAGAGAAGAAGAATATAAACTGCAAGCCTATGTGGATGACTTAGTCTTCATTCTAGAGCAGTCATGGCGAACCTATGGCACAGGAGAGGTGGCACTCAGAGCCCTTTCTGTGGGCACCCGACATCACCCCTTCATAGCCACCTGTATAAAGGCTAAATTACTGTATTGGCACTTTGCAAAAAAATTAGTGGGTTTTGAACTGCAGTTTGGGCACTCGGTCTCTAAAAGGTTTGCCATCACTGTTCTAGAGGATCCATTAACTTCAGTACAGAATCTTTTAGAAGAAATAGAGAGATATGGAGAATTGGCAGGATTATAAATGAACATGACAAAGACTAAGTTCTTGACAAAAAACCTAACAGAGAAACAGAAAACACAACTCACAAACAACACTAGCATACAAATAGTTTAAAAGATTAGATATCTGGGGATAAACCTGACATCAAGATGCTCCTTGTTGAAAGATGACAATTACACTATATTATTGCAACAAATTGTAGATGATTTGGAAAGATGGAAGAGATTTGGAATGTCTCTAATGGGAAGAATTGCTATTCTGAAAATGAATGTCCTCCCCATATTACTATATTTATTTCAAAATTTGCTAATTAGACTAGATAAAAAAATTCTTCCAGGAACTAAATAGGAAAACTTCAAAGTTTGTCTGGCAAGGGAAAAAAGCAAGAATTAGGATTAAGCTACTACAGGAGACGAAGGAAAGAGGAGGATGGGGATTACTGAACTGGTATTTGTACTATCAAGCATGTGCCCTGACATGGATACGGGAGTAGATTAAGTTAAAAAATAAAAGAATACTCTATCTGGAGGGCCATGATCTACAACAGGCCTGCCCAAAGTCCGACCCGGGGGCCAAATCCAGCCCGTCAGGCCATTCTGAGTGGCCCGCGGCTGGCTGGCCCTCCCCTCCCTGCCCCTCATTCTCCCATGTTTTTTTAAAAAAAAATCTTCCGCCAACACTGACACGGCTGGGAAGCTTGAGAGGCTGGGCGGGCCAGCCAGCCGATGAGCAGAAGCTTGTGGGGCTGGGTGGGCAGGCGAGGGGGCGGTCCACCACCACCAGCACCGCCAGGAAGCTTGGGCAGCTGGGCAGTCTGCCGCCACCGGCACTGCAGGGGAATGTGTGGGGGTGGACAGGCCAGCGGGCCTCTGCCACCACCAAGGAGCTTTGGGGTGGGCTGGCGGGCGAGCCGCCACTACCGCTGGGGAGCTTGGGGGGGGGGTGTAAGGTCGCACAGATCGCCTCTTCCAAGGGGCGACCTGTGGCCATGGCTCCCTGTGCTTCCTTTGGTCCCCACCTTCCTTCTTTCCTCCCTCCCTCCCTTGGTCCCCACCTCCCTCCCTCCCTCCCTCCCTTGTTCCCCACCTTCCTTCCTTCCTCTCTTGGTTTCCACCTTCCTCCCTCCCTCCCTTGGTCCCCACCTTCCTTCCTGCAGGTGAGGTTGCAAGGGGTCAGTGGGTGGGGCTTGCAGTGGGATGGGAGGGTCGGGGAGCAACCGGCCCCTGACACATTCTCAGCCACCAAATCTGGCCCTCCTTACAAAAAGTTTGGGCACCCAAATGGCTGGTACGCATTTACATGTTACGGCAAATCTAAACAGCATAAATATTTTGAAAACCATAAAATAAGAGGTTCTTTATTGAGAATATGGGAAACATTTAAACTAAAATTTTACAGGAAGACGCCAAGATGGGTATCACCCCTGGAGGCAACCATATACCCCTCCTCAAGAGCCCAGTGCCATCTGCCGCTCCCTCCGCCCCTGGGTGAGAGACAGGGGACCTTTCTGTGGCTTCTCTGGGGGAGTTTGGCCTCTTTAACTCCTGAGGCAAGTCAGGACTGGGCCCCTTGCTCTGTTGCTCAAGCTGCCTTCCACCTCAACACTCGCCACCTGCCCGAGGGAGGGAAGGCTTGAAAAGCAGGAGTGGCCTGGGAGCTGCCTGGGACCTAGAAGACCACCGTTCCTGCTGACCCAAGAGTCCAGGTTTCATCATCCAACAAGTGCTGCTCCAAACGGACCCTGCTTCAACCACCACCCCTTTGTCTCCACCTGCTTGCTGCTGGGTCTCCTCGTGAGTGAGAGGCACGAGAGGTAACCTAGCCAGCTTGCCAATAGAGGGGTGGGACTGGAGAGCTGGGACTCCGCCCTACAGCTTTTTAGCTGTCTGCAAGCTTGTGCTGTGGTTCCATCATCCAGCAAGTGCTGCTCCAAACGGACCCTGCTTCAACCACCACCCCTTTGTCTCCACCTGCTTGCTGCTGGGTCTCCTCGTGAGTGAGAGGCACGAGAGGTAACCTAGCCAGCTTGCCAATAGAGGGGTGGGACTGGAGAGCTGGGACTCCGCCCTAGAGCTTTCTAGCTGTCTGCAAGCTTGTGCTGTGGTTCCATCATCCAGCAAGTGCTGCTCCAAACGGACCCTGCTTCAACCACCACCGGGGAGGGGGAGTTGCTATAGTCTATAGGAGTTCTATCTCCTTGACCAGGCTTCCTGTCTCCTTGAGAGGAGGTCTAGAGGGCCTGTATTGTATGCTGGGCTCACGAGACAGACTGGGGATTCTGTTGGTGTACCGCCCACCTTGCTGCATTCCAACAGTTTCCCTGCCTGAGCTGATGGAGGTGGTCTCGGACCTGGTGTTGGGGACCTCCAGACCTCCAGACTGTTGGTACTGGGGGACTTCAACATCCATGCTGAGGCTGCCTTGGCCGGGCGGCTCAGGACTTCATGGCCGCCATGACAACCATGGGGCTGTCTCAACATGTCATCAGCCCGACACATGAGAAAGGCCACACTCTAGACCTGGTTTTCTCAACGGGATTGGAGGATGGTGGTTTGGATGTGGAGGGGTTGGTCCTGACTCCATTGTCATGGTCAGACCACTTCCTGGTCAAGTTTAGGCTATTAGCTACTCCAACCCTCTGCAAGGGTGGGGGATCTATTAAGATGATCCGCCCTCGGAGACTGATGGATCCAGATGGTTTCCTGAAAGCTCTGGGGGATTATCCGTCTGATATGGTCGGTGCTCCTGTCGAAGCTCAGGTCACCCTATGGAATAGGGAAATGTCCCGGGCAGTTGACACCATCGCACCTAAGCGCCCTCTCCCCTTGCACAGAGCCCAGACGGCTCCTTGGTATACATCTGAGCTGCGGGCAATGAAGCAGGAGGGGAGACAGCTGGAGCGCAAGTGGAGAAAATACCGCTGTGAGTCCAATCGAACACAGTTTAGAGCCCATTATCGGGCCTATTCTGTGGCAATACGGTTGGCGAAAAGGCAATATTTCGCAAACCGTATTGCTTCCTCAGAGTGCCGTCCAGAACTGTTTCGGGTGGTCCAGGACCTTCTTCAACTGAGAAATACGGAGGAGGTTCTGGACCACTCAGCAGCCCGTTGTGACGAGTTTGCTGT
This sequence comes from Phrynocephalus forsythii, assembly GCA_029282475.1. Lineage (NCBI taxonomy): Eukaryota > Metazoa > Chordata > Lepidosauria > Squamata > Agamidae > Phrynocephalus > Phrynocephalus forsythii. The sequence continues at coordinate 2,639,933 of JAPFRF010000003.1, read as the reverse complement.
TCACTTTGAGGGAAAAATCGCTCAGATTCGCAGGGAATTGGACTCTACTATTGGTGCAGAATCAAGGGATGTGTCCAGTGCGGCGTGCTTAGGTCCAGTATTATTGGATGAGTTTCAATTATTGAGACCCGAGGATGTGGACAGGGTGCTTGGATCTGTCTGTTCTACCACCACTCTGCTCGACCCTTGCCCTTCCTGGCTAATTGAAAGATCTGCCAGGGGGGTTCGCACCTGGGTCCAGGAAGCTGTAAATGCCTCATTAAGAGAGGGAGTGGTCCCTGCTGCCTTAAAGGAGGCAGTAATTAGGCCACTCCTAAAAAAAACCAACCTGGACCCAGGGCTGGTGGGTAACTACCAGCCAGTAGCGAACCTCCCTTATTTGGGCAAGGTGTTGGAGCGGGTGGTGGCCGGACAGCTCCAGGCGCTGCTGGATGAAACGGATTTTCTGGATCCATTTCAATCTGGTTTCAGGCTGGGTTTTGGAACAGAGACTGTCTTGGTCGCCCTGTATGATGACCTTTGCCGGGAGAGATACAGGGGGAGTGCAACCCTGTTGATACTCCTGGACCTCTCAGCGGCTTTCGACACCATCGACCATGGTGTCCTTCTGGATAGGCTGGCCAGGTTGGGAGTTGGAGGCACTGTTTTGCAGTGGTTCCGCTCCTTCCTGGCTGACCGTGTCCAGAAGGTGGTGCTGGGGGACAGTTGCTCCGCCCCGTGGCGTTTACGTCATGGGGTTCCTCAGGGCTCAATACTGTCTCCCATGCTTTTAACATCTACATGGAACCACTGGGAGAGGTCATCAGGAGGTTTGGGCTGAGGAGTCAGCAATATGCTGACGATACTCAGCTCTACCTCTCATTCTCCACCAATCCAGGTGAGGCGGTTTCTGTCCTGAACTCGTGTCTGGGCCAGATAATGGACTGGATGAGGGTTAATAAATTGAAACTCAATCCAGACAAGACGGAAGTGCTGTTAGTGGGTGCTTCGCTGGACAGGTTAGAGGGCCACTTCCCTGTCTTGGACGGGGTTGCACTCCCCCTAAGGGACAGGGTCCGCAGCTTGGGGGTGCTTCTGGACCCTGGTCTAACTCTGGAAGCCCAGGTGGATTCGGTGGCCAGGGGCGCCTTCCTTCAGCTGCAGAAAATATACCAGCTCCGCCCCTACCTAGACGAGCAGAGCCTCATGACAGTTACGCATGCGCTGGTAACATCCCATATTGATTACTGCAATGCGCTCTATGTGGGGCTGCCTTTGAAGACGGTCCGGCGATTGCAACTGGTTCAGAATCGTGCGGCGCGACTGGTGAGTGGTGGGGCCGCCAGAGATCACATCACGCCGATTCTATGTAACCTGCATTGGTTACCAGTTGCTGCCCGAGCCCAATTCAAAGTGTTTGTCTTGACAAATAAAGCCCTAAATGGCTTGGGACCTAGATACCTGAAGGACCGCCTCCCTCCATATGAACCTACCCGGCAATTAAGATCGAGCCAGGGGGCCTCTTGAAAGAGCCATCCCTCAAGGAGGTGAGAGGGATGGCTTGTAGACATAGGGCCTTCTCAGCAGCTGCTCCCAAGTTATGGAATGCCCTCCCAAGTGAGATCCGCCTGGCGCCAACATTGATGACATTTCGGCGCCAGGTAAAAACCTTCCTGTTCCAGAAGTTTTTTAATTGATACAACATAGACTGGGGTCCTTTGATGGCAATTTTAGTGATGATTTTAGTATAAGGTTTTGCTGTTGTTTTAATTATTTATTGATATTTGATGTCTTAACTGTTTTAATTCCTTGTTGTAAGCCGCCCAGAGAACTTTGGGTAGTGGGCGGCATATAAGCTGTAAAAATAAATAAATAAAATAAATAAATAAATAAATAAATAAATAAATGTGATGGACATAGAAAAAGCAACTCCGTATGACCTATTTATTGCTGAATGAAGGAGGAGTCTTAAAGACTGAAACGCAACTGAAGGGCCAGGGATTGTCTTATTCTTGGTGGCCCCTATTACAAATGAAAAGAATATATAATCAGGATTCTAAAACAGTTGGATTTGAAGATAAATACTTACCGATTGATAAACGTTTACTCTTTATGGAAGAGAAGCAAATAAGGCAAATATATAAATATTTATTAGATTATGAAATGCAGGACGAGGAAGTAAAAGAAACAATGATACAATGGGCCAAGAATTTTGGATATACGATTGAACTGGCACAATGGCAAAAATTGTGGACAAAAAAATTATATGCTTACAACATCTGCAGCATACAAAGAAAACCTTTTTAAAATGTTTTATCAATGGCATGTTAAACCGGTTAAAGTATCTATAACATACAGCAACACATCGGACAAATGTTGGAAATGCAAAAAACACGTAGGGTCGTATTACCATTTGTGGTGGACATGCGATAGGGCTAGAAGTTTCTGGATAAAGATCCATACATGGTTGAATCAAATTACAAAACAGAATATAGAATTTAGGCCAGAATTATTTTTATTAGGTATGACTTCAAACTTAATGCCAATACAAAACAACTACTTAGTCGTGCACATAATAACAGTGGCTAGACTTATTTGGGCCCAATTTTGGAAAAGCGACTTATATATATATCAGAAAAATGATAATAAATAAAATACTTGACTGCACAGAAATGGACAGACTAACCTACAGATTAAAAGAGAAAGAGGACTGTAAGTTTTTTGAATCATGGAATGCTTTCTATGAATGGTTACATATAAGAAATAGGATAGCGGAAGAGGAGATATAATTTTGTATTGTTATATAGATGGCTAGAAAATATTAACCTATCATGCACTGTATGCAAATATAATTATTGTCGATATACACCTCCTTTTTAGATGGAAATAAAAGGAAAACAAAAACAAAAACAGTGAAGAATATGGTGCAAACATCAAGATAAATACATGTCTAGCCATTCTGTTAACTTCATTCATTTACTTACTGGTATTTATATTTAACAACAATAAAGATCAACAAAGTCATTTCCAGATTCTTCAGTTACATAATTCTAGGTTACACCATTCCACATAAATCCATGGGAGTATGAAGGACGAACTCTAGTTTGAGGAGTGTTAGGAATGCTAGAGATGAGGAGGAATCAGAAAAATTGTGATTCGTTTTGATTCATGGTTCATCAAGGTCAATGAGTAACAAAAATGTATGTTTTTTTCTGACAAAAATGAGGAATCAATCTGTAAATTCATTTTTTACATAAGAACATAAGAACAGCCTTGCTGGAACAGGCCACAGCCCATCCAGACCAGCATTCTGTCTCACACAGTGGCTCGCCATTTGCTTCAGGGTATTCCCAAGATGATGTCTTCACCTGCTTATGATTCCCCGCAAATGGCATAGAGAGATATCCTGCCTATCTCTCCAACCTGGAGGTTGTCCTTAGGCATCCATAAGGATAGCCATTGATACCGTTGTTCTCCATGAACTTGTCTAATCCTTTCTTAAAGCTGTCAAGGCTGGCAGTTGTCACCACTTCTTCTGGCAGGGAGTTCCATAGACCAGTGATCCTCTAGGTGAAAAAGTACTTCTTCCTATTTGTTTGAGATCTAGCACTCAAAAGTTTCATGGAGTGCCCCCTAGTTCTAGGGTTGTGTGATATGGAAAACAGATTTTCCTTATCTACTTTGTACACACCATGTATGATTTTATAAACTTCAATCAGGTCACCTCTTAGGCGCCATCATTCAAGAGTGAAGAGGCCCATCCGTTGCAGCCTCAGATGGTAAGGAAGGTGTTCCAGTCCCCTAATCATTCCGGTTGCCCTCCTCTAAACTTTTTCCCTTTCCATAATATCCTTCTGGAGATATGGTGACCAGAACTGTACACAATACTCCAGATGGGGCCTCACCATAGATTAATAAAGAGGCAAAATGACACTTGTTAACTTTTTTCTATACCATTCCTAATAATCCCTAGCATTGAGTTTGCTTTTTTCACTGCTGCGACACACTGGGTTGACACAAGATCCCTTTCCTGGTTTGTTGCAGAGTTCACACCCCATCAGTTTATAAATGTAATTGGGGTTTTTTTGCGTCAACGTGCATCACTCTGCATTTACTACTGCTAAAGCTCATTTGTCACTGGTTTGCCCACTCCCCCAGTGCCAAGAGATCCCTCTGGAGCTCCTCGCAGTCTCTCTCAGTTTTTAGTACCCTGTATTTTAAAAAAAATAAAACTCTATAAAATGGCCTCCAAGGCACCTAGAGATGCCAAATCTGCAGGGAAGCTCCTCTCCTCAAGTATGGTGAAGTCTGTGTTTCAGATATCTGAATTATACACCCACAAACTGTCTGGGGAAAACTCAAACTTCACCAAACCTGGAGGAGTTGTAGAGGAGAGTCAGCAAAAGCTTCTCTGAAAGGTTGATGTCTCTAGGTACCTTGTGTTGTCTTTCTGGGTTGGGGCTCTTTGGCAGCACATGGCACAGAAACCAGAAATCTTCCCCAAATGTGGAGGAAAGTTGTTGTTTCTAGGTGAATTTGGGGCATTTTAAAGCCATACAAACCAACACATTAAAAATAACTAAAAATTCATCAGTTCATATTTGTATGGGCATCAAGTCATACAAATGTGAATCAACAAATTAGCAACTTTTGAACATATTTTGCAATTCATTTTTAATTCATGACCATCTCTAGTTAACACACTCAGTAAACCTAAGAGAATGCATTCTTAAACAATTCTGATTCCTTAGCACTTTTATTATGTAGGCTAGTTGGCAAGCACTACCCCCATGCTTGATCATATTATGTGATAATCCTATTATAGCCTCTACTTCCCAAAACCTGCTGTTCGTGAGCACTCCCACTATATATGCAAATACAGTTCTAACTGCTGACAATACTCTCCAGTGTAGTGTGGCACATACTGGGCAGTCTCAAAGGAATCAGTTGCAGTTTATTAGCTTAATAGAACTCTCCTGTCCAATGCAGGGGGGTTAAGGGATGTGATGCAAATATAGGACTCCATCAAAAGCGCTTTCGCTTCTCCGCTCCTGTCCACTCACATCCACAAATGGCAGGCCTCATTACATCGAGAAAGCCTGCCAGAAACTGTGGTGAAAATCACAATAAAAGTAAGGTCTAGGAAGCAGATGAGAGACAGAGGCCTTGCTTGCTGAGGTTACCGCAAGCAATGGAAGAACCAAATAAATAAGGATGTCATGGCTGGACTCGAAACCAGAGTTAGATCTGGTTATTGTTTACTCACCACACACCTGGCAGCATGGCATTTTAATGCCAAATGTCCTCTAACGAATTCCATGAACTTGGGCATGGGGATTGGGGGAGGAAGGGCTCTTGGTTTACACCAGCTGTGAGCCTGATGATTATGGGCTTAAGGGTAAAAGATGCTAAGAGCCTTTGCAGTGGAAATGACTTCCGAAGGAGGAAGGCAATGGTGGTGTTGGCTACATATAATAAGAGGTTGATGAATAAAGCTGAAACAGTAGAGCAGGGGTGCCCAAACTTTTTGTAAGGAGGGCCAGATTTGGTGGCTGAGAATGTGTCAGGGGCCGGTTGCTCCCTGACCCTGCCACCCCACTGCAAGCCCCACCCACTGACCCATAAGCCCCACCCACTGGTCCCTTGCAACCCCACCTGCAGGAAGGAAGGTGGGGACCAAGGCAGGGAGGGAGGAAAGTGGGGACCAAGGCAGGGAGGAAAGAAGGAAGATGGGGACCAAAGGAAGCAAGCACAAGGGAGCCATGGCCACAGGTGGCCCCTTGGAAGAGGCGATCTCTGCAACGTTGCACCCTCCCCAAGCTCCCCAGCAGTGGCGACGGCTCGCCCACCAGCCCACCCCAAAGCTCCTTGGTGGTGGCAGAGGCCCGCTGGCCTGCCCACCCCCACATTTCCCCTGTGGTGCTGGTGGCGGCAGACCGCCCGTCCACCCAGCCGCACAAGCTTCCCAGCAGTGTCAGTGTTGGCAGAAGATTTTTTTTTAAATAAAACATGGGGTGAAGGAGGGGGAGGGGGGGGCAGGCCAGCCAGCTGCGGGCCACTCAGAATGGCCTGAGGGGCCGGATTTGGCCCCAGGCCGGGCTTTGGGCAGGCCTGCAGTAGAGGAACTAAGAGTGAACATGATATAACCTTCAATTCTGGAAATGTTTTAAAATATAAAGGGGCAGCAGAAGAAGATAACATAGGAGTATAGGCTTCATGATACATAATAAAATAAAATATTAAAACACATATCATCTCAAATAGAGTAGCAAACATTATTGTAAAAATTACCAAACTTCTTCAATATCAAGTTTATCCAAATGTATGTTTGAAAAAACAGCATATGATGATGGCATGGTAGAAGCTTTCTACAATAACAGTGATGATAGCAAAAGATGTAATTTTTTTAAAAAAAATACTTTTTTCTTTATACTGTACAGTCAATAATATGAGTACAGTAACCCCCTGCCATTTTGCGGTTCATGTACTGCGGTCCTGCTGTATTGCAGACCCCAGTACATGTCAGGGCTCCAGCTGATTAGCACTGGGGTGGGGGAGAAAAACCTTTATTTCCCCACCCCAGCGCCAATCAGCTGGAGCCTGGGGTATGGGGAAGGGGGGAAACGGTTTTAAAAGCCTGACTTTTTAAACCTACCCCCGGGACCCAGCTGATTGGCACTGGGGTGGGGAAACAAAAGGTTTTTCTCCCCCACCCCAGCGCCAATGAGCTGGAGCCCTGGGTGTGGGGAAGCCCAGGCTTTTTAAACCTTTTTCTCCCTTCCCCAATCCCTGGGCTCCAGCTCGGTGGTGGATCTGATCTGCCACCGCCGCTTGCCCGGGCTGCTCCAAGAAGTCTTGGAGCAGCCCGGGCGAGTGGCGGTGGGGGATGAGATCGCACCCCCAACCCCCACCCAACCTGCATCTGCATATAATGGATTTTCAGTCATCGCGGGTCGGGTGCGTTCCTAATCCTCGCGATAGACCGGAGGGGGGGTATTGTACTTGAAGTCCACATATGCAACAGAAAGCAAGCACAATGCAACATAAGTCAACGGAAGAAGAGAGGTGATAAAATTAAGATAAAATAAGTTATTAATTGATCTATTACGTTTCTTTTTTGTTGTTTAGAGAGGAAAATGCAGGAGTGTTTGGGTAGCAGATAAATTGGTACTTCATTTCATTAAAATGAGAAGTGCAATTTTCCCCGTCTAAATGAATGCACCTGCTCAGCTCACCCATTAGTGCTGCTTGCCAAACATTAGCATACCAAGTTGACATTGATAAGGTAGACAAACTTTTCCACTGTGAGACAATTATCATTCTAGATGATCTAAAAACCGTGATTATAAGAGATTTGTACCACAAACCCAAGCTCAGCTGAGGGCACAACCTTTATGGCTACAACTAATAGATGTCACTTGTTTCCCCACATATTTCTTCAGTGACATTGCAGGCCTCTCGGGCAAATCCCCCTGTTGAAGAGCTGGCCTTATCTACAATGACAAGCCAGAGAGGATTAGCCTATAAATTATAGCACACATTATCTTTCCCAGGGTACTAAATTGGAAGGGGAAAGCCACCTTGCCATGTGGATGGCTGATGACATCTGGCACTCCAGGGGGATCAAGGGCCTCTTTAAATCACAGCAGGCACAAACAAAATAAAAATAAAAAGGAAGACAAAAATGTGATATTTTAACGGGAGCTTTTGTGAACAGGTGCACTTCTTCAGACATAAGAATAGGATGGCATGGCAAATACTTATACATTTATACATGGGACCATTGCTGGAGAGGCATTTTATATCTGGCAATGACCTGTAAGACCATGGTTGATACTCAGTTCCCTTCCCAGGAAGTACTGTCCTGTGAACAATCACAATGATGGGGGTTAAATTAAGCCCAAGTTGTAGATAACAAGCAGGGGAAACATGGAAATGAGTATCTCTAATTACCAGTGGGGATTGTGGGGTGGAATTCATAGATAGAAATATATCTTGGAATTTCGGCAGATACAACACAACATTTTACATGTGATAATTGGCTAAGAAATCTTGGCTTATACTGAATCCATTGAGATGGGTTTTAAACATATGTACAGTATATATTTTATGCTCTTTCTCTCTCTCTCTCTCTCTCTCTCTCTCTCTCTAGATCCTTGTCCTATAGTTTCTCTTTTCCAGAAAGACAATTTTCAGGTCCTGTGCAGAGCATTTAGGCAAATTAAATGGAGGCTTATGTGTATTGCCATTCCTGACGTCTGATTTGTGTCCATTAATTCTTTTGCACAGACTGTCCTCCTTGTAGTGCCTCTTTTTTTCTTCTGGGCTAACTGTCTTTTTATCTGAGTTCTGACATTCAGAAGCTTTCCTTCCATCAATGTATGCAGGGCTGGCACTTCCATTAAGGTGAACTAGGCAGTTGCCTAGGGCCCCAAAATGGAGAGAGGGCGCTGGACAGCCTGCCACCACCATCCGCCCCCCCACCCGCCGTCCGCCCATCGCTGCCTGCCCATCGCTGCCCGCCCGCCGCCCCTGCACCTGCGGCCCCCCCGTGACTGTCGCTGTCCCCTGCCCCCGCCCGCCTGCTGCCCCACCCCCTGCCGACCACCCCCCCCCACCCCCTGCCCCCACCCCCCACCCCCACCCCTCTCCTAGGGTGCAAAAAAAACCTAGCACCGGCCCTGAATGTATGTGCATAAAAGCTAATACAATATGAAGTAAACACTTGTCTCCCCAGGCAATTTCGACAGTGCGTGTACGAGAAAGACTCCTTCATTGTTTTTGTTGCCATAGCCTAAATGGACAACTGTTCTGGAGCAATATTGATATATGTGGATTTTATGAGAAACAATATTTGGATTCTGTACAAGAAGATGTTTTCTGGTCAGCAGTCTCAACCATACCTCTTTGGAATCCAGTGCAGATGCTATTAGGCAGAGTTCTGGTTTGCTCCCCCCCCCGCCCTCCCCCCTTCCCATGACTGACAGAAACACAGCTTGCCTGAAAATAGATGGATATTTTACTCAACAGCTCCTCCAACTCACAGTATCATTTCCTGCTCTGACTTGTTCAGTCTCAAGTGAAATTGGGCTGTGATCGATCTGAGAAGCTCAAGTGATAGGCTGTGGGGAAAACAAGGGTTGTGGGAAAACCGTGATTGCTGAAGCTGTGTGAAAAGAGGGGAGTTTGCACCAGCAGGAAGAACTGGGCACTAGGATCAAGGACCTGTGAAGACTATTTCCCTCAGCCTTCATCTTATAGTAACAACTAACTGTCTCACTGGGACACACTGAAGCTACACAAGAAAGGAGGACAACTAGTATGATTTAGCAGCAAACATTGGAGCGAAACAACTTTTACCCTTGTAAATTCATTATCTGTATAAAATCCAGGCAAGAAAGAAAGAACTTGGATAAACCAGAATCAATATAAATTTCAGGGAGTTTGTTGGAACTGTATAACACCGTAATGGTATTGGAACCATTGGACAGTGTTTAAAGATTACCTTTATTTGGAAATGGCTAAAAGCATTTCCCCTTCTTGGATGCACAATAAACATGGTGAAGGAGTCTGAGTGTGAAGCCAAGAGCCATGCTGCAGGAGGCGAGGCTCAAAGGTTACCCTGGATTCCTAGCAGGATCACCCAAAGTGGAATCACAGCTGAGACACTAGACTGAGATAGTGATGGGATGACAGCTACTAGGCAGCAACACTATGCAGGTGAAACTGGCAGAGGAGTCAACAGCAGTGACACTCAAGCTAAGGTTTGTTAGTATTGCACAGAGGTGGGCAATGGTAAATCACTGTTGAGCATTTTTACCATGAAAATTCTATGATGAGATTGTTTAAAATGAAACAAGAGATAATGATAGAAGATGACACTTCTAGTTTGGAAAGCACTCACGTCATCTACTGGGAAACAGCAAAGGACAAGTATGAATAGCTCTGTCACTAATGACACAAATAGATAAAAGCTGAAAGGATATCTAGTGACTGACTTGCACAGAAGGGAAAGGAAAGTGCAACACTGCAGATGTACAGATGGAATGTGGTCTAAAAAGTGTGAATCAAGGTAAACTTCTTTTTCAAGTGCCATGTCCTCGATGAGCATTGGTGATCAGTAGGATGATCTGGTAAACTGGAAACTGTAAAGCAAGAAAATGGATGTGTAAACATTTTAGTGCTTGGTCTCAGTGAACTTTAGTGGATTGGAATGGGATATTTTCAGTCAGACAACTACAAAGTGTTTTACTCTGGATATGACAAGCTTACAAGAAATGGAGTAGCTCTACAATGCAAGGTATGACCAAATAATATCAATCAGATTTCAGATCAACATAACCATCTTTTATGTCAGTACTCCAACTACCATTGTTGAAGAAGGTGGAAATGAACGTTTTTATGCCAGCATCCAAGAGGAAATTGATCACACCAAAACAAGACACACTCATAATCACAGATAACTGGAATGCAAACTTAGGGAGAAAAGCAGAAGAAAATGTAGTGGAAAATCTGGCCCAGGGGATGCACACTAAACATGGTGAAGGAGTCTGAGTGTGTCAGTCAGTGAAGCCAAGAGCAATGCTACAGGAGGTAAGGCTCAAATATAAGCCTAGAGATCAACTCACAGAGTTCTGCAAAGCCAACAGTCTGCTTATTACAAGTACATGCTTCAAGAAACTAAACAGATAGTTGTACACATGGCCATCACAAAGTTGGTCAATATAGAAATGACATAGAGTACATAATTGAAAATGGGAGATGGAAAAGCTGTATTCTCTCTAATGAAAGAAGACCAGGAGCAGTTAACAATTCCCCGTGGACCACAAATTGAACACCACAGTCTGGGTGGACCACAAATTGAACATGAGTCAGCAGTGTGATGCGGTGGCCAAGAAAGGCAATGCGATTCTTGGTTGCATCAACAGAAGCATAGTGTCTAGATCAAGGGGAGTGATAGTACCACTCTAGTCTGCTCCCCGCCTGGAGTACTGTGTCCAGTTCTGTGCACTTTAATTTTAAAAAGGATGTTGACAACCTCAAACAGTCCAGAGGAGGGCAAAAAGGATGGTTGAAGGTCTGGAAGAAATGTCTTACAAGGAGTGACTTAGGGATCTGGGAATGTTTAGCCTTACAAAAAGAAGGTTAAAAGGAGTTGAGCCGCATGGCCATCACAAAACACAATTGCAAAAATAGGTTACAGGCGATACCTTCATAGGCCACTATTAAAAATAAAAAGGAACTTGAAAGCTTGCAATGTTCCTTTTTTTATTTTTAATAGTGGCCTATGAAGGTATCACCTGTAACCTATTTTTGCAAAAAGAAGGTTGAGAGGGGATATGATAGCCATGTTTAAATATCTGAAAGGATGTCATATTGAAAGGGGACAGGTTTGTTTTCCAAGGCTTCAGAGACTAGGGGTCAGAGCAATGGTTTCAAACTACAGGAAAAGAGATTCCATTTAAACATCAGGAAGAACTTCCTGCTGGTTAGAGCTGTTCAGCAGTGGAATACGCTGCCATGGTGGGTGGTGGCGTCTCCTTCTTTGGAGGTTTTTAAGCAGAGGCTGGATGACCATCTGTCGGGGGTATTTTGATGAGGGTTCCTGCATGGCAGGGGGTTGGACTAGATGGCCCTTGAAGTCTCCTCCAACTCTATGATTCTATGATTCTATGATCACAAATGATAGTACCTGAAAGCAACTAGGTGTAATATGAATAACAGAGAAGATGGGGGAACATGGGAGTTGCTGGTATCGACATGTCCTCAGAGCAGCACCAGATTCTTACTCACTGAAAATCAATGGTCGGTGGTCACATATAGTCAACCAAAACAGAGATGGCAGGAGACCGTTAATAAGGACATGCGAGTTGTTGACCTGCATCCTGAAGACACGGTCAATTGGGCAAAGTGGCATTTGAGGAGCTGAAAAGCACACTCCACCACTGTAAAAAAATGCTAGGAAGAAGGAGAACAGTTAAATTTTAAATCCAAATGGTGGGTACAGCCAATAATAATAATAATAATAAATCAGAAAACTGAGCAATGGAGGAATTAGAATATATAATCAAGTGTAAAGATGTATTGGTGGTGATGTTGGCAAGTCTTCGGGTGCGAATCCCTAATCCAAGTCCAAGTCTTTGCTATCAAGTCTTTAGTATCAAGTGCAAGTCTGAGTCTTTGGTACCAAGTCCTGAGTCCCAAGTCCCAAATACAAGTCTTATATTCCTTTGAAAATAAGCTTTTTCACATTAAAAGGGGGAGAGAATGGGTGGGATGTGTTGGGGGGAGGTCTGAGGCTTGTGAACCACTTACTTTGTTCCCTTGTTCTTCCCACTAAATAAACATTAGTTTTTTTTTCAACAGCTCAGTTTTCAGGCAGGAATCCTTTTTTTAACAGGATGCAGACAGAAGGAAATTGCACTGCATCAATCTCTGGTGGCTCGTGCTGGATTCCTCCCTTTGTCCAGACTGGGTGGTGGTGGTGGTGGTGGTGCTGCTGCCGGCAGGTTTGAGTGAAGAAGGGTGGGGAGGGACACCTGCTTCTCCAGACCGGGTGAGCAGAGCTGCTGCTAAACTTGCTGCCACTCTGCTAGTTTTTCCATCATTATGCAAAGTGAATGTATGCATGCAAGCAGATGACTTATTTTCTTCTCGAGCATCTGTGCTCCTCGAGACCCAGGCATGTTCCCTCTTGGCAAAATGATGGAAAGGTTTTGCATCATATTTAAAATAAGATAAAATAAAATAGACTTGCCATATTTTGGGGGGGGGAGATAAAATGTAAAGCCTTTTTTCAAAACTAGGGCGGAAACAATGGGGGGGGGAATAGACAAGCCCAATGCTAATCTGTTTGAGGGATATTCCCCTCTGCAGAGAAGGGTCTGTGAAAGAGGTGAACCACAGAAAAAATGGCTCCCTTGCTATTTCTAGCCTAATAATCAAATACTGCAAGATGGTTAGCTTAAATTGCAACAGATTTATTTACACCCTGTCAACTAAGTTGTGACTGTCAGTGATGTGTTTGTGTTAACATCAGCATAGTTCCCTCCCTTCATACTACTGTGTTGTTATATTTTAATTTCTTCTTTTTTCTATCCTTTTTCCCCCTTTCTCTTTTTCTAGCTGTCAAGCTGTTCTACATGAATTATCTTCCCTTGCCTGCAAAAGTGGCTTTTCTCTCTTTCATTCAAAGCACCCGGCTCTGCCACCATTCCTTCATCTGGCCTGGCCATCTTAGACAGTGGGAATTGTGAGAGGGTGTGAGCTTTACTGAATGCTCAAATGAACTAGTTAGCATTAGAGACAGAATTGGTCCCTGTGACATTCTTTTTCTTCTGTGTACCATCTCAATAAGTAGCTGCACAGATCCACAAGGGATTCACAAGAAATGATGAACTCATCATACTAGGCAGAATGAGGCCACTGCTTCAGTTGACAGTACAGAAGTAGTGGTGAACTGGGACCAGGTTCCACCTTTGCTGTAGCCAACAGACAATAGGGTTGCAACGAACCAACTAATCCTAAAATTTCATTGTTTAGTCAGAAAGATGAAATTGCATCAGCAGATTTATCTGTGAAGAAGACAGTGCTGTTGCCAATTGTGTGAGGGGGTCAACACTCTGCTCCCACCTGGGTTGGCAAGAAAGCTTCAGCTATCCCTGAATATTGGGTGCAACCGAGTATGCTTCCAGAAGCATGAGATTCAGCTGCTGAAAGTCAGTTCTGACTCTGCAGCCTCCCCTGAGTTACAGTAAATTTCCATGGCAGACGGGTGAGGAAAATGACAGATGACAGCTGTATAGGAACAGGCAGAAGACAACTTGCTCATCTCTCCTCAATTCTGTACTGCTAAAAAGCTCCAATTGGAAAGAATGTGCTGTTTGGGTTGTGACAAGAAGTCTTTAATGGAATATTCTGCATTACTGAGCCTCCAAAACAGACAATATGAGAAGAACTCTTCAATGGTCAGATATTTGTCTTTGGGAACCTCAAACTTTTATTCTGGGTGTAATGGTCCAAGATCAAGTAGTATCATATATGGACTGATATTAAAGCAGCGATTTTTGAAAGTACAGTATGACCTCCACATCTGCTGATTTACCAATTGTGGAATCAGTTATCCGCGGTTGGCTAGCAGCAGGTGCGGGGCAGATCCGTGTCCAGTGGCGAGGAGGGAAAAGAAAAAGGAATTCCTGATGCCAAGCCCCCCTTGCCGCCGCCGCATGCCATCACCCTCCAGAGGGGTAGGATAGGAAGAGGACCCGCCTGGCCAACCAGCCTTTGAACTTCCTGCTCAGATCCCGGGCAGAGGGCTGGGAGTTTTGAACTTCCTTCTCCATCTCAAACTTCTGGTCCTCCGCCCGGGACCGAGTGGAAAGTTCAAAGGCCAGCTGGCCAGGCAGCTCCTCTTAAGTCCCCACCCCATCCCTCCAGAGGGCGGCTGGCATGCAGTGAGGAGGGTTCGGCATCAGTAAGTTTTATCCCCCCTTGCCCCCACTGCCGCCACCCACACCGGCTGGATGCCTAGCTTGGCAGTGAAGAGGGCGGCTGACTGCTGCCAGTGGCGGTGGCAAGGGGGGGGGAGAAAACTTATTGGGGCCTACCTCTCCTCACTGCCACCACTACCCCTGCAGGCTGGCTGCCAAGCCCGACAGCAAAGAGGGTGGCTGGCCGGCAGTGGCAGTGGCAAGGAGGGCTTGGCATCAGTAAGTCCCCCCCCCACTGCCACCACTGCTGGCCAGCATTTGGGGGTGTTGTGGCAAAAGCTTTCACTCCAGCAGCCTACCACCCATGTTGCCACTATTGTCCTCGGATAAGAGCATTTCCTCTTATCCGTGGATTTTGCTATCCGCGGAGGGACCTGGAACCAATCCCCCACAGATATGGCAGTCCTACTGTTTTGCATTTTTCCACATATAAGATTCCCCCATGTATAAGATGCCCCTCACTTTTCCAACCCAAAATTACAGTTTTGCAACTGCACAGTTCTCTCCTTGGCTTACTTCCATGTATAAGAGGACCCTCAATTTTTAGTCTAATAATTTTAGACTAAAACGCTAATAAAATATAAATAAAAACTCTTGAATAAAAACTCCTCAGTTATTCAGGTCACAGTGATCTATTTCCTACCTCACCCACTATTTCTGTGTGGCATTCATAGAACTGAA
Source organism: Phrynocephalus forsythii (assembly GCA_029282475.1). NCBI lineage: Eukaryota > Metazoa > Chordata > Lepidosauria > Squamata > Agamidae > Phrynocephalus > Phrynocephalus forsythii. The sequence continues at coordinate 2,624,784 of JAPFRF010000003.1, read as the reverse complement.
AATGACTAGTTTCCCGTGGATAATTTATTGTGGACTCCACCTCTGATCACTGGTGCTGAGACAATTTGCATGGCCAGGCTTTTTAAGCAATAAAGACAATTTTGCAGAATTCTAGAATATTTCTGCCATAGATGTGTCTTTTGGCAATGAGCGAAAAGGCTTATTCTCTTAGGTCTTTCGATATCCTTTTTCATATTCATTGCAACATCAGCTAAATTGTCAAAGATTTTAGAGAGAGTTTAATTTTGGACGCTTATGCCATAGTAAATTTTGTTACCTTTCAAGATGCCACAAGCCTCTCCGCCCCCCCCCATGTCTTCAGGTGGTTTTAGATTTTTCCAAATGTGGAAACATTTATGTGTGTAAAATATTTCTTTTGTTGCTAGGTCTCTAGGATTTCAGTCCCAAATTTGCTTATACTGTTTATTATATTCTAATCTGTTATGCATGTGTAAATCACATTTGACTGCTCAGTCAATCATTTAATCATATAATAAATAGAATAATGAAATTTAAATTGAACCACAACATGAACTCTGGTTAGCGTAGGCTTTCTCGAGAGTTAAAGGATAAGCAGATTAAAGAGAAGAGCGTATAACTTGGGTATCTACTGACTTTGAAAAGTCACCACTTTTAATCCCTGGCATTTTCAAATGAGTCTATGGAAAAACTCCTAATGAAAAACCCAGAACAGTTCAGATAGTCAGACCTTATTGGTTTAGATAGACTAGTGATCTGTGATGGGATAAAGCAGGTCCAGATGATTCTAGGAAGCATGTTGATTCAGCCAGAACAGGCCCTGCGTCTGTGAGAAAGTACCAGTCATTTCTCATATTTAACCTGGCAACGAAGTGTTGAAGTCACTTCATTCCTGCTTTATCGGGGGGGGGGGGGAGAGACAAAACCATTAGTCCATGGCTGAAAATCCTCTTGCCTGTGGAAGGATGATGGCATTAATGGCAGATATTTTGAGTAATTAAGTTTAGTAATTAAAAAGAATTCCTAGTTTTTGCCTGTGGCTTGTCAAACTTGGAAGGAATTAGTTTTTCAATGTACAGCAACTGTGGAAGCTGTTGGACAAAAGGATTAAGTCTTTAATTACCAAAACTTGCTGCTGCCATGTGATATTAGTGGCAATGAGAAAATTTTGGTAGGTAGGTCGCCCTTGAGTCACAGCAGGCAGTAAACTGAAGTAACAAGTCTGATGATTCACTGGGGTAACCTCTTCATTTCTGAAATGAGCAGCAGGAGCAGTTGCCTCAAGTAGCATTTGCTGTTTGTAGGTTGACATGCCCCACCTGCAAAGCTGTCTGGCCGATTTTCTTCTCACATCCAAGTCTGGCTTGGGCCCTGAAAAAGTGTTTCTGATGTGGGGGAGGGGGCAAGAGCTGGAGGCAGGAAAGGGGGGAGGGGGAGGGGGCTGGAGTCCGAAGGGCCTACCAGCTTTGATCACAGACCTGCTGCACCTTCGGAGTGGCTCTCCCCCCCCCCAAAAAAAAAGGCAGGAAGGGAAGCTCTGCCTTGTGCAAAGCAAGAGCAGCACCTCTGGGCCTCTGAAGGCAACTGGCCCCAGACACCTCACCGTCTGCCTGTCCACAAAAAACATGCAGATTATATCTCTATACCTCTACCTCCTCCGGGGTCTTTGACCCTTCTGGCTGAGGATAAGCAGGGACCACAGCCTCTCCCTTCTTGCTCCTGCACTGCCCTCTTGATCAGGCTGCCCTGAGCTGAAGGCTCACCACTAGGGTGTGCCCAAAAAGAAAAAGAAAAAGCACGTTCAGGAGGCGAGGCCGGCGGCGGATGCCTGGAGCGGCCGCTGCCTCCTCCTCACCTGTACTCACCTGCCTCTCCGACAGAGACCACCGGGCTCCCGAGGGCCGCCCACAGCTACCCCCGGGGGAAGGAGTTCCCTGCTCTCTCGCTCGCTCGCTCGCTCTGGGGCAGGCGGGGGACTGGGCCTGGCTGCTGAGCATCTCCATCCCCCCAGAAGCCTGGTGGCCACAGGTACACCGGGCACCGCCGAGCCAGCTCTGCCTGCCCGCCCGCGGGTGCTGCTGGGCTCTCCCACGGGCATTGCTTAGGGGGCGGGGGGGGGGGTACCGGATCGGGCAAGGCCCATCCCCCGGTGCTGCCTGCCTTACCTAAGGAAAAAGGAGAGCGCAAGCAGGCAGGCGGAGGGGGGGGGGCGCTCCTGCCACCTCGAGCTCTTTCTGCAGTGCGGGGGTGAGTGGTCCTCCACCCCACCCGCAGCGACAGAAGGAGTGCAAAGCACAACCCGGCTTGGCCAGGGGGATTGCCGGAAGGAATCGGGGCGGCGGGCGGGCGGGCGGGGGGCGCGAGGATTCGGCCGCCTGCTTTCCCCCCCGGGGTATACCGCGAGAGAGGCCCACATCCTCCGGAACCGGCACTCCTGGGGGAGAGGGCAGAGGCGGCAGGGGATTCTGGTTCCCTTTCAGTCGGGCTCTCTTTCCAGGCTCATCCTCTCTCCCGTCCCCCCCGCCCCCCCGGCTTCGTAATCCTCCCAGGATGGGGCTGCCGCCGGTCCCTTACCTAGGAGGCGATCGGGTGCTGCTGGATGCCTGGCCTCAGCCGCTCCGGAGGGCAAGGGGGGCTCCCAGCATCTCTCTCTCTCTCTCTCTCTGTGCGAGTGGCGGGGAAAGCCGTTCTCAGCCCCCCCCCGCCGCCGCCGCCGCCGCCTCCCGGCACGAAGGGGCTCCTCCGTGTTCCGCTCCCGGGCGCGCCTGCCGCCTTCCCGGGAGGGTGCCCCGCGATGCCCTGGGGCTTCCCGTCCGCGCAGCCCGCGGAGGAGGCAAGCAAGACGGCCGCCGCTGCTCCTGCAGGAGGGGCTCCAGGGCTTGGCGATTTGGGGCGGGGGGCGCGCGGAGGAAGGGGCGGGAGCGCGCGCAAGGGCGTCTGATGACGCGAGCAGCGGGAACGGCTGGCGGGGGCGCGGGCGAAGCGCGCTCGGCGGACCCACCGGGTGCCTCCAGGGCCAAAAGCGGGGGGCGGGCGGGCGGGGGCGGGGGGTAGTAGCCGGGGCGCGCCCGCCCGCCTGCCTGCCTGCCTGCCTGGTCCAGCGCCCCGCTCGGCGCACACGGGGCCGGAGCCTTCCAGCCGCCGCCGCCGCCGCCGCCGCCGTGCGCGAAGCCGCGCCATCCCCGCCGCTGGCCGGGGCTCCAGGAAAGGCGCGTTGCCGCCAAACCCCTTGCCGGGGCGAAGGAGAGAGACGCCGCGACGGGGCGAGCCGGGCCTGCCTGGCACCCGCCGAGCCCCCTTCGTGTCCGGCGGCACCCGAGGCGAGAAGGCACCCGCAGCCCCGCTGGACGGGCAGCCAGCCCCGCAGTGCCCGCCTGCTGGCCGGAGCTGGGCTGCCCTGCGGGGGCCCCGAGCTTCCTTCACGGGAACAGACCTTCGAGGCGGCTCGGGCGGCGGCCTCGGGGGTGTCGGGGGGGGAGGGGGCGAGGAAGCCACGGCCCCGCCCGGATGGCGCTCCCCTGGAAGGGCCGCAATTCAATGGCTTGCCCTGGGCGGGACAGCGCCTGGCCTCCTTGGCCTTCCGCGAGGCGCCACAGTGGGGGATTGGGGCCTGCCTTTGGGACGGGGTGCCCAGGGTCCTGCGGGTCCTGCCAAGCCACTGCCTCCCGGCATTAGTTATCTAAAAGGTCCCTTTATCTGCTGCTGCTCTGAAAGCCTCTTCTGTCAGCATAAACCAGAGGCCTCCTGCTTCTGATGATCAGGCATTATTATAAACACAAACATGGTCCTGTGGCCTTTCCTTCAGTGGGAGAACCCTGAGCACTAGAGAGATGATCTTGCTGCTCTCTCATCCCCAGTAAGGTTTAGGGTTGGCCGGTGGGTGGACCTCTGAGGATTTCTGTGTACCTGTCAAGGGGAAGAGAAGAGAAACAGTAAAAGGACAGCTCCAGAAAGATGGTGTCATGTTAACAGTTGGCAGAGACTGCACTGGATAGGGCAACCCTCTCTTTTGGTCTCCATATCCTCTGGAAAATAAAGGAAATTCTGTTTAGCATCACAACAATTTCTGTGGACAACCATGGACTCTTGTGCAACTCTTGGCTGGAAACTCTCTTTCTCTAGATTAGAAGAGTTTAAGTTTCAAGATGTAAACAAACCACCTCCCATGGTACTAGAGGTATGTTAGGTTGAGCTTCCAAACCATCTGTTGATAAGAAACCTTCAAGAAAAACCCAGAAGAAAGGTGCAGTTTCATTTCATTTCATTTGATTCCATTTTTTGGCAATGGGCAAATACTGCTATCCCAATCTTCAAAGGCAAGGGTAATAACTAGGAAACTGCAGACCAGTCATTATCACTATGTGTAACATGCTGTATTAATATCAGTCTGTAAAAAAATATTGATGGCAATGAGTGACTGCAGCACCCAGCATGGATTTATCAGGATTTCATCAAGAACAGATCATCCGCTGCTCTCTCCGAATTAATCATCTTCATCTCTTAATCCAGTGTTGGCAAACCTATGGCACCCAACATCACCCCTTCACAGCCACCTGCTGTACTGGCACTTTGCGAATAATTAGTGGGTTTTGAATCACAGTTTTGGCACTCAGTCTCTAAAAGGTCCACCATCACTGTCTTAATCTATTATTATATGCTCTTTGCTAGCTTCTTTTGGGGGTCATAAACTAGAAGATAACTAAATTAACACATCACAAATAAGAAATGGCTTCCCCAAAGGATGCTATGTTGTTGGTGTGTGCCAGGAGAAGCAACAAGAATGGGACTTCCCCCCCCCCACCTACCCCGTATTGAGGAGTCAAAAGGAGCAGATACTGATGTGCTGACCAAGACTATAAGAGTGAAGTCACAGCACAAAATTTTGATGTCACCTCCCCCCCCATTCATCTATTTTTAAAAGTATTTCCTCTTGTAGTGATTCTACAGAGATCTTCTGTAGTGTCCTGCACAGTACAAAATGCTTTCCTTTTCAACAATTCACAGCATCTGAATGTGAGAGCGCTAGTGTTTTTGTTATAAGTTTGTGCAGGGTTTACCATACAGAGCCCCCTGTTGTTTCATGGACCATTGGCCTGGAGGCACCTTCTTTTATTTTCACTGCCACCATTCAGGGTTACCCAGTTTAAATAACTGAGATCCAATCAAGTAGTAACATGAATAAAATAAAATAACATTTATTGAATACAATAAGTTGGTTCAGTTACAAACTTTCCTTGTGCATATTTAATTGATAATAATAATAATTTATTTATTGTCATTGTGTGTATATACACAGTATACACATTCAACGAAATTCAGACACCCAGAGACCAGATTCAACACACACACACACACACACACACACACACACACAAATCTTCAAACACTCTCACACACATTTAAAAAAACCCTTCAACACACACACATAAAAAAATCCCTGAACACTCCCCCCCACTCCCCTCTAAAAACACAAGCATCTACACAACAGGCTAGGTAATCCTGTCCAAGTGCTCACTGCTGGTGGTCCGTGAGTTCATTATTAAGTGCAATTATAGCTCTGGGATAAAAACTGTTCAGAAGACGTGTGGTCCGAGTTTTAATTGTTCTGTATCTTCTGCCAGAAGGCAACAGTTCAAAGACATTGTGAGCAGGATGAGTAGAGTCCCTCAGAATGTTGTGTGAGTTCCTCAAACAGCGAGATGTGAAGATGTCATCCAGGGTTGGTAGCTGGAGCCCGGTAACATTCTGGGCAATTTTAATTATTCTCTGTAGAGCTTTTTTGTCCGCTACAGAGCTGCTCCCATACCATGATAGCATGCCATAAGTTAGGACACTCTCAATGGTGCTGTGATAGTAAGACAGAAGTAGATGCTGAGATAAATTCATCTTCCTGAGCATTCTCAGGAAATACAGCCTCTTCTGTGCCTTCTTCACAACCATATTGGTGTTTGCAGTCCATGAGAGGGCCTCTGAGATGTAAGTGCCCAGATATTTAAAGCTACCAACCCTCTCCACCTCCTCACCATTTGTGTACAATGGTAAATGTACATCTTTCTTCCTCCTAAAATCAATTATAAGTTCTTTAGTTTTTTTGGTGTTAAGTATAAGATTATTTTCTTTACACCACTGAGTCAACCCTTGTACTTCTTTCCTATAAGCAGACTCATCGTTCTTACTAATGAGCCCCACCACTGTTGTATCATCTGCAAATTTCATGATTGTGTTGGAGTTATACAGTGGGGTGCAATCATGTGTGTACAAGGAGTCGAGGAAGGGGCTTAGCACACAACCTTGAGGAGCTCCTGTACTTAATACAAGAGTAGAAGAATGGTGGGATCCCATCCTTACTGACTGTGGCCTATCAGTCAGAAAATTTCTTACTCACAAACAAATCTTCTGATGTATACCCAAACTGGCCATTTTGAAAAACAACCTATTAGATAGAACTGTATTAAAAGCAGAGCTATAATCCACAAATAACAGCCTTGCATGTGTTCCCTGTTGTTCTAAATGGCTCAGTACAGTATGGACAACAATGGATATAGCATCATCAGTGGATCTGTTACTCCTGTATGCAAACTGAAACGGGTCCAGAGTAGATGGAAGTCTAGCCTTAATATAATCTAGCACAGTGCTCCCCAACCTTTTTGTCTCCACGGACCGGCATTTGTTTGATTATTTTCCCGTGGCCCGGGGTGGGGGGTGGGGAGGGGGAGATGGGGGTGTGGGGGGCAGGGGAGGGTGTGGGGCGGGGGATGGGGGGGAGGGGGGAGGGGAGGAGGAGGTGAGGGGGGGCTTGGTGTGTACCTTGGGGGGGGAGCGCGTGTGTACCTTGGGGGCACGGGATGGCGGCGGCGGCGGCCACTACTGGCGCACTCTTCCTCGGTGGGGCACCTCTGCGCGCCGCTGCCCTCCGGCTGCGGCCTTCGGGCGGGCGAGCGGGAGGGGGGAGGAGGAGGCCGGTGGGGGTGGCGTCTCCCGGCCCGGCGCCACAGGGACCGCCGAGCCGGCCGCGGCGGCGGTGGCAGATGTAGATGGAAGTCCTCCGGCTGCCCGCGGGAGAGAAGAGGGAGGAGGAGGAGGAAAAGGGGAGGCCTCCCCGGCCTCCCCAGGCGGCCCGGTGCCAACCACTCCACGGACCGGCACCGGTCCGCGGCCCGGGGGTTGGGGACCACCGATCTAGCACCAATCTCTCAAAACACTTCATAATAACAGATGTTAAAACTATTGGTCTATAGTCATTGAGAGATGCCACTACTGACTGCTTAGGGACTGTGTGGGGGTTCGTTTTCTGCTTCTTGACCATTTACTGAAGAATCACTGCTAGACTTCGGAAATTCATGAAAAATAAACGAATTTTTATTGGGTACATCGAATCTTAACGGTTCCGTGTCTTTCTGTTTACAACATTCTCCAACGGGAGATAATATAGGTAACTCCAAACAAGGACTAACAGTATTTTCCAACAACAAATTCTTATTTAGTAACATCTCGCTCCTCACTTGGGTGGTGGTTTGCACGTTATCCCTGACGGACCCTCGTATCGGCTCCCGTGATATGGGTATTGATGAGCCTGGGGAATATTCCAACCCCAACCTGGGATCCATCCTTTAGGATTCGGGTCTGTTCCCTTGTCCTTAATCTTTGGGTCTGGGTTGTTGGGATTCATGCAACCGGGAGGGTTAAAGACTGGTATCGGAAGAGGCAACCCAGTCTCCCCTTTTATCCATACCTCCGTCTTCCTCCTCACTCCCTCTCTAACGTCCCCAACCGTTCCCGTCCCCCGGGTCACTTCCCCCTCCCCTCTCGTCTCGCGCTTACTCTCGCGCCACTCTGTCTGGGTACTGGCTTCCCGGTATAATATTCTACTAGTTCTCCCTTCTGTTTGCACTCCCATCTCTCTGGCCACCTTCTCTAGATCCCTATTTACTTGTACCGTTGCATGCCCATAGAATCTAATTGGGAAATCTCCAAACCTTCCTCCAACTTGTACCTTTTTATCTTTCCCTGTACGAATCCAATTCTCTATCTGAACTCCTTCCTCTTTTGTCTCCTTCTTACATTCTATTTCACCCTCAGTTTGTGTACCCATATCCTTGGCTCTGATGTCTAAGCCTTCTATCCCTTCTCTCAGAACATCCCAGGCTATTACTTTATTAATAACTGCCAAAACTCCAGCAGTAACTTTTGAAGGTGTCCATCCTCTCATAGTCTCTTCCATGGTTCTGAGCTTTGGGTCATTCATACCACTGTCTGGTTTCATCCCCTCTAGATCTTTCTTATATCTTTTCTGTATATCTTCTCCTTCTTTATTCTCCTGGTCCTTGCTCGCGGACAAACCCACGCCTTTGGCATCTGGCTCCCTCTCACAGACTGGCACTATAATATATGTCTTCACGCAAGTAGGGACAGAGCACTGCAACAAAGATAGTAGATTAAAAATGTCTGTAAATACTCCAGCTAATTCTGCAGCACAGTCCCTAACAACTCGTCCCATGATTCCATCCGGCCCAGCTGCCTTCCTAGCATTAATATTCTGGAAAGCGCGTTGCACATCAGAAATCTGCAGTAGAAGTGGTTGTCTATCGGTAGTAGATTCTAATGGTGTGCTATTGATGGTCGATGCTGTAGTGATAGTGGTTTCAGTTTCCACTTCAAAACGGCTGAAGAATTGATTCAGCTGATCAGCCAAAGACTCACTGCTGCTAGACAGATTATTTTTAATATTCTGCCCCGTGATTTGTCGCAGACCTTGCCATACCTGACGAGGGTCAGAGCTCTCAAAATGATGTTCAATCCGCTGACAGTACATAGCTTTGGCATCTTTGATGTCCTTTTTCAATTTAGCTCTGGCCTCTCTGTACTGTAGTGCATCACCAGAGTGAAAAACAGCATTTCTGGCCTTTAACAGAAGGCACACATCTCTATTTAGCCAGGGCTTGTTGTTAGGAAACACCTGTACTTGTCTGGTGGTAGTGATAACATCAATGCAGCTTTTGATATAGAACAGTACTGTCGAGGTATATGTATCAACATTGTCCTCCTCAAACAGTGCCCATTCAGTGCTCCTAAAGCTGTCTTGAAGTTGCTCAGATGCACCTGCTGGCCACACTCGTATTTCTCTGGTTGATGGTCTGATTCTATTAACGAGAGGTCTGTATGATGGAATCATGAACAGAGATATATGATCTGACTGTTCTATATTGGGCAAAGGCTTAGTCTTGTATCCATGCATGATGTTACTATATACTTGGTCCAAGGTATTTTTCCCTCTGGTGGGACAGTCAACATACTGATAGAACTTAGGGAGAACAGTCTTTAAATTGGCTTGATTAAAATCACCTGCAACCACCAGCGCTCCCTCTGGGTAAGCCTGCTGCTGTTTGCTAATAGCAGTTAGCAGGTGACCCATAGCTGTAGTAGTGTTTGCATCAGGAGGTATATATACTGCAGTTTATTATAACAACATTTGTAAGGAATTTAAATTTATGAGGGTCCCGTGCCAGCGTGCCTGCGCTTCATGGGCTGCAAAAGACCAAGTCTGAGTCTCAGGAGACGAGAAAAGAATTTATTGATTGATCAATCAGGGGGACCCGACCCGGTGTAAATTCCAAGTGAGGTCTCCGCCCAAGCATTGGAAGGCGATACCTTTTATAAGGTTCCTCTATTCTTTGTCTTCCCTTAACTGAAATTACATCATACACACACCTGCTACATACATCAAATACTAATTGACACTTTTTAGTCATTTATTTCGTATTTCTGACACTTGCCTAAAAGTTCTAACTGGTACGTTTGATCTCCTCCCCTCACAGGCAGGGAGGGTAGGATCATCCTTATGTCCTTGGACATTTGACAGTTACAAACACCAGACGCTGAGATAAGGCCTCCCTGGTACGCCTTGGACACACGTTAATTGCTAGTGTGTGATCCTCAAAGCTTAGGAACTTAATTGGATCCTTGAATTCATAATTGCTTTTGCTGACTTAGCGGAAGTTCCTTTCTCTATTCTAGCCGGAAAGGCTTGACCAAAGATTCTAAGTTTACAAGAATACAAATGTAGATACATGTGAATGTGATACATATATGTATATATATATATATATATATATACATGGAGTGCTTAAGTGAATATAACTACATTATTCGTGTCACTAGTGTGGCTATATATATATATGTATTGCTTAGAATACATTGTTGTTGAATACATGAGGGCTTGTCCATACCTGTGGTTAGTAAAGCAGCCATATATATTTATAAATATATAATTAGTCAAATGTCCTCCCTTACACTCGGCCCTGAACGGATTTCTGGAAATTTATGCCAGTAAATTTCCCAGAAAACGCCATGGACTTGTAAGGGACGAACAAAACATATCAAAGGTATATGTACAAAAGTGTGAACATTGCGTGAGCCCCCCCTATGTCATTCCTGGGGTGAGATGGTCTTCATGGCTCATGGAAGGACTTTTTATTTTCCTGACAAAAATTTAGGCAGGGCAGTCAGAAAAACATTCTCAGTCCTTTTTCCCCAAAGGGCTTATAGGCACAGTTCAAGAAAATGAATTATCATAAAATGATTTGTGGCGTCTCAAGTCAGGGGGACGATCAAATAGGTGAAGGCCAAAGAAATACCCCTCAATTCACTAGGGCACTTTCTAGAGTAAAATGTTAAGTTAACAGATGAAGTGTTGCCATGCTTGGGATGTAAGAAGACCCCCTGGTCGGACCCACAGACTGCAACGGATGGATATGTTCCATGGACCACAGCATTTAAGTTTCCCCTGTTGGAGAAATGCATCGTGGTCACAGCAGTATAAGGTGACCTCCCAGGCCATGTTGTACACTTCTCAAAGATCCCAAATTCTCAACTTTTGAAGGGGGCTGGCATAAGAATTTTTTTGATAATATTGTGATAGACTTGGATATCAGGATCCCCGTCCCAAAGCGATAATTAAACATGCTTTAAACAGCAGATTTGTTCATTACCTTATTTTAGGACGATCATGAAACCCAAATAAATTTGCCTGCCACAGCAGTGCACATGTGAGATATCGTGTTTGTGTGTTTGGTAGTCAGGCTGAGAACCCTGAATTCTAACAAGGCACCACACTGTAGGTTCATTTTGCAAACCAAATACTTATAAGGAAAATATGCCCTTCTTAGCCCACCAAGGAAATATGTGGGCCAGGCTACTTTGCCAGGTTTTTTCCAACCTTATTTAGGTGTGTGTGGTGTGCATTCAAACTCAGATAATAGCAGGCTGTGCAGAATCACCCAGTTGTGTGTGCATTCTCAAATGATAGACATTTGCAATGATACTAAATAAAGGTAATATACATATCATGAAGGCTGAAAAAGGCAGACACATCTAGATGGTGCTTAGAAAAACCCACCTTGCGCCATACATTTCTCATGATAAAGTCATGAATGAGCCGTTGAAATCCGGTCAGAAATGTCTCTGTGGCTGATAGTTTACACACAAAAATCTGCCCCGTAAACATGGGGCCAAGATTAGTTCATCAGTGTCTTTGGTGAAGAAAATAATGTAGATATAGCTACTTCATAAAGCCCTTTTTCTTTGGTATAAAGGCTCTGAACACCCATGGGCACCAAAATGTCTCTCATTCAATACAAATTGCATAGAAAGGCAAGTCATAATCTCTGGCACTCAATGCTTTGTGAGTAAAAAGCATTTTCAGTGGCAAAGCATGATAAAAGGGCACATCCAGAGAGGCACTTCAGTAAGAGTTTTCACAGTGACTATCAATAATAGAATAGAGCACAGGGTAATGTAAATATGTAAAGTTGCTCTGGAGCCTACCGTGCGCAGAGAAAAAAAAAAAAAAAAGCGCTCACTTGTCGGATGCTGGGAGGCTGGTATGTGCGTGTGTGGCAACACAAGTTCATGGTGATCCAGGCACGCGCACAGGCATCAATGAAGGTCTGAAAGCAGTATTTAAACCCCAAGTCTCTGTCCCGGTGAAAAGGGGGTTAAATTGCAGACGTGAAGTCTGTTGGCCGCAATCCAAAACAAGAGTCAGTGGCTGTTTCAGACCCACTCTCTCCCCCCATAAACAAACAGAAAAGAAAAGAAAAAAAGAAAATGAGAGACAGGAAGACAGGATTTTAATCTGTCAACCTGAGTTGAAAGTGAATCCGCAGGCTGCTTTGGGACCCTCCGAAGTATCAAACGCACGCTGTCATCTGGGGAAGGATGGGCAAGGATGCGGTGACCACAGGTCAGGTTCATGTTGTCGCCTGCCGTCCAGGGTGAAGTCATCTAAGGCATAGGGGCAATCTACAGCAGAGGGCAGAAGGCGTCACCGGTCAGGCCTCACTCCCTCTCGGTCGCGGGGTACGGGTCACGCTGGGTGAAAAGGCTGACATCACTGGATCCTGGAGCCCACATCGATCGAACTCGCGGAGCGAAGTCATCACGAAGATGGCATCATCAAAGGCATCAAAGGCGGGGAGGGGAGGTCCAGGAGGGATGGCAGAATGGAGGGCAGGAGGGTCCCCATCTGAGCATCTACGACCGGCGGCGTCAGCTTTCCAAACCCGACCGACTCCGTGATCCAAAAATAAAGAACGGGCGGGCGTTTTTCCCAGAGCAAAAACCCGTCCTCCAGGATGTACCTGGGTAAGAGAAGAACAGACACACGACCACAAACAGACAAACACAGAACACAAACACACACAAAATGGCCCCTCAGCTGTCCTTGTGCTGCCAGGCAGGGTGGTATAGTCTATCTGACAGTCTCGGAAAAAAAAATGTCGTAAAAGGCAGATTGAAGCTTTCCTCTTCGTAAAACCAGTACGTGAAGTAAGGGGGGGGGGAGTCTATGATGAGGACACCTCTGCACATCAGGAGATATGCACAAGTTCAGCTGGCCCCAATGAGCGCTTGCAAGGTGTAGGTGCTCAGGTGTCCCTAATCAACCACAGATCCCATCCCCAAGTCAAATTGCTCTTCTACACGGGGACAACAAAAGGTGTAGCTGGCAGAATATCCATGAGATGCAAAACAGGGTGTTTCTCCAGCGTCTTCCCGTGTGGAAAGAGACAGACAGACAGACAAACAAGCAACCACACACAAGAATGGCCAAGCAATCTGCAGATCTCCAGGTGTGATAGTGCTACATGCAGTACACTGTGTGCAGATTTCTATGGCACAGTGTAGTGCAGGCTATGAAAAAAAAAAAGGCCATAGTACACAGCTGCACTTCAGTAGTTTTGCACAAGTTCAGCTGGAACAATATTCCATAGCCACGCTACTAGGCTCCCTGTGAAATTTGGAACAAATTAATAATGTGCACTGCAGAGCCATCCTTCAAAATAGGGAATCTTGCCCTTTACATACAGGTTTCATGTGCACAAAAAAAGGAAAAAGAAAATCGTTAAGTCCATATTGTTTTCTAAAAAGAAAATAAGCCTCATTTTCCTCAGGGGAGCTCCTGAGACCAGGTGTGATTTAAAAGCTGCACCAATACACTATGTACATTTTAGTGGCCAGGCGAGCCTTTTACCGCCTATGGCAAAAAGATAATTCTTATATTCTTAAGAGTCATTAAAATCGCAAGTGAAATCACTATCCCAGTAGCGTTTGAACATATCTTCTAAAAATCTAATTAAGAAATTTGTGCACTATGTTGGGCAAGCAAGGCTCCTCTTAAGTTCTAGTGTTTAAGCCTGCCTTAACTGTAACGCTTTGGGATGGACTTGTAAGTTACTTCAAAGGCAAAAAAAAAATATGCTTGCAGGACAGCTTACAAAGAGGGGAGGGGGCTTTAGTGTGCTGTCACATCCTAAAAAAAAATAATCAGGTTTCTCTTGTGTCCTTTTTCCGAAGAATTCTTTTATTCTAAAGTTTCTGATAACAAGATTTTCACCTCTTATTCTTTGGCAAAAATACCTGAAAGGTGTGTTTGATTCCAAGGGTTTAATTAAATTAAAACGTGACGTTTTGGGGCCGAATTTCTGGATTCTTTTCTAAACAATAGACTCCCCTTTCCCTCTCCCCCTATCCAGGAGGAAAAAAAAAAATGCTGCAAGTCGGCTAGAAGCCACCTCTTTATGCTTTTAAGGCAGCACGGAAAATTGTGGTCGTTCCCGTAAGTGGAGAGGAGTGACCTTCTGGCCATTGCCTATAAAATTTACTGGCTTATGGCTTTTAGGGGTCAGTTTATTCCCTTCGCTATGCATGCATTAGGTTGATGTGTTCAATATAAGTTTTGCGTCCAAGCTCTATCAAGTGGCTTGGGAGAGAAAGGAGGGGTTGGGAGTTGTTATCCTGCCTTGCCCTGCAAGGGGGCCCCGAGAGCAGAAAGAGAAAGGAGGGGCTGTCGACTTTTAAATTCCCCCGCGGCTGCCTTTTACAGCCTGAGGCAAGCAGATAATCTCCTGTAATTACTTCTGTAGGCAAATAATGCCTAGATAGGATAGAGAGAGAGAGACTAAGATCTTCTCCCCACTTTTCCTTCGTCTAAAAAAAAAAAGGTAGACTTGCGCAGTAGGATAGTTGTTGGCAGTTTTGTCCTGAGAATCTCCCTGTGTTTGAAATTAAATTGCCTGGTCTTTTATCAAATGTTCTTAACTACTTTTGGAGAAGGGAAAAAAAAAAAAGCATTGATTCTACTTTCTGTCGTGGCCAGCTGCCAGAAGGGGCTCAGCCCCTGATTTGATTTCCTGCTTTTGATTATTAATAGTTCAGAAATAACGTCCCTACCTATCTCCTCATGTGGTGCATAGCAACCCTTAGTTCTGTTTAAAGCTTCCATGTCCAAGGAGTTGGGCATTGGCGTAGCTGGAAGTACCTCCTGAATGCTTGAATAAGGCAATTCAGGGGTACGCATCCCCCATCTAGCACTTCCTGTCCCCTCAATGCTCCGTGCTCTCCTCCTGTTCCCTCAACATCATACCTATCCATCCCACTTCTGTCTTGCTGCCTTCCTTCTACTATTTTTTTTTCCTTGTAAAATATCCCTTCAGCTGGTAAATTTTGTTGCGTGACCAGCCAGTCACAAAATATGCGGGATGTTGTTTATCCCTGAGTATTCAAAAGTATTTTTCTCACTGCCCATATTCCCCTGGTATTATCAAAATTGCTGGAGGGGTCTCCTAGTTGGCAGAGTTTTTAGTCTCTTATATTAATTAACTAAGACGTCCCTGTACATTCACACACCTCTTGCTAGCAGGTCATAATTGGTCTGTCCTCCCTGAGGGCTAGAATCTTAATTTGAGATGGTAAAGTCCTGCCTCATCCTAGTTAGAGGGGTTCTTCTTAAAGCTTACTCATGTTCCATTTAATACTAAAATCATTACTTCTGGTGGCAGAATTCCAATGTTACCACATCGCACATCAAAAGGGGGCATAAACTGCACTAATTTATCCCCATAGGTTTACTTTAAAGGTCTAACTGTGTTCCTATGATTTCTCCCACACAAGCATCAAACGGACTCGCACCTCAACAATCAAATGCCCATCATACACGCCAACATGTGATTCAGCAACCATACACAACTCTCCCACATTTCTGTTTCCCCAGTTAACTGCAAATCCCTTGCCTAAGAATAGATCTTTCTAACTTCTCTAAAATCAAACGAAGATGGTGGAACTCCGTTGGTATTGTGGGGCAAAGATTGCCAGTCTTTGCCCCTGCTTAAGACACAGGGAATGGCCACTTCCCTGTGGTTACCAAAAAGAATTCAACTTAACACCCACATATATATTCAAACATTAATAAATCCTCTGAGGAAGCCAGAGCAGTGCTCTGCTTCTAATTCTTCAAACACTTGGGGAGGGGGACACTAGGGTTCCTAGAGAGGAGCTCTTTTCCACCCTCGGGGACCTCAGAGTCTCTCAACTCTTAGTCCTCCCTGGTCCGCGGGATGCTAGAGACACACAAGTGTCCCTTCTCGTCTTCCTCCCTCCCCGGGCCGACTCATAAGAATCCGCAATCTTCTCCACTCCACAGAGCTGTTAGATTCGAACTCACGCCACCCCACAACTAGTTTTCTCTTCTTACCAGATTTCTTTTGCGCAGTCCTCTTTCAGTTCCTCCGTTGTTCTGCTTTGTTTCTCCTTAAATAACAGTATTGTGTCCAATGCTGATAGAACAAGTCTCCTCTCAAAATCAGAGGGTCCGGACTAGATTTGTTCCAGGGTCAGCATGAATTCTTACTGTGATTTAAGTCAGACTCCCAAGAGCGCTGGGGCAGTGGCACTTTTCCCGCCAATGCACCAGAAATGTAAGGAATTTAAATTTATGAGGGTCCCGTGCCAGCGTGCCTGCGCTTCATGGGCTGCAAAAGACCAAGTCTGAGTCTCAGGAGACGAGAAAAGAATTTATTGATTGATCAATCAGGGGACCCCGACCCGGTGTAAATTCCAAGTGAGGTCTCCGCCCAAGCATTGAAGGCGATACCTTTTATAAGGTTCCTCTATTCTTTGTCTTCCCTTAACTGAAATTACATCATACACACACCTGCTACATACATCAAATACTAATTGACACTTTTTAGTCATTTATTTCGTATTTCTGACACTTGCCTAAAAGTTCTAACTGGTACGTTTGATCTCCTCCCCTCACAGGCAGGGAGGGTAGGATCATCCTTATGTCCTTGGACATTTGACAGTTACAAACACCAGACGCTGAGATAAGGCCTCCCTGGTACGCCTTGGACACACGTTAATTGCTAGTGTGTGATCCTCAAAGCTTAGGAACTTAATTGGATCCTTGAATTCATAATTGCTTTTGCTGACTTAGCGGAAGTTCCTTTCTCTATTCTAGCCGGAAAGGCTTGACCAAAGATTCTAAGTTTACAAGAATACAAATGTAGATACATGTGAATGTGATACATATATGTATATATATATATATATATATATATATATATATATACATGGAGTGCTTAAGTGAATATAACTACATTATTTGTGTCACTAGTGTGGCTATATATATATATGTATTGCTTAGAATACATTGTTGTTGAATACATGAGGGCTTGTCCATACCTGTGGTTAGTAAAGCAGCCATATATATTTATAAATATATAATTAGTCAAATGTCCTCCCTTACACATTAAACTCACGTGGCAAATAAAAGGGGCATCATTTCACTGCTAGATACTCCAAATCAGGAGAACAATGAATATCCATTATTTTAACATCTGTGCCCCAGTTGTTATTTATGTAAACACAAATCCCTCCACCTCTGCTCTTCCCAGATTCAATAGTTCTATCTGCTCTAAGTGCTGAGCGTCCTTGTAGCTGTATAAGCTCCTGTGGAAAGGAAGGATCCAGCCACGTCTCTATAAGGACCATAGCACAGCAATCCCGGATATTTTTCTGCAGAGAGATAGTAAGTTCCAACTCCTTGATCTTATTGGGAAGAGATCTAACATTTGAAACAAAAAGACTTGGCAATGCAGGCTTGTAAGGATTTTTACTTAGCCTCACTCGAAGTCTGGCCCTGCAGCCCCTCTTCTGCTTGTGTTTCCTCTGTTTTCTTTTCTTTCTGGCAGGGAAAGCAGGGGGAGTAGCCCAAGGATATGCAGGCCCTCTGATAAGCTCAGCTGGAATGTTGTAAATTGAAACCTCCTGGCTGCAGCCTTCTCTGCCGATAGTTAAAAGCTCTTGTCGACTGTAAATTACTTGTGCCCGAATGTGCAGAGTCCATAGTAAAAAGTAGACAAATAAAACATTAATTAAAAGATACCGATCTCTGGAGTGCCAAGCCGCTGCAAGTGCTTGCGCCACCATCTTGGTTCAGTTTGAGGCAAACAACTGAAAGTTACTTTAAGCAGTTCCCCTCAAATTTTGTCCTTTTCTTTCCCCAAACCTTTCTCATCTGTCTCATATCTCAGCTCTTTTTCTCTTAATTGTTCCCTATCTCATCTCACAAACCTCAGGCTGAGCTTTTTTAAGCACCTGGGCTCCGCCTCCATGCTCCTTATTTGGGCATAAGTATTAACCCTTTACACCCTCCTGTATAGCCACTTTTGCCATGAAAAGGGCAAACACCACAGTTTGTGACTAATAAGGATTGTTCTTTACATGGCCCAGCTGCAGATTTACTAAAATTTTGGAAAAGCTTTATTTATAATGTTGCTCTTATTCCTTAATAGTCCTAGAATCTAATGCTGACTGGAAGTGTGAACTGATTCATACTGTTTTATTCAAAAGCTTAAGATTTTTATCTGTTTTTTCGTTATGTTGATCTATGCTACACCAGCAAAATTTCAATTAGAACATGTCAAAATATTCATCATGGCATTTCCTTCCTTCCTTCCTTCCTTCCTTCTTTCTTATTCTATTTATATCCTGTTCACTCTTTCCTTCAGATGGAAGATTTGCTTCCTTTCCAGTATTCCAGCAGTAATGTGAGCCAAGCTCAGTCCTTCACCTGGCATCATGCAGCTTAACCTGGGATACGCAGAGTCCGGTTCATGGCTGGGTTGAATGGAAATATGACTTTTGAGTGTTGCAGTAATATTTATAGGACTGTTTTGCTTGATTTATAGATATTTTTTGACAGGCAAGATTTCAGGGAGGAGGCCCATGAACCTTTCCTACCAGGATTTGAGTTCTGACACTACTTGTTCCTATTACTACTCCAAGTGAATCTTGTCTCTTCTGAGTACAAAAAGGGAACAAGGATATTTTCAGGAGAAATTTTTGAGTCACCCAAGAGTAGAGTGAAGGGTAACTGAGATCATCTGTGAGAGTATTGTCAGTCTGTTCTTGAATTCAGACACAAGGTCATCCAGTATATTCGTTTCACACTTGATGTCAAGAAAATAGTGGCAGCTGATGCATGCTATGGGAAATTGATTCATGATCAAATGAAATACAGTAGTTATAATTTGGCCCAAGAGTTCGCAATTGCTTAAAATTCCAAGCAGGATACAGTAATATATTTTTGGCCAAGAGACCCAGATCTCTTGTTCCTATTTCAAAGTCAGGGAAGAAAGGAAAGAACAAAAAGAGGCAGCAGTGGGTGGCACCACTCAGTAGGTGCTGAACCCAGGTATTATTTTGAGGAAGAAAACCAGAAAAAGTTCCTTATGCACCCTCTCCTTCCTTCCTCCTCACTGTCCCTTCTTCCCTTCCAGCCAGGAGGCAGACACAGCACCCAACTGCTGGTCTCCTCTCATCTTGCTAAAGGGACCATCCCACCTCCTGGAGATTTGCATGTCAATCCGAGCTGCACCACACTGTCTCCCTGCCACCCCAGAGGAAGCCAGGTGGAAGTGACCAAGTGCAACTAAGCAGTGCCAGGGAATCACCTCTACCACCACCACTATCCTCTCTAACTCTATCAGTAGCTTCCTTGGCCTCACCAGATGTTGTGCTGCGGCGGCTGCTGCAATGCCCCTTAAGTTGCCATGGTCTAGCTCCCAATTCTTAGAGAGAGAGGGGGGGTGGGGGAAGGGGTGGGAGGGGCAGAGTAACCCACTCTCTCTGTTTTTTTTCTAGAGCCAAAGGGCATTGGACAGCTGATGTGACCAGGAATAGGGATGGCATTTCAAGAAATTTCCCAAGAAGTCTCCACATTGGTCTGTCTCAGCACTTTGGCAAATGAAAAGTGGAGGGGGTTCAGACTGCTGTAGCACTGTGAAGACTAACAGTTTTGTTTCAGTGTGAAGTTTCATTTATCAGCGTTGACTCCCACAGTCACTGAGATCAAAGTGGATCAAAATCCACTTATTCAGATGCCTGAGGAAGTGGATTTTCATAAAACTGTTTGCCTTTAAAATGCCTTGATAGTTTGCCCCCTTTTCTCCCCTTTCTCCTCTATTGCTAGCATATTTCAAGACAGACTCTTAATAGTGCAGATGTGATGCCTGATTATATTTAAATGCATTTTACAGTATTTTTCTATGTATAAGACTATATTTTGTCTAAAATTGTTAGACTAAAAATTGAGGGTCATCTTATACACGGAAATAAGCCGAGGAGAGAACCACACAGTTGCAAAACTGTAATTTTGGGTTGGAAAAATGGGGGTTGTCATATGCATGGGGGTATCTTATAATATGAGAAAAGATGGTATGTTATAGTAAGTATTTTGTTTGAAATGCACTTGGTTTGATAAGGGGGCAAGTGAGACGTCTGGAATGCTGGTAAGAATGGTTTTGATCAGCTGGGAGAGAAACTTGATCAGGAAAGAGTGTGTCCATAAGAGATAGTGGTGTCTAGAAGAGTTCTGTCTGTGTTCTGGATTACAGCAGTCTGGTCTAAATAGGCTGTGTGGGTTTGAAATTAGAAGTTGGGAGTTGGAGGAAGAAGATACAGAGAGTGAAGAATAGTATTGAACAAATTTAAAGCTATGAATAAATAACATTCTTTTGACTCTTATTTTCATGAGACCTTTCTATTCAAGCAGAGTGGTATGGAGTTCAGCACCTGAGGGCTGGCTATGTGATAGGGTGTTCTAAGGACCTGAGTGAAGAGGTAAATGCACACACAAGTAGAGATATAAAATTTCCAGAAATTTTGAAGCTCGGAAAAAACTCAATTTTCCCCATTTGGAATTTTTTGGAAATATTGAAAAAAATGCTACATTAGCACTCCTCACCCCCTTTCACAGCTTGAAAGTCATTCTGTTACTTTATAAACATAAAATATGACTATGGACAATTGGACTTGGCATAACATTATCACAACTAGCATATTAAAATATAGTGTATCCAAGCAATTATTACAAACAGAATCTACGTTTAAAATAATATTTATTAGTAATTGTAGGTAACAAGTCTCCTGAACTGTTTACTACTTTATGTGGAACAAAAAACTTCTACAAAACAATGTTTAAAAATCCAGCTGACACTCTGAGCAGGAAGACGTCTTCCTCCCACGAATGGGAATTACATCAACCAACATATCAGGAACTTTGCCGCAGATGGAGGACACCAAGGATAGACCAGAGGGACCAGTGCCTGCTGCTGTCCCTGGCAGCATCCCAGGGTGAATCATAGAATCATAGAGTTGGAAGAGACCTCAAGGGCCATCTAGTCCAACCCCCTGCCATGCAGGAACCCCATCACAATATTTCCGACAGATGGTCATCCAGCCTCTGCTTAAAAACCACCAAAGAAGGAGACTCCACCACCCTCCGTGGCAGCATATTCCACTGCCGAACAGCTCTAACTGTCATGAAGTTCTTCCTAATGTTCAAATGGAATCTCTTTTCCTGTAGTTTGAAACCATTGCCCCGAGTCCTAGTCTCTGAAGCCATGGAAAACAAACCTGTTCCCTCTTAAAGATGACATCCTTTCAAATATTTAAACATACCTACCATATCCCCTCTCAGTCTTCTTTTTGAAAGGCTAAACATTCCGAGTTCCCTAAGCCATTCCTCATAAGACATTCCCTCCAGACCCTCAACCATCCTGGTCGCCCTCCTCTGCACCCGCTCGAGGTTGTCAACATCCTTTTAAAATTGAGGTGCACAGAACTGGACACAGTACTCCAGGTGGGGTCTGACCAGAGCAGAATAGAGTGGCACTATCACTTCCCTTGATCTAGACCAGGGGTCCTCAACCTAAGGCCCCGGGGCCGGATGTGGCCCCCCAAGGTCCTGAATCCGGCCCCTGGGACCAATTGCAACCGCCCCACCTACCCCCTGTTTTGGGAGCAAGCCAGCCTCCGCAGCTGCTTTCGGACTGGGATCCGGCCCCCAGTGGTGTCTGGGTGGTGGTGGACCGGCCCGCTGGTTGAAAACTTTGAGGACCCCTGATCTAGACACTCTGGTTCTGTTGATGCAACCAAGAATCGCATTGGCTTTCCTGGCCGCCGCACGACACTGCCGACTCATGTTCAATTTGTGGTCCACCAAGACTCCCAGATCCCTTTCACAGGTACTATTATCCAGCCATGTATCCCCCATCCTATATCTGTGCAATTCATTCTTTTTACCTAGATGCAGCACCCTACATTTCCCTCTGTTGAAATCCATTCTGTTAGCTTTGGCCCAGCAGTCTAGTCTGTCAAGGTCTTTTTGGATTTTCATCCTATCCTCTAGGGAATTAGCAACCCCTCCCAATTTGGTATCATCTGCAAATTTAATTAGCATACTCTCTATTCCTTCCTCCAAGTCATTAATAAAGACATTGAACAGCACTGGACCCAGAACAGAACCCTGGGGCACCCCAGTGGTCACGTCTCTCCAAGCTGAAGAGAGGCCATTTATGGTCACCCTTTGATTGCGATCAGTCACCCAATTACAAATCCACCTGACAGTAGCACAATCTATCACACTTTCTACTAACTTCGTAGCAAGAATACCATGGGGAACCTTAACCTTACTAAAGCCCAGATAAACAATATCCACAGCATTCCCCTCATCCACTAGGCCTGTAATTCTATCAAAGAAAGAGATCAAATTAGTCTGGCATGACTTTTTTTAAAGAAACCTGTGTTGCCATCTTGTAATGACAGCATTGTTTGTTAAATAATTGCAGACTGCCTGTTTAATAATCTGCTCTAGGATCTTTCCAGGAATTGAAGTCAAGCTGACTGGGTGGTAATTATTTGGGTCCTCTTTTTTCCCCTTTTTGAAGATGGGGACAACATTAGCCCTCCTCCAGTCGATGGGGACTTCCCCTGTTCTCCAGGATTTCTCAAAGATTATTGCCAATGGTTCTGAAATTACTTCTACCAGTTCTTTTAATATCCTTGGATGTAATTCATCTGGCCCTGGAGACTTAAATTCATTTAATGCTTCCAGGTGTTCCAGTACTAGCTCTCTACCAATTCTATGTTGCAAGTCCCATTCTACCTCATCTACTCTTTGTCCCAGCAGATCTCTTTCTTCCTTTTTGGAGAAAACGGAGGCAAAGAAAGTGTTGAGTAGTTTTGCCTTTTCCTTGTCTCCTGTTAGTAACTTGTTATCCTCACAACGCAGAGAGCCTATCATTTCCTTATTTTTCCTTTTGCTGCGGACATAACTAAAGAAACCCTTTTTACTATCTTTAATTTTGCGCTTTAGCTTTTTTTTTACCACCCCTGCATATATTAGCTGTTTGCTTATATTCCTCTTTGGTGCATTTCCCATTTTTCCATTCCTTGTACTTGTTTTTCTTTATAGTTAGCTGAGCTGAATGTTCTTTAGTAAACCATTGTGGTTTCTTTAGACCTCTCCCATTTTTTCTTCTTGTTGGAACAGTTTTAAATTGTGCCTTTAATATCTCGCTTTTAAGGAACTCCCATCCATCTTGGACTCCCTTCTCTTTCAGTGTGTCGGTCCATGGAATCACAGCCAATAATTCCCTAAGTTTACAAAAATTGGCTTTCTTAAAGTCCAGGATTCTTGTTTGACTATGCTTAGCTTCACCTTCCAACTGTATAACAAATTCCAAGAGGGCATGGTCACTTTTACCTAAAGATCCCACCACTTTGACCCCATTTACAAGGTCATCCTTATTGGTTAAGACCAGATCTAAAATTGTTTTGCCTCTTGTTGCCTCCTCTACCTTCTGGGCCATGAAATTGTCTGCAAGGGCAGTAAGGAATTTGTTAGACCTTGCATTCTTAGCTGAGTTGGATTGCCAGCATATATCAGTATAGTTAAAATCTCCCATTATTACTACATCTCTCCCTTTTGACTGTGTGGCCATCTGCTCACAGAAGACATCATCCCACTCCTCCGGCTGGCTTGGGGGTCAATAATATACCCCCACAGCGACATCCCTCCTAGTTTTTTTCACCCCTGATTTTCACCCAAATACTCTCAACATGGTTCCTCTGCTGTTTATCTTGTATTTCTTCAGCAGTGTAAATGTCCTTAATATATAAAGCTACACCTCCTCCTTTCTTACTCAGCCTGTTCCTTTGAAACAGGTTATACCCTCCAATGACTACATTCCAATCATACGTCTCATCCCACCAAGTTTCAGTGATGCCAATTATATCATATTTATTTTGCTGTATTAGGAGTTCCAGCTCCTCTTGTTTGTTCCCCATGCTCTGTGCATTGGTGTAGAGACATTTGAGGCTACATGTGCTTCTTACATGTCCTTTGCTTTATTATGTATTGGGTCCAGACATAACAGCATGCTACTGTAGACGTCTTTATTCCACACACAACATGCATAACACAACACACACATTTCCATAAATACCCGTAGCTCCACCCCCCAGTTCACCCCACTAGGCGTTTCCTCATTACAAGGTCCACCTGGCTTTAACTGCTGTAAGCCTTACTCTTAAAATAACCTATACACACTACCCTATACACTACACCCCTCCCCCCTAAAACAACATTGTACCCTGTTACAGTCATAGTCTTGCAAATAACGGGGGGGGGGTGTTCGCCGAGATCGTCTCAGGCTGTTATCATCACTCTGCCCGTCCGGCTCCAAAGGCTCGACTTCTCCTGCCCTTGATGTCTCATCACGTTCCTCAGCATTCCTATTATCTTGTAACATTGTTGATGGTTCTGTCATGGTCTGAGGCATACCGCTTATTCTATTAGGTGCAGTACCCACTGGTATATCTTCCTCCTCTTCCTCTAATTCCTCCCCTGTGGCTACTGCCCTCCCAGACCATCTCTGTCGCAACTGATCCACGTGGCGTCACCACTCCTGGCCATCTGCTGTGACCACTCGATAGGATATTGGTCCTGTCGCTCTATCAATCGTGGCTGGTACCCATTTAGGGCCCCCATTGTACTTACGAGCATAAACCAAATCCTCCGGATGGAATACCCGCACATTCCCCCCTACTTGCTGTGAATCTTCTACTGACAAATCTGGGTGTAACCTATCCCAAACTGTAACTAGCCTTCTATTCATTAACAACTCTGCTGGACTTCGTCCCATTGTAGAATGGGGTGTAGCATGCTGTTGCAACACCTTATTTATCATACATTTATAATCGGCACAAATCCGCACAGTTCCATTTGCCTTAAGGGGTGTCACAATAGGTGTTTCCCATCGAGCATGTGGTACTGCCTCTAGGACCCCCTGAGCTCCCTCAAACACTGATGCATACTCTTTACATACAGCTGTTATGTCCACATTCTTAATCTGTTGAATACCAGAAATATGAATACCCAATGGTTCAAACCATTCCAACCCCAGCAGGCTTGGCAAGATCCCTTTTGCCACTACCACTCTTAAGGGTCCCCTAAAGTTCTTATAGGCTACTTGCAGGATGCTCATTCCTAACACTGGAACTTGATTTCCCTGGAAATCTTTAAGTAAAACATTACATGGCCCTAGTTTGTTCCTCCACCCCTTAGGACATAGTTGCTGGAGTCTCTGCTCTGCAATAAGAGATAAAGCAGAACCGGTGTCCACCTCCATTTCGCACGGTGCCCCATAAATTCTTACAGTCACTCTAATCTTAGATTGAATTGCTGGCTGAAGAGTCCTCACAAAACTTTCTCCGGTGTTCTTTAACAGTTCAGCCGAGTGTGTGGTAAGAGCATAGCACTTGCCCCGCTGGTCAAATCCCCCCCCCTTATCTGCTCCAGCTGCCCAACTCCCCCTTCTGGGTGTCTTCCATTCTGGCGTAGTCCGACAGACCCGGGCCAGATGTCCCAGCTGAGAGCACTGATAGCATCTTGCCTTCTGAAAAGGGCATGCCTTTCTCTGGTGAGGCCCCCCACACCCGGCACAAGCGTTCCCTGGTGGGAGCCTTGCTCTTTGAGTCCTTTGATGAATGACTTGCATTACTCCTTCTCCCTCTTCTTTCATACACAGGTGCTGCTGATTAACAATCTCCAATTTGCAGGGAGGTGCTTACAGTCTCTCCCTGTCGGACTTCTCTTGTGAATTTCTGTGAAACTTCTATGGTCCAGACTTCTTCATACACAGTTTTAAAATCCAATTCCTTCCTTGCCAGCAAATTCCGTTGTGTTCTTTCACATTTCAGACCACAAACCAGTCTATCTCGCAAAGCCTCCTAAAGGTCTGTAAAGTTACAATGCCTTGCAGCCTGTCGGAGAGCTATGACATAATCAGTTACTGACTCCCCCAGCTCCTGGTTCCTCTTATAGAATGCATGCCGACAAGCAATCTCTGAAGATCGAGGCACAAAATGCTCTCTTAGCTTGTCTTTAATGATTTCAAATGTAACATTTTTCAATGAAGTTGGTGCATGCAGCACTCTCACTATTTCAAAGGCATGCAGACCTGCCAAGCTGAGGAACGTGGCCTTGACTGTCTCTGCTTCTGTTATTTGGTTAGCAGCAAGATAAAACTCAAACCTTGATATATAGGTTTCCCAGTCCATCACAGCCGGGTCAAAAGGCTCCAGCAGTCCTTTTGCAGGCATTCCTCGTGGCTCTTCTCTCTCCCATGGCAGCTGCAGGCAAGCCAAAAAACTCCCCCTCGTCGCCAGTATTATGTATTGGGTCCAGACATAACAGCACGCTACGGTAGACTTCTTTATTCCACACATGACATGCATAACACAACACACACATTCCATAAATACCCGTAGCTCCACCCCCCAGTTCACCCCACTGGGCGTTTTTTCATTACAAGGTCCACCTGGCTTCAACTGCTGTAAGCCTTACTCTTAAAATAACCTATACACAATACCCTATACACTACATGCTTAACCTGTTTTTCCTTGCACTGATGGTCTGGACTACTTCTTGTCTTGCTCCTATTGCAACATTTGGGCTAGTCTCCACAAACCCTTCTGGATCTCTACAATTAAGAGAATTTTCTCCCTCCCCCTGCAAACTCAGATTAAAGCTCTCCTTATTAAATCTGCAATCCTCTTGGCAAAAAGATTCCTACCAGCAGTGGTGAGGTGCACCCCATCCTGGCCCAATATCCCCTCTGAAAGAAAAAGCAAACCATGGTCCAAGAATCCAAATTGTTCCTGCCGGCACCATCTCCGAAGCCAATTGTTCACCTCCACTATTGTTCTTTCCCTTTGTGGGCCACATCCTTCTACAGGAAGGAGAGATGAGATTACCACCTGTCCACCCAGATCCTTCAGCTTCCTACCCATTTCTTCGTATGCTTTTGTGATATCTGCCATGACCCTGCCTGAATCTGAGGGGTTAAATGGTGAAGAGCTGCTGGAGGAGCCTTGCAGCTCAACTCAGCAGGCAGCTGGGTCTGATGACTCAGCTGAAAGCATATATCCTCCTCCTAGAAGGGCCATGAGCAGGATTCTGCAAAGACATGCTACCAGGAGAGCTAGGGAAAGGGTCTTGGATGCTAGACGGGGAATCAGGTCTGGAAGCCCTGAGTACTAGCAGGAGCCTTTCCAGAGGTAAGGGTGTGTTCCCTGTTTGGGGATAAAGCTGGCAAGCTTACCTTGAGCTCTCTGTGGGAGCAACGTGTCATTTGAACTTGCAACCACGTTCCTGTCTGTGACCTTGGCTCTGTTTCCTGATTTTGGACCAGCTTCCTGGGCAATGGCTTTATCTGTTCCCTTGGGTTTGGCATCTGGTTTCCGTGAGATATTCTGGCTTTGACTTGGACTGGTAATTGCTGGGAATTGGATTCTGTTATCTATCTGGCTTTCCACTAAAGATCTTGGCAAAGAACTGAACTCTGCTTGTGTGTGTGTTCTGTGTGCGGGGCTTGACAGTTTGCTCCCACCCAAACGTCTTCAAGAAGAATGGAAGAGGAGGGGGCTGTTGGGATGACACCGCTGGAAGCTTTGCAAAACCAAGTGCTGCTTTTGTCTCAGGCAATTGTTCAATTGCAGCAAGCTCCAGTACCGGCTGGGTTGCAGCCCCGTTGCCCTTTGCTGCCTCCTGACTGGTTTGAAGGTCAGTTAGAGGAATTCCCTACATTCTTGGCTCAATGCAAGCTGTTTATTAAGGTGCGTGCTCAAGAATTTCCTACTGAGAGGTCTAAGGCCTGCTTTATCATCAGTTTGCTGAAAGGCCAGGCAGCTAAATGGGCTACTCCTTTACTCCTCAGGGCCTCACCTATACTGGATAATTATCAGGCTTTTCTGAATCACATTTCTTCAGCTTTTCAGAACCCTGTACAGGCTGCTACTGCCAACAGGAGACTAAGACCTCTGAAACAGGGCAAAGATTCAGTGTTTGACTACACCACTGCATTCCGTTTGATAGCACAGGATCTGAATTGGAATGAACCGGCACGGATTTCTCAGTATATGGAAGGATTAGCAGATGAAGTGCTTGATGAACTCTCTAGGGTGGAACAACCAAACACATTACAGGAATTCATTACCCTGTGTCTCAGGATAGATGGACGCCTGGAAAGCCATCGCCTCTCCCGAGGCAAGAACTACAACCGGCAACCTCTGCCATCTGTGCCTAATCTGCAATCCGGTGAAGCCCACAGAATGGATCCAGAACCTATGCAACTGGGAGCTGCTCGACCACGCCTCACCCCAGAGGAAAAGGCAAGACGACGCTCTCATTATCTCTGCCTGTACTGTGGAGGAGGAGGACATTTCGCTTCCAGTTGCCCTTTGAAGCGCTCCTCAGTAAGTGCTGCTACCTCTTCAGCAGTAAAAGGGCAGCTCCATCCTTGAAGGTGCCAGGACCCTGCCTGTCATGGAAATCAAATGTGAAGGGTTAAATGCTGGAGAGCAGCAGGAGGAGCCTTGTAGTTCAACTCAGCAGGCAGCTGAGTCTGAGGACGCAGCTGAGGGCACATCTCCTCCTCCTATAAGGGCTAGGAGCAGGATCCTGCAAAGGAGAACTAACAGGAGAGCTAGGGAAAGGATCTTTAATGATAGGCATAAAATTAGATCTGAAAGCCCTGAGTTCTAGCAGGAGCCTTGCCAGAGATATGGGTGTGCTCCCTGTTTTAGGATAAAGCTAGCAAGTTTACCCTGAACCCTCTGTGGGAGCAACGCGTCACTTACCTTGCCACCACGTTCCTGTGTGTTATCTTGACTTTGTTTCCTGACTTTGGATCGGCTTTCTGACTACGGCGTTCTCTGTTTCCTGACCTTGGATCGGCTTCCTGATTACGATGTTTCTCTGTTTCCCTTGAACTTGGCATTTGGCTCTGTAAGTTACTCTGGCTTGACTCGGACTGTACTTTGTACTTTATCTGGATTACAACTAAAGTTCCTGGCAAAGAACTGAACTTGGCTTGCTGTGTGTTCAGTGTGCGGGGCTTGACAGTTTGCTCCCACCCACCAAACTTATTCAAGCAGAATGGAGAAGGAGGGGGCTGTTGGAATGACTCCACTGGAAGCTTTGCAAAACCAAATACTGTTTTTGTCACAGGCAATTGTTCAATTGCAGCAAGCTCCAGCATCATTACAGCCTTGTTGCCCTTTGCTGCCTCCTGACTGGTTTGAAGGCAAATTAGAGGAATTCCCTGCATTCTTGGCTCAATGCAAGCTGTTCATTGAAGTATGGGCTCAAGAATTTCCTACTGAGAGGTCTAAGGTCTTTTTTATCATCAGTTTATTGAAGGGACAGGCAGGTAAATGGGCGACTCCTTTACTCCTCAGTGCTTCACATTTGCTGGATAATTATCAGGCTTTCCTGAACCATATTTCTTCAGCCTTTCAGAATCTCATGCAGGCTGCTACCGCCAACAGGAGACTCAGAGCTTTGAAACAGGGCAAAGACTCAGTGTTTGATTATACCACTGCATTTCGTTTGATAGCTCAGGATTTGCAGTGGAATGAGCCGGCACTGATTTCTCAGTATATGGAAGGTTTGGCAGATGAAGTGCTGGATGAACTCTGCAGGGTAGAACAACCAAACACATTGCAGGAACTCATTACCCTGTGTCTGAGAATAGATGGACGCCTGGAAAGCCGTCGTCTCTCTCGAGGCCAGAACTGCAAACAGCAACCTCTGCCAGCTGTGTCTCATCTGCAATCCCGGGAGGCCCGTGAAGTGGATCCAGAGCCTATGCAACTGGGAGCTGCTCGACCATGCCTCACCCCAGAGGAAAAGGCAAGATGCTTTCATCATCTCTGCCTGTACTGTGGGGGAGGAGGACATTTCGCTTCTAATTGCCCTTTGAAGCGTTCCTCAATAAGTGCTGCTATCTCTCCAGCAGTAAAAGGGCAGCTCCATCCTTGAAGGAACCCCGAGGAATGGAGCATACCGAAGGGTTCCCAGGCAATACTATCACACCTCAAGGACCTTTTCTGATACCTGTGACTCTAGGGCTCCCTGATGGTCGGGAGATTCCGGTGTATGCTATGGTAGACTCTGGGGCGGCTCACTGTTTTGTGGATGCTGGGTTTGTGCGGTACCATCGGATTCCAGTACAAAATAAGGACACTCCTTTGTTAGTAGAATCCATTGAGGGTCGGTTACTTCGTTCTGGGCCGGTAGCTCAGGAAACCTGTCCCCTTTCTCTTCAGGTAATGGATCATAATGAGCAGATTAGCTTTAATGTAACCCGAATGCCCCGGTTTCCTCTTGTTTTGGGACTTTTCTGGTTGCGAGCTCATAATCCACTGGTGGATTGGGTGCAAGGGGAATTATATTTCAAGGTTCCTTGTTCAATGCAACATTCCTCTACTGTACTGGCATATGCCCATGATACATCTGACCCTGTCTTGCCTCAGGCATACCAAGACTTTGCAGATGTATTTGAGGAAAAGGGGGCTGACAAGCTACCTCCACATCGACCCTATGACTGTGCCATTGATTTGATTCCTGGGGCACCTCTTCCTGTGGCGCGAGTTTATCCCATGTCCGAACCAGAATTAGAAGCGTTGAGGGCTTTTCTAGATAAAAATCTTCGATGTGGGTTCATACGGCCTTCCAAATCACCATTGTCCGCACCAGTGATATTTGTCAAGAAGAAGGGAGGGGAGCTTCATCCTTGTAATGATTATAGAGCACTAAACAAGATCACTATTAGGGACCGGTACCCTTTACCTTTAATCTCTGAACTTTTGGACTGGCTGAAAGGGGCTAAGTGTTATACTAAGCTGGACCTTCGGGGGGCGTATAATTTGGTACGTATCCGTAAGGGAGACGAGTGGAAAACTGCATTCCGGACCCGGTACGGTCAATATGAACATTTAGTAATGCCTTTTGGTCTGACCAATGCACCCAAGTGTGTTTCAGAGGATGATGAATGACATTTTCCAGGATCTCCTAGATCGTTGTGTGATTGTGTATTTAGATGACATTCTGATTTACTCCGCTGATCCAGCTCAACATGTTCAACATGTTCATCAGGTCTTACAGCATCTTCGGGAGAATGGACTCTATGCTAAGCTGGAAAAATGTGAGTTTAACATTGAAGAAGGTGAATTCCTGGGGCATATCATTTCTCCACAGGGAATCTGCATGGACCGCAAGAAAGTAGAGGCTGTGTTGTCATGGCAGCAACCACAAAATCGTAAGGACTTGCAACGGTTCCTTGGCTTAGCTAACTACTACCGTCAGTTTATTCCTGCTTACGCCAATATTGCTGCACCTTTAAACCGTCTCCTTCATCCCAAAGAGCCTTTCCGGTGGACTCCAGAAGCAGAGAAGGCTTTCTCTACCTTGAAAACCCGCTTTACCTCGGAGCCTTTACTTCGCTACCCTGATCCACAACTGCCGTTCATAGTGGAGGCTGACGCATCTAGTGTTGCCCTGGGAGCAGTATTATCTCAACAAGAGGATCTCTCCCAAACCCCGCGTCCCTGTGCCTACTATTCTCGGCAATTAAAACCCGCAGAGAAGAATTATACGATCTGGGAGCGTGAACTGTTGGCCATCAAAACAGCTTTTGATGTATGGAGGCATTACCTTGAGGGAGCTCGACACCCTGTGCAAGTGTTAACTGATCACAGAAACCTGGAACATTTACAAACAGCTCGGCGATTGTCTCAGCGACAAATCCGGTGGTCTTTATTCTTTTCCCGGTTCGATTTTCGTATCAAGTATATTCCTGAGGCTCAGAATAAGAAAGCTGATGCATTATCTAGAAAACCTGAATATGCGGCACCAGTGAAAGAGACCTTAGTGGCACCCATCTTGCCTCCTTCTGTGTTCGCAGCCACGAATCCGTGTCCCAGCTTGGCAGAAGAAATCCGGGAATCTCAAGCTTGAGATCCATGGACTCAGCAACGTCTTCAAGAACTTCAGAATGGGGAGCATGGAGAGTTTTCTGCACAACAAGGGTTATTACTACATCGAGGGAGGTTATATGTTCCTGCTGGTCCCCTTCGTAACCAGGTATTGCATCTGTCTCATGATTCTTTACCTGCTGGACACTTTGGACTTTACAAAACCCTGCATCTGCTCACAAGAGAGTTCTGGTGGCCACAGGTCCGTGCTGATGTTGCCCGATATGTGGGTTCCTGTGAAGTTTGTCGGTGAGCAAAGGATGTTGTGACCAAACCCTCGGGTCTGTTGCATCCTTTGCCAACACCCTCTGGTCCCTGGAATGCTGTCTCCCTAGATTTTATCACGGATCTTCCCCGCTCAAAAGGGTTTACCTGCATCCTGGTCTTCGTAGATTTATTCACCAAAATGGCCCACTTCGTTCCTTGTCCTAAATCCCCTACTGCATCAGAAACAGTTCATCATTACTTTCAACACCTCTTCAGACTTCATGGTTTACCTGCACACCTCATTTCGGATCGTGGGCCACAATTCACCTCTCGCTTCTGGCAAGCAATGCATAAGGCACTAGGAACACAAGTTCACCTGTCATCAGCTGATCACCCCCAGTCAGATGGTCAGACTGAGCGCACTAATGCCACCTTAGAACAATATTTACGCTGTTATACATGCTACCAACAAGATAACTGGGCGGATTTGTTACCTTTAGTTGAATTTGCATATAACAATGCTGTACATTCTTCCACTCGCCAGACCCCATTCATGGCTAATTATGGTTATCATCCTCGGTATTTTCCAACTACCCTTCCTTCCACCTCTGTGCCAGCTGTGGATGCATGCATTCAAGAACTCCATGGCATTCAGGAATTCTTGAGAGAGCAACTTGATCATGCTAAGGAAGTATATAAGAAAGCAGCAGACAAGAAAAGACAGAAAGGGCCACAGTTAAATCCAGGCATGAAAGTTTGGCTCTCTACTCGATACCTGAGACATCCTGGGCGATCCCGAAAACTAGATCCTCGGTTCATCGGTCCTTATCCCATCTTAGAACAAATCAATCCAGTTGCTTTTTGTCTGCAATTACCTGATTCCCTTCATATTCATCCAGTATTCCACCAATCCCTCTTGGTTCCAGCTGCAGACCCTGACCCCAACCGACCACCGAATCCTGAACCTCCTCCACTGATTTTAGTAGAAGGAGAAGAAGAATATGAAGTCCGTCAAATCTTGGATTCTCGACTACACCGTGGAGGATTGCAGTATTTGGTAGACTGGGAAGGTTATGGACCTGATGTTCGGTCATGGGAACCTGCGTCCAATTTGCATGCTCCTGAGGTGGTTCAACAATTCCATGACAGTTATCCTGATAGGCCTGGCCCATCGGAAGAGGGGGACCATGGGGAGGGGGATAGTGCCATGACCCTGCCTGTCACAGAACCTGAATCTGAGGGGTTAAATGGGGAAGAGCTGCTGGAGGAGCCTTGCAGCTCCACTCAGCAGGCAGCTGGGTCTGATGACTCAGCTGAAAACATATCTCCTCCTCCTAGAAGGGCCATGAGCAGGATTCTGCAAAGATGTGCTACCAGGAGAGCTAGGGAAAGGGTCTTGGATGCTAGATGGGGAATCAGGTCTGGAAGCCCTGAGTACTAGTAGGAGCCTTTCCAGAAGTAAGGGTGTGTTCCCTGTTTGGGGATAAAGCTGGCAAGCTTACCTTGAGCTCTCTGTGGGAGCAATGTGTCATTTGAACTTTCAACCACGTTCCTGTCTGTGACCTTGGCTCTGTTTCTTGATTTTGGACCGGCTTCCTGGACAACGGCTTTATCTGTTCCCTTGGGTTTGGCATCTGGTTTCCGTGAGATATTCTGGCTTTGACTTGGACTGGTAATTGCTGGGAGTTGGATTCTTTTATCTACCTGGCTTTCCACTAAAGATCTTGGCAAAGAACTGAACTCTGCTTGTGTGTGTGTTCTGTGTGCGGGGCTTGACAATATCCTGAAAGCTGTGTTTTGAAGTATCATTAGTTCCTACATGGACCAAGAGAAAGGGGTTAGAATCAGAGGGCTTGATGAGTCTCGTCAGTCTCTCTGTTACATCCTGAATCTTGGCTCCAGGGAGACAGCAGACCTCCCTGTTGATTTTGTCGGGCCTGCAGATGACCACTTCTGTTCCTCTAAGCAAGGAATCCCTGCTTGTGCAGGAGGTGATTCCGCAAGGAACTCGATGAAAAGTGCCTTGGGTCACTCCCCACTGCACAGCACCACCTTGCAGCGCTTGCACGCTGCAAGCCTCGGGTCTTCCTGGGTCTTAAAATACTCCCAGAGAGAGCCACGAGGCTTGCGCAAACTGCTGCCTCTGGCAGCGCCTGTCTGGGCGGTGGCCTGACTCGCACCCTGGGATGATAGGGTGCTGCCATTAGTCTGGGAGGGAGGAGGAGAGGATCTGAAGCCTGCCTTTCCTCCCTGCCTGCCAATAAGTCCTCAGAATCCTCAAGCTCCAGATGCCTTGAGCTCTGGGAGGATTGTGATTCCTCCTCAAACAAGGAGGGAGTAGGGATTGGTTGTGGTAGCATCTGCACTTCCCTTCTGCCCACAGTGGCAGGAAAAGATGCTCCTCTACTAGCACTGGTGGTGGTGGTGGTGCTGGTATCAGCGTTGTCACTAGCAGTGCTGCTGCCTGCCTTAGCCTGCCAAAACATGGTTCTTTTGAGTTTAGTGGGGGTGCCCTTCCCCTTGCCACTCTTCTTCATTGTTTATTTATTTATTTATTAATTTTATTATTTTTTATATTTTGTTTTCAAATGTTAACAAAACTAAAGTAAATTTAAGCCCTTCAATGGGGGAAACAGAAGTACAGGACAGTGACCGGGTGAGAAAAACGTTTGGGTGGTTGTTGTAATTCATTTGATTGATTGATTGATTGATTGATTGATTGATTGATTGATTGATCTTAGTAGGTTTTCAAATGTTCAAGGTTTAAATTGTTGTTCAATGTTAAATGTTCAATGGGGGAAACAGAAGTACAGGACACTGGTGGGGTGAGAAAAAGTTTGGGGGAGTAATTAAAGTAATAGGGGTTGGTTGGGAGACAACAAGCAGAACAGGAATAGGGGGAAAATAAACTCCCCTGATCAAAAGAGGCCAAATCCCAATGCCAAATCCCAATCCCAAAACCCAATTTCACAACCCAATCCCACAAGAAATAAAAAGAGGGTAAATAATAATGTTTTGGAATGTTTTGAAATGTTCAATGGGGGAAACAGAAGTACAGGACAGTGACTGGGTGAGAAAAAAACTGGGGGGTTATGGGAGATATAAAATAAAATGTAATTAAAGTAATCAGGTTTTGGGAGACAACATGGCAGGACAGGAATAGGGGAAAAATAAACTCCCCTGATCAAAAAAGGCCAAAGCCAAAACCCAATCCCAAATCCAAATCCCAAACCCAAATCCCAATTCCAAAACCCAATACCACAAGAAATAACAAAGAGGGTAAATAAGAAATTGTTCTGTTTGAGAACAGAGAGAGTCTGAGATAGCACACAGGCTACAGCCCAGGAAGCACAGCCCAAAGCCCAAAGAGAACAGCAGTTAATCCACAGAGGCACTGACTGGCAGCAATCCCTCCCCTACAAACTCCCTCCACCAGAGACGGCCAAGAGGCACCGCCTGCCTGCAAGAGCTTTTTTTTATGCTCTCTGCCGGCACCAAGACCCTCCCACTGGAACCAGGCTTTGCTATTGGTTGAAGTTGTCAGGTGCTATGTTCAATGCATGATTAATAAAATAAAAATAAAATTAAAAATAAATCCAAAAATGCTACAAATCAACTCTAAAAAAATGAGAAAAAGAGAGGGGGAAAGGGAAAAAGTTAACCTAATCCTAAAGTGTATGCAATGCATGCATGACCCCTTTTCCCCCTTGCACATTAAAATATATATATAAAAATAAAATAAAAATACAATCAAATGGAACAGTATGCCCAAATCAACCCTAAGAAATTTTTTTAAAAAGGCAGGGAACATATTTACCTCTGCCTGCCACTTTAAGCCTCCAAAAACATGTGATATAAGAAAACACACAAATTGACATTTTAAGCACTCCTCAACACCCTGCTAGATATTATCAGCCAAAAATATTAATTTTTGCTGGGTTTTTAAGCCTTTTAAGAATGTTTTAATACCTTAAAAATGCCATTCTGCACAGATTCGCTGCCATTAACAAAAGTTTGTGGTAGCCATTTTGTTCCCTTAAAAAAGATCTCTTTAAAAACACATTTTAGATGTTTTAATCACTGGTCATCAACCGAATAGGTATAACCAGGCATAAAAATAATTTTTGCATATTTTTGAAGTGTTTCACATTGTTTTTAAACATTTAAAAACAGCTCTTTCCATCACGCACCACCATTAACAAAACGAACTGAAACGAACCAATTTTTTCCAGTTTGGTTCAGTTCATTTTAAATTTACTCCGAGGTTCATTATTCGTTTTGTTACATAACGAAATGAATAATGAATAACGAATAATGAAACAAACTAAAAGTTCTTTCATGCCCATCTTTAATGGCTACACAGACTTCGTGTTTATAACCACTTATAACTTTGTGTTTATATCTCTCCTTGTGTGAATGCATTAACCAAACAAACCGAAATGAACCAATTTTTTCCAGTTTGGTTCGTTTCATTTTAAATTCACTCTGAGGTTCGCTATTTGTCTTGTTATGTAACAAAATGAATAATGAATAACAAAACAAACTAAAAGTTCATTTCGTGCCCATCTCTAATTTTCATTAGCATTTACTGTAATGTCTGTGAAGATTCTCAGTCATCCAGGTGAGTTTATCTGGAAGTTGAGTCATGGCTACTGGACTTCTTTTTTGAGAGATAGAAACGTTTCGCTGTTCATCCAAACTGATAAGCTGTTTGGATGAACAGCGAAACATTTCTATCTCTCAAAAAAGAAGTCCAGTAGCCATGACTCAACTTCCAGATATTTACTGTAATATTTTAGTTGTATGAAATTAATTGAATTCTCACAGATTAGTTTTAAATATTTAGGGATATGGTTGACAAAAAATATAAACCAATTAGTATATAGAAACTATAAAATTGCACTGAAAAATATGAAAGAAAAAAATTAAAAAAATGGGAGAAATTGAATCTATCATTATTAGGGAAAATAGCAACAATTAAGGCTTACATATTACCAAAATTTTCATTTTTATTTCAAAATATACCCCTGCAACTAGAAAAGAAAAAGATACAATTATGGCAGAAAAAATTTGAAACATTTATTGCAGGAAAGGGAAGATCTATTAGATTTATAAAGTCTGTAAAATACTGGCCAAATTCAAGAGGATAGGAATACCACATTTACTGGGACATTATGAAGCTTTTCAAATAGTACAAGTGACTAATTTTATAAAAGAGGAAATATTCCAGATTGGGCTAAAATGGAAATGGAAGGGGAAATGAAATTAATCAATCTACACTTATTTACACCTACCTTGGTAAAAAAGAAAACCCAAATACAAAACCCTTTTACTGATGAAGCTATGAGAATATGGAGGAAATATATGAAAATTTTTGTTCCACCAATATCCCCTTTATGTCCTTGTTCAAAACATCCACAATTAAAACCTAAGAATCAAGATCTTCAAATAGAACGTTGGAAGAACATTGGATTCTATAGAAGAAAGGATTTGTTTGTACAAGGAAAACCAGTTACAATTAAACAGATACAAGAAATAAATAAAGGAAGACCAGATAATTGGTTGCTAGCTTTCCAGATAGGAAGTATCGCAAATCAATTATATAAGAAATTAGAATTTAATAGACCATTAACAGATTATGAAAACTATTGCACAGGTAGTAACAAGGAGAAAATGGGTTAGTTTCACTAATTTATAAAAATATTTTGGATAAAAACTATGATAGTAATGCAGGATCTAGGATAGTTTGGGAAACAAACCTAAACATCAAAATACCAGAAAATACATGGGGAAAAATATGGTTTACTCAACCATACAAATCAATATCCGCAAAATCTAAGAAGATGGTGTTAAAGGTAGTATACAGATGGCATTTATGTCCTAACAAATTGCATAAAATTAATAGAGAAATATCAGAATTATGCTGGAGAAAATGTGGACACAAAGGAACATTAGAACATATGTGGTTATCTTGTCCCAAAGTCCAGAGATTCTGGCTGGAAGTGATTAGTTGGCTGGAAAAAATAACAAAACGGAAAATAGATGCTATGAAGGAATAATGGTGGAGCAAAAATTTAAATATGGAAAAATATAGGACCAAAGTATGGGCAGTGGTAGTAATGGAAAAATTGACTCATCGGGTTAGATTCTATAGAGGAGAAATTAAACAGGACCGCTTTATGGCACCCACTGTTAAACTCAGATATTGAAACTAGTGATAGTTTAAACAAGATGGAAAATGGGTTACACGATGGGTTGTTATAAACTGTTATAAATTGTACTAGCAGAAATTATAAGGAAAATAGCGTACTATATTGTGTTACAGTATGGTTGTTAATTTGAATAAATAAATTTTTATTTAAAAAATTCTCACATATTATACTTATTGATTGATTGATTTACCATCTACAGTTTACATTTCCCCTCTCTGTACCCAGCTGAAGAAAGAGAGGATGACCATGGTCTATATGCCACCTGGCTCCAGGGAGCCAGTTTAATCCACCTTTATCCTTCCCCAAAGGGGGTGGTGGTGAAGCCACTCTGATCCGTGCAGGAGTTTTAGAAGTCTTCCTGCAGCCAGTGTCTTGGTCAGACAGCTAGTGTCACTCCGCATGAGTGTTGTACAGGTATGCAAAGGGGAGCAGGACACCTGGGATATACCATTGTTATCATCGATTTATGAAAAGATTGAACACTGAGATTCTGTCTCTCACACACTTCTCATCTTTCCTGGGAAAGCAAGTAGTACTCAAGAAAATGGGGGAGGAACTTTGAGGGAGTATAGGTCATAATCATGACTTTCAGCAAGCAAAATGGGAAACCAATCACTATCACATTCAGGAGCCAAATCCTTATGTTGCCACTTGTTCTGCTAACAAAACCAACATGTTGGCACACCTCATCTATTAAAAATGGGGCTACAATGTAGTGTATTCTCTACTAAATGGACACTTTATTAGGATAAAAATAAGCATGGGTGCACAATGCAATAGTAGTTATGACCGCACAGTTGTATTAAATTAATCTGTAAGTAGATCACGCTTTTTGCTCTTCCTGATTTTTTCTGCTTTACTCTCATTTTTAGTGCTCCTCTTTCTTTGCCCCTATCTTTTGTGCTCTCTCTATTTGGCCCTATTTGCAAGTTGACAAAAATTAGGGATTCTGCACCTATTTCTCTCACTTTTGCTTTTTTCATCATTCACAATTTCAAGAATTCCTGTTTTTTCTTTCTTTCTTTCTTTCTTTCTTTCTTTCTTTCTTTCTTTCTTTCTTTCGTCTGTGAAATAATAATATTTACCAACTTCATGCATTAAAACAAATTAAATCCAAAAGCTTGGTCTATAAAAATATATTATGGTGCCACATGACGGTACCCCCAT
This sequence comes from Phrynocephalus forsythii, assembly GCA_029282475.1. Lineage (NCBI taxonomy): Eukaryota > Metazoa > Chordata > Lepidosauria > Squamata > Agamidae > Phrynocephalus > Phrynocephalus forsythii. The sequence continues at coordinate 2,585,221 of JAPFRF010000003.1, read as the reverse complement.
TGCATAAATGCATGTCTCTGGAATGGAATACTTGAGTTATAACTATCTGAATAGATGTTATGAAGGAATAAAATGGTCTATATTGTTGAATGAGTAGATATGTGTTGAGTGTCAAGAATGTATTTGGTTACAGTCGTACTAAATAATTAGTGTATAATACTTCAATTGCCTTGAGCATCTAAATCAGCAATAAGAAAACAAAGCACTGGAATTTCCAAAGCTCATTAGGATAGAATGGGTGGAAAAGGAAATGAATACAAGAGTGGGGACTAATGTAAAACTTCTTGAGAAGAATGAGGGAGAAGTCTAGAGAGATTGCAAAAAGTATAAAACTGCAGACTGCCATTTATATGAAGAACTTTGCTCCCCTCAGCCTTTAAAACTATTACAAACTCCCATACTGCAACTGTTTAGGTAATTAAAAGACTTAAATTAAAACATAATGATTACAGTGCTGCAAACTTGGACTTACAGCTTAAAATAAGGGCTGGCACAAAGCAGAAAAGTTAGCAGTGGGCAGGCATCTAATTTTCTTTGTAATAGCCATGCCTGGGCGTGGATGAGGTCTGCCTAGTTGACAGGTGCAGGAGGAGAGCAACCCAGCTGTGAAGTCATGGGGGAGGCAGGCAAATTAGAGAGCCCATGGAATATAATGACAACAACCCTTCTTACATGAACACAGCTCTCCTGATTGCATCCAGTAAAGCCATTTGCTGCATTTCAAGTCCAAAGAGGACATGCTAGGAAGAGTTGTGTGTTCAAGGTATCCAAAATTTCCAAGCAACTAATTTCTGCTCATAATGTCTATGAATGAAGATTTGCATTACGTAAGCAGGAATAGCTGTAGACTGAATTAGAGATATTGTGAAGGAAGAATGTAGAAGCCTATTTCTACAATGAAAAGCAAAGCAAATCTTTGATGGATCACTGGTGAAACTCTCAAGCTTCTGAAAGACAGAGAACAAAAACACAAAGATGACAGAAAGAGGTATGGAACCCTTAAGTTTGCACAACTTACAAATACAGTAGGGCCAAATAGAACTAATCTCATAATCATGGCAAGGATACAGAAGAGAACAGCAAAAAAGGGGGAAACAAGGGATGTTTCCCATAAAATACAAGAAATCAAGTAAAAGTTTCAATCTGCTGTATGTTATGAATACTGAGACATCAACAGGGGAATCAGCTCTCTAACTGGGATAAAATAAAAGGAAGGTTTAATCAATACACTGAAATCTATGTAGACAAGATGCAAGTCACTAGGATACCAGCAGGGCTGTTATAAGCTGCAGAGAGAGATTCATTCCAAATACTGTACTAACAAAGATATACTTTAGTGACCCACAGACTATTTATTTATTTATTTATTTATTTATTTATTTATTTATTTATTTATTTATTTATTATTTGATTTATTTATTTGATTTATATACTGTTCCATCTAGCTACCTGTCTACTCTGGGCGGTTTACAAAAGTAGACAAATGTCAACAAACATCACATATCCATAACTACTAAACCATACAATAAATACAACATAATAAAACACATTGTTATTAACAAAATGATACGGTAGCAATCATAAACTAGAAATATTCAGTACACATTCCAAACCCTAAGAGAAAATATGCCAAAGTTTGCACTTTCTTTGGAATCATTGCTTTCATTTCCTTTGTGCACCAAGGGATGCTCAAGATTTTACAAGAGAGACTTAGCACATGTATAGCAAGAAAGATTAAATATCCAAGCTGGGCTCAGAAAAGCAAGAAAAATCATAAGCAAAAATCATTTTGAAATTTATTCTTTTTTTTTTTTTTTTTTTTTTTTTTTTGGTGGCCAAACAGGTGTTCAGTGCTTCTTAGCCTTGCCTAATCTGGCAGGCACCCTTTGAGAGGCTTCCCTACTCCCCTTCTCCAGGTGCTGGCTTTGAGGGCGCCTGCCAGAGGAGGTGGGCATGGGAAGCATTGAACATCTGTTTGGCCAAAAGCAAGCGAATCATCACAAACCACTGATTCAGCAGTTCATGCCCATCTCTTGAATACAGTAAAGTTGTTGATTTGAGCCTCAAGTGGTGCTGGTTAGAGGAGGACATCAACAAATTTCAGAAGTAGTTCAGTCTACGCTTTAAAGAACTAGAGCAAACCTTTGAGTCATTCAAAAAGAAATGTGTGAGCCGCAACATTAGATTGTTCTGATGATTAAAATCTACTTTGGATATTGATATGCTGCTAATAGGGCAGAACAGGGAGAATAGAATTGCTAAAGATGGCAGACAAGGTTCTAATTAGTCTCCGCATCTGTTCATTCTGTATTTAGTGTATCTCATATAAAGTGCTAGATTAGATTCAGATGAATGAATGAAAATTGATGAAAGAAACATAAGTAAATTAAAATACAACAATGACAACGTTACCAGCAGAAAGCAGCAAATGAGAAGAAATCACTATTGAGGAAGTTCAAGAAGAACGTGCAAGCTCCTTTAATGCCTACAGAAGTATCACATAATGTTGAAAATGAAGAACTGGAAATTGTTGAAGATTTTCTATACCTCAATTCAATCATCAATCTAACTGGAGCCTGCAGAAAAGAAATCGGACTGAGAATAGGAAGACCTGCTATAAGGGAACTTGGAAGGGCGCCTAGGGGGAAGGACACAAGACCACAGTCGTCTATAATAGAGTACAGTAGGACCCCAAGAACACTGGGGATTGGTTCCAGGCCTTCCCATGGATAATGAAAACCATGGATAAGAGCGAACGCCAGACCCCCCAAAAACTGCTGTTTTGTGACAGCAGCTTGATTTATGGATGCTGTTTTTGCGACAATAGCATGCTTTACAGCTGCTATTTTGCAACAGTAGTTTGCTTTATGGCTGCTGTTTTATGACAGTAGCTTGCTTTACAGCTGCTGTTTTGACAGTAGCTTGCTTTACAGCTGCTGTTTGTGACTAGCTTGTTTTGCAGCTGCTGAATTATTTAATTTTTTCTTCTGCCAACTGTGGATAACTGAATCAGTGGTTAATGAATCAGTGAATACGGGGGTCCTACTGTATTCTTAATTACTGTGTATAGATAGGAAGGTTGGACAGTAAAGATAGCTGACAAGAAAAACCTTATTAATTCAAAGCATAGTGTTGAAGTGGTAGGTTCAGATAAACTCTAAACCCTCATTAGAAGCTAAAATAATGAACTTATTGTTGAACTTTTGACATTTTATGAGAAGGCAAGAATCACTGAGAAAGAAAATCATACTAGGTACAGAGAAAGCCAATAGGAAAAGAGGAAGACCTGGCATGAGATGAACTGACTTAATACAGAAAGGGCCTTCCGGTTCCAGCTTTAGGGAGGAGGCAGTGTTTGTGCTGAGCTCCGCTCCCTATTCTAAATGGTTTTAATAGTTTTAAATATTTACAAAGCCCAAGCCTTAAAAATCTGATCAACCTAAACTCATCTCTTCTCATATCTCTAACCAGTGGCATTGGCAGTGAGCATTGGCAGTGGCAGTGAGCAAGACCAGTAAGAGGTGGTGAGTCACTACTACAAACAACATTTCTTAAGGAAGATGGGTGTTGGGAAACACCTCCGTGATGCAGATAAAGAAGATACACTCTCCCTTCCTGCCTCCAGACAAACCAAACTAATGGACTTTTTTTTACTGCAGAGCCCGAACTTACATTTTCCATTCCTGTATCCAACTCTTTCTTTCCCCTGGAGGAATGAGCTAATTATGAAAGTAACCAAAAGGGAGAGAAGGACACACAAGCAGCAATTTCACCTGCTATAGAGATGGAGCAGCTCAATGAGGAGGAAATTTCTCAGGAAGGTTCCAAGATAACAAAGATAATGACGGAGGAGTCTGAGATAGGTGCGGAAGATGCGGCGGTATACAAATGCTACAAATAAATAATAATAATAAATAATACAATTGACACATTAAATCTGATGAAGAGAACTACAGAGAGAACTATAGACTACATACTGAAAGCTGTTAAAGATTTAATCTCCTTACTGGAAAAAAACTCCTCTGTAATGAAGAACTTTGATAGAAAGGAAGACCCCTGCTTCCCTAAATAGACCTACCTGGAAGAACACCAGAAATGCAGTTGAGCAGAAGCAAGGCATTCATAACAACCTCCTCTAATTTCCAACAGCCTGGGCAACAACTAGCCAGCAGACTAAGGAAAACATGGGAGTATTCTAAAACATTTACTCTCTCTTTGCAACCCCGAAAAATCTGCCTAAGTGTCTGTTCCTACAAAGGAAAAGAAATAAATTGGTTTACTAAGAACCAAGCAGCAAGCCATCTAATCTTCCTTCTGAAGACTTCTCCCTCATTTGTTGACCTAATCTCAGCTAAAACATTAAACAGCTTCAACCAGATACAAAAAGTAATGTTAATTTTCAAAACAAAGAAAATTCCAGCATTGCTGCTGGTTAAGAGACACCTAATTTTTGGGGGAGTATTCTCAACTAGAGTGTTCCAAACACCAAGATTTGTCCCCTTCTTCCAAACCCCACTCACAAGTCTTCTGAGAAAGAGTAGAACTGTCAACACCGAAACCAAGGACAGAGACAGCCATGGATCCAATGTAAATCCTGCCTGCTGAGACCAGCCTTCAGGTAGACCTGGTGGAGACAAGGACTTTGACAGCTCTTCTGAGCCCTCCCAAGGAAGTAAAATCAGAGCCGATTTCCCTAACTGCTATGGACCAGCCTTCAGCAGACAGTAGGGGAGAGCTCCCCACAACAGCAACTGTTACCCCCTGTGTGCTGGATCTATTAAATGTTAAGGAGATTAGGACCCCTACAACCACACCACTAACATTTGTCCTAGGAGCTACAATTCAAGAGCCAAATGGGCAAATATCTAATATTCTTTCCCTTGCAACCTCTAGTATCAAAAAGCAGGGCCCCATAGAATCATAACTGGTGTGTTCTTAATGATGCCGAAAACATCTTGGACAGCACTGATAAAACGGAATGACAATCACTGATCTCCCCACTCAAAATACTCTCATGGAATGTTTCAGGGTGGTTTTGCTGTATAACAAATTCACCGGATTATCCCTTCTATCACCAGAAATTTGATATTTTGGCAATTCAAGAGACTTGGACAAGCCACAAAATCACCTTGCAAGGTTACAATAGTCATTGGGTGGAAGGTAAAAGGGGAGAGGGTCCAGGGAGTCTGAAAGGTAGATTGGCATTCTTAATCTCAGATTCCCTGAACTTCAAATGAACCCCCCCCATGGACTCAAGAGCTATGGCAATAGTCCTGAAAAGCACAGAATACAGCCTAATCCTAATAAATATATATCTCCCCCCGCTCACATCAGAATCACAGGTAACTGAAGCCTGGAGCACCCTAGAAACTTATGTAGCAAACCTATTAGTAGCCCACCTGAATGCAAAGGTGCTATTTTTAGGGGATTTTAATGCACACCTGGGCCCTGACGATATTAGTCTTTGTCAAGAATATTCTTGTGAGTGAGTTTGTCAACTTGCAATTAGAGATATGGAGTCCAGCTGTGGACTGAAGCAAGCTCGGTAAGAGAAGCACTGTGACATGTGATGTGAAAGTAAAGAATTGATTGGAAAGAAATATTATATATACCTTATGTATTGCAATATGTTCTTGCTGTTTAGCCAGGGCTGTTTAGCTGGTAAGCCTGATGTGATGTCTGTGACAAGGAAGAGTAGCTGGATTGTTTATGCTACTGGATGTAAGTCTGGAAACCAAATGGAACCTGTATATATTTTGTAAATAGACTGCAATAGAAAACCAGCAACGGAGTCTGTCATATTTTTGCCTCTAATCCTTAACATTGCTGCAACTCTGCTAATTGAGGTTAGCTCCTCATAAATTACTTGACAGTCTTGAACTCAAATACAAGGAATTTCTTAGTGACCTGGATAATTCCTTCACACTTCTTCCCTTCCCTAGGCTTTTTAAAAATTCAGCGTCCAATCTTGCAGGATTTTATCTAGCCAAAGTAGCCTCCAAGCTAGGTTTGTACTTCTTGAATGGCAGTTTTCCAGAAAACCATCCAGTGGAGTTCACCTACATGTCTGGCCTAGGAGCTAGTACTATTGACTATATGCTAGCATGTGCTTCTTTAATTCCATCACTAACTAAAGTCAAAGTACTACCCTACCTGGAGAATGACCATTTTCCCCTATTGGTTCAGGCTAAATTCTCTTTCATGACCCAAATCATGGCCAATCAGCCTCCACAGGAAGACTCACTAGTATTAGGTCACAAGGTGAGGTGGTCTGCTCAAATACAATCCAGGCTCAGAGAAGTAATAGAGACCAAAGATCAATATATGTTCCAACTTGAAGGCCCACAGTACAGTACACAGAATGATCCCATTATGATTTATAACAGCCTGGTTCAGGAACTTAAAAAATGTTTAACTGATCCTAAAGACCATCCCTCAATATCTTACAAGACGTCCAAACCTTTGTTTGATAAAGACTGCCAAGGAGCAAGAAAAGGTCTTATAGCCCTCTATGATTTTTTAAAGGAATAAGACACCAAACAAAGCTTGGGTCTCAAAAAGCGGTTTACAAACATCTAATCTCCCAAAAGAAAAAAATACTATACTCACTCAATATGGGCAGAAATAATTCTAAAAAATTCTTGTCAGTTTTGGCAACTGGTTACTGATAAGGAATAAAATCTCTCCTGCCAAATTGATCCCCCAATTTCTCAATGCAAATGGTTTACCTTTTTAAATCAGCTCTGTAAAGATGTTCCCCCAAAACCAGTCTCAGCTGGGGAGTTTGAGGATCTGCTGGCCTGGCCTCCAGTCTCACAAGAGGAAATTAAATCCCACGTTGCCTGATTGAAAATACGTAAAGCACCAGGGTCAGATGGCTTGCCTCCTGAACTCTTTAAAGAAAATATTGACTGGTGGGCCCCTTTTCTTGCAGCATTATTTACCTATATTGACTCCACAAGCCTCATTCCCTTAGAATGGAACACAGCAACCATGGTACCTTTATTCAAAAAAGGAAAAAGAGTTGAGCCTGTAAACTATTGCCCCATTAGTCTCCTAAACATATGCAGCAAATTATATGCTAGACCTCTTCAGGACAGATTTGAAACCTGGTTGGAAGAGGAAAATAGGATTGCTATAGAGCAAGCAGGCTTTAGAGAGTGTATATCTACAATGGACCATTGTCTTATTATTCAACACCTTATAGAGAAATATGCAGTGAAATATTTCGTTGCAGCGAAATACTTCTCTATATGCCACATTTGTTGACCTGAAAGGAGCCTTTGACTCCATTTCGAGAAAGAAATTATGGGCCAACTTAGAAGCCACCTCAGTAGATAAACAATTACTCCTATTGCTGCATGCACTACATGACAACACTAATCTGAAGGTTAGGCTTAATAGGAAAGGCAACTTAACAGACCCGATTGACACCTATAGAAGAGTGAGACAGGGCTGCTTAGTGGCCCCCTCATTGCTTAATTTTTGCATAAATGACATAGTAGAACATCTGAGCTCTCCTAGTCTTCACTCTCCAATACTTCAACAAAGACATATTTCTATCCTTCTATATGCAGATAATGCTGTTCTTTTAGTGAGAACACCAGTTGGCCTCAAGAGAGCCCTTAAGAAATTTGCAAGCTTCTGCAAAATGAAGTAATTAGAAATAAATTACTAACAGACCAAAATCATGGCCTTTGGATGAAGACAAAAGAAAAGGTCCTGGATTATTAATGGGCAATCCCTGGAACAGGTTTCCTGTTTTAAATACCTAGGTATGGCCCTTCAATCTATTGGGTCTAGAAATGCCCATATCCAATATGCAGCTAACCAGGGTGAAAGAACAGCAAATGCCATCTTAAGGTTCTATCATTCCAAAGGGGGTCACTATATTCCAGCAGCCCTAAAACTCTTCCAGGCAAAGGTGATCAGCCAGATGCTCTATATGGCACCTTCATTGGGCCTCCATCTTGCAGTTTTGGCCCTAAAGAGCGGGTCCAATCTAAATTCCTTAGAGCAATTCTTGAAGTCCCAAGATGTGTAACAAATGCATAGATTTGTTTAGAGACAGGCTCACTATCAATGATAGCTAAAATTTCATTAACATCTCTTCAGTATTGGCTTAAAATAAATTTTCAACTTCAGAGATTAACTCATCTACTCCTAGCAGACAACTTCCAATCTAAGTGGCTAAAATCAGTCCTAAATAAATTGCAAGCTATGGGTCTTTCTTCCCAAGCAATCTTGAGCATGCAATAGGATGAAGCAAAATCAGCCCTCAAACAAAGAATAATGGACATGGAGAGACAGGGAGATCTTGTTGGGTGGTGGTGGATCCCTCAACACTGGAGATGTTTATACAGAGGTTGGATGACATCCTCCCCTTTCAGATAAGCCTTAGACAGGGATATCCCTGGCAGGTGGCTGGACATGATGACCCATGAAGTCCGTTCCAGATCTTGTATTCTGAGATTCTACAAATTCAGGCATTAATATTCCTGGGATTAAAAAAAAAAGATGCATAGATTGCTTCATACCTTTGCTTCAGCTTCCTACACCACTATTTTAGGCAGAAAGGTTTAGAAATGTTTCCATATAACAGGCTACCAACTGACTACAAAAATTCAGCATGACACCTTCCTTTCCCTTTATAAATCATCTCCATGGCAACTATGTGGAGATTTATTTGTCCATTCCCATTGGGTTACTTTTGCTTTTCAGCTGATTCTACACCTCTATGACAATGTTGCATTGATGCTAGTGATAAATAAAGTCTCAATTGCAATGATTTTAAACCCTGTGTAGCCCCCTTATCTAACAGAGATTAAAATAGATTAAAATTTTCTCAAGAGGATGCACATAGTGACCCAACTATCATGTGGTTACCACATTATTTTAACTCACTTTCAAAAACCTCTATTTTGAGCCTGGTGAAAACAAAAATAGAGAGTAGCAATTTTCAAATTGCAAAATGAATGAAGCAGATTACATAAAATCAGAGCTTTGAACATTAGATTTGACAATTCATTTCATAATATGAAGGGTTAAAATATCAATTTATTATTGCTAACACAATTGAAATTGCCAATTTATTGAATTAGTACAATTATTAAATCATTAACTAAATGGTTAGTTCTGAAATAAACCATGGCCTTTAGAGAATGGCATGTGGATTAGCAATACATTTGTTATCAGCACCTTCAGAAATGCCTTTTCAGTCATTTTGTTGTCCCAAATCTGGTACTGTCTTCAGGTAGTCTATACATCCCACAATATAATTGTTGGCCGAGTGTGGAAGAGTGTCATAGGCATCCTTCAGTCACAAGAGTATTGTGCTCTGTATAGAAGCCCTAAAGCAACATCTAGTGTAGCTAAAAAGGTCAGATAACTTGCCTCTTCTCGTGTTGTTTCCACACTGCATGCAAAGCTGATGTGGCCTCTTTAGAACACAAGGCCTGGGTAGATTAATATGGAGGCTTAAAATGTTACCCAAGCAGCAAAAAAAAACCCTCTCCAGGTTGCTGGAATAGTCTAATGGAGTGGAAGAGCCGATATAATTAGTTCCAGCTGTGGCGCAGGACTTGCCAGAACATGATTGTACACAGACATGAACTGCCTCTGGGACTCCTGCTCTGGATTTTGCCTCAAGGTTAACTCCTGAACAGAGATAGGCACAAAATGAATTAAACATTTGTTTTGTTATTCGTTATTCATTTTGTTAGGTAATGAAACGAATAATGAACATCCCCCTCTAAGAAAAATGAAGCAAAACAAAACGGAAATTTTGTTTTTCGTTCCCCTGTGTCTTCTCCTACCTTGCTGCCGGGACTCGCTGCTGCCACAGACCAGCCCTTGTGGGAAGGGCTTCTGGCTCCTGCCAAAAAAAAAAAAAAAAAAAAAAAAAAAGGCCAATCAGCCCGTGCTACATAGAATTCCTCTGTGTATCTGAGTCGTAGTCAGCACCAGGTCTTGTTTTTGCTGACTGTATAGAGCTCCTCCATCTTTGGCTGCAGAGAACATAATCAATCTGATTCCTGTATTGTCCTTCTGGTGATATCCACATGTAGAGTCACCTTTTGTGTTAGGCTGCGAGAAATTCAAAAGCCTGCTCTTTGATTCTTGCTTTCCCAATGGGTGTTACCCTTTGGAAAAGCAAGGATCAAAGAGCAGGGGTGCTACCCTTTGGGAAAGCGAGGATCAAAGAGCAGATTTTTAAATTTCTCATGGCCACAGTGAGGATGCTGTGGCCATGGAAAATTCAAAAGCCTGCTCTTCTATCCTCGCTTTCCTGAAGGGTAGCACCTGAAATATTTGTAACTGGGGGTACCACTGTATTCAGGTTCACGTATTGTCACTTTGCGAAAAATAAGTGGATTTTAATTTGCAGTTTGGGCACCCAGCCTCTAAAAGGTTTTCTCTTGGATGAGGCTTTCCACCATTTTCCCTGTGACAGACATAAGGCTAACCAGCCTGGTCCACCCTCCTTCCTTTTAAAAAAATTGGTTGTGACATCCACTGTCCTTGTCTTCTGGCACTGTGGCTGTTTTAAGAGACAAGTTGCATATTACCATTAAGAGATCGCAATTTCATTTCTCAGTTCTTTAATAACCCTTGGGTGAATGCCATCTGGGCCCTGTGACTTGTTGATCTTCAATTTATCAATTAAACCTAAAACATTATCTCTTTTAACCTGTATTTGATTTAATTCTTTAGTCAAGAGAGCGAACCCTTGATCATGAAGAAGAGTGAAGCATACTAGAATTTGTGCCAAATTAGTGCATTTAAAAGACACATCTTTGGAAATTGATTTTCTTTAATTCTCTTTCCTATATCTTTAAAAATCCTTGGAAAAATATGCTTGGAATGTAATTCCCTCCAGCATGGTTACTCTCAGTCTGTCTGCTGATTAAATGCCTCCCATTGCATTAAAATAACCATCATAAATTGATTTCACAAGCAACTTAAAATAAGCAATCTTCTTGCCAGCAAAATGCCATGCTTTTAGATAAATAAAGTCACTTCTAGGAGTTGGGTGGACAGACCCTGTACTTCCGTTTGCATTGTGTACAGATATTGTAGTGAATTAGATGCAATTAGTTCCTTGCTCTGAATAATAAAAAATATAATTTTCATTTATCAAGGGATTACTTCATTTCTTTTGCAGTCTGATGGCACTAGATGTATGGATTTGTTAAAAAGTGAAGAAGAAGTAGCAGATAGATTGAATATTGATCATTGCTGTGTCTCAGGTTGCTAAATTTAGGTGGTGTTCTTTGAAACAGTAACTAAAGAAAGCTATTTTATCACTTTTGAGAAATGCAAATAAAGCTTTAAAAAAAACCTTAACTGTTTCTGCAACCAATTACATTCTGGGTCTCTAGTAATACTTCTTGAAAATAATTTTCCATGTCCTACTGAAAAGGTAAAATGGAAGTTAGTCCCTGGAATTATGAACAGTAATGTAGCCCAGTGTGAAAGAAGAGTGTGATGTGTTGCACAAACATCACCTTTTATTTGTGATGCCTCAAGTCAAGGACTTTTGCTATCTTTAGTCCTGTCATGCAGCCTGTATCTGGAAGTTACAGAAAACAAACTTGTCCCCATGTGCACTGTTGCGTTACGAATCACACAGGACACAGAGTTTCGGGGTGCAATCATCTGGCGCTCAGGGCAGCATTCCTGTTCGTCTGTCTGTCAGGGTTCTATGGATGTCTGAGTGTCTCTGTGTGTCTGCATCGGCTGCGTGCATGTGAGATTGGTGATGATTCTCCCTCTGAGCCTTCTGCTCCCTGAGCCTTCTCCTCCCTGAGCCTTCTCCTGCTGCTGCCTGAGCCCCAGTGTTTTATTATAAGAGAGCAACACAATAGATACAGGGAAACATTCCTCGGTGGGGGGAAAGAATGCAAGCCTTATGTGTGAGACCATAGTAAACACATAGACAATGGTCAGGGGAAATAGGTTCCACAGGTGGGGGGGGGAAATGCTCCCTAGCTAGTGAGGCATTACTGATAAGGACGGAAAGGGGCTCTTGGTCTGTGTATCCTGATATCCTGTTTTCCTGGCCTCCTGACCTATGCTTAGATCAGCATTAGCTTAGCTGCACCTGGGTGCCTGCTCAGCCCTGGGGATTTCTGGGAAATCCAGGTCCTCAGCTTCCTCTAGGTGCGCTTTTGTGCTCTGCCCATTTCTTGGGGTACAGAGCTATCGGGGTATGAATATGAAATCCCCACATCTCTCCCTTTCCTTTTAATTAAGAGAGTGCCGGCAAGAGCTGTGACCCTTTTGCATACCAGACAGGAGGCACAGGTGTAAACCTAAACAGACCAGAAATCAGGCACTCATCTGGTGCTCAAGCCATGCAGACCTTGAAAGCCTGGCACCCTGAGGTCTTTTGCCCCAGGGGCCTCATTGCTTGGCCCAAGAGGAAACTCAGCTCCTTATGTAGGAGGGAGTGACATGTCTCTGGCAAGACAAGCTTCATATATCTGGGCTGAGATGTGAGAATTATGCCCTAAAATGTGAGATGTCTTATGGCTGTGCATGAGAGTTGCTGTGGTGACACTCCATGGCCATTTCCTCCCCTCCCATGCTCATTGTGAGAGCACTAAGCTAGTGCATGGCATAAATCATTGGCTGTGATGTGTTATCTAATGTGGGGACCCCTCTGGAATGTTGGCTGCATTCTTTCTCCCACCGAGTTACACAGCACCCGATATTCATATAACTTTCAGAGATATAAACTTAAGCTCCTCATAACTTGCAATAAGAAATGAACTGGCATAATAAGCATGATTGTCTCCCAAGACTTAAAAGGTACATAGGCATAATCTAGCATACAGATATACATGCATTTAGCAAGAACACTGATAGCATAATAGAAAACAGTTGCTTCTCATAGTAGGATAGCAATCAATAAGCAGTACATGAATACCTTTGTGGCTAAGAGGTAATGCATAGGAAGAAGTTCCATGACATGTGAATATTTTCCAAATACATGAATACATGAGAATACATAAGTAAGCAGGATCTGTCTGTGCTAGGGACTTACATTTTTGTGGGGGAAGTGTGAAAGACTACCTAACTATATTTCTTCTCTGCTTCAATGGATGGCTGTTTGCTGAAAAGTCTTTTTAAGAGTCCTTTTGCTAAAAGTTCATGGGTCTGGGAAATGTCTTCTTCTTCTGGTGGTGAACCAATTCTGCTTGGCATGAATGGTAACAACAGCTCCCAGATTACCCATAGTCCATAAACCTTTGCAGTTGAGAAAATGAGGAATGTATGTTCTGGGATGTATGTTCTGGGATCATTCTGCTGGTAAACTTCAAACTGCCATGGAAGGCATACCTGTGAGAATATTTCTCTTTCTCTCAGGGTACATACTGTATAGTTAAAATCAAGCCTTGCTTGAAAAGCCTGGAGAGGGGGGGGAGATTCCTCCCCTTCTTTTTTTTTTTTTTTCTAATTGTTTTGGCTTTCTGTTTTAAATTTGAAATTCATACCCTGAGAGGAAGTTTTTTTTTTTCTTCCTGCTTGATTTTTGGAGGCAAAAGGAACACGATTAGTGATGATTTTTATACCCTTTTAAACCCTGTTGATCGCTTGTGCCCAAAAAAATGTAAGGCATATGGGATTTGTAGTATTTGCTTCCAACTCTGAAAGATGCCTCTGCTTGCTGACTTGTAATTACAACCCACAGGAAGGTGATAAGCTAGCTTTGTTTATACAATGTCTCTAAAGATAACAGTCTACTCTTCCTAGCAAACTGATAACCATTCCATGTTTCCTGCTATCTTGCATGCTTGTGCAAGTGAGATGGATCAAACCCATATAATTCCTTTTTACCCCATGAGAATAGTGGACAGATTAGATCTTTGGGACATTTTCCTTCTAAAGGAGCTTGAAATCCTCAGGAATCTTTCTCACAATTCCTGACTGACAACTGATACCTGCCTGCTTTCCAGCAAACTTCGTTCTCCAGCAAACTTTCTTATCCAAAAACCTTTTTTCCTCCCCTGCTTGCTTGCTTTCCAGCCCCCTTCCCCCCCCCCCCGAGCTGCTTCCAGTCGATAGACAGAGAGGGGGGAGAGAGAGAGAGAGAAAAGCATTTTTGATTCCTAAATTTTCCTGTAGCTTGCTAAAGAGAGTCAGGGAAATTCTGGCTGCCTAAGCTTTCTGAGAAAAGGAAATCTGCATCCTCCCTGGCTTTGGAGAAAGAGGAAAATCTCTTAGGGAAAAATAGGGTACAGAATCTTTTGGAAAAATTGCCTTTCTCCTATACTTATACTGAGGGTGCCTGGCATCTGCCACAGCACACAAAAGGCTGGCCTTTGCCTTAATGGTGAACTTTGTCCTTTTGGAAAAGAGGTCTATCTTTGGGATTCCCTCTCTGGGCAAATCTGCTTTGGTCCAGCCCAAGGCTGAACTCTGCATTTGCTCTGAAGCTGGCTGCTTCTGAAGCCTGTGGAGCTTTCCCTGGGAAATGGAATCCTGAGCTTTAAATGGTTTCAAGGCTTGCGTTACTGAGCCATGGACAAAATTTTGGCCTCTCTGCATTGCTTTGGGAAATCCTGCCCCATGGCTTGGCTCTTTGCTAAGTGACTGCCTTTGGGGCATCTCCTTGCCTTTTGGAGATACATTTTCTGGCACGACAAAAATTTTCCCCTCTTGCTTCTGGGGTTTGATGAACTCTTCCTGAGTGTCATTTTGCCCTGTGCTGAGACCGTTCTTGATGGAAATTTTTGATCTTAACCTTTCCAGATATTCTGTTGCTGAATTTCCTAAATCTTCTTGGGGTTTCCTTTTTTGCACCACCCATTCCTGATTGTGGGACACTGTTCCTAACTGCAGGTCACTAGGTGGAAAAATTATTGGTAGGGACATCTGAAAATCTGTGGGGAGAAGTGAAATGGGCATTTCCATGCGTCCCCATCGTTGCTCTGCTCTATCACCTGCGTTCTGCTTGCCAACCTTGGAATTTTCTGCCTGTAGATTTCTTCCTACTGCTGGTTCCCAACCCCAAGGCTGTTGTGACTCCCAAAACTCTATCTGGGACTCTTGGCTTTCCCAAGGCTTTCCCTGCCCCCCTGATCCCACCTTAGGGACTGTGGGCAAAGGCTGTACTATTACTGGCATGCTTTTGCTCCGAAAATTAGCTGACCCACTGAATTCATTTCGCTCTTCAACCGAGAAGAACGCTCCCATCTCACCTTTGGGATCCCCTGGGGAGGATGTCTGGACGCGTCTCGAAGCCTTTTCACAGGCGTAGGGAGATGAGGATGGGCCACATTCGTGCCGTCTGGCCTGGAGCCTGGTCCTTGTGCCTAGTGGTTCCTCTGCATCTGCCTTGCTGCAGGAGATTGCATCTGTGTTGCCTTCTGGGAATCACGTCTGCTGTTGCCTTGGGGGAATCACGTCTGCCGTTGCGTTGGGGGGAATCACCTCTGCCGTTGCGTTGGGGGGAATCACGTCGGGGTCACCATATGTTGCGTTACGAATCACACAGGACACAGAGTTTCGGGGTGCAATCATCTGGCGCTCAGGGCAGCATTCCTGTTCGTCTGTCTGTCAGGGTTCCATGGATGTCTGAGTGTCTCTGTGTGTCTGCATCGGCTGCGTGCATGTGAGATTGGTGATGATTCTCCCTCTGAGCCTTCTGCTCCCTGAGCCTTCTCCTCCCTGAGCCTTCTCCTGCTGCTGCCTGAGCCCCAGTGTTTTATTATAAGAGAGCAACACAATAGATACAGGGAAACATTCCTCGGTGGGGGGAAAGAATGCAAGCCTTATGTGTGAGACCATAGTAAACACATAGACAATGGTCAGGGGAAATAGGTTCCACAGGTGGGGGGGAAATGCTCCCTAGCTAGTGAGGCATTACTGATAAGGACGGAAAGGGGCTCTTGGTCTGTGTATCCTGATATCCTGTTTTCC
Source organism: Phrynocephalus forsythii (assembly GCA_029282475.1). Lineage (NCBI taxonomy): Eukaryota > Metazoa > Chordata > Lepidosauria > Squamata > Agamidae > Phrynocephalus > Phrynocephalus forsythii. Next base: position 2,569,294 of record JAPFRF010000003.1, on the reverse strand, counting down.
TGGCCTCCTGACCTATGCTTAGATCAGCATTAGCTTAGCTGCACCTGGGTGCCTGCTCAGCCCTGGGGATTTCTGGGAAATCCAGGTCCTCAGCTTCCTCTAGGTGCGCTTTTGTGCTCTGCCCATTTCTTGGGGTACAGAGCTATCGGGGTATGAATATGAAATCCCCACAGTGCACCTTTGACTTCTGTGCAAATGGCCCTGATTTTTTTGGGGGGGGGGTCAGGTATAGGACCAATGGCATAGACCCCACCCCCACCCCCCATATATTTTTGTCCATGTGCATGTTGTATTGTGTAGTCAAAATTAAGGCTTAGTATTTTTAACTGGAAATTAAGAATTAACCTGTTGGGGTGGAATGTTATGAAGGCAACTATTGCACATGTCACTGTAAGATTAAACTGCCAAATAAACATCAAATAGTAAGAAAAGGGAGCCTCTGAATGAACTATCACAGTCTAGGAATTGTTCCAAAAGGTTGGCCCCTCATTTTGGAATAGCAGCTACCTCAGTACTTCCTTGGCTTCTGTATGCCCATGGAAGCAGGCTGTTGCCATGGTAATGGCTGTATCAGCACAGTGTGATACAGCCATTTATAAATGACTAATTGTTCTACATTTTAAACAGCATGAAAAATGCACAAGAAGCCCAAAATACACTATAGTACTCATTAAAAAAACCCAGATGTACCTCTTTCAAAACTTCCCACACTTTTTGGTATTTCTTGCTGGAAAAGATCTATTAGAGGGAGAGGGTAAAGATTAGAGATGGGCACAAAATGGAAAAATAGTGTTTTGTTTCCTTTCCTTGCTCATTTCATTTTTTCATAATTAACATTTTAAAAAATCGCAACAAAAATGGGCAACGAAACAGAAGCTGCTCCCACCCAGCTGGTTTTGACAGCTCGAGCTGTGGGGGGTTGTGGTGACTACTCAGAACTGGAAAGCCAGGACTGCAGCTGCTGCCACCCCTCCTTCACCACCATTCTGTTGAGACCACAGCAAGCTAATCCTGCTGCAAGCTGTTGGATTTCACAAGACCCAATGAAGAAAACCCAACACAGAGAGATCCAGGCAAAATTACCAGTTTATTAGGCCTAATAAAGATGGTAAGGCGAACGGATCACCCAAGGCAGAAGTGAAGCGTTCAGCAACCCAAAACAGGAAACACACAATCTTTATTTCTTCGTTTCCCCCTCCCACAGAGTGGCGCCTCCTCTGGGTTGGGCTAGGGGTGGTGTTTTGGGGACAACCAATGGGGTCACTCCAGGAGTCTCTTGGGGGAGGTTGGGCGTTCCTGATGCCCTGAAACAGGACCCCTGCATGGGTGTGATTAGGCAAAAACTAACCCTTTAATGGGTAACTAGAGCAACGTTTTTCAACCACTGCTCCGCGGCACACTACTGTGCCACGAGATGTTGCCTGGTGTGCCGTGGGAAAAATTGAAAAATTCTAAAGAAATTCAACCCAGGGCCGGCGGGCGGCCCACAGCTGGGAGGCACTATAAATAGCGTCCAAGGGCCAGCTTGGCTCCTCCCCCCCGAGGCCTGCGGCACTGGCATCACTTCCTCCCTGGCCAGACCTGGCCCCGCTCATTCTCTTAGTGTTTGCCCTGTGCCTGCCGCCGCCGCTGCGACTCGCTCGCTTCCCTCTCCCCCCTCCTTTTTTTACCCTGGACCACCACCACCCCTTTCCTGGGAGCTACCAATGGACTGAGCCGCCCGACAGCCCGCCCGCCAACACGAGCTGGCCCGGGAGCCCCAGCCCAGAACAAACCACCAGGTGAGGGGAAGGGGAGGAGGGGTGCCCGGCTGCCCCACGAGCACCGCGGCAGGGCTGCGAGGAGGAGGGGATGGAGGAGGCCTCCGCCAGGCCTGGGCTGAGGAGGTGGGCGGGGGGGGGGCTACTGGCACGGCTGGACGGACGGCCTTTAGGGTCCGGGAGGGGAAGAGCCGTCTCTGAGGGGCCCCACGATGGGTTCCTTGAAGTCTTGCCCCTTTCTTTCTGTCTTGGGTCATCCTCTTCTCTCTCTCTGTCTTTTCTTTCTTTTTTCCCCAACCTCTCTCTTTCCATTCGTATCCTTTCCCCTCTTCATAGAAACGTGCTCATTTCTAGCCTGCATATGTGTATGTCTAGCAGCCTGCCTACTGTAATTAAAACTGTAAACTGCCCAGAGACTCCTTGAAGTGGTATGGGGCGGTATACAAGCAGAACACTTTCTGCTTTCTTCCTGCCTTCCTTCATCCTCCTCCCCTCCTGTCGCTGGACTTGCTGAAGGCATCTGCCTTGGCCACAGTGTGGAGAGCAAGATGGGCTTTTGGGTCTTATTTGTGTTCCTGGAGAGTCAGTGCCCCTTCTCAGGTCTCCACTGGACACAGAAGTCCATGCAGGGCAAAATGTATTTTAAAAAAACAACACAGGTAAGTGGGAACTGGGTGCTAGAGAGCGGGCTGCCTCAATCTGTGGCCCCTCTGTCCTGCTTCTCCCTACACCAGCAATGGCGAACCTTTTAGAGACTGATATAGGTACAGAGTTAAATTTTTAAACATTTTCTAATGGTGGTGTGCCTCGTGATTTTTTTCATGAAACAAGTGTGCCTTTGCCCAAAAAAGGTTGAAAAACACTGAACTAGAGGGTTAACAATGAGGGGGAAAGAGTCAACATTGTCCAGAAGCCTGGGTGATCACAAAACAATTAACAACGGGGAGACTGAACAATCACAATGGGGGGCTGGGAAGTCACAATGGGGATGGAGAAGCTGATCAGGAAAGTCTTTGCTGCCAGACGGATCCTGGGTGAATGTGGACTCAAGACAATGAAATGCCTTGGGCTGTGATCTAATCTCTGGTACATCCGCAGGTGAGACGTGCTAGAGTCGTCTTGGAGGAATGGAGGCTGCTGGAAGATTCTTGCCCTTTGCCATGCAGTCGCCACCTTGCCCAAAGATGGCTCAGGTCCAGAGAACAGGAGAGTGCAGGCACACAGTTTAGGCATGCCCAGGGTCATTGGGGCAGGGTGGAGAGAGAGAGAGAGAGGAAGAAGAATGGAGGAAGGGAGAGAAAAGAAAGGAAGGAGAGAGAGAGAGAGAGAGAGAGAGAGAGAGAGAGAGAGAGAGAGAGAAGGGGGACTAAGGACTAAGGCTAGCTAGGATCAGAGGCTAATGGCCATGGTGTGAACAGCAAGAGAAAAGGGCATCCCTAGGGTCTGAGGATGACCGTTTCAAGTCATTATCTCATGAGCCATGAGCATGATGGCGATAAATCATCAACCCAGGGAGGGCTCCCTGAGTTGCATCCCTGGCTGGTTTTAAGGGGGTTAAAGGACAGTGCCCAATCCTATAATTCTATGTTTTTCATTTCCATCGTGACTCATCAATTCCTCCTTCACTCACAGAGACCCGGGCAAAGGAGAGGTGGCGGCTGCGATCCTGGCTGCAGTCCCTTGCCCGAAGCCAGATCCCACGGCTCTCCGGTTCGGTTTCCAAACTGAAAAAAAAAGCAGTTCATTTTGTTTCTTGATGACATGTGGTCTGCCTTTTCATAACATTGCAAAATTATGAAGCAGTGTGTTGTTTTTCATTTTGTGCCTATCTCTAGTAAAGACGTAATTGTTTGAATCTTTATTGAAATAACATGGACACAACAACAAAATAGTAGGCATCCTTCACTAAAAATGTATAATCTTATATGGTACCTTCAGATTACAATATTGCACCAAAGACTGACATGAGAAGCTGGTGAAAAATAAATTCTTGTCATTTATATTAACATGAAAAATAAATGGAAACTATGTGTTGAAAAAGTCATATTGGGAATGTGGGTGTTTAAGTAACTTGAACTGCTGTGTTAATTTCTCATTTAGGGCAATATGCTGTATTCTGTTTCTCCATGCATGTAGTGTTAAATTACAAGTCCCTTTCCAGTTTGTTCCGAATCTGCTGCTATATAGAGCAAGATAATAAACTGTTTATGAATTAGCTGTTCATTACAACTTGAAAATAAGGACAGAAGAGCTACATCTAGTGACCTTATGATCCCCCGGGAAAACTGTGAACCAGAACAATCGAACTGGAGGACATCTCTACCACATAGTAAAGTATCTACTGAAATCTGTCTACACCTTCCTTACCATCTGAGGCTGCAACGGCTGGGCCTCTTCACTCTTGAACGACGGCATCTGAGGGGTGACTGAAGTTTATGAAATCATACATGGTGTGGACAAAGTAGATAAGGAAAAACTGTTTTCCCTATTGCACAACACTACAACTAGGGGACACTCCATGAAACTTTTGGATGCCGGATCTCAAACAAATAAGAGAAAGTACTTTTTAACCCAGAGGATCACTGGTCTCCGGAACTCCTGCCAGAAGAAGTGGTGATAGCTGTCAGCCTTGACAGCTTTAAGAAAGGATTGGACAAGTTCATGGAGAACAAGGGTATCAATGCCTAACATTATGGATACTAAGGACAACCTCTGGGTTGGAGAGAGGCAGGATATCTCTCAATGCCATTTCCATGGAATCATAAGCAGGTGAAGACATCTGCTTGGGAATACCCTGAAGCAAATGGTGAGCCACTGTGTGAGACAGAATGCTGGTCTGGATGGGCTGTGGCCTGTTCCAGCAAGGCTGTTATGCTCTTCCACCATTTCTTCCAAAAGGATACACTCCAGACAGACCATCCTGAACAGCCAGATTTTTAGTTGACATTTAAATGACAAGAGCAAGGGTGCCTGACAGGTATCAACAGGGAGGGTGTTCCACAGCTGAGGGGCAGCCACTGAGATGGCCCTGCTCCTCATCAATGACTTCCAGGCCTCTCTTGGGGTCGGAAATCTCAGCTGACCTGCCAGGGGTGCACGGGTTATTTTAATGATCTCTCTTTTATTAAAACCAAATGATTTTAAAAACATTCTGACCATCATTTTGAAATTTTGAGGTCATTTTTTGTCTATTGTATTTACTGGTGGTTCTATAAGTTCACTTTCTGAAGGTTTTACCCTAATAATAAATCCTGTAGATTGAAACAGCATTTGTTTTATTTATTTTTATATGACTTTCCTTTCTTGATGAAAATGGTTGTCTCATTGCACTGACACTTGGTTTTCAGTAGTTATCAGTGGATTCCAGCACACAGACTGCGAACCCTCATAACAAAAGCTCTAGATTTTACCTTTGTGTCTGTAACAGGCAGGCAGCATTCAGTTCATGTGCATTGTTTTTCTTCATTCTTATTGTGAGCAGAAAAAATACAGAGCATGTTCAATTCTTGGCACAAAGAAATGTCACAAACATAATTGGGGTCCTTTACTAGATAATCCTTGGGAACAATCATTAAGATGCTTACCTATTCGGTAATCCTGTCCCAAGAGGCTAGTGCTTTCTGTGCTTTTCTTTCTGTGCTATTCAGGATTCTGCACCATCATTTGATACAGTCACCAGGAGTAAACGGAAGCAGTGATTCAAGATTAGACATTCTATAAATATCTGTCGTACCTTTTCATTCCCCAGAACCATCCACATGTTTTCCCCATCCCTAAATCTCCTGCCTTCCTCCCAGACTGTGTATCTGGTCCATTCCCTTGACTCCATACATACAGAATACATTTGGTAGAGTGAGCTGTGGTCTAAATTTGGAGTGAGTCTGATATTTCATGGTCTCCAAACTAGTCTATTTGTATACAGCACATCCTACAGCTAGACTATTGCAACCAGATGGATGTGTAGATTATATATGGTTTTAAAAGTTGAAACCAGATTATTAACTCAGGCCAAAAGCAAACTGTTGGCTGGTAGGGCCTTAAGAACAAATATTATCTCAGTTGGTTCAGTTGTTCCCAGCCAATTTATTGGGTGAAGACTGGCAAATTTATCTCCTTTTTAAAAAAAAATGGTTTTAAATATTAGGCACATACACTTACTGAGCACAGCAAAGAGAACAGACTTTCAGCAGGACATGTCCCTCCATTGCCAAGTAACAGACAGTAGTGTCAGACAAGAGATGAAAAACTGAGATCAGGCAGTTGTTGTTGTTCAGTCATTTAGTCGTGTCCGACTCTTTGTGACCCCATGGACCAGAGCTCGCCAGGCCTTCCTATCTTCCACTGCCTCCTGGAGTTTGGTCAAATCCATATTGGTTGCATCGATGACACCGTCCAACCATCTCATCTCACTGAGAGGGGATATGATAGCTATGTTTAAATATTTGAAAGGATGTCATATTGAAGAGGGAACAGGTTTGTTTTCCATGGCTTCAGAGACTAGGACTCGGGACAATGGTTTCAAAAAACTACAGGAAAAGAGATTCCATTTGAACATTAGGAAGAACTTAATGACAGTTAGAGCTGTTCGGCAGTGGGATAAGCTGCCACAAAGGGTAGTGGAGTCTCCTTCTTTGGAGGTTTTTAAGCAGAGGCTGGATGGTCATCTGTCGGAAATACTGTGATGGGCTTCCTGAATGGCAGGGGGTTGGACTAGATGGCCCTTGAGGTTTCTTCCAACTCTATGATTCTATGATTCATTCTCTGCCGTCCTCTTTTCATTTTGCCTTCAATCCTTCCCAACATCAGGGACTTTTCCAAGGAGTCCTCTCTCCTCATGAGGTGGCCAAAGTACTGGAGCCTCAGCTTCAAAATCTGTGCTTCCAGTGAACATTTGGGGTTGATTTCTTTCAGGATGGATAGGTTTGATCTCCTTGCAGTCCAGGGGACTCTCAAGACTCTCCTCCAGCACCACAGCTCAAAAGCATAAATTCTGCAGTGATCAGCCTTCTTTATAGTCCAGCTTTCACTTCCATACATCACTACTGGGAAAACCATAGCTTTGACAATCCTGACCTTAGTTGGAAAAGTGATGTCTCTGCTCTTTAGGATGCTATCTAGGTTTGCCATTGCTTTCCTCCCAAGAAGCAGGCGTCTTTTTATTTCGTTGCTGCAGTCGCCATCTGCAGTGATCAAGGAGCCCAAGAAAATAAACTGTGTCATTGCCTCCATTTCTTCCCCTTCTATTTGCCAGGAGGTGATGGGACCGGTGGCCATGATCTTAATTTTTTTTTATGTTGAGCTTCAGCCCATTTTTTCACTCTCCTCTTTCACCCTCAAGAGTTTCTTTAATTCCTCCTCACTTTCTGTTATCAGAGTAGTATCATCTGCGTATCTGAGGTTGTTGATATTTCTTCTGGCAATCTTAATTCTGGCTTGTGATTCATCCAGACCTGCCTTTCGCATGATGTACTCCGCATATAAGTTAAATAGGCAAGGTGACAGTATACAGCCTTGTCGTACTCCTTTCCCAATTTTAAACCAATCAGTTGTTCCATATCCAGTTCTGACGGTTGCTGCTTGTCCCACATATAGATTTCCTAGGAGACAGATAAGGTGGCCAGGCACTCCCATTCCTTTAAGAACTTGCCATAGTTTGTTGTGGTTCACACAGTCAAAGGCTTTGGCATAGTCGATGAATCAGAAGATGTTTTTCTGGAACTCTCTGGCTTTCTCCATAATCCAGCGCATGTTGGCGATTTGATCTCTAGTTCCTCTGCCCCTTCGAAATCCAGCTTGTACTTTTGGAAGTTCTCTTTCCACATACTGCCGAAGCCTGCCTTGTAGAATTTTGAGCATAACCTTGTTAGCGTGTGAAATGAGTGCAATTGTGCAATAGTTAGAGCATTCTTTGGCGTTTCCTTTCTTTGGGATTGGAATGTAGACCGATCTTTTCCAGTCCTCTGGCCTGTGCTGGGTTTTCCAAATTTGCTGGCATATCATATGCAGCACCTTTACAGCATCCTCTTTTATTAAAGAGTTCAATTGGAATGCCGTCACCTCCACTGGCCTTGTTGTTTGCAATGCTTTCTAAGGCCCACTTGACTTCACTTTCCAGGATGTCTGGCTCCAGGTCAGCAACTACGCTATCTTAGTTATCAGGGACATCCAGATCTTTCTGATATAATTCCTCTGTATATTCTTGCCATCTCTTCTTGATCTCTTCTGCTTCAGTTAGGTCCCTACCATTTTTGTCCTTTATCATATCCATCTTTGCATGAAATGCCCCTTTAATATCTCCAATTTTCTTGAATAGATCTCTGATTTTTCCTTTTCTGTTGTTTTCCTCTATTTCTTTGCACTGTTTGTTTAAGAAGGCTGTCCTGTCTCTCCTTGCTATTCTTTGGAATTAGTTTAGCGCAATTCACCTATGGAGACTCCTTGTTTTAAAAAAAGCAAGGGTGGTAGATATATCCCTGGTAGAATGACTCTTAGGAACCTTAGACAGAGGTCACTTGGACAGCTGGTAAGCCAATATGATTGATTTCACTAGGGCCAACATTACTAGGGCTGGAGAGGAGAGGTTGTCACTTGGTCCCTGGGTACAGACCCATGGACATGTCTTTGAAGGACCCTTTTCTTAAGAGATGTTAATCTATTCCTCACAGTTTGGTGAGGAAGAGCAGTTGGACCTCGTTGTTGATGTAAACAATCTTCTAGACCTCCTAAAAATAAATGTTAATGTTTCAGAATGTATACAAAAGCTGTCTACAATAGGTTTAAAAGAGGCAGCAGATGATGTTACCCCAAAATCTTGGCCAAGCCTCACAATCCCCTTTCCTTTTATATTCTCATTAATAGTCTGTCTGCCAAAAGAACTTTTTTGTTGTAGATATTTAAATTTTTTATAAATTTCCATTCACGTGACTAGAGATGGGCACAGAATGAACATTTTTTCATTTCCGTTACCGTTTGTCGTTTCCGTTACGTAACGAAACGACAAACGAAAATTGTGATGAAAATGAAACGAAACTAACAGAACCACGAAAATTGTGGTCGTTACATTTCATTTCCGTTAATGGCACCGTGCAATGAAATGAGCTGTTTTAAATGTTAAAAAACGCCCTGGACATCCATAATAACGCAGCGATAATTATTTATATTGTCTGATAATACCTACCAGGGGGGTTGGGGTCCTTAAAACATTTGTTTTTGTCTTCTCCCATCGCGATGTATTTTTCTTTTCCCTTTAAAACGGATGTCGCCACCAGCCACAAAATGGAGGCAAGCCATGTTATGGGATCATGTTCAACCAATAGCATGCCCAGGTTGCAGACTGGGTGGGCAGGTCTGGCAGCCACACAGGGCATAAAAAGCTCTGGCAGCCCCTGTCCTCCTTGCAGTCTCTGGTGGGAGTTAGGGTGGGATTGCTGTCTCTGCTTCAGTCCTGCAGCCTCCCTGTGTGCATGTGTGCTGCGTACCTCTCGGTGAGTACCCTCCCCTGCCCCGCAGTGCAGTCACTCTGCGGCTGCCTTGCACCCTGGGCAACGCCCGCCACTGCCTTTGCAGCCTCCCTGCATACCTAGTCTATACTGTGTCTCTGCCAGCATCCATTTTTGTGTGTGTTTTCCCTCTGGTCTGGGGCGTTGGGGGATGCCTGCGCACGGAAATGCTTTAAAAATCGCGCAAAAGCACGTGGAAACGACAAACAAAAAAACAAAAAACAGTAACAAAATTTTTCAAAAAATTCGCGACACACAGAACCGAAACGAAACAGACCTCTCAACGACAAACGAAAAACCGAAACACCATTTTTTTGTTTTGTGCCCATCTCTACACGTGACACATGTGTAACATCAATTCATTTGGCCAGTCAATCAGTTTTCCCCAACTCGCTTGAATGGCCATGACCCAATCCTTGTGTCGATTCAATCCTTATTTATCTCAGGTTAACACAGCCGTCAAATTATTTTCTGTGTGACAGGTTAGGATCACCCAATATCTTTGGAAAGTTCTTGTATCAGCAACAAAAGCTACATCGCTCAGGTGACAGCCTTAGGGCCCGGCCTCATGGTGCAGTGGTTAAATGCCTGTAATGCAGGTAAAACTGTGCTCATGACCTGGTGTTCAATCCCAGGTAGCAGGTTCATGGTTCACTCAGCCTTCCATCCGTCTAAGGTTGGTAAAATGAGTACCCAGCTTGCGGGGGGGGGGAGGGGGGAATGTGTAGCCTGCATACTGTAATTAAAACTGTAAACCACCCAGAGATTACTTGAAGTGGTATGGGGCGGTATATAAGCAGAACACTTTTGCTTCCCTTAGGTTAAAAAAGGAAGGGAGAGGGCTGAGTGCAGGTGACATATCCCAGCAGGTAGTCCACTGACGAACAGTTGGAACTGACAGGAAAAGGGATATATCAGTTATGACCTTTAAATGAACAAAGGAAAATTTTAGGGCAGAAGGGACCCAGAAACAGGATGTAAAATTAATCAGGATTGGCATGTGTAGCCTACAGCAGCGTTTTTCAACCACTGTTCTGCGGCACACTAGTGTGCCGTGAGATGTTGCCTGGTGTGCCGTGGGAAAAATTGAAAAATTCTAAAGAAATTCAACCCAGGGCTGGCGGGCGGCCCACAGCTGGGAGGCACTATAAATAGCGTCCAATGGCCAGCTTGGCTCCTCCCCCCAAGGCCCGCGGCGCTGGCGTCACTTCCTGGCCCCGCTCATTGTCTTTAGTGTTTGCCCTGGGCCTGCCACCGCCGCCGCGACTCGCTCGCTTCCCTCTCCCCTCTCCTTTTTTTACCCTGGACCACCACCACCCCTTTCCTGGGAGCTACCAATGGACTGAGCCGCCCGACAGCCCGCCCGCCAACACGAGCTGGCCCGGGAGCCCCAGCCCAGAACAAACCACCAGGTGAGGGGAAGGGGAGGAGGGGTGCCCGGCTGCCCCACGAGCACCGCGGCAGGGCTGCAAGGAGGAGGGGATGGAGGAGGCCTCTGCCGGGCTTGGGCTGAGGAGGAGGGTGGGTGGGTGGGGGCTACTGGCACGGCTGGACGGCCGGCCAGCTGGCCTTTAGGGTCCAGGAGGGGAAGAGCCGTCTCTGAGTGGCCCCGCGATGGGTTCCTCATCGGTGTGGGGCTGGCGCTGACAAGCTCTCCTCTTCCTCCTCATAGATTGGGGGGAGGAACGGTTGCTTGGGGTCCTCCTTGAAGTCTTGCCCCTTTCTTTCTGTCTTGGGTCGCCCTCTTCTCTCTCTCTCTGTCTTTTCTTTCTTTTTTCCCCCACCTCTCTCTTTCCATTCGTACCCTTTCCCCTCTTCATAGAAACGTGCTCATTTCTAGCCTGCATATGTGTATGTCTAGCAGCCTGCCTACTGTAATTAAAACTGTAAACCGCCCAGAGACTCCTTGAAGTGGTATGGGGTGGTATACAAGCAGAACACTTTCTGCCTTCTTTCCTTCCTGCCTTCCTTCATCCTCCTCCCCTCCTGTCGCTGGACTTGCTGAAGGCATCTGCACTTTCGTAAAGTGGCAATACAGCAATTTAACCTGAATACAGATGGCTGTGAAGGGATGATGTCGGGTGCCCACAGAAAGGGCTCCGAGTGCCACCTTTAGCACCCATGCTATAGGTTCGCCTACAGTGCCCTACTGTTAATGTTTTGCAGCCAGTTAATGTTGCTAGTGCTATCCAGTGTACACTGACGGACGGAGACATTTTCTAATGGTGGTGTGCCTCGTGATTTTTTTTCATGAAACAAGTGTGCCTTTGCCCAAAAAAGGTTGAAAAACACTGGCCTACAGAACCAGTACAAGTAGCAAAAAAATGTATCGATTGAATGACAGGCATATGAAAGGACTCAGCAATATATAAAAATGTGACTATACATACAAATCTATTGTACTGGAAGCCAGAAAAGCCACTTTAATAAAATTGCATTTGTTACAGAGAAAATTCAACAGGAAAAAAGACAGGTAAAATCTGCTATAAAAAAGCAGACACGTAATAGAGCTTTTTAAAAATTTCAGTAAAAGGATATATGTCTTTCTTTACATGTCTTATCAGAAGCACACATTGTTGCTTAACATAAGAAGTTGCATTAGAATAGATTAAATGAATCAGGAGGGTATTACAGTAGTGAGCCAACTCCATAGGTTTCATTGATTTAAATGTGCTTACTCTAGTTGTGACTTGCTATACTAGAGAGTGCCCATTTGAATAAATGAAACTTATTGAGGGGTTCAAACAACAATTCCCACTAATCCAATGGACCTACCGAAGTGCAACATAATAGAATAAGCAACAGGATTATGGCCAGAATATTGTTAAATTCTATTCTATTTATGAAATTATCTTTTCAGATGGTCTATAATCTTTTAGGTGCCAACTTGCCATTTAATTCTAATCACATAATCTCAATGCAATCTTAAAGCCTACACTCTTTACATAAAGTGAGGGCAGCACAGTCGTTCTGTTCCTGCACTGTCCAAAGCCGGGCAGCTTCTGCATCTGTGGAAGCTTTTCCCATGCGCCAGAACTCATTGTTTATTATTTCCTGGTTCACATGGGGAGCCTGGACACGTACTGCTATTCACTCGACTCTACTGCTCTTGTACTGAAAGTGACAGAGGGATGAGGCTATTGCCTCCATCTTATCACATTTGGAGAATATACACTTTGAGAATGCCTTTAAGTAACAGTCATAGGTTTTAAACACATTTCAATTAGGGTCTTTACAGACAATTTAGTAATATGACAGACACCCCCAACACACTACCTAGCTTTTATTCCTGTATGTATACTTGTGACTCTGCTTCAACTATGCTAAAGCAGAGAACCAACACCCACATATCAGACCATATCAACTATTAAAGTGCAGGGGGTGCTTGCAGCTGCATTTTCAGACTGTTGTTGCTAACATTTATCTATTATATTTATCAAGTGCCCCTGCCTTGACAAACCTGAGAAAATCAGCAAAATGTTTAAAATATATTCTAAAACATCTAGAAAAATAAATCACAGTAGGTATTATTGCACACATATACAAGAAGGCATACCAACAAGACAGTTTCCAAATCTCCTCTCAAAGATAGCTACCTCCTCAGGCTCTGTATCTATTCTGTAGCTCTTGTGTTCTCTCTTCTCATTGGTGGAATGAAAAGCACCTGGTGAAGTCTCTTTGTAGTTGCAAGAATTTTCTTCTGGCCTTCATCCTGTCGTCGTTTCAGCTCCATCTTCAGTCTTGCTTCTTGTTTCTTAAGGTCACTGATTAAATCTATTGCTGTGAATTGTTCATTAATGGATTTGTTGGGCTTTGGTGACCTGACTGATTTTGTTTTGTTGGCCTTGGAACATTTGGCTTTAAGTTTAAGTCTGCACGGACCATGGGTTTTATTGATTCTGTGGATGCTATTATGGCATTTAAGATTAGATAGTTTCAGGTACACAGATACTTGAGCTTCTTTGAAAGTCATGCAGACATCCTTTTCTCCCAGATGCCCTAGCTCTTGTGTTCTGATCTGTGAAGAAGAAATAAAAATTAGGTGATACATTAGGTTGTATAGAGGAGAGGTTAAATAGGTCCTCACTGTCTGGAAAAATTGAAGAAAAACCCTTCTGTCTTTGGTTTTCCTTTGTTTGATCACTCACAGCTATTATTAGAGATGGGACTCTGGGATTGATTTTGGATTTCCCAACTCCCTAACTACCCAAGATGTCACCAGACATAATTCTGGGAGGTAACAGACAGAAACATAAGTCAAGAGACCAGCATTTATTTCCTCCATTAGAGCTTTTTTGGCCTGTAACTGTTTCAAAAACAGGGATGCTACCCCAGTGCTTCGTTGAAGGTATAGACTTGCTGCCCTCTAAAGAGCACTTCCAAAAAACTTAGCTAGCCTAAAAAATGCATATGTGCCTGTGAAGAAACTGAAGCATCTGGTAGAAGCTTCAAGGCTATTTTGTGAGCACATGGGAAGCTAACCAAGAAGCCAAAGATCAGTACTGGCTATGAACAACAGAACACTCAACACTTTCAAATGGTCTCCTGTTACAGAAGACTCCAACCAGCACCAAAAGGGATCTGACACTTCCAGGCTTCAGGGAAAGGAAGAGGGGAGGAAGGTATTTTGTTTTGGGAGAACATGAAAGAGGATTAAAAGACTGATCAGAAAGGTATGGAATAGCTCATTTATTGTATGAAGGAAATGAGAAACTAATGGCTCAGTCTTACTCAGAAGAAAACTTTGTCCATTTGCTGTCCCGTGAAGCTGTGCCAGGAAAGGATGTACTCTGCATATCCTATAAATATGCTACAGCGCAGCTAAGGTATGAGTAGTCTATCTTACCTTGTTTTCTGATGTGCTTGAATAGCCTTAAGACTGATTCTGTATTTTGCTCTGGTGTTTAGAGACCTTTTTGTAACATTTTGGAAGTTTTGTTCTTTTAATTTAGTCCCATCCCTTTTAATACACTAAAATCCTCACAAATTAATACTAACATCCTTTCAAGCAGCTCGCAGGATTTTTGGTGACTGCAGAGGGTTTGTGGTACTAAAGCCTGGTCTTGCATTCACTGAGCCACCAGGACTTTGGGGTTTGCATAGGTGTGGTGGCACTTCTAACTTTGCAAGGGGGCATCTTGCTTCCAAGTGCCTAGTCTTGTGGATTTTGTGTTGAATTCCCTAGAAGCACTGCTGAATCTGAGTGGATAAGTAGTGTTTGGGAGATATATAGTCTCAGTCATGTTCCACAGTCTGGTCTCCAGCTCTTTCCTGGGCAAACCCACCTCAGGAGAAAATGAGGATGTACACATATTAGAGAAGATTGGTGGTTTGAGAGATGGGCCAGGGAAGCAATTTATGTGTGCAATGAAAATTTCTCTGTCAACAGAGGTGGGTGGGCTCAAGGACAATCTGTCTACCACTTATCATGCTGCCCTTCCATTGATCTGCAGACAAATCAGAAGCACTTCACACCTCCACCAGTCAGGCTACCGGTAACAACCCATACTTAATGGGTGTTGGGAAGGGCTGCATAGGTGGGACGTTCACACACCCCAGGCCATTGTACGTCTAACAATCCTATTAAGGCCACTGCCCACATAACAAGTTTATTCAGGCCACTGACCACCTAATGAGCCATACAGACCATGATGAACGATAAATTGGAGGCCTCGCCACTTACTTCTCTCAGACTGAGGAAACTGCTTGGATGACCAGTGAAACATTTCAGTCTCACAAGAAAAGAACTCCAGTTGCCATCAATGCCAAATCCTACTAGTGGTTAAAAGGGGAATCCACACATGTATTCTGAGGGAAGAGGAACAACTCCTAGAGCAGAATATGACTAGACAGAGCTATACTAGGGGCAGTGCCAGGACTCAGTAAACTTTCAAGAAAGCAAGGGGAGGCAGAGTGGCATTACACACCAACTTTTCAGCTGCTATAGCAAGCACCAGATGAAAATCAAAATCTGTAGTAATGAGAGATCTTACACACTCACTGACAAAACGTTATGTGAATCTTTTCTTAGCTTTCTTGCACAATAGGAGGTTGAGATATAGCTGAGGCAAACACCATAAATCATAAACTAAAAACAATTAAAGCTTTATATTCAACCAACCTTGATTTCTAATATGCTTTCAAATTAAATTTTACCTTTTCACAAACTTACGTACTTTCTTGTATGCTGCAAGCTCATGAAGCTCATTATATAGATCCATGAGTTCTTGTGTGCAGCTATCAAGATCTTCCAAAGTTCTGTCAATGTGACAATAACAAAAATCTTGACTTGGAAAATGAGTATTCTTATTTGGTATGCCATTTTGTTCTGCATCTTCTCTTTCAGGATCTAAAGCTGTCTCCTGTGAGGTAGGGAAAGTGATTTCTATGTTTAATTACCTTTTGACAATGATTTATTATATTAAAATTCCCATCCTAGAAAATAATGATTGTGTTTTTGTTTTGGTGAAACAAAAACACAGTAACTTTGCATCCATCATCTAAGAGTGAAGTGTTATTCAGCTCTTGAGTGACACAAATTCTGTTCTTAAGAAAATATTAGAAAACAACTTATTCTTAACAATGGTATTTGCAAATAATTTACACAATTTTAAGAAAAAATAATATGTAAATAGATGTGTCTTATACATGCCAATCACAGCATGTAGTCCAACTGATATTACCCCACGGTATCTCAGGAATGGCTATGTATGGAAACTACAGCACATTATCAGAAGAGCCTTCATTGCAGGGAAAGCCATGTTAATTTTGTAATATATGTTCTTTCAGAGGTCATCTATGCTGGAGTTAAGGGGTGTGGTGGCTCAGTGGGCTAGAGTGCTGAAACTGTCAGATGCAATGTCGGCAGCTCGGCAGTTCAAATCCCAGGTGCTATGCAGTAGAGCTGTTAATCCAGCTCCTGCCAACCTAGCAGTTCAAAAGCATTTAAATGCAAGTCAATAAATAGGTACCACCTTTAAAAAGTGTATTCCATGCACAGAAATGATTTCAGCCGTGCTGGTCACGTGGCCAAGGACTTGCACAACACTGGCTCTTTGGCTTGAAAAATGGAGATGAGCACAGCCCCTGGAGTTGGACATGACTAACACACATGTGCAGGGGGAACCTTTACTTTTACCTTTATACTGGAGTTATCACAAATTCCTGTGCTGACTTTAGTATGCTTGGCTTGGAGGGATGTTTTTGGGCTGGGGCGACCAGCAGTAACCAATTGTTCCTTCCCTATCTCTGATTTCAAATAGAGACCTGCCTTTCTGTACACAGCCTTTTCCTCTCTGATGGAGTCAGACAGTTTGTTGGAAGTCAATGAGTCTGATGAGCCCAGTTGCTCAAAACAGTCATGATTTCAGTTTGCTGTTATCTCTTCACTCTAAGTAAATGATACCTTTTATTCTTTCTTCTTACACATTTCAGAGAGTGAGTTACTGAGACTAAGTGCCGGGTTAGTGAGAAAATAGGGTGGACAATTTTGCTCTTCAGCTAGATGAATTTAACCCCAAATCCAAAACTCCACAACAGTCTCCACATTCACACTAATGTGTCTGCTCCTGTGCAGAATCACCTCTTTAGAACATGCACATGCATTGGGGGAGGCCATTAATCTCCAAGCAAAATTTGGTGGCTCAGCAAGAACAGGCCCAGAAAAGGGAAGAGCAGTGTTTAAAATTGGAACAAAGAGCCAGGGAGATGGAGCAGCATGGTGAGCGCCTTGAGAGAGAGAACGCCAGGAACTATTAGAGCAACTGAGAAGAAAGGATGGATTGATGGACATTAAAAAATATGATAGAAAGGCCTTACTAGTATACCAACCCTGGGATAATATTTTGACTTTTCTAACAAATTTTTGATATGCTTATGAAGATTTAAAGGCACCTAATGCTTTGTGGACAAACCTACTATGCACTCAGTTCAGAGTGCGTAGATATATTGGCAGAGATGAAGGATTCAACTTGGGACAACTTTATGCAGAAGGTCAAGCACAGATTGGGTTATACTACAGAGGGGCTGAGGGTGAAATTTAGGTCACTGAAATGGCAGCAGAAGAACAGTGTTGCATCTTTTTAATCTAGTAGCTGATGTGAGTTGGAAAAGCGGGTTGAATCTGCAGGAGTTCAAACCTTTGATGAACTTTTTGAATTGTTTCTTTGTGAACATGTGCTGAATGCTATGCCTTAAGGTTCATTTGCTAAGAAACTTAAAAAAGGGTCAGATCTGGCAATAGAATCTGACAATATTTGGTCCTACAGACTGTTCAATAAACAGAGGGACTAGCTTTACCAAGCAGATCCAGCAACCCCAGAAGCCTGAAGGGGGAGCCAAGGGACCAGGCCAAAGGGAGAGTTTATCACAGAAAGGCTCACGTGCTGGAGAAAGGGGGACTAGGTCTTCATCCAGGCTGTTGGCTTCTAGTACCTCCCCATCTGATATAATCTGCTTCCGGTGCAACCAAAAAGGACATATAAGGCCCCAACGTTCTTTAGGGAAAGAAGGGCAACCTAAAACAGTCCCATCTGGCCCTCCAAAGACTCCCCAGAAGGCTGGAAAGTCTTCTGCTCCTACAGAGCTTCAGCCCAAAATGATGACTGGAAGGTAGTGAATGTAATACCAATCTTCAAAAAAGGATCCAGAGGTGATCCAGGAAATTACCGGCTGGTCAGTTTGACATGTATTCCAGATAAAGTGAGGGAAAGCATCCTAAAAGATAAAATTAATAGGCACTTAGAAGAGAAGGCACTGCTGAAGGAGAGCCAACATGGCTTCCGCAAGGGCAAATCATGCCTCACTAATCTGTTGGAATTCTTTGGGAGTGTCAATAAGCATGGATAAGGGAGATTCAGTTGACATTGTTTATCTGGACTTTCAGAAGGCTTTTGACAAGGTCACGAACCAAAGGCTCTTGTGTAAACACGGCAGTCATGGAATCAAGGGGCAGGTCTTGTCCTGGATCAGCAACTGGCTAAGGGACAGGAAACAGAGGGTAGCACTAAATGGATACTTCTCCAAGTGGCAGGAGGTAAAGAGTGGGGTTCCCCAAGGTTCAGTACTGGGACTCCTGCTTTTCGACCACTTCATAAATGATATAGGAGTAAATATACTCTTGAATGATGGTATCTGAGGGGTGACCTGATTGAAGTTTATAAACTCATACATGGTGTGGACAAAGTGGACTAGAGCTAAGGGGCATTCCATGAAACCTTTGGGTGCTAAATCTCAAACAAATAAGAGAAAGTACTTTTTCACCCAGAGGATCACTGGTCTGTGGAACTCCCTGCCAGAAGAAGTGGTGACAACTGTCAGCCTTCACAGCTTTAAGAAAGGATTGGACAAGTTCATGGAGAACAAGGGTATCAATGGCTATCATTATGGATCACTAAGGACAACCTCGGGGTTGGAGAGATAGGCATGATATCTCTCAATGCCATTTTCAGGGAATCGTAAGCAGGTGAGGACATCTGCTTGGGAATACCCTGAAGCAAATGGTGAGCTGTTGTGTGAGACAGAATGCTGGGCTGGATAGGCTGTGGCCTGTTCTTATGTTCTAGTATAAAACCTAACACACTGCTTATTTTATCAGCAGATCTAATCCTTTAGCATTTCACCATGTAGTTGAGCCTAAGGCTATTTCCTTTCAATTGGAACAACTTGTCTAAAAAGAATAAGGTTTAGATTGGGAAACATGTACATAAAGAGTGTCTGTTTTACAACAGTTTTAGGTTTACACTTTTTTATAGAATATAAGAACAGTTTTGTATCAACCATTCAGGCTGGAAACAATCAAAGCCATGTTGTTTTTTAAAAGCCTGTAGGGTATTCTTTGAAGAAGTGATATGAGTTATAACATCTGCACTGTCCATCTTTTCCATCCTTAACAACAGAGGCAACAGGTCATCCAGTCAGATGCTTCAATAGCTCCTTACCCCTAAATTAGTCCATTACCCAACAGATATTAAAGGATTTCATTATTCCCAACAATTATCTCTAGAGTGTTTCAGAGAAATATTAACTGAGCCATACCATCCAGTGCCAATAAACATGTTCCATAGTCTTCCACTTCAGAAAGGATTCTAGCCGAGAGCTCTCAGATTCCATTAACTGCAAAAGCTGGGGGGGGGGGAGCGAATGCAATGTCACGTTTAGCCTTTATAGAAAAATGTCCAGTGCCCACCTACCAGTCATGTGACTAACAATTAAAACCAACAATAAAGTACAATAAATCATTGCAATGGGGTTGAAAGTGATACCACCCACCATGGACAGACGAGATTCTGCATTAGAGCAATCTGAATTCCGTGCAGTAACCCCAAGGTTTGAAGCATGACTTTTTAAACAAGCAATTTTGCATAAACACTAATAACACATCTAATAGCATTATGCATTTACATAGAGCTTATGAATATTATACCTGATCACAGTAATTCCAGGAACATCACTCAAGGGAAAAATATCAATTATGCCAGAAAATATGTTTTTGGGCAAAGACTACAAATAAGAACTGTAATAATAGAGGCATACACAATAAGGAGTATGTGAGTTTCCAGTCTACAGGTATACTTTTCATTTCTGCAATCTATGATTGCAATCTATATGCATGCAGCTGTTCTTATTGTTATATAGAAACAAGGTCATTAAAATTTGTATGGAGTAAAGAAACTGGGTGTACAATGTCAGTTTTCAAGACTTTGTGGGAAACGTGATAACCAATATGGGCTGTTGCGTTACGAATCACACGGACACAGCTTCAGGGTGAAAGATCTGGTGCTCAGGCAGCATTCCTGTTCGTCTCTCTATCAGGGTTCCATGGATATCTGGGTGTGTGATGTGTGTGGGGGGGCATGCGTGTGTGTGATGATGCTCCTACTGCCTGAGCGACCAGTGTTTGATTGATAAGAGAGGAACAATAGATACAGGAAGACATCCCTCGGTGGGAGGGGGAATGCACGCTTTATCTGTAAGACCATATTGGCCCATCTATTGATGAGGACCCGGGGGAGAGGAAGCTGTGGGGTCAAAGGTGATAGGATAGATGACCCTGGTAGTAGTAGATGTACCTAGTCCTGACATCCTGGTCTGGCATCCTGTTTACTTGCCATCCTGTTTTTCTGGCCTCCTGACCTATGCTTAGATCAGCATCAGCTTAGCTGCACACTGGGTGCCTGCTCGGCCCTGGGATTTCTGGGAAATCCAGGTCTTCAGCTTCCTCTAGGTGCGCTTTTGTGCTCTGCCCATTTCTTGGGGTTCAGAGCTATCAGGGTATGAAATCCCCACAATGGGAAAATTTGGGCTTCTGAAGGTTGGACACGTAGTTTCGTTCCCCAACTTGCACCACAGCTCATCTTGGTCAACCCTCTCTGCAGTATTTTCTAGGGGCTGGAGCAGCAGGCAAGGGAAAGATGGGACAGGGCAGTTCTACTGGCACTTTTGATGTTTGGACTCAACCCTAGGTGTTCAAATCCAAACTCCTTGCATGCAAATCAAACTATCGTAAACCTTGAAACAATACTTCAAAAAAGACACATGAATATCCAAAAATACAATTGAAATGAAAAAATCTAAAGCTATCTAGATTGGAACTAGAAGCAGGAAAATTAGCATAAATGTGATATGGGACAATCTCGCCTGATATCGGAAGCTAAGCAGGGTTGGCCCTGGTTAGTACATAAGAACATAAGAAGAGCCATGCTGGATCAGGCCAAAGGCCCACCTAGTCCAGCTTCCTGTATCTCACAGTGGCCCCACCAGATGCATTTGGGAGCGCATGAGACCAGATATCTGTCTCCTGATACCACTCCCTTGCATCTGGTCCTTGAAGTACCCCGGTTTTAAGCCTGGAGATTATACATTTCCATCATGGTTTGTAACCTGTGATGGACTTTTCCTCCAGGAATTTGTCCAATCCCCTTTTTAAAGCATCCAGGCCAGATGCCATCACCACATCCTGTGGCAGGGAGTTCCACAGACTAACAACACGCTGGGTGAAAAAATATTTTCTTTTGTCTGTTCTTACTCT
Organism: Phrynocephalus forsythii; assembly: GCA_029282475.1. Classification (NCBI taxonomy): domain Eukaryota; kingdom Metazoa; phylum Chordata; class Lepidosauria; order Squamata; family Agamidae; genus Phrynocephalus; species Phrynocephalus forsythii. The sequence continues at coordinate 2,548,007 of JAPFRF010000003.1, read as the reverse complement.
CCCAGCCCTCAATTTGAGTGGATGTCCCCTAGTTCTGGTATTTTGTGAGAGGGAGAAGAGCTTCCCTCTATCCACTTCAATCATGCCCTGCATTATTTTGTACGTCTCAATCATATCCCCCCTCAGGCGACTTTTTTCCAGACTAAAGAGGCCCAAATGTTTTAGCCTTTCCTCATAAGGGAGGTGCCCCAGCCCAGTAATCATTTTAGTTGCTCTCTTCTGCACCTTTTCCAGTTCCACTATGTCTTTCTTGAGATGCGGTGACCAGAATTGTACAGAATACTCCAAGTGGGGCCTTACTATTGTTTTGTATAATGGCATTATAATGTTGGCTGTTTTATTTTCAATCCCCTTTTTGATAATCCCTAGCATGGAATTGGCCTTCTTCACCGCTGCCACACATTGGGGAGACACCTTCATGGAGTTGTCCACCAACACACCAAGATCTCTTTCCTGAGCCGTCACGGATAACTCAGAGCCCATGAGTTCATAGATGAAGTTTTGATTTTTTGCCCCAATATGCATTACTTTACATTTGGCAACATTAAATCGCATTTGCCATTTCTCAGCCCATTCCCCCAGTTTGGAGAGATCCTTCTGGAGTTCTTCACAATCTTCTCTGGTTTTTACCACACGGAAAAGTTTTGTGTCATCTGCAAACTTGGCTGCCTCACTGTTTATCCCTGTCTCCAGGTCACTGATGAACAGATTGAAAAGCCCTGGTCCCAGGACAGATCCCTGGGGCACACCACTTTTCATCTCTTTCCATTGTGAAAATTTCCCGTTGACACCTACTGTTTGTTTCCTGGATCTCAACCAGTTCTCAGTCCATAAGAGGACCTGCCCTCTTATCCCCTGACTGTGCAATTTTCTCAACTGCCTTTGGTGAGGGACTGTGTACTTGGATGGGAGACCACCAGGAAATACCAGGTGCTGTAGGCGCCTGGAGTAGGAACTGGCAAACCACTCCAGTATTCCTGCTAAGAAAACTCCATGGACATGGACTGTAATGACACAACACACACACACACACACACACACACACACATATGACTTGGCTTCTTCCTGAAGAAACTGCCAACACTCTTTCCACCTGACGAAATCTCTACTTGGCCATGGAAAATCACTTTCGGTGTAGAATTGGTAAAGACACTCCTTTAATAGCTTACTTACCTTAAAAGCCCTCTTAGGGTCACTAGAAATTGGTTCTGACTTGACAATACATAGCAACAAACTTCTCAGTCAGGAGAGGTCCAGTAATGCTTCGTAAGACAAATGCCCCTTAAGTCGAACAACTCCTAAGATGAATGTAATTTCCAGGGATAGAGACTGTCTGCAAGGGAACAGCCCAGGCTAGGTGAGGATCACAGGGTCCCTGCTTGGCTTGGCTTGCAACCCTCTGGGGCTGGGGGAAGATCCATGGGTCCGTGATTTGCCCAAGCAGCGTGTGGACCCATGGATCTTCTTCCAGCTCGTGCTGCTTGGAAGGGAAGCAGCAGTGGCTATCTACCACTGCTGCTTGCCTTCCAAGCAGCAGAGGCTGGGAGAAGATCCATTTTAAAATGTCCTGCCACAAGAGCTCCGGCTGGGGCTAGAGTGATTACGGTGGAACATTTAAAAATGGATTTCTCCCAGCCTGGGAGAGTTGGAAGGCAAGCAGTGGTGGCAATCTGCCTCCACCACTTGCCTTGCAACCCTCCTGGGCTGGGTGAAGATCCATGGGTCTGTGCTCTGCTCAGATCCCTGGAATGTGTGCATGTTTGGGCTGCTTGGGGGGAGGCGCACCTCTCTTCCAAGCCACCAGGGCTGCGCAAACATGCATCCGTCCTGACCTCCTCATCTTCACCGGAGTCTCAGCACCGAGACCCGGAAGAAAAGGAGGAGGAGGGCTGGATCCTTTTGAATTTCCCGCTGCACAAGCACCATCACTGGTGCAGCGGGAAATTCAAAAGGATCCAGTCCTCCACCAATCTCCTTCTCAGTCAAGCAAGTCTTGGTGGTCATTGGAGCTGTCAAAATCAGCTGTCTGTCGGCTGCAGGAGGAGGGGAACAGCCTTCCACTGTCCCTTGATTAAGGGGCGTTTAGACAGCCTTCCCATAGGAATGCATTGAAAACCTATTAATCTGTTCCTTCCGGTATGGAGTAATAGGTTTTCAGTGCATTCCTACAGGAAACAGTGCCTCTTAAGATGATTTTTTCATAAGACAATTTAAGAGGCACCACTGTAATTATTTTGTAAACCTCACTGTGGTACCCAATGTGTAGTGAATAAAGTGATGCAGTAGGACCCAGGAGACTTGGTCTTGGATCCCTGCTCAGCCATGGAAATTCAATGAAGCAATGGTACTGGTAAAATTACAGTGGTAACCCAGGATACAAAGGCTTTGGGTTACACAAAGAAATTTCTGGGAATGAGGATGCTTCGGATTAAGAACATTTTCAAGGGGATGCCTTGGGTTACATTTTTTTTTGTAAGGCATTGCAAAAAATGTGTACCCAGGATGCAGTGTACCCTCATAGTTTGTGAAGAGGTGGGAGGTGTTGGAGCTCCTTTTTCATCAAGTTTTAGAGCCATTCTGGACATTTTCTGCAGCGGTTTGGGCATGCTTCTGCAAACTTTTTTGGTGCATTTCTCAAGCAATGGAAAGGTAGAAAGCTGAGTTTCATCATTTCCATGTCTTTTTCTGTGCGTTATACATAGCATTGCTTCATTGTTTTCATGCCTTTTTCTGTGCATTCTGCATTGTGTGTGTGGGGGGGGGAGTTCTAGGCCTTTTACTGTGTGTTATGCATTAGAGGGGGTCCTGCTCTACATACCTTTAAAGTGCACTTCATAAAGAATTTTGAACTTTAAAAAAAACTTTTTTCAGACCTCCAGAATAGATTAATTGGTTTTCAGTGCATTTCTATGGGAAACTGCACTTCAGGATACACAATTTTCAGGATACGAATCGTCCTGGAGAACGCATTAATTACTTAAACCTACCACTGCATTTCTTAAATATCTTTCTTACCTTGAAAGCCCTATTAGTGCCACTCAAATCAGTTCCATATTAATAGCACATAACACACCCCTACCTGACATTAAGATCATTCCGTTATCATCAGAAGAAACATCATTGTTTTTAAAGCTATATTGTATAACAGACTTGTAGCCAGATAAGCAGTAAGCAAGCAAACAAGCAAGCAAATTTTCATTTCCAATGGGTACCAGTTTAAGCTACTGGAGTAAAACCAGGCTTCAGAATGCAATCTGGGGTGACATCTGACAGCAAAAATGACCTTCCACACACATCAGAACTTTGCGAGAATGCAACCAATCATCTCTAGTTAGTTATGTGCCAGCAAATTAGAAGTGCCTTATAGTGATCCGAATAGCGATTTTTCAAGTGAGATGTTTAAGAAGTGGTTTTACTGGTTCCACTCACCCATTCAGTTTCCCCGGCCGAGCAGAGATTCAGACCCTGGTCTCTAGAACTCTAGTCCATCAGTCTGTCTACATGATGTAAAATGATCACAATGGCCTTATCTAGGTGATAAATGACCACCAAGGGGAATGACTAGTTCAAGGTAATAATGACACAAACCTCACTTGAGCATTATTAAACCTTACTAGAATAATGCCAAGGTTTCCAAATGGAAACTAACTACAAATACAAGTTGTCTGGCTTGAAAAACTAGTATCTGAAGAAATATGCTAAGATTAAACACTGCCAAGAAGAGAAATCAGCTTCCTAAAAAAGAACTGAAATTGCTGGTAGCTGGGAGGGCAAGAGAATTCTGAAGCACTCACACCTATCTCCAAATAGTTTGGATATCCAATAATGTGGTTGGACTGGTGCAAAGAGCTAATTCACACTACAAAATGAGCTTCTGCAATCAGTGCTCTCAGAGGAATGCATATGCATTCTATCTCAAAACAGGGCAAAACTTCCATCTGATCGTCAACTTCCTACATTGGTGACCATTGTTTAACAAGCCAGCAGATCTTTCAATGGAGCCACAATTCCTGAGAATGGACATCTAGCTGTGTTTTGCATTTATCACCACTGGCAACACTCCATGCTGAGGGCTTCATTCTGGCCAAGCGTGAATTGCCTTGATCCACATTTTTTTGTATTTGAGTGATGTGACAGTACAGCATATGCGACTAGTGTATCAGAATGGGAAGAAAAAGTCCATTGACAAGCAAGTGAGATGAAGAACTATGCATAAAAAGCACTGCCAGCAGCACCCTCCTCTAAGAAGAAGTCAGCAGAGTTTCTCTCTCAGAAACAGTTAGTAGTCTTATCCTATGGCAGGGAAGAATGAGGGCTTCCATACTTGAGGAAATGGGTTGCAGCTAAGTGCTCCCCCCCATCTTTTTGATAGGTGTAAGAGTTCTGAGTTTTAGAAATGAGCAACTGCTCCTCTAATTTTCAGCCTGACTGCAAGGGGCTCTTTCCCATGCCCCCCCCCAACCACTACAAGGGTTCCATGGCAACCAGAACAAAAACAGCGTGGGTGAACGGGGAAGAGAAAGCCCACTGCAGGTGGCGGCAGAGGCATGTGCATGTTCACCTTAGATTGAACCTTGGAAGTGAGTATTAAGATTACACAACAGTTACTATTTAAAATGTGAGTCGTGTACTAATTCGTCCACTAGATGGTGGCACATGAATACAAATAATTCACTAAGAACAAAGAGAAGGCCATGTGGTCCTCAAGCTGACACAGATATGAAAGTGGGTGATGCCCTTGATTGGACCACTAAAAATTAAACAAATTGGAGGCTTTTGTGGGTAACATTCCACTTCTTCAGGCTTCGCACGCACACACACACCATTGGAAAATGCAAATAAAGCTATAAACAAAAATCTAGAAGTTGATGGTACATGTCTGTGAAAGATAAGTCCTCTTGAAGCTGCTGTTTTGAGAAGCTTCATAGTCTGGTTGGAATTTGTAAACTCTTGCTCCTGGGTCCAAAAGGTTGCCAGTAACTGCAAATATTTTCCCCTTCCCACCCCAAATGCACACACATACACTGCCTGCTTTGCTTTCAATTTGAGGGACTGGGTAATTTTGTGGTAGGACACTATGCTGCACCTCATTAAATTAGGTATCTTCTTTCTATGCATTTCACTCATAAAGCATCTTGCCCCTTTAGCAATTTTTTAAAGAGAAAACAATGAATTGTTTTTAAGCTGCTACACTGAAGAAAAGATTAGTTACCTGTAATTCTAGTTCTTTGAGTGTGCATTTGTGAATTCACACATAGGGTTCTTTGCGCCTACATGAAGATAACTGGTCATTCAAAGCTATTGCGGAGATAGGACTTCCTCCTCCTACCGTGCATGCTCCACCGTTCCCACACTCAGAGTCCCAGGGTTTGGAAAGATGCAATTGTAAACCCTAACGGTTGACAGAGGCTGATACTTCACGTCCATCTCATCACTGTTCGCGGTCCCGCTGGGGACCGGTATGAAGAAATCTAACCGCACGTCCATTGCAGGATGAGGGGAGTTCGTCCCGACCATGCCCCCTGAACTGCGATCTAAGCGGGATGAGAGATTCCCATCCCTGGCCTCGGGAATCTCCTCATCTCGCTTCTTGTTCCGATATGAGTACCCGTGAGGTAAGGCTCCTCACGCAACGTGCCATTCTCCATCTAGTGGCAGGAGTGCAAAGTGCCATTCGTCAGTACATTCCCTATGGAGTCAGAAACGCAGTGCAGAGATTAAAAGACAAATGCCTCAAACTCAGCTCCGTAACTGTGACGACACCTCCCTTTTACACGTGTAATTGTGTTGGAAATGGTAATGCTGCCACCTTTTATTCACTTGGTAATGCTGCCACCTTTTAAAATCGTCGCCTCATGAATTGGGACAGACTCAGATGTATAATATAAAAATAATAACAAAGTTTATTGAGAAAATAATAAATATAACAATATCTGAGGATGGTATGTGTTGCCTTTAACATATAATGGATTTAATAAACTCTACAAGCCTCCCTGTCTTTAGTAACTAGTAAACAGTAAAGCCCTCACTGCCTGACAGAACTCTCACAGAGCAGTGCTCTCTCCCAGCACTCACTCTCAAAACCTTCAACTTAACGTAACTCAACTGAACTGCCTCAACTGACTAGGCTCCACTCTTTTTATATCATACCATTCCCCGCCCTCCTGCTGGGACTGGCTCTACGTAAGGCCGTTGGCCGTTGGCGGGGGTCATCAGGAGTTTTGGAGTCTGCTGTCATCAGTACGCTGATGACACGCAGCTCTATCTCTCCTTTAACACCTCTGCTGTGGAAGCTGTGGAAGTTCTCGTTGCCTGGAGGCCGTACTGGCCTGGACCGGGGCGAACAGGCTTAAGCTCAACCCCGAGAAGACGGAGGTTATGTTCTTCGGGAGCTCGCCGTCGGGGTACGGTGGCCCTCTTCCCTGTCTGGGGGAGTCTCCCTCCAGCTGAGGGTGCAATCTGGGTGTGTTCTGGACCCGGCGCTTGCCATGGAGCACCAGGTGGCGTGACCAGGTCCGCCTACCATCTCCGATCGCCCAGATCCGCCCATACCTCGACGCGAGCTCCTTGAGAACAGTGGTCCAAGCTCTGGTGATCTCGAGGCTGGACTACTGTAACGCGCTCTACAAAACTTCTCCGGCGCTTGCAGCGGGTCCAGAACGCGGCGGCCAGGCTGGTGGTTGGTGTGCGTCGTTATGACCACTGGTTGCCCGTTGCAGCCCGGATTAGATTCAAGGTCCTGGTTTTAGTTTATAAAACCCTCCATGGCTTGGGACCGGACTACCTGGCAGAGCGTCGCTCAGCGGTCAACTCATGTCCCGTTCGGGCAGGCGCGCGAGCGCACTTGCTGGTCGCCACCCCCGGGAAGCCCGGAGGACGAGCACTCGGACCCGGCTTTCTCTGTGGCGGCCCCCAGCCTCTGGAATTCCATCCCCAGTGAAGTGTGCTCTGCAGAGTCCCTGCTGGCCTTTCGAAAGGCGCTGAAAACCTACCTTTTCGCCTTTGGCGATAGTTAAAACCTTCCCCCGCCATCGTAATTTGCGAGGTGTTATCTGGTTTTAACAGTGTCTAGGGTGTTTATAGGTTTGTTTGTCTGATTATTTTATTGTGTTTTGCTGGCTTTGCAGCCTTTGTGTAAGCCGCTTAGAGTACCTAGTAGATAAGCGGGATATAAATATAACAAATAAATAAATAAATAAATAAATTTGTATATTCATTACTCCTGTTTCCGGGGTTCCATCACAATAACGCATTGAAGGCAAGGCTTTGGAGAACTGAAACATTGAAAAACGGAAGGTCAGGCGGAAAAAAAAAGAGAACAAAGGCATGGAATTTCACATCTCATCATGGAACGAGGATGTGAGGAAACAGTCATACCGGTATCATCAATCATGCCCGTGCGTACATGGGAACAGGGACAGAACCACAAGAAGACCATGTGACCGTGACCGACATCAACACGCAACGAACTTCCTCCCGGGACGAGAGTGGACGTGAAGTAACCGTCAGAGATAAACCCTTGTCGAAGAGGTGAAGAAGGAAATCCAGGAGGACATTAATATTTGTAGGACATGCGGGGCGGCCACATTCCATTGTGAAAGAAGAGAAGACATTCTACTTATATGAATACAAAGAAATGGTGGAGGTGTGCTAGAACATGCCGGACTGAAAGGGAATAAGCCACACTGTTCAGTGGAGAGTACGTAGGTTTGGGTATAGAACGAGCATGTTCCTCTAGAGATGAGGTCCGGGAGTGTTGGGAGGTGTAGGTAATCTGATGCCATTGTGAGTAGAGTTCGGAACCACACTTGAAAGGGCCACCATGGAGCAATTAGGATGGCAGATGTCGTCTCTTCGTGGAGCTTCACCACCATTCTGTGTACAATCAGGAGTGGTGGAAAGGCATAAAGTAGTACCGGTGGCCACGGTATGGAGAAAGTGTCTCCCAGTAAGTGGGGACCGTGGCCTGCATGGGAGCAGTACTGTTGATATTTCCTGTTGCTGTGTGTGGCAAAGAGTATTCAATTTGTAGGGTTCCCCAACGTTGACAAAGGTCTAGGAAGACGGAAGGGGGAAGAGACCACTCATGTGTGTTGAAGTCCAAATGGCTGAGGTGGTCAGTGAGGTCATTGTCCTCTGATGCTATATGGATTGCTATTTGGTATATCTGTCTCTTGTAGTACCATTCCCAGAGCTGCAATGTCACTCGAAGCAGGGAGCAAGAGTGGGTCCCTCTCTGTTTGTTGAAATAATAGAGGGATGTTGTGTTGTTTGCAATGGCCTGAATAGTGCAGCCCAGAAGTCTGGGTTCAAAGACTTGAATGCCTTGTGAATCGCTAACAGTTCTAGATGGTTTATATCAGGCATGTCCAAACTTCGGCCCTCCTGATGTTTTGGACCACAACTCCCAAAATTCTAAGCTTAGATTGCCAATGGTAAAGTGTGCATGACCGCACCTTCTCTGTGGTGGGCCCCACGCTGTGGAATCATCTCCCCAATGAGCTGCGTCTTGCAGAGTCCCTGCCCGCCTTTAAAAAGGCTTTGAAAACTCATCTTTTTAAGGAGGCGTTTGGCGACCTTTCTACTTAAGTTTTTATTTTTATTTTTTGTTTGTTTGTTTCTTTTTTGCCGCATGCGTTATCCCCGCTGGAAGGTTTGCCTCCCCTCCTTTTTACTGCAACTGTGGATTGGTCTTTTATTGTTTTGTTTTATTGTTAGCCGCCCAGAGTTCCAATCCGGAAGATGGGCGGGATACAAGTGTTCTAAATAAATAAATAAATAAACATCTGGAGGGCTGAAGTTTGGACATGTCTGGTTTATATGAAGGAATTTTTCGCTGGGTGACCATAGGACATGGGTGCAAAGATTGTTGCAGTGAGTGCCCCATCCTATGGTGACTTGTATCGTTGGGTAGGGCTGTCAGAAAGGCCCGCCCTTGGTGAGATGTTGAAGACCACCAATGAAGACTTTGGTGGACATCATGAGGCCGAGTAGGTGTTGGACTGTCTTGTCTGACACGTGAGTGCGTTGGAAGGGTAGGAGGGCTCGAAGTATTTTTTGTTTGCAGTCTTCTGGAAGGAAGGCCCTCGCCTGGATAGAGTCAATGATAGTCCCTATGTAATGGATGGTTTGTGAACGTCGGAGACTGGATTTGGCATAATTGATCCAAAGACCTAGGGAGACAAAGGAATGCGACAACTGGAGCAATGGTGAAAACTCTTGGTGCGATGGAAAGGCCAAATGGAAGTGCCTTGAATTGGTAGGTGGATGAGCCAATTTTAAATCTGAAATACTTGCAGTGGTTTGGTATGATAGAAAGATGAAATTAGGTATCTTGAAGGTCTACGACTGCGAACCAGTCTCCCTTTTTCAAGAGAGGTAGAATGGTCTCCAGGGTGGTCATACAAAAACGTTGGGGGAGAATAAAGGAGTTTAACTCCCTCAGGTCCAGGATAGGACGGAGTCCTCCATCTCTTTTGGGTACTCTAAAATAACAAGAGTAAAAACTTTAGGTGTCATCAGGTGTGACAGGTTCAATAGCATGCTTGGATAACAGGGTGTCGACTTGGTCCTGAAGCGGTTGGAATGGAGTTGTTATTCTGACTTGCCCTAATGACGGGAGTGTGTTAAATTCTATAACATAGCTGTGCTCTATGATAGAGAGCACCCAAGAGTCTGTTGTGATTGTGCTCCAAGTAGGGAGAAACGGCTACAGTCAAATATTGGGACTTAGTTCTGGAAGTGGCCGAGAGTCAGGACAACTGTTTTTGCTTGCAACCAAAGCGGCAGGGTGGCTTATGCTAATGTTGGCATGGCTGGTTGGTCTGACGTTGGTAGTTTCCTGAGGTATTTGTTGGAGTGTAACAGGATTGAGAGTGTGGCTGGTGAGACGTGTAGGTACGATGCAATTAGGGCTGGTGCTGTTGTCAAAAAGTAGATTGAGAGGAAGAGCCATGGTAAGAGTAAAAACGTGCTGTCTTGCACATCTTCAAGATGTTGTCAGGCGCCTCATCATTTGTGGATGCAAAGAGGCCTTCTCCATCAAAGGGGGAACTCCTCAATGTGATTGCAAGCATCATCTGTTATTGTAGCTGTGCGTAGCCAAGCGTGTCTACGAAGAAACATGGCAGTCACGATCTGCTTGGATGCTGTGTCGGCTGCGTGGTGGGCAGCTATAGTTTCGTAGTCCATCAGCGACATAACTTCAGTATGGTATGACAGGGCTTTGGCTTGCAGATCATCAGGGAGGGATTCGAAGATAGGCAAAAACTTCAGTAGATGGCGAGTATAGGCCTCCACTACACATAGGTAGTTAGAATTGCAAAGTGAGAAGGAGGTTCCTGAGTAGTGACGGCGGCCAATAAGGTCCACTTTCCTACTTTCCTTATTGCTAGGAGTGATAGTGGAATACGACTTTGATCTGTTCTGAGTGGCATTAACAATGACTGAGTTAGGCAGCGGGTGCTTGGTGAGGAATTTGGTACCATTCCCATGAGTTCTGTAGAGATGGTCTATCCATCTAGGAATTAAGGGAGTAGACGAAGGCTTATCACATGCTGCGTTATAATGCTTAAGGAGAGATGGAATAAACCCTAGGTGCAGAGGGGTTGCATGGGTTTTGTTAAGATGGCCAAATAATTTACAGGTGTCATCCGTGTCTGGTTGCTGGACCTGAAGGTCCATGACCTTTGCTATATGCTGTACCATTTGGTAGTAGAATCTCAAATCTTCAGCCAGAGAGGGGGGATGGTTACCAGACATGTCTGAGTCTGGAGTCAGTAGATTAGGCGGAGAGGAGAGGGAAGCAGAGTTGACATCATCCTCAGACATCAAAGCCTTGGTACTGAGTGGTCGATCCACAGAGGCTGGAGATTCAGCATGATGTGGTGGGGTTGCTGGGTGAGAAGGTTGCTGTTGATGTCTGTGAACCTAAGAAGGCAAAAGTTCAGAAGACGAGCGATGGGGAATTTAGTTGACGTTGGGTGGTTGGTACATGATTTTAGGCGGTTTAGGTGCCGGTGTCAAAGGCTGAGGAGATAACCCAGAGGATTCTTGAGACTCCATGGGAGAAAGCTATTTTTCCCAGAGATATGCTCGAAGACGACCCAGGCGCTGTTATAGTGCAGGCTCGGACAGTTTTTTTGCACTCGATACAGTGGGCTGGTTGGTGGGGTTCTCCAAAACAGTAAAGGCAGTGGTTGTGGCCATCCGGGAAAGGCATTTGGTTTGGACAGGCCACGCAAATTTGAAAAGGTCTCAGGAGGCCATAAAATGGTGCAGAAAGGGTTGGGGGGGAGGTGATCTAAAACATGAATAAAGAAAAGGTTCAAAGAAAATGCAGAGGAGGTCTAACAATGTAGGTTGACTAAGATAAGAAATAGGTGAAGAAAAAAATAAACTTTTAAAGACGTTCCTTATTACCTACAGGATATTATACACAGGAACTACAGGAAAAAGTGACCGTTCACAGCAGTGGTAAAAAGGAACTGAGTTGCTGAGCGCGGGAACAGTGGAGCATGTGCAGTAGTAGTAGTAGGTGCTATCTCCTCAATAGCTTTGAATGACCGATGCAGGTGCAAAGAACCCTATGTGTGTGTATTCACAGATGCCACAAAGAAGAGCGAGTAATCCTCTTATGGTGACAACTGCCCAGGTAAGCAGGTGATGTTCTGGTAATGCAGTGCTGTTTCAGCAAAAAGGAGACTAGGGGAAAATGAATATCTGCTATGCTACTAAGATAGTAATGTTATATTTCTTGATTCTGCAATAATCATTTTAGTGATTAATACTTTTAATAATAACAACTTGCAAAATTTATACATAAAACTCTGCTCAAGAGAGCCATTGAGAATTAATTATGGTAAAATTAAACCTGTGGGTGAAATTCCGGGTGCAACTAGATGGGCAACTTGGATCAGGCTGGATTGGGCTCAACAGGGTCACTTTGAGGCATGTATATATATTGGGTGGTAAATAAATAAATAAATAAATATGTCAATTGTGGCAGTTCTTGCTTCTGCTTGGAAGGATTGGGTAGTTTCATGACAGAAAACCGCACTGTACTGGAACCCTCTCTATTTATCCCGTTTCTCCTTTTAAACAGGAAAAAGGAAGAAAAAAATAACAAAAAAGTGGATTTGTTTTCTACAAGTTGCACCAAAGTTCAGATGCTGCTTGATCTTTTTATAATAAGTGAGACATAGTAATGGGAACTGTTGAATATAATTCTTTTTTTGGCTTCACCAAAACCAGGCCAAATTTGGACTGGCTAATTTCACATACTTTCATAAATCTCAACAGAAAAGAAGACAAAAGAAAAAATAAGTAGCGCTATCAAGAGATTGACATGAACCACAGAACAGCAGTGTGGCTCAGTGCAGTGCCATGCTTGCACAGGGGTTCAGTGGGTTCCACGCACACCCCTCTTCTGCCACCTCTGCTCACTCGCCCATTGTCCAGACGAAACGCCTTTCCTGCCTGCTCCGGCAATCGCCCATTGAGATAAGAAGGCAGGACAGGGAAGCACACTTTAGTTGGTGAATGGGCAAGTGCACAGAGGAAGTGGGAGAGGCAAGTGTGTGGTGCCCATTAGACATGGGCATGATTCGGCAAAATTGTCATTTCCCTTTTCGGTTATCGTTTCCATTACGTAACGGAAATGGTAACGATAATTAAGCCATCAGAACTCGAACTCAAACCGAAAAAAGAAAAATTTGGTCGGGTTTTTCGTTTCCGTTTGTGGCATCGCGGCGATCACGCAATGCGAAGCACAGAAAAAGTTTTTAAAAGTTTTCAAAAAAAACCCCGACTCCCGGCCAATAAAGCAGGCGAAAATATGCCTGCCTGAGGCTTTGCCACCTATCAGAGCGGTGGTTTATGGGGGGGTCCCCGGCCTTTCCCCACCTCTTCTCCTGTCCTGGGCTGCTTGCACCAGGCTGGGGGTCATCTTCGTCATCTCGCCATGCCATGCGGTGGGGGGGGGGATCCAAAATGGCGACCGCAATTTTTCTTTTGAAATGTGGTCAAAAAACACACCAAATCACCACAGAAACATGTGAAATTTATTTATTTTAAATGCCTGAATTTTAATAGTAGCAGCAGTGGGTTTTTTATAGCAATAAAACGTCGTATGGATTTATTTTATTTTATTTTATTTTTTATTTTTTTAGACCCGCCCATTTGGGCTGGGCATGGGATGGGACCATGCAAATTGTTTGAACCATTCCACCAATGGCATCGCCAGGATTTTGACTGACACTTCTAGATGTCTCGGAGGGCATAAATAGCCGAGGCACCTTCCAGAAATCGCAGTCGGGTGTATGGATGTGGTTGAGGGAGGAGGGCTGGCTGCTGGTGCTGGTGTGATCCAATCGAGATTGAGGAGGGAGGCTGGAGGGTTTAGGATTTAAGTTAGGCAGGAAGGGATGGAATTGAATTTAGAAAATAATTTCTTTGATTCCCTGCAGCTTTGTCTGCTGAAGGGAATAGCAGTTTATTCTTTATTTCTTCTCTGGCAGTTTGTGAGGATTTTTTTCTGATATTGGATAAAGGGGGAGGTTCGACTGGGAGTGGGAGGTGTGGATTTATTTTAAAAATATATTATATACTACCATTTATTTTCTATTTTCCCAACTTCAATTTGCTTGCACACACACACATTTGGGGTGCAAGCCAAGAACAGAACCTCTATCCTAAGTGATATCCTAACTGCCCACTCGCCCGTCCGCCCGCGCCGCCACCCACCTGTGGCCCGCTGCTGCCTCCCCCCCGCCCCCCCCCCGCCACCTAGGGTGCAAAAACACCTAGCGCTGGCCCTGATTACGGGATGCCCCTATGCTCTGGGAAGTCAAATCGCGCTAAATCGCGGTGGAAATGACAAACGACAAACGGAAATGACAAATTTTTGAAAAATTTCGCGACAAATGGAAATGACCCGAAACGGACCCGTTCCGACAAACAAAAACTCAAAACGTCATTTTTTCTGGTTGTGCCCATGTCTAGTGCCCATGGAAAACCTGGGGAAATGCTGTGCCAAAATGGGCTGAAGTATGGTTTATGCTCATCTCTACAGATGGCAATTTGTATAAACTCTATCAAAGAACACATTTGCAAAAATGCATCCTAATATGTAGGCTGTTCATTTACTCACCAAATATGGTGCCATTTTTTACAATTACTTTACTACAACAGTCACATAGCTTTCAGAGAAAGACACATTATTTTATATTCCCTTCACACTTATAAAAATGTTATTTGTCATTAGGTTCTTAACTCATTCTTAAATGATATGCTCCAAACCAGATATCCCTTGACTGAAAGGTCAATGTGAAGATGGACCCAAGAATTAGAGAAGCACTTCAAGTTGCTAGCATTTTAAAAGTTAGTTTTATTTTTCATGGGTTGGTTTCAGCTTGGCTCACATTTAGAGTGGACTCATGAATGTGATATCATGAGTATCAAGGGCCAACATTCTCTTGTGTAAAGTAAGCCAGTGTATGAGAAAATTATGTTAGTGGCAGATTACTGCTAATTAAAGAGTCCCTGCTTTGATTTTGGGTCACACACAACACATAAGTTGAAGAAATTGAGTGACAATGCGAGGACTCTTGAACTGGTGGCAATCTGTGGCTGATAGTGACATCACCTGCCTTATGCGGGCATAAGGCATACAACAGGATTTTGACAGGTGTTGAGTTAGCCATGATCAAATCTTACTTATTTCAACAGATGTACAGCAAATATAATTATTCACTCTGTTGCTCTATGCACAACATGCATAATATAATAAGAGCTGAAGCAAGAAACTTAACTTGACATCAAGGTACTGAGATAATCAGCAAGAGAGATGATCTAACAAAAGATGTCAAGAGAAAAGAAAGACAAAGCCTGCAATTACTGAACACTAGCAATTTGGAAACAAAACAGATCTAGCTAGTTGAAGACTTGTATTCCACACAAAGCAGTAGCATAATTCCATTTATATGAAAGGAAGAATCTAAAGCTAAATTATCTATGCTTAAAGATGTTGAACTTAACACCTTGAAATTTGACAATGTGCAACAGTGCATATCTACAGCAGAAAATCAGAAAACAGATCAAGTTATAATGTAGGAGCATAAATAGATTGCCTTATGTTTGCAACACGTACAACATGGAGACAGGCCCTTAAAGAGGATGACTCCTTACAGGTGACTCAAAGGGTTCTCTTTGCATTTGTGAAGTCAAGTTTGGGGAAGCTTTGGCCCTCTAGATTTGTACTTCAGTTGCTATCATGTCCAACAGAGCCAATTTCAGGGAATTGTACTACAAAATATCTGGAGAGAGAAAGGTACTCCATTGCTTTTGTAAGTTCAAGGTGACTGGCAGAGTCAAGTACCACCACCCGGCAGAGGCCTCTTCATGCTTTGAAGGATCATCTTTTGGAATCAAGAAGCTAATAAGTCTCCCATTTCAGTTACCCTTTCACTGGAGGATTGGAAATTATGTGGAAAGATAGCAGGTAAAGTCAAAATACATTTTTATCTAGACACGTTTCTCCAATTAATTACTAAAATAATATCATGCCATGAGAAGATGATTACCTGTTTGTAGCTATTTGGCTGTCTTGCAACATCTGCTTCTGTGATTGAGAAATGGCCAGTAGTGGAGTCAGTGTGAGAGCCAATTGTATATGCATGTACCTGAATCAGAAATATGAGTTAGAAATACCGATGTTATGCCTACCATATTCTCAAAAACTTTACACAGTAGGCGGCAAATTGAGGCTAGATTTACAACAAACTTACCAATGTCTAAATCTTTTCTACATAGTTTATTTTATCATCCATTAACTGTTGGAAAGAAAACACATGGATGAAAATCATGTTTTGACTGCATTTTGACTGCACTTTTATCTAAGGCAGGGGTGCCCAAACTTTTTGTAAGGAGGGCCAGATTTGGTGGCTGAGAATGTGTCAGGGGCCGGTTGCTCCCCGACCCTGCCACCCCACTGCAAACCCCACCCACTGACCCATAAGCCCCACCCACTGACCCCTTGCAACCCCACCTGCAGGAAGGAAGGTGGGGACCAAGGGAGGGAGGGAGGAAGGTGGAAACCAAGAGAGGAAGGAAGGAAAGTAGGGAACAAGGAAGGGAGGGAGGGAGGTGGGGACCAAGGGAGGGAGGAAAGAAGGAAGGTGGGGATCAAAGGAAGCACAGGGAGCTGTGGCCACATGTTGCGGTACGAATCACACGGGACACAGAGTTTCGGGGTGCAATACCTGGTGCTCAGGGCAGCATTCCTGTTTGTCTGTCTGTCAGGGTTCCATGGATGTTTGTGTGTCTCTCTGTGTCTGCCTCGGCTGCGTGCATGTGAGATTGATGATGATTCTCCCTTCTGTGTGGTGATGATTCTGCCTCTGAGCCTTTTCTCTCTGAGCCTCTCCTGCTGCTGCCTGAGCCCCAGTCTTTATTAGAGAGTCAGCACAATAGATACAGACAAACATTCCTCGGTGGGGGGAAAGAATGCAAGCGTTATCTGTTCAGTAAACAGGTACACAAAGGAAATAGGTTCCATGAGTGGGAGGGAGAAGGCTCCCTAGCTAGTGAGTGATTACTGATAAGGACGGAAAGGGGCTCTTGGTCTGTGTATCCTGATATCCTGTTTTCCTGGCCTCCTGACCTATGCTTAGATCAGCATTAGCTTAGCTGCACCTGGGTGCCTGCTCAGCCCTGGGGATTTCTGGGAAATCCAGGTCCTCAGCTTCCTCTAGGTGCGCTTTTGTGCTCTGCCCATTTCTTGGGGTACAGAGCTATCGGGGTATGAATATGAAATCCCCACATCTCTCCCTTTCCTTTTAATTAAGAGAGTGCCGGCAAGAGCTGTGACCCTTTTGCATACCAGACAGGAGGCACAGGTGTAAACCTAAACAGACCAGAAATCAGGCACTCATCTGGTGCTCAAGCCATGCAGACCTTGAAAGCCTGGCACCCTGAGGTCTTTTGCCCCAGGGGCCTCATTGCTTGGCCCAAGAGGAAACTCAGCTCCTTATGTAGGAGGGAGTGACATGTCTCTGGCAAGACAAGCTTCATATATCTGGGCTGAGATGTGAGAATTATGCCCTAAAATGTGAGATGTCTTATGGCTGTGCATGAGAGTTGCTGTGGTGACACTCCATGGCCATTTCCTCCCCCCCCATGCTCATCGTGAGAGCACTAAGCTAGTGCATGGCATAAATCATTGGCTGTGATGTGTTATCTAATGTGGGGACCCCTCTGGAATGTTGGCTGCATTCTTTCTCCCACCGAGTTACACAGCACCCGATATTCATATAACTTTCAGAGATATAAACTTAAGCTCCTCATAACTTGCAATAAGAAATGAACTGGCATAATAAGCATGATTGTCTCCCAAGACTTAAAAGGTACATAGGCATAATCTAGCATACAGATATACATGCATTTAGCAAGAACACTGATAGCGTAATAGAAAACAGTTGCTTCTCATAGTAGGATAGCAATCAATAAGCAGTACATGAATACCTTTGTGGCTAAGAGGTAATGCATAGCAAGAAGTTCCATGACATGTGAATATTTTCCAAATACATGAATACATGAGAATACATAAGTAAGCAGGATCTGTCTGTGCTAGGGACTTACATTTTTGTGGGGGAAGTGTGAAAGACTACCTAACTATATTTCTTCTCTGCTTCAATGGATGGCTGTTTGCTGAAAAGTCTTTTTAAGAGTCCTTTTGCTAAAAGTTCATGGATCTGGGAAATGTCTTCTTCTTCTGGTGGTGAAACAATTCTGCTTGGCATGAATGGTAACAACAGCTCCCAGATTACCCATAGTCCATAAACCTTTGCAGTTGAGAAAATGAGGAATGTATGAGGAATGAGAATATTCCTTAAATGTCCTTCTGGGATCATTCTGCTGGTAAACTTTGAAGTGCCATGGAAGGCATACCTGTGAGAATATAATTTCTCTTTCTCTCAGGGTACATATTGTATAGTTAAAATCAAGCCTTGCTTGAAGAGGCTTGAAGGGGGGGCATTTCTCCCCCTTTCTTTCTAATTCTTTTTGGCTGTTTTGTTGTAAATTTGAAACTCATACCCTGAGAGGAAGGTTTTTTCCCTGCTTGATTCTTGGAGGCAAAAGGAACATGCATTAGTGATGATTTTTATACATTTTTAAACCCTGTTGATTGCTTGTGCCCAAAAAATGTAAGGCATATGGGACTTGTAGTCTTTGCTTCCAACTCTGAAAGATGCCTCTGCTTGCTGACTTGTAATTACAACCAGCAGGAAGGTGATAAACTTGCTTTGTGTATACAATGTCTCTAAAGATAACAGTCTACCCTTCCTAGCAAACTGATAACCATTCCATGTTTCCTGCTATCTTGCATGCTTGTGCGAGTGAGATGGATCAAACCCATATAATTCCTTTTTACCCCATGAGAATAGTGGACAGATTAGATCTTTGGGACATTTTCCTTCTAAAGGAGCTTGAAATCCTCAGGAATCTTTCTCACAATTCCTGACTGACAACTGATACCTGCCTGCTTTCCAGCAAACTTCGTTCTCTCAGCAAACTTTCTTATCCAAAAACCTTTTTTCCTCCCCTGCTTGCTTGCTTTCCAGCCCCCTTCCTCCCCCCCCCGCTTCCCCGAGCTGCTTCCAGTCGATAGACAGAGGGGGGGGGGGAGAGAGAGAGAGAGAGAGAGAGAGAGAGAAGCATTTTTGATTCCTAAATTTTCCTGTAGCTTGCTAAAGAAGGTATGAGGGGAATTCTGGCTGCCTAAGCTTTCTGAGAGAGAAAATCTAAATTCTCCATGGCTTTGGAGAAAGATGAAAATCTCTTAGGGAAAAATAGGGTACAGATTTTTTGAAAAAATTGGACTTTCTCCTATACTTGTACTGAGGGTGCCTGGCGTTTGCCAAAGCAGACGGAAGGCTGGCCTTTAACTTTGTCCTTTTGGAAAAGAGATCTATCTTTGGGATTCCCTCTCTGGGCAAATCTGCTTTGGTCCAGCCCAAGGCTGAACTCTGCATTTGCTCTGAAGCTGGCTGCTTCTGAAGCCTGTGGAGCTTTCCCTGGGAAATGGAATCCTGAGCTTTAAATGGTTTCAAGGCTTGCGTTACTGAGCCATGGACAAATTTTTGGCCTCTCTGCATTTCTTTGGGAAATCTTGCCTCATGGCTTGGCTCTTTGCTGCAAGAAAGTGACTGCCTTTGGGGCATCTCCTTGCCTTTTGGAGATACATTTTCTGGCAGGACAAAATTTTTCCCCTCTTGCTTCTGGGGTTTGATGAACTCTTCCTGAGTGTCATTTTGCCCTGTGCTGAGACCGTTCTTGATGGAAATTTTTGATCTTAGAACAGCACAGGGTTCCCTTTTTTCCTCCACCAATTCCTGGTTGTGGGACACTGTTCCTAACTGCAGGTCACTAGGTGGAAAAATTATTGGTAGGGACATCTGAAAATCTGTGGGGAGAAGTGAAGCGGGCATTTCCATGCGTCCCCAGTGCTGCTCTGCTCTATCGCCTGCATTCTGCTTGCCAATCCTGGAATTTTCTGCCTGAATCTCCGTTCCTGCTACTGGTTTCTGACCCAGGGGTTGCCCAGACTCTGCTCTAGCCTGTAGATTCCTTCCTACTGCTGGTTCCCAACCCAAAGGCTGTTGTGACTCCCAAAACTCTATCTGGGACTCTTGGCTTTCCCAAGGCTTTCCCTGCCCCCCTGATCCCACCTTAGGGACTGTGGGCAAAGGCATGCTTTTGCTCCGAAAATTAGCTGACCCACTGAATTCATTTCGCTCTTCAACCGAGAAGAACGCTCCCATCTCACCTTTGGGATCCCCTGGGGAGGATGTCTGGACGCGTCTCGAAGCCTTTTCACAGGCGTAGGGAGATGAGGATGGGCCACATTCGTGCCGTCTGGCCTGGAGCCTGCTCCTTGTGCCTAGTGGTTCCTCTGCATCTGCCTTGCTGCAGGAGATTGCATCTGTGTTGCCTTCTGGGAATCACGTCTGCTGTTGCCTTGGGGGAATCACGTCTGCCGTTGCGTTGGGGGAATCACCTCTGCCGTTGCGTTGGGGGGAATCACGTCGAGGTCACCATATGTTGCGGTACGAATCACACGGGACACAGAGTTTCGGGGTGCAATACCTGGTGCTCAGGGCAGCATTCCTGTTTGTCTGTCTGTCAGGGTTCCATGGATGTTTGTGTGTCTCTCTGTGTCTGCCTCGGCTGCGTGCATGTGAGATTGATGATGATTCTCCCTTCTGTGTGGTGATGATTCTGCCTCTGAGCCTTTTCTCTCTGAGCCTCTCCTGCTGCTGCCTGAGCCCCAGTCTTTATTAGAGAGTCAGCACAATAGATACAGACAAACATTCCTCGGTGGGGGGAAAGAATGCAAGCGTTATCTGTTCAGTAAACAGGTACACAAAGGAAATAGGTTCCATGAGTGGGAGGGAGAAGGCTCCCTAGCTAGTGAGTGATTACTGATAAGGACGGAAAGGGGCTCTTGGTCTGTGTATCCTGATATCCTGTTTTCCTGGCCTCCTGACCTATGCTTAGATCAGCATTAGCTTAGCTGCACCTGGGTGCCTGCTCAGCCCTGGGGATTTCTGGGAAATCCAGGTCCTCAGCTTCCTCTAGGTGCGCTTTTGTGCTCTGCCCATTTCTTGGGGTACAGAGCTATCGGGGTATGAATATGAAATCCCCACAGCCACAGGTCGCCCCTTGGAAGAGGTGATCTGTGCGACCTTGCACCCCCCCCAAGCTCCCCAGTGGTGGCGACGGCTTGCCCGCCAGCCCACACCAAAGCTCCTTGGCGGTGGCAGAGGCCCGCTGGCCTGCCCACCCCCACACTTTCCCCTGCGGTGCCGGTAGACCGCCCATCCACCCAAGCTTCCCAGCGGAGTCAGTGTTGGTGGAAGATTTTTTTTAAAAAAAAACATGGGGCGAAGGAGGGGGAGGGAGGGGCAGGCCACTCAGAATGGCCTGACGGGCCGGATTTGGCCCCCGGGCCGGACTTTGGGCAGGCCTGACCTAAGGTATGTTTCAGTCTGAACCTTTGTTTTGTGTTATTTGACCACCTTGCTACCCCACCTCCCTCTATCCAAATTAACCTCTCTCAGATGATATGGAATAATGATTGCCTCTTCTCCCAGTAAATGAGAATGTCCTAGTTTCTGAACTTTGTTTGCCAATTCTGGCACACTTGCCAACTGGCTTCATCTGCCTGAGTGATGATACTAGTCAACTAAACAGCCAGATACAGTGGTGCCTCTACTTATGAATTTAATCCGTTCCGAATGCATGCACTTAAGTCAAACAATTCTTAAGTAGAGGTACCACATCTAAAAATTCAAAATAAATAAATAAATAAATAAATAAATAAATAAATAAATAAATAAATAAATAAATTGAAATTTCTGCTTATATATATACTGCCCCATAGCACTTCAAGCACTCTCTGGGCGGTTTACAATTTAATTATGCACACTACACATTGCCCCCACCCCCAGCAAGCTGGGTACTTATTTTACTGACCTCGGAAGGATAGAAGGCTGAGTCAACCATGAGCCTGCTACCTGGGATTGAGCCCCAGGTTGTAAGCAGAGTTTTACTGCAGTATAGGCATTTAACCACTCCGCCATGAGGCTCCTATATCCTACATATGTCAGAATTCTTACAGAATCCTACATATGTCACCTTGCAAAAACATTGTAAGTGGAGCAGACTGCATCTAAAATGTGTAAGGCAGCAGTTAAAACGCCAACGGTTTTCTGCTCTTAAGTTGAATTGCTCTCAAGTAGAGCCGCTCTTAAGTAGTGGTACCACTGTACTAACAAATAACTGTAACATTTGACTATGGTGAAATAGGGAAAATAACTAGACCTTTTACTTTATCACTGGCGGGGGAGGGATGGGGAGTTCTGGAAAAAGGGTGGGTATAACATGTGTCATTTAGGAACAGATACATTATAACCATAACCAGATTAAAATTGCCCGTCCCTCCAATATACAGTACTTGCTTAAATATCCTTCACTTAATTTTACTTAGCATTCCTACATTCATATGGCATCCCTGAGCATCTAGAATAGTACAGGGGAAATCAAATTGCTATACTGTATTTTAATTTGAGCTTCTGTGCACATGTCTACTTCCTCAGACAGCTCACATTAAAATATAGAAGTTAGTCTTTAAGTTGCCACAATGTTTTTGTCTTCTTTGTCTTTAGTTTTTATTTTGTTTTTGCCTTGTATGCTAAGCTCAGACTAAGAAAATTACCTCTTAGTTATTGGTCAGCTGAATCTGTTTGCTATAGCCCTGACAATACTCTCTACTGTTGCAATAGCCATTATATAGATAGACTAAAATCTATATGAAAGAAGGCTTTACCTTACAGAAGGAGAGGGTATTAAAAATTTTGGGTAGGAGGACTGGAAAAATCTCAGTAATTCCTCATAGAAAGCTACTCAAGCCTCTCTTACCTACTCACTGCCCTATTTTGTTATTTAAGAACCTGCCATTGAAATCTGATGAAGGAGGAATCAAAGTGTAACAAAAAATGTCAACAAAGACTCTCCAAAGAATTTAAAGAAGCTACTGAGGCTGGAAGCAGAGGCAACAACTAGTAAATAAACCATCTTCCTATAACTACTTGGTCAAAACCTCAGGATAAGCTGATGATTGGTTAAAAATATGTTATGTCATAAGTTATAGAGATACTAGTCAGAAGAAAATGTACAGAAGCGGGATGAGCAATTTTCATCTGAGCACTCACCTCATTCTCAAAATTAAGAACATTTTAAAAAGTTTTTAAAAACCTCTGGTGCACTTTAAAGGGGCATGTGACCTTGAAACAATAGGAGATTGGCAGGGGGAGGATGCTGGGGGCTTAACACTGCAATAGTACTGTACTTAACAGCCACATCTTAAGCCCTTTGCAACCTATCTCAAGATCCCATTTTGTTTTAAGCTTGGGGCACCAGTGGTTGTGAGGGGGCATTTTTGGTTTTTTAAAAAAGCCTTCTTAAAAAACATCAGAAGACAATTTTAAGATACTTGGGGAATGGGAGCAAGTGTGGCACTTCCAAGGTCCAGGGATAGAGCTGGGCATTCCTTGGACCTCTTAAACATTTTCTATACCCTGCAAAGAAATAAACATTTATGCCAATTTAAAACCTATTACCTTATGCAGGAGTTTGCATTGCTCTTGCTGTTCAGTATGACAACTTCGCCACTGGAACTGCAGCCGGCCATTTAACCACTGCAAATATTGGATATTTCTGTGGCTTTTCAAATGACTTTCTAGACCCACGCCTTTCCCCTTCTGCAGGCTTTTCAGAGGACCATCACACTAATTAGGAGAGAGTAGCAAAATAACTTTATCAGCAATAGATGCATTTTCAAAACAGGTGATATAGCAACAAGTCAAACTTTTACAATTACTCTTTGGGGGACTTAAAATGTTTTTTAAATTTATTCCATAAAGCATTAATGATTTCTTTAAATTCTACAGAAGGAGCTAGATGAGTAAATGTCTCATCATCATCATCATCATCATCATCAGCAGCAGCAGCAGCAGCATCACCACCACCACCACCACCACCATCATCATCATGAAATTGCAGAGCTGCAAAGGATCTTATGGATCATCACATCCAGCCTCTGTCAGCCTCTGTCTCTGTAGCCAGCCAGAGGCCTGAACCATGGGGCTCTCCTGTGGTTCTTCTTGAAACCAGACCTTCTACATGAAAAAATGGAAATCACCAAGTGCTTTCTTAGTAGAAGTATAAAACTAGTGCTGAGTACTGCAAACTATTTATATTCAGATTTTTCTGCTCTAGTTGAACTATCAGCTGCTGGCAAGACAGACTGCAAAGGTGAACTTATCTCAATTCTTTCTGGTGAAAAAATAATTACTCTCTTCGGGGAGGTCCTTAAAAAACTCTTCTATTGGTTGTAGAAGGTATGACCTTTGTCCTGCTGGGTTTTTATATGCTGATTTTTATAAAATTATCTTGCATCTTAAGTTGTTCATTAAAGACTGGCTTTTCTCCTTCTGAAATTAACATCTACATGTTTTAAAAATCAAGGCACTCCCTCAGAGGGGAAACATCTACTTTTCTATTTAAAGCACGAAATTATGACTGAAGCTCTCCCACGAAAAGTAAAGTAGTTTAGACCAAAGATTAACATCTCTGAAAAAAACACACAGACACACTGAACCATTGCTTTAGTTTAACTTCAAGTAAAAACTACAACATAAACCCACTAATGAGCATATTACTAGCAGTCTCAAAGTGCTGAAAGAAAATAGAAGCTTTAATAATACAGTAATACCTTGGATGACAAATGCATCTGTTAACGAAAAATTCGGATAACATAATGAAATTTCCAGGAACAGGGAACTTTCAGTCAATGAAATTTCCCCATAGGCTGCCCCCAATAATGAAATTTTCATTATCCTTTGCAAAAAAAAGTATACCCGTGATGCATTGCTCCCCCCAGTAGTTTGTGGAGGGTTTGGAGGGGTTGAAGCAGTTTTTTCATTATGCTTTGGAGCCATTCTGGACATTTTTTGCTGAGGGATTCAGACTTTTTAGACTTGGAAAGGTAGAGAGCTGAAGTTTCCTTGCTTTCTTTTGTGTTTTTGCACTGCTTTTCATTGCAATTTGGGCGGGAACACGCAGGGGTCTCTCTTGCTGCTTTCTTTGGTCCATTGTTTATTTCCATTACACTTTTGACAGGAACAGGATGGGGTTTGTCTTCGTGCTTTCTTTTGTCCATGTTTGCACTGCACTGCAGGGGTGTGTGTGCTCCATGTGTGTGTGTGTGTGTGTGTGTGTGTGTGTGTGTGTGTGTGTGTGTGTGTGTGTGTGTGTGTGTGTGTGTGTGTGTGTGTGTGTGTGTGTGTGTTCTGGCTCTGAATGTTTTTAAAGTGCACTTTATAAAAAAAAGACTTTTTGCCTTTTTTTCAGACCTCCAGAATGGATTAATTGGTTTCCCATTGATTCCTATGGGAAACCACGTTTCAGATAACAAACTTTCAGTTAGCAAAATGACCCTTAGAAGGAATTACTTTTGTTATCTGAGGTACTACTGTACCTTGGTTTATGAGAATAATCTATCCTGGAAACATGCTTGTAAACCACAACACTGTTATATCAAATCAAATTTCCCCATAAGAAATAATGGAAACTCGGATTATTCTTTCTGGGGTCCCATAGAGACCACATACCGTACACACAAAATGTCAAAACACACAAAATAAGTTGGCTAGAAGTCCACATCCACACCATAGTTTAGGTGCCTGGCTGTGGAATCTGCTCTACTTGGGACTAACAGCTGGATTTTACTCTGTGTTTTTAATGTGAAAATTAAAAAGTGCAATTTTTCAGCCATATACACACTTGACTAGCTTCCCCATGACTAGAAATGATTTGCAAAATAAGAATGTTGAAAACAAATTAATTAAAAATATAAATATAAAGAAAAACAAAGCCCTAACCTGCACTGTCCTTTGAAAACGTTCCTGGCTGGTTCAAGGGAGACCTCCATTCTCTCCTCTCTCTGCTTTGGAGGCTTGCCTGAGATTGAATGCTCCAGACAATCCCCCACAATCCAGCAAGCAGGGAGGGAGAGCTACCACTGGCTCCCTTGTGATCATGTAATCTCCTCCAGTGCTTATTGATCAAGGCAAAATTGATCAGAAATGATTGCTTGTCTTGCAAATCAATCGTAAATCAAGGCACTTGTAAATCAAGGTTTTACTGTATCAATATCTACAATCAGCAGATTTCACGTGCAATCCTATTCAGTTACAGAATCTTTACTAGATCAAATGATCTGTATTTGTAGAAAGCAAGTTTTGTTACATTTAACAGGCTTAGTCCTATGTAGAAAGCATTCTTCCCTTTTGGAAATCAAAGGGTGGAGATCTTTACTTAGGTGTTTAGTTGAGGTGGACGAAATAAGAAAAGTGCATAAATGTCACCATATTTGCTGAGGAGGGGTAAGCTGAATTCCCTTACAGGTTCAATAACTTGTTCTAAACTGAGCTTTTTATTCTCTTAAAGAAATTATACTTATTTGCTGTTTCTTGGCAAGTTTCCTTCTTTTTAGCCAATTCAAACTAGGCTCCACAAAGAACAACCAAATCACACTTCACTCATGCAGTTCTCCCTCTTTTTTATCCACATTATCATCCACAACTAATAAAAGAAGAAAACAGAAGATGAATAAAGCACCAAATAACACACTTTAAGTCAGTTCTCAACATGTATCTGCTGGCAAACAGGATCTTTGGGAAGTATTTTAAGAAAAGCAAAAACATCTTACTGTGCACACTACTGTTTCATCCCAAAGTTTCAGTCTATTTAGTGTCAGCAACCATTCCATTAGACTAATTCTGCACAGAAGCCAGGAAAACATCAACAGCAGCTCTCCGCTCCCCAATGAACCATCATATGGAAGTTGATAAAATTTAAGTCTTCTGTAGCCATAGTACAAGGCCACACGTTTGACAAATCTGATCTGGGTTCCTAAGGAGAAGATGAAACAAAGGTTGTCCTGTTTCAATATTTAAAGTCTATGTCCTCGGAGAAAAAAACAAGTTCATAGTATGAATGAGTCACAAACAAAAAGTAGCAAGGCATTCTTCGCTTTCTAGCAGCACAAACAGCTTCACGCCACTCGGTCTGCCGTGATGCCCAGCAGAGGTGATGGGGTGTCCTGGGTGAATGCTTTTGCCCCTGGCACCCTACTACCGCTGACACCACCGTCCCCCTTGGATAAGAGCGTTTGCTCTTATCCGTGGATTTCAGTATCCACGGGGCGGCCCAGAACCTATCCCCCGATGGATACGGGGGCCCTACTGTACTGGTTATTTTCATAACATGCTACACAAGGTTCAGTTTGAGAACAAGTAAAACCTAGTCCTCAAAATCACTATGCATACTTTAATATATCTATACCAAAGTTTCATGGAAAAATACAAAACCATGTCATTACTGAAAACCAAAATATACTGGGTAATAAGAGGTGAACATAATTGTTACAAATGAAGGGTTGCCGTGGATTTTTTTTTCATTTCCCTGATTTTCCCTGACCACTATTCAAATACAACCACAAGTTTAAAAATGAATAGGTCATTTTGCATTAATGCAAGGCTTAATGAAATGTTTCACTTTACCACTAAACAAGTCTCAACTGCCAAAAATATTTGCCAAAGTAAAAGATTTCATATCAGTTTCTTTCAACATTAACTGCATCAATATGTTTTCCAGTTGCACCAAAGATTACATCAAGACACAAACTTCAGTTCAAGTAAACTATGAATATCCTGGGAGAGATAGAAAGCATACAGCCCTAGAGTAGCACTGGTGGAAAGGAAGCTCTGCAAAAGACTGATGAAGCTGCTTGGATGAGTAGCGAAATGTTGTGATCTCACAAGAAAAGAAGTCCAGCTGCCATGACGCAACTTCCAAACAACAGAGACAGTTTATTGTACTTGAGCACTGACTGACATACTTGTCACATAGCATGCATGTATTTTTGGCCACGTGTGGCTGAAACAGGTCAACAGGAACACACTAAGCACATTTCTGAGTGTGAATCTGTTTTCTAAACTATTATTGCCACACAGTGCTGTTTTGTTTATACTTTGTTTATCCAAAGTATTGTATATAATTAACATGTAGTCAATTTGCAACATCACTGATTTCCTCATTGGAATGTGTACTTTTTGAAACTGTATTTGTGGGAATCTGACAGGATTCACTAACAGGCCACAGCTGGTTCCAAAAATAAAATCCCAAGGAAAAGAGAGAGGAAGCATACAATTTCCAGGGGACTTGCACAACTCCAGATACACTTTTGGAACAGGATTCCAGAATATGAAGCAAGCAGGACAGACATAAACAGAACTGTAGGCACTAGTGCAATGGAAACAATCCCAATTGTTCAAGCTGAGTAACCGAGAAGCCAACAAGAAAAATTGAGACACCCAAGATGGAAACCTGGAATGCTAAACTAGTATAGTAGTTCTACAACCTGAAGGATAAGCTTAACTGCTTTTTGCAAGAGGCTTACTCTATCAGGCATGTCCAAACTTCTCCTCTCCTGATGTTTTGGACCACAACTCCCAGAATTCTAAGCTTAGATTGCCAATGGCAAAGGACTGTGGGAGTTGCAGTCCAAAACATCTGGAGGGCTGAAGTTTGGCCATGCCTGCTCTACATTCAGCAGGTGCTCAACATATTTTCACAGCCTTATACAACAGGAGTAATCCCACTCCATACCTCCCAGCCAGATAGATACCATTGTCAAAGTGAGAAGAATATATGTTATCATTCATATCACATCAATGAACAGAGATAAACTCTCTGGATTATGAATGCTTCATACCCCTTTCCTGACTTTCACAATGAGAAGCAGTGCAAAGGTAAGTCAAACTGAGCCACAGGGTCTGTAGAAACATGCAGATTCAGAGTTGCTCTGACTTTAAGATGCACAGCTCAGTAAGTGCTCTGTTCATGCTGCAGAATATACAACATGGGTCAAGTCAGTTCACCACTGAACTACTACTGTACAAAAGATTAAGGGAGCCCCCCCTGCTGCTGCAGTTCAGCTGGGGCTTCACTCATGCCATTATCCTCCCTCTCAGGGAAAGGTGCAGTGCAGGAAAAGCTGTCTGGTGATGACAGGATGTAAACATGTCAAAGGATTAGTTTCAAATCAGTCTCCTCCTGTACCAAGACCATCTTCACAGTCCGACCTCAGAATGTCACCCACTGAAGACAGGACCTTCTCTGGTCTCTGGCATGCCCTCTCCAGGGAAATCAATGGCTATTTTGATGACATTTTAACTTTCTTCAACCTTTTAAGAGGTAGCAATTTTTATGAAATGCTAATTAAATACAAAGCAAATAGATAACTATATATAAACATATATATATATATCCAGCATATATATTTCATCCCTAAATGTTTCCCTCGGAAACTAGATATGATCTCAAATAATCAGTAGTTGGCTACCTATGTCAGGAGACTCCATCCATCCTTCACCGTGGATTCGTTTCAGAAGAGTGTACAGTAATTTCCAAAACGTAATACTCTGTTTAAAACAGACAAGAGTCACTACATGTTATTATACTGTTTCTAGTTTTGATTCCCACTCCACCAGTCCTTGGAGCCTCTGCTAAATATAATGGTAACCTCAGCTCTCTGCAGCTAACTCAGCTCAGTAGGACGATGCAGCTCCTACAGGAGGAGGAGTGAGGGGGCATCCTAGTAGTCAAACTCTTCAACAAGACCCTTGATAGCTTTGTGCTGCAAATTCTGCAATGCCCTGAAAGGTAGCCGGGGCCCACCGTTTTTCAGGGAAGGCACTGCCTCCTTTCTTATTCCACACATCCCCCTCCCCCCCCCAAAAGGGGGCAGCTGTCCTGGGGAGCCTGGGGCACTCCAGGCTCAATAACGCCCGCAGTCCTTCTCCATTGGCAACGCAGGCGTGGGACTCGGGAGAGTTGTGGTCCGGAAACCTGGGGTGTGCCTCTGGCCCCCTCCCTCCCTCGCCGGGGAGCGACACAAACCCTTCCCCCCCCCTCGGCACCCCCTGCCACGACAGGCCCTTCTTCCACCCCCCCCCCCTTTGCCTCCTCCCACGCCACCCACTGCCCACCCTCTTCTGGGATGGGATGGGATGGGATGGGGGGGGGGGGCAGAGGACCAGGCCGTGCTGCCCCCCCCCTCCACCTCGGCGGCGGGAGGGTCCTGGGCAGGCCTCGCTTCCCCCACGGCGCCCCGAGTGCGCGCCCACGGGGGGGCGGGAAGCGGCGGCGGGGGAAACGGGCAGGGCGGGACCGGCGCCCTCAGACCCCTTGCCTGGGGGCGGCGCCCGGGGATGGGCGGTTCCGCCCGGGGAAACGGGCAAGAGCGCTGGCGGGGGCATTGCAGCGCCCTCGCGACCCCTTGCTCTGCGCAGACTCCCTCTGGGGCAGGGCGCCCGGGGATGGGCGGCCTTCAAAGCGGCCGAAGAGGGTGAAAGGTCGGGACAAGAGCGCTCCTGAGCCTATGCAGAGGGCCTTTGATCCCTAGAGCCCAGAGGGAAGAGGAGCCTTCCCCCCCCTCCTCCTCCTTCCTTCCTTCCTTCCTCCTCCTCCTCCCACCGCCTGGGGCCTTTGATCCCTAGAGCTTGGCGAGGCGGAAAGCCTCCCCCTCCTCTCCTCCAAGGGCCTTTGTGACACGGGGGCCCCAGGAAGGCTCAGGCTGAGGGAAGAGGAGCCCCAATCCTCCCTCCTCCTCCAAGGGCCTTTGATCCCTAGGCGGGAGGGAGGAGGAGGAGGGGCCTTTGAGGAGGAGGCTAGGAGGGAAGAGCGCCCCTCCTCCTCCTCCTCCTCCTCCTCCTCCTCCTCCTCCTCCTCCTCCCCTCCAAGGGCCTTTGATCCCTAGAGCTACGGCAGAGGGAAGAGGAGCCTCTCCCCCTCCTCCTCCTCCAAGGGCCTTTGCTCCCTAGAGCTACGGCAGAGGGAAGAGGAGCCTCCTCCCTCCTCCTCCAAGGGCCTTTGATCCCTAGAGCTACGGCAGAGGGAAGAGGGGCCTCTCCTCCTCCTCCTCCTCCTCCTCCTCCTCCTCCAAGGGCCTTTGATCCCTCAGAGGGAAGAGGAGCTCCAAGGGCCTTTGCTCCCTAGAGCTACGGCAGAGGGAAGAGGAGCAGATCCCTAGAGAAGAGGGGAGGAGCCTCCTCCTCCTCCTCCTCCTCCTCCAAGGGCCTTTGATCCCTAGAGCTACAGCAGCAGGGCCTTTGCTCCCTAGGGAGAGGGAGAGGAGCCTCTCCTCCTCCTCCTCCTTTGCCAAGGGCCTTTGATCCCCTCCTCCTCCAAGGGCCTTTGATCCCTAGAGCTACGGCAGAGGGAAGAGGAGCCTCTCCTCCTCCTCCTCCTCCTCCTCCTCCTCCTCCTCCTCCTTTGATCCCTCCGAGGGATTCCCTCCCCTCCTCCTCCCTCCTCCTCCTCCTTCCTGCGGCGGCGGCGGCGGCGGCGGGAGAGAGAAACCCAAGATGGTAGGAAAGCCCCCGCGGGTGAGCAGGCCTCCTCCCGCCTCCCCGCCCCCGCCCCGAATCCCTACTCTCGGTAGCACTCGGGGTTCGTTTCGCGGAAGTTGGAAATAGCCCTCCCCATTTTGGTCCTATTATTTTATCCATACAGTTCAGGGGGGGGCAGGGGGCCCCGTGGGTTTCTCGGGGTGGGTGGGGAGTCCGGCTAAGGCTGAACAAAACGCGTCCTGTTGAACGTGCCTCGTCCAATACACACCATATTCCTGCAGTGGCGTGCCGTGCAAGCAGAAAACAAGATAGCAACTCTGCATTAGGGGTTCATAAGAACATAAGAATATCGTCAGAATAATGTGAATACTGCTTATTCTGGGGTGCACTGAGTTGTTCTTAATTTACAGGACAAAATTTGCTTCATGTAGTGGCAAATGCCGTATTTTAGTTTATTTTACTTATTGGTCTTTTATACTGCATCACTATTCTGGGCAGTTAATAAATTTTTCTGCCAGATCTGCTCCCTAGCCAAATACACGTCCAATCTCGCCTGATTTCAGAAACTAAGCAGGGCCAGGCCTGGTTAGCACTTGGATGGGTGACCACCAGGGAATACCAGGTGCTGTAGGTGCCCTGGAGTAGGAACTGGCAAACCACTCCAGCACTCCTGCCAAGAAAACTCCATGGACATGGGGTCATGATGAAGAGTAGGTCAGGACTGTAATGATGCAACACACACACACATGTATTCTCCAAAGCTTTCATGGCTGGGATCTGATAGCTGTTATAAGTTTTTCGGGCTGTTTGCCCGTGTTCTGGAAATTTTTCTTCCTGACATTTCTGTGGCTGGCATCTTCATTACATGTTGATTCTGGTACAGACAGTTTGTAGTTCTATGCAGATTTACTGGAAAGCAAATCTTACTTGAGGATGAACCTGAATAGGATTGCATTGTTACAGTAAATGTTCAGCAAGGCAAACAAGTAAATGCAATTTAAATGGTTCATGTAACATAACTGCTGAAACACTCATTTTTCCTGTCACATTTTGTTTCTGAGGAGATAAGTGGTACCCTGTCAAAACTGCATAAATTCTTGGTTTCTCCTTTGACTATCAAATACGTTACTGGTTGAAGAACCTGGGGAAGTGATTTGAACACAAAGCAGCATTCTTGTTTACTTCTGCCCATCCAGCATTGAAATAGCCATCATGATGTCCAGCCTCTAGTAACAGAGAGGAATTTCCAAAGCAGTAGCTGTTTTAATTTATTGTAGCAAAACCCAACAATGAGTGTTATGAAACCTGTGTAATACTATTTTAAATTTATGTATCAGATATGGTGCTGTAAGATTTATCTCTTAACTGGATCTATGGTTAGCTAATTAAATGCAGTCTATTGTGAACCAGTGAAAATTATAACAACCGAAACCATTTTAAAAATGCCCTTTATGCTTCCTTTTAGACCAGTGGCCTTTTCATTAAAACAAAAACCTGTAGATGAGTTTGGTAGAGAAGAATAATTAGAAACAAGTACATGGAGGGATTATTTGTTAACCAAAAGTATTGCCCTCCACAGCAACTCTCTTTTATGAAAAAATACACTGTCAATAGTGTCTATGTTAGAATGTAAATTTTAGAATAGAAAATTAAGGGAAGACAAGACAGGAGCAATAGCACGGAGAGCAGGTGCTTCCACAGCCTACTGGAATCCGAATTAGAAACAACAAGCAAGAAAATAAATCCAAATCCAGCAGCAGCAGGTCAAGCGTCCAGAGTACACCAGTGAAAAGCAGTGGTAGGAAGGGTCTCCTCTCTAAGTCTGGTGCTCGGCTGTTGAAAGGTGTAAAACTCCCCAGGGCTGGGGAAGAGCAAACCAGCAAGACTCAAAAGAAATTATAAAGAGGAGACTATCGCACATTGGGATGCAAGATACCCTGGTTCCTCATGTCTATGCTGAGCACAGGAAGAAAAAGATACTTAGATGTACATTCTGCATCAGAGTCCCAGATATTTTAGGCCCTGGGAAACAGAACTGAGAAATAACTTTTTGATATGCCATACTAATAGCCTAATTATGGTAAATATTCATGCTAGAATACTATACAGCAATATCTCGGCTAATGTAATTAATTCGTTCTGTGGGCCGTTTCGCTGAGCAAAGATTACATTAAGTGAAATGTGGTTTCCCATTGAAATGAATGGGAAACCAATTATCTGTTCCAGAACTCAGATTGACGGTCACCTCCTTTCCCTCACTGCGGTTGCCTAGTGGGGGAAAGGAAGTGTTGGATCAGGTGCCCCAAAGCTGAACCCAGCAATACAGGGAAGCTTTGGGGCACCTGATCCCAGCGGGGGGGGGATGAGGCTACCACCGCGGGGAGCAAAGTTGGGTGGTGGTGGTGAAGGAGTTAGCTGCTCCTGCCAACCAGTTTTGCTTCAGACAGCTAGCTCCTTCACCGCCACCACCCAACTTTGCTCACCGTGGTGGTAGCAAGGGGTGGCAGGCGGGTCCTTACCCACTCCCGAAAAGAAGGCACCCATTTTTCGTGTGCCTTCTTTTCAGGAGTGGGTAAAGACCTGCATGCCACCCCTCGCTACAAGCCCGGGGGGGGGGAGCGATGAAAGACGCAGCTGCCTCCAGCTTTCAGATGCGTCTTTCACACCCACCCACCCATGCTTGTCTTTATCCACTCGTGAAAAGAAGGCATTTGCTTTTTGGGTGCCTTATTTTCTGGAATGGGTAAGGATCCACCCACCATTGCTTGCTACAAGCCTGGGAGGGGATGAAAGCAAGAGGCAGTGGGCGGGAACGGTGGCGCCTGGGAAGTTCAAACAGCTGGGTTCAGCTGATCAAATTTCCCGGGCAGCGGGCTGAGCGGTGCAGCAGCTGATCCACCACTTTGCCAAGCCACACACACCCCTGTGACTGGGCAGAGTGGTGGATTGGGTCCGCCGCTCGGGAAGGTTTGAACTTCGTGCTCTGTCTGTTGCCGGGGTAGTTCAAATCTTCCTGACTTCAAACCTTCCTGTCTGCTGCTGGGGGAGTTCAGATCAGGAAGTTTCAACCCTCCTGGGCAGTGGACCGAGCGCTGCAGCACCTGATCCGCTGCTGTGCCCAGTAAGAATGAAGCTGATCATTTGTCGGCCAGTGGCTTCATTCCCGCCGGCCAGTTTCCAATGGGGTGTGCCCAAAACCGGAATTTTTTGTTGACAGAATCATCCCTATTCCAGGAAAATCCACTTTGTTATCCAATTTTTTCATTAAGAGAGACATTTGTTATCCAAGGTATTACTGTAGTTTCCCCCCAGACATTATGTATCATAACAGAGATAGAATGTTATGGCAACAAACATGATTAATGTTGTTTGCCATATAATTCCTGGTATGACAAAGAAAGTTGGCAAATTAACAAGTTGTATCAAGAATGGTTTTTATTTTAGGTTGAAAATACAAATTGCCTCTTTGAAAGATTTCTCAGCAGACAATATACTTAGTTACTGCCAATCCAGCCAAGATGCTGGAAAGCTGAGCATACAGTGGTCCCCATCAAACCAAGGAGTGCAAGTGAACCAAGAAATCCACGACTTCGCTTCCTGGGATCTGTAAGGCAAAGGGCAGAATGATCATCCTCATTTTGCAAAGCACATCTCTTTTCTGCTGTTCAACAAGAGTGTCTCAGAAACATCACAACCGGCGAGCGTCATCTCTGAAGGATAGCTGTGTAGCCCATAAAACAAAATCTCGGCCATTTCCAATCAACTTAAGACATGACAAAGTTCTCAGTGGTTTATTTTCCCACATGGTTTCCACAAATTAATTTACAATTTCACTATGTTAATTTCTTTGCTTGCCCTTTCTCATGGCCCACTGTACCACTATTACAGAACGACTGTTACTCAAGGCCTTCATATAATTTCCAAGCTATTCAAGAAGACAGCATAGGACAGAATCTTAAGAGAGGGAACAGGTCTCTTGATCCCAAATGCATTCTTTATATAAGCCATCCGCCCTGTCTTTGCATGCTTTGCAGAAGCAAGGAGGATCAAGAGGTAGAATACTCACCCCCTGTGTAATAGCCATAGGCATACAGCAGTTTTCCTATGATCCATGCTATGCCAAGTCCAGTGGCAGCACGCTGGGAAGAAAATAGAGAATTAGCATACACTGAGAGCATAGCTGCTTATATAAACAGGTGGATGTCCAAAGAAGAGGAAATGATCTTGCAGGATCTAATCAGATTTCAGGATCTGAGAGCATCTTCAAAGTCATTATCATAGACCATTAGTTCAAACACTGAAGCAAGTTCACAAAACAGTTTATTTTGATTTATTTAGCATTAGGACTCAGGCAGGCAGTTTCAGTCGAGTCAAGGGCCAACTTGCTCTCCACTTACCACTAGCATTCCCAAGTTCTTACTACTGTGAATGCTGGGTCTATAGTAAAGGCTCTCCAGTAATTGACTTCATTCAAGTCATTGCTTTCTCGAGACAGAGCTTTTATATGTTGTATATATTGCACATAGGGAAGATTACATTCCACATCAAGACTACTGAGTTTTTGGAGCCAGGGTACAAAAACTCCATATCTTTTCTTTTCCAAAATCTAGACCTGCAAATAATCTCCAGTACTTTCACCAAGTTTGGAGGAGGGGGTATAGAAAGACTAAGAAAACCTTGAAAGTTGAAGGTGATTAGGTGAGTGTTAATACCTATTATAGAGGAAGTCAAAACAAGTGCAGACTGAGGTACAGTAGGACACCGGTATCCACTGATTCAGTATCCACTGACTCAGTTATCCACGGTTAGCAGAGGAAAAAATTAAATAATTTAGCAGCCGCAAAGCAAGCTACTGTCACCAATAGCGGCATAAAGTAAACTATTGTCACAAACAGCTATAAAGCATGTTACTGTCGCAAAACAGTCATAAAGCAAGCTACTGTCACAAAACAGCAGCGTTGGGGGCCTTTTTGGCGTTCTCTCTTATCCATGGCTTTCGGTATCCATGGGAAGGCCTGGAACCAATCCCCAGCAGGTACTGGGGTTCTACTGTACATCAAACTGACAGAAGCTCCAACTGCTCAAGACTTCTTCCTGCTGTGAATGCAAAGGTTTCACTAGGTTCTGTCTCAATATTTTCTTTTTAGCCTTAGTAGTACAGATAGATCATTCTTTTCACAGAAAGCTGAAATCGTCAGGAGGCCACATCTATTTCAGATACCAGATCCTTCAGACTTTTGGGATCCCATATGATGAATGGGAATGGCCATGAAAGTGAACACCACAAAAAGCAGACAGGAGCAGGTAACTGCAGGCCAAGGGCTCTACAACAACATCCTCATTCTGAGTGACAGAAAACACCCTTGGGCCAAACAATAAACACCGACTCCCACTGATAAAAGATGCATTAAATACCACTACTTACTGGGTGGTAAATCCCACTTATTCCAAGAAAGAACAAAAACGGGGTATACACTTCCAGCCTGAAAAAAAGAAACAAAAAATGGTGGGTTTTATTTATCTGAACAGTGTGTGCACTTAGAACCCTCTCCACTATTCCACATCTTATGATACAAAATGATGCCCAAAACTGTTTTGGCACACTCATCATAACGTATCCCAACAAAGAGAAGTCTCCATTTGTCCATAAATAACTTGGATCTAGTACTGTAAATAACTACACTTTTGCCCCATGTCCTTCATAATGTGCTCCTGATGGCATTCTCCTGCCCCAACAAAGAGAAATAAGGTAGTGGAGAGCAAAGTAACAGGGACTAATCAATAGAAAATGATAATCATGGGGGAAGCACACAGTCAACATCCAAGCATCCAAAGGCAGCACTTCAGATTCGTGCTAAATGTTTGTGTCCTCCCGAGATCCCAAAGGAAGCTTTGGTGGAATCTTTGTCATTCCATGTGGAGATTCCTTCACTGCTAGAGAAGGAATGATAGGGATCCCTGCACTGGGATATCTCAGATATGAATTAAGTGCAGGAATGATGAGATCTCTTTCACATCAGTTGGGATCTTGGTATTCTTTATTGAGGCTCTGAAGGAATGTAGAAGCAAAACAAGGCAAGCATATGCAAACAAACTCAGCAGACAGGCTTCCCCCCTCAGCTCTGCCGGAGGGCTGGGAACAGGCAGTCTTGATGTTAAAGAGCTCCGATGGTAAAGGTTTTCTTCCTCCCCTTGCACGTCATCCGACACTACCCAATCAGACAGACAGCTCCCCTTTCTGAGCATGCTCAGTAGAGCCTCTGAATGCCTGACATTCCTGTATATGTTACTCCCCCGTATTCCAGCGGCCATCTTTAGAATAGAGCTATTCTCAGCTCTGATTGGTCACCCATGATGCATTGCCCTTAGTGTGATGTCAGAGTCCCCAGGCATATAGAACTATACTAATACAATAGAGGTGAATCCCTACAATTCCAAAAGAGGAACATTTATCCAGGAATCTGCAGCCTTTACTAGTTACACTTGAGCCTGACATCATGCAACTGCAACTGCTACAGCTCCCATCTCCCTTCAATCTGTCCATGCACAGCCATGTCCAACAGTGGTTGGCACTGCTGGTCTTCTACACACTACCTGCTGCCTATGTTCTCCAGCAGCAAAATCCCAACAGTCCGAAGTTCAACACAACAATTCAGATATACATTTCATTAAGTGTTTTATTATGCCTGCAGCAAGGCTCATAAAATCAATTAATGGGTTGTTCTGCTTGTGCCCTCAGAGAAAACATTCACTGCTGCATTAAAAATGTTATTCTATATGCCAAGTTTCTCAGTTCCTCTCTGAAGCCCAAAAGAGCATATATGTCATTCATATGCATTCCACCCACTGAACACTTGAAAAATCAGGAATAAGCTGAATGCGATGGGCTACTCACGTGTTCTGATGTGCTCTCTGGATACAGTTAAAGATGTGTCCGTTCTCTGGGTCTGTACTGTACATGACTGGGTACTATTGAGGGAGGTAGGGGTAAGAAAAGGTTTAATTTAGTGAACATCCACACATCATCAACATAGAACAAAGCTGAGGGGAGACTATAGGATGCTTCACAACAGTGTTCATAGCAGCAAAGGCATTACTGTATTACTTCATGAATACATGCAGATGGAAGCTAAGCACACCAGAGAGTTGGGAGTGGCTTATGTGCCATGCCTACATTTTGCTATGTTAAATATGGTATACACATACATTGACACACTAAGCACTTGAACAAGTTTCTATTTTCCATGTTGAAATTCCTCAGCACGTGCAGAACTTTAAATCGAGATGTCTGGCATAAGCTTGTATTTCACAGGGATCACAAAGACATGTTGTCAGAGTCACTATTAGCGATGGACACTTCATATTCATTTTCCCGGAGGAACAAACATGAATTGTGGCACTGCAGGGAAGTGATCACCTGTGCAGGAGAGGGGGGAAGGGCAGGCTGGGTTCCTTCTGCAATTGGCATGACAAGGAGGAGGACGGAGCCTAATGTTGCGTGGAGCCCAGTAAGTGGTCAGGCAGGTTCTCAGGGGAGGGATTGGGCCATCACAGTTCATATTTGTTTCCCCAGGGAAATGAATACAAAGTGCCCATCTCAAGTCATTACCCTACAAGGGGTATACTGTATATAGATTCAGCCAAAAGGCACTGCAAGTCAGCCATGTCCATTGTTCAATGCATCTAACACATATTAGAGTAAGAGAAGTGGAAGGCCTGCTGTAGTTTTCCTGCATTAAGAAGAGTTAGGACATGCTTACTCTGGACATGTCCTCCTATGTCTCTGATTTTAGTTTGAATTCCATGGTACAAAGAAACTGATTTCCAAGTGTGGAAATTATCTACACCACACAAATTGTCCTTTAAACTTTGTACCTGGATAGCGCACAGAATACCTTTATACCTGGTCTTTAACCTTCCTGCTCCAGTGAGAATTACTTTACTTCACGTAATAACAATAACTATTTTTACATTTGCATTTTTACATGCAGGTTTTATGTTCATTGGATCTGTATCCTGACTACAGATTCAAAAGGATTTGTCAGTGCTCTTTATATTTTAAGTCTGGCTTGTCCAAACTTTGGCCCTCCAGATGTTTTGGACCACCACTTCCACAGTCCTTTGCCATTGGAAATACAGGCTTGGAATTCTGGGAGTTGTAGTTCAAAACATCTGGAGGGCCAAAGTTTGGACATGCCTGTTTTAAGTGATGTGCTTCTTTTTTAGCACTATATAAATGAGCACACTTCCAGCTGCATCTGGGTGTAGCTAAGAGCATTAATAGGGTTTCTTTATTGGTCACTACTAAAACAAAAAATGTAAGCTAAGCTTTGGATAGCAACTGCTATTGTTCTCCTGGTCACAGAGCTGAAACCACATTTTATTTTTAGTAGGGTTTCTGACTCACCAAATCAAGCAGACACACCCTTTAGCTCTTTTCCAAACTGCATTAGCCAAGTTTTCCAATGCCAAATGAGACGGACATGTGCTTTTATAAAAAGCCTTCATTTCATTTTCCACAAGGTTCCTCTGTATCATAATTTTGTAGAAACCAGCTCATGGTCTCCTCTTTGTATTTCAACTCTTTGTATTTCAACAGTCCTAATAGCTGAAAGCACTGGCACGCTCAACATCCACCCTAGGCAACTATTTTTTTATTACCAGGTCTTCAATTATAGGTCTCAGAACCATTCCCGAGTTAAAGGCCAAACAGACAGAAAGATATGAAACACAGATAAAACCATGGGGCAAGATAAAAAAAAATACTGTTACTCCTGGAACAAATAGAATTCAACCTAGACAAGATGATCTGTTTTCACCAGAGCCAATGGAATGCCTCTAGGAAGTCCACAAACAGAACACAAAGAGAATCTGCTTCTGTGTGTTCTTGAAGGCTTTCATGGCCAGGATCTGATGGTTCTTGTGGGTTTTCTGGACTGTTTGGACGTGTTTTGGAGGTTTTTCTTCTTCCTAATGTTTTGCTAGTCTCTCTGGCTGCCATCTTCAGAGGGCAGAAAAGCGCAGGGAGCTGGAATTCTCTCTGTGCTCTGATTCTCTCTCTGCTCTTCAGTTCTAGCTCCCTGCATTCCTGCCCTCTGAAGATGGCAGCTGCAGAGACTGGCGGAATGTTAGGAAGAAGAAAAAGCTCTCAAACACGGCCACAGTCCAGAAAACCCACAACCATCAGAATCTGCTTCTGTTTATAGAGCTTTCATTCAGATCTAATAAAATGTAGCATGGACTATATACAGCCGAATCTGAAAGCACTTTGCTTGAGTTTCAAGGGAGAAACATGAAATATACAAAGGCTGGTCATAGTACAAGGGAAGAGTGGAAAATCCTCAGATACAGAATATAGTAGTAGGAGAAACTTCCTTGCAGATGCAAAGGATAATCTGGGAAGGAACATTTCTAGAAAACAAAAGGCACCAAGTATGCATGGGAGAAACTACCCCCACACACACACAAATACGCAAACACACACTTCATGAGTTTCTGCAGCAGAGTGGGGGCTTGAACATAGAGACCTGAGTCCTCTATCCATCACATCACATTTGGTAATGCCACCCCTCCAACAACTGGTTTTTGTCGACTTTCCCATCACTCACCCAATTTACCACCACATAAAAAAACCAGTGACTCACCATGCCTACCAGTACATACGTACCTACAATATGCAATGTGGAAACATCACACCTTCAAAACGTAACAGGAGAGGAAATCCTGTATTCCAGAAATGGGGGTAAAACTCCCAAGACAAATTTAAACCTTTCTCCCCCTAAACATTAAATGTTACTTCATACAGTGCCTTCAACCGTGTGGTGGTAGCTGACATAAACAAATTTAAAGTGTTAATTCCTTTGATTCTGCTTTTTTCAAAAATGAAAGAACAGCCAGAAGAAAGTTAGAAATATATTACACTGCTGCCGTTCCATGGTGGGCTTCTATATGACTTTGAGCAGTGATTCCCAACCTTGGGTAACCCAGGTGTTCTTGGCCTGTAATGCTCTGAAACCCCAGCCAGCAGAGCTCGTGGTGAAGGCTTCTGGGAGTTGTAATCCAGGGTCACCTGAGTTACCCAAAGCTGGGAAGAAGTTACTTACACAGTACAAAAAACTTGCCTGAAACATGAGTGGAAGTTTTCATGCCTTATATTAGCAACATAGGATTCAGAGGGGAGCAATGTTATGGTCATCAATAGAACACCAAAAAAAAGTGTTCTGCTTATATACCACCCCATGCCACTTCAGTTAGTCTCTGGGCGGTTTATAGTTTAATTATTCTGTGCAGGCTACACTCCCCCCCCACCCGCAAGCAAGCTGGGTACTCATTTTACCGACCTCGGAGGGATGCAAGACTGAGTCAACCATGAGCCTGCTCCCTGGGATTGAACCCCAGGTCATGAGCACAATTTTACCTACAGTACAGGCATCTAACCACTGCTCAGTTCAGTTCACTAAAGTGGTCTTGCTCCAAAATTAGTTATAAAAAGCATTCAAGAGTTCCAGTAAGGAGAGAACTGAGGAGTGATGGGCCAGTTGGCCCAGGATTTTCCTTAGCCTACTGCCACAGAATCTTCAAAATACTGATAAATTGAGAGACCCAGCACCACCTTCTGGCAACACAGTTTTGGGTGCTCTGCTGAGTAAAACATAAACAGTTCCAAATTTTCTTCATGAATTGCTGGCTAGATGTTCCAATATGGTTTTGTTTTTTTCAAATTCTGTAATTCCTCTAGAAATAACCACTATATAGGGGAACTTTTAAGAGACATTATTATGCTTACCTCCACGTGGTATTTCTTGCGCGCTTTCCCCACATTTATTGCTAGGTGCATTACCAAGACAAAACTAGCAGCACCAGTGAGAATCACATAGCCATACTCCTTAGAGAGAACCACCATCTTGGCACTGTGGAGAGAACGAAAGGGACGCATTAGTTCTATTATTATTTATTATTTTATTTATTTAATTTATATACCACACCATCTGATCACAGGTCACTCTGGGCAGTTTACCAAGTGCAAACATAAATAATACAATTAGTTATACAATATACAAAATACAATATATAACTAAATAAAAATCAACAAAATGACCATAACTGAATGAAAGAAAAATAACAGAAAGATGTCAAGTTCTAAAATAATATAAAAGGAAGTGAATAGAGGTGAAATATAAGTTCTAGCAGGGAAGAAGACCAACTATCCCCAGACAAATGGTTTACATGCTTCCCTCTGGTGTCAAGAGAGATATAAAGGTCAAAATCCAACTCATGCCAGCCGTAGGTAATGAAAATGAAGTTCTGTGTCTCATGGCTCCCTGGTCAAGCCCCGCCCCTCCCTTCTTACAACCACTCAACAACATTTCCCTTGGTCATCCTGTGGCCGTAGCACCCAGGGAGAGTCAGATGTGGTGAAGACTGAGGTAGTTTGGCTAGAACTGTATCTGCCTCCAACACCTTTCAACTCTCCCAGACCTAAGAAGTAAACATAATTCCCAACAAAGAGCACACCAACCCTGCAAAACAGCTACCGCTATTCTCACCTACAAACACTGAAAAAAAATCCCACTAGCTGGTTGAGGCAAGGACTGGTTTTAGGACCACAAACCCTCTCAGTTCAAAATCCAAGCAGCCGTGGGGAAGATTTATTGTAGTTTATTAGAAAGAAAGAAAGAAAGAAAGAAAGAAAGAAAGAAAGAAAGAAAGAAAGAAAGAAAGAAAGAAAGAAAGAAAGAAAGAAAGAAAGAAAGAAAAATTCAAAAGGACAAAATGGTAGAAGTTCCCAACAGTTACAATAAACTGGTTTTCAAAACAGAGGAGCAAAATGGAGATAAATTTTCAAGCATTTGAAAGAAAACATAGCAGATAAAATATCAAAGCTGATCTGCCCAGAAACTACAGTAGTGTCCTAGGACAGCCAACAGACCCAAATTCTCCTCACAAGTCTCCCTCTGAACAGCAAGGGAGTGAAGCATTATTCTCCTCAAAGACAAGGCAGGTTAATGAACTCATTTGCCCTAATCCCTTTTATACAAGTAAATGGGCCATTTATACAACTCTTGCCAATGACATCTTAAGGCCTTTTCGTGTTCCATCAAGACAAAAAGCAGCTTCCTGACCTACTGCCATTCACACTTGTCAAATCTGAATAGTAGAAAACTTCTTGGTGAATTCTTTGACACCATTGAGGCAAAACAAACAAACAAATAGAGCAGGGCATGACATCCCTGCATGATCTGACTCTTCCTAACAGAACTTCATTATATTGTACATAATATATAGGAGGAGGTTAAAAAGTGCCAGTTGAAACATTTTAAATTCTTAGGTGACACAACAACTGTATCTGACAATGCTGATATTTCTGGGGCCCTTTTACAGATACTACCAATCTGCAAAAAGGACCATTCTGTAGAAAAGTGTGGGATTATCTGACACATTTGCACAGCATGACAGATCATGAAACCTGGCTTATTCCATACCAAATGCATGGTGACATACACTGCCTATTTCCTCTTATAGCAGGGGTAAACAAACCAACAAATTTCATTGCATAGTTTGCTCGTCATGTTGGATGAATTCAGGCAATTTTATCTGCTGTGTTCACCCCATTAAAGTGTGCACCCAAGAAGGGGCAGTTGAGGGCAGGGCATTTTAGATGGGCCCTTCATAGGGTTGCTGTAAATTGGAGGTGACTTGACAGCGCCTAACGAGAGTATAAGGTGTGTCT
This sequence comes from Phrynocephalus forsythii, assembly GCA_029282475.1. NCBI lineage: Eukaryota > Metazoa > Chordata > Lepidosauria > Squamata > Agamidae > Phrynocephalus > Phrynocephalus forsythii. The sequence continues at coordinate 2,504,240 of JAPFRF010000003.1, read as the reverse complement.
GCTACTGTGCTCAATCACCAGAACAGCATCCTAGATCTCCCAATATTTGTTCTATATATTGGGGAGAAAATTCCTCACATATGTATGTTCATTGCTCTCTGGAAACAGCAATCACGGGCAGTGCAAGTAAATTCTGAAATTTCTAGCAAGGCTGCCAGAGGAAAGGCCCAAGTTTCAGGTACTGCAAAGGATGAAATGATAATCCAATGGGAACTAAGCAGGCGAGTGCAGGGCTTACAAGTTCAAAGAACACATTCTCAGCTATATTGTAGCAATAAAAGAACTGTACTTTGCTTGCTAGTCAAATACTGTATTCATTTGGTTCAAAGTACAGGAACTCTGATTGAGAAAGAGAAGGCAATTTATTGTTCACTCATAACCCTGCTTCCCTTTCACCTCCACTGCTGAGCTTTAAATGTCACAACATCATACATTCTCATTTTTTACAACCGCACCTACCCTCCCGCCAAAAAAAAAATGCTATAAATGCTTCGAGGAGAATTGTTTAAAAAAAAAAATACTAGCAGAGCTCTTGGACTAGAGTGAGAAGCACCATGATTGTAACCTATATATGCTAGGCCAGTGGTGGTGAACCTTTGGCACGCCAGATGTTTTGGACCACCACTCCCAGATTTCCAAACCTATATTGCCAATGACAAAAGACTGGGGGAGAGTTGTGGTCCAAAACATCTGGAGGGCCAAAGGTTTGCTATCACTGTGCTAGGCCCTGATAAACCAACTGGAAGGCTACCTAGAAGGCAAACCACATGGAAGCAATCCCATTGTCACCTAGTAGTATGAAAGAGCAACCATGTAGTTCAACTGGAGTTTAACTACTGTACTAACAAATTACCCTAAATAAGGCATTTTCTTGGTGTGATTAAAAGGGGGGGGACAATGCAGCTAATCTTGTACTGTAACACCCACTTGGTTTGCCTCTTTAACAAATACTGGTTATATGTGAAGACAGCTACAGACCACAAAGAGACCTGTGGTATTTATTTTAAGGTAAAAGGTAAAGGTTTTCCCCGCACATGCGTGCTAGTCGTGTCCAACTCTGGGGGTGGTGCTCATCTCTGTATTCAAGCCAAAGAGCCAGTGTTGTACAAGTCCATGGCCATGTGGCCGGCATGGCTGCAAGGAAACACAGTTTTACCTTCCTGCTTTTTACAGCAGTACCCATTTATCTACTTCTATTTACATGCTTTCGAACTGCTAAATTGGCAGGAGCTGGGGTTAACAGCGGGAGCTCACTCCGCTGCATGGCACCCAGGATTCAAACTGCTTAGCTGCTGACTTTGTAGCCCACAGTTCTCAGTGCTCTAGCCCACTGAGCCACCACGCTCCGTGGTACTTTAAAAATTAAGACTAATTCACAATGTTGCTTTTGGCCTCTAAGCTTTCAACTAATTGCCTATCCATGATTGGATAGACTGGGATATACAGTAGGGAAAACAAAAGTAGAAAAGCATGTTGCATATTTCTGTACATGCACACTGCCATCATCCTAGAGGATCAAGAATTGTTATTCTTTCACATACACACAGACATATACAAGCCAGATGTGAGACCCATGATTGAGTCTAGTGAGTTCATTGCCTACATAAATGCTTTCTTGTGGTTTAAGCTGTCAGAGTACCCAAAACCATTGTGTGCTTTTAAAAAATAGCTGTTCCATTTCAAATTTTATATAAATTAATTTTCACTCATACAAGACTTCATCAGGCTGCCTGCCACTATGTTATGGATGGTGTGGAAAAATATATATAACTTCCAAAACTCATAGCAGATGTCTGTGCAAGGCCTATTTCCTTCTAAACACTGTCTTTTAATCATATAAGCTGTCCTTTAAATAAGTATGTTTTCTAAAGTGACTTGCAAAAGGCTGAAAGCACAATTCAGGGTTTTCAAATTCCACATCAGTGGCTGTTAGGTTGCCTCTAGCACCTCACCAAACAAAAGCCTGCCAGGTATTGAGCACCTTTGCCCCTCCACAGTCTTATTTTGAAACTTGCCTGCAGTTCTGACTGGTGGATGGTAAACCTTACATTTCCATGACACCTTACAAGGATACCCCCACTTCTTCGGACATAAGGCCCTGAGAAGCCATGTCCTGCCTACACATAAACAGCCAGAGCATTCATGGCCAATGGCGCTCTGTCTGCCCTCCCTTTGTAAATCAAAAACATCTGGTTTTTGGAGAGTGGGGTACATCTGAATGTCATTTGGGAAGTGACTCCAACAAACACCCTCCGCTTATTATGCCACCGACCTCCTCTGGGGCTGCTTGTCGGCTCCACAGAGCTAACAGACGGAAGCAGAGCCAACCACTTCCAAGGCTCATGAAGAGCCACCCACAAGTAGAGAGAGGGGTCTGGCTGGTCTATCCTGCCTTCCCTACAGGCAGGGCAGCTTCCTACGGACCCCAAACAAAAGCCTTTGAACCCAAAATCCCCGTTGGCGTCTCAAAAAAGCTGCCTGCTTCCTTCCGTTCAGGCGCCTGACATGTTGGGGTCGCCCCAGCCAGCCAGGATTTGCCCCGTTTTTTTCCTGCCCACCCACAGCTACGGGCTCCTCTCAAATGGGATCTAAAAGGAATGGGGGGAAAACAACCATCTTCGTAGTCGCTGCTGCCTGCCTGTCCAGCGGTGGTGGGCAAAGCGAGGCAGCCTGGCTTTCTACCTTCAGGGCCGCTGCAAGGCAAGGGAAAAGGCAAGGCAAGGGAAAAGGCAAGGGAAAAGGCAAGGCAAGGGAAGGCAAAGGAAAAGGCAAGGCAAGGGAAAAGGCAAGGCAAGGGAAGGGAAAAGGCAAGGAAAGGCAAGGCAAGGCAAGGGAAAAGGCAAGGCAAGGCAAGGCAAGGGAAAAGGGAAGGCAAGGCAAGGGAAAAGGCAAGGCAAGGGCAGCAGGCAAAGCCAAGCCAGGCGTGGGTTCCTTCCCAGCCGGAGAGCCACTGCCTGCCTGCCTGCCTGCCTGGCGCCGCTCCAGGGAAAGAAAGAAAGAAAGAAAGAAAGAAAGAAAGAAAGGAAGGAAGGAAAGAAAGAAAGAAAGAAAGGAAAGAAAGAAGGTCCTTCCCTGCAGCGAGCGAGAGAGAGAGAGAGACAGAGAGAGAGAGACAGAGAGAGAAGCCGCCAGGAAAGCAACGGGCGCTTGGGAAGCTCACCAGTTCTCGTCTCTCCCGAAGCCACGAGGGGCGAAGTGGGGCGGGGGGGGCGGCCCTTTGGGTGACGGGCGGCGGGAAGTGACTCTCCCCGAGGCCTCGGCCTGCGACGGGGACGAGCTTTGACCTTCGGCCCCGAAAGCGTGGGGCTGCTCCTCCTCCCCGGGTTCCTCCGGCGGCCCCGACCCCGCCAGGTCCCCGCCCGGCCACGGAAGAGGCAGGAAGAGGCAGGAGGAGGAGGAGGAGGAGGAGGAGGAGGAGGAGGAGGAGGCCCACAGGGACAACCCGGGAAGGGCGGCCTTCCCCCCTTTCTTCCCCCTTTTTCGCCTTTCCGGCCACTCCGGCGGGCGGGCGGGCGGGCTGGTGGCCGCTGGTTCGCCTCCGACGGGACAAGGGAGGCGGCGAAAAGTAGGCCGGCGTCGGCGTCGGCGGCGGCGGCGGTGGGTCCCCCGGGGGCCACCCTCGGAGGAAGCGCCTTCCACGCTGCCCTTTTTCAGAGCCTGACCGCACGAGCCTGGAGGGCCGGAAGCAGATTCGCGTCTTTAAGATATACATGTCTGTTTTTATGGCTTTATTATTGTTGATATTTTGAATTACATCTATATGGGGGGGGGAGGGCACCAAAATCTTAAGTGCTGGTTGTGATTAATGGTTAATACACCCCTGAGTAGTAGTAGTAGTAGTAGTAGTAGTAGTAGTAGTAGTAGTAGTAGTAGTAGTAGTAGTAGTAGTAGTAGTAGTAGTAGTAGTAACAACGTGGCCTACAGTACTAGTGAATCTTTCACACGACCAGGTGGGGTAGGATAGCTGGTAATGCTCTATCTGGGTGGAGCTCAACTAAGGAGGGAAAGTCAGGAGGAAAAAGAGCACTTGGATAATTTCTAGATTGTTCCTTCTTATTCCCAGAAACCTTGCTCTGGACAGGCTGTTGGTTGGCCTATTAAGGTATCATCTCAAATCGGAGTTTGCAATTTATTTTGTGCCAAACACCCAGATTGGGCCAAGCATGAGTCTACTTAGATCCACATAGACAAGATCAAAAGAGGGAGGACTGAGGGGAAGGGATTTTTATGGGGAAGGGATTACTGGGCTGGGGCACCTCCCTTATGAGGAAAGGCTAAAACATTTGGCCCTTTTAGTCTGGAAAAAAGGCACCTGGGGGGATATGATTGAGACGTACAAAATAATGCAGGGCATGAGTAAAGTGGATAGAGGAAAGCTCTTCTCCCTCTCACAAAATACCAGAACTAGGGGACATACACTCAAATTGGGGGCTGGGAGAGTAAGAACTGACAAAAGAAAATATTTTTTTCACCCAGCGCGTTGTAAATCTATGGAACTCCCTGCCACAGGATGTGGTGATGGCATCTGGCCTGGATGCCTTCAAAAGGGGATTGGACAGATTCCTAGAGGAAAAGTCCATCACAGGTTACAAACCATGATGGAGATGTGTCATCTCTAGGCTTTAAACCAGGGTACTTCAAGGGCCAGGTGCAGGGGAGTGGTATCAGGAGACAGATATCTAGTCTCATGCGCTCCCAGACGCATCTGGTGGGGCCACTGTGAGATACAGGAAGCTGGACTAGATGGGTCGTTGGCCTGATCCAGCATGGCTCTTCTTATGTTCTTATGTTCTTATAGATCTATTCACACCAAGGTGAGGCTACTACAGTATTGTTAGGTACTGTCAAGTCAGCTTCAACCTATGCCGTCCCTATGAATGATCAAAATGTTCTGTCCTTAAACTGCAAACGCAAGTCTGTGGTCCCTTTAAGGAGTAAGTCCATCTCATATTTGGTCTTTCTCTTTCCTGCTAACTGTAATCTTTCCCAGCATTATTGTCTTTTCCAGAGAATCCTGCCTTCTTGTGATGTGCCAAAAATAGGACAGACTCAGAGTCAGCGTTTTCTCCCAAGAGGCTTGATTTGATATCTGGTTTGTCTGTCTAGCAGTCTAAGGTATCCACAAAGCTCTCCTCCAGCACCACATTTTAAACAAATCATTATTTTCCTGTCAACTTTCTTTTCTGCGCATCTTTCACACCCATACATGGTGATCAGAAATACAAGAGTGTGGATGATTTTGGTCTTAGTTTCCCATGACACAATCTTAAACTGAAGAAATAAGTAGGAAATTATGTCTATGGTAAATGTTTAGAAGAAGCTGCTTGTTTTAAAGACACTAATACCAACTGGAGTGTTGCGAGAGGTGCTTTAAGTAATCTTGCATATAGTCCCAGCTTCAGTGCAGCTTTTCAGACAGTGTTTCATAGTTTAGACATTCAATGTGGTGTAAGACTAAGACTCAGGAGACCTGAGTTGAAATGTCCAGTTAGCCGTGAAACTCGGTGATCTTGGAGTGGTGGCACTTTCAGGCTGGCTTGACCTCACAGGGCTATGATGAGGATAAGTTGAGAGGCAGAAGTAAGCCATGTACACCACCTTGAGGTTACTAGATCAAATGTGGGTTAACTTACAATGAACAAAGAGATAGCCACACATATGGAAACTGTTCTGCTCCCTGATTGGATTTTATTCAGTTTTGATCTCGCATATTCTCATCTTGGCAGCCTTCGTTACAATGACTAACAGACCAGATGGAACCCCAGAAACGTGGGGACATGCTATAGTCCCTATACTTCAAAATGGAACTACTGTACCTAATCGTGGGTGTATCTATTTGCCTTATATCATTGGAGAAACATATGCTCTAATTTAACTTGATGGCAGTACTGTCATATTCTTGGAACTAGATATGCTTATTTCAGAAAGAACATACCTGTACTGGACTCTAATGAGGTCCATTGTGCTGGTTGTTTTTTACAGCCTCAGGTTTATGAATATAGGTCAAAATATATAATATAATATAATAATAAGCTGCACTAGTGTAGACCCATTGAAGCAATGGGTATTTTGTGACTACTCTTTCATAAATCCCATGGTCGTGTGATTTACTAGGCTAAGCAAAAGGAATTTGGCCATTGTGTGCAGTCATTAACTAGATTAAAAATATTTAATAAATGTTTGAAGAAAATTGTGGTATTTTGTTACTTACGCTGGGCCTAATCTTTGTGAGTATTACTGTTCTGGGTATCATTTTCCATAATTGCCTGTCATTTATAATCTGTTGATCCTTAAAACTGGAGGTGTAGTCTTAACGCTGAAGGTGTGTAGCTTCTGCATGCTTCCACCCTGAATGACAGTGATTCTCTTTGGAAGCATACATGGGACTGTACTATCAGCATGTCTGGTTTCAGTCTTTAGCCAGCTGTTCCCTCCTCTTCATCCTCCTTTCCAGAGCCTGTTAAGAATTCATATATCACTGCACATACCCCTAAGAGCCAGGCTAGCACAGTACCAGCAGAGAATATACAGAAGCCAACCAGGCCTAAGAACAGATAGTCTCGGTCATCAAAATGGATGTAGCACTTGTAATGCAACTCCTGCTGTGCTTCTTCCAGCATTCTCAGTCCATGCACAAAAGCTGGGCTGTAGCAGGTGACATTGTCAGGGTCTGTGGAGGAAACACAAGAAGGATTACACAATCTTTGCTGGGGTTTCTGACAAAATAATTTCATTTGACCAGATTCCACTCTTGCATGTGGGGTTTGTGTGTCCCTGCCCCCCAGCCTTGGATGACTACTTGGGGACCCCAGCAACAGGGTAGGGCCAGGGGGACAGGTGTCAGGAGGAAGAGTTAGAGGCAACATATGGAGCTGACGGGGTGGGGATAAGGGAGGAAAAGGGGGCGTTGGCTTTGGGATTTGAAGAGTGGTCAGAAGTGTAGGAGGATGTCCTCTGTCTTTTGTGCCCTTGGGGAGAACTGGCTGCTGCTCCTCCAAGACCTCCGGACAGGTGAGTGGGTCAGCTTTGCTCCCAGGTGGGACAATGGTGGAATAGTGCCCATCTCCCCCCCCCAGCCCGCCCATCATCAAGACCCTTGCAGTGGTGGTCAAGCCATCAACAGAGCCTCAAGGAAAGCCTTTGCCGACCCAGAAGAATGTGGCGACGAAGATATCGGAGACTCGTCTTGCTGACTCAACAGAGGGAGGATCAGCTCTGGTGGGAGGGCCCCCGTCAGCAGCGAGTGACGTACTAGCCCTCCTTGAAAAATGTTGGGTTGCTGAGAGGGGTGCTTGGATATCATCTTCAGCCACAGGTACTGTGGGATACTAAGCCCCAACTGCGAATGGGGATATGGGAGGCTAACGCTAGGAACACAAGCTCTGCATGGACTGACAGGATGGGGGTATGGTGTGCCAGTCACAGGAATGCACTCCATCTTCTTGCCCCAATAAAAGTTAGTTGGAGCTTATTGGAGTTTATGAGGCCCATGGAGCCTGTGGTTGAGCAGACCCTTGTGACCACTCTGTTCCTCAGTGAGGTGGTGGGGATCACAAGGCCTCTTCCCTGAAGTGGAGGAGTAAAAGGATGAGAAAGGCATTGCGTTACCCCCTCCCTAAAAAGTCCCCTTTTTGCTGTCACCTCAGCCCACCAGAGCAGCACCCTCTCTGCAGCCTCCCCAGAGCACTGCCCTCTGGGTGTGCCTCTCTGTATGAGAAAGGAGGTTAGAACAAGGACCAGTTTTGTTCGTCTCACTCTGATGAGGTTCTCAGAATCCTGCAGGCGGTGGGAGACAGCTTGTTCTCTATCTCTCACAGGATCCTGCCATGGTGAAACAGTGAGCAGCCTTTGTGGACGAACTGCTTGCACAAGAGGTCCAGCACATATCCCTAGAGAGGCAGCCAGGCTCATATTCCTAATGCATTTAATTTTTTTGGAAGGGAGGGGCCTGTTCAGAACCTGCCATTTGGTTTTCACTGCAGTTGAAGCATTTGAAGGAACAGTGGCTATAAGAGCTGACGATATATCCTTGAAACCCAGTCTGTGTTGGAGATTGTGTTGCAGGAATTTGGATATTTCCCTTTTTAATGAAGAGAGAAATGGGGAGACCAGCCAAGTCTCACAAAGTCCCTTGGAAAAGGAGATATGATCCGTCCGGCTGCTTCTTGATTAAAGGAAATGGAATATTTTTTAATGAACATTCAAGTCTTGTGTTCTTTTATATATAAATTCTGCAGCTACATCTCTGTGTATCTGTCTTCAGGGAGCAGAAAACAGAGGGAAACTGAAAGGTAGCTATAGCTAACAAAAAGTAACAGGAGGGGAGGTCTCAAAGAGTCTGAGGCATGAGGAAAAATGTCTTAAATGTATTGGGAAATACAGAAACCAAAATCCTGTTGCTTAGCATAAACCAAATCTTAGCTTTTAGCCCAATCGTCCCCAGTAAGTAAAGTGGCCCTACTGTAGTTTTTTGGGGGGCATGCACACACAGCTTGGGCACAGGGAAGAATGGACCAAAAGTTAAGATTGGCTTATGCAAAGCAACAGGATTTTGGCCAGAGCATCAGTGGTAGAAGAAAATCATATGAGGTGGCATTTTTCCAACAGTACTAGTAATGACCAGATCAGATGGAAAACTCTTCAACCTCTCTAGATTGAGAGCAAAGTCTAAGGTACAGGTGAAGGGTTTGCGGGATCTCCTCTTCGCTGATGATGCCGCCATTACTGCTCACTCTGCCTAAGATCTCCAACAACTCATGGACAATTTTAGTAAAGCTTGCAAAGATTTTGGCCTAGAAATCAGCCTGAAAAAAAAAACGCAAATAATGGGCCAGAATGTGGACTCTCCTCCTCGCATTACAATTTCTGAAAAAGAACTGGAAGTTGTCCATGACTTTGTGCATCTTGGCTCAACTATCTCAGAGACACTCTCACTAGAGTCTGAGTTGAATAAACGTATAGGTAAAGCAGCAACTATGTTTTCCAGACTAACAAAGGCCGTAACTTCACGAGCCTTTCGTCCCTCTTTGCTGTCCCGCTGCAGACCTGTACGAAGTAACGTAACCTCATGCCGTTGGTCCGTCGTTTCGTGAACGTCCCGACCACGCCCCCTGAAGTGCGATGTAAGCGGCATGAAAGATTCCCCTCCCTGGCCTTGGGAATCTTTTCATCACGCTTCTCGTATCGAGACGACGGTTCGTGAGGTTGCGTTAATCCCGGAACAAGAGGCGTGTTTTCCTCTCCAGAGCCACTTTTTTTTTGACAGATAAATATCGATTAATCGATAAACCGGTAGCACATCCACCTTCCCAAGTCTTCTCAGCACCGGTTTTGAATGATAAACCTGCAACTGCATGGTTACCGCAGTGCATGCATGCCGGGTACCACCAGATGGCATTCCTCCTGTAGAAGCACCAACACATGCCGAGCCGTACGTAGGGATGTATCCATGCGATGGCGCTGTTTTTACTTTGCAGGGTACTTTTCCTTACCCGGCCCCCACTATGACGAACCTTCCGTTTCACCCAGTTCCCCCGCTTAAGAAACTCCACTCCAGGTTTTAATGCGTGCACTACTCGGCCACTGCCTTGCCTGGGTGTTTTGGTCCTGATGCTGTTTTTTACTCATTAACATTGCCATTAAGGTATTGTGCCCCTTACATCTGATCTAGTGTTGACTGGTGACAACGGTACTAAGCAAGTACTGGGACAACCACCCTCGCTACAGCCACCATCTCATCATCATTACCTGATAGTTCATGCATAATGATGACAAAACCCCTGTGCATTTGTAGAGTGCACTGGTGCTTTACGGTGTACTCATGCCCCCCTTCCTGCTTTGCATCGCTCTATTGCATTCCAACACCTTCCCCGTAGTAATGCCCAGTTTGTGCAACAGGAAGAGAGGAGCTTGCTGATGTTTACGTCCTGCAGCCATATAAATAAGCCACAAAGAATACATGCTCAAGAATATTCTACAATTCCTTATGCATGCAAAATTTTCATTGTGACTATACTTCATATTATCCACAGCTTAAAACGACCCATCTGCATCACTGCGACCACTTCCCATGCAATTAGTATTATGAAGTAGATTGTATGCTACACTGCTTCCTCTGTGAATGATCTGCTCATTATAACCACCTGAAGCCCCTTCTTCCATTGCCTCTCCCCCACTCTACGCAGTACCGGTCCACGCACCCTTTCTGTTCTTCACTTGTTGTTCTTATTACTGATTTCTTCCCCGAAATATTTGGGCCACAATTACAACCCCCCCCCCGAAAATAAATGAAGAATAATCAGCAATCAATATCAGTGGTCATTAGGTATTTCCGGTTGCATATGCTGTGTCCTTCAGTATACTTTATGTCTTTCAAAAACCATCCTTGATTTTCTCCCACCCATAGTCTTTTGTGTCGTTTCATGGTACTTTGTATTTTAATATGCGAAAAATACTTGGGGCACTGAATCCTTTCTATTTTCACCCCGTGCGACACGCCTGTGTCGGCCTAGGGTAGTTTGACGTGTAGGTCGAGAACAACCGAATAGGCTTGCTGCATAATCTCTGGCGGTGAACATTCTGAGGCATGATTTGTGGGACTTTTACTATACTAAAAAAAAAAGAAACTTCAAAAGAGTTACTGGTTCCTCTTTAAATTCTTCCGCCTTTCACTTAAGAAGGCTATTCTTGTGCACAGCAGGGAGCACTGGCTAACAATCCGGAGTTAACAGATGCCTGTGATCCTTGGGGCAATCCTTATCTTACCCCCCCTTTCTCCTGCTGGCAACCCATCAACCACGAAATGAAGTGGTGATTGACACACAATGGCCCTCTAATGGATGCTCCTCACTGCTCCTTTCTATCTTCCACTGTCCTGAGCCATTCAACTTACAACGAGTACAGCTGGTAAATAAAATGTGGTTGCTAAGGAGTATGGCTCAATAAGAAGCTGACAGAACATACAAAGATACAGGTCTATAAAGCTTGCGTACTGAGCACACTTTTGTATTGCAGCGAGTCTTGGACCATCCATGCCCGACATGAAAGAAAGCTTACTACCTTCCATATGCGCTGTCTTAGGCGAATATTGAACATTACCTGGCACGACAAAGTTCCAAATAGCATAGTCCTCAATCGAGCTGGAATCCCTAGCATGTACACTTTATTGAAACAGTGACGCCTACGCTGGCTTGGACACGTTGTGAGAATGGATGATGGTCGGATGCCAAAAGATCTTCTATATGGAGAACTAATGCAGGGGAAGCGCCCCAGAGGGAGACCACAGCTGCGGTATAAGGATATCTATAAGAGGGACCTGAAGGCCTTGGGAATGGACCTCAACAGTTGGGAAACCCTGACCTCCGATCGCACTGTCTGGAGGCAAGAGATACAGCATGGTCTACATATCAAATCAAATCAAATTTTATTATACGGTCATTGACCCGAGTAATTAAAAACAGGCTTATAAAATACAGTATATAAAATACGTAAAATACATAAAATACATAAAACGTTAAAATATTTCAGATAAGATTAGTCCCTATCATATGGCTATCTAGTGATAACTTTTGCGGATTCTCAGAGCCGCAAATAAAAACTTGGCCACAGACTGTGTAATTGTTTAGTTTGCTCCTGACAGCAGGAGTTTCAAGAGATCAATAGAGGGCATACTGGTATATTTGCTCGTAATTGAGTGGAGGTAATAGAGGCGTTCGGACCTATAGAGTCTGCATTCTTGTATGGTGTGTGACAGGGTCTCAGTTACTTCATTCCTACAGGGGCAGAACCTTTCTCCGTATGGTGTGTTATTAAAGCGCCCTTTTAACTGGGCTGAAGGAAAGCAGTTGAATCTCGCCCTAGAGAATGCAAAACGGTTCCTAGGAATTGTAATTTGTTGTATATAGTTTGCTGGCCTGGGAAAGTTAAATTTTAGGCCAAGATGCAATGGTGAGCAGATTCTATCTGCACCTGCTAAGGAGTATTGATAATCTATATCTTTGATCCTTTGAGTCAACATTGATTTTATGGAATCATGGGGGTGAGTTTGAAGAAAATCCATGGAGAAACCTAGAAAATGAAGTTTATCCATGAAGCCCTTATACCATGAGCTGACAAAGGCATCTTTTTGTATATAATATAGGTACCCACTATTTATAGGGGCGTATAATACCTTTAGCCAGTACGGTAAGCGTAGAGCCATGCTAGACATTCCACTGAGTGAAAACCTGCCTCTAGGCGCAGGGCAGCTGAAGAGACACATCTTGGCATACCAAAAAGTGATCTCAGTGAGTTTGACAGTGCTCTTTCAACCGAGGGGTTGAAGCCCGTGATCCAGATTGCAGCCCCATATAAAAGCTGAGCGAGAACTTTGTGTTTGACTAACTGGAGTGCAGCAGGAATAAACTCCCCTCCCTGGACGTAATGGTAACGTCTTAGCACTTTGCTTGTGTTAATTGCCCTCTGCACTGCTGCTTGTCTATGATAAGACCATGAAAGGGTGTGTGAAAAAAAGATGCCTAGATATTTAAATGTTTTAACTTGTTCTATGCGCTGTCGCTCAATGTGCCAATCTTTGGTTTTACAGTGTCTTGAGTAAACCATAATTTTGGTTTTCTTGAGGTTGATTGATAAGGAATTGATCCTGCAATAATTCATGAATGCACTTAAGGATCGTTTGAGACCGACTTTGGATAATGACATGATGACTGCGTCATCTGCATATAATAACAAGGGCACATTTATTTTGGCCAGTTTTGGAGGATGAAATTCTGGAGCTGAACAACTTTTGTGGAGGTCATTTAGGAACAAGTTGAATAATGTTGGCGCCAGAATGCAGCCTTGGCGAACTCCTCTTCCTGCCTGGATGGGGTTTGACAAATTGCCATCCATCCCACATCTTACCCTGATGGTAGACTTATGATAGAGCCTTCTGATAAGATATAGTAGCCTCTTATCGATAGAGGTAGAGCAGAGTTTTCCCCATAATTTTCCCCTAGGGATTGAATCAAATGCAGACTTTAGATCTATGATACCTTCCATATGCGCTGTCTTAGGCGAATATTCAACATTACCTGGCAAGACAAAGTTCCAAATAGCATAGTCCTCAATTGAGCTGGAATCCCTAGCATGTACACTTTATTGAAACAGCGATGCCTACGCTGGCTTGGACACGTTGTGAGAATGGATGATGGTCGGATGCCAAAAGATCTTCTATATGGAGAACTAATGCAGGGAAAGCGCCCTAGAGGGAGACCACAGCTGCGGTATAAGGATATCTATAAGAGGGACCTGAAGGCCTTGGGAATGGACCTCAACAGTTGGGAAACCCTGAACTCCGATTGCACTGTTTGGAGGCAAGAGATACAGCATGGTCTACATAAATTTGAAGAGGCATTTGTCCAACAGGCAGAGGAAAAGAGGCAGGCACGGAAAGAATGAAACTCGAGGACCGGGCAAGAAACAGAATACATCTGCCCCCAGTGCGGTAGAGACTGCCATTCCCGAATTGGTCTATTTAGTCGCACTAGATGTTGTTTTTAGGATCTCTACTCCAGGCATGATACCAGTCTTTCGAGACTGAAGGATGCCAATGACTAGTAATGAAATTATGCCTGTGGGGGTATTGTTTTCTACATGCAGAAAAATGTTTTCCATATGCCTCTCTATTGGTCAGGCTGCAGAGCACCCTGCTAGATATCTTACTGTATTATTTCCTCTGAAGTGGAAATTCAAAAAGAAAAGGCAGCCCAAATTCTCCATAATATCAATTGGTAGAAATTATGGGTAGAAGTATAGCTCCCTGTAACTTTTTATTTATTTATTTATTTATTTATTTATTTATTTATTTATTTATTTATTTATTTATTTCAATCATCAAATCATCAGATATCAAATAAAACTAAAAAGTTCCAGTTGTCATTCATTATTGTTTGAGTGTATATTGTATTAGTTACATCATGTCTCAATTCCACCTAGTGCACTATTTCTTCTCTCAAACCAGACATAAAATCCATTCCATGAAAAATAATACTCGGAATTGTCTTTTTCTTTAATTCTCATTGCCATTCTGTCTATCTCAGCACTGTCTAAAATCTTTTGTATAATTACTTCCTCCTTAGGTGTGCTTTCATTTTTCCACATTTTAGCCCATGCTATTCTGGCAGCAGTCAAAATATGTAATATGATATATCTATTTTGTATATTGACATTTTCTGGCAAAATACCTAATTAAAACATTTATGGTTTAAATTCTGCATCCAGCTTGGTTATTTCTTTAAGCCATCTGTTTATTTTACCTGGTATTTCTTTGCCCTCGCACATTTCCTGTAACATTTTCATAGAATCATAGACTCATAGAGTTGGAAGAGACCTCAAGGCCAATCCAGTCCAACCTCCTGCCATGCAGGAACCCCCATCAAAGTATTTCTGACAGATGGCTATCCAGTCTCTGCTTAAAAACCTCCAAAGAAGGAGACTCCACCGCCCTGAGCCGCCCCTCTTGACTAAAGAATTAAATCAAATACAGGTTAAAAGAGAGGAGGTTTTAGGACTAATTGATAAATTCAGGAGTAACAAGTCACCGGGCCCAGATGGCATCCACCCAAGGGTTATTAGGGAACTGAGAAATGAAATTGCAGATCTCTTAACGGTTATATGCAACTTGTCTCTTAAAACGGCCACAGTGCCGGAGGACTGGAGGATAGCAGATGTCACACCAATTTTTAAAAAAGGAAGGAGGGGGGACCCAGGAAACTACAGGCCGGTTAGCCTTACATCTGTCCCAGGGAAGATGGTGGAAGGCCTCATCCAAGAGAAAATCTTAAAACACATAAAAGAACAAACCTTGCTGAGAGAAAATCAGCATGGCTTCTGTAAGGGTAAATCTTGTCTTACAAACCTTTTAGAATTTTTTGAAAAGGTCAACAGGCACGTGGATTTGGGTGAACAGGTGGATATAGTCTATCTGGATTTTCAAAAGGCTTTTGACACGGTCCCTCACCAAAGGCTGCTGAGAAAATTGCATAGTCAGGGGATAAGAGGGCAGGTCCTCTTATGGATTGAGAACTGGTTGAGATCCCGGAAACAAAGAGTAGGTGTCAATGGGAAATTTTCACAATGGAGAGAAGTGAAAAGCGGTGTGCCCCAGGGATCTGTCCTGGGACCGGTGCTTTTCAATCTGTTCATAAATGACCTGGAGACAGGGATAAACAGTGAGGTGGCCAAGTTTGCAGATGACACAAAACTTTTCCGTGTGGTAAAAACCAGAGAAGATTGTGAAGAGCTCCAGAAGGATCTCTCCAAACTGGGGGAGTGGGCTGAGAAATGGCAAATGCGTTTTAATGTAACCAAATGTAAAGTAATGCATATTGGGGCAAAATATCCAAACTTCATCTATCAACTCATGGGCTCTGAGTTATCTGTGACGGATCAGGAAAGAGATCTTGGTGTGTTGGTGGACAGCTCCATGAAGGTGTCTCCCCAATGTGTGGCAGCAGTGAAGAAGGCCAATTCCATGCTAGGGATTATCAAAAAGGGGATTGAAAATAAAACAGCCAACATTATAATGCCATTATACAAAACAATAGTAAGGCCCCACCTGGAGTATTGTGTACAATTCTGGTCACCGCATCTCAAGAAAGACATAGTGGAACTGGAAAAGGTGCAGAAGAGAGCGACTAAAATGATTACTGGGCTGGGGCACCTCCCTTATAAAGAAAGGCTAAAACAATTGGGCCTCTTTAGTCTGGAAAAAAGGCGCTTGAGGGGGGATATGATTGAGACATACAAAATAATGCAGGGTATGAGTAAAGTGGATAGAGGGAAGCTCTTCTCCCTCTCTCAAAAATACCAGAACTAGGGGACATACACTCAAAATGAGTGCTGGGAGAGTAAGAACTGACAAAAGAAAATATTTTTTCACCCAGCGCGTTGTAAGTCTATGGAACTCCCTGCCACAGGATGTGGTGATGGCATCTGGCCTGGATGCCTTCAAAAGGGGATTGGACAGATTCCTAGAGGAAAAGTCCATCACAGGTTACAAACCATGATGGAGATGTGTAATCTCTAGGCTTTAAACCAGGGTACTTCAAGGGCCAGATGCAGGGGAGTGGTCTCAGGAGACAGATATCTAGTCTCATGCGCTCCCAAACGCATCTGGTGGGGCCGCTGTGAGATACAGGAAGCTGGACTAGATGGGCCTTTGGCCTGATCCAGCATGGCTCTTCTTATGTTCTTATGCCCTCCATGGCACCACTGCCGGACAGCTCTAACCATCAGAAAGTTTTTCCTAATGTTCAAATGGAATCTCTTTTCCTGTAGTTTGAAACCATTGCCCCGAGTCCTAGTCTCTGAAGCCATGGAAAACAAACCAGTCCCCTCTTCGATATGACATCCTTTCAAATATTTGAACATAACTATCATATTCCCTCTCAGCCTTCTTCTTGCAAGGCTAAACATTCCCAGATCCCTAAGTTGCTCCTCGTAAGACATTTCCTCCAGACCTTCAACCATCCTGGTCGCCCTCCTCTGTACCTGCGCAAGGTTGTCAACATCCTTTTTAAATTGAGGTGCACAGAACTGGACACAGTACTCCAGGTGGGGTCTAACCAGAGCAGAATAGAGTGGTTCTATCAATTCCCTTGATCTAGCCCTGGGGTGCCCAAACTTTTTGTAAGGAGGGTCAGATTTGGTGGCTGAGAATGTGTTAGGGGCCGGTTGCTCCCCGACCCTGCCACCCCACTGCAAGCCCCACCCACTGACCCATAAGCCCCACCCACTGACCCCTTGCAACCCCACTTGCAGGAAGGAAGGTGGGACCCAAGGGAGGGAGGGAGGAAGGTGGAAACCAAGAGAGGAAGGAAGGAGGGTGGGGAACAAGGACGGGAGGGAGGGAGGGAAAGAAGTGGGGACCAAGGGAGGGAGGGAGGAAAGAAGGAAGGTGGGGACCAAGGGAGGGAGGAAAGAAGGAAGTTGGGGACCAAATGAAGCACAGGGAGCCGTGGCCACAGGTCGCCACTTGGAAGAGGCGATCTGTGTGACCTTGCATGCCCCCAAGCTCCCCAGCTTTGGTGACAGCTCGCCCGCCAGCCCACCCCAAAGCTCCTTGGCAGTGGTAGAGGCCCGCTGGCCTGCCCAACCCCACACATTCCCTGCAGTGCCGGTGGTGGCAGACCGCCCGTCCGCCCAGCCGCCCTAGCTTCCCAGCGGTGCTGGTGTTCCCGAGGTTCACAAGGTTCCCAGCGGTGCCGGTGGCGGCGGCCTGCCCGCGCGCCAAGGTTCACAAGGCTCCTGGTGTTGCCGGTGGTGGCGGCCAGTCCACGCTCCACCCCCGCGTGCACTCCCAGCCTCACATGGTTGCCAGCGGTGCCGGTGGCAGCAGCCCGCGTAATGGCTGGCCGGCCGGCCGGCCCAGCCCCACAAGCTTCCCGGTGGTGTCAGTGTTGGCAGAATACTTTTAAAAAAAAACATGGGGCAAAGGAGGGGGAGGGAGGGAGGGGCGGGCCAGCCAGCCGTGGACCACCCAGAATGGCCTAACGGGCCGGATTAGGCCCCCGGGCCGGACTTTGGGCAGGCCTGATCTAGACACTATGGTTCTGTTGACTTTAAAATGAGTTTAAAATTATATTTCAGCTAGGCTAATCCTGCTCATTTCTGCTGGACCCCAGAGACCCAATGAAGAATCCAACAGGAGAGAGATCCCAGAGAAAATACTGCGTTTATTAGGCCTAATAAAGGACAGCAGGTGGACACAAGCCAAAGACAAAGCTAAGATGTACAACCCCAAACACAAAGAGAACCACAGTTTTATTAGTTCCCCTCTTCTCTCCCCCGAGTGGTGCCGCCCAGGGGTGGGCAAGGGGATGGTCTTTCAGGTGGTCCAATCGGTGTAGTCCAGGGGCTGTCTGGAGGTGTTCCTGGGCAGTCAGGGGGAGCCCCCTGGCAAGCTGGAACCGGATACCTGCCCAGATGTTGATGAGTCAAATGTGTTCTTTAATTAGGCCATCAGGGTATGACAATGAAGAAGGGGGAACAGGGTATTGTTCTTGAGTCTAGGCAAACTTGGGGAAATTGAAAAGTCAATAGAGGGTTGGGGAAGGTCAATATAGAAGTCAATGGGGAGCTGGAAAGCTGATGAGATCATCCGGAGGTAGCCAGACAGTCCTTTGTGGATGCAGAGATGTGATAATGAAGAGCCCCCAGGCTGTGGCATAATCTGGAGAACATATGTGGAAGACGTGCCAGGATCTCTGTGGAATATGGATTCTGCTTCTAGAAGATGTGACTTGCCTTGTGGGATCACCATGATGTCTTTCTTCTTGTGCCATAACCCCCTTGCCCCAGTTTGCAGGTATAGGAGCCATTAGGTAGACTAGGAACATGTTTAAAGCACACCCAGGGAAGAAGGAGTGGGAGGAAAGAGGAGAGAGAGAGAAAGAGAAAGAGAGAGAGAGGAAAAGAAAGAGAAAGGGAGAGAGAGATAGAAAGAGAGAGAGAGAGAGAGAGAGATGGGGAGAGAGAGAGAGAGAGATATGGGGGGCCACCTTGGGTCAAGGGTTTTTGGGTCCATCTAGGCAGAGGCAGGAAAACCAAGTTTCTAAAGGTAAGGAGGTCCCTGGTCCTTAGGAACGATCATTCAGAATCATTCCCTTGCAAGCCAAGAGCATGAAGGAAATAATTCATCAGTCCAGGGAGAATTTCCTGAACTGTGTCTCTGGCTAAGGGTTTCAGGGTTGGGGAATAAGGGAAGAGGGGGGCAGGAAGGGGTTAACTGATATACTAGCAAGGGACATATCTTATTCCTTGGCGGGAACCCCTGGAACCGAGAAAAACGGATTTCCAGGGGTTTCCGCAAGAAGGGGAAACCCTGTCCAGATGGCTCTGTGGCGAGGGCCAGTCTACCGCCATAGATAGATATAGTAAGCGGGGGGAAAGGGGAAAGGGGACCGGGCTACCGGCATAGAAATGAATGAGCGGGAGAAGGCATGAATTCTCTGAAACTGTAGCTTGGGTAAGAGGTAGTGAGAGGAGTCGCTACCCTGGGCTGCCTTATCCGAGTCTCTGGAGCTAAGAGTCGGGTAGGAGGGGTGGATTTGTACCGCTGGTGTTGCTGGAAGGCTGGCCGCCTCTTGGAACTCAAAGCAGTTAGTTTTTGAATTTCCCCGGAAAGGGCTCTGCTTCTTTTAGGTTGGGGTGGTCTACTCAGCCAATTCAACGTAATAGGGTTCCACGTCGCGCGCCCCCGTCCGGCCATAATTAACGAGACATTGATTGATGGCGGGGGCGCTGATTGGTTAAGACGCGCAGACGGGCTTATCTTCGCACCCCTGCTGGTTTATGGAGTCTCTGCGGAAATGAACTGCCGCAGCTATTCAGATACAATGTAAACGGACAAATTAGGTGTAAATTGAAGCTTTCCACTTGCCAAACTCCTACTCGCAAGGCCTCTTAGCTGGCAAAAGCGGCGGTTTTTGTATTCTTCCCGATATCTCGGGAACGGATTGGAATTTTGAGACCGGGTAATGAGTGTCGTACTTGTGACGGTGTGGGGCGTATTTGGGCGGTTCCGATGGGTCTCAGAACCGCTCCAATTATTATTAAATTTATTTTTCCATTATAACTCTCCAGTTCTGTTGATGCAACCAAAATCGCATTGGCTTTCCTGGCCACTGCGTCACACTGCTGACTCGTGTTGAATTTGTGGTTCACCAAGACTCCCAGATCTCTTTCACAGGTACTATTTTCGAGCCAGGTATCTCCCATCCTATATCTGTGCAATTCATTCTTTTTACCTAGATGCAGCACCCTACATTTCCCTCTGTTGAAACCCATTCCATTAGCTTTGGTCCAGCACTCTAATCTGTCAAGGTCATTTTGGATTTTCATGCTATCCTCTTGGGAATTAGCAACCCCTCCCAATTTGGTATCATCTGCAAATTTAATTAGCATACTTGCCGCCTTCTTAGATCACAAGGCCGCATTTGACTCGGTAGATCGGGAAGTTGTAAGGGCCAAGCTACAGGCTGCTGGCTTAGACAGAAGACTGCTTTTTTAAATTCAAAGGTTACACAGATAATACCTGCTGCATTCGATTATCCAGCTATGGTGAACTGTCTAGTAATGTACCCATTAATAGAGGAGTTAAACAGGGCTGCGTTCTTGCATCCACCCTATTTAACTTGTATATTAATGACCTTGCTCCTCTCCTTTTAGGAATAAATAGCCATTGTCCAGGACTGGGCCACTTGTTAGTGCCTATTCTTTATGCAGACGATATGGTCCTACTTTCTAGAACTAAGGGCACTTTTACACAACCCGTAAAATCTGAGGCAAAGGGCTCCCAGATCCGGAGCTTAAAAATGTTTTCCCACCAGCTCCGGACTTTAAAAAAAATTAAGTACGACCACGCCTACCTAATCGCGTCCCAGCACACTTTTCAAGGACCTGGCCTCCAGGAGGTAAAAAATCTTCCGATGCGGATTGTAAAGCTGTGAATGCCGGGCTCCCTCGCCTTCTGTTTGTTTTTTTGTCCCCGACACCCCTTTAAGAGACAGGAATCCCTGCTTGGGGCTGCTTCGACTGGCAGACGGAGGTGAGCCTGCATTTTTCTCCCTTTTTTTCTCCCTCTCCTCGCGCAGACAGGAACAATGGAGTGCGGAGGGGTGGGAACACAGGAAGAGCAACAAACCCCCACAATCTCTGGTCCGAATTTAAGTTGCCACCGGATTGTAGAGGTTGTGTAAAAGTGCCCTAAGATAGGGTTAAGACGGTTAATTGCAAAATGCATTAACTATCTTTCTTGTAATAAGTTGACCCTCAACTATACCAAGTCCAAGATAGTTGTATCTAGTAAGACCTGGAAACCTCAGTCTTGGATATTCCATGGGAGAGCAATTCAACAAGTTAAAGAATTCAGGTATCTAAGTTTAAACTTCTTTTACCACAATACCTGGGCTAGACACTGCCACATTATTACCAACTCGTTGAGGGTGACTATCCAAGCCATCCATCGGCTTTTCTATGTATGGGGCAACCAACATATCCCTAGCGCTCTACAGATCTATAAAGCTAAGGCTATCTCCCAACTGTTGTATGGGATACCAATCTGGCTGGATGCCATCAATACATTGGTTGAAACACTTCATTCCTTTTTTCTCTACAAAATATTTGCAGTACCTCACTGTATACCCTATGCAGCTCTTTGCTTGGAGGCTGGAATAATTAGACTGAATACTCAAGCACAATTAAGACAATTTAAATACTGGCTGATAATATGTTTTATTTTAAACGAAGACCCACTAATAGAGGGTATTCTCTCTGACCATTTTTATTCTCCTGGCCTCAAACTGTTTCTTCAAAAGATTTCAACCATGGGCATCTCATCTGAACAACTGGGGGCACTACCCTTTGTGCAGGCATACAGGATACTAAAACGTAGATTGTTAGATATTGAAAGAAGATCTTTTTTGCAGCAGCCGTGTAAAGTTTGCTCTCCTCTAAGCCTCCAACTTCCGTTACATATTGGTAAGCTGGCCATCTACTAGAGAATCCACAAGAACTGAGTGCTTTCACTCTAGCAAGATGTAATGTGCTCCCATCCAATATTTTATATGGTCGATTTGGCTCACAACTAGAGATGGGCATGACCAGAAATTTTTTTTTCCGAGTTGTCGTTTTGCGGGACGGGTCCGTTTCGGGTTATTTCCGTTTTTCGCGAAATTTTTCAAAAATTTGTCGTTTCGTCGTTTTGTTTGTCATTTGTCGTTTCTACCGCGATTTAGCGCGATTTGACTTCCCATTCCCACCCAGAGCATGGGGGCGTCCCGCAATGACCCAGAGCAGGCGGAAAACACTTTAAACTGGGTGGTGATGAATAATATTAATAAATATATCATAGCATAAGACTGCATCCTATGCAATAAAGCAAACAAAGTGGCCAGAAATGCAATATTCTTTTTTTTCTCTTGGTCAGCTCAGCGCTGAACCAGTCGGCCACCCTACTTGGTCTGGCTGCCTGTTATACTTTTGTTGTTGTTTTGTTTTGAAGCTTTTATCCATCCCATCTCCCCTCCACCTCTCAGAGGCAGCAGGAGACACAGACATTCCGTTCCTCCCCAAATCTGGATGAGGGTCTACTCCTCTCAATGGCCCCCCCATCTCCAAGGTCCTGGCTTCACATCACACTGTAAAGCCAAGCCAATGCAACCCTGGTCATCTAGCGGTTAGAGTCTGATATTAGGGTTAGGGTTAGGGTTAGGAACTTGGAATAGGTAGGGATTGGGCTCTGGGTTGCTCTTAAGGAAGACAGCGTGCTGGCGTACGGGCACACAGCTTGGATTAGGCAGAAGAACTCTAACTACAGCCCAGATCCCACTAGGCTATACAAGGAGGACTATGGGCGTCCACGTCCACAGTCCAAGGCCAGAGTAAGGGCGTCCACAAGGCCAGACTGTATGAGACCACCACACAGAGCCTGAGTACGGGAGGCCACAAGGCCAGAGTACCTGAGGCCACAAGGCCAGAGTAAGGGTGCCAGCAAGGCCAGCATGGCAGATTTTTGCCTTATCATCACAGGGCTGTGTTAACAGTAAAATGTGTCCTTCTTAGTGGGTCACAGAGTCTTGTAGCCCAGAGGACAGAGTAGGGGAGCCCAAAAGGGCTGAGTCTGAGACCACAGGGCCCTGCGAAAGGGAGGCCACAAGGCCACAAAGTCCAAGGTGTGTGCTATTATCCCAGCAAACTCCCAGTACGCAGGCAAAATGTCGTTCTTCTTAGTGAGTCACAGTGTTTTGCAGCCCAGAGTGAAGAGTAGCGGAGGACACATAGCCTGAGTCTGAGGCCACAGGGCTGTGAACCGGAGGCCACAGGTTTTCAGCCCTTCTTTGTGACAGTGAGTACTAGTACCACCATGAACCACACATGGCACTTTCTGACATACTCTTCGTGGTGGTGTGGTGAGTGACAGTACGTACGTAGTCGTACGCAAGTACAATTCCCTTCTTAGTGAGCCACAGTGTCTTGCAGCCCAGAGGAAAGAGTGGCGGAGGCCACATAGCTTGAGTGAGTCTGAGTAGTCAGTCACAGTTCCTACAGCTCCAAAAGCCAACCCTGGAACTTTCGGGCAAATCTTCTAGACTGCCACCAGCACGCAAGTACAATTCCCTTCTTAGTGAGCCACACTGTCTTGCAGCCCAGAGGACAGAGTAGCGGAGACCCAAAGACCTGAGTCTGAGGCCACAGGGCCCGAGTAAGGGAGGATCATTGCCAGCCAGCTCCAGTACCCAAACGAGCTGCTGAATGGCCTGAGTACGGGCTTGCCCAAAGGCCAGCAAGGCAGCGTGCTGCCTCTTCAAAGCTGTGCTACAAGCAGTTTTTATCCCTTCTTAGTGAGCCACAGTGTTCTGCAGCCCAGAGGACAGAGTGGCGGGGGCCAAAACATCCACCCTAACCCTAACCCTAACCCCACCTCCAACTATTCCTGATGACATGAGTGTTCCCACAACTTCTCACATAACTCTTCAACCGCCACCACCTACAAATGTAGCTTGGTGAACATTACATAACATTAAGTTTTCTTGTCCGGCAGTCTTTGTTCCAGGGTTTGGGCAAAAATGATTATAAAATGTTTAAGCAGTGTTAAGGAGTGCCAGCTTGAACATCATGTGTTCAGGTTAGTTGTTAAGCTACATTATGTGTGTTTTTTTGCATTTTATTTGCAGGAAAAGCAATCATACATACAAATAGTGTGCTACAGTACTAGTACTGTAAGTTTTCATCCCTTCTTAGTGAGCCAGAGTGGTTTGCAGCCCAGAGGACAGAGTGGCTGGAGGAGGCCACATAGCCTGAGTCTGAGGCCACAGGGCCTGAGTAGGCGAGGCCAAAAGGACCGCTCGATTAGAAGAAGAATTCCTGAATTCCCTTCTCAGTGACACACATGCAGCCCAGAGGACAGAGTAGCGGAGAGGAGACCCAAAGGCCTGAGTCTGAGGCCACAGGGCCCGAGCAGGGGAGGATCACTGCCAGCCAGCTCCAGTACCTAAAGTGACTGAATGGCCTGAGTACGCCAGTAAATTGTCCTTCTTAGTGAGTCACAGTGTTTTGCAGCCCAGAGGAAAGAGTGGCGGAGGCCACATCATAGCTTGAGTGAGTCTGAGTCTTAGTAGTAGTCAGTCACAGTTCCTACACCTCCAAGAACCAAGCCTGGAACTTTCAGGCAAATCTTCTATATGGTGACAGACAGAGTGCCACCAGCACGCAAGTACAATTCCCTCCTTAGTGAGCCACAGTGTCTTGCAGCCCAGAGGAAAGAGTGGCGGGGGCCACATGGGGCCTAACTCTGAAGCGAATGTCTCAAAATCTCCCAAATTCCCAATTGTAGAATGCAACTTGAAAACATTGTACTGACAGTGATGAAGAGCACATTATGAGAAGTGAGCAGAAAAATATTAAAAATTGGGTCAAAGAAAACGTGACAACAACAACTAGTACTGACTGAGTCACACAGCACAGCACCAAGAACCACACATGGGACTTTCAGACAGGAGTACGCAGTTACGCACACAACAAGTACATTTTCCTTCTTAGTGAGCCACAGTGTCTTGCAGCCCAGAGGAAAGAGTGGTGGGGGCCACATGGGGCCTAACTCTGAGGCGAATGTCTCAAAAATCTCCCAAATTCCAATGCAACTTGAAAACATTGTACTGACAGTGATGAAGAGCACATTATGAGAAGTGAGCAGAAAAATATTAAAAATTGTTGTTGTCAAAGAAAACGTGACAACAACAACTAGTACTGACTGAGTCACACATCACAGCACCAAGAACCACACATGGGACTTTCAGACAGGAGTATGCAGTTACGCACACAACAAGTATATTTTCCTTCTTAGTGAGCCACAGTGTCTTGCAGCCCAGAGGAAAGAGTGGCGGGGGCCACATGGGGCCTGACTCTGAGGCCTGAGTCCAGCCTGAAAAAAGGACTGCAAGCCAGAGGGTCTTTCTTCACAGCTGTGTGTGTGCTGCTTCTCTGGTAAAATCCCATCCCAGGCACGTTCCCTTCTCAGTGAGTCAGTGCTTTGCACTGCCAATGGAACCGACAAGTAGCCCTTCCTCCACAGACTCGCAGTCAGTGAAACAGACTACTACTAGTATCCACCAACAAGGACCAGGGATGGAACTTCCTGACAAACTCTTTTATTACGTATATGTAATTACGTACGTAACACGTACGCATAAGCAAGTATGCTTCCCTTCTTAGTGAGCCACAGTTGGCAGCCCAGTGGAAAGAGCACAATGTCCTCCTTAGTGAGTCACAGTGTTTGGCACGGCAGCTCAGAGTGAAGAGCAGCGGAGGCTGACAAAACTCCCACACAGCGGCAACACTTCCTGCAGAAAGGCCTGCCTCTTCCCACTCTCAGAAGTGGAGCTGTCTAATTCCCTTCTTAGTGAGCCACAGTTGGCAGCCCAGTGGAAAGAGTGGCGGAGGAGACAGTAGGCCTGTGAATCACAGACTCACAGTCAGTGTGCGACAGAGTATCCACCAAGAACCAAGCCTGGAGGCTTCCTCCCTTCCTTCTTAGTGAGCCACAGTTGGCAGCACAGTGGAAAGAGTGGCGGAGGAGACAGTAGGCCTGTGAATCACAGAGTCACAGTCAGTGTGCGACAGAGTATCCACCAAGTACCAAGCCTGGAGGCTTCCTCCCTTCCTTCTTAGTGAGCCACAGTTGGCAGCCCAGTGGAAAGAGTGGCGGAGGAGACAGTAGGCCTGTGAATCACAGAGTCACAGTCAGTGTGCGACAGAGTATCCACCAAGTACCAAGCCTGGAGGCTTCCTCCCTTCCTTCTTAGTGAGCCACAGTTGGCAGCCCAGTGGAAAGAGTGGCGGAGGAGACAGTAGGCCTGTGAATCACAGAGTCACAGTCAGTGTGCGACAGAGTATCCACCAAGAACCAAGCCTGGAGGCTTCCTCCCTTCCTTCTTAGTGAGCCACAGTGCATTGCAGCCCAGAGGAAAGAGTAGCGGAGGCCTAAACAAACCTCCTAACCCTAACGCTGACCCTAACCCTAAACCCCTTCTCCAAATAAGTTCCCTTCAATCGCTCGGGTTACCGCAAGCTCCGGTATCCCAAGGAGACCATGAAGCCCAGCTGTGTTCTCTGTCTTACTTAGTGGGTCAGAGAGTTCTGCAGGCAAAGCCCCAGAGGCCAGATTACGGGCTGCCAAAAGGCCAGAGTAGGGGCTGCAAAACGGCACAATACCAGCGGCAGAGTTTTGCCTAGTCAATCACGGGCCCACGGCTGTTTTCTAGCACACAAGCACAATTTCCTCCTTAGTGAGTCACAGTGTTTGGCAGCTCAAAGGAAGAAGCGGAGGCCAGAAGGCCTGACTAGAGGAGGTGGAGGGAGAAGCACCTAGTTAGGAATCTCCCCTCCTTCTGCCAAGGGATTTCCCAACCTGGATTGTGTGAAGAACCAGGATGACAGATTCCCCCAATTCTAAACAAAATAGTTGATGTCATGACTGCACCTTACAGTGGGTCAAGTGATTTTCCGCCTAGAGGCGGGGGCAGCCGGGGTTGCTGCATGGGCAAGTTGAGGGGAGTGGCCGACAGGGCGCATGTCGGCTCGGAGGCTGAACTTGAAGCACTGAACCGTGCTGTTAGGCTGAAGGAGAAGCACCTGGAAGGCCTCCTCTAAGCCGGGAGTGCCGGGAGCCTGACAGGCAGGCAGGGAGAAGACACAGAGCTTGAGTGAGTCTGAGTCTTAGACCACACAGGCTGCCAAAAGGACAGCAAGCCAGAATCTGAGTCTGACTCTTCCTTCCCAGCTGTGTGCTGGTAGACTTGCTAACTGCCAGCAATCTACTACCATGCCCTTTGTAGTGAATCACAGTTTCCACAACTCCAAGAGCCAAGCCTGGAACTTTCGGGCAAATCTTCTATTTGTAAATGGTGACAGAGTGCCACCAGCACGCCAGTAAGATGTCCTTCTTAGTGAGCCACAGTGCCGTGCAGCCCAGAGGAAAGAGTGGCGTAGGCCACATAGCTTGAGTGAGTCTGAGTAGTCAGTCACAGTTCCTACAGCTCCAAAAGCCAAGCCTGGAACTTTCGGGCAAATCTTCTATTTGTAAATGGTGACAGAGTGCCACCAGCACGCCAGTAAGATGTCCTTCTTAGTGAGCCACAGTGCCGTGCAGCCCAGAGGAAAGAATGGCGGAGACCCAAAGGCCTGAGTCTTGATGCTGCCAAAAGGACAGCAAGGAAGAGTTCTGTCTGACTCTTCCTTCCCATGTGCTGTTACGCTGGCAAGTAGCAAACTGCCAATAGGCAAGGGCAATGCCCTTCTTAATGAGTCACACAGACTCACAGATCCACCATGAACCCACCCTGGAAGTTCCTCCTGACAGGCTCTTCTATTTCTAAGAAACGGACAACACACGGTTATGTGCAGTACAGTATACACAGCACACAGTACGCGCAAGTACATTCCACTCCAGTCCTTCTTAGTGAGTCACAGTGTTCTGCAGCCCATCCCCCTAGCCTAACCCTAACCCCCTTCCCAGTATTCCTATCCTGATTGAGTTCCCCTCTCGGGTGATCATTCACCACCACCACCTCTAAAGGAGACCAGACCACAAACCCAGAGTCCTTCTTAGTGGGTCACAGACCAGCCCAGAGGACAAAGTAAGGGAGGCCAGAAGGCCAGACTAGAGGAGGCTGAATGAGAAGCAGCTGGAAGGCATGCTCAAAGCTGGGAGTCTGACAGGAAGGCAGGTTGGCAGAGGGGCGGGCAGGCAGGCAGGGAAGCAGGCAGTCCGGTTTACAGGTATGTAGGCTAGGCAGGCTTGCAGGATATCAGCCACCCAGGCTAGGGATTGGGAAGGCACAAAGCCAAAAAGGAAGGATTGTTTCTGCCTTGGGAGGCAGAGTTTCTCTCTCCACCCCAGGAGACTGAGTTTCATCAACCAAGGAGACAGAGTAGAAGCAGGAGAACTGGGCTATTTCTTTAAGGCTGTAAGGAGGAGAGCTAGCCCCCTGCTACTCAGTTTTTGAGGTAGGTTGTTGTAAAGTGCTTCCTGACCACTTTGTAAGCAGATTGGCGCCTAAACCCCAGGGAAGGGAGGAAGCACCAAGGAAGGCAGGTTTTAGGGTCTCACTCAGACCAGCCATGCCCAACGGGGAAACATTGGGCCAATACAGATTACAGACCCTTTCAAATGACACTTTGAGAATGGTCCTTGCTGGATTGGACCCAGGCAAGGGCTGCAAAAATTGGGCCAATACAGACCCTTTCAAATGACACTTTGAGAATGGTCCTTGCTGGATCGGACCCAGGCAAGGGCTGCAAAAATTGGGCCAATACAGACCCTTTCAAATGACACTTTGAGAATGGTCCTTGCTGGTTTGGACCCAGGCAAGGGCTGAAAAAATTGGGCCAATACGGACCCTTCCAATTGTGTGTGTGTGAATACAGTCAGGCAGGCAGGCAGGCAGACAGGCAAGCAGGCATTTAGGCACTAGGCAGGTAGTCACAGGGCCAGCCAGGCAGGTAGCCTTGTAGGCAGGCAGGCAGGCTTGTAGGCAGACAGGCAGGCAGACCGACATAAATGTTGCCCTGGTAGTTGATGTTAGGGCAAGGGAGGGCCGTTTAAGGAACCCATGGCAGAACGACTTGGGACTTAGGTCTTGGAGTGTTGGGGTAATCCCAAGGTGGAAAGGTTGAAGCGGATGAAAGTCAACCTTTCCACGGTCTCCGGGTCCAGTCGGGAGCGGCATGGCCTCAGGACATCTCCCATGTGGGAGAAGACACGCTCACTCTGGACACTGGTGGGTGGGATGGACAAGAGGTCCAACGCCAGAGTCGAAAGAGCGGGCCAGAGGTCTGCCTTTCTGGCCCAGTAGTGGAGTGGGTCCAAGGTGAGGGGTTGGAGGGGCTCGGCCATGTACTCCTTCACCATGGTCAGAGCGGGGTCCGGTTCTTCTTCCTCCCTTGCCTCCACTGAGGAGGAGACTGCCATGGCTAGGGCAGAGGCCAGGTAGTTGGCTGCTGGCATGGAACCTGGTCTCTGGGTGTACGCTCCTGGAGTACAGAACGATGAGGTTCCTTGCGAGGATCCCTCTTCTGCATCGCTCTGGCTTCCGTGCGCCCTCGGAAATGCCTGGCCCTGATTGGAGAGAGCCCTGACTTGACGGCATAGCTCCGTCTTCCAGGAGTTCAGGTTGGCAGCGCTGCCCGCCAGGAAACCCTTGACACGAGGGTCGCACAGGCATGCCATCTGGTACACCTTTTCCCTCCTTAGTGGGCCAAGGCGGGTATCCATGCCAGTCAGCAGCCTGTCTGCCAAGGCCCTGCTCTTTGGGAGAAGATTGGCTTCTTCCCAGATAGTGGCCTCTAGGCGTTGGCGAAGGGCATTGACCAGGGGGAGTACATGGCCCAGGCTGGCGTTGTAGCTGCTGAGCACGTGGGTGGTCTCCTCAAAAGGCTGCAGGATACCCACCATCTGGGAGAGGGCGAGCCACTCGGTAGCACCAAGGTCCATCTCCCTCCCCTCATGCAGGACTGGGGTGGTTGACATGACGTATTCCACCACTTCCTTCTGCTCCACCAGGCGCTTGACCATTTCGTAGGTGGAGTTCCACCGGGTGGTCACGTCCTGGATCAGGACGTGCTCTGGTTGGCCCGTCTCTGCCTGCCTCTCACGCATCATCCTGGATGCCTTGACGCTGCGTGAGAAGTGCCCGACGATTTTCCGGCACTTGTCCAGTAAGACCTTGGTCTCCAGGGTCCCCTCACCCCAGGAGTCCTTCGGTGCTCCCACCCCAATGGCATCGACCACCACCAGATGCAGTTTGTGTGCTGCGCACACGATGCCCTGTAACCCTGCCCTTTCAACCGCGTTGGTCATGTTACGGCCCCTGTCAGTACCCATGAATCCGAGATTGACCTGCCCCTCAGTCCCCAATCCCCACTCTCGCATTGCTGTCTTGAGGACCTCTGAAATGTTGAACCCTGTGGCGTTGTCCTCCATGCTTTGTGCCTGGAGAAGCACCGCCCTATACCCTCTTGGGGTGCTGCCTTGTGGCTCCCCCTGCAGCTGTTCTTGGGATGTCCTGGGCTCCAATGCCACCAATGAGCCGTCAGAGAGAGGTATCCGTGGTGCCCACCGGTCCAGAGGTCGGAAGTGAAGTGGATCTTCCTTCCTCTGGCCGCCTGCAGCAGAGCCCGGATCATGTTCCTGACGGACTCATAAAGGGAGGGAATCACCCGCCTGCTGAAGGTATGCCGGGATGGAGGCTCGTACCATGGAGCCACGTGCTTCATCAGGTGCCTGAAGCCTGATGACTCCACAAAGGAGAGGAGCAACCCGTTCATGGCCACCATTTTACCCACCACGCAAGTGGTGGTCTCCTGTGCCTTAGCCCTATTTCGCTGGCTGACAAAACCCCCACACAACGGCCCCACTTCCTGCAGAGTGGCCTGCCTCTTCCCACTCTCAGCACTAGTGGAGCTGTGTTTTTCTTTCCCTAACCCTTCTTCCACTCTCTTCCTCCCTGAGGAAACAGGGCCTGACAGGGTTCCAGGAAGAGTCCCAGGGTGCTTTCGCATCAGGTGGCTGCGCAACCCACTTGAGGATAGGTGTTTTGGGTCATTCCCCCTGCGCACCACCACCCCGCATTTCTTGCACACCGCCATCCTTGCGTCTTGAGGGCTGTTCTCAAAATGCTCCCAGAGACACCGCGTGGCTTAGTGAAAGTACCGGCCCCTCTGGTATTGCCTGCTGCCGCTGCTATGGTGGTGGTGTGGCCTGTGCCCTGCCTGGAAAGTAGAGTACTACTGCTGTCACTGGCGGTACTCTGGGAGGAAGGAGGGCTGCTCCTTCCATCACTGTCTGAAGCCTGCCTTTCGTCAGTTCCTGCCATCAGGTCCTCAGAATCTGGAACCTCTAGATTCAAAGTGCCCTTTTCTGATTCTGATGCCATTTCTGACTCCGAGTCCTCATTTTCTTCCTGATAAAGGAGGTCGGAGTCAAGTATTACTGAAGGGATTTTTATTGCCTCATCCATGCTTCCCTCAGTGACAGAGGATGGTACGGTACTGGTTGTGGAGCTGCTTGGCGAGGGAGTACTATCTGCACTACTTCCTGTGCCTTCCTTCAGAAATGTGGCCCGATTTATCTTAGTGGGGGTCCCCCTTCCCTTCCCTCTGTCTGTGCCACCCCTCCTTATTTTTTTCATTTCTCAAAGTATTATAATGGCACTGTGTTCTACACAGTAGGACACGTGAGCAAAGTAAACTTGCGCAGGCACCCACCAAGGGTGTGCCTTGTTGTAACTTGTTGTAAATAAATGAACGAGCAAGCACACTACACTGCTACAGGAGTAGGACTGTGTTGTAATGTACACTGTGAGCAAAGTAAACTTGCGCAGGCACCCACCAAGGGTGTGCCTTGTTGTAACTTGTTGTAAATAAATGAACAAGCAAGCACACTACACTGCTACAGGAGTAGGAGTGTGTTGTACACTGTGAGCAAAGTAAACTTGCGCTGGCACCCACCAAGGGTGTGCCTTGTAACTTATTGTAAATAAATGAACGAGAAAGCACACTACACTGCTACAGGAGTAGGACTGTGTTGTACACTGTGAGCAAAGTAAACTTGCGCTGGCACCCACCAAGGGTGTGCCTTGTTGTAACTTGTTGTAAATAAATGAACGAGCAAGCACACTACACTGCTACAGGAGTAGGACTGTGTTGTACACTGTGAGCAAAGTAAACTTGCGCTGGCACCCACCAAGGGTGTGCCTTGAGTTGTAACTTGTTGTAAATAAATGAACGAGCAAGCACACTACACTGCTACAGGAGTGGGACTGTGTTGTACACTGTGAGCAAAGTAAACTTGCGCAGGCACCCTCCAAGGTTGTGCCTTGTTGTAACTTGTTGTAAATAAATGAACGAGCAAGCACACTACACTGCTACAGGAGTAGGACTGTGTTGTACACTGTGAGCAAAGTAAACTTGCGCAGGCACCCACCAAGGGTGTGCCTTGTTGTAACTTGTTGTAAATAAATGAACGAGCAAGCACACTACACTGCTACAGGAGTAGGACTGTGTTGTACACTGTGAGCAAAGTAAACTTGCGCAGGCACCCACCAAGGGTGTGCCTTGTTGTAACTTGTTGTAAATAAATGAACAAGCAAGCACACTACACTGCTACAGGAGTAGGACTGTGTTGTACACTGTGAGCAAAGTAAACTTGCGCTGGCACCCACCAAGGGTGTGCCTTGTAACTTGTTGTAAATAAATGAACAAGCAAGCACACTACACTGCTACAGGAGTAGGACTGTGTTGTACACTGTGAACAAAGTAAACTTGCGCTGGCACCCACCAAGGGTGTGCCTTGTAACTTGTTGTAAATAAATGAACAAGCAAGCACACTACACTGCTACAGGAGTAGGACTGTGTTGTACACTGTGAGCAAAGTAAACTGAATGGGCCTGTGTTGTTTAACTGCAGTGTCCTCACAAAAAGTTTAGCAAACAAACAAAAGTAAAAGTAAAGTACACAAATAATATTGTAATGTATTTCTAAAATGTAAAATATTATTCTCCCTCAGAGGTGCCCTTGGCTTGCCAATGCCAACAAATGTGTTTGAGTGCACTGGTTGGGGGGAAATCTAAAATATACTAGGCTAGTATATTTTTAAAATAAATCCACACCTCACCTCCCAAAAAGCTCCCCTTTGAACTTTGAAGCAGTGGCACTAAATGAAATAAATCCTCTCTCTCTCACAAAAAGGAGAGGAGGAGAGATTAAAGAAAACTGCTAGGCTTGCTATTCCCAGAAGCCACAGCACTGTGCTGGAGGCAGGGTAAAGGAACTTGTTGCCAGCCACCAAATGAACTTTTGAAAATAGAAAATAAATGGTAGTAAGTATATTCAATATATTTTTAAAATAAATCCACACCTCGCCTCCAAAAACCTCCCCTTTGAACTTGAAGCAGTGGCACTAAATGAAATAAATCCTCTCTCTCACACAAAAAGGAGAGGAGAGAATAAAGAAAACTGCTAGCAATGAAATGAAAATGAACTTTGTAAAATAGAAAAGAAGTATGGAATGGTACGGGTAGTATATATATATTTTAAAATAAATCCACACCTCCCCCCCCCCAGTCAAACCTAAACCAATATCAGAAAAAAAATCCTCCTGAGTCCTGACAAACTGCAGGAGCATAAAAAGGAATAAACTGCGCGTTGCAATCCCCACAGCAGACAGGGAATGAAATATTTCCTAATAATTCAATTGAATCATATTCCCTCCCTGCCTGCCTAACTGAAATCTAAAGGCTCCGTGTCCGCGAAATCGAAACTAGTCTAGCAAGCCAGCCAGCTACAGCCCTCTCTCCACCCAAATCCAAACCCGGACTGCGAGTGTTCTCGAGTGCCCCGCCTTTTTATACCCTCTGGCACACCCAGAAGTGTCAGTCAAAACCTGGCCATGCGATTGGTGGAATGGGTCCAAAACTTTGCATGGTCCCATCCCATGGCCAGCCCATCATTGCGCATGTGTAAAAAAATAAAAATAAAAATAAAATAAAATAAAATCAATGGAGACGTTTTGTTGCAAGTAAAAATGCACTGCTGCTACTATAAAAAATCAGGCATATAAAATAGCTAATTTTCGCATGTTTCTGTGGTGCTTTGGTGGGTTTTTGGACCACGATTTAAAAAAAATATTGCGGTCGCCATTTTGGATCCCCCCGCACCGCGCATAGCAAATGGAGACGCCGCCAAGGATGCCCCCTCCCAGCCTGGTACAAGCAGCCCAGGACGGGGAGGGGGGGAAGGCTGGAGGGGGGACCCCCCCCAGAAACCACCCCTCTGGTAGGTGCCCTCAGGCAGGCATATTTTCGCCTGCTTT
This sequence comes from Phrynocephalus forsythii, assembly GCA_029282475.1. Lineage (NCBI taxonomy): Eukaryota > Metazoa > Chordata > Lepidosauria > Squamata > Agamidae > Phrynocephalus > Phrynocephalus forsythii. Next base: position 2,470,333 of record JAPFRF010000003.1, on the reverse strand, counting down.
TTTGGCCGGGAATCGGTTTTTTTTTAAGTTTTAAAACTTTTTTCCTGTGCCGCTTGTCATCGCGCAATCGCTGCGATGCCAGGAACGACAACGAAAAATCAGACCCAATTTTTCTTTAGTCGGTTCGAGTTCGAGTTCTGGCAGAGTAATTGTTACCGTTTCCGTTCCGTAACGGAAACGAGAAACGGAAACGGAAACGAGAATTTCGCCAAGTTGTGCCCATGTCTACTCACAACTATTGGAAACACGGCTATGTCCATGTAACTCAGGGATCATTGAGTCTATGGCTCATATGATTTTATATTGTCCTTTATACAGGGACATCCGTGCTTCCCATTTAGAGCCATTTCTTGCTAGATTTCCTGGCCACCCAGAAGAGGTGGTTTTGAATTATCTTCTGTTAGGCTTAGATAAAGCCCACACCAGGCAGATTGCCATGTTTATTAACTCAGCGATGCAGGTTACAGTCCCTTAATGGGCCTTCTGTTCTACACTTTCAGATTTAGTTGTTCATCCCAGTCAACGATGGACAGACAAATACATTGCTTTTCTCTTCTTCTGTTTAGTATGTGTGACACATTTAGTATGTGGATACACATTTTACAACTGTCTATTTATTGTTCATTGTTTATTATTTATTTTATGTATGCCAATAAAGGTATTGATTGATTGATTGATTAGCATACTCTCTATTCCTTCCTCCAAGTCATTAATAAAGATATTGAACAACACCGGACCCATAACAGAACCCTGGGGCACCCCACTTGTCACATCTCTCCAAGCTGAAGAGAGGCCATTTATGATCATCCTTTGGGTGTGATCAGTCAACCAATTACAAATCCACCTAACAGTAGCACTCTCTATCCCACTTTTGTTGAGATCCTTTTCAATGGAGTGCTGGCAAGGTATCTCTATTGTTGAAATTTTCTAGTGTGGAGACAACATGCTTTTTTTTTCTTCTTTGTATGTGTTCCATAAGAGGAAATGGAACTCCCTTCTCTAGCCAATTCCTTACAATGTATGTCCACGGTTGCCCTAATACATCTGATGGACTCAGTCATCAGGTTTTTGACGTGCCTGTAATCATGAAATTGGTACTGACAAGCAGAGTTCAAGAGGCATGGAAAGCATGCCTACCCTCTTTGGGATGCATCCTCTCATACAGAGGGGTGGGGATAAGGGGGCAGAACAGATTGCCCGAATCTACTCTTACAAAATGGATGGCAGCAGTCACACAGATCTAGCAGGTTATCGACAGTATCTTGTGCCAGTGGAACAGACTCTGTCTTATTTTAGCTTCAGAATGAAAGAGGAACTCTTACCGCCAGATAATCTTACACGGTACATTAAATTTTAAGCACTGTTCTCATACAAGTTGCAGAGAAGGCAACAATGATATGTCTGTTTCACACACATTGTGTTGCTCTTTGAAAAGCTTTGTGTGAGTTGTGTGAAAGAGGTGGGAAATGAAGTTATCCTGGCCATCCATAAGCAGCCTAACTTTAATTTTAATGTTTCACTTTCCCTCTGAATACAGATGCTCCTGGGAAGAGGAAAGGGCAGCATAGCTTCATCTGTGTTTCAGGCAGGTCCCAACCAGGCATTGATGCAGTTCAGCATCCTACAAGGGTGAGTGAAATGGGGCAATATTCTCTGGATCAGTGGCTCATGAGTTAGTAACATGTGCAATCCCCATTTTAATGCAACCACTTAAAATTGTTCTGGAATGGATGCCACTCAAAAGAGAAACCCACAGATGGTTTTCTGCCGCAGAAATTTGTTCAGTCACCCATGAACGCCATGAAGAAGACCTTCAGCATTAATTGCACACGAGAGTATAAGAAGCTGAGAAGGAAACACTGCGTGACTTTGCATAACGTCTTGAAAGAACAGTTTTGCATCATTAACTCCAGCAGTCAAGTCCTTCATGTCTGTGTTATTCATATTGCCACTTTGTAGGGTAGTACATTTCTGTTGTTCTACCCTGCTTCAACTTCAGGCCAGGTAGGGGCTCGGAATATGAGGGTGTGGGTCTTGGGGGGAGGGGCATCTCTTCCTGCGTTAGAGGAAGAGATAATTCATGTCCTCATTCCTGTATCCTACTGGTAAACAGAAGTTTAACCCCAATGTCATCACTGGGTTAAGCATGAATGCTAGAACTCACCCAGTAATGAACAGGACAACCTCCTAGTTTCTGGGCCTGCCATACTCACCCAGGATAGTGACCCCACTCTCTTTCATCCAGCGGCACAGTTCCATGAAGGAGCAGTTACAGAACCAGGGGTTCCCACGGAGGCCCAGGCTCCTCAGGTGAGGCAGGTCCCTCATGGCGCTCGTGTCAATGAATGTCAAGCTGCAGCGACTCACATCCAGGTGCCTCAGCCAGGTATTGTTAGCAAAAGAGTCTTTCTCAATCTCCACCAGGCCCGGGTTATCGGAGAGTTTCAGCACCACCAAGCTGCTCAGCTGCGAAAAAGTGCCAAAGGTTATCTGGGTGAGGTTGTTGAAGCTGAGGTCCAGGTAGACGAGTTTAACAATGCTGACGAACGTGAAATCCAGATCCTCGCCTAAAGAGTTGCCACTGCAATCAAGGTAGATTAAGTCAGTGAGAAAATTCAGCTCCACCAATGGCAAATAGGTGAGTTTGTTTTGAGCCAGGATCAGCTGCCGGGTGTCCAGTGGGACTGTGGTTGGGAACTCCTCCAGCTGCTTCCCGGTGCAGTTCACGGCCAGATGCTGGCAAGTGCATCCCTTTGGGCAGCTCAGGCTCTCCGCGGCCCAGCTCATTCCAAGGAGAAGCATCATCCACGCAGACATGCCGCTGTTTGGAAAGGGCAGGACGCAGCGTGGCAAGCAGTGCCCTTTTTGGCTCGTGCCCCAATGGTTTCTGTGCCATTCTGAGAGAGGAACTATTTTCTTCTTTATACCATACTAAACCTGGGGCTGTCCGCCTCCTGTCTTTCCACATCAAGATCTCTGGCAAACTGCCAGTTTAAGCACCTGGGGCCCAGAGCTCATCTTCTCGAGACTGCCAAAGAGCTGCCCACAGCAGGAGCACATCTCCCGTGTCAGAGGGCTGCCAGGTGACACCTTTCTGTCATCTCTAGGTCAGTTCATAGGCACGCAGGCAGTTCTTTGGCATACTGTTTAAACTTTTACACACACACACACACACACACACTTTGTGTATGTCAGTGGGGCTCTGTGTCAACCAATTGTTCTGTTTCCAGAGAAATTTCAGGCAGTTTAAGATTGACCCGACCGGTTGCCAGAGACAAGTCAACTCACATTTCCTTTAAACTCAACATTGCTTATAAAAAAAGGAAGATGGGGCGAAGGCTAAGTTAGAAATCTTCCCTCGATATCCCCAAAGGTGATAGAGAGTTTTTATGTTGAGAGGAAAGAGATGATTGACAGAGGGGATGAAGAATGGGGGAGGAGTCAGATGAGTTTGACAGATTATAAAATGGGGGTCCAGGAGGTGAGCTGGAAGTGGAGGTGCAAATATCTGAATGGAGATGTAAGAGAACAAGATGAGTGACAGAAAGAGGGGTGCATACTGAAGGAATAGTATTCCCTAAAGTAGAGACCGGGTTTCCACTGCCAACACCTCCGGGGGGGAGATATACCTGGAGTGTGCAGAGTGCGAAAAGTAATCTACCTCTAAAGACCCCCTCAAGGGGGACTGCAGGGATGGATCTCTGGTTGGGTTTGGGAGAATCCCCCTGATTATGTCCCTCACCTGTGTTGTGGGGACACAATGTGCAGGACCCCTGGTAGTTCAGTGCTCTCTGGCTCACAAGTAAAGAGCACAGATCCCTTTTTGTGTGAAATACTGTTGCCAAATGACATGTTATTATATTTAAGTTCATCAACGGTTGATGCTGTGTTAAGTAAAAACAAAGAAGAATATCTAACAGAAGCAAACAATAAAAGTTTATTATATTTTGAGAAACCTTTGGAGTCATTTAATGTTTCCCTGACAGATCCATTGATGCTGTTTAATGAACCTTCACAATATCAGATACCTTGATGTTGGACGAAAGGAAATGTTTTTGTTGCATTTTTATTGTTGTAAACTGCCCAGAAATAAATAAATAAAACTTATGTGCCTCTTCCCCAGATGTTGGACTTTGTATGGTCAGGTGGGTCGTCTTAAGTCTCCACCCCACCCCTCTGGAGGGCAGCAGCCAGTAAGTTTTCTCTCCCCCCCCCCTTGCTGCGGAGCTTGGACCCCACTTGCACCCACTGGTCACCAACCACAGATAAGTGAATCCACATTTGGTGAATCAGGGGATGCCTGGTTGTACTGTACACTGTTTAGGGCTGGTTGTGTTGGCTCTGACATGATTTCTAACCAAGGCTATACAGTGGTGCCTTGTAAGAGGAAAAACTTGTCAGAGGAATAAAAATTCTGGGACTGAAGGCTCCTCCTGGCAGCCCAAGTCCCAGGTGAGTTTGTTGACAGCTAGGGGCTGTCAGGAGGAGCCTTTTAGGGGGTGGAGGGCAAGGTGACGGAGGCAGAGATCAATGCGATCTCCGCCTCCATCGCTTCCCCCCCCCCCCCGCTCCTCCTGGCTGCTTGGATGTCTTCGCGATGCCCGGCGGTTGCCAGCCAAGAGATCCAAGAGGCCCGGGAGGAGGAGGAGGAGGAGGAGGAGGAGGAGGAGGAGGAGGAGGAGGAGGAGGAGGAGGAGGAGGAGGGTGGCGAGGCGACGGGGCAGCCACTCCCACTTCACCCCAGTCTCTGCACCAAGCCATTTCGGTGCAGAGACCCTGGCGGGCGGGCGGGCGGGGGGCGCGTTAGGGCGAGGGTTCTAGGGCTAGGGTTAGGGTTTGCCTGCTCGTTTGTAGCTGCAGCCGTTGGCAAGGAACAAGCAGACAAACCGCTGACCCCCTTCGACAGGGTCTCTGCGCTGAAACGGCTCGGCCTGGAGACTTGGGCGAAGTGGGAGTGGCTGCCCCGTCGCCTCGCCACCCTCCTCCTCCTCCTCTTCCTCTTCTTCCTGCTGCTGGCCGCTTGGATCTCTTGGCTGGCAACCGCCGGGCATCCCAAAGACACCCAAGCAGCCAGGAGGAGGAGGAGGAGGAGGAGGAGGAGGAGGAGGAGGAGGAGGAGGGGGGGGCGCGCGAGGCGACGGAGATCGCACGGATGCTCGGCAGCGGCCGGCGGTTTGTCTGCTCCTTCATCGCCGATGGCTGCGGATACGAACGAGCAGACAAACCGCTGGCCGCAGCCGGGAATCACTGCGATCTCCACGTCCATCACCTCGCCCCTCCTCCTCCTCCTCCTCCTCCTCCTCCTCCTCCTCCTGGCTGCTTGCATGTCTTCGCGATGCCCGGCGGCTACCAGCCAAGAGATCCAAGTGTCCAGGAATTAGGAGGAGGAGGAGGACGATGGCGAGGCGACGGGGCAGCCACTCCCACTTTGCTCGAGTCTCCGTGCTGAGCCGCTTCGGGGCAGAGACCTGGGCGGAGGGGTGTTGGGCTGCCACGACGCAGGAAGGGGACGAGCAGTCGAGTCATCCCTCTCCCGTCACCTCCCCCCGTCGGGGAAGCCAGCAAAAAAGAAAGAAAGAAAGAAAGGGGGAAAGCTTTTCCGCTGCTCTAACCCAGCAAAGAAGGTGAAAAGCTCCCCCATTTTGCTGGGTTGGGGGTAAGCCCCCTCCGTCAAGCAGCCAAAGGCTGCTCCCAGCACACACCCCAACAGACAAGTGATTTTGACAGGTCAGAACTGTCAAAATGAGCTGTCTGGGTGCCAGTTGATTGGGGGGTTGGGACAGCATTCCCATAGGAATGCATAGAAAACCAATTGGTTTTCAATGCATTCCTATGAGAAACCGTGTTTTGCAAGAATATTTTTTTGGTAAGACAAAAGGCTCTGTGGAACTGATTAATTTCATCTTACCAGGTATCATTGTACAAAGGACTGCATTTCTTGCTCTCTGGATTTTAAATTCTTCAAGAGAGACCCTTTTCCTGAGCTCACTACCCTCTCAGGCTCCCCTGGAAATGTAAAACAAGGATAGGCAAGCAGTGTCTATGTAGAGATCTATTTGTGTAACTGATTACATGTTGTGAAATTTGCAGCAGGCACCTCACATCACATTTCCCACAGCATGATATAAATTATTCACCAGGAAACAGAACAGGTGAGAAAGAGAAGCATCAGATTCATCTGATTGTCGTGATCACCATCCTCCACAACTTTGTAAAGTGGCACCTCTTATTTGATCACAATCATCAAAATGATAGATGATCAAATCCTTGTGTAACTTTTCAGATGCAAGAGAGAATGCAGGGTGGCTTTAGAAGTTCATGAGATGTCAGGGAACTCGACTGGCTGGAACCATGCCTAGAGCTCTCCTTCCTTCCACTCCGGTCATGATTGGCTGGCCTCCCTCCAAGTGGGTTGCCCACTGCATAAGCAAGCTGGACTTTGATCTCACCATAGGCGATTCCCTTTCAACGACATCAGAAGGCCCACACAAACACTGCACGGAGACATTTGTTACAACCACAACAGTCTCTCGGCCATGGCATTGGGTAGGGAAGCATGGACAGCAGCTCCTTCCTGCACTACCACCCTGGGCTCCCATCTGAACCATTTCCTGTGATCCTCCTTTAACATTTTCAAAACCACAACCACAAGCATGTGAACTCAGGCCACTTCATTTCCTACTTAAAAATATTGGAGATGAGGCTTTCTTGCTCTCATATGTCTCAGAACAACTCCAGAAGGTTAGGAGAGCTAAGATGCCTGAATGTAATTTTTAGGTCCCCCTTTAGCATCCTTTGGGCCCAGTATCAGCACTTGGTCAGAACCTTACCCTTAGTTTCCATTTCCATCAACTACAGGTGAGATTTCTGCCAGTGGGGGGCTTGGTCATATCTCTCAGTTCTTGACACTGGCTGTAATACAGTGCAATAGAAGGAGAAAGAGTGCTGGCATAAGCCACAGAGCACCTGGTCTAGTTATTTCCTGGGGTTTCTCATCTATTTGGAGGTTACATAAGAACATAAGAAGAGCCATGCTGGATCAGGCCAAAGGCCCATCTAGTCCAGTTTCCTGTATCTCACAGTGGCCCCACCAGATGCTTTTGGAAGCGCATGAGACTAGATATCTGTCTCCTGATACCACTCCCCTGCATCTGGCCCTTGAAGTACCCTGGTTTTAAGCCTGGAGATTACACATCTCCATCATGGTTTGTAACCTGTGATGGACTTTTCCTCCAGGAATCTGTCCAGTCCCCTTTTGAAGGCATCCAGGCCAGATGCCATCACCACATCCTGTGGCAGGGAGTTCCATAGACTAACAACGCGCTGGGTGAAAAAATATTTTCTTTTGTCTGTTCTTACTCTCCCAGCCCTCAATTTGAGTGCATGTCCCCTAGTTCTGGTATTTTGTGAGAGGGAAAAGAGCCTCCCTCTATCCACTTGACTCATGCCCTGCATTATTTTGTACGTCTCAATCATATCCCCCCCCAGGCGCCTTTTTTCCAGACTAAAGAGCCCCAAATGCTTTAGCCTTTCCTCATAAGGGAGGTGCCCCAGCCCAGTAATCATTTTGGTCGCTCTCTTCTGCACCTTTTCCAGTTCCACTATGTCTTTCTTGAGATGCGGTGACCAGAATTGTACACAATACTCCAGATGCGGCCTTACTATTGTTTTGTATAATGGCATTATAATGTTGGCTGTTTTATTTTCAATCCCCTTTTTGATAATCCCTAGCATGGAATTGGCCTTCTTCACCGCTGCCACACATTGGGGAGACACCTTCATGGAGCTGTCCACCAACACACCAAGATCTCTTTCCTGATCTGTCACGGATAACTCAGAGCCCATGAGTTAATAGATAAAGTTTTGATTTTTCGCCCCAATATGCATTACTTTACATTTGGCTACATTAAAACGCATTTGCCATTTCGTAGCCCATTCCCCCAGTTTGGAGAGATCCTTCTGGAGCTCTTCACAATCTTCTCTGGTTTTTATCACACGGAAAAGTTTTGTGTCATCTGCAAACTTGGCCACCTCACTGCTTATCCCTGTCTCCAGGTCATTTATGAACAGATTGAAAATCACCGGTCCCAGGACAGAGCCCTGGGGCACACCGCTTTTCATCTCTCTCCATTGTGAAAATTTCACATTGACACCTACTGTTTGTTTCCTGGATCTCAACCAGTTCTCAATCCATAAGAGGACCTGCCCTCTTATCCCCTGACTGTGCAATTTTCTCAGCAGCCTTTGGTGAGGGACTGTGTCAAAGGCCTTTTGAAAATCCAGATAGACTATATCCACCAGTTCACCCAAATCTACATGCCTGCTGACCTTTTCAAAAAATTCTACAAGATTTGTCAGACAAGACTTACCCTTGCAGAAGCCATGCTGATTTTCTCTCAGCAAAGTTTGTTCTTCTGTGTGTTTTAAGATTTTCTCTTGGATGAGGCTTTCCACCATCTTCCCTGGGACAGATGTAAGGCTAACTGGCCTGTAGTTTCCCGGGTCCCCCTCCTTCCTTTTTTAAAAATTGGTGTGACATCTGCTATCCTCCAGTCCCCTGGCACTGTGGCCGTTTTAAGAGACAAGTTGCATATTACCGTTAAGAGATCTGCAATTTCATTTCTCAGTTCCCTAATAACCCTTGGGTGGATGCCATCTGGGCCCGGGGACTTGTTAATCTTCAATTTATCAATTAGTCTTAAAACATCTTCTCTTTTAACCTGTATTTGATTTAATTCTTTAGTCAAGAGGGGCCGTTCAGGCAGCGGAATCTGCTCAAGGTCTTCTGTCGTGAAGACAGATGCAAAGAACTCATTTAATTTCTCTGCAATTTCAAAGTCCTCCTTAATCTCCCCTTTTCCTCCCTCACCATCCAGAGGGCCAACTGGTTCTCTGGCAGGTTTTCTACTTCTAACATATTTAAAGAAGTTTTTATTATTACCCTTTATATTGCTAGCCATGCGTTCCTCAAAATCTTTCTTTGCCTCTCTTATCATCTTCTTACATTTCTTTTGCCAGAGTTTGTGTTCCTTTTTATTTTCCTCATTTGGGGAGGATTTCCATTTACAGAAAGACCTCTCCTTGCGCTTTAGAGCCTCTCTAACTCCACTCGTTAGCCATGCTGGTGCCCTCTTGGACTTAAATGAGCTCTTCTTTCTTTGTGGTATGCACTTGTGCTGGGCCTCTGTTACCATTGTTTTAAACAGGTTCCATGCACTCTGAAGAGATTGGATTCTTCCAACCTTCCCCTTCAATTTCTTTCTAACTAGTTTCCTCATCTGAGGGAAGTTTGCCCTTCGAAAATCAAGGATTTTTATGTCTGATTTGCTTGACACTCTTCCTCCAACATGCATGGCAAAGGAGATTGCAGCATGGTCACTGTTCCCCAGAGGCTCAGTGACATTCACATCCCTGACCAGATCCTGAGTATCAGACAGTATTAGATCCAGAGTTGCCTGTTCTCGGGTGGGCTCCATGACAAGTTGCTCTAAGGCAGAGTCATTCAGCAAGTCGAGAAACCCAGTTTCTCTTTCTTGCCCGGAGCTCGCATTGGCCCAGTCAATGTGGGGATAATTGAAGTCCCCCATGATTACTATCCTGTGCCTCTGAGACACCTCCATGATTTGTCTCCTCATTTCAAGGTCCCCCTCAAGTTTTTGATCTGGTGGGTGATAGCATACCCCAACTATCACATCACTCCTTGGACCTGGTAGTTTAACCCACAGTGATTCTATGGTGGAGTCAGACCCTCTGTCAATCTCCATTCTGCTGGATTTTACCCCTTCTTTAACGTAGATGGCCACTCCCCCTCCAACCCACCCCTCTCTATCCCTTCTATAGAGTTTATAGCCTGGGATTGCTGTATCCCACTGGTTCTCTGCGTTCCACCAGGTTTCTGTTATGGCTATTATAGAGGTTGTAGCTAAGGCCCAACTGTGGAGGGTTCTATCATTGATCCAGTATTTGCACATTATTTATAGAGCTTTTGAAGATTTTCCTGGGTATATCTGGCTGGATTATGACAAGGCCATCAGCAGAAGAGGAGAAATCCATCCAGACATGCAATGGGATATACCACCATGCCTCTGGCTGCACCTTATGGACCAATGTGCCCAGATCGAGGGGAAGGATTTGACAGTGTTCAGTTAATGTGTAAATCAGGATTAGGTACATTAGCCCATAAGCAAACAGGGCAGGTGGTTCAACATTGCCTGCCCTGTTGGGGGTTTAATTCCCATGAGGTGTATAACTGCAGGATCTGCCGATTTAGGCACAAGTGCTTTGTCTATGGGTCCCTGCTGCCAGTACAAACTGCAGGTCACGCAAGAGGAGTTTGGAGGGAGCAGGAAACCCACAGGTGGGCTCCCTGTAGCTGCTAAAGTGCCCCATCTGAATTAGGATAGCTATCCTTGCCAAATGGTTGTGACACTATCCTGATAAAGGAGTGGCCAGATATCTGATGGATGGACTTTTGTTTCTGGATTGCTGTGACTGGGAAATGAGTTGCAGCTTGGGCAAATAACCTTAAGTGTGTTCAGGTGAAACAAAAACTTCAACATTGGCATCGAGACATCACTAAATGTATTTGAAGACTAAATAATTCCTCCCAAGTTCCAAATCCATTCCTGAATCCAAATTGGGTATCTGCAATGCTCTCTTCACACTTCCGATATACAGTGGTACCTCTACTTACGAGTGGCTCTACTTACAAGCAATTTGACTTAAGAGTGGAAAACCATTGGTGTTTTAACTGCTGCCTTAAATTTTTTAGATGTGGTCTGCTCTACTTACAATCTTATTATTTATTTATTTATTTATTTATTTATTTATTTATTTATTTATTTATTTATTTATTTTTTTTTTTTTTAAAGATATGGCTGCTCTACTTATGAGCTGTTCAACTTATGAGCATGCATTCAAAATGGATTAAACTCGTAAGTGGGGGTACCACTTTGTTCTTAAATACGGGACTAAACTTCAGGATGTGATTATCAAACTGATTGTCCAGTATTCATTACAACTTTTGCACTAGGTTTCTTTGGAAGTGGTCTAAAAGTGGATTTGAGCCAGTCCCATGGGATGGTTCCACTTCTATAGATGCTGTTGCATAAATCGACCAGAAGGGAAAGGGATTGTTCTTCCTTAAACAATTTCAAAATTTCCATAAATATTTCATCAGGGCCTGGGGCTTTGCCATACTTTGATAGTTTAATGGCATGTTCTACCTCTTCCCTCATGATATCAACACCACCAGCTAACTTGACACCATGGTCAATACTTCTGTTATCCTTAAAGAGGTGTTCTATATATTCCTTTCACTCCTGTAGTTTCTCCTCAGTGCTTGTCAAGGTATTACCATTCTTGCCAATAAGAGATTCACTTCCTTTACTGTTACACACAACTGCTGCTTGCCTTATTTTCTTGTACATGTTAATATGAATCATGCTTAGCATCCCATTCTTCAATTTTAATACATTCCTTTGAAAGTTTTCTTCCTTTGTGTGAGATACCGAGCAGGTTCACTGACGGTTCGGCGGATGAAAGAGAAGACGAGACTGGTTTATCTTCAAAATCCAATAAACTTTTATTAACAACGTTCATTAACTTTTGGCTTACATCTCTTTGGTTCCATCCGTCGGTGAAAGGGAATAACAAAGGAGGTTCTGAACTTGGATTAACTGGGGGTTCACAAATAACATGTCCTTCTCTGAACGGATTATGAACACTTATTTGGGGCGTACTACATGGGGGGACTGACTCGCGCCCATGAAAGGGAGTCCAAATCCTTGAGGGTCGACCTCCGGCCCCAAACTCCATCCCCATCCGGGAATCCATCTCGGAGCACTTGACTCCAGACCCCTCCGACTGACTTCAGGTCGGACAGGAGATCTAGGAATATTCAACCTAGGAGGTCCTGGAGGGGTAGGCAGAGGTAACCCTAAATAACTAGGAGGTATGGGCAGAGGTAAGCCAATCTCCTCCTTCCCCCATCCATCCTTCTCCGTCTGAGTACCCCTTTCCGTTAAAATCGTTACCTTTCTAACCGTCTGGGTTGCACGCTCTACTCGCCCCTCCTCCCAGTCACATGCCCCGCCTGCATCCCATCTCGCGTCCCTCTCCGTTTGTATCTGTGCATCTTTACATACCCTCGGGCGACCATTCCATTCTGTTTGCACCCCTAAGCTTCTCTTTATCTTTTCACTGTCCATTTCTACCTGTACACCGATGTGCCAAGCTTTCCCTACTATATAACGTTTCTTCTCTATTTCTGCTTGAATTCCCACATTATACATTATTCTTCTAGTTATCATTTCCACTTGCATTGATACATCCTTTCCTGATCCCTTCCATTCTTTCACTTGTATCTCTTTATCTACCTGTCTCTTCTTCCATTCTTCCACTTGTATTCCCTTATCTAATTTCTCCTTCTTATTACGTCTCATATACGCCCTCCAATTCAATGCCTCTTGTGCAACTGCAAAGAAGCTTCCAATGGTTGGTATATCTACATCCTCCCTTTTGTAACCCTCATGCTGTCTCTTTATGTTTCCTTCCTCTCCATCTGGGTCCATTCCTTTTTGTTCATCCTTCATCTTTCTCTCTGTCCCTGTTTCTTCTTCTTTATTCTTTTCTTCATTATTCTCAGCTTGGTTAGCGGACAGACCCACATCCTCCTGCTCACACTTTGCCACAGCAATATTTTATTTAAAGCACATCAAACCTACATTTTTGTTAGTTATCTTCAAAAACAAATTATATTCCTTCTGTAGTACTGATTTTTTGAACTTGAACCTAATGTTTTGTATGGTGTTTCTGTGTTTTAGTCCTTCATTTGTAAGCCTGGGCACCATTTGTCCATTGCACAAGGAACATTGATATAAGATCCAGCTCCTTTTTCTGGAAATCCGTAAAATTTTACATTCAGTTTTTTGTCCTGTCCTCTGCTTTCTGTACCTTGCTTTGGAGAAATGTTGTAGTTTGTCATCATGAATTTATTTCTATTTCATGTGTTAAGCCAATTTGTATTGTTTCATTTGCTATCATTTGCAATTTAGTCATTGACTCAGATAATTTGGTTAATTTTATGCTATTGGTTTTAGTGCTCATTTCCAGTCCTCCTGGAGCCGTTTTCTTAAAGTTTGAAGAAGACCTTGTAGTAATATGCTTATGAATTCTATTTATGACAGTCTTTTAGGATTATTCTTTCCCCTCATGTTTTCACTTGTTTTCAGCCAACTATGCCACATTTGTTTCAGTGTCTTCTTGGTTCCCTGCGGTTTCAAAGATTGTGTGAAATTAAGGTTTCATGTTTTCCATTTTCTTTAGAGAAGGCAACTAAGGCAATTAATTCTATTCTGACCAAGAGACTCATGCTATATGGTATCTTATCCCTTAAATACACCATCAAAATTTTGCTGAACCCACCCACAGTCCAGGTTTTGTAGTTAATTATTTATATAATTATATAATCCATTAATTCTTATAACTAGATAGTGAATTGGCAGCTGGGTGTGTGGGTCAAGAAAGAAGTTAGGATAGCCTTCCCTACCTAGTTTGATCTGCAGTTCCCATCATTCCTGACCACTGGATATGCTGGCTGTGGGTAATGGCAGTTGTAGTCTATAACAATGATGGGGTTTGTAGAAACCATAACTAGAAAATCAAGAAGCTTTATAATAAATTGCAAGAAATATTACAGCCATGTGTAATATAACCATGCAATCCACATATTTGCCAAAAAGGACAACTGAGAGGGAATTATGTAATGCAGATGTTTTGTGCAGTTTCCTCATTCCTCTGGGATGTTTTCTTCTTTAATGATGCCCATTGTATACAGATGCATATAGATGTCTGGAGCTTCTGTGTTTGTTTTTATTACTGTTGTTTTTTATATTTTTATATTGGTTTGTTTGTTGGGGGTCATGTTCTTTCTTTGCAATTTGTTGTATACCACCCAGAGTTCCCGAGGTAAAGTCGGACGGTCAACAAGTACAAAAATAAATAAATAAATAAATAATGGGGAAAGTTGGTGAATTACCTGTGAAAAGTGATAGGTAGGTGAAGGAATCAATACACTATTATTACTTCCACTTTATGCTGCTGTGGAAAAACAGCTTTAAATATGACATTAAAGCTGGTTGCAGCAGAGTTACAGAATCATGACACTGGAATATGCCCAAGGGTAATCTAGTCCAATCCTTGCTGATCCTAGAAATCATAGCTAAACCATCCCTTCAGGCGGACAGCCAATTTGTTTAAAAGCCTCCAATCAAGGAGTCTATTGCTTTCTGAGGCAATCTGTTCTGGGTCTCAGTTAGAGCTTTGTATGCCTTGCTAAAATAACAGTCTCTTTCTGTTTGGCAGATACAGCTATTACAGAGAGTATATATTCATTACTATCTGATGCAGAAACTGTCCAAAAGCCAAGTGAAGGTAAAATTTCCAAAATAAATCTGTAACTGTATTGAGTTGAGGATGAATGAGATTTGCCAGGAGGCAGTGTTAGGAATGTGAAAGAGGCCAGTGTCCGGCTTAAATATTGGCTAAATGAGCCATGGAACCCATGTCGTCACTGTTTTGCAGCTCCTCGTGTGGAGTAGAATACTCGTTTTAACAGCAAGCCTCTTGAGGTCTGACCATTCTTTGGTAATAGTTCTCAGCCTGAAGCCTTCATCACCAGTTCTGCTTGATGGACTTGTTGGGGTGGGCTGGAGGGCTTGTGGTGCAAGAGCACCTGACTTACCCAAGGTTGGCCACGGCTGGTCGACAGGAATGTGGCCCCTCCCTCCCTGTGTTCCGGGTTACCAAAGGTAGTTGCTAGTCATTCTTAGGCAGGCCGGGATGATTCCGCACACATCCCTGGTGCGTTTATGGCTTTTTTTTTAAAACTGTCCTTGGGACTTTCCTGTTTCCCCATCATCCTGGTCGTTAGCTCTGATTATGCTGCCATCCTTGTTAGAGATGAGATGAGGATGAACAAAGTAAACTAGCAAATGGAGACAGAATGAGCTGCTTCAAGGGGGAAGCAAGGGAGTGCTGCTCTTCAGGCTTGGGTAGTCTAAGGGATGGTGTAACTTGGCCTTTCATTGATGGGTGGCAGCAGAAGTATGAATATCATCTCTATGAAGGATGGGCACCTTGCCTCACAAGAGCCTCATAAGGAGATGTGGAAGACAAGCAGGACTTTGACATATGGCTTGTCCCCACTATTCGCTTCTATGAATTCTGCATTCTCTCTGTAAGAAATGATGGAAGATTTACATCACACTTTCTCTGCCCTGGTCTTCTATGCCCCAAGTAACAGATCTTGCAGCAAATACTGCTCTGGATATGCCTTAGTACAACGATTTTGAACGGTGTTGTCAACTAGTTCTAAACCTTGACCTATAAAAAAACAGTGTCTAAACAGCAAACAGAAAAATGCTGCCAGAAATAACACACATAGGAAACTGGCTGGGTCAGATTGGGGTGCACACCTACCAACGACAACAAAAGCTTACTCCCTGTGCTATTCCACAGCATAATGTCCTATATTGTATGTTATAAATTACCACATGCTAAACAAGTGGATGTAGCTCTTATTAAGTAATGCAGGATTTTTACTGGCTGCCTGAAACCTACCTCCATTGAAAAAGGCTTGTTATTTGGCTGGCACTGCCCCTCAGAAGTACATTGAGTGGTTTTACCCATGTAATGATTGAAATAAGGTAATAACAGCCCTTCATGGACAACAACCCCCTTGATCAGTGATGGCGAACCTTTTAGAGACCGAGTTCCCAAACTGCGATTCAAAACCCACTAATTTTTGCAAAGTGTCAATAGAGCAATTTAACCTGAATACAGGTGGCTGTGAAGGGGCCATGTTGGGTGCCCACAGAAAGGGCCCCGAGTGCCACCTTTGCCAACACTGCCCTAGATGATAGCTAAAATCAAGGGAATTTCTTCTGCACACATTTCAAGCTCTAAATATTAAATCAGAAGAGGCTTGGTTTAATTTGTGGAGAATAAAAACCAACACACCTTGCTGAATGGATGAATGCTGAAGATGGCCTCCAAGGAGGACAAAACTCGAGCTGGGCCCTCTGGAAGTCATGTAATAGACTTCAAAGTGAAGTAGAAAGATAAAAGAATATTCAAGTAAAATGGGGCTACTTGGATACAGGACAAATTGTCTGTGACTGGAGAAATTTGATTAATACAACATTTATGTGCATGCAATTTATCTCCCACCACATGTAGAGAAGATCTAGTAAAAGGCCGAGGTAACTCTCTTCTGGTCAGAACCAATCTAATTCTCTCAACATGTTAATTTTTAATATTTTAAATAATATTTCACATCCACCCATGATTTTAACTTGTGTGGTGCTCTGGTATGAATAAAGAAAGAACCAGTCATTCTTTTGTCAGTTTGGATCTTGCTTGAAGTCAAACCCCAGTAGCCTACTGCCTAAGCACTTCATGGCAGGGCATTTGTGTAAGCAAGCTCTCATTTCCACACAACTACTCACAAATTGTGAAGTCTCCTGGGGTGAGGGGGACCATTCCGTTTTGTGTTTGGGTAAGAAGATATTGAGGGGTGTGGTGGCTCAGTGGGCTAGAGCTCGAATCCGGGGGCCACTCTGCTGAGTGAGCTCCTGCTGTTAACCCCAGCTCCTGCCAACATAACACTTTGAAAGCATGTAAATGCAAGTAGATTAATAGGTACCGTCATAAAAAGCGGGAAGGTAAACAGTGTTCTATGTGCATTCAGCCATGCCGGCCACATAGTCATGGACTTGCACAACACTGGCTCTTTGGCTTAAAAATGGAGATAAGCACCACCCCTAGAGTTGGACATGACTATAGCACACATGTGCAGGGGGGGCTACCTTTACCTAATAAGATATTGACCAAAGGGGTTAATTTTAAAAGAGTCTGTTGGTCTAAGCAGTAATACACCCTAAAAATAGCAGTTCTTAAGGTCATCTTACCTACAGAGCAATGCCACACACCACCTGTCCAGCTCCACCTGTTCTATCCTGAACAAAGATTGGGCCACAGCTCAGCCCATCAGTGCATACAGCAGAGAGTCTAGCAAAGAGGGAGCTAAGAGTGTGTGTGTAGAAGCGCAAGGAATGAGATTTGGTACCTCGAGCAAGATTGAGTGTCACTCATGCATATAAGTCTATAAGTAACTGTGCCCAGATCGATCTCTGTGTTCATCTCCCTATATCTCTGTAAGGGATTGATCTGTTCCTAAACTTCAGTTTTGAGTACACATGCACATACCCCAAATAGTTCAGGAATATTTAAAGCTTGACCTTCTCACAGTAACTTAAAACTGAACAATTCCAACGTGGCATCACACACTACTTAGAAAAATGGTAATCTTGCAGGGGAATTGTTAAATGGCTTTAATGCTGCCCAAACTGTGCTCATTTCCCAGGGTTCAGTCCCGAATAGCAGGCACAAGGTTGATGAGCATTATATCATTCCGAAGTCAGTAAAATGAGTACCCGGCTCATTGGAGAAGGAATGTGTAGCCTGCATAATTAACTTGTAAAACACCCCAAGAGTACATCAATAGCTATGGTGCGGTATAGAAGGAGTTCTCTTTGTTTTTGCTTTTTAAAATTATGTTAATAAAAAAAGTAAGGGGTGATTTTTCAGTACAACCTATTCAGCAGGACAATCTCTACATAACAGTGAACACAAATAAAGTAAAAGGTAAAGGCTCCCCCTGCACATGCGTGCTAGTCGTGCCTGACTCTAGGGGCGGTGTTCATCTCCGTATTCAAGCTGAAGAGCCAGTGTTGTGCAAGTCCATGGCCACGTGGCCGGCATGGCTGCAAGGAAACACTGCTTTACCTTCCTGCTTTTTATAGTGGTACCTATTTACCTACTTGCATTTACATGCTTTTGAACTGCTAGGTTGGCAGGAGCTGGGGTGAACAGCGGGAGCTCGCTCCGCTGTGTGGCACCTGGGATTCGAACCACCGAGCTGCCAACTTTGCAGCCAACAGCTTTCGGAAGCCTTAGTCCGCTGAGCCCCCACGCCCCTGGTGTGAACACAAATATGACAGCTTAAATAGCAACATGTAAAAATATAGTTTCAAAACACCTGTGCCTCCAGGATATTCTGCTGTAGATTTCAAAGTCGGCTATTGTGAAAAACACAAATTCCAAAGGGAGATCTGAGAGCAACTGTAGATAAAAAGATCATGGCTTGTGAGTACTGTACTGTACATTGTAACATGGGGTTCTTTCTGGCCTAGAGAGCGGATAACATTGCTTTGTAGGCAGAAAAACATTTGTCTAATCTTCTGCAATAACTTCATCAAAAGAAGTGGTGTTAGTTCAGTCTTATTAATTCAAAACTCATTTGTTCAAGGCCAAGAGAAAAGTTTAACTCCCCGATTTAGTATTCTTTCATTAAAGAATACTGTTACTGTAACACTAAATGTTTAAATTGATGAAACAGAAAATAAATAACAATTGTAAGGTTATTTTTTTTACAAACAGCATTTCAACTGTCTAAATTAAAAGAGTAAGTTCGATTTTAGCGTAAATTAGCAGGTGGGGCTGGGTAGCCATACACTGACGCCTGAGAAGCAGGCCCTGGGCGTTTATACACGACCCCTAAGCTGCGCGGCAAATGGCTCCCAGCTCCGGAGCTTAGAAATGTTTCCCCACCAGCTCCGGAGTTTACAGGCAATTAAGTGCGACCACGCCCACTTTAGCGCGACCCAGAGCAGTTTTCTTGTACCTGCTCTCTGCAGGTGAAAAAAATTTGATGCGGATAAGAGTGCCGGGCTCTCCTGGCTTGTCTGTTGTTTTTTTGCCTCCTGCCCCTTTAAGAGCCCCTTGAGCCGGAACCAGGAAGTAAGGGGGCTCGTGGCAATTTCGAAGGGTGCCGCACCAGCAGGTTAGTAAAGGCTTCTTTTGTCCTTTTTTTCCCTTCCGGCCCCTCACGCGGACAGGAGCAGGAAGTGCTGAGGGGTGGGGACGGAGGAACAGAAACGAACCCCCAAGATCTCTGGTCCGAATTTAAGGGACCAGCGGATCTTAGGGGGTTGTGTGAAAAGGCCCAGGGAGGCAGGGAATGGCCTCCTGGATAAATCTTAAAAACCAGATGGCGTTGGAAGTCATCAGCACACTGGTGGGGCCACAAAATTCTGGACAGGGTTTTTTCAAGTTTATATGAAACAGCTTAGGGAATCATGGAACCCTGAAACATCAACAGGCTAATAATGGTCCAGGTGTTGAACAAGAGTCCCCCCAGCCATTGGCATCGGGTGGCGGTGGTGGTGGTGGCCCCAGAGGCGACAATGTTTTTATTTTATTTATAACATTATTGGTTTTATAACTTTTCACTGCATGCTTTTTATTGATAGCATTCTTGCTTTTATAACATTTAGAGAACAGCTTGCAAGAGACAGCTCGTTTTATTCCTTGTCCTGCAATTTCGCAAGTGTTGTTCAGTTTCCCAACCTCTCTCTTAAAACCGAAAAGCGTTCCTTTCCTGACCTTGGCTCTCCCCTCCTCCTCTTCCTCCTCCTCCTCCTCCTCTGCCTGCCTGCCTGCCTTCCGGCAAATGCAAGGTCTATCTAGTTCCCAATGGGCGGCGGCGGCGGAGGCGGGTCCTACCCCAACCGCTCCGCCTCGTTTCCCTGGAAGCCCCGCCCCCCCGACCCGCCCCTCCTCCAACCCGAGGACGCCTTGCGTCACCCGCCCGACGTGCGCCTCAAGGGCGGCGCTCCCGCCAAATTCAAACGGCGCGTCTGTGGGGGGGAGGAGGGGGACGGAGGGCGGTTCGTCGGTTGCCCCGAGGAAGAGGAGGAAGAAGAGGAGGAAGAAGAGGAGGAGGAGGAGGACGGCGGCGGCGGCGGCGGCGGACCGCAGCTTCTGCAGGAGGGGGAAATCCCCCCCGTCCGTCCGTCCGTCCGTCCGTCCCCCGTTTGGCTCCCCTCGAAGGTCGCGGCGGGAGGGTGTCCTGCAGCAGCAGGAGGGGCCGGCAGGTAGCGCCCCCCCCGCCGCCCCCCCCCACGGAGGGAGGGAGGCCTGGCTGCTGCTGCTGCTGCTGCTGCCGGAGAAAAGGCTCCGGCGGCGAAAGGGCTGGGCTGGGCTGGGCTGCGTGCGGGGCAAGTGCCCCCCCCCGGTTCCCCCACCCGAAGAAATACCCACAGCCCGAGAAGGCAGGCAGGCAGGCAGGCAGGGAGTCGGCTCTGGTCGGCCCAAGCCCGTTGGGCGCCTCGGTGTCTGAACGGGAACTCCTTCCTTCCTTCCTTCCTTCCTTCCCTTCCTTCCTTCCTTCCTTTCCTTCCCCCTTTCCTTTCCTTCCTTTCTTCCTTTCCTTCCTTCCTTCCTTCCTTTCCTTCCTTCCTTTCCTTCCTTCCTTCCTTCCTTTCCTTCCTTTCCTTCCTTCCTTTCCTTCCTTCCTTTCCTTCCTTCCTTCCCACTTGGGCTCCAAGGGAGACCCTCCTCCCTGCCCAGAAGGGTCAGCCCCATTGAGCTTATTTGCAAGCTCACTTCTCTGTTGCTCTTAATTTTAAATGGACCACGTCCCCCACTTTTCAATTGATTGTCGGAGTGTGCCTATAAAAGTCCGATTTGCCCGTTTTTAATCTTTGCTTCGTTAACAGGTTAAGGTGCCTAAGTGCCTTACTGGGCTACAGATATATTTTTTGCAGCTTTCAACTTTTATTTTCTTAAAACACAAACAACGGTTATTATTTATTATTATTTTATTATACCAGAGAAATCCTATTTATTGGTCTTTGATGCCTTAAGGTCTTTGGAACCTTATTGTGAAAATTTCAAGTTGGCCACCTCTAAATTAGTAGTACACTGATGTGTCAGATGTACTAATTCAGACTGTTATTTGCAAAGGTGTATCAGATAGTCCTGCCAGTTTCTCCTGTGATCGATCAGTGGCAAGAGATTGGGGGATAGTAAAGTGTATTGCCAAAGGTTATTCCTCCAGGTTTATTCAGGAGTATCTGTGCTCTTGCTCAGCTTCAAGTACCCTTCAAATTTGTGAAGGATATTGTATTGCCTCTTTTGCTGTGGGTACGTAATTATTTAAGTATTTAGGTATTTAATGTAGTTTCATCACCATCACTTGGTGATTACTCATGTTATGGTTTCCCCAAATAAGCAGATAATCCTATATTTTGTTATCAATCTACCTTAGCTCTAAACCCACATATCTAAACTTCATATTTTGTTTTCTTGCAGTATGGATAATTGTACTTTCCCAAGATATAATGAAAGTGATATCGTAGTACACATAAGGAGCCACCTACTGACTGGCACTGAGGCCAAAAACTTTAACAAAAGTGAAATATTTCCAAATGTCAAGGTAAGGGCTATGGAACTGCTTACACTTTTAGTGACCCCTTTAGGTTCTTCTTAAGTCTGCCTCTGCCCCACACCACATAGGTCTTTTCCTCTCCTGTGCCCTGGTGATATTTTTGCTTTGGTTGTGATAGAAACTGCAAGGGGTGGGAGTTGGACATGTCTGTACAGGACAGATCCCCCCTGCAATGGGGCTGAAAATTAGAGAGTACAGTACCTTGCTCAGTACTATGATGTATAGCATTCATACATGGGCCTGCTATATGTGGAGAAGGGTTATTGAATTCAGCTGCTGTGGCTTTGTGTTTTTTTTTTTACAATGTTCTTCAATTAAAAAAAAAAGACTTCTAGAATGACTCCCAGTAATCTGTTAAGGAAAGCTCTTCCATCCATGTTTACAGACTGAAAGACAGAATGCTGTAAATTTATTTATTATTTATTATTTACGAAAGCTCTTCCATCCATGTTTACAACATCAAAATTTAAAACAGCAAAAATCAATTACAAACAACAATACCAAAGCTGCAATGACCATAAGTAATTTAGCGGGATAATAATATCCAGAAATAATGTGAATCTTTTCAAATATTTGTACAGAATTGAATGGTATATTTCTCTTGCTTCATAAAGAGTTTGTTTTGAATATTGTTTTGCATATTAGTTACCTGTTGCTTTAGGTATCAGTATTAGCCAAGAAACAGTTGAGCTCTTACTGTCAGATCAGTGGTTACCTTAGCAATTTAATCCTGCATGTTTTAGTGAAGAATAAACTGAAATGTCAAATGTTAGCTAATTAGTTTGCTCAATGTCCTTTCTTCCAGAAGTGGTATTTAAAGTTCACAAACTGATCTAACAGCGACAAATTGTAATTATAAAACAATGTGCAAACAAATTATTGAACATATTTTGAAAGAGCATCATTTATGTTATACCGTGTTTCCCTGAAAATAATACACTGTCTTAAATTTATTTTTTTCTCAAGAAGACACACTAGGGTTTATCTAAGTAGGTATTCCAGTCTTCCTTACCGCTCTGCGGCAAAATGCATGGCATGGCTATGCAGCATATCTGCATAGCCACACCCATCACTAGGTCTTATTATCAGGCTAGGGCTCATATTTAATAGATGCATAGAAATCCTGCTAGGGCTTATTTTTTGGGGGAGGTCTTATTTTCAGGGAAACAGGGTAATAGATTCACTCTTTGCACTCCAGAACAGTTTCTTCCACTGCAAGTGAGTTTGTCTTGTCCTTAGCGTAGAATTGGAGAGCTGGAAGGGATTCCCAAGGATTATAGTATCTAAATTTAACACTGTGGTTATGCAGGGAATCCACATCTCTCCATGCATCCCTGACAGGCTTAAAACTCTCCAGTGAAGGAGAATCTACCATCCCATGAGGCAGTGTTTTCATTGTCCAGTTGCTCCCTATATGTTAGGACAGGGGTGCCTAAACTTTTTGTAAGGAGAGCCAGATTTGGTGGCTGAGAATGTGTCAGGGGCCGGTTGTTCCCCGACCCTGCCACGACACTGCAAGCCCCACCCACTGACCCATAAGCCCCACCCACTGGCCCCTTGCAACCCCACCTGCAGGAAGGAAGGTGGGGACCATTGGAGGGAGGGAGGGAGGTGGGGACCAAGGCAGGTAGGAAAGAAGGAAGGTGGGGACCAAAGGAAGCAAGCACAAGGGAGCTGTGGCCACAGGTGGCCCCTTGGAAGAGGCGATCTCTGCGACGTTGCACCCCCCCAAGCTCCCCAGCGTTGGCGACGGCTCGCCCACCAGCCCACCCCAAAGCTCCTTGGTGGTGGTAGAGGCCCGCTGGCCTGCCCACGCCCACACTTTCCCCTGCAGTGTTGGTGGCGGCAGACCGCCCGTCCGCCCAGCCACCCAAGCTTCCCAGCGGTGTCAGTGTTGGCAGAAAATTTTCTTTTTTTAAAAAAACATGGGGCAAAGGAGGGGGAGGGAGGGGCAGGCCAGCCAGCCGCGGGCCACTCAGAATGGCCTGGTGGGCCGGATTTGGCCCCCGGGCCGGACTTTGGGCAGGCTTGTGTTAGGATGTTCTGATATTTAGGCAATCTTTTTTTCTTTAACTTGAATCACTATTTTTGGTCCTCCAGAAAAATAACACATTTTTAAAAGCCCACTTCACCATCCACGTAAAAATTCTCACCTTCTCTTCACCAGGACAAAAATGCCAAGTTCCCTCAACTTTTCCTCATAACGCTCGTTTTGCAAATCTCTTACCATGTGAGTTCTCCCCACCTCTCCCTGGCCATGTTCCAGCTATTTGACGTTGCTGCCTAAGTGCAGTACTTAACATTGTCCTGGTAAAACTCACTTTTTTTGTATTTGGCCAATTCTCTAATGTGTTAAGATTTTGAATCCTTATTCTGTCTTCTGATGGATTAAATACCCCTCCAAGAATGAGTTTTCCAATTGAAATATCATGATTTAAGTCAACTTGATTTGAATTGAATCTACCTTGTTCCCAACCCAGGTGATCTTGGACTACAGCTCCCAGAAGCTTTTACCAGTAGCTATGCTGGCCAGGGTTTCTGGGAGTTGCAGCCCAAGAAAATTTTGGGACCAAGGTTGGGAACCACTGCTCTGAAGTAAGGTTTCATTAATTGGAGATGAATAACATTTCCACTTACTGTATTCAGATTTGGAAGGTAAACATAAATAGACCTGACAATAAAAAAATTATTCATTTCAAATGTACGGTGTTAGAAGAGTTTTCCATGTACCATGGACTGCTAGAAAGATAAGTAGGTGGATGCTAGTTGAAGTCTCTGCACTCTCTAGAAGTAGAAATGACTTGCTGAGGCTAAGTTAAAGTGTGATGAAAAAGGTTGAAAACAACAGGAAAAGAGAGAGACCAAACATGAGAGGGATGACCCTGAATTCATTGGTTTGGGCCCTCCACGATGTAGCACTGTCCTCTGGATAGCCATCCTCTCAATCATGTAGTACCGTGTTTCCCCGAAAATAAGACACTGTCTTATATTTATTTTTTCTCAGGAAGACACACTAGGGCTTATTTTCAGGGGATGTCTTACTTTTATTAAGTATAATGTGCTTGAATGTCAGCCCTGCACACAACCATAGCCACGCCCATCACTAGGTCTTATTATCAGGGTAGGGCTTATATTTAACAAATGCATAGAAATCCTGCTAGGGCTTATTTTTGGGGGAGGTCTTATTTTCAGGGAAACAGGGTAATTCACCTGCATCAAGATGTGCAGCCCTGTGGGGAGGTTTCCCATCCAGGGTTACTATGATGTTGACTGGAGTCATTGTTTAAACATCTGTTTTTAAAATACATGCGTTGGAGGTTTAGACAAACTAAATCAATGTCTGAAAGATAAGTAACATGTAAGCTTAACATGATTTCTGCTAATAATGTGCTGATTTGTTCTTTAGCCTGAAGTACTGCATATGATCTTCATGAGAACTTTACAAAGAGTGTATGGAATCCGTCTAGAACACTTTTACATGGTAAGTATATATTGTTAGTGTTTTGGAGTCAAATTAGTTGTGGTGCTAATCCTCAGTAAAGGCAATAAGGAGTTTTTTTTTCTGTGCAGCATATTTACATATATGCATTCATTTTTCAAGTACATGAGCAATTCACAGTTGTATAACTTGCACTTGGTTGAAATAAGCTCAGTCCATGTTGTCCAAATACAGCAGAAATCCAATATCAAATCTGGCAATCTTCTTAGCAGTCAAATCAGCATATTAAGACAGCAAGTGTAACAGCAACAGTCGGCAATTAAATGGTGAGGGAAGGATTTGCTATCTAATACTTTGGCCATCATAATGCTGATGTCATATTGAGCATTACCTCATGAATAATACCTCATCCAGATGACTAACCAACCACCCACACTCTGAGTCTGCAGTTGTTAGTTACACACACTTGGGATTTTTATTCTCCATTTTGTTTCTCTATTTCTACTAAGACAATACTGGACATTGGTTCGCAATTGTCCTGACAAACACAGTAACATGTGGGCAATACTAAATAGTGGCTGAAAACCTTGTCTAATTTAAACATGCAGGAGATTTATGGTATTGCCTGTAGAAAGAGATTTTCAGTAATCAAAGAGTTCTGTCTTGGCTCCCATGGCTTCCATACAATGAAATTGATTATTCAAGAGTCAGACAAGCAATGTGACAAATAAATCTTTAAATACAGAAACTCCTCCTCTTGTTGGTGACATCATCACCCCCTTCCAGTAAAATTTTCCCAGAGGACATTGACCTGAATTTAAATAAAAACAACTCTGATTATTGTGAACAAAGACTTTGTGGAGCTTAAAGACCCACAGCTATTGTAGCAAAGACCACAAATGCTTTATTCTACAATAAAACTACTGTATTTAGATCTTTAAGATATACTGTTCTTTATGGGCATTGTTCCTGATTTTACTTGTTGGAACAGACTAATGTAGTTACACATCTGGAAATAGTTAGCATTCATATATTGTGGGTGGGGATAAGCAATTTGAAGGACTTGTGTTCCTTGAATATACTGTATGTTCCTAATAAGGATGTTTGACTTTGCTTTGCCTTTGGGTTAAGACTTTCTAATAGCTATGTAAAACACTACTATTCTTCATGAAGTTGTGACATCCCTGATTTTTAGAATGCAGTGTACTCAGTTAAAACTGACTTGTTGACACCTTTCCACAATGCAAGTACTGGTAAAAATCAGTGTGCTCCTTTTGATCTTCAAAGCTCTCAAATGGCTTTGGTACCAGATTTCTAAAATATCGTCTCCTGTTGTACAGTAATTCCCCATTTATTGCAGGGGTTAGGGAATTGACCTGACCTGCAATAAAGGAAAATCCGCGATATGAGGATATGGTTTCAGATGATCTTGAAGATACTTCTGATTTTTTGGAAGTCACTTCTGGTTTACCGGAAACCAATTCTGGGGCCTCTGAAAAGCCCGGGAAGCCTGTTGGAGGCTCCAGAAGTGGTTTTGGGAGATCTGGAAGGCACTTCCGGTTTTTGGAAATCACTTCCAGTTCACCGAAAACCATTTCTGGGGCTCCTGAAGGTACGTCTGGTTTTTCAGGAGTGACTTCCAGTGGCCAGAAACCACTTCTGGGGCCTCCCCCAACAGGCCTGGGAAGCCCATCAGAGGCCTACGTGGGGTAGCACCAGGCATGGGGTAAACGCAGGAGGCCTCAAACAGGCCCAGGCAGCTTGCCCCTAGGGGTCCCTTGCCGTCATAGACAGTACTGCAGTCCCGCAATATATGAACCGCAAAATGGTGGGGGGCGACTGTACATGCTTGGACAGAATTTAAGATCCCTAATGGGGACTATGTTGTATTCTTCACCAGAGGCTAGGTTGGTGAGTATCGGGTATAGGGGTGAGAAGATACAAGCCAAAATAACATTTTATGAAAGGCATTTCATTCATTCATTTTTATCAGTCAATCATTAAAAATCCTTTTCAGATGGGCTTTTAGAGTCGGGTATACATGTACTTTTAAGCAGTGGTTTAAATCTCCTTTTTCCACTGTCTTCCCATACTTTAAATAATTGTCAATATTTAATAAATTTTACTTATTTTATACTTTGAAAGCCATGGTTGTTACAAAAGTGAGAAAATGGAGAAAATTCAGATTTTAGGAGTAAGGCTTTATCTTGAGCCTTTCACCTTTTTGTGGATTTACTTTCATTTAAATATTCTGATTAAAGTGGCAGATATAAATTTTAGCACTTCAAGAAACATGTTTTCTAATGCTGCAAAGAAACAGTGGTTGAAATTCTGTTCAGCGTAGGAAGTTGTACTTCAGTAGGCCCATTATGTCAGTGCTGATTTTGTGGGTCAACTTCTCCATATGTTCCACTGATTCAAATTGTCTCTAAAATAATAAGTTGTAACTGAAGTAGGCCCATTTGAATCAAGATAAGTTGACTCACCAAATTTTCACTGATTTCATGGGGCTATTTTTAGTGTAACTTAGTACAGTGGTACCTTTTATAAAGGAATTAATTCGTTCCAGATGAAATTCTGTTAAGCAAATTTTCCTTTATACAAATTTCCCATAGGAATGCATTGAAAATAGAGTAATCCCATTTTTATGTTGTACGGATTTGGCCCATAGGAGATTCTGTTAAGCAAATTTCCCATATCTCCGGAATATTTTATGTTGTACAAATTTTATGTTATACAAAGTGTTTGTTATACAAGGGTTATGTAGCAACATGATTTCAGTCTAAGCGTCTCCAATTACACTGAAGAATATTGGAAAGGTGTGTCTTTTTGGATAGTACATATTGATGTTGATGTATTTTCAGATGCCAGTGACATTTGAAACAGCGTATCCCCAGATTTTTGAAGGTTTTCTGCCAATAGGGAATCTATTCATTAATATGTGAGTACCCTAAAATTCTACTTTGTGAGCTAATCTTTTATTGTTGTTTTTCTCTGAATTTGGTTGGTGAAGGAATTTCAGCTTATTTCACTAGATCAAGAGGGTCTTGAGCAAAGGCACTGAATGCTTAGTTCAAGGATAAGTTATAAAGAGAGCCGCACAACAGACGACTTTGACAGGTCGGACCTGTGAAAGTCCCCTGTCATGTGGATCAGAGAGCAGCATTCGTAAGTCGAATTATTCGGTTGTCAAAGCGACTGTAAGTTGAGGTCCCACTGTAAAGCAGAGGAAATTGTTATTTGGGCAGGAGGTTGGCGAATGAAGTAAAAAGACCTGTGTTTTCAGAAATCTTGTGTTCATTAAAATGAGATGCACATGCACATTATTTTGTAGCCATGCCTGGACTATGGAATTGTGCTTCAGGAGATTCATTTGATAGCTTGCTTATCACTTGGAATGCTATGACATTTTTGTTCCAACAGGCATTTGGCTTTTGAGGAGTTGTAGTGGATTGAAGGTTGTTCAGGCTATTCTTCTGCTCTGCCTGACTCATATTTTCAGTTTACGTTGTAATTGTTTTAAATTTATTAGATGCTATCCTGATCAGCATTGATAACAATGGAAGAGCAGGGTCTATATTTTTCCTATATAGATAAAACTTGGATGTGGAGTGTTAAATTAGAGTACTCTTAAGTGTAATTACAAAATGTATAATGTTTCTACAATTTTGGCAGGGAGCGGTTTTTCCCGATCTGCCGTGTCAACGACTTCCAGATTGCTGATGTCATAAATCCAAGTAAGCATTGTTGTTTCTTGGATAGCTGTAGGTTTTGCTTTCCATTGGCCATTCTCAATAGCTAATTGTTTGAAATTTGGTTGTCTGAAAACTCGGTCATTACTCTAGATTAAAACAGAAAAGGGAATGTGGCTTAAGCAAGGGATCTTTTTGTATGATCTGTCTGGAAACCTGGCCATGCCAAAGTACTAATTATGCCACATTCAGAAAGATCCCATTCCTAACTTATTTTATTACATTTATATTTCACTATTCCTGGAAGATGTTCAAAATAATGTTACCTGGTTCCCTCTCTGCCCATTAATCCTCACAACAACCCTTTGAGGTAGGGGAAACAGAGAGATACAGGTTCTGGGCACACTTTAAAGAATATAAACTAGATTGGTCTTCTTGCAGATATTTATTGATGAAAGTATTTTTGCAGCGAAGGGAAAAGGCCAGAATTCGGAGTTAGGAAGACTATTACATCTGTTACGGGACATAATTGCCTGAAAAAAGTAGTGGTTTTTGCATAGCATCTTTCAGTTTATGATGTTCTGAATTTCAGAATGGTAGCTTAAATACTTCTTTGTATTTAAGAGAAATATATCTCCTTACAGTGCTGTAAAATTGATAAGTCATATTAATAGCATAGCTGTTACAGTCGACCTGGTGCTTCAAATCAAAACTTTCCGAAAAAGCAATGGGGCTGTCCTGCCTTGGAAATTTGCTTTTGAGTGTCGAGAAGGTACAACATGAAGAATATTACAGTAGGATGGTTAGTGAGAAGTCAGTTTGTCAGAACCTGGTAGGGAATCCCTGACTCCCCAGAAGTCCTACAGAGATTTGTTGACTTTTTATGCAAAGAACAGAAGCTTATGATTCATCATTAGAGATGGGCACGACCAGAAATTTTTTTTTCGAGTTGTCGCTTTTCGGGACGGGTCCGTTTCGGCTCGTTTCCGTTTTTCACGGAAGTTTTTAAAAATTTGTCGTTTCGTCTTGTCGTTTGTCGTTACCACTGCGATTTTGTGCAATTTGACATCCCAGCGAGTGGCGTCCCGCCGACACTAGGTGTTTTTGCGCCCTAGGCGGCTGGCGGGGGGGCCATGGGCGGCCAGCGGGCAGCAGGGGGGGCAGCGGCGCGGGGGAGGGGCAGGCGCGGGTCCGGCAATGACCCAGAGCAGGCGGAAAACACTTTAAACTGACTTGCTGCACAAGACTGCATCGAATAAAGCAATTGCAATTTTTATTGCAAACAAAGTGGGCAGTGCACCCACAGCAGAGCTGCAGGCAGGGTATGAAAGGACCTTGGCTTGCCACCAAGCAAATGAAATTTTTAAAATAAATCCACATCTCCCCTCCCACTCAAACCTCCCCCTTTGAAGCACTATCAAAAAAGAAATCCTAACAAACTGCAGGAGAATTAAAAAGAATAAACTGTGTTGCTATTCCCCACAGCAGACAGAGAATGAAAGGAATTATTATTATTTCCTAAAAATTCAATTGAATCAATTCCCTCCCTGCCTGCCTAACTGAAATCTAAAGGCTCCGCGAAATCGAAACTAGTCTAGCACAGCAGCCAGCTACACACACAGCCCTCTCCCACCCATATCCAAGCCCGGACTGCGACTCTTCTGGGAGTGCCTTGGCTTTTTATGCCCTCTTGCACATCCAGAAGTGTCAGTCAAAACCTGGCCATGTGATTGGTAGAATGGGTCCAAAAATTTGCATGGTCCCATCCCATGGCCAGCCCATCATTGCGCAGGTGTAAAAAAATAAAAATAAAATAAAATAAAATCAGTGCGACCTTTTATTGCTATAAAAAACCCACTGCTGCTGCTGTAAAAATTCAAGCATTTAAAATAGCTAATTTTCGCATGTTTCTGTGGTGCTTTGGTGGTTTTTTGGACCACGATTTCAAAAAATAATAATTGCGGATGCCATTTTGGATCCCCCCGCACCGCATGGCAAATGGAGACGCCAAGGATGCCCCGTCCCAGCCCGGTACCAGCAGCCCAGAACAGGATGGGGGGAAGGCTGGGGACCCCCTCCCAGAAACCACCCCTCTGGTAGGTGCCCTCAGACAGGCATATTTTCGCCTGCTTTTTTGGCCGGGAATCGGGTTTTTTTAATTTTTAAAACTTTTTTTCTGTGTCGCTTGTAATCGCGCAATCGCCGCGCGATGCCAGGAACGACAACGACAAATCAGACCCAATTTTTCTTTTTTCGGTTCGAGTTCGAGTTCTGACAGCTTAATTGTTGTTACTGTTTCAGTTACGTAATGGAAATGATATCCTTTCGGAAACGACAATTTCGCCAAGTCGTGCCCATGTCTATTCATCATAGCTGATGTTATTCCAGTAAAGGGTAAATTCTAGAATGAAACCAGACAATCAATGACAAGCATTTCCAAATTCATCTAGTATCTGACTATAAGTATTTTCATTAATCCAGCCGTTTAAGTATTTTCATTAATCCAGCATTTTAAAATGCACAACACTTTTCCTCTCTGTTTTACATGACATCACATTGTGTCATTGTTTACTCTTTCTTGCAAAAACTGTCATGAAACCAAATAAGCTACCACTTTTCTATCTTATCAATAGTTTTGTTCCAAACTAAAGGACATGTTTTGGTTTTGTAATATAAACAATCTTTTTCCAATTAGACTTTCAGTTTTTAAAGCAAATTCTGAGACATGTTGTAAAAGAACTCTTCATTTCTAAAGTAATGTCTCTCCAGCTCATAAACTCAAATTTTCTGGATTATTGACAGTCTAGAAGTATGGCAACTGGACTTCTTTTCCTTGAGAGATAGAAACATTTTGCTGCTCATCCAAACAGCTTCATCAGTCTGAATAAAGCTAGTTGCGAGTCCTCCATCTTATAGTCCACTTTGACCTCTTGTCACTCTGGTCTGAAATAGGCTCATCAGATGAACAATGGCATGAATACGCTTGTTAGGTAGACAACAGTCTTAATAGCCTTAAGGTGAACAATAGCCTAAGGTGCTGAAACCAGGAGTGGACAACAAATGAAAAAGGACACACCGTTTCATTTGAAACAGTGATGTGGCGTTACCTATGAAGCGAACTGGTGGTTTTTTTTGTGTTGAAACAAACCAATTTGTTTCTCTATTTTTCAGCCCCCTTGGGTCCTAGAGACCCCAAATTTGGAGTGATCCACCCTTGGCCTCTCCCCTTTAAGCCCTCCAAATTTGGAGTTAATTTGGTGTTAGGGAGGCCGAGTTATTAAATTCCAAAGTGGGTGCCCACTGTCAAACCACCATTTTCTGTTCTTAAAAATACTGTTCCCGGGCATCTAGCAGCATGAAAATTGCTGTGGACTCCCTCAGGTCCCCCCTTTACCCCAAATTTAGAGAGGTTTAGGGAACGGGGTCAAAGTTATTCAACGCCAAAGG
Source organism: Phrynocephalus forsythii (assembly GCA_029282475.1). Classification (NCBI taxonomy): domain Eukaryota; kingdom Metazoa; phylum Chordata; class Lepidosauria; order Squamata; family Agamidae; genus Phrynocephalus; species Phrynocephalus forsythii. The sequence continues at coordinate 2,438,403 of JAPFRF010000003.1, read as the reverse complement.
GGGTGCCCCAGTAGAAAAACTTTGGTAGTTTTATGGTCCTCGAAAACACTGATCCCGGGCACCTACCTGCATGAAAATTGCTGTGGACCTTCCTCAAGCTCTCCCCTTTAAGCACCCCAAATTTGGAGAGGTTTGGGGTATGGGGGCCAAGTGCTGATAGGAATACATCAAGGTTTTTTGTTGCCTTGGGAACGGGGGAGTGATTTTTCTGCTTCTGTGCCGCACGGTAGAAGGGTATATAAAAGACTCCGATCAGTTTGACATCTCTCTCTGGCAGTGGGAGATTGCAGCTAGCCAGCTAGTAGCTTCTCTGAGCTCTTTGCTTTGTGTCACTGAATGACTTGAGGCTTTTGGATTTATTTCATTTGCTTTTGCTTAGCTCTGTATCTGCTGCTGGCTTTGTGGCAGGCAGGCAGCAAAGCAATGTGCTGCTTTTGTGTGAGAGTAGTTTTCCTCTCTCTTTGTGTATGTATGTGTGTGTGATAGTCTTGTTCAGGTCACTTTTGGACTGTCTCCAGTGGCTGGCAGCCTGTGCCACCCACCCACCTACCACTTCATTTAATTTATTTGATTTAATTTTATATTATTGACCAGTCTATCCCCACCTCTATCAGTTCCCCCATCCGGCCTCCCCCATTTTTCTCTGCTGCAGTGCTGCTGCTGAAGAACAGTATTTTTATTTTGACAGGGTTTTATCAGGCAGGTTTTAATTTGGACAGGCTTTGCTTTATTTTACAATTTTGTTGTACCTCTCCATCCTCCTTGAAAAAGTACAACAAATCTGAGTGCAAAACAGCAAGTAGTCTTTATTAGGCAGGCTTTATTTCAATACATATAATATTATATAACATATATCTTTGAGGGTTTTTTTAATAATTATGTCCACATTATTTACACAGTCCACCCACTACCTACAGCAGGGGTCTTCAAACTATGGCCCAGGGGCCAGATACAGCCCCCCAGGGACCTCAATCTGTCCTGTGGGACCAATTGCAGAACCCCTCACTCACCCCCCTCCCCAATTCAAGAGCAAGTATGCGACCCAGCCTCCGTGGCTGCTTCTGTTGCTGAGGTGGGCTGTGTTGCTTCCCCCACTCCCACCACCCAATGCCCAAATGATTGGCGGGCCAGCTAGTGGGGCAGTTCAAAGCGGGAGGGCCATAGCAAACTCCCCCCACCCACCGCCCAGATGGTTGGGGCACCTGCCACAGCCAAATGGGGCACTTTAAAATGATAGGACCGTGGCAAGGTCCCCCACTCCCTCCATGGCCCGGGGTCCCACCCCTGCTCCTCTTCCACCCCCCCCGCCTTCCTTGTGTGGGCACCACTGCTGTGTTGTTATGGTTGTGAGGAAGGGAAGGGGCAGGTGGAGGCAGCAGCAGCCATCCTTCCAAGTGAGAGCAGCTGTGGCAGTCGACCAGTGGAGGGACGGACGGCAGGTGACTGAGGGGGAAACAGAGCGACTTCTTGCCTGCCCAGACCCCTCCAAGCTGCCGCCTTGCTCCGTGGAGGAAGGGAGGGGAGGGCAGGAGGGAGCCCAGCCATGGCCAGAGGAGGAGGCCACCGGCAAGGAGGAGGAGGAGGTGGCAGAGAAAGAAGGGAAAGGAAGAGAAGGCCAACGGTGGCCCAGGACTGGTTCCTGGAAGGCTGGTGGGACTGCATTTGTCCCAGGTTGGTGACAGGCCGGCCGGCAAGCCAACCAAGCACCACAGCCTGGCTGGGCTCAGCCAGTGCGCAGCCTGCAGGTGGCTTTGGGCAGGCCTTCCTGCCTCCCCTCCCTCCTTCCCAGCCTTCGCTCCCTCCATCCCTCTCTCACTTGCACCGCATCACGCCGAGCTGGGCCAGGCCAGGAGAGGAGGCAGCTTGCGCTCCGGGGCACAGCAGGGGTGTGCTGGCCAGGGTGCACGGCCAAATCCTCATGCAGTGGCAGCAGCCTTACTGCCTGTGCCATGGCTGCTGCTCCTCAGCCTGAACAGCCGCCCAGGAGGTGAGGAGGAGCCCGAGTTTGCCTGGGCTGCTGCCTCCTTCTCAAGGAAGGAAGGAAGGAAGGAAGGAAGGAAGGAAGGAGAGCTGCTCCAGCTGCCGCCACTGCTGCAAGAGTTGGAGGAGGAAGGAAGCACTCCAGAGGAATCTCAGCGGGGGCACCTCAGGGCGGCAGTTCAGAGCAGGAGGCATCACTGGGGCCCCGGAGGCATGCCAATCATGGGCCGATCGCGGGGGACTCTGTCCACTTGCCCCTCGCTCCCCCCTTTTCCATGTCGGCCTTTTTGGGGGCAGTGGTCCATCCCCCAGCGGTGTCTGGGAGAGGGTGGATCGGCCCACTGTTTGAAAACTTTGAGGACCCCTGACCTGCAGTATACCAGACCAATTCCTCCATTCTGTTCTGACTTCTGATATGTAACACCCTGTGTGTGTTTATTCCTGTGCTGCAGTGAAACTTTATTATAATATATTATAGATATATAATATTAAAATGAGGGGCACTCCTATCAAAATTAGGAGAAGGGCCACCGCAAGCCATGACCGTGAAGCAGGCGAGGGGCCATCAGGCAGTGCCACGAGCCAGGCCACTGTTCCTGAGCCCAGGGAAGTCGGGCAGCAGGATTCTCCTTGTGGTCCAAGTTCTGAAGAACCACTCCTGTTTCTCGAGGAGCACAGGGCAGGCAGATGGAGGCTCCAGCAGGCAAAAGAGCTGCTGCTGGCAACACCACTGGGGGAGCAAGAGGAAGGCAGGCCATGTTGCAGGACGTGCTGCCCCTCAGTGGTGCCCCAAGCCTGAACCAGGGGCCAGGGCACAGGAGGCAAGCAATTGTGTGTTGGCGAGATGGTTGCCTTGAGTGGGTTGCCTCTGGCGTTTGTGGAATCCCCAGGGTACTGGCACTTGCTCAAACACCTGACACCCTGGTACGAGCGTCCATCCAGGAGAACCCTTAGCCATAGGGTGATGCCATCCCTGTACGAGTCAGTCAGGGAGATGGCCCATGGCCAGTTCGTGCAGGCCAGAGGTCGGTCGTCCCACTTCACTTCCGACCTCTGGAGTGGTGGCCACCATGGTTACTTGTCCCTCACGGCTCACTTGTGGCAGCTGGAGGACGTGCATGGTGGTGTTGTGGCATCAAGGCTGGGGCTGCAGGGGGAGCCCCCCCAGCCAACCTAAAGGCTACAGGGTGGTTCTGCTGCAGGCATGGAGCATGGAGGACTCCGCCACAGGCAGGAACATTGCAGAGTTGCTCCTGTCTGGCTTGAGGGAGTGCGACTGGGCACTGGAGGGGAACGAGAGCCAGGGCTACATGATGACAAGCGCAGGCCGTAACATGTTGTCCGCCCTGAAGGAGACAGCCTTGAAGGGCATTGCGTGCATGGCCCACAAGCGACACCTGGTTGTGTGCGATGCCCTGGGGCTGGGGAGCTCCTGGAGAAGTGCAGCTGGTAGGCCACTTCTCACGCAGCGTGAAAGCTTCCAGGCAGCTGCGTGAGAATCAGGAGGAGATGGGGATGGCAGAGCACGTCCTTGTGCAAGACATGCCCACCCGCTGGAACTCCACCCTGCACATGATTGCCGGCTTGGTGGAGCAGAAGGATGTGCTCGAAGCCATGATGTCCAGTACTTCCATTTTGCCAGGGGGGAGGGTGCTGGACATCAGTGCCACTGATTGGCTTGCTTTCGGCCAAATGGTGGACATCCTCAGGCCCTTTGAGATATCACCAAGGTCCTCTGTGGTCTCGAGGCCAGCCTGGGCCTTGTCCTCCCTCTCATCCATGCCCTGGACCGAGGCCTGAGTGCCCAGATGCAGCAGGGAGGATTCCTCACTCCTCCCAAGGAACAGGGCCTTGGTCAGGAGGTTGCAGGGCAGGGTGCAGACTCGACTGATGCTGCTCTGCAGTCAAAGGGTCTACCAGCTGGCACTCTGGCTCTTAACCTTGAAGACCTTGAGGAGTACAAGACCCAGCTGCCCCTCCAGGTACGCAAGGTTGTAGAAGCACAAGGCGGGCATGCGCAGCCAGAGATGCAAGGATGCCGGCTCGAGGCAGGGGAGGGCTCATCCCAGGAGTCCTCTGTATCAGGGTGTGCCAGCCAGAGGTCAAGTAAGCCATCAAACTTGACCTCTGTCATTGCCATGGCAGTGTCTCAGTCTTGGGTGGACAGGCTGGCAGAGGAGCAGCTGCCATGGTAAGGGAATACATGGCTGTGCCCCTCCAGCCCCCCACGGCAGACCCCCTCCGTTACTGAGCCATTAATTCGGAGGTCTGGCCCCAGTTGTCCCAGCTGGCCATGTACATGCTCTCCATCCCTCCTACCAGCGTCCAGAGTGAGCGAGTGTTCTCATTACTTGGGGGCATTTTGAGACCTCACCACTCACGCCTGGACCTGGCCAGCGTAGAAAGGTTATCCTTCATTAGGTTTAAGCTGAATACGTTGGGGTTCCCCTTCTCCAAGCCTCAGTCCTCCTGCTTGCCTGCATGCCTGCATCACAGTTGTTCCAGGTCTATCATGGCCCAGTTTTTCTAAGGCCTTCGCTGGCCAAATACCTGGGGATGCCACACTCACAGTGTTGCCTCTGCAATACCGGGTGGTGGTGGTGGTGTTTCCACTCACTCTCTCAGTGTTTAAGAGGGTCTCAAAGGGCCCATTTGTTCTAAGCCTGCCTCTGCAATACATGGGGGTTCCACTCACTCTTGCAGTGTTTCAGGGACTTAGAAGTCCCATTTTGCTGTTTGGCCTTCCCTGGCCGTACCTCAGGGTTCCACTCTTGCAGTGTTTCAGAGGGCTGCCTGAAGCCTGGGACTTCGTTTGAAGCTACATTATCAGGAATGTTGGCAAGACGACAGAACTTTCTGCCGAATTCATGGCTCCCCAAAGCTTTCCTGCAGTGCCTCATCTCACTGCACAGGGTCTGAATTGCCCTAAAATCATTTAAGATGCAGCTTTGCTTGCAACGATAGGGTCCAGTTTACTGAAAGCTGCACGGCGGTTCATGGGAGTAACACTCTTGGATCGTAAGTCGGCATTGTTGCTGGTCAGAACTATGATCAACAGCTCCTAGATGGATTCCTATATTGTCATTTTTCATCAATGCCTACACGAGAAGAAGGAAAGGAACGGGAGAGAGGAACTCTGTTCTCTGCTGCAGCCTGGTATACTAGTGTGGGGCTCATGGGAGAGTTTAATTTTCGTGCCTGCTGCCTTCCTACCCTGGATGTGGTGGACGGTGGTAATAGCTTAGCTGTATTTATCAGGGACCTTTTACGGAATTGAACCCTTATTCCCCGTTGCCATGGTACTGCAAGGCACAGAAAGAAAAGAAAAGCACAGAAAAACATGTGTGTGGTGGTGGTGGTGGTGTGTGTGGCTCTCTGTGCTGAGACTGAGGGAAAACACAGAGAAACTAAACAGCACAGCTTCTGTTTGGGAGTGGGAAGGTTTTTAGAAGACATGTTGGGAAGGGTTTTATATTCTTTCCCCCCTCCTGCCCCCTTTGAAGTACAACATTCCTTCCCACCCACCCACACATTGTGATTTCCAGTCCACCACCACCACCACCACCACCAAGCACCAACCAGTACCAGTTACCCCATTCACAACTGGCACAACATGAATGCGCCTGGCCGTCCCTCTTAATCATGGCCCCATTTCAAAAAACCAACAGAATAGAACCAGACTGGAGTCCTCCTATTCCATTATTCCTAGCTGGAGTATTCTGGGCTGGCAAACTCGAGCCTGCCTGCATGTTATTATGGGATCTGCTCTGAGAGACCCATGTAGTTCTCTAAGACCTGCCTGGCTGCCTTGGTGTACTCCTTTAATTCTTGCCTGCCTGCCTTCCTGGTGGTGGAGTGAAATTCAGCCCTTTGTGCCTTGGTGGGCTTCAAGGAGAGAGTCAGAGGATGATCCAAGTCCACACACACACACACACAACAATCCGATTTCCATTGCTCAGTGACCGTGCTAGGGTGCCTGGCTGGGATATTTTCAAAGAATTTTAAAACTACCAAAGTTTTTCTACTGGGGACATCCCCTTTGGTGTCAAATAATTTGGCCCCCCATTCCTCAAACCTCTCCAAGTTTAGGTTGCTTAAAGGGGAGAGCTTGAGGGAGGTCCACAGTGATTTTCATTCAGGTAGGTGCCTGGGATCAGTATTTTCAAGGAATTTAAAACTAGCAAAGTTTTTCTATTGGGGACACCCCCTTTGGCGTTGAATAACTCCCCCCCCCCCGGTACTCCAAACCTCTCCAGATTTGTGGTGCTTAAATGGGAGGGCTTGAGGGAGGTCCACAGCAATTTTCATTCTGCTAGATGCCCGGGAACAGTATTTCCAAGCACAGAAAATGGTGCTTAGAAATGTTTCTTTCCAGGGGGCACCCCCTTTGAAGTTTAACTCGGCCCCCCAAGCCCCAAGTCTCACCAAGTGGGCTTAAAGGGGAGAGCCCAAGGAAGGCACATACCAAATTTGGTGCCTCTATCACCCCAGGGGGGCTGCATAATAGAGAAACGAATAGGTTCCTTATCATTTTGTAAGATTTTTTTAAAAAAATTGTTAGAAACAAAGCGGGGGGGGGAGGCATGACAAAACAAAATGAAATTAAACACCATTTCCCCGTTTTGTGCCCATCCCTAGCTGAAACCCATAAAGTATGGGTCATTAGTTATGGCCTTGGTGGTGAAGGCTTTTGGATTTTTCTGCCCAATTTTGGGCATTGTTGAAAGCACAGCCTTATCAGTAGATAGACTGTGCCAGAGGCCCCCCACCTCTATTGAGAGAGGAGTTTTCAATGCTCAAAATAATGGCTTCTCTGACCCTCTACCTAACAAGCCTATTCAGGCCACTGTTCATCTTATGAGCCTATTTCAGACCAGGGTGACAAGAGGTCAAAGCGAACTATAAGATGGAGGACTCGCACTAGCTGTATTCAGACTGACGAAGCTATTTGGATGAGCAACAAAACATTTCTATCTCTCAAGAAAAATAAGTCCAGTTGCCATGACTCAACTTCCATATAAATTCACCTGGATGACTGAAAATCTTCACAGACATACTGGATTATTGACAAGTTCTTCCCAAGCCAGAAGAGCAGAGTTCTGTTTGTGTAGTTTGATCTCACCACCTGATTTCTTCAAACGTCTCTCTTTCCTCTTATTCAGAAGAACAAATTTGTGTTTATTGGAACTAGCAACAAAGAAAGAACATAATACAGTTCAAATTGGGTAACTGAAATGGATACAATGCCAGTGGAATCTAACATGAAAGCTGTGTGTTGTGCCAGGCTTCGCTGCCCTTTTGAAAGACTTAAATAATTCTTGAGAAACATTCTAGAGCATGTACATTTTTTAAACTGGTCTTGTGTTATGTGGCAGAGAAGTAAGGAGTTCCACCTATTCTACAGCTTCTTTCTGTATCTATGTGTTGGAGCTGAAGGAACAGGGGATTCCTTGATCTCACAGCTAACTTCATTTTTAAATGAAGAAAATGGAGAAAGGGTGGAGAGTTCTATCTGTCCTCTACTAGCCTGCTTGCTTAGCTGCTGAGAATTCTTCCACGTCGTTCACACAGAAGTCCCTGTTGTTGTTATGGCTGCAAGCTGAATGCTAAAAGTAACATGTTTGTGCTTCTGACTTTGGCTCAGTGCCGACTTATTTTCATTACAGTTGCAATTCTGTTTATTGCATGTGCAAATACTGTGATAAATGCAACAGAACAAGTTACTTTCTTCCCAGATGCCTTGAATTACAATTCTTCCTCAGTTCAGTTGGTGATAGGAAGGATTTGGAGCCCAACACGTTGAGGAAGATGCCATGTTGTCTGGAATTCCATGAGTACTGATTTAGTAAACAAACTGAACTCCCGTTTTAAATTGCCTTACGATAGAACTCCAAACAATTAGTACTTTCCTGAGGCTTCTCAATAAAATGAGAATCAGGAACAAAAATGTCCACATTGCTTTGAATGCTTAGTAGGATAGAACACGGCATGACACGCTCTTGAATTAAGCTCCTATGTTGAGAGGTAGTTTTTTTTAAAAAAGTAACTCATATTGTCACAGCGTCTTGGTAAAAATTAAAAAGAAAAGTGAAAAAGGCAAAATACTGTATCACGACACTTGGAAGACTAATAGATGTATTTTGTGGAAGATCTGATGGATCAGAATCCATTTCTTTTGAGACCAAGAGCAGAAAGACATATCCCATAAACTCGCACACATGCATACACGCTGCCCCACCTAGTGGTCCCTTTTGCTTTCAGGAGCCCTGGGATAATATGGAGGATCCTTTAAAATGGAAAAGTTGTGGTTGTCTCAGTGATGGTCAGACTGCTGCGGCTGCTTTTCTGATTTTAAAGGCTGCTCCTTCCCCCAAGTCTCTAGAAGGCTTCCCCAAGCTATAGTAGGGTAGCCCTAAGAAGCCTTTGTACCTGAGGGTGGGAATAGGAAATTTTCCATTTAATTAAAATTAAAAGCAATGGGTGATTAGTTCATCAGCGCTTATGCAGTACAGTTGCGGGAACTGAAGTTCAGCAGCAGAGTATTCCTCTGGGTTCCAAACCCAGATCCCGTTAGGAATAAATGTGAATGTTTTGGCCAGCGATCAGTGGCCCCGAAACTAGGATGTGTTCTTGAGCTGCTACGTACTGCTTCTGCTTTGGAGACATAGCCTGATTATTATGAGTATAAAATTGATTTAAAAAAACCTGCAGGTTTCATTAAACCATTTCATGTTGTGTTGGTATTCCAGAAGCAAAGAGGACAGCTCGTTTTTTGAGTGGCATTCTTAACTTTCTTTTCTTCCGTGAATCTCGTCGTGAGGTCTACCTGGAAATCCAGAGCACATATGTAAGATCAAGTAGAATTTCTTTTTGCTTCAGAAATGAAGCTTCTAGAATTTTTAAGAATCGGTCGTGCTGTATGTGTTCAACTGCTGTTGTAGCCTAACAGAGTAACTGACATTATATGCACAGCAGTTTCAAGAGTATTGGTAAAAAACAACTCACAGAGTAAAAGTTGATATTTTCCCTTGGGCCAGCAGATCATAGTAAATAATTCTTTGGTCGTTAAGACATTTAATAGAACTTGATGTTTACAACATTTTGGTTTTATTTTTGTAAAATAGATCATGACATGGGGTAAAATGTCATGTGTTGTTTTTCATCTGATGTATGTACCTAATTTTCAGATATGCTAAGTAAGAACCAGATGATTTTTATTATGCTCCTATACATAAAACCATAGCATTCAAAAATGGTGTACTGTACTTTCTTTTTCACCTGACTGTGTATACCTACTGTGTTATGCAGTTATATCAACAGAATGGATGACTGAACTGATTGGCATGTCTGTTTTTTCCATCAGTTACTTCAGTTTGATGCAGGTCTTGGTTTTTCAGACTGAGTTGTACCTAGAGCTGGTCTTGAACTCAGATGGGGTTATCCACCCTGTCCCTGTTGCAGAAAACTGGGAATTCATTTAAACCCTCACTCTAATTTTAAGAATAAATTAAAGCTGCAAAACTGTAGCTTTCCCCCTTTTTGAGCATGTCAGGGAAGTTCAGTCTTTGACACCATCTTTTCCTTAGCACGTTAGGTTGATAAATTCAATTTTAATCAACAAGTGGTTAAGACTGGATCAAGAAGTATAGTCTGAGACTGGAGCTGAATCTGCCCTGTTTGGACCTGAGTGTAGGTGCATCTAGTGAGGAAGTCCTCTAACAAAATCAAATTTGCCAAGTAATGTATGTACTTTGTGCATATGTGCAGCAAAGCAAACCAGCAGTCAACCAGGCAATTCTAAAAATGAGGGCAGCCCAAAACAAAAATATTATGCTTTGAAACTGGGCTTTGGATCAGTATCACAGTGTAGCAGTCAGTCTGCTCTTGCTCTATGAAGAATCAACGTCTTTCATGTTTGGATAGGAAGTAGTTAACTGATGAAAATAAGTCAGGTTTGAGGATTTCCCCCATGCCTTGCATCTCTTTGTGAATGGAAATGAGCAGAAGAAGGTTTCCTGTAAGCCAATGGTTCCCAACCTTATGTAGCCCAGGTGCTTTTGGACTAAAACTCCCAGAAGCCTTCACCACTAGCTGTGTTGCCATAGGGTTCTGGGAGTTGCAGTCCAAAAACACAAGGGCTACCCAAGGAGGGGAATTACTGCTGTAGACCATCTTGACTGTTGCCACTGGTGTTTTGAACATTTAGGCTGCTTTTTGCTATGTAAATCTTGCTGGTAAGCCAGGCTTTATATTGGGCCACAGTACTGGAAAACACTTCTGCTGTTTTGAATTATGGTTGCACGAGCACAATAGCCACATTCATAAACTGGAACTTTATAAAAAGAATTGAATATATTAAATTTCATAGAAATTGAACTATTCTCTTTTACAGAAATCAGCGATGGAAAAAGAACAGCAACTTTCAATGGCAATTGAAGAGGCAACACTGAAGCTAGAGAAACTTGAGTATGCTGATTGAATATCTCACTACTATAGAGATGTGTGTTATTTAAAGCCCCATTCACAGGGCACAGAATATAGTATCCATGAGTGTTGGGACTTACATGCCTTCTGCTACCAGATAAGGAGTATGAATCAGTGATTGCAACATATAAATCTTGCTTACATGGTCTTCCCATCTGTGCCCATTCTTGTTGCCGTCTAGAGAAACATTTGAGTCCAAGGCTTATTTCTGCACCCCACAGTGTATAGCCACCCTGTGGCCCTACGTATTTATTCTTGAGTGTTTTTATGAAAAGTGTATCTTTTCATAAAGGACATTTAACTCTGATACTCTGGTGTAAAGCAAGGCTGAGCAACTTTTGGAGTACAGCTGGGGATGCCAGAAAGCAGCAGTTTATTTTTGTTTATAAAAGTCAATAAAGTATAAGACACCTTTCCCTTCCATCCACATTTTTAGATTGCTCTTTCTTGGTTTTGCTCTCTGTTATTTTTCATCTTATGTGGGGTATGGAATTCATAATTAAGCATAAATACTTTTGTGCACAGTGGTTAAACTGCTTTACTGCAGCCAAACTTTTCTTACCATCCAGGGTAGCTGGCTTGAGGTTCGCTTAGCCTTCCATCCCCCTGAGGTTGGGAAAATAAGTACCTAACATGCTGGGAGGGGCACAATGTGTAGCCTGCATAATTAACATATAAACCAGCCAGAGATGCTTTAAGCACTATGGGGCAGTATATAAGCAGCACACTTTTGCTTTTTTAAACAAATAATGTGTAGTGTGCAAGATACTGTACAAAGGTAAATCTTAAAACACATAAAAGAACAAACCTTGCTGAGAGAAAATCAGCATGGCTTCTGTAAGGGTAAATCTTGTCTTACAAACCTTTTAGAATTTTTTGAAAAGGTCAACAGGCAGTGAAACCGGTGGATATAGTCTATCTGGATTTTCAAAAGGCTTTTGACACAGTCCCTTGCTGAGAAAATTGCTTCAGGGGATAAGAGGGCAGGTTCTTAATTGAGAACAGATCCCGGAAACAAAGAGTAGGTGTCAATGGGAAATTTTCACAATGGAGAGAAGTGAAAAAGTGTGCCCCAGGGCTCGGTCCTGGGACCGGTGCTTTCAATCTGTTCATAAATGACCTGGAGACAGGGATAAACAGTGTGGTGGCCAAGTTTGCAGATGACACAAAACTTTTCCATGTGGTAAAAACCAGAGGATTGTGAAGAGCTCCAGAAGGATCTCTCCAAACTGGGGGAGTGGGCTGAGAAATGGCAAATGTGTTTTAATGTAACCAAATGTAAAGTAATGCATATTGGGGCAAAAAATCCATTCATCTATCAACTCATGGGCTCTGAGTTATCCGTGACGGATCAGGAAAGAGATCTTGGTGTGTTGGTGGACAGCTCCATGAAGGTGTCTCCCAATGTTGCAGTGAAGAAGGCCAATTCCAGGGGGATTGAAAATAAAACAGCCAACATTATAATGCCGTTATACAAAACAATAGTAAGGCCCCACCTGGAGGTTAAAAGGTGCAGAAGAGAGCGACTAAAATGATTACTGGGCTGGGGCACCTCCCTTATGAAGAAAGGCTAAAACAATTGGGCCTCTTTAGTCTGGAAAAAAGGCGCTTGAGGGGGGATATGATTGAGACATACAAAATAATGCAGGGTATGAGTAAAGTGGATAGAGGGAAGCTCTTCACCCTCTCTCAAAATACCAGAACTAGGGGACATACACTCAAATTGAGTGCTGGGAGAGTAAGAACTGACAAAAGAAAATATTTTTTCACCCAGCGCGTTGTAAGTCTATGGAACTCCCTGCCACAGGATGTGGTGATGGCATCTGGCCTGGATGCCTTCAAAGGGGATTGGACAGATTCCTAGAGGAAAAGTCCATCACGGGTCACAAACCATGATGGAGATGTGTAATCTCTAGGCTTTAAACCAGGGTACTTCAAGGGCCAGATGCAGGGGAGTGGTATCAGGAGACAGCTATCTAGTCTCATGCGCTCCCAAACGCATCTGGTGGGGCCGCTGTGAGATACAGGAAGCTGGACTAGATGGGCCTTTGGCCTGATCCAGCATGGCTCTTCTTATGTTCTTATGTTCTTATGACTGGTCAGTGAATAAAGGAAGAGATCATTTCCTTTTCCTTGTTCCAAACATTTGGATAGGAAGTGGCTAACTATCCAAGTGGTTAACATTACTGCATTCCTCTCAAGAAAAATTGTCAGTGGGATACCCTTTCTCTTCCATCCATTCCATCATGCCCCACTGTTTCTCAGTGGATAGGGAGAGGGTATATAGTCCCCTTTCCCTCCAGGATAGGGGAGTGCACTGGAGCCCTGCACTAGGGATATAGCTGCTACTACACTGCAGTCATGTACTTTTGTTTAAATCTGCTGTCACATCACCCAATTCAGTGAAATTGCAATAGCAAATTAAAGCCCTAAATGGCCTGGGCCCAAACTATCCTTCATTATGAGCCAACTTGGAGATACCTTTTTCTCCATCCCTCTTCCTTCCTAATAGGTGAGTTTGATGGGGAACCGGAGAGAGCCTTCTCTGTTGCTGCTCCTAGACTTTGGAACTCTCTTCCATAGGAGGCTAGATTTACCCCACCTTTCCTATCATCCCACAAGCAGGCAAAGGCCTTTATCTTTAGGCAAATCTCCTCTCAGTAACTAGCTACTTGTTAAGTGATTTTTAAATGAATCATGCATTTCTGCTTGGTCTGGATTTTTAGTACTAGTGTTTCCATTCTTTGAGTTTTCCAGTTTGCAAGAGTGGCTCCCCCCCCGCCTTCTATATTTATTAACTTATTATTCTTTCCTTTAATCCTGCCTTTTAATGATGCAAGATGACTCTTCACATTCAGTGTTTGTAGCTTTAAATATTATCTTTAATGTTGTTAACAATTATTATATTACTCCTTGTCTTCAACTTTAAATATTGTCTTTCAAAGTTGGAAGCTGCTTTGGGTCCTTTTCAAGAAGTACAGGGTAAAAATATTTTAAATACAGTATGTAACTTAATTTTACTTTTTAAATGACTTTTCATTAGTTTTAAACATAACAACTTTTCTAATAAGGGAAAAGAGAATTCAGCTGTGCATGTGTTCACACATGGGTGTATATACAGTATACATTAAAAACTTACTTTCATTGTTCATGCAGTACCATACCACCAGATCAACAAATAGAATTCAAGGAATTGTCTCAAGATATTCAACACCTTGAGCAAAAGCTGAACCAAGAATTTCGTCAGAAGACGGTGTGTATTTTGAAATGCAGAGCTAGTCAAGTTTTGCTTTTAATGTTAGGTGACAACTTTGTGTGTATTTTCAGTATTTTAAACTGTGACAACTTGGCCTCAATCTGTTAGCTTTATAGACTAAAGTCAATAGTTTATTAGAAAGTGTAAGAAGCTGCAAGACACAAAAATGAGCTCACAGTACCCTCTTTCAGTTGGTAATTTTTGTGCAATTGGGCCCCCATCCACTGTACAGTAGGGCCCTGGTATCCGCAGGCGACCGGTTCTGGGGCACCCCATGAATACTGAAATCTGTGAATAAGAGCGAACACTCTTATCTGGGATGCCAGGGGTGGTAGGGTGCCAGGGGCAAAAGCTTTCACCCCAACACTCCCCAAACGCTGGGCAGTGCAAAGGGCTGCCAACCTGCCCAGTGGGAGTGGTGGAGTGCTGGTGTGGCTTTCACCCCTGGCAGTAACCCCTCACCCACTGGGCAGGTCGGTGGACCAGGTGGGAGGGAGAGAGCGCCTTCATGCCACCAGGTCTTCCCAAAGGTGCAGAAGTTCGGCAGACTTGGCAGAGTGACGGTGCTCTCTCCCGCTGCCCCGCCCGGGTGGCATGAAGGCGCTCTCTCCCACTGCCCACTCCTCCCGAAGGTGCAGCAGCTCAGCAGACTGGGTGGAGTGAAGGCACACACTCCCACCGCCCGGTCCACCGACTTGCCCAGAAGGAGTGGTTGGGTGCTCGGTGCAAAAACGCCACCCAGTCTGCTGTCCAGGCAGTATGGCACAGCTTTTGCCCCTGACACCCCAACTGCAGATAACTGAACCTGCCCTGCTCACTGATTGCCAGCTACAGATAACTGAACCCGCAGATGGCGAATCAACGGATACAGTGGAGGGTACTCTAATTCCTTCCATCTTTTTAGTAGGGCTGCTTTCAGGCACCAAGCTGGACAAGTTTTTATACAACCAAATCCTTTATATTAAAATTCTTATTGTTCATCCTGATTTATTGTGATACCTACCTCATTTAGTCCTACTATTGAGAAAACAGTCTCTGTATACTTCTTAGAAATGGGTAAATAATCTGAAAAACAATATTCCAAGTAAAAATCTGGAGTTGTCTAGAGCTGCAGCTGAAAAGTAGAGTCCTGATTTTCTTTCCTAACTGTGACATGATTGTTCTTTCTGCTAGAGCATTCTGCAAGAAGAAATCCATCAAAAGAAAATTGAAATTGCAGGAAAAAACCAAGCTCTGGTAAGTATATCTCAAATAGTTTTGACTTCCAAGAATCAAAAATTGAATATGCTTATCTTAAACTGGTAACATGCAATATGGAAAGCTTTCCAGCATTCCTTAGGATGAATATTTGAGTTTCCTGCTGAGATTTATTTTATCATATATCTGTTATAGCATCAATTTAATGGAATTTAGAGTAGGTTCTCCCCTAGAGACGCATTCATAGGTCCACAAAAATAGTATCGCTTGTGCATATGTGTCTTGTGAGGTGCGTGCAGACTTTTGTTTGTTTCTTCTTTAAAGAACATGTCTGTGAAGATTCTCAGTCATTCAGGTGAGTTTATCTGGAAGTTGAGTCATGGCTACTGGACTTCTTTTTTGAGAGAGAGAAACATTTCGCTGCTCATCCAAACATCTTCATCAGTCTTGCTACTTTTCTTGCTGTTCTTTCACATTCTCGCACCAACTTCTTTAAAGAACAGTTTCCTCACCTTTCTCCTAAAATGGATCCAAGGCAGTGATGTAGTCATTTGTAATTACTGACTAGTAGTGACTTATAAACAATTGTAGTAAACTGAGTAACAGAGCTTACTGGCATTTCTGAGATTGCATGTACTCTCCAAAATTGTGTAGTAACTGAAGGAAGCAAATATTTTAACTTTATTACAAACATATATTGTGACCCTACTGCTCAGTTTATAAAGACTTGATCCTCCTCATATCCTTCCTTCTTCTTCCTTCTTTTAACTTGATGCCTTTTGGCAGTGCAAAGCACAGATGTCTTCAGCCCTAGAATGAATGAATGAATGAATAAAATGAATGAATATCTTAGTCCTGTCCATTTTGAAGTGTCTGTATTTGATACTCAAGGACAAAAACACACTAATCCTCTTCTTAATGACTTGGAGGAAGGAATAGAGAGTATGCTAATTAAATTTGCAGATGATACCAAATTGGGAGGGGCTACTAATTCCCCAGAGGATCAGATGAAAATCCAAAAGGACCTTGACAGATTAGAATGCTGGGCCAAAGCTAATGGAATGGATTTCAACAGAGGGAAATGTAGGGTGCTACATCTAGGAAAAAAGAATGAATTGCACAGATATAGGATGGGGGACACTTGGCTAGAGAATAGTACCTGTGAAAGGGATCTGGGAGTTTTGGTGAACCACAAATTGAACATGAGTTAGCACACCAATTTTTAAAAAAGGAAGGAGGGGGGACCCAGGAAACTACAGGCCAGTTAGCCTTACATCTGTCCCAGGGAAGATGGTGGAAAGCCTCATCCAAGAGAAAATCTTAAAACCCACAAAAGAGCAAACCTTGCTGAGAGAAAATCAGCATGGCTTCTGTAATGGTAAATCTTGTCTGACAAACCTTTTAGAATTTTTTGAAAAGGTCAACAGGCACATGGATTTGGGTGAACCGGTGGATATAGTCTATCTGGATTTTCAAAAGGCTTTTGACACAGTCCCTCACCAAAGGCTGCTGAGAAAATTGCACAGTCAGGGGATAAGAGGGCAGGTCCTCTTATGGATTGAGAACTGGTTGAGATCCTGGAAACAAAGAGTAGGTGTCAATGGGAAATTTTCACAATGGAGAGAGGTGAAAAGCGGTGTGCCCCAGGGCTCTGTCCTGGGACCGGTGCTTTTCATTCTGTTCATAAATGACCTGGAGACAGGGATAAACAGTGAGGTGGCCAAGTTTGCCGATGACACAAAACTTTTCCGTGTGGTAAAAACCAGAGAAGATTGTGAAGAGCTCCAGAAGGATCTCTCCAAACTGGGGGAATGGGCTACGAAATGGCAAATGCGTTTTAATGTAGCCAAATGTAAAGTCATGCATATTGGGGCAAAAAATCAAAACTTTATCTATCAACTCAAGGGCTCTGAGTTATCCGTGACAGATCAGGAAAGAGATCTTGGTGTGCTGGTGGACAGCTCCATGAAGGTGTCTCCCCAATGTGTGGCAGCGGTGAAGAAGGCCAATTCCATGCTAGGGATTATCAAAAAGGGGATTGAAAATAAAACAGGGAACATTATAATGCCTTTATACAAAACAATAGTAAGGCCCCACCTGGAGTATTGTGTACAATTCTGGTCACCGCATCTCAAGAAAGACATAGTGGAACTGGAAAAGGTGCACCTTTGGGCAGAATGATTACTGGCCTGGGGCACCTCCCTTATGAAGAAAGGCTAAAACATTTGGGCCTCTTTAGTCTGGAAAAAAGGCGCTTGAGGGGGGATATGATTGAGACATACAAAATAATGCAGGGTATGAGTAAAGTGGATAGAGGGAAGCTCTTCTCTCTCTCCCAAAATACCAGAACTAGGGGACATACACTCAACTTGAGGGCTGGGAGAGTAAGAACTGACAAAAGAAAATACTTCTTCACCCAGCGTGTTGTAAGTCTATGGAACTCCCTGCCACAGGATGTTGTGATGGCATCTGGCCTGGATGCCTTCAAAAGGGGATTGGACAGATTCCTGGAGGAAAAGTCCATCAACCATGATGGAGATGTGTAATCTCGAGGCTTTAAACCAGGGTACTTCAAGGGCCAGATGCAGGGGAGTGGTATCAGGAGACAGATATCTAGTCTCATGCGCTCCCAAACGCATCTGGTGGAGCCGCTGTGAGATACAGGAAGCTGGACTAGATGGGCCTTTGGCCTGATCCAGCATGGCTCTTCTTATGTTCTTATGTTCTTATGTTCTTAGTGTGATGCGGCGGCCAGGAAAGCCAATGCGATTCTTGGTTGCATCAACAGAACCATAGTGTCTAGATCAAGGGAAGTGATAGTGCCACTCTATTCTGCTCTGGTCAGACCCCACCTGGAGTACTGTGTCCAGTTCTGTGCACCTCAGTTTAAATAGGATGTTGACAACCTCGAGCGGGTGCAGAGGAGGGCGACCAGGATGGTTGAGGGTCTGGAGGAAATGTCTTATGAGGAACGGCTTAGGGAACTGGGAATGTTTAGCCTTTCAAAAAGAAGACTGAGAGGGGATATGATAGCTATGTTTAAATATTTGAAAGGATGTCATATTGAAGAGGGAACAGGTTTGTTTTCCATGGCTTCAGAGACTAGGACTCGGGGCAATGGTTTCAAACTACAGGAAAAGAGATTTCATTTGAACATTAGGAAGAACTTCATGACAGTTAGAGCTGTTCGGCAGTGGAATATGCTGCCACGGAGGGTGGTGGAGTCTCCTTCTTTGGTGGTTTTTAAGCAGAGGCTGGATGACCATCTGTCGGAAATATTGGGAAGGGGTTCCTGCATGGCAGGGGGTTGGACTAGATGGCCCTTGAGGTCTCTTCCAACTCTATTATTCTATGATTCTATGACTCTTCTCTTCTCACTTTTGTCACACAAAAGTTGCTGCTAAAGAAGGAGGATGTTTTAAAAATATGCAAGTGTTATCTGTGAACCAGAAAAGCAAAGCATCAGGGGTCTGGGTTAGGAGAGTTTGCACCGAAAGAATGAATGCATTTAACAGATTGAGTAATGGACTAAGGATTTGGTAAACAGAGTTCAAATCCTTGCTCAGCCATAGAAATTCACTGGGGAAGTGGAAAAGGAAAAAACACTCACCTTGAAAGTCCTCAGAGGGCACAAAAGGACTACTCACAAACAAAAATAAGTATGATAAACTGCAGAGGTGAGTCACTATTAGTGAGTTGTAGCTCTTTTAGTGGGCTAATTCTAGGATTTGGCATTTTGAGGAACCAATACCAGATATTTTGCTCCTTTTAATGTTCTCTAATTAACTGCATAGAGGTAGAAACCTGGACTGCTGTAGGAATGATTTGACAGTTAAAGATTTTTTTTGTAATTTTGAAGAAACAATGTCTACTATATACTGATTTTACAGTTAAGGGGAGAACTTTTTTTTGTTTGTTCCGGGTAGCAAACAAGATGTTAAATAAACACTAAGGTTCGTTTTGTATTAACTGTCTTATAAATCAGTATGAGTTAAAGCTGGCCATATGTACTCTGAAAGAGGAACAGAAGCAACTGAAATCCAAGATTACAGAGTCTCCAGAGGAGTTGACTAATTGCAAAGTACGCTTGAAGCAGACACTACAGAAACTCAAAAGAAACAAGGTGAGTCTTGCTGCAAGAGTCTTAGGCTTTATATTCATCTGCAGTAAATGAGCTACTTTAACAAATGACCATAAGTTTCACTGAGATTTGATACCATGGGTGAATCTAATGATAGCGCCAATGAATGAGTTGAAATGAACGGTGCTCAATTGCCACATGTATTTCTCACTGATTTCTTTGGTTCTACTCTGGTTAAAATTAGCTCTGGATTTAAACCTTCATATGCAGGAAATCTTTTTCTTCTGTATAAGAAGGGTTCATTTGTACTGATCATGTTGGATGCAGAGTGAAAAGCAGAATATTCTTTCTACATCCTTCTGGGGTGAGGGGTACCTAACATAATTTCTGAAACTTCAGTGTCTCCGAATCTCAAAAACTACATCTTAAGAGTACAGTACTTGTTTAGATTAATATAACTACAGTTCAATACTTCGTCACTTGATTTCTGCATATAAATCCATTTTGGGAATATAGTTGATGTGGGAATATATTTGAAAGATACTTAAGTTTTACAAGTTTGCCTTAGGTTTTTTATGCCACTTATTCATGCCACTTGAGTTACACAGGTAGGTACAAGTAATAGGATTCTGGCTGTTATATGTATGGTGTTATTCAAATAATAAAATGTTAGTAATGATGCACAAATATGACAGTGTATTTATTGCTTGTAAATTCATTTTTCTGGTTTTTAGGGTCAGTCTTATCTACAGGTAGAGCTTGCCAAGACTTCAGAAAATTTAAACGCTATGGTTGTTTAGGGAAAATATTACACAATTAAATGAAAATTCCAAGGCATGTTTTCCCCTCAATATAACTGTTGCCTAAAGCATGACATTTTAAAACTCTGCTTATTTTTTTAAATTATAAAGCAAGAAGTAATTGAGAAGTATGAAGCTTACAGAGACCTAGTGGAGATGTTTCCATCATATCAGCTGGAAGTACAATTGTATCAAAAGAAAATGCAAACCCAAGGAGCAAATATGGATAGATTGTCAAATATATTGGCAGAGGTTTGTATTATGCATATAGAATTGTATTTTAGTTTTGTACTTCAGTTGCTGAGATACCTTGTGTGTATCCTGACGTGAGTATAATGTGAAGTAAAGTCCACATTGTGCCCTTGATTAGAGTCAGAAGGCTGAATGGGAACATGGGAAACTTTGGCACTCTTGCTAGGTTGTCCTGTCTAATCTAGGAGGCTCTGGGGAGCCTGGGTAATTTGACTAATACTGGGAAATAAGATGGGCCAGGAACATCTTTATAATATTATGAGACAGTGATAAAGAATATTTGGCCTCTGGGATTCATCTGGTTCCTAGCATATCCCTTCCACTAATCTTCCAGCCAGTGGTTGCAGTTCACACATGTCCTACCCTCTGATGTCAGGATAATCCAGTGCTTAGTAAAGCCACCACTGGCCTAAACGTGGCTGCAAGAATTCCAACCAGCCCCCTAATTAGGATCAGATGAATTCAGGGTGTTGGGTTCCATACCTTGGTGGCATCTGGGTTGTGGAGGAAATAGATTATTTAGCCTCCCCACTTAAGGTGTCACTTCCATGTGAGTCCCTCCCCCCCATTGAGCCCATGGTGCGGTGGTTAAATGCCGTCCTGCAGGTAAAACTGCTCACGACCTGGGGTTCAATCCCAGGTAGCAGGCTCAAGGTTCACTCAGCCTTCCATCCTTCCATGGTCGGTAAAATGAGTACCCAGCTTGCTTGGGGGGGGAGCATTGTGTAGCCTGCATAGTGTAATTAAAACTGTAAATCGCCCAGAGACTACTTGAAGTGGTATTGCGCGGTATATAAGCAGCACACTTTTTAAGACCTAGTGAAGAATAATGGTTTCCAGTGTTGGACTGGGACTTCAGAGATCCGGGTTCAAGTATCCATTGAGCCAAGAAACACCCTGACAGACTTTGGGTCATTTGCTCTTTTTCATATGTCTGACTGTATCATATTTGTTTAATGTTTTGCTTTTTAGTTTACCATTTATTTGGTGATAGTATTTTACCATAATAAATTAGCATCAATGTAATGTTATACAATGGTATCTCAAGTTACGATTCCCTCAACTTACGAAAAATTTGACATACAAAGGGAAATCCATGGGTATGCGGGAAATTCAAGATATGAAAACTTAACCCTGTTTTTTTGAATTACAAAAAGTTTCCCCAGGACGCATTACAAATGAAAGCCCCAGTTCTGTTTGCAAAATGCTTCCCTTCCATTTGCAATTTCAATACTGCCATCTTGTGGCCACCTCCACTACAGTACAGTACTGCAATTGCAAACAAGCAGGGAACCATTTTGCAAATGGAGGAAGCAGAGAACCGAGGGTTCCATTTGCAATGACATGCACAAAACACCCATTTTGGAGCCATTCTGGAAATTAGAGATGGGCACGACCAGAAAATTTTTTTCAAGTTGTCGTTTTTCGGGACGGGTCCGTTTCGGGTCGTTTCCGTTTTTCGCGAAATTTTTTAAAAATTTGTCGTTTGTCGTTACCGCCACCGCGATTTCGCACGATTTGACGTCCCAGCGAGTGGCGTCCCGCCGGCGCTAGGTGTTTTTGCGCCCTAGGCGGCAGGCGGGGGGGCGGGGGCATGGGCGGGCAGCAGCAGGGGGAGGGGCGGGCAGCGGGCGCGGGTCCCACAATGACCCAGAGCAGGCGGAAAACACTTTAAACTGACTTGCTGCACAAGACTGCATCGAATAAAGCAATTGCAATTTTTATTGCAAACAAAGTGGGCAGTGCACCCACAGCAGAGCTGCAGGCAGGGTATGAAAGGACCTTGGCTTGCCACCAAGCAAATGAAATTTTTAAAATAAATCCACACCTCCCCTCCCACTCAACCCCCCCTTTGAAGCACTATCAGAAAAGAAATCCTAACAAACTGCAGGAGAATTAAAAAGAATAAACTGTGTTGCTATTCCCCACAGCAGACAGAGAATGAAAGGAATTATTATTATTTCCTAAAAATTCAATTGAATCAATTCCCTCCCTGCCTGCCTAACTGAAATCTAAAGGCTCCATGAAAATCGAAACTAGTCTAGCACAGCAGCCAGCTACACACAGCCCTCTCCCACCCATATCCAAGCCCGGACTGCGACTCTTCTGGGAGTGCCTTGGCTTTTTATGCCCTCTTGCACATCCAGAAGTGTCAGTCAAAACCTGGCCATGCGATTGGTAGAATGGGTCCAAAAATTTGCATGGTCCCATCCCATGGCCAGCCCATCATTGCGCAGGTGTAAAAAAATAAAAATAAAATAAAATAAAATCAGTGCGACCTTTTACTGCTGTAAAAACCCACTGCTGCTACTGTAAAAATTCAAGCATTTAAAATAGCTAATTTTCGCATGTTTCTGTGGTGCTTTGGTGGTTTTCTGGACCACGATTTCAAAAAAAAATATTGCGGACGCCATTTTGGATCCCCCCGCACCGCATGGCAAATGGAGACGCCGAGGATGCCCCTTCCCAGCAGCCCAGGATGGGGGGGGGAGGCTGGGGACCCCCCCCCCCACCACCCCTCTGGTAGGTGCCCTCAGGCAGGCATATTTTTGGCTGCTTTTTTGGCCGGGAATCAGGTTTTTTATTTTATTTTTAAAACTTTTTTTCTGCACCGCTTGGCATCGCGCGATGCCAGGAACGACAACGACAAATCAGACCCAATTTTTCTTTTTTTCGGTTCAAGTTCGAGTTCTGACAGCTTAATTGTTGTTACCATTTCCGTTACGTAACGGAAACAATATCTGAAAATGGAAATGACAATTTCGCCAAGTTGTGCCTATGTCTACTGGAAATATCTGGCACCATTTTTAGACTTTTGGGAACTTTTTTCGAGGATTTCCCAAGCAGTTGAAAGGTAGGGGCCTGAGCTTTGTCATTTGCATGGCTTATATTTTTCTTTTTGCATTCTTTGTGTGTGTGTGTGTGTGTGTGTGTGTGTGTGTGTGTGTGATTTCCCAGTTGGAACAAATTAATTGATTTCCCATGCATCTCTATGGGAAACTGTGTTTTGAGATACGAAAATTTTGAGATAATAAAAACCTGTTGGAATGCATTAGTTTCGTTATCTTGAGGCACCACTGTATAACCATATTGTACTAGCCAGCAGAGAAAATGTTTTGCATAACGTTATTGTTTTTTTCCAACATGTTCTTGTTCTAGATTCGAACACTAGAAGATCAAATAGAGAATAGTAAAAGTGCTTTAAAGAATGCAAAGACAGAAGAAATGTCCTTAAAGAGGCTGGTTACTGTTAAACGGGAAAAACTTGCAACTACTGAAATCAGACTAAAAAAGATATATGAGGACACTGAACAGCACAAACAGGCAATAACAGAGTATGCCATTTTGATTGATTGATTGATTGATTGTAAAAAGATCTTCATACAAGTTTGGAACTATTCTGAAGAAAACCCATATGATCATACTACGGCCTCCAGTATATTTTATTTTGTACCATTTGTAGGCTGACTTTTGTGGCCTCCAAGTTACAGAAGGGGACCAAACAGGGCTCACAATGTTTGATCTCCCTAATGCCTCTATCTGGCACCCAGCCTTGCTGCAAGGAGGCAATCAGTACTCCCCTTCCTCACCCTTCTGCCTGCTTTAATAAACCAGGAAGGGCAAGGCTTCTATACCCATATCATCCAGTTACCCCTTCTTTTAAGACTATATATTTTTCGATTGCTTTGGAGCTTCAGTGCCATGGAAATCTTGTAGAAAACATTCACAACTGAAAGCTGGGGTTGGTGGGGGGTGGTTGTGTTTCAGTATTTAAAGAAATATTCTTTTAAGATGCAACAGCTAGGTTGTAGCAGATTTTACTTAGTTATTTTTTAAGACTGAAAATATTCACATAAAAGCAAATAATGTTTTTTTGTAACAAATGCAAATAATCTATGTATAACTGTTATGTTATTTTATTTTATATATTAAAGCAAAGCATAAAATGTATATAAGATACAAAATTAAGTTTGGAAGTAGCACTCCTAAATCTTTGACCAATTATTCTGTAGGTATTGTGACGAATTAGAGGAGAAAAGAGAGCTTGCTTGTGAGAAGCTGAAAACAATTCATGCAGAAATCATGCAGCTCAAAGGTGCTATTCAGCAGTTAAATGATGCTATTGAAAAAGAGAAGTCAAAAGCCCAGGTGAGTGAGCTGGGGTGGTGCTAGGAATATTTCTGTCCCTTGGGAAGTAGGATTAAAATAGTATTTTTCTGACCTCAGTGGAAAAGTGATTCTGTTGTTCCCTATCTGAGTGGAAAGCTAAACTTTACACTTTTATTGACAAGAAAAGCAGCTGAAGTACATTCTTATCTTTTTTTGTGTGTGCCATTAGGCTTAGTACCATAGCTCTGCTGCTTCTTAAATGTGAAACCAGATGTGCACTCTGTTATTCCCTGCTCTAAAACAGAGGAGGAGTAAAAGAACACTTTTCTGTGCCTGCCGAGACTGCTTAGCATATTCTAGAGTGGAGCAGTCATTTTGGTGAGCAGTCTCTACCAGTCCATTCCCTCCAGTTTCTCTTGAGTGCCTCTGTCTCTGCTGTAGTGGCAGCAGCATTTAACCAGATTTTTATGTGACCTTTGACTTTCTAGCTGAGTAATTGTTTTCTCCACTTTCTTTAGTTATTTTTTCTTCTTTTTGCTCTCTCCTCCTTCTCATATACTTTTGCAGCTTGTTTTCTTTTGTCCACACATCTTGGGTTTTATTTATTTATTTTGCATTTTTTATCGCACTGATTTCCCAGAAGCAACTCTGGGCATTTTACATAGATGCAAATAAGAAATAAACAAAAAGCAAATTAATAAAACAGTGATATAAACAAGTAAAATAAGCAAATAAACACACGATACATAAAACAATCCAGCAAGAGGCAAAAATAGATTTTTTTTTTTACTAAAAATACTAAATGGGGGGAGAGAAACGATAAACAGGAGAACACAACATAACACATTACCAATCGCTGTATTCCTCCTTAAAAACCCAGGTCTTTAATGCTTTTCTAAAGGCTAGGAGGGACTCATTTTGGTGGATTTCACATGGAAGTTTATTCTGTGCAGTGGGGCCAGCCACTGAGAAGGCCCGATTACGGGTAAAAACCCTATGGGCATCCCGGGGTTTACCACGGGGGTTGGCCACGCAGAGTGAAGACGGCAAGGATGCTCTTGTGGGCCGGGTCGACACTGATCTTTGGGAGATCCGCTCTGCCTCCTCAGGCCCCAAGCCATGGAGGGTTTTGTAAACCAAAACCAGTACCTTGAACCTTCTCCGGGAGGCAATGTGCAACCAGTGCAAGCGAGCCAGAATTGGGGTGAGAGAGAGATATATATACACACACACATATACTGCCCAAGTTTCCGAAGGAACTCTGGGTGGTTCACAGCAAGAAAATCCATACAATTCAGCTATTGATAAAGAAAAAAAAAACAAGATATACGATGGTGGGAAAAAAGAAGGGAAAATAGAATATGATAAACCACCATCAGTTGCCAAAAAGCAACCTGAAAGAGCAAAGGTTTTATCGCTTCCTAAAGGCTGAGAGAGGCTTCATGGTCCTAATACTGCTGGGAAGCTGGTTCCACCAAATGGGACCGCCACAGAAAAGGCACAGTTCCGTGTAGAGGTCTTATGAGCTTCCCGCGGGTTAGCGACTCTAAGCATGAGGACCTGGGATGATCTAGTGCAGTGTTGGCGAACCTATGGCACGGGTGCCAAAGGTGGCACTCAGAGCCCTTTCTGTGGGCACCCAATACAACCACCTGTATTCAGGTTAAATTGCAGTATTGGCACTTTGCGCAAAATTAGGGAGTTTTGAATCGCACTTTGGGCACTCGGTCTCTAAAAGGTTCACCAACACAGATCTAGTGGGTCGGGCCAAAGATGATTTTGGGACGAAACGCTCAAACTCAGATAAGCTGGTCCCAAGCCATGGAGGGTTTTGTAAATCAATACCAGTACCTTGAACCTAATCTGGGAGGCAACGGGTAGCCAATGCAGGTGGGCCAGAATGAGGGTGATGTGGTCATATCTTCCTGCACCAACCACCAATCTGGCTGCCACATTCTGTACCCACTGCGATCGCTGGATAAGGGTCAAGGGAAGCCCCATGTAGAGCGCATTACAGTAATCTAGCCTCAAGATAACCAGTGCTTGCACGACCGTCCTTAGGAGGTCACCATCAAGATATGGATGAATCTGGGCAAAGAGCCTAAGTTGCGAGAAGGCAGCCCTGGAGATGGCGGCCACCTGGGACTCCAGGGATAGCGCCGAATTCAGGGTCACACCCAGGTTCTTCACTCTATCAACTAGCTGGAGGGAGATCCCATCCAAGCTGGGAAGAGGGCCACAGTATCCATTTGGTTCCTCCCCAACAAGGAACAGTACCTCAGTCTACTCTGGGTTGAGTTTGAGCCTGTTGGTCCTGGTCCACTCCAATACAGTGTTCAGGCAGTGATCAAGGGTCTGCACAGCCTCCGTTGCAGAGGTGGAGAAGGCAAGATAGAGCTGCATGTCATCAGTGTATTGATGACAGCAGACTCCAAAACTCTGAATGACCTCCGCCAGTGGCCTCATGTAGATATTGAACAGCATGGGGGAGAGCACTGACCCCTGAGGGATCCCGCAGCTGAGGGACCAAGGGGTTGACAGCACTCCACCCAGCTGTACTCTCTGGGCACGGTTGCGGAGGAAGGACTGGAGCCACCACAAGGCTAGGCCACCAATCCCCACCTCCGAAAGCCTGTCCAGTGGTCGACAGTATTGAAGGCCGCGGACAGATCTAGGAAGACCAACAGGGTAGAGCAACCCCTGTTGGTGCCCCTCAGCAGGTCATCTCGCAACGCAACCAGGGCTGTTTCAGTCCCATGACGTGGCCTAAACCCAGATTGAAATAGATCGAGGATGCAGTCTTCCTAGGAGGCAACGGGTAGCCAATGCAGCAACTGAAGCCGCACGGCAGCAACCCACTCGATCACCTTGCCCAGAAAGGGAGCATTGGCTATCGGACGATAGTTGTTCAAATCATCGATAGCCAGGCCAGGTTTTTCAAAATGGGTCTTATTACCGTCTCCCCTCAGGCGATCGGGAAAGATCCCGTCCCTGAAGGAGGTAGAGACAGTAAACGAAACCCATTCTGGCATGCTCCCCCCTGCGCTCTTAATTAATGATGAAGGGCAAGGGTCAACTGGGGAAGCAATATGCCAGCGCCCTGGATGCCTCCTCAGAGGTTACAGGCCCAAACTCAACAAAATGAGGAGAACAAGGGGGTGAAGCATCGGTTATACTAGAGGGCAGATTAGTGGAACTGGAATCCAGACCAGCCCAGATGGCCTCTATCTTAGATTTAAAATAGGCTGCAAACGATTCACTAGTGAAATCACTAGGAGGAGGCCCAAGCTGACTAGGACTGGTGAGGTCACAAACCACCCGGAACAATTGCGCCTGGCGGTTCGTGGCCCCACCAATGAGTAGGGAAGCATAAGATCTTTTAGCGTTCCTAATTGCACGAACATAGCGCCTGGTCAGTGATCGAACTGCAGCCCAATTAAGTGCCGTCCAGTCTTTCCTCCATCTGCACTAAAGTCTCCTCTGTTCTTCATTGCCTGCAATTCAGCTGTGAATCACGGCAAAGGGTGGGCTCGGCACCGGAGGAGATGCTCAGGGGCGATCTGATCAACAGCGCGGGTGGACTCATTATACCACCCGTCCACCGGGTCGTCAGCCAGGCCGTCCAGCAAGTCCCCAAAGGCCTCAGAAAATGAAACAGGATCTAGAAGCCTCTAGGGTCGGGTCCAAACAAGTGGGCCTGGCTCCCTGCAGGGCAGGGCAGTGATTGACAGAGGAAAAGTCCGCAAATGATGATCCGCCAATGACACTGGCTGGGAGAACACTCGGCCGATCCCCAGATTAGAGTCCGCAGCAGTGGAGGAAAATGCCAGGTCCAGAGTGTGCTCAGCATTAAGAGTGTGGCCAGAAACATGCTGGGACAGATTCATGGAGGTGATGGACTCCATGAAATCCAGAGTAGATTTCTGAAATCCAGAAATCCCCCGACAGTCCAGTTCCAGTGTGCACGCTGAAGTCACCAACCACCAAAAGGTGGGGAGACCTCAACAGTGCAGCGGAGATGAACTCGGTGAGCTCTGGCAGGGAGAGAGCTGGATCACGGGAAGCACAATAAACCAGCACTATCCCAAATCTGTCCCACAGTCCCACTGATAGATGAAGGCACTCCAACCCTGGACATACCAATGCTGCAGTTTTGCTGAAAGAAAAGGCTTCCCTGTAAACAATGCCCCCACCTCCCTACCCTCCGACCTACCCAGATGCTGAACCCGAAAACCAGGGGGACACAATTGGGTGAGAGAGGGCCCCCCTCAGCACCCACCCAGGTCTCAGTGAGACAAGCCAGGTCGGCCCACTCACCCACAATCAAGTCGTAGATGAGGGGGATCTTGTTATGGACCAACCTGGCATTAATCAGCAAACAGGATAGGTCAGAGGAACGGACAGCTGATCCACAACATGCAGCTATGAATTTAAAACTATGTAGCTGGAGACATTTATTTCCCTTCTCACTGCATAAACAAAATATAAGTTTGTTTCTGTGACTCCCGCCTGACTTGTGACATTCATGTAAGCTTACCTTAAAAACTCAGGAACTCAGTCACGTTACCTACTTATAAAAAAAAGATTTATTCTATTACAGAGATTACTTGCAGCAATATTTCTAACTTGAAAACAAATAACAAGAAACCTTCCTGACCTAAGTGATTCTAATAGAATTAAACGAGAGGCAAAAAGCTTTCTTAAAGGATCACATCTTGGTTAATCCATGTAGAGATTTAGCTAGTCATGGAAAAACAAAAGTGCTCTCCCTCAGTCTCTCTCCTTCTCCCCCGCGTAACACAGACAGTCCGTCCTTGGAAGAAAATGTCACATGATGCACAAAAGCCAATCACAGGTCACATTCTGGCTTCGCAGACTTTGTTGACGTTCTTGCATGATAGATGATCTATAACGGAAGTGAGAATTTCTGTCTCTGTGTCTTCTGTATTGCAACTTTGTTTCAAACAAAAAAAAACTTAGAAAGCATAACCTTCCCTTTGAATTATGTTACAGGGGACAGGCACCAAATGCCTGACCCTTGTTCTTATCCGATCGATCCGCCGGCCCCAAACATAGCGTCCATGGCCCAACACCACCAGTATGGGGACGTATGATGTGGTCAAACCGACCCGCACCAACCACCAATCTGGCTGCCCCTTTCTGTACCCGCTGCAATCGCCGGACAAGGTTCAAGGGAAGCCCCATGTAGAGAGCGTTGTAGTAATCAATTCTCGAGATGACCAGTGCTTGCATAACTGTCCTCAGAGAGTCACCACCAAGGTAAGGGTGAATCTGGGTGATAAGCCTAAGCTGGTAAAAGGCAGACTTGGATACAGCTGCCACCTGGGACTCCAGGGGCAGTCCCTGGTCCAAGACAGCACCCAGACTCTTCACTCTTTTAACCAGCTGGAGGGTGGGAAAAGGGTCACCCATCAGATCCCCCCCTCAAAGAACAGAACCTCGATCTTCTCAGGATTGAGTTTGACCCTATTGGTGCTGGTCCACTCCAATACTGCAACCAGGCAGTGATCAAGGGTCTGGACCGCCTCCGTTGCATTGGTAGAAAAGGAGATAAAAATCTACATGTCATCAGCATACTGGTGACAGCAAGCTCCATATGTCCAGATGACCTCAGCCAATGGCCTCACATCGATGTTAAAAAGCATGAGGGAGATTGCCGATCCCTGAGGCACCCCACGAGAGTGACCAGGGAGCCGACAATTCCCCACCCAGGCTGACTCGCTGGGCTCGGCCCCTGAGGAAGGAACGGAGCCAGCTCAAGGCTGAACCCCCAATCCTCATCTCCAATAGCCTGCCCAGGAGGATACCATGATCTACGGTATCAAAGGCTGCTGACAAATCAAGAGGGACCAACAAGGTAGAATAACCCCTTGGAGCCCTCCTCAGGAGGTCATCATACAATGCAACCAAGGCAGTCTCAGTCCCATAACACAGCCTAAACCCGGATTGGAAGGGATCCAGGACATGATCTTCCTCCAGGTGCGACTGGAGCCGCTGAAGCGACCCATTCCACCACCTTACTCATGAAGGGAACATTTGCAATCGGGCGGTAATTAGACATATCGTCCGTTGCCAAGCCATATTTCTTAAGAATAGGCTTGACGACAGTCTCCTTCAGCTGACTAGGAAAAATCCTGTCTTTGAAGGAGGCAGTGGCGATCATAGCAGCCCATTCAGGCATGTTCCCTCTGGTGATTTTAATTAGCCATGAACTCAAAGAATGTATCTGTTCAGAGTAGTGAAATCTCAACAGACACACACTTGAATTTTTTGTTTATGAGATCCTCACTGTTCATTCCTATTGACACTATCAAGCATTTATGCTTCAAAAAAAATCAGTCATCTTGCCTGTGGGCTGTCTGCTTTTTTCTTTTTTTATTAACTGCATATAAAACAACAAAACAACAACAAAAATATTAATCTAACAACTTACATTAAAAAAAAACCCTGTGGTCACATACGGACCATGGATTTTGCCATTGTCCGGCCATCAGCATGTGTGTCCTCCAGAGGTTCTAGCAAGTACTGTATTAACATCTGTATGTCTGTTCCCTTATTCACTTGTCTGCTTCTGGGCTCAGTTATATAGCATCTTCCAGCTCTCCTTTACAAAATATCTTGGTTGATCCCGCAGGGCCTCCGAAAGCGTATCTAATTCTGCACCGTCCAATAACTTTTTCAACAGTTCTTTCATTGTTGGTATTTCTTCCTTCTTCCATTTCTGGGCCCATAGCAGCCTGGCTACCAGATAGATAGATAGATAGATAGATAGATAGATAGATAGATAGACAGACAGACAGACAGACAGACAGACAGACAGACACAGACACAGACACACACACACACACACAGAGAGAGAGAGAGAGAGAGGAATATATTTTGTTTTCTTATCAATAATCATTATATTAAATATCTTGTCAGGCTTAAAATACAACTTAACTTGCACAATTTCTTGTACCTCTTCCCAAACCTGTTGCCAGAATTTTTTGGATTTGTCTCTGAGCCATCTTCTAAGGACACAGTTTGCTAACATTACCTATGATGTCTAAAAATCAACTTCAGCGAATGCCTATACAGTATTTTAAAGATAACAGCCATCAAGAGCTCTTCCAATGGAAACCCATAACGTATTATGAACTGATTCTGAATGATCAAACATTTACTGTTTAGATGCCTAAAAACTGCAAAAGCTGAAGTAGATAATGCCTCCTTAACTTTCAGTGCCCATGTAATAATAATAATAATAATAATAATAATAATAATAATAATAATAATAATAATAATAATAATAATAATAATAATAATAATAATAATAAATTACAGGTTGGGGGCATTGACGGTGTGTCTCCCTGGCACGTGGCAGTGAGCTGAGGGATCAGAACGGGGAACTGGCAGCAACCTGTGTCGTGGGGAGGTTCGGTCCCTTGTTTGGGCCCGTCCCCTAAGACTTCCAGATCCTGATCATTTCCTGGAGGCCTTGGGGGGGGGGCTTTCTGAGGGTCTGGCTGATAATCTGGTAGAAGCCCTGGTGGATAGGTGGTATGAGGATGCCGCCCAGGCTGTTGACTGGATCGCCCCCCAAGCGTCTCCTTCATTGTGAAGCTCGCTTCTCACCATGCTTTATGGCTGAGTTGAGAGTGATGAAGCAAGAACGAAGAAGACTGAAGCAGATGGAGAAAGGACCAGTCAGCATTTAATCAGGCTGCTGTTTGTGCTCTGACCAGGCGCCATGATTTTATGCCTCCCTGAAAAGTGGTGTGGTCTCGAACCACTAGGTGGATTTGTTCTGGGTGGTTCAAGACCTCACCAATCCTGTTCAGACTAGGCCTCCTACTGATTTCATTAGCGAGTCATTTGCAGCCTTTTTAGAACTAAAATTGAGGCCATCCGAGCTGGTCTAGACTCTGGTTGTTCTAGTCTCCCCTTGAGTATCCCGAGCGCTGCACCCCCTCGGTCTCCTCATCTGGTTGAGTTTGGGCCTGTTTCGTCAGCTGAGGCCTCCAGGGTGCCGGCCCACTGCAGGCCGGCGGCTGCCCCTTGCCTGTCCTGGCTTATCAAATCTGCCGGAGGGAGCATGCCAGAGTGGGCTTCTATTTCCACTGCATCCTAAAAAAAACCTGGCTTGGCATCGGATAATACCATCCAATCACCAATGTACCTTTTCTGGGCAAGGTGATTGAGAAGGTGGCTGCCGTTCGGCTCCAGTTGTTCCTGAAGGAGGATCACGTCCTGGATCCATTCCAGTCCAGGTTCAGGCCATGTCAGGGGACTGAGAGCACCCTGGTCGCTCTGCAAGATGACCTCGGGGGCTGACAGGGGTTGCTCTACTTTCTTGGTCCTCCTGGATCTGTCAGTGTCCTTTGATACCGTCGGCCATGGTATCTTGCTGGTTTGGTTTTCCAAGGTGGGGATTGGAGGCACAGCTTACAGCTGGCTCCAGTCTTTCCTTGGTGGCCGTTCCCAGCATGTTCAGTTAGGGGTCGAGTTGCCGGCTCCTTGGTTTTTAACATCTACGTGAGGCTGCTGGCTGAGGTCCTTAGGGCATTTAGAGTTTGCTGTCATCAGTATGCTGATGACATGTAGCTCTTTACCACCTCTGCAGTGGAGGCGGTACAGACCCTAGACTCTTGCCTGGATGCAGTCATGGAATGGACCAGGGTTAACAGGCTTAGACTCAAACCTAGAGAAGACTGAGGTTCTGTTCTTTGTGGCGTCCTCTCCTGGGTACAAAGACCCTCTCCCCAGTCTGGGGGTGGTGGTGGTGTTCTACCCTCCAGCTGGTGGATAGAGTTAGGAATCTGGGCATGGTCTTGGATACGGCTGTATCCCTGGAAGCCCATGTGGCAGCCATTTCTAAGTCCGCCTTTTTCTGTATTCAGCAGATAGCCCAGATTCGCCCGTACCTGGACGAAGGTTCCCTGAGAGCAGTTGTGCAGGCGCTTGTGATCTCAAGGATAGACTATTGCAATGCTCTCTACATGGGGTTGCCCTTGACCCTTATTCGGAGACTTCGATGGGCAGCCAGACTGGTGGTTGGTGCAGGCAGATATTGACCGCATCATCCCAGTTCTGGCTCGCTTGCATTGGCTACCTGTTGTGTCCCCAATAAGGTTCAAGGTACTGGTTTTGATTTACAAAACCCTGCATGGTTTGGGACTTGAATACCTGGTGGAGCGGATCTCTCAGATGTCAACTGAGGCCCAACCCACCAGAATGTTGCGGGCATTCTCATTTCAGGTGGCCACGCCCAGGGAGACCCAGAAATCGACCACTCAAAACCAGGCCTTCTCTGTGGCTGGCCCTATGTTATGGAACATCCTTCCATGTGAGAGCCGCCTAGCACAGTCCCTGATGTCCTTTAAAAAAGCACTCAAGACCTTGCTTTTTAGAGAGGCGTTTGGTGACCATCAGGGCTTTTTTTTTTTTTACCTTCCCATCATCTTGTGGAGCAAATTTATTTGTTTTGTTGTTTTATAGCCTTTTTATTGATTGATGTGTTTTGATATATATTTATATACATTTTAATTGTTTGATATTATTGTTAACCGCCCAGAGTTCCCTCGGGAAGACAGGCAGTATAGAAATAAATAAATAAATATTTCCTGTTTCTACTGACTGCATAATGCATTGTGGGAGTGCTTTGAGGATAGCACTCCACCCTGGTATGATTGTAGTTACTCTAGCATAACATTGAATTATGCCTGGATGGCTAAGCAGTAGGATTTTAAACCACAGTATTATTTTCTAAGTCCTCTCAGACTGACTGCTGAATGCATTCTCCTAGGACATGTCCTGTTGTAGATGTAAAATTTGACTGGTTGCTAGTTGTTCACATTCTCTTTCTTCTCCTTTTTGGAGGGTGCCTATGTTCTCCACACATGCTAAAAATTATAGACAGAGACTCTTCTGTTACATCTCTTAGTACTCTTGTATGTAGGTCATCTGATCCCAGACGCTTGAATCTATTTAAGGCAGCTAGATGTTCCTGCACAAGCTCGATACCTATCATTGACAGCAGCTCCCTCCATTCCTCTTTTATGCTACTTGCCCTGGTTTGGACACTGCCTTCTTTCTGGTAACAGACAGATCTGTGTTCATTAATATTCTGCATTTTCTCTGTTACCCGCTAAAATTTCCCTGTTCTACTGATGCAGGTGGATTCATTACTTTCTAATATCATTTTCATGTTTTATTTGTCATGGTGGCCCACAGAAAGGGAAGCAAGTGTCATAAGTATGTTGCAAAGTGAATAAATAATGTGCCCTCGAACTTTTGTCCCTGCTCGTGGAGCTTGGTGCCATGTGGGCACACAACTCCTTCCCGTGGTTCCATCACAACCAAAACAAAAACAGTTGTGATGGTTGTATGGGGGAGGAAAAGTCCGGAGCAGAGGGGAGGGAGGCATGCGTGTGCCTTAGGGGGAACATTATGATAGTGGCAAAGTTTTCTATAAACTGGCCTAAGCTTCCATTGCCTCAGTGAACATATCAAGAACAATAGCAGTCCAGACTGCTTTTCTTTGGCATGTAACTCTTCCATGGATATGTTACTTTGTAACAACTAGCTAGCTTTATCCATTGTTAAAATTTGGATATCAGGGCCTGGTTAGATACATCTTTTTAGCAGTACTCTTTTGGCTTCTGTACACAAGTGACTTCACTCACCCGCACAGGTTAAATTGTAAACAGCCCAGAGAGTGCTTTAAGTGCTATGGGGTGATATAAAAGCAGAACACTTAGCTTCTGCTTTTTACTGAGAAAACAAAGAACAGGCAGGCTGCTTGTAACTGTAGTTCTTCAAATAAACATCTGTGAACTAGCACTACCAGCTTTATTTCCCAAATCAGTGATTGTTTTCACAGAGAACTAAGGGGAATTGGAAGGAACAGTTGGAGACAGTGGAGAGTCTGAGGCTTGCTCCAGAAAAACTGTTGAGCGCTAGAAGGTTCCAGGCACCTTGTGTGTAGACCTAGGGAATCCCATATATATACCTTCAGAAATGAGCGTGCAAATGATCCACAGTTAGAAGTGTTATGTTTATATCCCCAGCAGTTCAATCTGATGAAATGGGTCAGACTTTTACAGTAACAGGAACTCTCATCTTGTAGAGCTCTACAGCGCAGCATGTGCTAATGGTTGCTTTAAGGGTCATCTGGCATGCCTCTGGAATGGGGCTGGGTGTGGACAGAATGAGGCTTCCTATTCAATCCATTACATTTTTGGGGTAATTTCAGAAGAGCAGACATCTGTTCTGGTTTTACTGAAACCAAACATTCTCCCAAGTTTAGCACATTAAACCCACTATGTGTTCCATATTGTAAAAAAATCATGAAAACATTAGAAGAAAAGTGCTAAGATATTAAGGTATGCATTAGATCTTATTTCTGACTTATCTATTTTTCCTCATCTTTCTAAGGAGATCTATCTGAGTTTGAGAGTTGGCTTGGAGAAATACCATGAAAATCTGGCAAGGATTGTGGACAGCTACAGATCTGCAACAGAAAAGAAGATTTCTGAATTAGTCAGACTGTTTTAGCTTAATTTCTACAGTGGATTTATTTATACTTTAAAAAAATGCTGTTTCCTAGTATATTTATGGTGAGGGACACAATTTAAGCATCCCTTTGCCTGTGGGGAGAGAAGTCAGGCCTGTGTAATGTTGGATGTAGTTGATAATTCCTGTTAGGTGCAGAACTTGGTTCGTTCTATAGGCAATGTGTTTCCTCTTCCTCATGATTTTCCCATCCTAAAAAGTGTGGATTAAACTGTTGGCTATAACAGTGTTAGAATGCAGAGATCTTCAGTGCAGAAAAGTCTTTGAGTGGAATATTTTTTTCCAGGTTTCCTTTTCTAAAGCAGTAAAGTGGCCTTCGCAGCTGCTACCCTCCCTAGCCACCATAGACAATTGTGAGTGTCAGTAGTAGTAGATGGTTCAACATCTTGAGAGCGACATTCTCCATCTGATATCAGAAAGGGCTGAGCTACAGCAAGCAAGCAGTGTTCTTTGGATGGGAGGATACAAGCAGAATTTTACTTCAGTAGTGTACAAAGAGCTCTAACTGGTGAACGTAAATACAAAAAACCAAAATACGCCTCCATGTATTTGTGTTATTAAGGGTTGTTGTGTCTCTAAACTCTTTTTCCCCTCTTGCTTTGTACAATAAAAGATCTGAAAACATGAAGACTGCCAATTTCCTTTATTGGAGCACAATGCAGGGGTACCCCGGTTTACATATGCCTCAGTTTACAAAGTTTTTGGTTTATGAAAGGAAAATCCATAGGAAATACGATGCCTCAATTAACGGAAAATTGGTATGGGAAAACCTAGGTTATGTTTTTTCATAAGGCATTGTGAAAAAATATACCCAGGATGCATTGAGCCCCCATAGTTTGTGGGTAGCATGTGGTGTTGAGTGTGGAGGTGTTGGAGCGGCTTTTGCATTGAGTTTTGAAGCCATTCTGGAAATTTCTTGCAGCGTTTTTTGGACTTTTTCAAACTTTGGGTGCATTTCTCAAGCAGTGGAAAGGTAGAGAGCTGAGCTTTGTCGTTTTCATGCCTTTTACTGTGTATTCTGCATTATAGGGGGAGGGTTCTGCTCTGCAGGAACATAAGAACATAAAAAGAGCCATGCTGGATTAGGCCAAGGGCCCATCTAGTCCAGTTTCCTGTATCTCACAGCAGCCCCGCCAAATGCCTCTGGGTGCACATGAGACTAGATATCAGTCTCCTGATACCGCTCCCCTACAGCTGGCCTTTTACACATCCCCATCATGGTTTGTAACCTGTGACTGAATTTTCCTCCAGGAATCTCTCTAAACCGCTTTTGAAGGCATCTAGGCCAGATGGCATCCCCACATCCTGTGGCAGGGAGTTCCACAGACGTAACGACACACTGGGTAATGAAGTGTTTTCTTTTGTCTGTTCTCAATCTCCCAACCATCAATTTGAGTGGAGGTCCCCTAGATCTGGTATTTTGTGTGAGAGAGAACGGTGTCCCTCTATTCACTTTATCCATGTCCTGCACTATTTTGTATGTCTCAATCATATCCCCCCCTCAGGCACCTTTTTTCCAGACTAAAGAGCCCCCAATTGCTGTAGCCTTTCCTCATAAGGGAGGTCCCACAGCCAAGTAATCATTTTAGTCATTCTCTTCTGCACCTTTTTCAGTTCAACTACGTCTTTATTCAGTCTGGAATATCTTATAAATGGGGCACATTTCTACTTCTGTGTCCCAGTTGATCAGTGAGGCTACAAAATAAAACAGGCTGAACTATGCTTTCATCATTGTAAGGCTAATTACACTGGTGACAATGAGGCCTGTAATAAGACTTCCTGGGGTAGGAACTGGCAAGCCACCCCAGTATCCCTGCCAAGAACATCCCATGGACAGAAACAAAAGGCTAAAAGATATGACGCTGGAAGATGAGCCCCTCAGGTCGGAAGGTGTCCAACATGCTACTGAGGAAGAGCGGAGGACAAGTACAAGTAGCTCCAGAGCTAATGAAGTGGCTGGGCCAAAGCCGAAAGGACGCTCAGCTGCAGATGTGCCTGGAAGAGAAAGGAAAGTCCAATGTTGCAAAGAAATATACTGCATAGGAACCTGGAATGTGAGATCTATGAACCAGGGTAAGCTGGATGTGGTCAAACGTGAGATGGAAAGAATAAATATTGACATCCTGGGCATCAGTGAACTTAAATGGACAGGAATGGGTGAATTCAGTTCAGATGACTATCACATCTACTGCTGTGGGCAAGAATTCCATAGAAGAAATGGAGTAGCCCTCATAGTCAACAATAGAGTGAGAAAAGCAAAACCAAAGATGGAGGAGCTCTATCCAGTCAGCAAAAACAAGACCTGGTGCTGACTGTGGCTCAGATCATCAGCTTCTTATTTCAAAATTCAAACTTAAACTGACTGGGCCAGTCAGGTATAATCTAAGTCATATCCCTTATGAATATACAGTGGAAGTGAAGAATAGATTTAAGGAACTAGATTTGGTGGACAGAACATCTGAAGAACTGTGGATGGTACAGGAGGCTACAATGAAAAGTATTCC
Source organism: Phrynocephalus forsythii (assembly GCA_029282475.1). Lineage (NCBI taxonomy): Eukaryota > Metazoa > Chordata > Lepidosauria > Squamata > Agamidae > Phrynocephalus > Phrynocephalus forsythii. The sequence continues at coordinate 2,400,165 of JAPFRF010000003.1, read as the reverse complement.
AAAGAAAAGAAAATGCAAGAAAGCAAAGTGGTTGTCCAACGTGGCCCTACAAATAGCAGAGGAGAGAAGGGACGCAAAATACAAGGGAGAAAGGGAAAGATGCAGAAAATTGAATGCAGACTTCCAAAGAATAGCGAGGAGAGACAGGACGGCCTTCTTGAATGAACAGTGCAAAGAAATAGAGGAAAACAACAGAAAAGGAAAAAAACAGATCTATTCAAGAAAATTGGAGATATTAAAGGGGCATTTCGTGCAAAGATGTATATGATAAAGGACAAAAATGGTAGGGACCTAACTGAAGCAAAAGAGATCAAGAAGAGATGGCAAGAATATACAGAAAAAAATTTTATCAGAAAGATCTGGATGTCCCTGATAACCAAGATAGCGTAGTTGCTGACCTGGAGCCAGACATCCTGGAAAGTGAAGTCAAGTGGGCCTTAGAAAGCATTGCAAACAACAAGGCCAGTGGAGGTGACGGCATTCCAATTGAACTCTTTAAAATCTTAAAAGAGGATGCTGTAAAGGTGCTGCATACGATATGCCAGCAAATTTGGAAAACCCAGCAGTGGCCAGAGGACTGGAAAAGATCAGTCTACATCCCAATCCGATAGAAAGGAAACGCCAAAGAATGCTCCAACTATCGCACAATTGCACTCATTTCACACACTAGCAAGGTTATGCTCAAAATTCTACGATGCAGGCTTCAGCAGTACGTGGAAAGAGAACTTCCAGAAGTGCAAGCTGGATTTCGAAGGGGCAGAGTAACCAGAGATCAAATCGCCAACATGTGCTGGATTATGGAGAAAGTCAGAGAGTTCCAGAAAAACATCTACTTCTGCTTCATCGACTATGCCAAAGCCTTTGACTGTGTGGACCACAACAAACTATGGCAAGTGCTTAAAGGAATGGGACTGCCTGACCACCTTATCTGTCTCCTAGGAAATCTATATGTGGGACAAGCAGCAATCGTCAGAACAGGATATGGAACAACTGACTGGTTTCAAATTGGGAAAGGACTACAACAAGGGTGTATACTGTCACCTTGCCTATTTAACTTATATGCAGAGTACATCATGCGAAAGGCAGGTCTGGGTGAATCACAAGCTGGAATTAAGATTGCCGGAAGAAATCTCAACAACCTCAGATACGCAGATGATACCACTCTGATAGCCGAAAGTGAGGAGGAATTAAAGAACCTCCTAATGAGGGTGAAAGAGGAGAGTGGAAAAAATGGGCTGAAGCTCAACATCAAAAAAACTAAGATCATGACCACCGGTCCCATCACCTCCTGGCAAATAGAAGGGGAAGAAATGGAGGCAATGACAGAGTTTATTTTCTTGGGTTCCTTGATCACTGCAGATGGCGACTGCAGCAACGAAATAAAAAGACACCTGCTTCTTGGGAGGAAAGCAATGGCAAACCTAGATAGCATCCTAAAGAGCAGAGACATCACTTTGCCAACTAAGGTCAGGATAGTCAAAGCTATGGTTTTTCCAGTAGTGATGTATGGAAGTGAAAGCTGGACTATAAAGAAGGCTGATCACTGCAGAATTTATGCTTTTGAGCTGTGGTGCTGGAGGAGAGTCTTGAGAGTCCCCTGGACTGCAAGGAGATCAAACCTATCCATCCTGAAAGAAATCAACCCTGAATGTTCACTGGAAGGACAGATTTTGAAGCTGAGGCTACAGTACTTTGGCCACCTCATGAGGAGAGAGGACTCCTTAGAAAAGACCCTGATGTTGGGAAAGATTGAAGGCAAAAGGAAAAGAGGACGACAGAGAATGAGATGGTTGGACAGTGTCATCGAAGCAACCAATATGGATTTGACCAAACTCCAGGAGGCAGTGGAAGACAGGAAGGCCTGGCGTGCTCTGGTCCATGGGGTCACGAAGAGTCAGACACAACTGAACGACTGAACAACAACAAAGTTCCTGCATTCCAAGACATACTCAATGTGCAGTCCAGATTTAATTATGTGCAGCTGAACTGTTTGCAAGAAACTGGCATATTCTTTCCAAAATGCTACACAGCTCCATCTTGAAATTGCAAGAAATGCTGGGCAGCAGAGAGCTGACTGAGATGAGCTGTGGTATGTGAGGAAGCAGAGGTGCCTGGAGGTCAGAAAGACACATCAAGAAGCAGAGATCCTCAGCCTGTGGAAGTAAGTTTTTTCTACAAAGGGGAAGGACATCCTTATGATCAGCCATCCACTCACTCACCTTGATAGAAAGGATCTTAAAGTCATTCTCTTGAACTCCCTGCTCCCTCTGGTGGTGAGGAGAATCCAGTAATTTAGTCTAAGTTCCTGTCCCTAGGAACTAAGGATAGCAGTCTCTTTTCAAAATAACTTCAGTCATCAGCATTGGATATTTTGGTACCAGTGCAAATCCTGTTTCTGAGATGGCTTCTTGCAAATAACATTTCATTATTTTCATTAACTTTTTATACCACTTCATTAGTGCAACACTCTATTCAGGGAAGTTCATAACCAGAATAACAAATCAGTAACAAACGTGAAAAATTATGAAATGAAAGCCATCAAATATAATATGAGAGCAAAAACAGGCACACCACCAGGAAGGTCATTGTGGATGGTCTCCCTGAAGAACAGTGTTGTAAGCTGCCTTCCAAGTGTTAGCAGGGAGAGGAGCAGAGTGTCAATGCCGCTACAAAGAAGGCCTGGCTCCTTGCAAAAGACTTCCAGGCCTCTGTTGCAGTGGCGACACCAAGGAGTGTAGCAGATGACATTGGGAAGGGGCACTCCAACAAATACCAAGGCCCCAAATTGAAGGGCTTTATATGAGAGTGTCAGAATATTGAACCTAATCAATACACAACAGGTAACCAGTGAAGACAAGCTAACATGAGTGATGTCAAATTTGCTCACAAACGAGCCACCTGTCTGGTCAACACATTCTGAACACCCTATCTGAGTAAGCTTCAGGGAAATCCCACATAGAAAGCATTACAGCAGTCAATCAGGGAGATGACCAGTGATTGCACAAATGTCCTGAAAGCTCTCTTCTAGGTAGTGGTGGAGTTGGGCAATCAGCTTCAGCCATTTAAATGCAGATCTGGACATGGCTGCAATCTCAGATAAGAACTGGGTCCCTAAATGGGATGGCAGCGCCATCCAATCTAGGGATGATTCCCCTCACAACCTCAGAGGGCAGCAAAATCTCAGTCTTGTTCAGTTCCAGCTTGAGCCTATTAGCCTTGGTCTGCTCCCAAGACCAAATCCAGGAGCATCTGGACAACATCCACTCTAGAGGTAGTTGATGAATGTATTCTGATGAATGTATCGGTATCCTGTATGAATGTATCATCAGAATACTGATGATACATTCCATATCTCCTGATGACCCCTCCCAGTGGCTTAACACTGATGTTAAACAGTATGGGGGATATTGACAATGCCTGGGCCGTCCCATAATTAAGGGTCTCTGGGGCCAGCAGCTCATCCCCAAGCTGGATTCTCTGGATTCAGCCTTTCAAAAAGGATCAGAGCCAGTTCAATGCTGGACACCTGATTCCCAACATCCAAGAGCCTAACCAGGATGAGACTGTAGTCAGTGCTATCAAAAACTAGGGAGAGATCAAGGAGAATCAGCAAGGCAATTTTCCTCCAGGTACATATGTCCAGGTCCGTTTAGCCACCACGTGCTCGATCATCTTGCTGATGATGAGTATGTTGGTAATTGGATGAAAGTTGTTAAGGCGGTCCATCCCCAGATGTGGATGGCTTCCGTTTTGGATTTTAGAAAGGCTGCAAATTGATCACTGCTGAAATCACCAAGATGAGGATGTTGTTCACCAAGGTTGGTGAAGTTGCAAACAACCCAGAAAAGTCCAGTTTTTGGTTTGTGGACTCACCAGTAATCTTCTTATCAAAAGCCTTTTCCACTGATTTTAAGGCAATTGTGTACTTCCTTATCATGGTTCTAATAGGATCCAAATTTTGGTCCAATTGATCTTTCCTCCACTGGCTCTCTAGCTGTCTCCTAGCTAACTTCATGGTTCAGAACTCCTTAGTATGCCATGGACTAGGCCCAGCTCTGAGACAAAGAGGGCATTTGGGAGCAATTGTGTCAACCATCTGCTCTCCCATCATTGATGAGATCATGAGTAAAATGGTATTTATTAGTAATAACTTGGCATTCATCAGCAGAAGGGTTGGATAGGAGAGCCTGTGCAACTGGTAGCCAAGTCCTTGTCAGGGGACAGAGAGATCAAAGCCCATGGTACCAACTACAAATATCTGACCTGAGTTGTGTAACAGGAAGCAGTGCCCTGCCACCGCCACCACCACCACCACCAGAGTGTACTTTCTCCAACCCGACCCCACCTGGATGTCACTGAAATCCACTGTGCACGCTGCACAGGGAGAAAAAACCACAGGCTGCACCATGGGATGTTATTGCGTTTTTTACAGGGAAAAGTAAAAGTGTTTTTGCATTACTTACCAGAATAATATAAAGCATTTAGCCTCTCTTTTCAAGCAGATGCCAATAGACTGGCAGGCATCTAATTAATTCAGCAAGACACATAGCATGTGTGTCTCTAAAACAATCTCAGGTGCTATTGTCCTCCATCGCTATGCCTGACTTAGGACTGCTAATACAGCTGAAGATTCTCAGCCAATTGGCAGATGGAGAGGGTCTGTTCAATGCTAAGGCAGATGAGTTAATTAATTATCACTTAAAAGACATGTATTACAGCTAGAGAGATGGGTTTTACTTCTCTGGCTCATTCCCAGCAAAATCGAGCCAATCTGAGGTAGGGAGATCAGACACCAATTCTACACAAAATTTCCATCTCCTGGTTCCAGAATGAGACCGCCTTGTACATCATCAATGCACTTTCACCAGGGTTCCCTCTAAAGAGCATGTGCACATGCACATGTCTCTGCCTCTACTCATGACAGAACCCATGTGAGTGAAGAGTCGCACATGTGCAGGGGAGTAAAATTGCACATGTGAGGAATAGAGCTCCACCCAATGGGGCTAAAAATTTAAGGAGATGTTGACTTTCATCATTCAAACTTCTTTGGTAGTCGGACAATACATCTAGTCACAGACAACAGGGCCACCATGTACTGTATCAACCAACAGTGCAGTATGTGTTCATCCGTACTGCTCAGCCTGCTGACTCACTATTTCTGAAACTAGTACATTTGACAAGAGATCTTCCTGTAGGCAACGCATTCAGCAGTGTCTCCGAACTTCCTAGTGTATTTGCTGAGCTTAACCGCTTCCTTCATGCACAAGTGGGAGCTCCATTGAAAGATTTGCCATTTACCAATGAGAAAAAAGGGGCTACCATCTATTAATGGTTTCACGTTGGCCAGCAATATGTAATGTCATGTCTGTAGCAGGTTAGGTCTTGCACAAAATTTGGAAGAGGGTGTCTTTCCAGTCCCTTGGAATAAAGGCTATATGTGTTCCCTTATTTTCCAGGGATACCCTAAAGTCACAGTTCTTCTCCATCGTGACCAAGCACAAGCAATCCTGATTATCCCCTGGTAGTCGCGATTTCCAGCACTTCTTCAGCTGCCAAGATTTTATTTCTTCCACCTATCAACATTGTCAGACATTGTTTCTCAATGCAAGGGATAGATCTGCCATCTAGACCTCCACATTCTGTGCATGACTGCATGGGGACTCAGGAGAATCTGCTTGTAATCCTTATTTCACTTCATTTTTTTGACATTTCAGAAGCCTTCAAAAGTATCTTGCCAACACAAATGATTATTCTAACTTGCCTTTGCGAGAGAGAATAATTTGTTGCCAGATGCAACATATTCTTCAGTCTACTCAAAAAACATGACTTGAAATTCTCTGCTTGGAAACCGCCTCATCTAAACTGTGATTTACAAGCAAATTCCAGCATTCTGCTGAGAAATCTATGCTTTAATCACAATGCGAATTCCTGGGTTCTTTTAACAAAAAAGGAATTCTTCGAAGGCAAAGTAAATTATAAGGAAGTTTTATTTCCAAATAGAATGACAAATTAAAATAGATTTAAAATGCAAGCATATTTTCCCTAAAAAAAAAAAAAAACACTGTTCTAAGTAATCTGTCCTAATTCTTTTCTGAAGTCCATGGCTATTCTAAATAATTGTAAACTCTATCTTAACAAGGAATCATCTTGAAACAATGCAATGCCAGGCAAGGAAGAATAATAATGGAGATTCTTCTCTCTGTGTCCTGAAAAGGACTTCTTGCTATCCCATCCATGTGATCCTGAAATGCATCAGATTCCATGCTTCCAGAAAACTATATTTTGACTAACACATTCCATAGATAAAGTCTACTGCAGAGTGAAATCTATGCTGCTAATATGAGACTAAGAAAATGACTTCATGTCCCATCATCCCTAATTTCCTTACATCCTCCATTAAAATTTCCTAGTTGCTATTTCTGCCTCTTGACTAATACGCCCTGTGGACACTCTCTTGTCAAGGACTCTCTTGTTTGGGGATTTCTTCATAGTCTGAGAAATGTGCTCCCAGACATGCTCCTGCCTCTCCTGTCCAAATTGTTTTCTGCCATTTTGTCACAACTCACCAAAAAGTTATTTTGAGTTATTTGCTGTCTGAGATCTTATTTATTTATTTAAAGCATTTATATGCACCCTTTCTCCAAAAGGATTCAAGGCAGGTTACAGTATGAAAATAATTGCTGCCATATGAAACAGCCTTCCTATTAACAATAACGTTTGCTAAATAGGTGACTGGATGCATCCCTTTCCTTTCTGTTTGGATAAGTTCATTCTTCTGACATTCCACAGAAGTAAAAAGGGGATTGAGCCATGTGACCAGAAAAACAAATGCAAAACTAGGCTAGATGATACATTTATAGGTCACCAATAAAACAAAAAATGCAAGCTGAGCTTTCAATGGCTAGCCATCTTTATCAAAGCATAGTTTTATTAGTGACCTATAAAGGTATCACCTAGCCTAGTTCTTCAGACATATTTTTTTTTGGCTGAAGATAGTTTCCTTATTTACCCAAGATATTGTCTTGCCTTTTTTCCATCCAGAATCTTCTCCCCCTCTAGAATGCACTTTGCACATTTTGGATTTATTTATTTTTTGAACTCCATTGCAGGATCCAGTTATCTACCTGCGTCTTTGTGTGTTATGCTTGAAGTTGTGAAGATGCTGCAGTTTCCACACAATATTTTACCCACTGCATAATGAGTTGCCAGAATTTGTCCATTGTCTGCCCTGAAAAATCATTCAAGAGCCTTTGCAACTCTTGCTGCCAGTTTCTGGGATATCATGCCATCCAATATTTGACCATCTGTCGGAAATATTGTGAAGGGGTTCCTGCATGGCAGGGGGTTGGACTAGATGGCCCTTGAGGTCTCTTCCAACTCTATTATTCTATGAATATTTGTTGAGCAGCTATGCAGTCACAGGCCCTGGCATTTCTTGCCACTGTGTTTGGAAACCCAGTTTCAACTTGACTCTTCATTTGGCAGTCAATTCTTTCTCCACTTCTGTACGGACATCATTCACTCAGGCAGTTTAGCTTTTCAGTCTCCCATTAGTGTGAGACAGATAGACCATAAAGACGAACGATGGTTTGCTTCAGTAACTGTTTTTTTCAAGTGGTCACCTGTGAACTTCCATGACCGCTCGAACAACCACTCTAGAATTGATTACTGCGATGCTCTCTACAGGGGGCTGCCTTTGAACACAATACGGAACCTACAGCAGGTGTAAAATGAAGGAGTCATGCTTGTGTTGGAAGTATGGAAATACAACCATGGCTACCTGATTCTGTCATCATTGATGGCTTCCTCTTTTCTTCCATGCCAAATTCAAAGTGCTAATGCTAACTTATTAACCCTTAAGAGTTTGGGACCTTGCTTCTCCTGTTGGAGCAGCTTTCCCTAAGACTGTCTACCTGAAATATCCTGTTTTCCCAGGCTTCACAATGACACATGGTCCATCCAAAGAAAAGTCTAGAAATCTACCACCAGGATATGGGGCTTTTGGGTAGTGGCTGTGAAGTTGTGAAATGTATTGCCTGTCAATATGCACCAGGTTCCCTCATCCTTGATCTTCTGGAAATGAGTACAATCCCAGCTTTTAAAGGAGGCCTTCAGAAATATCCTCCCCCTATGATATTCTCACTCTCCCATGTGCATTTGTATTTGTTTGCTGTGGCCTTTGCCAGAGCCTTTCTTTTCCCTATTGTTTTTAAAACTTTGGTGTTCTCTGTCGGTCACTGGGTACATGAGTGGTTTAAGTGTTTATTTGTTGCTAACCACCCAGAGTAGTGGCTTGCTTCTAGAATGTCCTGCAAGCAAGCAAGCAAGCAAACACCATCTTTCAACATATACAATGGGTTTTCAACTGCAAACATCTATTTAATGACCTCCAAAATACAGCCTTCAAAAATAATCTGATTCCTGTTTTTTCTTCATGTCTAAACTTTCTGTGACTCTTCCTTTGCCTTCTATGTCGACCTTAACCCCTTTCATCAGTTACCAGCTTTCCTCTCATTCCTCTCTGTTATATAGCAGGAACCGTGACTGACTATGCCAGCTGGAAATATTTACCTAATTCTTTGCAATTATATAAATCTGGAACTAAATTTACACCACTATTACATTTGATTTATCCCCCCATCCTCTAGGCTCCATATAAATGATCAGGAGTCTAACAAGTTCCAGGTGTGGATATGAATTAAACAGGGGTGACTTTCCACCCGTTATTCACCCTCACTTTTAACTTCACATATAAGGGAAAGGGAAAATATCCAGGGGAATTTTAATAGAAACTCAACTCATGTCATCAGTTTATATATGCTGATGATGTGATATTGATGTTAAGGAATCTTATAGAAGCCATTCTTCATATATTAGAAGAATTAGAAGAATTCTGAGACTTGCAGAACTCCACGTGAATTTTAGGTCATTGGATTTCAATTTTGGAGTTAAAATAATCTCTCCAGCTTTGCTGGCGATCTTCATAGATAGAATTATGTACTTCTTTCAAAGTGATGGTGCACTTATAGGTCTTTTATTTCACTGGAGCATAGACTCACCATTTTGAAAATATCTACATTTTATCTGCAGTGCAGCTTTTGTCTATACTACCTGTCATTTTTCTTCGGGGGGTTTTCATTTTATTTGCAAAATATAGCACAAGTACTTTTTCTAAGCAGTAATTTTTATTTGTATAGTATTTTCATTTTTAAAATGGCTTCAGTTCCATTATCTTAGTAGGTCTAGTGGAATTTTCTCCTTACATTTGTATTTTTAGTTCAGGACATGCATGCTTGTCATGTTTTCTGTTAAATAATAAATGCCACTGACTTTCTAAAACAAAGTATTTAGAGCCTGTCCATTCAGCTATTTTACTAGCTGCAGTACTGTCAACTTTTAATATGTTACCTCAGATTAGGGATATCTTTCTTCAACATTCAGATTCTTTAAACTTCGACTTCTTTTCATTCCATCTATGAAGAAAAATGCACAATTTGTTAAAATTCTTCAAAGTCAACGGAAAAGAAATTATATTAATGTGTACAGTACATATAATTTCTATGTAGGTACAGCCATTTCTGGCATGGATGGAACCATGTTGTTACCACCTGCTATATAGGTAGTGAATGTGGAGAAGACGATTGGTATAAAGAAAAGAGAAAAAGGTGGGGGAAGACAGAAGGGTTCAGCACTGCCATGAACCCCTTTTTGGATTTTATAGCTTGAAAACAAGAGGGGCTTGGATTGGGATGGATCCTGAGGCTATAGTGCCCCACCCCTGCCTAAACTAAACTAAATTAGGGTTAAATTTTGACTCCACCATGAATTGGTAGCAGGATCTAGGCAAGCTGCAACATTTTGGCTATCTAGAATATGGGGGGGGGATCCTACCTACCTTATGAAGCTATTGTAATTGTACCACAAAATGTAAAATTATGTGTAAATGGTAAACACAGTCACCATAGCTACCATGTCTTCCAGGCTGGTTCTGAGGAGTCAGGCTCCTATTGGAGTTTCAGTTTATGTGAAGTACTCAGCTGCTTCTATGCATGTCATGATATTATTTTGGAGTGTCAAACAACTGCTGTAGACTTTTTCATAATTTAGCCTTATTATCTAGAATAAAGAAACATGCCTGTAAGAAAGGGATTGTGTGTTTATCCACTGGGTGACACTGTTGCACAGTGGAATGCACATTGCTAACGCTCAGTGAATATTTCTCCTCATAGCCCTGTCAGAACAAAGATGTACGTCTGCCTCTTGACAACCCTCAGAAAGTAGCTTTGAACACAGCTGTAACTTCATGTCACAAATGTTACTCTAAAAATAAGACACACACATTCCCGTTGCCTATAAATCATATCATACAAAAGGTTTTTAGTTAAATGCCTGTGGGCAATTTGCTCTCTTATGCTGCAGAACAAACCAAGGAAGCAAGGAAGCAAGCTTTGAATGGCTATTTGGATTGTTCCCTAATGGTCAAAAGAAGCCAGGGCAAAATGTCAAGCGATTTCAGCGTGTATATTCAACAAAATCTGCTAAACTATTAGGTCTACTTGAATCATTATGTTATTTCATTCTGAGAGGTTACAACTTACCTTCTTATGTTAAAATGCCTGTGAAGATTCTCAATCACCCAGGAACTTGAGAACAGACAAAAGAAAATACTTCTTCACCCAGCGTGTTGTAATTCTGTGGAACTCCCTGCCACAGAATGTGGTGATGGCACCTGGCTTGGATGCCTTAAAAAGGGGATTGGATAGATTCCTGAAGGAAAAGTCCATCACAGGTTACAAGCCGTGATGATGATGTGTAATCTTCAGGCTTAAAAAAAAAACCCAGGGTACTCCAAAGGCCAGATGCAGGGGAGTGGTATCAGGAGACAGATATCTAGTCTCGTGCGCTCCAGATGCATCTGGTGGGGCCGCTGTGAGATACAGGAAACTGGACTAGATGGGCCCTTGGCCTGATCCAGCAGGGCTCTTCTTATGTTCTTATATTCTTCAAGTGAAGCTAAACCCAAACCACCCCAAAGACCCGACACCAAAAGCACAAGAGGAGCAATATAGCATGTGCGTTCCAGTGCAGTAAGGAGTGTGCAGACCTCTATATTGGAGAAACGAAAGAGCCATTAAACAGGAGGATGGCCCAGCAATGAGCCTACGACCAGAACCAGCAATGTACGCTTGAAGGACAAAGGACATTCATTCAGAGATGAGGATGTTCACATATTAGACAAAGACACATCCTGTTCCTGGAATTGCTATCTCCAGAATGTTTGCCTCTGATTCTAGGATGCTATTCAGCCATCTTGACTTATAGCTTCTGATGGCTTATACCCTCCATGAATTTGTCTAATGAGCTCCTCAAACTCTCCTGGAGAGCTCCATCCAATCAGCTTCATTGGATGATCCTTGATTCTGATATGATAAAAGAAGAAAAAACACTCTCCACACCATGAGCCATTTTAAAAAAAGTTTTAAAATATTTTTCCTCAGAGAACTTGCTGCTGTCTCTAAAGCCTTTTGTTGCCCTTCTCTTTATCTTTCACAATATCATTTTTGAGAACTATCAACTAGAGCGGCAGTATATATGCTATACTTGGATTGTAGATTTGAGCAAAGCAGAGATTAAGATTCACCAGATCTCGCCACAGGTTGCATCCTACCATGTCCCACAGAAATTAGGCTACACAGTGGCAAATGGAAATGGGGAAATCTACTAGTGATTTCTCAGAAGAACATTTCCCTAGTAAAATAAGTAAATGCCTTCTTTAGCGGAGAACTACATTTTGTTGAATCCTCACATGTAGCTGAGTTCTGATATAAAATAAATTTCATTTTCATCATTTTACATTACTCCTTTCTCCCACCTGCTGGACACCATGCTATTTCACTGAGTATACCACAGCTTTTTTGTTTGAAACAGTCATCTTACATTTATCACTTTTCCCAATTTGTTTTTCTCTAGTTTGGACTATTTCTTTGGTAATCTTCCCAACTACTTGCTAAAGTATAATTAAGTGTCATCAGCAAACATGGCTCTCACTTCTCTTTTCAACCTTAATTTTAGATAATTGAAAGAGAAGTTCAAAAGCACAGGTCTCAATATGATTTTGGTGGCCTTTTTTTCTTATAGACCCCCTAGAAAAGATTGGTATGTTTATTTCTACTTGCTGCTTTTTATTCCTTAACCACTTAGTCATTGGTTCATCCATCTTCCCTAGGCATGACAGCTAAGTCTCTTCAGGAATATTTGTCAAGCGTCTTTTGTACAGTGAATCCAAGGAAATGATATCTACCCAATTCCCCCTTTGCTGTGCTTGCTCACACTATGAAAAGGCTCTGAATCGAAGATGTAAAATTCATTTGTTTTCTTTTTTCAACTCCAATTCCCAGAATTCTTGAAGAATTTTGCAACATGAGACAGATATACTAAAAATACTATATTGCATATATTTTGTAGCATTGTAGTTTAACCTATTTTATTGGAGGCAATGCTGTTTGTCTGGAGGAGTTTCAGTGGGTAAGGTGGACCACTGCCCTCCCTTAGGACATGGGAGCTTTTTAAGTTTTATGTCACCTCCCCAATTATTTTATATTCCCTTGTAGTTCTGGAAAAATCTCCTGGCCTGTTCATTGAAATAAGAACACCCTCTATCCAAAGGATATACATATTTCCAAGCTTTATTTCAATGGGTTTTAAGTAAATTGTTTCTTTAAGACCATATGGCATATCTATAATTAATTAAATCTCTCCACAACAGCACAAGATGGTGTAGCTTTTCTGAAAAGGTATGTGTAATTTGCCAATGTGGTATTTGGCAATGCATGCCCCCAAAATCATTTCCTTTATTTTCCAGAGAATAGGAATGAGAAGCAATCTCATTTTAATTATATCTCTTTATTGCTAACAAAGGAATGATTTATGCAATTAAATTAACTGTCTAGAAAATTATTCTCAGCTGGGCTGTCCTAATTCTTTGCTCTCTGAATTGCAGGCTCTCACATTTCTCTATAGAGATTAATTTTTTTGATATGCAAACAATGCTCCTTGTGTTCAACTGGAATACTTTTTGAAAATTCAGCTTTCTTTTTCTTCATACAAATGACATGAGTAATATTTATGAATTGCTGGTCAGGAGAATATTTTCTTTTAAATCTCATTGTGACCCTTTGAAGTCATTTTATCCATTGTCAAAGAACAGGAACAATTTACAAGGACTCAGAAGATGCAGCTTGGTAGAGCAGAGGATATTAGCCATTGGATGGGAAAAGGCAGTTTTTTTCTACGTCCAGAATTCAAGCACCCACTGCCTGTATGGTTTGTCATCTGCCCTTGCCTCAAACTTTCTTTTAAGTTTCATCCAAGGTAGAACTTCTACCTTGGATGAAACTTCTGTTGTTTGTTTGTTTTTATTTTATTTTTATTTTTAAAAAATTTTATTATAAAATTAACAAACATACAAACATACAATAAACAATAATACCATCAAACCCTACAAAGTGCACCCCCGCCGCCAGAACTATCCAGTGTTCTTGAATCTTCTCTTCCTTCTTCATCTTTTTTTTTTCCTAGTTGGCTTCTTAAGGTCCTTTTCTCCAGAACTGTGTTGGATTATACGTCGGTTGTATCCCTTTCCCTTTTAGTAGTACATAATCTATAAATTTCCCCCAAATATCATAAAAATATCCTTTCTCATTTCCCCTCGCAAAACTTATATTGCAGGACAATTTATCATTTAAAGCTATATCCCACACTTCCTTATACCAGTCAGCAATTTTAAAATCTAATTTCAGTTTCCAATTTTTAGCTATAATCAGTCTTGCTGCTGTCATACGATTTGCAATTAATTCTTTTGTTTTCATATCATATTCATTAATAGTAATGATAACAATGCAATTTCCGGTTCACATTTAATATCAGTTTGTAGTATTTCTCTTGTCTCACCGAAAATCTGTTGCCAAAACTTTTGAACTATTTTACATTCCCACCAAAGATGAATATAGGTGCCTATCTTTTTTTCACATTTCCAGCAGAGCTTAGAATATCTTGGGTTTATTCTATTCAGTCTGACTGGTGTCATATACCATCTTAAAACTAGTTTAAAGTAATTTTCTTTTATTCTAACTGATAATGATCGTAAAATCCTCAAATTCCAAATTCTTTTCCATTCGTCTTTATTTCTTTATCTATGTCTTGTTTCCAAACCTCTCTTATTGTGCCTAGCTCCCTTTCCTCAAGTGAATCCTGGATTATTTTATATATTTTACCTACTGCTCCTTTCCCTGTATTTCCTTTCTGTGGTTCATATGTTAACAAGAATTGCTCAAACTTTGTATATTCTCTGAGTTGTATATTTCTCCTTGTCCATTCTTTCATCCAACTGTCTAATTGGGCATAATTCAAGATAAATCCTTGGCTTGCAGTATGCGCTTAATTTCCTGCTTTGTTCTCATCTTTTTAATCCACTCTTTTAATCTTGCCACTTTCATTATTTTAAATAATTCTCCATATTTCTTCATATTCGTGGGGAAATTTATCTGATCTATCACCAAACCGAGAGGAAATCCTTCCGGTGCCAGTTTCCTTCCATACTTTTTCCAAGTGGTTAATAGGGAACTCAGGAGTGGGTTTTTAATTGGATATCTTTTTGGGGGGAAACTGAACAAGTATTTATTTATATCTCCATTTAACTCATCTGATTCAAGTTCCCACCATTTAACTCATCTGATTCAAGTTCCCACCATATTAATTTTTCGGGTTTAAATAATATTTCCCCCACACAACTAAGCTGGTTAGCTGTATAATAGATTCTAAGGTTAGGTATACCTATGCCTCCATCCTTTTGAGATCTATACCAAAAGCTTTTACTTATTCTTGCTTTTTTACCACCGTTACAATATCTATTTATGAGATCTTGATAAGCTTTAATTTCAGCTTCTGTATACTGAATGGGTAGCATTCTAAAAAGGAAGTTAATTTTAGGAAGTATCTTCATTTTTACCATTGCTATTCTACCAAACCATTATAGATTTAATTTGGAGTAATTTTGTAATTTATTTCTGATCTCTTCCTTTAATTTGATATAGTTCCGTTCTTTGGTCTTAAGCAAATGTTTGTCTAAAAGTATCCCTAAATATTTCATATAGTTGCAAACATTCAATCCATAGATGGAAATATCCGCCATATCTTGTTTATCATGATTAAACAGCATAATTTCTGATTTTTGCCAGTTTACACATAACCCAGTTGTTTCGCCAAATTCCTTTCAATGTGATTTTATTCTTGGTATATTTTCTGACGGATTTTTTATTGTTAACAAGGCATCATCCGCAAATAAACTAATTTTAATCTTCCCCTCCTTCCCCATACCTTTGATTAGTTGATCATCCCTTATTGCATTTGCAAATAGCTCTATAACTATGCAAAACAGAACTGGTGACAAAGGACATCCCTGTCTCGTTCCTCGGCCTAAAGTAATCTGTTCTGTCATCCCATCATTGACTATAATTGATGAAGTACTATCTCAGTAAAGTTGATTTATTACACCTAAAATTTTTCCCCAAAACTCCATTTCTCTATTAGAAGTTTTAACGCAGACCATTGAACACAATCAAAAGCTTTAAATAGATCTAAGGATAGAATACATGCTTTATCTTGTGCTCTTCCCATCTCATGAAGAACATTCAAAGTTCTTCTTATAGTGTTCGACATTTGTCTACCCTTAATGAAACCAGTTTGATCTTCTTTAATATATTTATCTATAAAAGTATACATTCTTTTGGCTAGAATTGCTGTGAAAATCTTTGCATCTTGATTTATAAGAGATATTGGTCTATAGCAGGGGTCGGCAACCTGCGGCTCCGGAGCCGCATGCGGCTCTTTGGAACCTTTGCCGCGGCTCCGGGAGGGTTCAGAAATTTCAATACAAAGGCGCCGAATCTCGCGAGGACAGCCCGTCCCACAAGGCGGTGCGAAGCCAAGCGCGGCCACACTCTCGCGCTCTACCTTCCCGCGCGCTCCCTCTTCCTCAGAGCAAGAGAGAGAGAGAGGGAGGCGTGGTGGAAAGTGCCACCCGAATGGCAGCCTTTTTTCTTTTTTTTAACTTCAAGAAAACCTCCCAGATCTGGATTGTTGCCTCCCCGCCCCCGGAGAAAAAAAGACGGGAGGAGAAGAACAACTGGGGGCTTGCGGAGGGAAGAGAAGAGGAGGAGGAGGAGGAGGCCGCCCTGTAGGTAGGCAGAAAAAATGGGGCACGAAGCGGAGGGGGGGAATTCCCTTTTTTAAAACGTGGAGAAAGAGAAAACCCTCCTTCCTTCCTTCCCCCCTTCCCCTTCCTTTCTTGCTTGGCTGTTTGGTGGGGGGAAGAAGAATGTGTTTTGTGTGTGTGTGTGGGGGCAGCGTTTAGACAGGAGAAAGAGAAAACCCTCCTTCCTTCCTTCCCCCCTTCCCCTTCCTTTCTTGCTTGGCTGTTTGGTGGGAGGGGGAAGAAGCGACGTGTGTGTGTGTGTGTGTGTGTGTGTGTCTGGTGGGGGCAGCGTTTAGACAGGACGGTTCAACGTGGAGGAAGAGAAAACCCTCCTTCCTTCCTTCCCCCCTTCCCCTTTCCTTCGTGGAGGAAGAGAAAGCCCTCCTTCCTTCCTTCCCCCCTTCCCCTTCCTTTCTTGCTTGGGTGTTTGGTGGGAGGGGGAAGAAGCGACGTGTGTGTGTGTGTGTTGTGTGTGTGTGGTGGGGGGACAGCGTTTAGATGGGACGGTTCAACGTGGAGGAAGAGACTTTCTTGCTTGTGTGTTTGGTGGGAGGAAGAAGCGATGTGTGTGTGTGTGTTGTGTGTGTGTGGTGGGGGGGCAGCGTTTAGACGGGACGGTTCAACGTGGAGGAAGAGAAAACCCTCCTTCCTTCCTTCCCCCCTTCCCCTTCCTTTCTTCCTTGGTTGTTTGGTGAGAGGGGGAAGAAGCGACGTGTGTGTGTGTGTGTGTGTGCGTGCGGTGGTGGGGCAGCATTTAGACTGGACGGTTCAACGTGGAGGAAGAGAAAACCCTCCTTCCTGTTCCCCCTGTGTGTGGTTTGGTGGGAGGGGGAAGAAGTGACGTGTGTGTTGTGTGTGTGTGGTGGTGGGGCAGCGTTTAGACGGGATGGTTCAACGTGGAGGAAGAGAAAACCCTCCTTCCTTCCTTCCTTCCTTCCTTCCTTCCTTCCTTCCCCCTTCCCCCCTTCCAAGCATTGCACAAAAGCACTCTGGAGCTTGCAAACACAAAGGGGAGTCTGCTCCGGACTTGAGGTGGTTGGTCGGTGTAGGGCAGGCGGGTTGGGGGTTGAGAGAGAGAGAGAGGAATAGGTGCAATGCACAAGCCTTGTTTGCAAAGAAAGATAAAAAGAAAGTGTGCAAGACTCTGGGTGCGTTTTAGGGCTCCGCTTGCCCTCGCCTTCATTTTTGTAAAGTCGAGAGCATGACCAGCTTTTGCAAAAGTTTTGTCGCTGCAAACCCCAAACGTCATCTCTCTCTCTCTCTCTCTCTCTCTCTCTCTCTCTCTCTCTCTCACACACACACACACACACACACACACACACACACACACACACACACACACACACACACACACACACACACACAATAACCGCTCCCTGTGTTTGAGACACAAGGAAAGTCGCCTTTTGCAGTTTGCACGTTGAAGTGAAAAGTACCCAGAAAGGAACCCCTCGAGCAGCCCCCTCCTTTTGCTTCGCTACAGCCCCCCCCCAAAAAAAAACTATGGCTTTGCACTAACTTGCCATTTTGGTGTTTGGTTGGAATAGGTTGCAGGGAAAGGAAGGGGAGGGGGTGGCTGGAGCTTGAGGGGGGTGGGCTTAGTAAATTTTGCTATGGGGCCCTGTGATTTCTAATTATGTCCCTGTTTTCGACACCCCACCCCACCCGTAGGCCAGCCATGGATAAAGGCAAGAAGAGAAAAATTTCCGAAGAAAACAGAGTGTTTAATGATACATGGACAGAATCATTTGCATTCACTACTGACGAGACTGGTTTACCAGTATGCTTAATATGTAGTGAGAAAGATGGAGAGTATATAAAACAAGCATTCATTAAGATTTCGGAACATCTATACATGGACTTCAAAAACAAGAATGAAATTGTGCAGAAAATCAAAGACATGCCTCTCTCTGCGAAGACTGTCAAAGACAGAACCCTAAAAATGGCAGAAAACATTAGCAAACAGCAAATTCAAGACATTAATTCAGCTGTAGCGTACTCCATCGCCTGTGATGAGTCCAAAGATAAAGGTGATATTGAACAAATAGCGCTGTTCTGCCGATATGTGAACTCTTTTGGGCCACAGGAAGAACTGATTGAGCTGATACCACTAAAAGATCAAACAAGGGGTGAGGATGTCTGTAAGGCTGTCCTGGACTATTTAAGTGCTAAAAAAATAAACACCAACCACCTGGTCTCAGTGGCTACTGATGGGGCACCGAGCATGAGAGGAGCACAGAAGGGCTTTGTGGCTCTACTGCAGAAGGCGCTGGGTAGAACGCTGCTGTCATTTCATTGCATCCTGCACCAAGAGGCGTTGTGTGCTCAAACATTTCCCCTGGAATTCACAAAAGTGATGGATGTGGTCATTCAGATTGTTAATAAGATAATGGCAAAGGGTTTAAACCACCGCCAGTTCCATTTGCTATTGGATTAGGTGGAAAGCATATATTCTGACCTCCTGCTCTACAACAAGGTCCGGTGGCTGTCCAGAGGCGAGGTGCTAAAATGTTTTGTCACATGTTTAGAAGAAGTAAAAACCTTCCTGGGCAGCAAAGAGCTCACCTTTGCTGAGCTGGAACAGCCAGAGTGGCTGGAAAAATTACATTTTATGGTAGACATGACAGCACATCTAAACACGCTAAATACAACCCTTCAGGGGAAAGGAGGCACAGCCCTGCACATGCTGGAGGAGGATTTGGCATTCGAGCGCAAGTTGACAGTGCTTGTCAAAGATTTACAGAGAGGTACACTGTCTCACTTTCCCTCATTGAGAGAGTTCAAACAAAGACATGATACGATAAATTTGGAATATTTCAAGTCTGCAATCACTGCAATGCAAAGCTCGTTTGGGAAACGATTCTGTGAGTTCAGAGAGGAAAAAAACACATTATCCTTCCCTGTCACTCCCCTGGCGATCAATCCATCACTATTGAATATGACTGCATTTGCAGGTGTAAGTCAACCTGATCTTGAGATGGAACTGGCCGATATAGCTGACAAAGATATATGGGTGTCCAAGTTCAAATGCTTGACCGCTACTCTTGAGGATGTTGCCCGTCAGAAGGCAATTCTGGCTCAGAATCATAAATGGAGTGATATTGAAAACCTTCCCAAACAGGACAAACTTGTATTCGAAACATGGAATGCCATCCCCAACACTTATATAAACATGAAAAAGTATGCATTTGGAGTCCTGTCGATCTTCGGCTCCACATATGTATGTGAGCAGGTCTTCTCCAACATGAACTATATTAAAAACAAATATCGATCACGCCTCACAGATGACAGCTTGCAAGCCTGTGTGAAAATGAAGGTGATGTCTTACAGCCCTGATGTGCAGACACTGTGCACTGAGGTGCAGGATCAAAAATCCCATTAACCAGGTAAATTAAATATTTTAATTAGCTATTAATTTGCAAAAATATATTTTACATTGTTAAGTGAAAAAGTCCTTTTTCTTCTTCAGATTGACAGCTGACTGCACGATCCTGTATATAGCATTAAGGTAAGAAACAATATATGCAGTGTTATATTTGTTTTAAATGCCGCAATGGTTTTGCGGCTCCCAGTTTTTTCCCCCCATCGGAAACAGGTCCAAGTGGCTGTTTATGTCTTAAAGGTTGCAGACCTCTGGTCTATAGGATCCAACATCTGTTGGATCCTTGTTAGGCTTGAGAATTAAAATAGTTAACGAGTTTTTCCAGGAGATAGGGGCTTGCTCTCCTTCCATTATCTCATTGTAAAGCTTCTTTAGCTTAGGTATTAACATTGATTTAAATATCTTATAAAATTCTGGTCCCAATCCATCAGCTCCTGGAGTTTTAGCATTCTTTAATTTGTTTATCACATCTTCTATCTCCTCCTCCTTAATAGATTTCTCCATTTCAAGCTGTCTTCCTCTGCTAATCTTAATTTTAAGTTTTTACAAATGTATTGTTCCATAACTTCCTGCCTGTTGTTGTTAGATGTATATAAATTTTGGTAAAATTCTTGGATAGCTTTTAATTTTTCTTTCATTTGTGTACAGTTATTACCTCTTAAGTCTTTTATCCTTCCTATCGTACTTTTTTCTTTTCTGTGCTACCTTGGCTAGCATCTTCGAATTTTTATTACTATATTAAAAAAGTTTCTTTTCAAATATAGTAAATTTCTTTGAGTTTGTTGTAATTCTATATCTTCTAGTTCCCTTTTCCTAGCCTCAATCTGAATTAAGATTTTTTCGTCTTTACTTTAAAAAAATTGAGATTCAAGGTCTGCTATTATAACTTCTAAATTTTTCTTGTTTACCTCTCTCGATTTTTTATTATAGAATTTTCTCCTCTGGCCACAGCTTTCAAAGTGTCCTAAATAACTCCTATTTGTCCACCGCCTTCTTCATTAATGTTCCAAGTTTCTAGCCATTCTTTTTGTATTCTTTCTACTGTATCCAGGAATTGGAAAATTCTAGAATTTATTCTCCACCTTCTAGCTTCTCTATAATTCTTGTTTTCTATTTCAACAGTCACTAAAGCATGGTCGGAAATTTAAACCCTGAATTAATAGCTACATCTGATCTGAATTGCAACAACTGTAATTTTTTAGCTATTAAGATAATTTTGGAGGGAAGAGATATTTTAATAATTAATGTTTATATGCCCCCATACTCTACCCAGCCAATCTTCGATCAGCAGTGGGATCTTCTGGCAATTTTCTTAGGCAAGTTAGAGGACCAATTCCCCAACACAGACTTCATAATCGGGGGAGATTTCAATGCCAGAGTAGCCAGTGATATGGACATATTTTCCATGACCCCAGAAATAGATCTAGACCAGGGGTCCTCAAGGTTTTCAAACTTCAACCACCCAGACACCACTGGGGGCTCATTGTGGAGGCTTGCCATTGGGGGTTGCAATTGGTCCCATGGATTCAGGACCTTGGGGGCGATCCGTTCTGAGGACCCTGATCTAGGATAATTCAATCATAAGCATAAATAAGCATAAATGCAGCAGGGCATAATATGGCAAGATTCTGTATCCAACATAATTGCATATGGTTGAATGGCTTAACAGAATATCCCAATTCAGGAGAATTCACCTTCTCTTCTATTAGAGGAGCTAGTGTTATAGACTACATTATGGTGTCCCTACCCCTGAAACCCTTTGTGGCTGAATTCACGGTAGGGGATAACATTTGTAGTGATCACTTCCCATTGTTACTTACGTTGAACTTGAAAACTGAGGGTAAATAAATGCTGATAAGACGAAACCAAAATTCGGAGATACTTAATAAGATAAGATGGAATGCAACAACAAAACTTAAACTGGCCCACCTACTAAAATCTAAAACACTTCTAGACCTTAAATCCTCCATTACGACCTCTAATGATCCTAGGGATGTAATTGGAGCCTACGAAGGATTGACAGCACTCTTATCTAAGACACTAAGCTATAATCCAACTTTAGAGCAATGCAGGACAAACCACATCAAACAAGACTGGTTTGACCGTGAGTGTATAGAACAGAAAATTATCTTAAGGAAGATCTTCAAGCATTATAAGGACCAGGAGCTAGCATATATACCAAAGGAATTCTATGAAACAAAGAATCAGTTAAAATTGCTGTACAGGTCCAAAAGGCAAGCCTTCATCCATAACCAATGGAATCAATTATTCACAGCAATATCCCTTAAAAAATCCAAACAATTTTGGGACATAGTGAACAATACAAACAGAAATAATTATTTGGACCCAGCCAACATTGAACCAAATATTTGGCACAGACATTTTTCATCTCTGTTCCATAATGGAGGTAACTCCATCAGTGCCAGTGAGGAAACCATGCCTAAGGGTCTTCCAGAATGGCCCCCAGTCACTCTTGCAGAGATAAAAGAACTAATCTCCCAGTTAAAACTGGGTAAATCACCAGGGGCTGATATAATACCCCCAGAGATACTGAAGTTTGATGCTGACTGGTGGATGGCACCGTTGGCTGCCCTTTTCACCATGGTAGACAAAACTGGCTTGATACCAGAAGCCTGGACCAATGCAATAGTTGTCCCAATCTATAAAGCAGGTGACCCCTTAAACCCAGGTAATTATAGACCAATTAGTCTCCTATCCGTCATTGGAAAACTTTATACCAAACATCTTTTAAACAAACTAACTGACTGGGAGGAGCAGACATCAGTAATCGGACCAGAACAAGCAGGTTTTAGGAAGGGGAAATCCACTCTTGATCATTGCTTTACCCTAGCACATCTGGTAAATAAATATGCAACTCAGGCTAAATCTAAATTATATGTGGCCTTCTTAGACCTGAAAGGGGCTTTTGACTCAGTGGACCGTGAGAAATTGTGGGACAAATTAGCCAACCTCCCAATTGACAGAAGATTAATATTTCTTATTAGGAGATTGCATCTGGCAACCTCCTGCCAAATTAAATGCTCTAACTCAGGGATCCTAACTGAGCGAATAACTACCAACAAAGGTGTTAAACAGGGTTGTTTACTAGCCCCTTCCCTGTTTAACTTGTTCCTCAATGATTTAGCCCCACTATTGTTGGAAACTGAAGGACATCCCCCTAAAATTGGCTCCACTCCAGTCCCTCTACTTCTGTACGCGGATGATGCCGTGATCTTGTCTCGTACCAGACCTGGCCTAAAACGTTTGATGTTTAAATGCCTTGAGTTCCTAGGTAACAACAACTTACAACTTAACTACGATAAGTCTAAAATTGTTGTATTTGCTAAATCTTGGAAATTGTACAGGTGGATCTTTGCTGGAAGAAAGATTGAACAGGTTAAGCATTTCAAATATTTGGGTATCATGTTTCACTATAAACAGTCCTGGGTGCTCCAACGCAAAGTGGCAATACAACGGGCCAAAGGCACCACCCAGGCAGTTTGCAGATTTTTCTATAATACAGGAAACAGATATGTACCCTCCGCACTAAAAGTGTTCAATGCAAAGATTGTACCTCAGTTGCTGTACGGCATACCATTATGGATCAAGGCATGGGACCATTCTCTAGAACAAGTGCAATCTATGTTCCTACGGAAGATCTTGGAAGTACCAACATGTGTACCATATGCAGCCCTTTGTTTAGAAACAGGCCAAAATATGGTAGCAACTCAGGCATGGTCGAGAGCAATCAAATACTGGTTAAAGATCCACTACAACTTTAAAGAGGGTAGCTTCATACACCAAATTCTCCAAGAACAGGTCAGGGCACAAGAACTTGACTACATTGAAAAGAAAATTTCAAAAATAGGTCTATCATTAGAACAACTTGGCTCTCTGCCCCAAAAAGAAGCATTTCATGTAATTAAACGTAGACTACTATATATTGAATTCCAGGATCTCATGAGTTCAGCAAATAAGACTTGCTCACCCTTAAATCACTTAATTCCAATCAGGCAAGGTCAGAGTGCTAGATATCTTCATTTACTGCAGTCACCACAAAAATGCAGAACTTATTCTCAGGCCAGATTTAATGTAATGCCTTCAGCACTATTAGCAGGTAGGTTCCAAGGCATTCCGTATAACAAGAGGAGTTGCTCGTGCGAGTTGGGAGGAATTGAATCTCTGGCACATATGTGTTTGTACTGCCCTCGCTACTCAGTACCCCGCATGCAATACCTGGGTCCAATATTATCTAGGGTGAAGAGATGGCCAGATGCAGGAATAATGCAATTAATGTTAAATGATCTAGTGGAAGACAGGGTGAAGAAAGTAGCGGGTTTTATGGCACACATAGTGAATCATGCTGAAACTCTACAGCCTGTATCAATACTCCCACTCTGAGCTATGTTTGAATGTCAGTTGCAATCATTGACTTGGTTATTGCCAGAAAACCTAAATTAGGTTTCATATATGTGTTTTATTTATATATGTGTTTTATTTATGCTATTAAAGGTTTGATTGATTGATTGATGGTCGGAAATTTTTACCACCTCTATGTTTGTGTTTGTAATTTTAGGTAATAAGCTTTGTGAGACAAATATAAAATCTATGCTAGAGTAAGCTTTGTGGACTGGGGAGTAAAACGTATATTTTCTTTCATCTCCCTTCAATTCTCTCCAAACGTCCTTTAAACCTGTATTTGCGATGAATTTTGTTAGAGTTGTGTGTCTAACCCTCCAGTCCGCATTCTTATTAATTGTTTTGTCTTTAATTTTGTCCATGACCATATTAAAATCTCCAGCCATAATTACATGTCCCTTCTGTACCTTTTCTATCTGCTCCCAAACCTCTTTGTAAAACAGGTTTTGATTAGCATTTGGTGCATAAACATT
Organism: Phrynocephalus forsythii; assembly: GCA_029282475.1. Taxonomy (NCBI): domain Eukaryota; kingdom Metazoa; phylum Chordata; class Lepidosauria; order Squamata; family Agamidae; genus Phrynocephalus; species Phrynocephalus forsythii. The sequence continues at coordinate 2,375,639 of JAPFRF010000003.1, read as the reverse complement.
TATCAATGTATATTGTTCTGTATCGATTGTGCCCTGAAGAATTATATATCTACCTTCCATATCTTTCACAGTTTTTTCAACAATACAATCACAATGCTTTGAAATTAAGATAGTCACCCCCCCTTGCTTTAGATGAACCAAAACTTTTCTCATATGTGTTAATATTGGGCAATTTCAGTTCATTTAGTCCTTCTTTCATTTGGTGTGTTTCTTGAAGGAAAACGATGTCCGGTTTATTCCTCTTGATTAATGACTCTATTCTCTTTCTCTTCAGCTCAGAACCTAGGCCCCTTGCATTCAGTGTAGCTAATTTTAAAAATTTACCCATAGTTTCTTTCTATTGTCCATCTGGCACGGTCCCACTGTGCAACTATTCAAACAAACACCCCTTGTAATAAAAACTATATTAACCAAAGCCCTACCACCTACACTTATTTTCTGTTCTCCCATCCTTTTGGCCCTCATACACATCTTGTATGCGCCCTTACAGGGTGGGAGAGGGAAAGCACCCATCCACTTCCGATGGCTAATAAAGGATCCAGAAGCTCTATATTAAGTCTTAACACTGTCTATCTTTGCTTTAAAATAAGAAAATGGAAATTAAAAAAAAAAAAAAAAACATAACAAAAAAGTTTCACTCTTATCTTCCTTCTATTCTTCCTCCCTCCCTCTCAACCCCAAGGGGAAGAAAAAAAATAAAAAACCCTCATGGGAAGGGAAGAGGAAGGTGTGAGGAGGGGGGAGGAAAAGGGAAGGGGGAAAGGGATGGGAGTGCGGGAAGGCATAGGGCAAATATAGGGAAGAAAAAGAAAAAAAGAAAAAAGAGAAATAAAGAGAGAGAGAGAGAGAGAGAGAGAGAGAAGAAGAAGAAGAAGAAGAAGAAGAAGAAGAAGAAGAAGAAGAAGAAGAAGAAGGGAGAAAGGGAGAAGGGAGAAGCTGAGAAAATTGCATAGTCAGGGGATAAGAGGGCAGGTCCTCTTATGGATTGAGAACTGGTTGAGATCCCGGAAACAAAGAGTAGGTGTCAATGGGAAATTTTCACAATGGAGAGAAGTGAAAAGCGGTGTGCCCCAGGGCTCGGTCCTGGGACCGGTGCTTTTCAATCTGTTCATAAATGACCTGGAGACAGGGATAAACAGTGAGGTGGCCAAGTTTGCAGATGACACAAAACTTTTCCGTGTGGTAAAAACCAGAGAAGATTGTGAAGAGCTCCAGAAGGATCTCTCCAAACTGGGGGAGTGGGTTGAGAAATGGCAAATGCGTTTTAATGTAACCAAATGTAAAGTAATGCATATTGGGGCAAAAAATCCAAACTTCATATATCAACTCATGGGCTCTGAGTTATCCGTGACGGATCAGGAAAGAGATCTTGGTGTGTTGGTGGACAGTTCCATGAAGGTGTCTCCCCAATGTGTGGCAGCAGTGAAGAAGGCCAATTCCATGCTAGGGATTATCAAAAAGGGATTGAAAATAAAACAGCCAACATTATAATGCTTATACAAAACAATAGTAAGGCCCCACCTGGAGTATTGTGTACAATTCTGGTCCCCGCATCTCAAGAAAGACATAGTGGAACTGGAAAAGGTGCAGAAGAGAGCGACTAAAATGATTACTGGGCTGGGGCACCTCCCTTATGAAGAAAGGCTAAAACAATTGGGCCTCTTTAGTCTGGAAAAAAGGCGCTTGAGGGGGGATATGATTGAGACATACAAAATAATGCAGGGTATGAGTAAAGTGGATAGAGGGAAGCTCTTCTCCCTCTCTCAAAATACCAGAACTAGGGGACATACACTCAAATTGAGTGCTGGGAGAGTAAGAACTGACAAAAGAAAATATTTTTTCACCCAGCGCGTTGTAAGTCTATGGAACTCCCTGCCACAGGATGTGGTGATGGCATCTGGCCTGGATGCCTTCAAAAGGGGATTGGACAGATTCCTAGAGGAAAAGTCCATCACGGGTTACAAAACATGATGGAGATGTGTAATCTCTAGGCTTTAAACCAGGGTACTTCAAGGGCCAGATGCAGGGGAGTGGTATCAGGAGACTGATATCTAGTCTCATGCGCTCCCAAACGCATCTGGTGGGGCCGCTGTGAGATACAGGAAGCTGGACTAGATGGGCCTTTGGCCTGATCCAGCATGGCTCTTCTTATGTTCTTATGTTCTTATGTCTTCAGCACTCCGGATCTCCTCGATTTAATCTTCTGAGTTAATTGTCAGTTGAGACTGGTGAGGACTCCTGGAGGAGTCAGCTTTTCAAGTTGAATGTTCCATGCCTTCAGAAGTTGTTCACCTTCTTCCAAGGAATAGATTTTATGCAAAGTTGGACCTTTCCATACTTTAAGGCAGATCGGGAATCCCCAGTTATATTTGAAGTTGTGCTTTCTCAGAGCGCTTGTCACAGGTTTCATCGTTTTCCTCCATTCAAAGCTCTCTCTGGAGATGTCCTGATAGACTTGCACAATTCTGTCACCTCGCTTCCGCAGCTCAGGTTTTGCTCTGATAGTAGACATAAGTTGTTCTTTAATGGCATATGAGGTAAATCTGATCACAATTGGTCTTGAGATTCCTCCTTTTGCATTGCCTAAATAATGCACCCTTTCAATATCTATCTCCACAAGCTGTTGGGGGAGAATAGAATTAAGCCAAGCGAGAATTTCTTTTTTCATTTCGCTTCTGTCTTGAACCTCAAAGTTGATTAGTTTCAGATTGGACCTTCTCGAATAATCTTCCATGTAGATAAGTTTTCTCTGCAAAGAGTCTATTTCCTCTTCGTGGGTGGCGATATCCTTCTCATTTTTGGTGGCTAGTATTTGAACGTGTTTGACCTCATCTGCTAGTTTTTTCAGCTCTGTACCATTTTTGGAAACTTCTGCTTGAACCTTTTGGATCTCATGTGATAAATCTTTCTTTAAATCTTTGTTTTGAGTAGATAGAGAATGGAAACGATCCTCAATGGTAGAGGTCATATCTTTCAAGGCTAGTTTCAACAGATTAGCGAACTCCATTTTCATATCTTTGATTTCCTTAAGAAAATCTGGCTGTTGTCCTGTCAGTTTGCCAGAATCAGACGCCATTGTGTCCACTGCAGGAGCAGTTTCCAACCTTTCCAGAGACGCTCGCTGGAATCTGAAGGTTTTCGAACCCACCTTCTAATTGCGAAGGTTGGAGCTTTTTTCTTAGCTGGCATGCAGAAAAGCAAGGTGATATGTCTCTCTTTCTCTTTCTAGCCCCGAGAGAAAACAACAGCTCTAACTCTGTCCGATTAGCAGCGTCACCTCTTCGGCATAAAACGAAAGTAATTTAATGCTTCAATATTTCATGTTTATCTCTCTTTTTAAAAGCACACAGGTTTTGACCTATCCTCCCCAGTAATTTATGGCTCATTTACTCACGAGTCCGGAGTCTTTTTGAGACAATATTTCAAGTTTTCTCTTCTGATGAATCGGAGCTACGGAATCCGAGCAGCCATCGCGTCTGTGGGCGGAAGTGCCCCCCACTTCTGTTGTTTGTATAGTTCAGAGATTACTTGAATTGAGATTTCTAACTGTGTGTAATTTTAGTGCAATTCCAAAACAGATGTATCTGCAAATAATAATGCCTAAAGAAGTTTGTATTACATTTCTTACCTTGACAAATAATTTTGCATTTGAGACCTGCAGTTTTAGATTAGAACATTTCATAAAACCTTTAATTAATGCAGGGTAAATATCAACAGGAATACAGAAATAAAGCTGCCCAGAGTAGTGGCATGCCACTAGGTAGGTGGATTAGAAGTTCAATAAATAAAATAAATAAAGTGAAGACTGCTAGAACATCATTTATGAAGTCCCATGAAAAATAAAAGAGGAAGACATTTAAAGAAGGATATGTACAGCAAATGGAAGGTGCACCAAACAATGAAGGACAGGTGCAACTGTATATAACAGTGTTGGCGAACCTATGGCACGGGTGCCAAAGGTGGCACTCGGAGCCCTTTCTGTGGGCACCCAACATTGCCCCTTCATAGCTACCTGTATTCAGGTTAAATTACTGTATTGGCACTTTGCAAAAAAAATTAGTGGGTTTTGAATTGCAGTTTGGTCACTCGGTCTCTAAAAGGTCTGCCATCACTGGTATATAAGGTGGTACAGGAAAACCTGACTGCTTGAAATGAACTCAAGTCTCCAGGGGGCAGAGTAAGGTAAGTCCATTCAAGGCAACTAAAAGAAATTGGAGATACTGGCTGATATTCTGTTGCTTAGCAGAGTAAAATCACAATTAGAAAAGGCCCAATGGAATCTAAGGTAGAGTTGACTCACCAAACCCTCACTGATTTAATCGGCCCACTGTACTAAAACTTACTGTACTATGCAAGAGGATTTCAACCTTTATCTCAATTTCTATAAAGTTACCAAACCATCCTGTTTCAAAAATCTTCCAAAATGTAATATTTGGCATCAATATAGATTTTCCAAATCATCAAGTTTGTCATGTAGAGCAGTCATTGCCATCTGAACCATCAGTTTGTTCTTTACCCTTCTGCACAAATTCCAAGTTAATTGTTTCATTTTACTGATTCCCTAGACTGATCATTTTTTTGCTAGGGCTCTTCAACCTGTTTTGTGAAAGTATTGTTGTTCAGCTGCTCTGTACTTCAGCTGCTGGTTACAGTCGCTCTTTAAGGGACCCTTTGGCCACAGAGTCTTCTTTACCGTAGCCTTTTATTTTATTTTACTTTGCTGAGCTGGTACCATCTTTCTGGTAGCTTTGGTTTCCTTTTGCCCCAGAAAGTTTTTGCTTTAAAATAGGTTGCTAGTTCATTGCTAATAGGAGATTCTGCTGCCCTTTTCATTTTTCTTTTCATTCTCAATATTTTTCTTTGACAGGTCTGCTGATTCTACAGTTGTACACTTTGATTTCATTAAGTGAATTGCTATTATGCTACTGTCTTTGGCAGCAGCAGACCACACCTCTGGGAGCATTCATTAAATTTGCAGATGATGCCAAACTTGGGGAAATAGCTAATACTTGACAAGAAATAATCAGGATTCAAGGCAACCTTCAAGACTGGAGAACTAATTTAAAACAAAATGAATTTCAATAAGGAAATACATAAAGTTTCATCTTTTGGATAGAAAAACCAGATGCACAAATTCTAGATGAATGACAGTTGGCTTGGGGGGGAAATGAGGAAAAGATCCAAAACTGCCATGAGGGAAACATGAGTCAACAGTGTGACATGCAGGCAAAAAACAGACACATACTTCAAAAGAAGTATGATGGGAAGTAAGAATATCACTTAACTTTGCTTTGAACAGACTTACAAACTGGAACACCATCTCCAGTTTTGGGCACCACAGTTTATTTATTTATTTATTTATTTATTGAGCTTATATACCGCCCGTCTTCCCAGGGGAACTCCAGGCAGTATACATCGAAAGGAATATAAACAAAATCAAACAACAAATAAAACAATTTAAAAACAGGAATGATCTAAGAGGGCAAATTAAAAAAATAACAATTAACAGTTAACAGATGGTGGGTAAAGGGAGAGAGAGAAAATTACTAGTCACCAAACGCCTCTCAGAAAAGTAGAGTTTTTGATGCCTTCCGAAAGGCTGGCAGGGACTCTGCAAGGCGCACTTCGCTGGGAAGGTGGTTCCACAGGGTAGGGCCAGCCACAGAGAAGGCTCGGGTGCAAGTGGAAGTCTTCCGAGCCTCTCTGGGCATGCCCACCCGCAGCATGTGCGCCCGCGACAACCTGGTCAGTCGGGCCGATGTTGACCGCTGGTCGATCCACTCTGCCAGGTAGTCAGGTCCCAGGCCATGGAGGGTTTTGTAAATTAAAACCAAGACCTTGAATCTGATTCGGAATGCAATGGGCAACCAATGCAGACGAGCCAGGACTGGGGTGATGTGGTCGAACCAGCGCACACCCGCCACCGGCCTGGCCGCCGCATTTTGTACCCGCTGCAGTCGCTGAAGGAGAGTCAAGGGCAACCCCATATAGAGCGTGCTGCAATAGTCTAGTCTCAAGATCACCAGCACTTGCACAACTGTCCTGAGGGAATCCCCATCTATGTAGGGACGAATCTGGGCTATGCGATGGAAAAAGGCAGTTCTGGACACAGCGGCCACCTGGGCTTCCATAGTGAGCACTGGGTCCAGAACTACGCCCAGATTCCGGACACTGTCCGAAGGCCGAAGGGAAACGCCCTCCAAGGTAGGAAAAGGGCCTCCATAGCCAAATGGGGAAGTCCCAAAGAACATAACCTCAGTCTTCTCAGAGTTGAGTTTGAGTCTGTTGGCCCTGGTCCATTCCATGACTGTGCCCAGGCACTGGTTGAGGGTCTGGACAGCCTCATCTGCAGCGGTGGAAAAGGAGAGATAGAGCTGCGTGTCATCAGCGTACTGATGACAGCAGACTCCAAATCTCCTTATGACCTCTGCCAACGGCCGTACATAGATGTTGAACAGCATAGGGGAGAGGGACGACCCCTGTGGTACCCCACAAGGGAGTATCCAAGGAGCCGGCACACCCCCCATGCTGTACCCACTGGGGACGACCCTCCAAGAAGGACCAGAACCATCTGTGGACAGTGCCTTCGATCCCAATCTCGGAGAGCTGACCCAGCAGGATACCGTGGTCGACGGTATCAAAGGCCGCTGACAAGTCCAGAAGGACCAACAGGGTAGAGCAACCCCTGTCAGCCCCCCAGAGGAGGTCATCTTGCAGAGTGACCAAGACTGTCTCAGTCCCCGACCCAGCCTGAACCCAGACTGGAATGGGTTCTCCCTCCAGATATGTTTGAAGCCGAATTGCGGCCACCCTCTCAATTACCTTGCCCATAAAGGGGACATTTGCAATCGGGCGGTAGCTGGCCAATTCGCCCGATGCCATGCCTGTATTTTTCAGAATGGGCTTTACCACAGTCTCCTTCAGGCGAGAGGGAAATATCCCTTCCCTGAAGGAGGCTGTGGCGATTACAGAAGCCCATTCGGGCATGCTCCCACCAACGGCTTTCATAAGCCAGGATGGGCAAGGGTCAGAGGGGGTGGATGCGGGCTGGCAATGGGCAATAGCCCTGGAGGCCTCAAGCGAGGAAACAGGCCCAAACTCAATCATGCGAGGGGGTGCAGCATCAGGGGGTGCCGAGAGTAGACTAGAGCAACAGGAGTCGAATCCAGTCCAGATGGCCTCTACTTTGGATCTAAAAAAGGCTGCAAAAGTCTCACTACTGAAATCAGTAGGAGGAGGCCTTACCAGACCAGGATTAGTGAGGTCGCGAACCACGTGGAACAACTCCACTTGCCGGTTCGAGGCCTCACTAATTCTCAGGGAGTAATAAGATGTTTTAGCTTCCCTGATCGCCCGACTGTAGCGCCTGGTCTGGGCAATAACTGCAGCCTTATTCATCGCCGTCCGGTTCCTCCTCCAGCTGCACTCCAGCCTCTTCCGTTCTTGCTCCATCGCTCGCAGCTCCACAGTGTACCAGGGTGAGGAGTGAGCTCTGCAACGGATGAGGCGCCTAGGGGCGATCTGTTTGACAGCCCGGGAGGTTTCATCAAACCAATGATCTACCATGGTGTCGACCAGAACATCAGCCAGGCCGCCAGGAGGCTCCCTGAGGACTTCCCGGAATCAATCATGATCCAGAAGTCTCCGGGGGCGGGCCCAAACAGAAGGCCGAAGGTTCCCAAGGGGAGGGGCAGCGGTTGATACAGAAAAAGACAGCAGGTGATGGTCTGACCATGACACGGGAGTGGACACAATGTCCCGCACCCTCAGACAAGAATCCTCTGAGGTGGAGGTAAACACCAAGTCCAGGGTATGTCCAGATCTATGGGTTGGGCATACAACATGCTGGGTCAGACTCATGGAGGTCATGGACTGCATGAATTCCGAAGCTACACCAGACAGTTCATTGTCGGCATGCACATTGAGCTCACCCACCACCAACAGGTGGGGGGATCTCAGGAGTGCCGCCGCAATGAACTCGGGGAGCTCTGGTAGGGATTGTGCTGGGTTGTGGGGAGCACGGTAACCAAGCACAATGCCAAATCTGTCCCACTGCCCAACTAATAAATGAAGACATTCCAACCCTGGAATCACCAACTCAGAGGCCCTGCTGACATAAATAGAATCTCTGTATACAATGGCTGCCCCAACCCCCTTACGGCCCTCCGACCTGCCGACACCCTGGACCTGAAACCCAGGGGGCACAGCTGGACGAGTGAAGCTCCCCCTTCTGCCCCCACCCAGGTCTCGGTGATACAGGCCAGGTTGGCCCCACCGTCAGTGATGGCATCATAAATGACGGGAATCTTATTATGGACTGACCTGGCGTTCAACAGGAGGCAGGACAGGTCGGAGGCGGTGGCGGGATGGCTCCGAGACATGTGGCAGTGAGTTGAGGGGTCAGAACGGGGACAGGTGTGAGTTGCCTGACCCGAGTTCTTCTTAACCGACTAATCCCCCAACTTCTAGCATACCGCCCATGGTCCGACACGACTGGTATGGCGGTCCCTGCCAACATGGTGACCAAAAAAAAAAAAAAAAAGACGCTAACTAAGTAAACAATTACTGCAATACAACTACAATACAAATAGCAGTATTAAAAAGCCAATATAAATATGAGCACTTAAAGCAGACCAAACAGTACAAATAATGAAATAATAAAATAATAGAATAATAACAAAATAAATAAAATGAAATAAATAACATAGGGCACAACAACCAGGGCGGGTGGAGAAGGGAAGAGAAGGGGGACAGATGACAAGCCAATCAGATGGTGATGGCCAGGACCTTTGGAGTCACTGATCTCACTCAAATGCCAAGCCAGATGGTACTAAAATAGTCTCTGTTGTCCTTAAATATTTAGCGACAGGCCTCCTTTTCAAACCGCGATAAAATAAAATCTAGGGGCAGCAGATGACAATAACCTCCATGGTGAGATGCAGTATGTTCAAACGGCGTCAGGTGGCAACAAAGCGGGGAGGAGGGTGGGAGGGCCCAAGGTGGAAAAGCCCCACAACCCCAAACCCTCCATAGTCCTCCATAAGTGGGGCAGTCCAAAGAGACGGCCAGCGACGCGGGGTGGGGGTGGGGGGAGCAGGATGGAGGAGCTCCACATCTCCAAAGCCTCTGCTGTCCAAAGAACGGCCAACGATGTAGGGGGGAGGGGGGAGCAGAATGGAAGAGCTCCATGTCCACAAACCCCTCTGCAGTCCAGGGAACGGCGAGCGATGCGGGGGGGAGGGTGTGGGGGGGAGCAAGATGGAGCAGCTCCACATCCCCAAACCCCTCTGCAGTCCAGAGAACGGCCAGCGATATGGGAGGGAGGGTGGGGAGGAGCAGGATGGAAAAGCTCCACATCCCCAAGCCCCTCCGCAGTCAAGAAGACAGCCAGCGACGTGGGGGGAGGGTGGGGGGAAGCAGGATGGAAAAGCTCTACGTCCCGAAATCCCCCCGCAGCCCAGAAGACAGCCAGCAACGTGGCTGTTTAAGAAAATTGTCAGTCAGGTAAATTGTGTCCAGAAGATGGGACAGGAAAAGTTCTGAAAACTAAACCTTATGAGGAACAGTTGTGATAGCTGTATGTTTATAGCCTGGAGATAAGAAGATTGAGAGGCAATGTGATATCCATCTTCAAATAACTGAAGGATTGTTACATGGGAGATGGTGAACACTTGTTTTCTGTAGGGTAAGAGGGTAATTTAAGCATGTAGTAATGGGTTCAAATTTTAAGAAAATAGATTTCATTTAAACAGGAAGAAATTCTTAACAGTAAAATGCACTCTTCAATGGAAGGAACAGCCTTGGAAGGTGGTGGACTCGCCTTCATTATAGGTTTTAAAAGAGAGGTTAGGTGGCCAAAATTAATTCAGGTATAATGTAGTTGTGGATTTCTGCTTTGGTGGGGGTTCACTTGGTGGCTCTTGGTGGTCTCTTCCAATTCTAAAATTCTATTATTTTATAATGCTTGCATATGTAATCAAACTTCAATTCTCTAATACACAGTGGTACACTTGGAGAAAGTTAACATTTGACAGAGACATGAAAGCGTATTTGCTTGTTGACATCAGATAGTACAAAAATTATTTCAACAAACAATGTGACTTAATGAGCATTATAGTATATTCTATTAAGTTGTGGGCTAAGCACAGCACTTCCCTATTTAGGACTTGGAGCACCACTGCTGAGCTTTGAGGGTTCATCTCACCCATAGCAACCCCATTGAACCGGACACCACCCCCTATGTTGTGTTCCATCTTGACTGGAACCAAAGCACCTGAAAAGGCAGAGGGGCAGAGTAACATGTGCTCAGGTAGCGGTATATCTCAGAGAGAACCTTGGTCAGAAACCAAGATATGATAAGGAAATATGACCCAGGACTGGGCCATAAGATTTTACGGATACTACCCTCCTCACTTAGGAAGAGGAGTTTGCAGGCTGGGCCAGCAGATTATAAAATAAGGATGCTGCCCATTGAAGGCCACTTCAAATGTTCCATGTTAACCTGCTTAAAAAATAGAAAGAAAGCAGTTTTTGCACAAAGCAAAGAGTTAATCCTTGGCGCTTAAGCCTCACAGCCTTTTCAAAATCCCCCCTCCTTGTGCCATTACTTGAGTGTGTGAGCTGATTAACCCATATGCATGTACTGTACTGACTAGAACAGAACCTGTAAGATGTATTTTTTTCCTCTAAGGACAAACCTATTTGATCACAGCACCGCAAATGCTTAAGGTCATTGAAGAAGAGCTAAATAATATGCTGGGACTACACATAATTGAACCTTCCAGGAGCACTTGGTGAAACCAAACTGTCTTGGTGCCTAAACTGAACGGGATCATCCATTTAAAAAATTTTTTTATTATAAGTGAATCAACTCTGTCTCCAATTTAAAGCTCATCTAATGGCCATAGGGGGCATATTCCTGGAGCATTTTAGAGAAGCTCTCCAGGGGCTACTGGCAAATACTCTTTCATCTCAAGTCCAGTGGGGGAAAATAGCCTTGATGACACCCAAATATCTCATACCATTCAGAGTACACAGAGCCACATCCACTTTTCACCAGCTTATGGACTCCTTGGTCCACAAGTGTTCAGTGGCAAACACTGACGTAGGGAAAGCACACTTCCAACACTCTACCAGGTAGTGATGGTTCTATGTGGAACTGGATCCCTAAGACAGTGTTTTTCAACCACTGTTCCGTGGCACACTAGTGTGCCGCAAGATGTTGCCTGGTGTGCCGTGGGAAAAATTGAAAAATTACTTTATATATAGTCAATATAGGCACAGAGTTAAATTTTTTAACATTTTCTAATGGTGGTGTGCCTCGTGATTTTTTTTCATGAAACAAGTGTGCCTTTGCCCCAAAAAGGTTGAAAAACACTGCCCTAAGAAATTGAAATACAAGCCAGGTCCATTATCTTGACTACACAATGGGAAGCAGTTATGTCTGGTTCATGAAGGACATGGTGCCCCAGTGTTCCTGTTCTTAGACTGAAAAAGTACATGCAACACTCAAGATTCATTCTCTGCTATCACAGACCATGTTGATTCAAATGAAAGACACCAATCCTTGTGCCATTACTTGTGTTAATAACACTACTCTCATTTGGAAGTCAATTTCTGCGGCTGTATAACTCTTCAGTGGGTCACAGCCCCATAAGAGTATATATGTATGAGTGGCTAAATATTTCACTACCATATATCTAAAGAAGTGTATTGCAATCAAAAAAGGAACACCTTACAATGAACTAAATCTTAAATTTCCCATATTTTTTGTTTTATGCACAGAAAAGGACACATTATTAAGGGGATGGAAACATTTTACTACTGTAACTCTGATGCATCCTGCTCCAAGTCTTGCCTGTTGGTGCATAAAATATATGTTGTCAAATCTGGGGATCCTGGGTGGATGCTGTTCCCTGTTTTATCCAGCCCAATATTATGATAACAAGCCTTGCTAGTGCATTCACCCAGGATCAAATCCTCAATAGCCATCATTTTGCTATTCATTGACCTGGTGTTCAGCAGCAGTTATTTTCAGATTCAAAGACTTATCCCCAGGGCTGAATTTGCATGATTTGGTATTGATATGATTTGGGACACAATTGAACCCAAGCCTCTTGAAAATTGCATCCATATAAAGTTCAGATAAGGGTTGTTGGTGCTACCTTTTGCAACACTCATATGATTCTTCCAAGGCTCCAGCAAGTGCAGGAATCTAATTCCTCTGCATTCTATTGATTCCAAACTTCTTTTGAAACCACGCTGTAATGAAGAAACAGCTTGAGGGACACAAGTTTTTGTAGATTCCTCTTGGCCTCTGTAGACATCCCTTTCATCCAATTCAAACTTCGCTGGATTGTGTTACCCACTGAAAGATAGCTTCAATTAGAAATTCAATTATACAGTCTTGGGGAAACATAGCTGACAGTCTCTTTGAATTTGGTGCATTATAGAAAGTTCCAAAGAACCATAAATCTGCTAATTGATTTCTGTACCTGTAATGTTTGATTAGGTGTATTTTATTGTCTTCTTGGTTTTAATTAACCCCGTGGCTTGTCAAAGTGCTGCCAGTGACAAAGGATGTATGATGAACTATGATAAACTATTAATGGAGGCTGACTCATGTCAGCGATTGCTATCACTGCTTAAGAATTATTAGAAATTAGCATATACAGAGAGAGGAAGTTAGGAAGTGGGGAGCGGCGGCAAGGCTTTGGGAGACCAAGCTACTGGTGGCTATAAATTTGAAAGATAGGCAAATGGAATGACCACTGAGTTGCACCGTGGATCAGTCACTTGCCAGATGTCTTTTAAGTACAGTATAAAGAATGGCAGAATAGGAAGAGTTATGAAGTCTAAATGTTGAAAGTGAAAGGAGTGTTAACACTTCCAGTTTACACCAGTGTTCTAGTCACTGTGATAGAGGAAGAGAGGAGGTGCTGGTAAGGCTCCATTGGGGAGTAAGCATCACCTATCAGGTCACCTGCCAAGACTGGATCTGAAGTATTTCACTTTTTGATCTCTGCTTTATATATTTCTTTGTGTGCACACACATGTGTGTGCATGGGGGGGGAGAGAGAGACAGAAATAGAGACAGAGCTTTACTTTGCTTTACTTTGTTTGGTTTCTTTCCCACACTTAAATACACTTTCCAAAAATTCTTTAAATATTTTGCTAATTTAAAAAAAAGAGAAGGGATATTAATTAGTAAAGTAACTACTGTGACTCCTGCTGTCAATGTCCCCCTTTAAGCTGCACAGCCGCATGGCCATACAAGAATCTGGTACTATCCATGCAGGGATATTTCACATCCACCCACACACCCTTTGCACTCATTTTTCTTCCACTTATGAAGGAATCAGTCGTGGGGAGTTGCTCACACATGCGCACATGGAAGTGAGGCCTGTTGATGACGAGAATTAAAGGGCATGCTGTCAAACATTCTGTCAAACTCACTCAGACATAAGGTGGCCTTCATAGGGTTTCCAAGATATGTGAGGTATTTAAGGGGTAGTTTGCCAATGCCAACCCCCAGTGAGTTTGTACGGCCAAGTGGGGATATGAACCCAAACCTCTTATTCCAGCAATCTGTCCCTTACAGTGTATCAGGCAGAGTATTGAACTATGAGGCATGGATTCAAATCCCAATTCAGCTATGGAAACTTAGTGGAACATAACAATGGTAATGTCACTCCCCCATATCTTGAGAACCTTACTAGGCTTGCTAGAAGTCAGAATTGAATGTGACAACACATAACAACTTCTATGAAAGATGCACTGAATACCTTATATTTTTTACTACAGGAAATAAACCTAAGAGAGAAGCTGGGAAGCTGTGGTGCTGACAATGAATGGACAAGTACAAGAGACAGAGAAGACTCTAGCAGAGTAGAAGAGCAGGTAACAGTACTCCCTGCCCGGTTCTATCATTTCTTGAAGGCTCTTTGACTAGGGCTGGGACTAAACCTCCCATCTTGCTTTTTCATACCAGGGCACCCCATGGCCTTCATAGGGAATACTCTTGAAAGGACATTCACTGGGGGGGGGAGGGTGTTAGTGCAGGAGTTAAGGATAGTGTTTCTGATCCTGTTGATACCTTGGTTGCAATGAAATCTTTTCTTGGTCATTCTCACAACCCGGAGCAGAAAACATTATTGCTGGACGACTCAACCACCCATTCCCCAATTTTTGTATTCAGTAATACAAGGGGGGGAACACGTTCTGCATATAGATTACACAACAGAAAAAGAATATACAGCCTAATACTTCTCAGATGTGTCAGTCTTCTCTCTGTGTGAACTTTATTAACACTGAGGAACCCGTCCCATGAAATCTCAGTCCCAGGCTCTAATAAGTAGCTCATATTCATATTATAGCTGTTGTGTATCCTGTGCCATCAAGTCAGAACTGACTTATAAGTGACCCCCCAATAGGGCTTCCAAAGTATATAAGATTTTGAAGGAGTTGTTTTACCAGTTCCACTTCTCCAGTGACCTTCCGTGGCAGCGTCAGAGATTCAGACCCTGTTCTCCAGAGTCCTAGTCTGTCACTCTGTCTACTCTATCACACTGGGAATCCAAATGGAATGGTTTGTGGTCTCCCTGGGAATGAAGATGAAAGACATTGAAGGACTCTTGTCCAGAATCATTAATCCCACATATCACCACCTCTTTCTTCTTATGCACATAGGAACAACACTTCCATGTGTCAGTATATCAAGGCACAGAGCACTGGACTATGATTCAATAGGCATTATTGAAACCTGGTGGATACATGATTGAAACGTATTGAGTGAATGGTATAACTTATTCAAAAGGAACAGATAAGCAGGAAGTATGGATGAGTAGCTTTGGATGTAAAGGATATGTACAGCTCTGAGGTATTAATATGATCTGAGGCATAGAAGGTTGGCGGAGACTGGAGAGCATGATCAGATCTTTCACTCAAAGAAGAGACAAATAATAGTTATGCCACTAACATTCCAAGAGTAACCAAAGATTCAAAGACTTCAGATCTCCAGGACTGATAAACTGGATCCCAGAGAAGTGGATGAAGAGAAGGAACTGGATGAAGTACTTTCAGTACCACTATCTATTATTATAGTGAGTCCCAAAGTTTACTGGGTGTGAGCCTGTCTACCTGAGAGTGAATGAATAGGGGTTATTTAATGATGTCAATATTCCATGCTTTGTTTCCCTACCAGAAAAAAAGCCTACACAGAGGAAGGAAGACCGGTCAATCTGAGTTGTGCGTCTGCCACTGTGTATGAGGAGCTGCACAACAACATGAATTGCCATATATATTCAATGCTAGATCTCAGAAAGTACCCAATCCATGGCTAAAGCTGGAAGGAGATGGTCGTGCAGACAATATGCTGCATATATTGAACATGAACGGTAGGAACCTCTGTATTTAGCCAAGACTGGATGCTCTTTATTCTCCTTCATTATACACTTTGTTTATGGCACAAAGGGCTGGCAGGAGCGGCTGTCTTATGCTAAATAATTTGGATAAATTTCCATTTTAATGCAGCTCATGAAAATGCAGCTACACCCAAAACATTGTGGCACCTTCTTACAGAGAGAACACTGTGATACAGCTGCACCTGCCAAAAGGAGCACTGCTCCTCTTTTCTAAATGTATGCCTTCTTAGAGCAGTGGATTTAGTCTTATGTTTTTGGAAATACAGTGCACTTCTGAATACTTCTCTTGAAAGTGATGGAAGTGTCAGAGAAGAATCTGAAAGTTGAGTCATGGCAAGTGGACTTCTTTTCTTGTGAGATCATAATGTTTCACTACTCATCCAAGTAGCTTCGTCTGTCTTGGATGAGTACTTTGCAACTTGGATGAGTAGCAAAACATTTCAATCGCACAAGAAAAGAAGTCCACTTGCCATGACTCAACTTCCCAATAACCTCACCTAGAGGACAGAGAATTTTCACAGACATATCAGAGAAGAAAGCAACACAATCCAAGCAGCATCTAATTGTGGAGGTGTTCACAAGTGATCACATGTTATGACAAATGTTTGTTTCCTCTTCTATCACATTGTCCTTTGGGACATGCCAATCTTTCAGTGTTAGGAGAATAAAATATCACTAGCAAAGAAAGCTATGCAATCTGGTCAATGGTCTTCAATAAAGACTTCTGAATGTTTTACTGGCAGCAATGTTAAGATTAGAAATGCTGCATCGTTAATAGAATGGAAGCCATCTGGTTGGATAGCTAAGTGGGTTAATTATCAGGTGGTGAAGCCAGAGGTTGAGAGTTTATTCTCCCACTTGACATCCCAAAAGAGTCAGCATGTGTGGCTTTGGGCCAGTTGTGGTATCCCAGGATGTCCCCAGAAAAAAAGAGTGGTAAACCACTTCTATGGAGAGACAGAATGGTTTCCTATGTGCAGAAATGTCAGACAAAGGTGCATTTTATCCCTTTAATTGTTCAATTTACTGTACGGAAAGCCAGCTTAGATTCAGATGAAGGAGAAAAGAAAACTGGCAGAAGAAACATCAGTTATTTAAGATATGCAGATGACACCATCTGATTGGCAGAAAATAGCAGTGATTTGAAAAAACTTTGGAGGAAAGTGAAAGAAGAAAGTGCCATAGCAGAAATGCAGGAAGGCAGTTTAAGATTAAGAAAACAAACTACAAACAAACAAACAAACAAACAAACAAACAAAAACACTTACATAACTTTAATGTTGATGGTGAAGAAACTGAAACATGGAGACTGTGATGGTCAGGTGATTTGAGTGTGTTCTGCATGGTATCAGCATGGAGAGAAAAGGTGATTGGCTCAGAATAGGGGCCAATGGAATGTAATGGGAAGAGATAAAAACAAAATGGCAGCTAGAGAGAAGGGGGGAGAGAGAGAGAAAGTTAGGGACCTGTCGCCTGTTGGTTAAATTTAAGAGTTTAACAGAAAAGTAGTTAAGATTTCTTGTTTTGTTCTTCAATAAAACACTTGTTATATTTCAGTACATATTGAATTGAATAGGAATAGGTGTTTTTTTTAAAATGTTTAAAGACTCTCTGGGTAGGAGTGCCCTTAGACTGAATGATGGTTGTGGAAGACTATTTTAAAACCTTAACTGGAAGAGGCTGTGAAGCTTATCCCACCTAATGCCTCACTTGTGAAATAAGTTGAGGCATATGGGTGAGCACCACAGAGACTGTAGCCAAAAAAACAGAAGAGGACTGAGAACAGAAAAGGCAGCAATACAGGAATGAGAAAAGATCATTAACGGTAAGGATGTGTCACTGGAGATTGACCAAGATCATCCACACTCTTGTAGATCATTATCTACGGGTGTGAAAGCTGGACAGCAAAGAAAGTTGACAGCAAAAAATGACTCATTTGAAATGAGGTGCTGGAAGAGATCGTTTCAGATACCTTGGGCTGCCAGAAAGACAAACAAGTGGGCCCTCAATAAAATCAAGTCTGAACGATCTCTGAAGACAAGAATATTGACACAGAGGCTGTCCTACTTTGGGCACATTGTGAGAGGACAAGATTCTCTGGAAAATATGATACAGTAATCCCCCATTTATTGTGGGGGTTAGGGACCCGACCCAACCTGCTTGCCCTAGGAACCCTTGCCTTCATATACTGCGAGTCCGCGATATACCGGGACCGCAGTATATGAACGCCAATACCTATATAGTGGGGGGACAATTGTAATGGTGGGAAAGGCTGAAGGCAGCAGGAAAAGAGGAAGGCCAAATATGGGATGTGTGGATCTCCAGAATCTCTTGTCTTGTCTTCTTTAATCAACGCTGACGTTTTGGGAATGAGAAAAGAAACAGGGAGATTCTCCCTCTCTGCTAGCCAGTGCCTACACAAGCACTTTCTCCATCTTAAATGGGAAGAGAAATGCTGCCCTTGCCAATGCTATGGCCACTCACCCAACCACCACTTGAAAACCTGCTCAGGGAAGGAGGAAGAGGCTGGGACAAAGACTGCATGGCAACAATGCTTCCCCCTGCTTCTAATTGCTCCTTGCCAGCTCTATAGCATGGGCAGATTTGGACTGGATTTGGGAGGAATGTCTAGTTCTAGGGATCCTAAGGGTTAAGGCATTGTGGGGAGTGGTGCCCCCAAACCCATGTGATGCAGGCAATTATTTGGCCACTTCTTGCAGAGTGTCTTGACTGTGATGATGAACCTCACAGCCAGGTGACATCCACACAGACAGCTGAGAGGTGGACATGCTGTAGAAGTGGGAAAGTAGTGCTTAGAAGAAAAAGACTATTAGGGACAGTGGGCAACTCAAGGGTGATGTTTTGATGGTGATGGCTTCCCTGTTGCATCCAGCACTTCATCACATGAAATGACTGCCTCATCTGACCCAATGGCTAGTCCAATGCAGATGCAGGGCTTTCTTTGCTTTGTATAGCTGTTATAAAAAAGCATGCTGCTTATCTATCTGTCCATAGTGCAGAAATCACTCTTCGGGTAGTCCTCTTCTCCCCCCCAACTGCAAGCTGGGTACTCATTTTACCAACCCCGGAAGGGTGGAACACTGAATGAACCTTGAACCTGCTACCTGGGATTGAACCCCAGGCTGTGAGCACAGTTATAGCTGCAGTGCAGCAGTTTAACCACTGTAGCATGAGGCTCTGTTATGATTTTCTCACCCAAGACTTATAAATGACATCTCTGTCAATATAATCCCCAAGCAACCACCAAATCTGCTAATTTTTTTACATACTTTGGGAAGAAGGGTTTACAAATCCTGCTGCTGCTGAACAATTGTGTTGGTGTTTTGTGGTTTTTTGTTTCATATTTCAATGGGTGGTAATGCAATGCATTGCCAAAGTATCTTGGTGACACAACCTGTTGAGTGGACCCTCTTTCTCTTTTTTCTTGGAGATCACAATTGTTAATCTGCATCTTTATTAGCATCATAATAAACATATGATGTAATTTTCAAAAGTCATATAAAGTAAGCACCATTTAGTTTTAAATAAAAGAAATTTGCTTTGAGGATGGGGTGGGAGGAAAAGAGTGAATGCATTTTTATTTGAAAAGGATTAGCCAGAATCTATTTCGTAACCATTTGATACTACAGAAGTTAAGCAATTTCTACCTTTATAAACAATAGATACAAGAGATACAAACAATAGCACAGAGGTCTCAACAGGAAGTACTGATTGGGATGAGAAGATGGCTCAGCCTGAAGCCTCCAGACAGCTGATTACTGCTGAACAGGTCTTGGAGGGGACTGCCATTCCAGTCAATTAAGCTTGTATGGGCTGCTGAGAGGGTTTTTGGCTGCACCAACCATCATAATGTATGTGGGCATCTTAAAATAAAGCAGTGGCGTGTCAATGTCAGCCTTGTAAGGGGAAATGCTTTTGGACTAGCCTTAAGTGTTAGGGGGATTTTCTAGTTCAAAGATTATTATACACAAATTGACCCATGCTCAGGGATTAACAGTTTTGTGTTTGTAGAAAAAGAATGGAATCTTCCCAGTCTCTCAAAGACGCTGTGGGCATTTTGGAACCTTATTCTGCTAAGTGAACCTTAACTTGTTCCCAGTTGCCTTGGTAAGCCTCACAGTCACTTGCAAGCGAAAGAGAGACCCAGAGAGAGGAAAGTGGGAAAGGAAGAAGAAAGAGAGTCATTATATTTGTGAAGGGGAAATGCAGAAAAGCATGCTCTGTCTGATAGAAGGGTATATTGAACATAAAAGTGATGCCTAACAAAAACTAGAAGTTGGACATACCCTGCAGATTGCAGGTAAAGTTTTGTCCTAGATTTGGAAGAGAAGGTCTGAAGGTATTTGGAAATTCTTTTTCCCCTGGCAGGGTGGCATGAAATATTTGTAAATGCATAAGTTATTGAAAATGGCCAAAGATCCTTAATGCCAATAAAAAGAAGATAAGAGAGGCTGTCTTTCAGGCCATCAGGAGTTTTATGTCATTTCAACAGTTCATAGCCCGATACTTATATTGTTATATGATAAGTTCTTTTTCTCTGGAAGAAGACAGTGTTACAATACTCTTGTGGTATTATAAATTAAAAATCATCATGTTGCATTTAATGCAGAAGTGGTTCATTAGTGTGGAGAATGCAGGCTTTTATGCTGTGAACTATGAGGTAAAGGAAACAGTTATCAGCTAGTCAGACCCCCCCCCTTTTGTACCGCAGAACAGAAAATGTGTGATAGGAAACACATGCAATATGGGAAATGATTCACTACTCACTGAATTAAATTTCATAGCCTAGCAATTGGGAACTAAGTATGGTTATAGAAATGGCGAGTCTGCAGGAGGAACAGAGTCTATCTATAAATGAGACAGCCATTCATCATATTTTCCCAGGGTTATTTTACCTCAAGAGAACTAGAATTTTCCAGTGCCCTATCAAACTCCTCTTGGTTTGAAAGATGCAGAAGATGCAATTTGTGCCTTCTTCCCCACCTCTCATCCCATCCTCATATAGATTTTAATCTCTCACCAAACACAAGAATAACAACCATCATCTTGTGAAAAATGGCTAGCAATGAGCAGGAAAAAAAATACCCTTCAAATTCATGGGTAATCCTGCTGGTCAATTCCAATCCTCAAACGTACCCACAGGCAGTAAACTTTCTATTCTCACCCCATACTCAAATTTTGGCAGCTGAGATAAAAGGAATATAATAAAAATATAAACAACAGCAACAACAGAAACTTTATGCCAGGCTAGGCCTGACAAAGGGAAGATTGATATCCCATGATGCTTTGTCTTGATGAGACAATGAAAAATAACCACCGGAGCAGCTGTGTCAATATCAGACTTGGTAATGCACCACTAGCTGTGGGTTTTTATTTAATCCGCTTTGCTTTAAGATGATAACGGTTGTTACTTTTCAGTGCCTGTCTGTCAGCACCTCAGCATTGCAATATTCCTCTGCAGCTCTGTGAGCCAGTTTCATTTATTTTAAAATACCATTTCACACACTGCTGACTTTTAACAGTGTTCTGTGTGAGTTTGTGAGATTGAATAGTGACAGAAACAACACTTTTTATGAGAATACAGAATATTAAAAAGGGGGGCACAATATACAGATGGCAGTCTTCACTACAGCTTGTTCTCTCCCCCCCCCCCCGCTCCAGCTCCTGCTACTCAGCTTTCCCACTGAATGCATTTGTAGTAACACCATAAATGTCACTTCCACTGACGGCCTTTTGGCATTTTATTTAAATGGGAATTCAGCTCTTCCTCCTGCTGCCGCTGCTCCCCCCACCTTTCCCTATACAGGAGTCTTGGTGCCACAGCCTCCTTTTTTTTAATGCATCCTTTGCATTGTGCAAAGACTGTGTTTCCAAAAATGTATCTGTGGGATAATGATACTCCAGCTGACTTCATATGTAACAGGCAGAATAAGAGCCTGTTACATACGAACTCAGTTGTTATTCTGAACGAATACTTGTAAATTCTGTCCTGCCACGCCTGACCCAAATATCACACCCCTTGTTTTATATTGTACTTCCTTGGTATTTCTAAGAACACAAGAACTTACTTCCTGGACAAAACCAAAGAGAACGTTGTCTTCCCAACAGCCACGAGACATATACTTCCATGCAGCTCACAATTGTGTCTTGTGGTGCTGTGGTACAAAACAAAACTCATAAAGAACATGGTAAATATTTTTTGGAATGCTTCAGGTAATTCCTGATATCCTGATTAACCACTAATGTTTGCCATTCTTCCCTCATGGGAGTGGATGAGTAGGTCATGGAACCTCCAGGGATCTGTGAAAAGCAGTATTAACATTTCATACAAAGTAGAGCAAACCACACAAAACAACAAAACCTGAATGAATAATACATATTACTTTGGGGGCTAATAAGACTTCCGCTTCTTAAAGTTACAGATTCCAGTTGTGAGCAAGAAAGTATCTAGAAGAGTCGCATGTCACACAGTGAGACAAAAGGTGACTGTTTTAATGCCTTTAACACCTTGTGAACTTCCAAAGGGACGTCTAAGCAACATAAGCACAACCAGGATAGAGAGGCATTTCTTGAGAATGCTTGTGTGTGTGTTTCTTTTTGCCAAACCAGAACCAGCTAATAGTGAGCCTAATAGGGCTTTCAAGGTAAGTAGCTATCCAAGGAGTGCTTTGACCAGTTCCATTCCCCTGGTCACTTTCAATGGCTGAGTGAGGATTTGGATCCTGTTCTCCAGAGTCCTCATCGATCAGTGTATCCGCCACACCACACTGGGATGCCCCTTGCGAAAGCTTAGTCTGAAGATAATGCTCTTACATCCTCTGTCAGTGTTCCCTCAGTCTAAGCTGTGTGGGTGCATGGCCGGGCAGCACTCCATTGATGTCATGCCTCTTCATCCAGTATTGCACTGGAGAGAAGTTAAAGAGAACATTGCTCTTTGTAAAGTATAGGAAACAAGGCCTATCTTCTCTTAAATCTATTATGTACCCTGGGCTGTGCATCCACTATCAATGGAAGCTAACATTTTAACATCCTGTTGAAGTGGCTGTGCTCCTTACCCCCTCACCAAACTGTAGTCTAGTTTGGTGAGGGTGTGAGGAGTTTGGTCCTCAACAAACTGTAGTCTAGCACATGTGCTACATTGTAATTATAACAGCCAATATGGCCAATTTGAGACAGACTGCTTGATCTATCTACTGAACACTGTCAAATGACTTCATAGATTCTGAGCAATGGAGGAAATTTTATCACCTGCCATTCAGATCCCCTTATTTTCTATCTAGCCACTCAGTAGCCATGTGTAGAGTTTAGAATCATAGAATTATAGAGTTGGAAGATACCTCAAGGGCCATCCAGTTCAACCCCCTGCCATGCAGGAACCCCCATCACAATATTTCCGGCAGATGGCCATCCAGCCTCTGCTTTCCAAAGGAGACTCCACCACCCTCCATGGCAGCATATTCCACTGCCGAACAGCTCTAACCATCATGAAGTTCTTCCTAATGTTCAAATAGAATCTCTTTTCCTATAGTTTGAAACCATTGCTCCGAGTCCTAGACTCTGAAGCCATGGAAAACAAACCTGTTCCCTCTTAAAGATGACATCATTTCAAATATTTAAACATAGCTATTATATCCCCTTTCAGCCTTCTTTTTGAAAGGCTAAACATTCCCAGTTCCCTAAGCCGTTCCTCGTAAGACATTTCTTCCAGGCATTCAACCATCCTGGTCACCCTCCTCTGTACCCACCCCAGGTTGTCAACATCATTTTAAAATTGAGGTGTACAGAACTGGACACTACTCCAGGTGGGGTCTGACCAGAGCAGAATAGACTCATGCAAGAACCCCCATCAAAGTACTCCCGACAGATGGCCATCCAGACTCTGCTTTAAAAGCTCCAAAGAAGGAGACTCCACCACCTTCCGTGGCAGCATATTCCACTGCCGAACAGCTCTGTCAGGAAGTTCTTCCTAATGTTCAAATGGAATCTCTTTTTATGTAGTTTGAAACCATTGGCCTGAGTCCTAGACTCTGAAGCCATAGAAAACAAACCAGTCCCCTCTTCAATATGACATCTTTTCAAATATTTAAACATAGCTATCATATTCCCTCTCAACCTTTTTGTAAGACTAAACTTTCCCAGCTCCCTAAGCCGCTCCTCATACAACATTTCTTCCAGGCCTTTAACCATCCTGGTTGCCCTCCTCTGGATCCATTTGAGGTTGTCAACATCCTTTTAAAATTCAGTTTAAGCTATCTGGACTCAAGGTACAGTACAAACATGGAAGAGGCCACCCAAGAAACAGATCCTCCTGAGCCAAATGGGAGCCACTCTAAGCATTGCCATATTACTTGTCCAGGTTTTACCATATTTTGGGCATGTCACCAAGTCTTTACTGAGACCTCAGGTGGCCCAGTAATCTCTATCTTTATAGAACTGTAAAGATAAAGAAAAAACTGCACTCACGGTTTTAATTAGTTGTTTCCTAGAATCATGCACTTTAGTGTGATTAGTGAATGAAGGAAGATACGCACAGTTTGACAGAATTTTACAGATTTATAAATAAAGATCCACCTTGTTTGATGAGCTCTAATTCTGCCTGCCATGTATGAGTTTACCTATAACATTGTAGTCCTACAGATTTCACAGCTAAATATGGAAACTGTGGGAAGGCCCAGCCTGAGCTGATTCACAGAGATCTGAAATCAGTGTAAAGACAGCAGTGAAGCCACAGCAATAGGAGTGCTGGATCAGGGTTTACCGGAGCTGTGAAAATGAATTGTTCAAAGCTGTTTAATATGTATCATAGTGGTCTTCCACAAAAATTAAATTCTGTTTTATTCTCCATGGGCTTCTGGCAGCTCAGCTAGGAGCTTAATTAACTGCTATCATGGAGAAAGGAAGAGCTATGAAAAATAAGAGCAGGATAAATTTATTATTATTATTATTATTATTATTATTATTATTATTATTATTATTATTATTATTATTATTATTATTATTATTAGTAGTAGTAGTAGTAGTAGTAGTAGTAGTAGTAGTAGTAGTAGTCACAGCAGCAGCAGCAGCAGTAGCAGTAATACTAATATTAGTACTCACAGTAGTGCAAAGTTTATGGAGCTTATGACTAGTGTGAATCTGCTCTGGGACTTTAGAATCCAATGTGACAAACACCTTGTCCACAATACTCCAGACATCACAATAGTATATAAGCAAGAAAACAAGTTCAAATCATCGATGTAGCAATACCAGGAGACACAAGAATCAGCAGCAAAGAGTTAGAAAAGATAATCGAATATCAGGATTTAGAAATAGAAATAGAAAAGCTATGGAATAAGAAAGCAAGAACAGTACCAATAATAATAGGCGCCTTGGGTGCAATCCCAAAAGACCTGGATCAACATCTGAAAACTCTCAACATTGACAAAACCAACTGGTCAACTTCAAATAGCGACATTATTAGGAACAGTACCAGTATATATTCTACAAAGATATCTCCAGTCATCCTAGGCTCTTGGAAAGAGCTCAATCATTGAAGAAGGCCAACTCCAGCTTAACACCTGGCAGCTGTGTTCAGAAGAAGAAGAAGAAGAAGAAGAAGAAGAAGAAGAAGAAGAAGAAGAAGAAGAAGAAGATTATTATTATTATTATTATTATTATTATTATTATTATTATTATTATTATTATTATTATTATTATTATTATTATTATTATTAGTAGTAGTAGTAGTAGTAGTAGTAGTAGTAGTAGTAGTAGTAGTAGTAGTAGTAGTCGTCGTCGTCGTCGTCGTCACAGCAGCAGCAGTATCAAGCAGCATCAAGCAGTAATACTAATAGTAGTCACAGTAGTACAAAGTTTATGGAGCTTATGACTAGTGTGAATGTTAGATTTCAGGAAAAAGGTTAAGGACGTTTTGATTAAGGAACAAGAATAAATGATGAGGCAACTAATTCTACTTACATATCTCTAGTGAGTATAGTATGGGTACTGAGCCAGATGTCCTATGAAGTTCAGTGGCTCGTAAACCTTAGGAGATTAATACATCTGTACTTATTAGGAATCAAACGCTATGTTACCTTTTTGGATTGCAGTGGAATATTTTGGATATTGCAGTGGAAATATTTAATTCAATTACTGGAAACCTCCAAATTCTCTCCGTTCAGCTTTCAAGGCTCCCTAGAATTTCTCTTTGCCTTGAGGAAGCATTTGGGAGCCTGAGGATAGGGACAGGGAGCCATTAATAATAATAAAAAAAATTCCAAATCACCACCACAAGGATAGATCTTCCTATTTATTTATTTATTTATTTATTTATTTATTTATTTATTTATTTATTTATTTATTTATTTATTTATTGTTAGACTTTTATGCCCCCCCATCGGGCAGCCCTGGCTCCTCTAGGCAGTTCTTATGGAACTGGCAGAATAGCTGAGTGGTTTAGGTATCTGATTGCAGTGCCAGACATTGGGGGCTTGATTTCCCCATTGTGCCTCATAAGAACATAAGAACATAAGAAGAGCCCTGCTGGATCAGGCCAAAGGCCCATCTAGTCCAGCTTCCTGTATCTCACAGTGGCCCCACCAGATGCTTTTGGAAGCGCATGAGACTAGATATCTGTCTCCTGATACTACTCCCCTGCATCTGGCCCTTGAAGTACCCTGGTTTTAAGCCTGGAGATTACACATCTCCATCATGGTTTGTAACCTGTGATGGACTTTTCCTCCAGGAATCTGTCCAATCCCCTTTTGAAGGCATCCAAGCCAGATGCCATCACCACATCCTGTGGCAGGGAGTTCCATAGACTAACAACGCGCTGGGTGAAAAAATATTTTCTTTTGTCTGTTCTTACTCTCCCAGCCCTCCATTTGAGTGCATGTCCCCTAGTTCTGGTATTTTGTGAGAGGGAAAAGAGCTTCCCTCTATCCACTTTACTCATGCCCTGCATTATTTTGTACGTCTCAATCATATCCCCACTCAGGCGCCTTTTTTCCTCCTGTGACTAAAGCCACCCTGTATGCTTTTGGCGAAGCCACACAGTCCCAGGGCACCCCCAGAAGAAGGGGAGTTAAACCACTTCTGAGTATGTGCTATCTGGAAAAACTTGAAAAGGATCAGCAAGTCAGAATTAATTGGGTTGCATGTGATTATGGATCTGTAGGTGGCTTCTTGCCATCAGTAACAAAATGTCTATGCACGAACAACAGTCATATTTCTTTATATGGACCAGGGATTTATATAGTCGCTTTACATTGTTTTCTCACCCCATTTTATCCAGAAAATTACCCTGTGTTGATTAAGCCAAGGGCACTGAGAAATTGTTGAGATTAAGCAGAGATTTTAACTTGTACAAATTGCTTAACCTTGCTGGCTCTGTCCAATAGTGGTCATCATTCTAATCATATAAAAGATACCAGGGCTGAAATATGCTGGTAAAAAGCAGTGCATCTGTTACTGAGCCTTACTGCCTTGTTGTGCAGATTTGGTGAGTGAGACAATTTGGGACATCCGTCTTCACATTTGAAGATTGCCTCCAGGTACAATCTTGATACTCATCAATGTGTGTGTTTATTGATAGGAGACCAAGAAGAAGAAAGTAGAGTTGCTTATCTGTAACTCTTGTTCTTCAAGTGGTCATCCTGTAAATTCACACACTTCCCACCCAGCCTTCCCATGAGTCATGCTTGTATCTGTACAAGCACTGGGTGAGGTGTCTGAACTGAAAGGGCATGCTCAACAAGTGTTTTCAATGAAGCTCTAATAGTCTCTGGTTGGCTCTGCACAGAAGATACTAATGTGTGCGAATTTACAGGATGACCACTCAAAAAACAAGAGTTACAGCCCAGGTAAGCAACTCTACTTATTTTATGATGGCATGTCAAAAGAGGAAAGGCCCAAATAAATAAATAATGAAGGTCATTGTATTCTCAAAGGCTTTCACGGCCAGGATCGGATAGCTGTTGTGAGTTTTTCAGGCTGTTTGGCTGTGTTCTGGAAGTTTTTCTTCCTGACATTTCGCCAGTCTCTGTGGCTTGGATCTTCAGAGTGCAAGGAGCTCATGGAACTAGGAGTTCTCTCTGTCCTCCTAGTTCCCTAAGCTCCTTGCACTCTGAAGATGCCGGCCACAGAGACTGGTGAAATGTCAGGAAGAAAAGCTTCCAAAACATGGCCAAACAGCCTGGAAAAAATGACAACAGCTACCAGATCCCGGCTTTGAAAGCCTTTGAGAACAATGACCTTCCTCAACTTCTGGCTGCTTTCTTTCTGTGCAGTTCCACTGGTGACTGTCTATAACTGGTTTCTTTTAAGCAATGTGGCCATTTTGCCCATCAGGGTCCAAAATTCCAAATGTTAGCATTTCTACCAGCCAACCAGAAAAAGGGAAAGGAAAACTCTTTGTAGGCTTTGAGGCTCAAAAAAAGGGGTGGGGGCTTTCAGGGGTGGTATTACAAATGACAGTAAAGGCGTCGAGATGCTTTTGATACTATGGGGGTATGTTTTTCATTCAAGCATGCAAGGCCCATCCCTAAACAAAATTAAGCACAAATGTTCATATTGTGCCTTTCCCTCCCTTTCCCTTCATTCTCCTTTCTAAAGCACTTGGGCGGGCGTGACAGTGAGTAAATGGTTAGCCACCTACCGACCGTCCTCCCCTTGCTTCTACACTCCTCTCTCCAACATATCAGTGATGTTTATTAACAGATGACAAGTCTATCAGGCCTCATAAGCAGCCTTCACAAGGAGGAGAGCTTACATCCAGAGAGGATCATCAATCTTCAGCTTGCTCTGCTGTCCTGAACAACTGAAAGCAAACCAGCCCCCCCATCCTCCCCCATGCCACATAGCAAAATCTGTCAGTTGTGAAAAGTTCGTGCAGAAATGCAGAATGTGAGGAATAGATTTCACACTAGCAACAATTTTTTTAAAATTTTCGTTTTAATGACAGCATATAAATATTTGAGGGGATGGCCATATATCTAATTTTACAGAGGGCAGTCATCTATTTAAGGAATTGAGTGGTCAAAGTCCTGTTTAACGATAAGAAAGCTGTAACAAGAAAGAACGGTTGCTTTGAAATTATCCATGGCAACTTCATAGCAACTGGATAGCAGTCTGAGCAGGCATCTGGTCATTTGGTCATCTGGTCTTTTATACCACGATGAAAATCTTCCTGGTTATGTAGTTCCTCTTTCTTTGTGCTGTAAATGCGGCCATCCCACTTTTGTCGAATGGTTAGGCAAATTAGAATCGAAAAGATTGGAAGACAGTCAGACAGACACAAGGATTAGACATTCCTCTAAAGACCCATTTATGATTCTTCCAGATCCATGCTGATCTTAATGGGATATGAATGTGTTTTTCTGTGAATTCCCATCCGTACTGTTTCTGCTTGCACTTTTATGTTCATACAACTAATGATATATTATGAAATCAAATTTAAAATTATAAAAGCATTTTTATCACATACTACGTAGTATGTGCTGCCACATTTGGACTTATTTCATGTAACAATAAATTGGAGAAAATATTTTTAAAAATTTCATATAATGAAATGGTTTATTTGTTATTACTACATATATGAACCAGTTACTTACCTGTAAAGGTGGTTATTCGAGTGGACCTTTGTGAAGCCACACCGATGGTTTTCCCAGGCGCCCTTGCGCCAGAGGTCGGAACTTCCCTAGCAATAGGAAAGTTCGTTAGTCTCCGCCCCCGCACCCTGCGCATGTGCGTGGGTGTTCCCGCCTAAACACCTCAATTCCTCTTGACCGCCAGGATGACAGGTAATGGTAGTGCCAGTCAGGGCGTGACGGTCTGAGGGGAGACGGGCGGGTGCTGTGTGGCTTCACAAAGGTCCACTCGAAGAACCACCTTTACAGGTAAGTAACTGGTTCTTCTTCATCGTGGCCTTCGTGAAGCCACACAGATGGGTGATTGCAAGCAGTACTCACAGGCTGGTGGGGAGTCACGCCGTCACAAAGGAAAGCACTGCCCTCCCGAAGGAAGCGGCCAACCTCACGCGGGCATCCACTCTATAGTGGGTCACGAAGGTGTCAGGTGTAGACCAGGTGGCCGCCTGACAAATGTCATCCAGGGGAACGCCCTTCAGGAAAGCCGCGGAGGAGGCCATAGCTCTTGTGGAGTGAGCTTGGATGCCCAAGGGTAAGGGTACCTTAGCCAACTCATAGGAGAGCTTAATAGTCTGTACTATCCAACGGGCAAACCGTTGGGGAGAGACGGGACTACCCCGCACCACAGAGTCATGGCACACAAACCATTTATTAGTCTTTCTAATGGATTTGGTCCTTGAAACATAAAAGGCTAAGGCCCTTCTGACATCGAGTGTATGCATGTCTCTTTCAATCCTGGTGGAAGGATTGGGAAAGACGTTTGGCAACACAATAGGTTGGGAGACATGAAAGGAGGAAACAAAAAGGAAGGTAACATCAATAGGAAACATCAGGAAAGCCACCACCCTATCAGGGTGGGAGACATGATGGCCCTCCTACCAAAAAAAAAGGCAGTTTTTAAGGTGAGTAGCCTGAAGTCAGTAGAGGCCAAAGGTTCAAAGGGTGGGCGTTGCAGAGCCCGTAGAACCAAAGATAGAGACCACTGAGGTGGAACTGGTTTTCTGTCAGGGAAAATGTTTTTGAGGCCCCTGAGGAAACGCTTCATTCTAGGGTGTCTGAAAAATGCAGCTGCCTCAAAGAGTTGTGGCTGGTGGGCCACAATTGCCGACAGATGCACTTGTAGAGATGCAGAAGTCAGTCCTGAGCACTTCAAGTGCAGGAGGTATTGTAAGACCCAAGTGAGAGAGGGATTGAGAGGGTCAAAACCCTTGTCCGCCGCAAAAACTGAAAATCTCTTCCACTTATAAAAGTATTGTTTTTCAGTGGAAGGGATGTCAATGATAGTTTGAATTAAGGCAGAATCCTCCAGGCCGTTAGATGAAGGCGATCCAGGTCTGGGTACAGAATCTGGCCGCTGTCCAGGGAGAGAAGATCCGGAAACTGAGCCAGGCGTAGATGGTCTGAGGACATCCTTAGAAGGGAGGCAAACCAGTGTTGATGAGGCCACCAAGGTGCGATCAGGATGAGGTTGGCCCTCTCCTGAAGAGTCTTTATGACCACCCTGTGTAGCAGAGGAATGGGAGGGAAGGCATAAAGGAGATATCCCGACCAAGGGAGGAGAAGGGCATCTCCTAAGGAGCGAAGCCCCTTCCCCACCCTGGAACAGTACTTGTGGCATTTGGCGTTGGACTTTGAGGCAAATAAGTCCACCTGAGGAGCGCCCCATTTGCTGCAAAGGAGAGTGAACGTCCTGGGATGCAGCTCCCACTCGTGGTTCGCCCGAAGTCGCCGACTGAGGTCGTCAGCATCGGCATTCTCCTCCCCCGGTAAGTGCATTGCAATCGGATGAATGTTGGTAGAAATGCACCAGTCCCAGAAGCGAATCGTGAGCTGCAGAAGACGCTGCGAGTGTGTTCCGCCCTGTTTGTTGATGTAGTACATGGCGGTTGTGTTGTCGGTCACCGCCAGTACTACATTGCCAGAGAGGTGTCGGATGAACGCCCGGAATGCCTTGAAAATCGCCAGGAGCTCCAACTCGTTGATGTGGAGTTGCTGTTCCTGAGGAGTCCAGGTGTCGTGGATGGAGTGCGAGAGGCAAACAGCACCCCAGCTGGTGTTGCTGGCATCCGTCGTCACTTGTATGGTAGGAAATGGATTTCTGAAGGGACGTCCAGAAAGGATGTTGGACCGGCACGACCACCAGCTGAGATGATAAGGTAAGTCCAGTGGAATCTGGAGGAGTTTGTTTGGAGGGTCTTGGACAGGGTCGAAGTTTCGGAGAAACCAAGTTTGGAGAGGTCTGAGTCGCAGCCTCGCGTGGACCAAGATGGAGGCCATGGAGGCCATGAAACCTAACAGTCTTTGAGCCTCTAAAGCTGGGACGACGTGAAGTGTCCGGAATTGTTGAAGCAGATGGAGCATGTCTGCAATTCTGGTCCTTGGAGATAAAGGCCATAGCTCTGGATGAGTCCAGGATGGCACCGATGAAGTTGACAACTGGCGAGGGCTCCAGATGCGACTTCTTGTAGTTGACCTGCAGACCTAATGACTCTAGGGTGTTGAGGACAGTGGCAATGTCTTGACGAGCCTTGTCTTGAGAGTCGGCCACGATCAACCAGTCGTCCAGGTAGGGGAAGACAGCTATTCGAAGAGTGCGCAGATAGGCTGCTACTGGTGCCATACACTTGGTGAAAACTCTTGGAGCTGTCGCCAAACCGAAGGGTAGGGCGGAGTATTGATAGATGTCTTCCCCCACGGCGAAGCGCAGTAGATGACGATGAGATGGGTGGATTGATATGTGGAAGTATGCATCTTTGAGATCCACAACGCCAAACCAATCGCCTCTGCGCAGAAGAGGGATTACTTTCTCCAAGGTAATCATCCTAAATTTTTTGTAGACCAAGAATTTGTTCAAGAATTGCAGGTCTAGAATGGGTTGGAGTCCTCCGTCCTTCTTCGGAACTTTGAAATAACGGGAGAAGAGGCCGAGATGAGCAAGCCACTCCTGTATTCATGCCAAGAAAACTCCATGGACATGGAGTCACAAAGAGGCACGACCTCTATGGCATGCTTTTGAAGCCACGAAGAAATTTCTTGAAGGAGGCTGTAAAGGATCCCATCCCAGATCCACCAAAGGCTTCCTAAGAGCACCTTTGGAAATTAGTAAAAAATACTCAAACAGACTGTGTACTTTTAAAAAAACTGCCACCATTACTTTAAGGCTTTGGACTTAGTCTCTCCCACCTTTGGGCAAAAATCAAACCAGTTGTAAGATTATTATTTTTTATTAAAAATAGATAGTTAAAGAATTACCGAAAATAAGTCAATTCAAAATACAGGTAATAATTCAGTCTTTGGCAATCAAGAAAATAAGAAATCTATCTGACTAATCTAAGTTACACTAGCCATTGTGGCCCTCTCTATGCGTAGCATATTCTATATCCAAACCTATGCAAGCATATTGGAGAAAAAAGCCCCCTATTGATTCTATTGTCTCTAATTTAAAGCATTTACATTCTCAGCAAATCACCCCCCCTCATCCATCCTTTCCAACTCATTGTCCAATCATCTGGCTAGTTTTAATGATAGTCCCTGTTGTTCAGCTTTCTCATGCGATCATCTCACAGCGATTCCTTAATTAATTTCTGGCACTGTTGTTATGTCTTCATTCTTCTTGGATGGCACAACAAAGCTTCCATCTTGCTGGTTCCCAGTAGATAAGGCACCTGCAAATACTTGCTTACACAGAACATGGCAAAACATTCTCACACAGAAATAGAAACTGCTTCTTGCTGACTGCTGTGTTCTAGCCTGAATGAGAAGACATGTAACTGAACCATATAGACTCCATCTTTGATCCTTTCTCCCTTCCTTCACACGCCCCCCTTTATGTGCCTAAAAATCTTAAATATGCAATTTAGCATTTTTAGCAAAAAAAGTACTAGCTAACTAATCAAATAGTAGCAAAATACTGGCTGTATATAGTATGTATTGAAAGATAAGAGGTATATGACTACATAGCAAAATACTGGCAGTATATAGTATCTATTGAAAGATAAGAGGTATATGACTACATAGCAGCAATATCATGGATTATATGACTTTTGTTGAAGCAGGTTAAGGCATGTCTACATCAGGAAATAAAGAAAGAAAACATTGTTAGTAAAATCAGAAACAACAGAACATATGGCGAGGCCTAGACCATTCAGTCTAGTAGCTCTTCTTCCATGACCTCTTCTGGAGTGAGATCAATGCTATAATGCACCCTGGAAAGGCTGTCAGCAACCTGATTCTGCCTCCCAGATATGTGGACCGCCTCATACTGGAAATCTTGTAAGGCCAAGCTCCATCTCAGTAGACGTTGGTTGGTCGATTTCATGCGGGACAGCCACTTCAGTGCTTGATGATCTGTTTGTAAAACAAAACTGCGACCCCATAAGTAAGGTCGTAATTTGTTAAAAGCCCAAACAATGGCAAGGCATTCCTTCTCTGGAAGAGAGTAGGCTCTCTCACGTTGCAGGAGCTTCTTGCTGAAAAAAGAAACAGGATGAAGCATACCATCGTCATGCTCTTGTAGCAGGACTGCTCCAATACCGAATGCAGAAGCATCTGTCTGCAAAACAAAAGGCTTTTGAAAGTTAGGTGAAATCAGAATAGGTGAATCTATCAATCGGGCCTTAAGCTCATCAAATGCAAGTTGGCATTCCGGTGTCCACCTGACTTTGACTGGCATACGTTTCCTTGTCAACTCAGTCAGAGGTATAGTAATTTGACTGAAGTGTGGAATAAATTTTCGGTAGTAACCAACAAGGCCTAAAAATGATTGAAGTTGTTTCTTGTTTTGTGGTACAGGCCAATTCTTGACACTTTCCACTTTAGCTTGTAATGGTTCAATAAAACCACTGCCCACTAGATGGCCTAAGTAAACCACTTTTCCCTTCATCCATTGGCACTTGGAAGCTTTGACTGTAAGTCCAGCATCACTAAGCCTTTGAAACACTGCATCCAAATGAGACAAGTGTTCTTCCAGGGAATCAGAGAAAATTATGATGTCGTCTAAGCACTTGGAGCTGATTTTAATCCGAAAGGCAAATGACACCACTCAAACACGCCTTTATGAGTTATGAAAGCACTTTTTTCACGGGTCACGGGGTCAAGTTCGATTTGCCAATAGCCAGAGGAAAGATCTAAAGATGATAAGTACTTATGGCTGGCGATCTTCTCAATTAGATCCTCAGCCCTTGACATTGGATATGGATCCAGAGCTGTGAACTGATTCAACTTCCTGTAATCTACACAAAACCTAACCTTAGGTTGGATTTGACCATCAGGTGTTTTCTTTGGTAAAATGACCACAGGGCTTGCCCATAAAGAATTACTAGGTTGAATGATGCCCATGTCTAGCATCTCTTGAAGTTCATCCTCAATTTGTTTAGCATGTTCCCCAATGACTCTGTAAGGAGGTGGTCTAATAGGGGGTGCATCTCCCGTATC
This sequence comes from Phrynocephalus forsythii, assembly GCA_029282475.1. Classification (NCBI taxonomy): domain Eukaryota; kingdom Metazoa; phylum Chordata; class Lepidosauria; order Squamata; family Agamidae; genus Phrynocephalus; species Phrynocephalus forsythii. Next base: position 2,341,138 of record JAPFRF010000003.1, on the reverse strand, counting down.
AATTTTGTGTTGAACAAGTGTAGTGCACCCAGGCTTAGTTGTAAAAATGTGCTCATATTTCTCTAGAACACTGAAAAGAGCTCGCTGTTCAAATTCAGGAGTGTTATACTCAAAACAAATTTCACTTAGGTCACCACCTTCCTTGAATTCTTCCAACAAATCCAAGCCATCTTCCAGGTTTCTGGAAGATGTAGCTCTGCAAAGCAGCATATGAGACTGTCTACGGACATAAGGCTTTAGACTGTTCACATGATACAAATGAGGTTTCTTTTCTTGTGATGACAGTCTCACAACATAATTAACAGGCCCCAATTTTTGTTCAACTACTCCTGGACCCAACCAATGGACTTGCAATTTGTTACGCTTGATGGGATCAAGAACCAGCACAGAATCTCCCACTTGAAATTCTCTGTGGCGGGACTTAAGGTCATGGTAGTGTTTTTGAGTTTGCTGAGCATTTTGCAAATGTTCAGTGGCCAAATCTCTGATTGCTTTGAGTTTAAATTATAAGTCATAAACATACTGAGCAACTGGCATAGAACCCTCTTGTACTGCTCCCTTCCATTGGGATTTGAGAAGTTCCAAAGGTCCCCTCAGGGATTTCCCATAAATGATTTTTGCAGGACTGAAACCTCCTAGGCTGTCATGTGGAGAGGTTCTATAGGCATAGTGAATAAAAGGCAATGCTTCAGACCAGGACCGTCCAAACTCCAAAACATGTGTTTGCAACATTCTAAGCAAAGTTTGTTGGGCCCTCTCCACAGCTCCGTGTGACTCTGCATGATAACTCACACTGAAACGTTGCTGGACCCCCGTTAATTCACATAATTTGGCCATCAATTCATTAGTAAAACTTGTTGATCTATCGGAGATCAATAGACTGGGTAGTCCAATTCTAGAGCTAACTTCCAGTAAAGCTCATACAATTTGTTTTGCACTGATGGAAGATGTTGCCACTGCCTCCACCCATTTAGAGAATGGACAAGTGAAGCACACAATATACTTTTTTTCCAGTACTACTGGTCTGAAATGGGCCAAGGCAATCCATTTGTAGGCTGCTGAGAGGCTGGGATACAATTGGGATGCATTCCATCTTTGCTTTAGTGGTATCAGTGTTGTATCCCACTTTCTGGCAATGTTCACAGCTGATACAAAAATGCTTCACACTTTTGGTCAAATTAGGCCAAAACAAATGATTGCTAATTTTTGCCAGAGTTTTTCTGTAGCCAATATGGCCTGAGAATGGTGATTCATGAGCCAATCTCAAAACTTCTTCCCTATAAGCTTGAAGGACCACCAATTGACGCACAGGAGTCAGATTAGGATTGCCATCCACAAGTTTCTCCCTATACAACATCAGTTCACTTCCAACTTCAGCCCAGCAAAATCTAGTTTGTCTCCCAGGACCCAGTTGCAAATCTCTGTCTGCTTGCTCTCTAGCTTCTTGTAAAGTTGGGTCAGACAACTGCTGCTCTTTAAATTGTTTGTCAGGTTGCAACAACTGAACAGAATTAGCAGCACAAACAGTAACAACAGAATCATCTGATTGACTTCCATCATCATCACTATCCTCTGGAACAGACACAGCAACTTCAGGATCGCTGCTAGCTGCAGATTCCACATGCACAGTCTCTAAAGTCTCAGCAGAGGGTAATGCAACCACAATACAGTCAGGAGGACCTGTCACAGGTCTATTTGACACAACAGTAGCCTGAGGCAAAGGTTGCATTTCCACATAATCATCTTCCCCAGAATCAGCACTCCCTTGCTCAGTCTCTGCATCAGCAAAACGGTCAGGGGAAATTATCACAGAGCTGTAAGGCGCAACCTGGGCTTGAGGTGTGAAACTAGCAGAGTCCATTTGCACCTTTGGTGTGGCAACAACCTCTTGATTGGGTACATCAAAGGCAGAACGCTTCTGAAGCGTTTGACTGCGAGTCTGCACGGCCAAAACTCTTTTGTAATTCTGAGGTTGATTTTTCCTTAGTGTAGCCACATAATCTGCGTATTGTAAATCAATTCCCACCAAGAACTGAATGTCTTGCTCGGGGCTATGAACCAGAACAGTAAGTTCTCCTTCAAAATTCTTATATTTCACATGGATTTTTGCCATAGGTGCCAAATGAGTGCGTGAGACCCCAGAGTTATAAGGGTGCACAGGAAAAAACTTGTCCTCCTCACTAGTAACATAAGCAGAAGAAATTGATGACAAATCAGCTCCAGTGTCCATATAAGCGGGAGTATCATATTCAATACCATTGCAATTCACAATCACAGTTTGAGAATATCTGCTTTCACCCCACAGCATTTGTGCTTTTGAAATGATAGTCTCTGGGTCAACCACCTCAGTTCCCGGTTGAGATTTCTTAGATTTGCAAGCCGATGCCCCCATCATCATTATTGCTTTTCCACCGGGACTAGAAGGATTTATGTTCGGGGTAGCAGAAGGCACGGCTCTCCCCCTTCCCACAACACCAATGGGCTGATTCACATTAACCCCTCGCATAGCAGATACAACTGGTGCCCCCCCCCGGATTCTTCTTCTTCGGGGCTTAAACTGCTAAAGTCCAGTTCATCCTCCCCCTCTTCATTAGCTTGACTAATGATTTTCATCTTAGCTTGAAGCTTGGTAGGAGGCAAATTCTTTCCCGTCTTTTGGGGGGTCTTTTGAACATGTGGGGGTGCCTTAGCTTTCCCCTCTGTGCAATTTTTTCTGGTGTGCCCCCGGACACCACAGGAGAAACAGACAATGTCCATTTGGGGGGTGCTAGTAGCGTCCCTGAATGTTGAAACTTTTGTGGGATTTTTCCCCTCTGAGCAAAACCTCTCATCCCCCCTTCAGTCTTTTGTGGAAATGAGGAGGGCTTAGCAAATGTCTTTTGAGAAGCTGCTTGAGATTTACTGGTCAGTCTATAGGATAGCAAATTATCACCTTCAGTGGCTAAATCCTGGGCGTTTTCAATTTTCTTCTCCAGCAGGGAGACATTAATCTCAGAGGGCAGAGATTCTCTGACTTGTTCACTAGTTAAAACTTCCAGCATCTCCTCCAAGTTTTTAACCCCTGCAGACTCAACCCATTTGAGCATCTCCCATCTCACTTTCACCTCAAACTCTGCCACACTGCTTTTGGGGGACCATTTAAGGCTTCTGACTTTGACCCTTAGACCCTCCGTGGTATACCCAAATCTCTGCCTAACGCGGGCCATAAAATTCTCCCAATCAGTACCTGCCATCTCAGAGAGGAGATCTGCCAGGGTTCCGCTGACTTGGGTGCGTAGCAATTTAGTCCAGATTGCCTTCGGGGCTTGTAAATCCTGACAGGCATATTGGAAATTCTGGAGGAACGTAAGAATGTCCCCAGAGACTTGATATACCGGAAGAGCTTTTTGGTTGTATTTCCTCACATCCAGGAGATCTTTCTTCCGCTTAGCCTCTTCCGCCAGACGCTGCCGCTCTCTCTCACGCTCTTGGGCGATCCTCTCTTCCCGGCGTCTTTCTTCTTCCCGTTGCCGTCTCAAATTCTCTGCCTCTTGTTGCCGCTGTTTGTCCTTCCTCTCCTGTTCTTGATAGGTAATCAGCGTAGCCTGGAGACTAACCAGCTGTTGCAATGCTTCGGCAACTGCAATTTCTGCCACTCATGTCCATCTGGGTCGAGAAGGTGCAGGCTCCTGGGGCTCGTCAGAAGGGCCAGGACGTCCATCATCCCCCATATCTTCGGCTTCGCTTCCGTCTTCTGCTCCACTGCCCTCATCACTCACGTCCGAGCCCGGTTGGTCTTCATCATCTGGAATTGTTGGCTGGCCCCCGGCACCGGTATCATCTGCCACCATCTCTCCGTCCAGAGACAGGGACTGCAAAGGGCCACTTTCTGGATGAATAGATCCACTTGACGTTACGACGTACACAATTTCATGTAATTCAGGGCTAAAGAGCTGTTCATTAAACTCCTCAGCCATGCACTAACCCCTCACTATTTAAAAAATAATAAACGGATTGCCATTTCATGAACTATTCCTGCCAGTTTTGCTTAAAAATCTCAAAGTGTGGCGTACAAAAATAACAGCAGCTGTGTTTCACTTTAAAAAATCACAGCGTTACAGCTCGGCCGCTCCCCGACTAACCAGCGTTCTCCAGTAAGACAGATTTATGCCTCTTCTTGGCTATTAAACAATTAGCCAGGCCATAAATTGATTGTAAAGCAGTTAATTGTCCCCCTCCTTAAAACCGAAGGCAGGATCACTTTACTGCTGCTCTCTTTGTCTCTTTTTTGGCTACCCTTGCCGTTTGAGACTTATGAGAAAAAAAAATCAAAATGTGCCCATGTGGGAGGTCATCCCACCGCTGCCACCATGTAAAGGATCCTGTCCCAGATCCACCAAAGGCTTCCTAAGAGCTCCTTTGGAAATTAGTAAAAAATACTCAAACAGACTGTGTACTTTTAAAAATACACCAGCCAAACTGCCACCATTACTTTAAGGCTTTGGACCTAGTCTCTCCCACCTTTGGGCAAAAATCAAACCAGTTGTAAGATTATTATTTTTATTAAAAATAGATAGTTAAAGAATTATCGAAAATAAGTCAATTCAAAATACAGGTAATAATTCAGTCTTTGGCAATCAAGAAAATAAGAAATCTATCTGACTAATCTAAGTTACACTAGCCATTGTGGCTCTCTCTATGCGTAGCATATTCTATATCCAAACCTATGCAAGCATATTGGAGAAAAAAGCCCCCTATTGATTCTATTGTCTCTAATTTAAAGCTTTTACATTCTCAGCAAATCACCCCCCTCATCCATCCTTTCCAACTCATTGTCCAATCATCTGGCTAGTTTTAATGATAGTCCCTGTTGTTCAGCTTTCTCATGCGATCATCTCACAGCGATTCCTTAATTAATTTCTGGCACTGTTGTTATGTCTTCATTCTTCTTGGATGGCACAACAAAGCTTCCATCTTGCTGGTTCCCGGTAGATAAGGCACCTGCAAATACTTGCTTACACAGAACATGGCAAAACATTCTCACACAGAAATAGAAACTGCTTCTTGCTGACTGCTGTGTTCTAGCCTGAATGAGAAGACATGTAACTGAACCATATAGACTCCATCTTTGATCCTTTCTCCCTTCCTTCACACAGGCAAGAAGATGGAGAAGTCGACCACGGTATCCTACTGGACCGGCTCTCTGAGGTTGGAATCGGAGGCACTGCTCGCAGTTGGCTCCGTTCCTTCCTGGAGGGCCGGCCCCAGTATGTTCAGCATGGGGGGGAGTTATCGGCCCCTTGGATTCTCCCTTGTGGGGTTCCACAGGGGTCGTCTCTGTCCCCCATGCTGTTTAACATCTATGTAAGGCCGTTAGCGGGGGTCATCAGGAGTTTTGGAGTCTGCTGTCATCAGTACGCTGATGACACGCAGCTCTATCTCTCCTTTAACACCTCTGCTGTGGAAGCTGTGGAAGTTCTCGACGGGTGCCTGGAGGCCGTCCTGGCTTGGACCGGGGCGAACAGGCTTAAGCTCAACCCCGAGAAGACGGAGGTTATGTTCTTTGGGAGCTCGCCGTCTGGGTTCGGTGGCCCTTTTCCCCGTCTGGGGGGGATCCCCTCCAGTTCGCGGAAAGGGTGCGGAATCTGGGTGTGCTCCTGGTCCCGGCGCTTACCTTGGAGTCCCAGGTGGCGTCGGTGACCAGGTCCGCCTATTATCATCTCCGTCGGATCGCCCAGATCCGCCCGTACCTGGACGCGAACTCTCTGAGAACAGTGGTCCAAGCGCTGGTGATCTCAAGGCTGGACTACTGTAACGCTCTCTACATGGGGTTGCCCTTGAATCTTCTCCGGCGCCTGCAGCGGGTCCAGAATGCGGCGGCCAGGCTGGTGGGGGGTGTGCGTCGCCACGAGCACATCACACCAGTCCTGGCCCGCCTGCACTGGTTGCCCGTTGCGGCCCGGATTAGATTCAAGGTCCTGGTTTTAGTTTATAAAACCCTCCATGGCTTGGGACCGGACTACCTGGCAGAGCATATCGCTCAGCGATCCACCTCGGCCCGGCCCGTTCGGGCAGGCGCGAGCGCACTTGCTTCGGGGTCGCCACCCCTCGAGAGGCCCGAAAAACGAGTACTCGAAATCGGGCTTTCTCGGTGGCGGCCCCTAGCCTCTGGAACTCCATCCCTCCTGAAGTGTGCTCTGCAGAGTCCCTGCTGGCCTTCCGGAAGGCATTAAAAACCCATCTGTTCCGGGAGGCCTTTGGCGATCGTTATTAATCTCTTTTTTTTTTTTTTTCGCCATCGTATTGCGTATTACCTATAATGTTAGGTTTTAATGATTTGTTGAGGTGCCTCTAGGTTTTATTTTGTATGTTATGCTGTTTTATCTGTCTTTAATGCATATTGTTTTTGCTCTGTTCTGTAATACTTGTAGTCCATTGTTGTAAGCCGCTTAGAGTTCAAATTGAAGATAAGCGGGATATAAATATAATAAATAAATAAATAAATAAGTGTGAACGAAATGTCCCAACGGGGGAAGAGAAACTAACTCTAAAAGGTAACCTCTTTGGATAACTGAGAGGACCCATTGGTCCGAAGTAATGCGTTGCCAAGCGTCCAGGAACGGATTGAGACGAATGGGATGATAGTCAATAGTCATCTCGGGATCTCCTATCCCTGGACTTACAGGGGATGGTGGTGGACTTTTTGGATTTGGCTGCAAATGTGGAGAGAGCAGAAGATCTTGCCGGACGCGCTCTCTGTTGCTGTTTAGAAGAGGACTGAGCTGAGGGGGGCCAGAAACGCCTCCTTGTCTGGAAATGAAAGGAAGGTTTCTGGCGGGCAGGAATAACGTTCAGCTTTGCGGTGTCCTGCTTCTTATGCCTGTCCTCCATTAGATCGTCAGTAGCGGTGTTGAAAAGGCCGGAACCATCAAATGGTAGGAACTCTATCTGTGCCTTTTGGTCATCTGAGAGGCCTGTCGTACGTAGCCAAGCGTGTCTGTGAAGAGTGATTGAGGAGTTCAGAACCCTAGAAGCCGCATCGAAGGAATGTTTGGAGGCTCTCGTTTGCTGCGCTGCTAGGGCCATAGATTCTCCGTAGAGTGCAGAAGCCTCTGCATGCTTCTCCTCAGGGATCAGCTCCAAGAAAGGATGGAGGTGAGTCAGAAGGTCCCGTTGATAGACACCCATAGCACCTTGGTAGTTGGCTATTTTGTGTTGGAGAACAGCAAAGGAATAAAGGTGCCTGCCGACAGTGTCCAATTTCCGTCCTTCTTTAGAAGGAGGGATGGGAGTTTGTTTAGTATGGGACTGTACTTGGGAGGAAGCCACTACCACGGAGTTAGGAGTAGGATGCTTATTAAGATAAGGCACCTTGTCATCGTGGACTCTGTAGAGAGCTTCCAGCTTACGGGGGATGGAAGTGGTAGACAACGCTTGGAAGGAGTCCTCAATCATCGTCAAAAAGGAAGGAATCAAAGTCAGATTAACTGGAGATGCTTCGTCGTTAGCAATCCTCCCAAAGATGTGGCAAACTCTCTTGGGTTGAGCTTGGTGGATAGGTAAGTCAATGGTTTTTGACATATGCACGAGGAAGTTGGCGTAATTCCTCATATTATTAGAGGAAGATGGAGGAGATTTCTCATCGACCTCTGAATCTGGAGAGGTGACGAGCTGCAAAGATGTTGAATCCGAGACCTCTGAATTGATGGATTCGACCTCCGATTCCATCTCATCCTCTCTATTGGAGCCTGAAGAGGAGAGGACCACCGCCATCTGGTCACATTCAACCTGTTCCGCAGACTGAATCAACCATTGCCATCCATAGAAACAGAGGGAGAAGGCCGGGATTGGAGGAACAGACAAGGGAGCCTGTATGTGACGCTCCTTACGGCTCTTACAGACTCAACAACCGAATCCGTAGGAAGGCTCGAAACAGCATCCTCGAAACCAACGGAAGCAGCCGAGATGGAAGGCTGCAGTTGGACATGCTTGTCCCATCGGCGGTGCTCCGGCTTCGATGAAGACGAACCCAAGAGGAACGTTGGAGGCAAGGAAGAGGCACACTCTTCTGGCTCAGTCTCCCGGATTGGAATAGGAGATGAGGCAGCCTTCGAAGCCATAGATGGGGAGCGGAGAACAGGCTCCTTGGACCGACAGGTCCGCTCGGATTCGGACCGACGGGTCCCTGCTTCCCTCATCAGAGTAGAGCCCACCAGGGTGATGTTTGGAGGTGGGTCTCCCTCATCATCCGATGATGACTCCGAAGAATCCAAGGGAAGAAGCTGCTGGTACCTCAAAGTGGGAGCCCTGGTAACCGCAGCCGCCGAACCAGAATATTCCGTTTCGATGACTAGGGATGGAGAAGCCATAGTTGAAGCATGGGTAGCTACCACAGTCGAAGTCAACGAGGTGGAGCTTTTAGAAGACGGTTTCGAAGATTTCATATGCTTAGGAGAAGACTTTGATGGAACCGCTCGAGAGGGACTAGCAGATGACTTCACCTTCGAAGAAGCTATTGCTTGAAGAATCGGAATCTTCAACTTCTCCCTCAGTTTTTCCACCCGAACCGGAGCCTCCGACTTACGGGATGGGTCAGAAGCTTTCGGCTCCATTGGTTGAGGGCGAAGCGAGCGTTCCAAGAGATAATTAGCCAGGCGGTTGCGGCAATTTTTAATGGCCTGAGAACTGAAGCCCTTGCAGATCGAACACGAGTCGGTGCAATGGTGCTCCCCGAGGCAAATTAAGCATTGCTCGTGTCCGTCTGTGAGAGGGATCTTAGCCTGGCAAGTCAAACAACGTTTAAAGGGGCGCGCGAAAGACATTAGCCGAGGATCAGTCCGAGTCAAAAGTCGAATAGAAAAAGGAATTTCTCTGAAGATCAAGAAACGTGGAGACTAACCAAGAAGAACCTCTAGCTGTTGGCGGTTAAGAGGAACTGAGGCGTTTAGGCGGGAACACCCACGCACATGCGCAGGGTGTGGGGGCGGAGACTAACGAACTTGTTAGGCAAAATCCTATTTTGTAATTTTGTGCCAGCATAACACAGGCCAGATGCTGAAAACATTTAATTTACACTGATTAGAACTTCCAGTCCTGCCCATCCATTATATGTTCTGATCCTTCCAAGGACTCTTGCCCTGGGAAAGCCTATGAGAGACAAGAAATTGGAAGGGGTGTGTGTATTGGAAGGCTTTGCCTGCAAAATATTACTGCCTGATTGCTGTCAGCAGGATCAATCACTGTTGGCAGTGATTCGTCAGCCATTGTTCACCCAAAACATCAATTCCCATTCTAAGACTTCCTAAAACTTTTGGAGGGCAACAGGGAACCCTAGGAACCTCCGGTCTAAAATGGAGATAGGAAGTATTTAATTAACATAAATTTAATATTTCCAATTTGCAGTCCATGTTATGCTAATGTTTGTAAATATTGCAGAAACAATCACATATTCTAAATCCCATTTCAAAACTATATCCTTTAAAAAAATAATACAAATAAAAAGGGGGGGAAAGAAATCAGGAGAGGAAAAAGAAATCTTAAGAGGCAAACTACATCTGTTTCTCTCACCCCATGCATAGTGCAAGTTTATTGGGTTTGGCTTTGTGGCTGGTCATTGAGAAATGACAAACAGTCTTAATTTGCAACTCTGATTGCTCAGGCACAGAGCTTTGGAGAACCCCATGCCTAACAACCTGCAGCTTGATGTTTAGTTACAGTAATTTGCAGCACAATCCTAAACACCAAATCTACCAGCATAGAGTGGGCATTAGGGTGGTGCAAAGTCCCTTTTCTGCTGAATGGGTGGACATCACTTTCTAGTTTTAGTGATAGAAAGTGTAATGAGGAGAACATTACGGGGGGGGGGCAAGATATTCCCACTGGTAGTAGCAACCCTACGTCCATTTAAAAAGTGTTCTGGAAATATCTGCTGGCTTCAGAGATGCTCTGTGCCACTCGAAGCTCAGCCTGACACAGATTATTCTACTCTTCTTTTCTGATCAGGGTGATTTTTAAAACAAATCGTCTGGAGACTGGAAAGTGTGGTAAAACAAATACCACCACCATGACCTTCCTCCCACATTTTTAGCCACTTAGTCCCATGGTTTGTTCAGGGATGGGAACAGTCTGGTTTGCTTCTTTTCCTTGCTACTACACAACAGATGTACCACTGAGAATCAACTCACCCCAAATGATGGGATGGCATCTTTTTGGTCTCAGTGAGCAGCTTGTCTTCTTTTCTTTTCTACTCCGTTTTGGTTTGGTTCCAGCATGTGTGCTCACTGGGATGGAATCAAATGTATAGCTAAAGCTGTACTTCTGCTGAAGCCAATTAAAGACCTTAAGAAAAGGAAAGCTTCCTTGCCCTCCTAGAAGAGAAGGAGGAGAGGAAATTTTTCATTTCTTTTTAATTGTTCTTTAAAGGGGCTAATATATTGTGGTAATTAGCAATAATTAAAAAGAAACAGAAAGTGTTGTCTCCTTTCCCTTGTAAGGCGAGAAGGAAGAAAGCTTTTCATTTCCTTAAGAGGCTTAGACAAAGAGGAGGAGACAGGGGGATGATTTTGTGGAGTTTTCAGTATTCTTTGCTTGCTTCTTCTTACTCTTTAGAGGGAAAGAGCAATCTAGATCATGCTAAATAGGGTTGATTGACTTGCAACATGATTGATCCCTGCATGTGGATATACAGATTACTCCAAATGACATACTACAACTGAAAGCAAACATGTTTAGTACAAACTACATCAATCCAGGGTGGGATTATTGGGTCATCTAGGTGCACCCTGAGATCAGGAAATAGGATCAAGAAAGGGAACATATTTATAAAAGAGTTTTTTGAGAAGAGAAAAGTCAAAACAGAAAAACATTTTTAAGTCTCAGTAGTTCTTCAAAACATCTTAGTTCACTGAACTGTTGGCCATTCCTGCATACTAACACCAACTTGCCCCCTTGTACTGTGGGAATACAAATCCATTATTTATTCTTCTTCTGCCTTACAATTTGAAGTTGGCCATGTGGCCCCAATGCATGAGTTGGTTCTGCCGGTCTGTCATGGAGGATTTTCACAGTCTCTCCAAGTATGCACCTCTCTATGTGACTGGCAGTCAGAGCTCTGGACAGAATGAAAATGCATTCTGAATTACCTTGCTTTCCCCAGAGACCACCTGATCTGTAAAGGTCAGGGTTAAGGCCATTACTGAAGAAGCACTTGGAAGCTCTGAACGGGTCTGTCTTCCCTGCTGCCTGATATGTGGATAAAGAGAGAACTTTGGTGACTGACAATACTGACACTTCTGTGCTTAGTGACTGAGAGCTAAGGCTGAGTACAATACCTTTGCAGACGTGCAATTCTGAAATCTTCCAACAGTATTTGGAGAAACTGATGGGAGGCCAGTATTTAAGTTTTGAGAGCTGGGGAAGGTTGGACCTAACAAGTATTGGCTTTGTTCTGACCTGGATGGTAGTTCTGAGTCTACTAGGTACTATGGCAGGACTGCCATATTCCTGGTCACCAAGTACAGGCAACCTTACTTGTCTACTATGCACATGAATTGCTGTATTTTCTGCTACCAGGGTGTTGCAGTCTTGGCATCATTTACTGTATATAGTAGTTAGTGAACTGAAAGAGCTAGTATAGAGCAATAGTTAGAAAGCTGGAAGAGGAATCCTTGCTTAGTTACAAAACTTTCTCAGGCCTGTCAGTGCCTTTCAGCCAAACCTACTCACAGCAATGTTTTCAGAATTAAAAGATGAGAGGGAAGCCATGTACATGGTACCTTGCAGGACAAATGCCCTGTAAGACGAATTTTGTAAGATGAATAGAATTTCTGACAATACGCATTTTTTTCCGCAAGACAATGGTTTGCCTACTGGATGTCTTGCATAAAAAAAGTCTTAAAAGTCAAGCTTTTGAATTTCACATGCCCACAACCCAAGGGGGTTATAGGTGTGCAAAATTCAAAAGCCTGGCCTTCCATCTTGGCTTTCCTGACCATGTAACACCCGATCCGCGGATGCTACATGGTTGTGAAAGCCAGGATCAAACCTTCTGCCATCCCCCTTCACCTGGCTCTGTGCACAGAGCCATTTAAAGGGCTCCGTACACAGAGCCGGGTGAGAGGGAGGCAGCAGCTTGTGGGCTGGATCCTAGCTCCAGGTAATTCTGCAGCTATGGCTGCAGAATAAACTGGGGCTAGGATCGAGCCCACAAGCTGCTGCAACCCCCCCATTTGCCCAGGTTTCTGCCCCAAAACAGCCTTGGTGCAAAGACACAAGCAAAGGAGGGGTGGTTGACCTGACACAGGAAGGGGAAGTGCGGGTGTCTCACCCCTCGCCCGCTCCCCCCGGGTTGGGTCAGCCAGCAAAAAGGGGGAAGCTTTTTCCCTGCTCCAACACTCTTCCTAGCAATACAATCTATTCTGATTACTTCTGTATTGCTGTTATGTCCTCATGGTAAGATGGGCTCAGGTTACTCATTTCTGCTTCAAGCATGACTCAATTGAGCACCCATTTTGGTGCTTTTCCGGTTGTCTTTTGCACCCGTATCAACGCTTTTAAAATTAGTTGGTCTTTTGCTCCTGCCTTTCTTCCCCATAATTCTTTCACATTGTATGGATAATTTAGATCTTGGCTTTCCAGTGACATTCTTTTCCAACTCCAACCTCTTCCTTTTTTAATTGTTTCAAAAAGCAAAGAGATGTCTTTTGGAAAACATGCACACACAACTTTTCCATAGAACTTTTTGTCCATTATAGCATTTCTTCCTCAACTTGCCTAAATCAAAGAAAGGAATATGAAATTAGAACATAGGTTTCCAGCCTTCATTTGTTGGAACAAGCATGGCAATGTTAGTTTTACCAACATTGTATGTATTGTACCTACTCACACCTTTGCTTCACCATTTTATTAAGTCAAAACAGCCCTTCAAAATATTTTGATACAGAGGGACTACAGCCACATGCAGTCTGTTCTTGCTTCTCCCTTCTCCCAGTAACCACAGTACAGATTATATGCTCATCTTCTGGAATCCTGTACCACCTGGTCATTCTAAATTTCTGTTGGATGTTCCCATGCATGGAGTTACTTTGTGAATGGTAGTGAGCAAAAGAGGGTATTCTGTAGACCATTTTGACTGCTGCCATTGGTGTTGTCAACATTCAGGCCACTCTTTGCTATGTAAATGTTGGCACCCTTTCAGTAGCATAGCACGGGGAGTCCTCCTGGGGTGGAATCAGAAGCCCATGGCCCTTGGTGCCTGTCCAGAGCACTCCCTGACCCAAGAAGAGTGCTTCTCAGAATCTCTCAGATATAATTGGAAAACTAGTGGGATAAGTCATGTTTAATATTTATTCCAAATTATTAGCATATTTTAAAGGAAGGAACTTTCTGTTTCCGTAATATATTTTAATTATCTGGAATAAAGAGAATATTTGCAGATTTAAATGGAATTCTTGTGTCTCCCTCTTCAACAAAATTAGTTAGACTGAGATACAATATCTCATGTATGTCTTCATGGATTGGCAATATAATATAACCCTTGTCACAAACCTCCAACTTTTTGAGATTTATGTCATCTCCTGTTAATCCTTGACTTCTTATCTCCATTATGCAACTTATTGATCATGCTTTACCACTCCTGTAACCCTCACTCACTAATCTTTATTGGTAACATTCTAAATTAAAAAAAAAATTCTTACATAATACTTTGGTTTTACATGCTGCAATTCTGCCAAACCCTGACAATGCAAAATTACTTCCAAACAATCCCATTGGTGGGAAACTCTATCTCTCTCATTATTAGTATACTAGATGCTCAAATATTTATTCGATTGTTGATTATTATTTATTAGATTATAGATTATTTACATTCATTGTTGAACTATTTCCCTTACAAGCTTTTCTTTTTAACCAGTTGTAAAGTGTGTTAATTATCCCAGGCAATGAATCACTAGGAGAGCAGAGTAGATGCAGTTTCACCATAGAAATTTCTAAGGTGGATCGGTTACAATATTTGCAGTGATAGATAGATAGATAGATGATAGACAGATAGATGATAGATAGATAGATAGATAGATAGATAGATAGATAGATAGATAGATAGATAGATAGATAGATAGATAGATAGATAGATAGATAGATAGATGATACCATATGATTAACATAATTGTTGCTCTCTTACCATTGTTATTTTATCATTTTTAATCTATGACAGAGATTTTTACATCCTTTACATGTGAATGGCTTCTACTAAAGACCTCCATATCAAAGACACTGTTATCACCATGTTCAACACCCACTAATCTTTCACAATCACAACCTTGATGCTAAGTATAAATATTTGCCATGTTAAATCTCCTCTAAGTGGATTGGTCAATGAAAGCTCACATTAAAAATATAGAAGTTAGTCTTTTAAATGGCACCATGATTTTGTCTACTTTATAAACTGGCCTTTCGTAAAGCGGTGAAGACCATCCTATTCCGCGAGGCCTTTGGCGACCTAGCTTAGCCCCCCCTTTTTTTTTAAATCCGACATCGATAATTTGCTGAATTTGATAGCAGCAGCAAGCTCAGAATTTAAGGGTGCGCCTTCGCCTCTGCTCTTTTAATATGTTTTATTTTAACTCATGTTGATTTGTTGATTTTGTCTCTTACTGCTCTGTTTTGTATTTCTTGTCTGTATTTGCTGACTTGTTCAGCCATGTTCGCCGCCCAGAGTTCCCGTTGGGAAGATGGGCGGGATATAAAATCAACAATAAATAAATAAATAAATAAATTTTTATTTTGTTTTTGCCTATAATGCTTGCATGGACTAACATGGCAACCCCTTCTGCAGCTACTATCATTTGGAAGAAGTGCCAATAGAATATAGTGTGGGCTGTTGTGTCCAACAGTTTTATTCTAAAAGGTGCAAGTTAAGCCAGATTTCACTTTTACACCTATTAAAGAAGTCATAGAATCATAGAATCATAGAGTTGGAAGAGACCTCAAGGGCAATCCGGTCCAACCCCCCTGCCATGCAGGAACCCCCATCACAATATTTCCGACAGATGGCCATCCAGTCTCTGTTTTAAAAACCTCCAAAGAAGAAGACTCCACCACCCTCCATGGCAGCATATTCCACTGCTGAACAGCTCTAACTGTCATGAAGTTCTTCCTAATGTTCAAATGGAATCTCTTTTCCAGTAGTTTGAAACTACTGTCCTGAGTCCTAGTCTCTGAAGCCATGGAAAACAAACCTATCCCCTCTTCAATATGACATCCTTTCAAATATTTAAACATAGCTATCATATCCCCTCTCATCGTGGATGGAGTGAGAGACTAGGAGTCAGGACACCTGGGTTCAAATCCATTCTCAGCTATAGAAGCCCATTAGGGACAGGTATAGCCACTCCTTGAAAACCTCATTATAGACACATTATAAGTTGTTTCTGTCTTGATGGCACATAATAACAGAACTCTTGGCAGCCAAAAGCCGACATTCAACCTTGACAATATCATAGCCTTGGTTGTGACAAAGATAGGAAAGGACCCTTGGCTCTGCTGCTGTGATAAAAGTTTATTGCCACACCGCAGCAATTTATAAATGTTGCGCTATTTGGCCTTTTAATTTTGGCTGTAGCTGAACCTCCAAAATGTGCAGTTCAAACTATTCTGCAGAGAGGAGTTGCTTCTGCTTCTGCTTCGAAGCCATAGCTGTAATAAGCCTGGTTCAGCCCATGAGCTACCAAGTCACAACATGCTTGCTGTCATTTCCTGAAGGAGATCGTGGGTAATTACCTTTCCATTCTGTTCCTCTCAGCTGCTGGCTTCACTTCAAGTTCAAATATTTGTTGACAGGAAGAAAGGTTTTTAGAGCCATATTTGTTCAAATTGTCGTGGCACATTGTCAGGTCAACATGCTGCGAGGTAAGATGAGATTTACATCATTGGGGGGGACACTGTCATTCTGAGGATAATAAGTAGGTTGGAGGAAAAGATCCTCTCCTGTAGCAGAGTTCTGAAACAAACTGTTCCCACATTTGTGAAGTTGGAAAGACTTGGGAAGGAAGAAGGTTGAAATAAAATGTTGCAGGTGTCATCGTTAGCATAATTTTAGAATCTGAATTCAGAGGCAGAAATTAAAATAAACTGGCTAAAAAAACATGGGGGGAAACCACAAATAAATTTTACGTTAGTGTCAAGATGGTTCCACGGATGCTTCTACATCAGTCTGTTCCATTCCAAATATTCAAGTAGCATTCTCAAAGTTTTATTTATGCAAGCTTTTCACTTCATCAGATGTATGGAATGTAGCACCATTTGGCGGAAATTTTTACACGTGCTTCAGGGAGGGATATAAATCAACTGAATGCAAAAAGTAGAAACATTGAACATTGCCACAATTGGGGTTAATGCCCCCAAAAGTTGAGTAGGAGGAGTGACACAGATGAGTAGATGTGATGGAGAGATGCAGATGGGACCATCCGCAGGGAAAACAGAAAGACCCTGGAAAACAGAGGAGCCCTTGAAACAAGCTGGGTGCATGTGAAACAAACAAAAGAGACTGATATGAAGTCCATGAGACAAGCAGAGGAAGTGAACACAAAGGCTGAAGACAAAGAGGAAGGGAAAGAAGGCAATGAGAATATGGATGGTGATGATAGGAAAGCAGGGGGAGAGGAGAAGGCAGTAATTGGGGGATTCTTTGCTATAGCAAAGAAAGCAGATGATTGGAATAGGAAGGAAGAAGAGTTAAAAGAGGTGAAGCATAGCACATGGGTGTAGGTAGAAGAAGGAGAGGTGTTAAAGCCGAGCATAGAAATACAAGCGAGAGGAGTAGGAATATGGAAAATGAATGGAGGCGTACAGGTGGGGGGAGATGATGAGAGGATGTTTGTGAGAAAGAAACGTGATGTGGGTATACAAGTGTAGATACAGAAACATGGGGTAGGCATATAAGTGTGGGTGCGGGGATATGATGTGGGAGTACAGGTGGGGAAGCACGAGATTGAGGAATGTGTGGGAGAAGAGTTGGTTGGGAAGATCGCTGGAAGGGAGTAAGGAGTGCAAACGGAAAGGAGGTTCAAGCTGGTGATGGAGAAGGCTGTCCAAATGGAGAAAATAATAGAAAAGAAAATAGAGACAAGACTCCTGTTACCTACTCATAGTTTGCTGGTACAGGTTAGAGGACCATCAGCAGGAGCCACAGGGACTGGACCTGCGGGATGGATCCCTGGCTGGGGGTGGGAACATCAATTGCCGGTCGTTCGCCACCACTGCTGCGGCACTTGGTGTGCAGGGCCGATCATGATACCCAGTTCCTTACCCCACAAGTAAAGACAAATAATCCTTTAATAAAAGGCATGTTAACAAATAGTTTCCAGTTGCCCTGTTGTTATGAGAACTGTTTATGTTTATCTGAAATACCTGATGTTGAAAAGAAGATGCCAGAACCTGTATTGTTGAATAGTTTTAATAAAAGTTTATTACAATTTGAAGAAACTGGAGCCTTTAGCCATCATTCATCAGCAGAACTGTTAATAAATCTAGGTGAACCCTTACAGTAGATTAATAAACATTTAATGAGCAGATTAATAATAAAAACACTGTTTTTACCTTCCCACTTTTTACGGCAGTACCTATTTATCTACTTGCATTTACATGCTTTCGAACTGCTAGGTTGGCAGGAGACGGGAGCTTGCTTTGCTGCGTGGCACCCAGGATTCGAACTGCTGAGCTGCTGACTTTGCAGCCAACAGTTTCAGGACCTTAGTCTGCTGAGCCACCACACCCCATACAGGAACTTATATATAGATACAGTGTATATATAAGCTCCTATTTGTCAACCCACAGCATTTTTTTCTCCTTATAGATTCTCGGAATAATGGCATTGGAAGAGGCCTATAAGGCCATCAAGTCAAATCCTGGTGCTCAATGTAAGAATCCATATTAAAGCATATCTGAGAAATGGTTGTCTCCCTTACTCTTGAATGCCTCCGGCATTAGAGCACTCACCACCTTCCCAAACTAATTAGTTCATTTTTGTACTGCTCTAAGAGTTAAAGAAGTTTTTCCTTATATTCAACTGAACTCTGGCTTCCTGTACTTTGAGCCCATTATTACGTGTCCTGTACTCTGAGATGACAGAGATCCTGCCTCTCCTCTTTGTGTCGACTGCTATCATGATCTCAGTCTTCTTTCAAGTACAGTTTCAAGTGCAAGAGCACCTGGTGCTACTATAAAGGCTATGTCTATGAGTTGTACAGTATCACTTGAAAACAGTTAGTAGGGTTGGGAGATAAAAGACAGGATCTCCTGACCTTATACCATGGACGGATATGGGTACAGCCACCTGAGGTCTGTTGCATTCTTTTCACTCCCAGATGTCAGGAGAGCCCAAGAATCCCATAGAATCATAGCCCTGGAAGAGACTTCAAGGGCCATCCAGTCCTGCCCCCTGCCATGCATCATCATTAACCCCTTCATCATCATTTGTTTCCCTTAGTTCTGGGCTAAGGGGACATTTCATTAATCAGCTGGTGGTTAAAATCCACCTTCCATGCTAACACTAGGACTGTAGGAGTTGTAACCAATACAATTCTGGCCATATTTTCCCTGATTAAAGCTGATGTCTTGTGTGATTATTATTGCACAAGAGGAACCAATACTATACAAGGCTATTTTAAATCCTTTGTGTTTGAGCGAGAAGTGGTGAACCAATGAAAAAGAGTCAGATTCCAGGACTTTCCCCTTGTTTGTTGTCACATTGTGAATGGTAGTGAGCACAAGAGGATATTTTGTAGACCATATTGACTGCTGCCTTGCTATTGCCAACATCTTCTTCTTACAGGCAATGTGGGAACAATATTAAGCAGCGATATCAGGCCATTTCCTGGCATTTTGAATCCTGGATAAAGAAAGAGAATATTCCAGCCATAAACCAGGAGTATTTTTAAGAACTGAATTGCTTTTTGTGGCATCAACTAATGTGATTGAAGCTTGGACAACAAACATAGGTGTGGCACTTACCCAGTGCTGAGTCAGTAGTAGGAGAGACTGGCAGTGTGTGGTGGGACTCCATGGTGCAGATAGGTTTCAGCAGTTAGCTCCTTCCTTGGCCCTTTGAGGGATGGTGAGGAAGGTTGTTCCCAGACAGGGCAGAACGGGAAATTTTATCTCACGTCCACCCAGAAGAGATAAAAGCACGCTGTGCTAGGTGGGGCCAGACAGTCATGGCCTGACCTCTGCCCATCTTGTGACTGTTGACTTGCTGGAATTTCAATTGTTCACATTTTCTTTATTATGTTGAGGCATCAGGATGACTCCGGGTTAGAGAAGAGGCAGATCATGTGAGATCACGACCCTGTAAGACAAGTCTTATGGAGATTCCATTTTAGATTTAGCAGTTTGTTACCTTGTTTCAGCAAAAAGTCACAACAATCTTTCAACTGCCCTTTTTTCCTGGGGAGCAGAGAGATTTATTAGGAATAACAAAAAGGGCATGGAAATAGACGACATCCTTAGACTGCTCTTCGCTCATCCCTGACCTACTACAATGTCTTGATTTGTCTGTAGATGCATAAATATGGCACTTGTAGTGAATATCCAATTGCAGTCTAACAAGCAGCTGGAAGACTCAAGCAATATAGATACAGAGTTGTAGTCACAGGTGAGTTTTAAATTATGCCAGTGAACCATCAAAAGTTTTTTCTCTTTTTTTCATTTCCAGAATTGAATTGAATTGAATTGGGTTGCACTGAATTTATTACAAAGACCAGTACATCATCATTTTCAGACACAACCACAACTTTTTCCTACTGTAATTCAGCATCAGCAGTATGCTAACGTATGGTGTGATTACACTGGAATCCTTCTGATGTAATTTTCAGCCTGTACCGTATTTGAAATCGTCGAGTCCAGAGTTATTCCCCAAATCTTCTGGGTCAGAAATATACAACCAATCAATCTGACACTAGAGAGAATTTAAAATTAGCTTTCATTTAATCAGCTGAGAAAAGGAATGCTATGACAGGAATCTTTCCCAGAAGGCAAGAGGAAGAATCCACATCATGGATACATTTCCAAGACATTTTATACATTGAACTATTGACACAGGTTCCAGAGTCTATTAACATGAAATACATTATTTTGTTTGTCTGAACTACTCAGTTTCCACTGTTTCTTTGCCTAGAACAGTGGTGTTGAACTTTGGGCACTCCAGATGTTTTGGAGTCCATTGCCATTGGCAATACAGGCTTGGAATTCTGGGGAGTTGTGGTCCAACACATCTGGAGTGCCAAAGGTTCACCACTAGAGATGGGCATGAAATGAATTTTTAATTTGTTTCATTATTCATTATTCATTTTGTTAGCTAACAAAGCAAATCCATCAAAGGAAAACAAAACAAAACAAAACAAACCCATCAAAGGAAAATAAAACAAAATGAAATAGAAATTTCCATTTCATTTCATTTAGTTTTTCATTCCCCCCTGTCTCCTGCCTTGTTGCCACCTCCTCACCAGGAACTCCAGCAGCCACTGTGAGGTGGTGGTGGGGGCAGAAGCCCCACATCGGGGACTTTTAAAAATAAAATAAAATCATTTAAAAAAATTTTTAAATAAAAAAATAAAAAAGTTCATCTGGCCTGTGGACCAGCCAGTCCAGCCTGTGGGCTAACCAGTTTGGCCCATGAGCCAGTGGCCCGGGGGGGGGGGACAAAGCCCAGGTGCAGGGAAGCTAGCACCTCTAAGCTGTGTGGGGGATAAAGCCCCCAGCATCTTGACTTTTAAAAAAAGTTTTTTAAAAAAATTAAAAAATTAAAAAGTGCCGACTCAGCCCCTGGGGCCACGTGGTCGACGCTGGAAAAATAAAATAAAATAAAATAAAATTTTAAAAGCACTGGCCCTCCAGAGGTGGTGGTGGGACAGTCCACCACCACCCAGCGCAGCCATGGCCAGAGCTTTGCTGGTGGCAGTGAGCTGGAGGCAGGATGGTACACCACCGCCCAGCGTGGCTGCACCGGGGCTTTGGAGGCAGTGGTGATGCCTCGTGCTGCCCGGCGAGGCCTCCCGCCATCCGGTGGGGCTGCTGCCAGGGCCTTCTGGGCTGCTGCCGCTGGGATCACCGCCACCACCGCCGCTGCCTCGATCACTGCCACCACTGCCAGGATTGCCATTGCCTCTGCCATCCCGGTAAGCCAAACCAGTTTGGCTCAGTTCAGGTTTGTATGAATTTTTGTTTTAAAAATTCGTATGAACCCAAACCGATCTGAACCATGGGTGGTCCCAAAATAGAATGAACCAAACCATTGGTTTTCTGTTTCGTGCCCACCTCTATTCACCACCAATGGCCTAGAATATATGATTTCCATTTTTCCTGTTAACTCAATAAGCCCCCCTCCCCCGTGAGTTCAATTTCTCCTCAAGTGCTTGCCAGACGGTTGTATAGCTTCCTTGTTAACATTGCTCTCTAATTTCATGAAGCAGTTACTATGGTCTAATCCTGTAGTTAAATGGTAACCGAGACCGATCCAGTTCAGTGGCTCCCGCAATTTTATCTTGTTAAATGGTAATCGCAAATTAATCCTCTGAAGTGCATACTGCGATCTTGTCCTGTTATACTTTTGCCAGTTTGAATTAACACCTCATACCGAGTTCCTGAGGCAATTAGCAATATCTGGTGTGTTTTCTTTGAAGCTGGCATGCATTTTGTGCTGCTCCTTTGATAATAAAAACATATATTTCATTATTAAGCCTTCAAAATCATAATCACTGCTCACACAGGGGCTGCAGATTGACTCAAGAGTTCACCATTCATACTGGATGCTATGTGAGTTGTATTTCAACCATCCTTCTTTCCTTCCATCCTCCAGTCCCTACTCTGACAATCCCACCTTCCTCTGGTCTCACCTCTGCTGATCCTTTTATGGTTCCCGGTGAAGTGGTTTCCACATTTAAAGATTCAAACTCATAGATGTTTCAAAAACAATTCTATAGAAAAATAACATGAAAAGCTACAGTCTAGAGTACAGAATATCAGAAGTTTGAACTCTAATTTTACAAAATACATCATAATTCCCATGTCAGAATGATTTCATACCAGGCATAACCTCATTCCCCTTCTCAATTATTCTTTCCTAATTCATAGCATTTAAATTAGAGAAACCATAAAAATGACCTCAGCTCTGGTCACATTGAGATGATAAACTTTTCAAGTCCACATTCAAACCTGTCAGTTAGATCATTCATAGCATTCACACACGTTCCAAAGCTTACTGTACTTGACAGGATTCAGGACTAGTGCCCTTATTAAATCATAGCATTTTTCTTTTTCATGTCCCTTCCAGGACTGAACAGCAGACTGCAACAGCCTATGTCACTGAAACCCCACCTACAGATACCACCACTCCCATCTTCACATGAACATATTGCAATGAACTACATTGGGGAAAATGCCCATTCAAATTGTTTCAGATTGACAAAATAGACACCACCTCTAGCAGCAGATAAAAAAACCTGCTGTGAGTGCAATTCAACCTGTACGCTATACAGTCAGTAAAAATACTTTAAATTCACCCATTTTATAAGGAGACCAAACCTGGTGGTTGTTTCCAGAGGGGCCAGATTAGGGCTCAACCTCACTGACAATAAAGTCCTGGTCTTGCTGAAGAAAACCCTGATCAAAAATTTAATGTGTACACATGGTCTGCTCTGCTGGGAAGTGAGTTGTTCTGCTCCTCCAGCAGAGGTCCATTCATTTTGCCCCCTTTTTACAAAAATAGTCTACTGTCAGATACAGTAGGGAGTTTATAAAATAAAATAAAACAAAAGCACCACACTTGCTGGTGACTGCCCAGTCGCTTTGTCTCTCCTGATTGCTCAACTCCCACTCTCACCCCTTGGTCCCTCTTTCTCTCTTATCCTCTTTCCCTTCTGTTTTCCCTGATCATCTCCTCACTTGCCAATCCCTGCTACCCTCCCTTTGTTTTACCCAGCATGTTGTTCGTCTGTGGAACTCCCTGCCACAGGATGTCATGATTGTCAAGAATATTCTTGTGAGTGAGTTTTTTCAACTTGCAATTAGAGATATGGAGTCCAGCTGTGGACTGAAGCAAGTTCCGTAAAGTGGCCTTGACAGGAAGGCCGAGTGTCCAAGGACAATGGAGCATAGCTGAGAAGCGTGGATGAGAGAAGCACTGTGACATGTGATGTAAAAGTAAATAGGTGATTGGAAAGAGATGCTATATATACCTTATGTATTGCAATATGTTCTTGCTGTTTAGCCAGGGCTTTTTAGCCAGTAAGCCTGATGTGATAAGGCTGTGATAAGGAAAAGTAGCAGGATTGTTTATGCTACTGGATGTAAGTCTGGAAACCAAATGGAACCTGTATATATTTTGTAAATAGACTGCAAGAGAAAACCAGCAACGGAGTCTGTCATATTTTTGCCTCTAATCCTTGACATTGCTGCAACGCTGCTAACTGAGGTTAGCTCCTCATACATTCCTTGACAATGATGGCATCTGGGCTGAATGCCTTCAAAAGGGGATTGGGCAGATTCCTGGAGGAAAAGTCCATCACAGGTTACAAACCATGATGGAGATGTGTAATCTCCAGGCTTAAAACCGGGGTACTTCAAGGGCCAGATGCAGGGGAGTGGTATCAGGAGACAGATATCTAGTCTTGTGCGCTCCCAGAGGCATTTGGTGGGGCCACTGTGAGATACAGGAAGCTGGACTAGATGGGCCCTTCTTGGCCTGATCCAGCATGATGGCCCTTCTTTTGTTCTTATGTTCTTATGTACCATCCATCCTTCACTCGGCTATCCCTGCTCCTTCCCACCCTCACCCCCTCTGCCCTTCTACTCCTTTCTATCCCAACGCTCCCCCAGTCCCTTCTAGCAACTTCCCCTCCCAGCTGAGCAGAGCTACCTGCGATGGTGGCGCCAGTGGCAGGAGCAGCAGTGTCACAGAACCAGGAGGCCCTTGGGGGTGTGGAAGTGGCAGCAGCCGAGAGCCTAAGACAACCGTGGTGATGGTGGTGAGGATGCTCACATTGACATAAAAGTTTTACATTTGGGTTTACGCCCATATGACTTTAGCTTGAACTGCCAAAACCTGATCCAATTTATTACGGCTGTGGGAATAGGCTTTTAGGCAGCCACCACTAAATATCTGTTTCTCTTTCCCTTTTACAACTGGGGGCAGTAAATTAAGATTTCATGTTTTGGTTTGGCTTTCCCCCCTTTCCCCCATCCCTCCTCCCCAACTAGATGTTTTGCAACAGTGTGCCTGACAAAGTGGTGGCTTGCAGCAATCCAAAACCCCAGTTTGATTCTCAATCTATGTTGCCAGAACAGGATTCTCTATTATTAGGGAGGCTTGTGCAAAGCAGAACTGCATTAGCAATCATATGGTTGATTCCTGTGTGACTTAAAAATTTCAAAGAATTCAAGATCCTTTTCACAAGCACTGCTTCTAAGGCAGATGTTGGAGAGGCACAAGCCTGTAAACTAGCATGGGTGGTGGGAATTCATCCCAAAGTTTTGGGGAAGACACACCCCTACTCTTGTCATAATTTATCCTCATCTAGGTGTTATCTGTTCTATGAGTTTGCCTGCTTAAATGTAGAATTTTGCATTTTCCCTGAATTTGTTTCAGTCCAGGACTGCCATCCATTAATGTTCTGTTGAATTCTGATTCTGTCTTCTGAATTATGCGCTACCCTCCCAAATTTGGTGTCATTTGCAAATCTAATGAACAGCCTCACTGCTCCGTTATCTATGATCCTGCAGCCAGTGAAGACAAGCTGATTGGTGGCAAGGTGTAAATGTGACATGTTCGTTTGCAACCAGGAGATGGCGCTACAGCACATGCAGCAGTGAAAGCCCTGGTTTCCTAAGACAGATCTACAAAAGCAATCTTGGAAGGCGATTTGAAACAGAAAGCAGATGTTTCTCTTTTTGTTTATGGCTACAAGGATATGAATGTGCCCTGAAACACATACACAAATTCAGAGAAAGAGGAAGAGCAAAAGAAAATTATAGGCCGATTGGTAATGGGCATCTGTTACTGGGAACAAAACCCAAGCACCTTCTCATGTAAAACTAGAAGCAAAAGAGAACCAGTGTTTCTCTTTGTAAAATATAGAGACGGCGGGGGTGGAATGTTCATTGGGGGAGGGGGAAGGAAGCAAAGCTTTGCTTTCCAAAATAAAGAGAAGAGGCATCTGTCTGCCCTCTGCGAGATACAGAATTCTGGAGGCTCTTGTCTCACCAGCAAGGCTCTGCTGAGGCTATGGAGAAGGAGGGGGAAAAGGTTTATGGCTCACATTAAGGGTTGTTCTCATGGCCTCTGCAACATGTGATACAAGAGAAACATGTTGATAATATATCATGAGGACTTCAAGAGAACCCGAGGGACAAGGGGGAACATGATTTCCAGGAAATGCATATTAGGGCTCTCCCTTCATATACAGTGGTTCCTCTACTTATGAGCGGCTCTGCTTATGAGCAATTTGACTTATGAGATGAAAACTGTTGGTATTTTAACTGCTGCCTTACAAATTTTAGATGCGGTCTGCTCTACTTACAATTTTTTTGATTATTTATTTATTTGATGTTTTTAGATACGGTTGCTCTACTCAAGTTGTTCAGCTTATGAGCATGCATTGGGAACAAATTAAACTCGTAATTAGAGGTACCACTGTATACCATTCACCAGCAAAATGTTAGAATATATGAATAATTAATTTGCCATACAGCCTCCTCCAACATTGCAGGTAGAGTTTAATGCACTCATCCTGTACAAGGCAAAACAGAAAACATAAAGGCTAAAACAGAAAACAAAACAAAACAAAATGTATAACAAAGGCTGTTTCCTTCTGGGCAGGAAAACATATGGGTTGTTCCATCAGTCCTAGCCAACACATGTAATCAGAAAAGATGACAGCAGGTACCATCCAGCAGTAGCTAATATTTAGTACTGTATTCTGCAAAGTACAGGGAGAGCCTTTTTTCTTTCAAAAATTACCAGTAACAACCGCCTGATATTATGGATGCAATTGACAGTACATTCAAGTATGTGGAGAGCATTTTAGTGCTTTTCAATGTGACTTGGAGACATTTATTAAGAGTGCAGGACACATAATAATGGGAATAATAAGAAAGAAAGAAAGAAAGAAAGAAAGAAAGAAAGAAAGAAAGAAAGAAAGAAAGAAAGAAAGAAAGAAAGAAAGAAAGAAAGAAAGAAAGAAAGAAAGAAAGAGTTCTAGTTTTTATGGGGAAAATGTATATCATTCTCCATTCCAAGACATTTAACTTTATATAAGTTTTGCTTTTTTATTCACATCTTAAAACTCTGCACTAATGGAAACTCCCAAAGTTTACTCTATGAGCTTTCCTCCTCATCAAGGGAAAGTGAAAAGAGGCCTTTGCAAAGTGTGCCTATTTATGTATATCACATTACTAATTCAGGATCAGGAATTTTCTAAAAACATCACATTCAAACTGTCAGAGTGTTCACCAATCACTCACAACTCTAATAAAAGCAAATATAACCAGAACTGATTGGGGCTCACTTGCGCATATCTTTTAAATTAATGAGAGCCACATTTCTGCCTGCTCCTCCCAGCAAATAGGTGATGAAGAACAGTAAGAATAACTTAGATATGTGTAAGAGGATTAAGAAAGCATCCCAATTTTACAGTGACAAAATTTACTCTCTCTACAAAACCAGTGATTGGGGGGGGCTGAGATGTCATTTTTATAAAATATGGCAATGAACTAAATTTCTGCCCCATTTAAAATGTAAAGAATATAAGCATTGTGGATTTCAAAGGGATGGAGTTATAGTGCCAATGATAAAGAAGCCATTTGGGTTTTTTAAGGAGAGCAGATGGTGGCAGCTGTAGGTGGAATATGTAGACGGCTAAAGTTGAAATAGAAAGCACAACTTAAGTGTGTGTGAAGCAACGGTTACAACAGGAAGGCATTTAGTGCATTTTATAGAAAATCCAGCTCTTCTATGCACTGTCCTTCAATATTATATGTAGCAAAGGGGAAAGTGACCCTCATTGCAACCAGGAAATTGACAAGCGAAAGTAACATATCTCCTTGAAGCATATCCTGAATTATAGCATACGCATAGCTTGGGGACATCTAACATTGTTGGTCTACTGGATGTGCCATGAAATAGCCTCCCCTGATTGGCTGTTTTCACAGGGGCTGACTGAGCGGTATGACGTAAAGTCCCCACATAGACAGTAAAAGAAATCCAAGAACCAACAACTGTGAGGCCTGTGCATATTCATTAGAAGAACTTCCCACATTGTTGCTGCCATAAAGGAGACCATGTCCTGCCTCTAGGCACCTCTAATTCTTGCAGAAAGAGCCCATTTCCTATAAAGATTTGTGGGTAAGTTACAAAGGTTGTACAAGAGCCTGCAATACTGGCTTTATTTCAATTTGTTTACTGTCATTTTAAAAGAAAGCTGAACTCCTGTTACATCCAAAGCCTTTCCAGGATACACAACAAGGCTCTTTTTGTTGCTAAAACTTCTCAGACTTTATATAGGTTATTGTGGTCTCCTGTCATTAACTGAGAGAAAGGCAAAAGGATAGGAAACAGTGATTCAAACTGCAATATCTGTTTTTTCCTAGATTTAAGCATTATGAGGCTCATTAAATTGAATGCAAAATGTACAGCACTATTCTGTCCTAACTCAAAGAAGTCTGAACTGATAAACATTTTTCAAAGAAAGTCTATTGAGGATCTACAACAGAAACAACACAAAAACAGAACAAAACAACAACATAAATAGATTGTGGCACCTTAAACAGTAAGGGACAACTCACACCAAAATAAACCTTGTAACTTTTAAGGTGTCACAATATTTTTGTTTTAATTATTTTTTGTTTTTTATACACACCAATTATCATGTTATGTGTAATTCCTTATTTCCCAGTTCTAGGTCATCACAGATTGGAGAGAGAGTTGAATAGGATAAGTATAATAAGGCAAAGTTAAGATTGTTTAGGGGTGTGATCAGACAGTGGGAAAGACAAGCAGCTGATCACACCAGAAAGGAAGCAATTTCATTTGAAGTAACCCTTCTGTCTCTTAAGGAATCACTTGAGCCCAGTCACCAAAAGTAGTCACCCTAGTGTTGGACCGAAAAAGTCTAGCTCAGTGTGTATTACTTGGAAGAGCCTCTGCAATGTATCCTCCTCCACTATGCTCAAAAAGTAATTTTAAAAAGAATAATTTGTTTAGTTACTTTAAAGATTTTTAAGCAGTCATTTCACCTGTTCTACAACACTCCTCCCACTGAGATTCCAGGGCTGGTCAAGGATTCGAACACATATCTCTTGAATCCTAGTCCATCACTCTATCCACTATACAGCACTGGAAGTCTCCACACTGAAGGACTGACAATTTGCTCAAGTGGACAGTACATTACTTACAAGGAGGGATGTTCTGACTCAATACTGCAGGGAAGCATGATGTACTGGACATTGCTAACAAATTCTGTCTGTCAGAATTCCAGATACTCTGCTTAATCAAAGATCTTGGGCATATGAAATTATGAAAGGAAGGAAGGAAGGGAGGAAGGAAGGAAATATTTTGGGTCATAGCATTTCTTAAAGAGGGACAAAATATATAGGTCATTAAGTGTTCAATGGAGCATAACTCCAAGCCAGATACACATCTGAGAACACTCTGGATCATAGAAATGCTGCCTCTTTAATTCCTTTTGCTAAGCAGGTGGAAAAGAGGAGAGGATTCTTCTCTCCAATAATCAAGGGACAGGACATGAGTATAATACAAGTGCATCACAGTCTTGTCTGCATTGGAGCAGGATAAGGCTTTTTAAAAAGCTGACCCCATCCCAGGATTGGCCTCTTCCTCATTTATGGAGATGGACAGCACACAGGTTGGTGTGTTGAAGCTGCAGACATCAGGAGAGACTGCACCACCACCACCCCACCAATCTTTGGATTTAGAAGATACACCATTTGATGGACAGATGGTTGTGTTCACCCAAGTTGGAAGACCTTGTCTGGTCTAACCAAAGGTACTGCTGAAGATAGTTTGCCTTTTGTTGCAACTTCTTCAGGATCACTTTGCTTGGATGAGAAATTAGAGCAGTGGCCCTATAGTTAATTCATTCCTTGAGGACTCCTTTCACGGGGATTAGAGTATGTATTGATTGTTTCCAGTCTGTGCTGCATTATTTTGTTTTCCATACTTGCTGACATATTCTTGTTAGGATTCTGACAGATTTCTTTTCTGTAGCTTGAAATAGTTCTATCACTATTCAATCTACTTCTGATTATTGATTTCTTCCTACTGCTTTCACAGTAGCTTTCACTTCACTTTCTAGAACTACAGGTTCTTCATCATAGGATTCCTCTTCAAATAAGTCTATCATCTTTTTATTCCTTCTAAAGGGGGATGTGTAGCCTGCATAAATGCAAACAGTAAACTACAGTGGTACTTCAAGTTTACAAGTACCTCGGTTTGTGAGTGCTTCTCAAAACAAGCAAAAAATTTAATAGAATTTTGCTTTGCTTTGCAAGCAAAGTCTGCAGCCTCTAGAACACACCCCGGGCCTGGCACTGCCCATCTGCATCCTCTGTTGTGTGCCCCAGGCAGTGCTGGTTCCAAGGCAAGCTACGGAGGCTTCTGTGGCTCCCAATCTCTTCATAGGAAATAATGGAAACTGGGTCCCCAGAACGAATCAGGTACGTTTCCATTATTTCTTATGGGGAAATTTGCTTTAATATAAGAGTATTATTATGTTTTCCAATTTGGAAAACCCAGCAGTGGCCAGAACACTGGAAAAGATTGGTCTACATCCCAATCCCAAAGTAAGGAAACACCATAGAATGCTCCAACTATCGCACAATTGCACTCATTTCACAGGCTAGCAAGGTTATGCTCAAAATTCTACAAGGCAGGCTTCAGCAGTATGTGGAAACAGAAATTCCAGAAGTGCAAGCTGGATTTTGAAGGGACAGAGGAACCAGAGCTCAAATCGCCAACATGCGCTGGACTGTGGAGAAAGCCAGAGTGTTCCAGAAAAACATCTACTTTTGCTTCATCGATTATGCCAAAGCCTTTGACTGTGTGGACCACAACAAACTATGGCAAGTCCTTAAAGAAATGGGAGTGCCTGACCACCTTATCTGTCTCTTAAGAAATCTATATGTGGGACAAGCAGCAATCGTCAGAACAGGATATGGAACAACTGACTGGTTTCAAATTGGGAAAGGAGTACGACAAGGCTGTATACTGTCACCTTGCCTATTTAACTTTATATGCAGAGTACATCATGTGAAAGGCAGGTCTGGATGAATCACAAGCCGGAATTAAGATTGCCGGAAGAAATATCAACAACCTCAGATACGCAGATGATACTACTCTGATAGCAGAAAGTGAGGCGGAATTAAAGAACCTCTTAATGAGGGTGAAAGAGGAGAGTGAAAAAATGGACTGAAGCTCAACATCAAAAAAACTAAGATCATGATCACTGGTCCCATCACCTCCTGGCAAATATAAGGGGAAGAAATGGAGGCAATGACAAAGTTTATTTTCTTGGGCTCCTTGATCACTGCAGATGGCGACTGCAGCAACGAAATAAAAAGACGCCTGCTTCTTGGGAGGAAAGTAATGACAAACCTAGGTAGCATCCTAAAGAGCTGAGACATCACTTTGCCAACTAAGATCAGCATAGTCAAAGCTATGGTTTTTCCAGTATTGATGTATGGAAGTGAGAGCTGGACTATAAAGAAGGCTGATCGCCGCGGAATCGATGCTTTTGAGCTGTGGTGCTGGAGGAGAGTCTTGAGAGTCCCCTGGACTGCAAGGAGATCAAACTTATCCATCCTGAAAGAAATCAACCCCAAATGTTCACTGGAAGGACAGATGCAAACCTAGGTAGCATCCTAAAGAGCAGAGACATCACTTTGCCAACTAAGGTCAGCATAGTCAAAGCTATGGTTTTTCCAGTAGTGATGTATGGAAGTGAGAGCTGGACTATAAAGAAGGCTGATCGCCGCAGAATCGATGCTTTTGAGCTGTGGTGCTGGAGGAGAGTCTTGAGAGTCCCCTGGACTGCAAGGAGATCAAACTTATCCATCCTGAAAGAAATCAACCCCAAATGTTCACTGGAAGGACAGATTTTGAAGCTGAGGCTCCAGTACTTTGGCCACCTCATGAGGAGAGAGGAGTCCTTGGAAAAGTCCCTGATGCTGGGAAAGATGGAAGGCAAAAGGAAAAGAGGATGGCAGAGAACGAGATGGTTGGATGGTGTCATTGACGCAACCAATATGGATTTGACCAAACTCCGGGAGACAGTGGAAGATAGGAAGGCCTGGTGAGCTCTGGTCCATGGGGTCACGAAGAGTCGGACATGACTGAATGACTGAACAACAATTATTATGTTTGTAATGGATTATGGTTGTAAACCAAGGTACCACTGTATCCAGAAAGTGCTTTAAGCACTACAGAGGGTATATAAGCAGTATACTTTGATTTACAATTGCTTTGCTAA
Source organism: Phrynocephalus forsythii (assembly GCA_029282475.1). NCBI lineage: Eukaryota > Metazoa > Chordata > Lepidosauria > Squamata > Agamidae > Phrynocephalus > Phrynocephalus forsythii. Next base: position 2,309,630 of record JAPFRF010000003.1, on the reverse strand, counting down.
TCTAGGTTTAAATTTCTTTTTGATTTCTTGGGCCTTCTATAAGAGATTTATTTATCCATTTATTTATTTTCAAAATTTATATACCACCTTGTTTCCCCAAAGGCAACTCTAGGTGGTTTCCCCCCTTTCGTTGTTCTCCTCGGTTTCTTTGTACTGGCTATTATAATAGTTCTCTTTGTTTCTACATGACAGTCACTGGAAAGATGCTTTTCCTTCTCTCTCTGTGTGTGTACACAAAGTAACAGAGAATGTTTCTAAGGGTAAGGAAGAGTCTTGTGACATTGGATTGACAGTGACTTGCAAAGTTTTTAGAGGAGAAGGTGTGCTAGTCTGTTGCAACAAAAACCTAGAAGAGACAAAGGTTAGAGCCAAGCTAATATGGAGGAGATCAAGACATTTTTGGCTGTAAATGGGTTACAAATCCACAGGAAGTAAGAATGTGTGTTTCTTTTGTACTATTGCATCCGTCTATAATAGACTAGGAATTAGAGATGGGCACGAAACTCCAAAATGGTGTTTCGTGCTTGTTATTCGGGCCCTGGGGCCCGCTTCGGGTCGTTTCTGTTTTTCGGGTCCCAGGGGCCTGCTCCGCTTTTCGGGTTTTTCGGCACCTGCTGGGAAAGCGTTTCCGTGGCCAAGGGGAGCCCTCCCAGGCCGGGCACCGCCGGAGCCGGCGGCAAGCCTCCTGGGAGACCCATCCTGCAGCCAGGATAGTTACCGATTCAGGGCTTTTTTTAAAAAGCCCCAACCAGCTCTAGCAAGTCGCCCGGTGCTTGGTGCTTTTTTAAAAAATATTTTTATTTTCCCCCCTAGAAGCCCAGCAGGGGGCTCGCACTACAGCTGATCAGGGCTTTTAAAAAAAAGCCCGACCAGCTCTAGCACACCCAGTGCTTGGTTCTTTTTTTTTTTATTTATTTTTATTCCCCACTCCCAGAAGCCCAGCAGGGGGCCCACACTACAGCTGATTGGGGCCTTTTTAAAAAGCCCCGACCAGCTCTAGCACGCCCCGTGCTCGGCGCAATGGCAGCGGTGGTGGTGGCAGGAATGGGCGCTCCTCCGGGATGGGAGGAGGAGGAGGAAGAGAAGAGAAGCACGGGGAGCCAGCCACCTGAGGCTGCGCTGGGCAGTGACAAAGTTCCCTTCCCTGTTCCTCCCTGCCACCCGGCAGCCCGCCTTGCCTCACTCAGTGCCGGAGCCAGACTTGGGGCGAGGCAGCCATGGGCGGCTTTGACTCTTGGGCGCACCTGCACGGGTTTCTTTTCCTCACCCGGAGGTCCACCTCGCATTCGCAGAGCCCCGCCCCCAACCAGCTCTAGTGCGCCCCACGCTCAGCGCAACAGTGGCTGTGGCAGAGGTGGGAACGGGCGCTCCCCGGAATGGAAGGAGGTGAAAGAGAAGAGAAGTGCGGGGAGCTGCATGAGGTGGCAGTGGCAGGAGGACCCAATGGCAGTGGGCAGCAGAGGCATCCCTTCCCTCCCTTTGGCACGAGGTAGGGCACTTTGAACTCTCAGGCGCACTGGGTTTCTTCTCTTCCCCCAGACAGTTACCAGCAATTAGAGCAGCATGGGACTCGCACTACAGCTGATTGGGACTTTTTTTAAACAGCTCCATTTCAGTGTGCGCCATCATAAATGAAAACGAACAGTAACAAAATTAATTTTCTTGTTTCTGTTCAGTTCGAGCCTGACCCGTTGCAATGGTCGTTATTCGTACCGTTACGTAACGGAATGAATAACGGAGAACGGTAACGAAAAATGGTCATTTCATGCCCATCTCTACTAGGAATAATTGTCCAAATGGTGCAAGGCTTTTTACACGAGGGCACAGAAGAAGGGGTTCTGGAATATTCAGATGCTTGCTGTGAACAGTTACATGTTTTGGAAACAAAGTATATCTATATAGGGAAGATATATTGATAGCCAGATGTTCCAGATAGATAAGGAAGATGTGCAGGACTGGTTCAGGTTAAACTGAGAGCACTATGCCATTTTGATTGTTTGTTTGGTTCACCCACAAAGGTGTACTTTCCCCAGGCAGATGTGAAACTGGAAGCCACACTGCAGCAGAGACCAATTCAGTTCTTGGTGGGCACCTGCCCTTCTCTGTCATGAATACCGCCTTTATCCACACCTCTTCCCCACCTTCCTTTCATCCCCAGCTGTCAGCTGTCAGCAGGCTGGAAGCAGTGATGTGGATAGGTATGAATCACTCCAATTTGTCAACAGTGGCTTTTGTAGTTCTCTGTGCAAACATACATAATCACAGAGCACACATAAGGCAGATGTACTGAACTCATGTATCTGCAGTCTGGTCCTCCTTTAATAAAAATAAAAGCTGTAAAGGACATACAACTGGATTATTATATATTCTAATTGAAGCAATATGCTCAGTGGTCTCCTATAAACAAGTAATGACTATTCCCCTTCCTATATATGTGTGGCTGTGCACTCTAACCTATTATGTTTTCGTAGAACCGTGACACCAGTTGTGGCCCATTTCTCCTGTGACTCAATGAGTTTCTATTTGTTAAAGCTTCATTTGGTGGCTTGCAGGACTGGGTCACCACTCCTGCTCAATATACCTCCCATCTTAACTTTCCAGTTTGCTTATGAGCAGATTGGCATAAACAACAACAATAGCAATGCCAAAAACAACCCTGGAAGTGTATGGATCCTTGCACTATTTTCTTTCATCGGGATATCTGCCAACAATGGCCATATCTAGCTGATCTTGGTAGTTGCCATTTGATGCACTGGTCTCTGATTGTCTTCCATGGACTGTGAGGTTCAGATGGGGGTCAAGGAGCTAACCTGCCATTCCTTTGTATGTACTGTATGTCTCATATATATGTGTGATCATCTGTGGCTGGGATAGACTGTCTAACCTGCTGCTATATTTGAATGTCTGCCAGTTGACATTATCTTTTCATTCTGTCATGTTAAGTCACATAAACCACTGTTTGTCAGATGAAGAGCTCTTGTACTGAACAAGTGTTAACAGCTGCTCTGCTTGGTCTGGTCACTTTGGTAGATGACCGTTTCCAGGGAAAAATGAGGGCATTATGACCTCGCTGTTTCTCCTTGGCCATTTAGTAGCTTTTAGTATCATTGACCATGATGTCCTGTTGAACAGTCTGGGCAGGTTGGGTTTTGGGGAACTATATTGCAGTTGTTCCATTCTTTCCTGTCAGGGTGTATGCAAAAACATGGTGTTTGAGAAACTGCATGGGCTTTGGTGAATGGTTGTCACTATTTTTAAAAAGAGTATATGGGTTACAGAGGTGTTGCCTTAAAAGTGAAAAATGCTTCAGATGCTCATTAACAATGAAAGTAGAATTGAAAAACAAATGCAGCTTGGGAGATAGTTTACATTATAGCTTGGTTGTTTTGGAACACAGTTATTGATGAGATAAGATGGCAGAAGTAGCTCATTTGATTTTGTGCCATTTTTGTGACAAAGACAACAGGACAATGGTGTCATGGGAAACAGGAAGAAAAAAGTGAAATGCAGTTTAAAGTGCTGCTTACGTTGTGTTTTACCTTAAAGTGTTAATTAGCAAAGGAACACTCCAAAACAGATGTGGAAACTTGTGCTAAAAATGACAAGAACTATATATTGCACAACATATTTTATAGAATATTATTAAAAGAGAATGCTAAAAGAGAATATAAAATGTCTAATGTTATGTTTGCTGTTTAATGACAAGCAAGCAGAGAAGAGAAAGAAAAAAAAGTGTTCTGCTTATATACGGTTTATTCTGGGCGGTTTACAATTTTAAGTGTGCATTTAGCCTCATAATTGATAGTGAACCTTGAGCCTGCTACCAGGGATGGTTGAAAAGCAATATAAAATTATATTTTATGTTATAGTACCATGTAACAATAGTAAAATAAATAGCAATAAGCCGGTAACCCCAGTGGATCACTATGCATACTTGTAATGTAAATCGACAGTGAGGAAAGCCTGTCTCAAAGGCCAAATGTAAACATCTTTAATATTGAGCTGAAGGCCTGAACTGTCATAGTTCTGAGATCACGAAGGAATGTAAGCAAAGGCCGAAGATGCATTCCATCCAAGAAGCAAGGGAACTCCGATTGGCCTAAAAGGACATGTGACTGTTTTTCCCATGCTATGAACAAAGAGAGAGAGAGAGAGAGAGAAAGGGAGAAGGAGAAGGATTTTTTCCCGGAATGGTTTCTGCATATGGACTAAATGGACTTCTTAATTAGGTAGTTTCTTTAAGGGAGTAGAAAGGCTTCTGCCTCTGAAGCTTGTTTAGACATTATAAAGTAAGGAAGGGAAATCATGTGTTATTATTTTTCAGTAAGCTAATATCCCTGTGAAATTCCATCTTTTCAATAAAAGCCTTTATTTAATATTCAAATGAAGGTGCCTATGGTGAGTATTTGATGAACAATTGTTTTAATAATCAATACAGTAGGGCTGGGTAATCAATAAAGGACCCACTTGGAAGCAATTAAGGGTAATTAACTCCTCCAGATAGTAGTTCTGTGTAGAGGAGGAAAAACCCCTGTTTAAGCCAGTGTTTTTCAACCACTGTTCCGTGGCACAGTAGTGTGCCGCGAGATGTTGCCTGGTGTGGCGTGGGAAAAATTATCCCTACACCAGCAATCCCCCCCCCCGCATCCCGCTTGCGACCAAGGCAGCGGTGTGGCGCCGGCAAGCCGGAGGAAGGCGGGGTGTTCAGAAAGAAGCCCGCTGCCACAAGGCTTCCTTGGGAGATGTAGTTCCTCCCGCAGGTCTGAGACGCGGTCCTGGGGAGGAGAGCGGACTACCTTTCCCGGCATGCTTTGCGGGCCGGCGAGGAAAGGCTGGCCGTGGATGGGGAAGGAGAAGAAATAAGGGAGGAGGAGGAGGAGACTGGAGAGCGAGAGAGTGAGAGTGAGTCGGGAGACCCACGCAGGCGCATTGCGGTGAAGGGCGCTTCAGAAGCCGCTCTTAAAGGTTCTTGGGGTTGGTTCCCCCTCCTCGCTCACCGAACCCCCCTCCCTCCCTCCCCCGCCTCGCGCACCCGCTGTTTGCTTCCCGAGGGTGGGCACGCGCCCCTGCCGAGCCAGGTAGGAGCGCGCGTGTGCACCCCTCTTTTAAGGGTGGGGAGCAGGCGGCTGTTGACAATGGTCATTTTTTTGTGGGAAGGGGTAAATAAAGGGGAGGACGTGGGAGGCTGAGGAGGGGATTCTTAGGACCTAGGGAGGAGACGGGGATGGGGGGTCCCTTCTGGGCCCTGTGGTTGCCTGGCTGGAAGGAGGCAGGGGGGAGAGAAGGGAGGCTTATACTGGAAGGGGTAAAAAATGGGGGTTGGGGGGTCATATATGAAGAGCCTCCCCCAGCCCCACCTTCCTGGGTTTGCAAGTTCCTCTGGAAAAAAAGTGCCAGGAGGAGGGAGAGGGAAGGTGAGGGCAGGCGGACATTTTGATAGGGATGCCTTGGGAGGGCCTGGGCTGGAGGATGGATTTGTTGTTTTTTTGGGGGGGTGAGAAGTGTGTTTGTGTGTGTCTGATAGGCACAGAGTTAAATTTTTTTAACATTTTCTAATGGTGGTGTGCCTCGTTTTTTTTTTTCATGGAACAAGTGTGCCTTTGCCCAAAAAAGGTTGAAAAACACTGGTTTAAGCAAATTTAATACAATACTCTTTGCTAGAGTACTGATAAGCTATAGTTTCCCTCGACAGTATGACCAGAATATTCTCTGTATGGTAAATCAAAAGGATTGATTACAGGCCATGGTCAAAACAACAAGAGATTTCCTTCTCTTTAAAGCAAAACATTTCAGAGGCGTTGTCCACTTTTGATTCATCTTGGGTTCTTTTATCTCAAAACAAAATTATTCTTGAGGCCATCTATTAAAAAAGAGTTTTAGTTCTAGACTAAGTTACAAAAGAAAGATATATTTGCAAAAATATTCAAAAAAGACCAAAATACTTATCAGACCTGAGATATAGAGGTATTTCCCTAGAAAACAATAAAAAAATTAAGTTATTCTCTCTGACTGGTTACACTGAGTCTTTCTTTCTTTCTATTCTAAATTAATCCTGACTCTACCTAACTGTAGCAAGCATCACTGCTCAAAACAAAATCATGGCTTCTGTCTCTTCTCTCTGTCTTCTCCTCCGAAGCTTCCATATGTCATGTGCTTGTAACTTTCCAATGGTACCTGACTACTCTCTGCTCTAAGAAATTTGTTGTATCTATATTCCACATATAGACATGGGCATGACTTGGCGAAACTTGTCCTTTCCATTTTCGGATATCATTTCCGTTATGTAACGGAAACGGTAACGACAATTAAGCTGTCAGAACTCGAACTCGAACCAAAAAAAGAAAAATTGGGTCTGATTTGTCATTGTCGTTCCTGGCATCGCACGGCGATCGCGCGATGCCAAGCGGCACAGAAAAAAAAGTTTTAAAAAAAACCCCAATTCCCGGCCAAAAAAGCAGGCGAAAATATGCCTGCCTGAGGGCACCTACCAGAGGGGTGGTTTCTGGGGGAGGGTCCCCAGCCTTCTCCCCTCCTGTCCTGGGCTGCTGGTACCGGGCTGGGAGGGGGCATCCTCGGTGTCTCCATTTGCCATGCGGTGCGGGGGGATCCAAAATGGCGTCCACAATATTTTTTTTGAAATCGTGGTCCAAAAACCACCAAAGCACCACAGAAACATGCGAAAATTAGCTATTTTAAATGCTTGAATTTTTACAGTAGCAGCAGTGGGTTTTTTATAGCAGTAAAAGGTCACACTGATTTTATTTTATTTTATTTTTATTTTTTTACACCTGCGCAATGATGGGCTGGCCATGGGATGGGACCATGCAAATTTTTGGACCCATTCTACCAATCGCATGGCCAGGTTTTGACGGACACTTCTGGATGTGCAAGAGAGCATAAAAAGCCAAGGCACTCCCAGAAGAGTCACAGCCCGGGCTTGGATGTGGGTGGGAGAGGGCTGTGTGTAGCTGGCTGCTGTGCTAGACTAGTTTTGATTTCACGGAGCCTTTAGATTTCAGTTAGGCAGGCAGGGAGGGAATTGATTCAATTGAATTTTTTTAGGAAATAATAATAATTCCTTTCATTCTCTGTCTGCTGTGGGGAATAGCAACACAGTTTATTCTTTTTTATTCTCCTGCAGTTTGTTAGGATTTCTTTTCTGATAGTGCTTCAAAGGGGGGAAGGTTTGAGTGGGAGGGGAGGTGTGGATTTATTTTAAAAATTTCATTTGCTTGGTGGCAAGCCAAGGTCCTTTCATACCCTGCCAGCAGCTCTGCTGTGGGTGCACTGCCCACTTTGTTTGCAAAAATTGCAATTGCTTTATCCGATGCAGTCTTGTGCAGCAAGTCAGTTTAAAGTGTTTTCCGCCTGCTCTGGGTCATTGCGGGACCCGCGCCCGCTGCCCGCCCATGCCCCCCCGCCACCCCGCCTGCCGCCTAGGGCGCAAAAACACCTAGCGCCAGCGGGACGCCACTCGCTGGGACATCAAATTGCACGAAATCGCGACGGCGGTAATGACAAACGACACGACGAAACAACAAATTTTTAAAAATTTTTTGCGAAAAACGGAAACGACCCGAAACGGACCCGTCCTGAAAAACGACAACTCGGAAAAAAAAATTTTCTGGTCATGCCCATCTCTATCCACATACCTTAGATATGAGTCTAATGCAAAGCCTGAATGCGCAGTTAATATTGCAGCTTAGAAAATCACACTATGTCCCATCATTTCTAATTTCCTTGCATTCTCACAGCAATGCCATCTAGTCGCTTTCATTTTAAAAGTTCTATATCAAGAATATCAACAAGAGCCTGAGAGATAAAAGGGAGGTGAGAAAGAGGAAAACTAAGTGTTAAATTGTGTCCCAAGATGGGAATGTGGATCTTAGGGCGTTTTTACACGACCCCTAAGATCTGCTGGGCCACTTAAATTCGGACCAGAGATCTTGGGGGTTCCTCGCTCTTCCTCTGTTCCCATCCCCTCCGCACTTCCTTGCTCCTGTCTGCGTGAGGGGAGGGAGAAAAAAGGGGAAAAAAACACAGGCTCACCTCCGTTTGCCAGTGGAAGCCGCCCCGAGCCCCGTCATCATGATTCCTATCTCTTAAAGGGGTGGCGGGGACAAAAAAACAAACACAAGGCGAGGAGAGCCCGGCATTCACTACTTTACATCCACATCAGAAATTTTTCAGCTCCAGAGACCAGGTACTTGAAGAGTGCGCTGGGATGCGCTTAGGTGGGCGTGGTCACACTTAATTTTTTGTAAACTCCAGAGCTGGTGGGGAAACAATTTTAAGCTCCGGATCTGGGAGCTATTTGCCGCGGATTTTAGGGGTTGTGTGAAAAGGCCCTTAGAGTGGGCTGGATAAATAACAAGAAAAAAGTATCATAGAAGAGCCAATATGTTTTACTTTGTATCTGAAAGGAAGACGGTCTGATGTGATAACAACATGGCACCAGACTATGGACTTCACATTGTCATAGATTTTAACTGAAGGCAGCCTCACAATTGGGTGAAAGCATTCTGTACTAATTTTTGTGTGTTCCTGAGGGAAAATTGGGCAGTCAGTCAGTCAGTCAGTCAGTCAGTCAGTCAGTCAGTCAGTAAATAAATAAATAAATAAATAAATAAATAAATAAATAAATAAATAACATGCTTAGAGGCTTAGAAATGTTTTTAATCTTAATGTTTTCTTATTATAAGATCTTATCTATTTTACGAAAGCTTTTAAAGCTTTTGGTGCTATATTACTTTTTATCTTTAAATGAAATGTTATAGAGAGGTATTCTCTTTCATATGATTTTGAAATGTGTCCTTATTTATTCTTTAGTCATGTTCTTTAGTCATGTTTGATTAAAAATAACATTCTTATTTAATGTTATTTTTTAATCAAACATGACTAAAGTTCTTGTCTAGACTTTGTAGTTAAAAATTTACAACTGGGATGTGTTTTCTGACTTCAGCATTTACGTAAAGCTTAGGTTCACCTTGTACAGATTTTTAAGAATATATATATGTACAAGGCTATAATCTTTTTTTGTATGGATTTGTATGGATAGATGTATTCAAGAGCCCAGAAGATGTAGAAATAAAACTTAAAGAAAATTAAAAAGGTTTGGCATTGCTTGGAAGATACTTATAATGGGATACATAAGTGAGTTTGGCTTCATTTAGAGAATTATACTCTTCAAATGTTGAGAAATAGCAGTTTGTCAGAACCTGAAAGCATAACTGACTCCCCTAGGAGTCCTACGAAGATTTATAGACATCCCAAGGAAAGGGAATGAATTGTGTGATTCATCATAGATGATGTTGTCCCAGCAAAGGGTTAATCCCAGAATGAAACCAGACAACCTTTTGCAAACTCATTGGGTATGCCATTATAAATGTCTTTATTGTTGCAATAATTATAGGCAATTCCAAAAATGTGTTAATTCTGCACATTTTCAATTTATTCACATTATTTCTAGGTTCCATAGGAAAAACATACATTCCAAAAGTATGAAAAACATATAACTTTTGAGAGCTCACAGGTATGATGCTTTATCTTGCAAAATCATAGCCAGTATCCATTATTACACTGAAATTTGCCTCTGTCTCTAACTTCTGTTCATCTCTATTATGTTATTTTGTTATATTGTTAGTCCAAATGTATTTTTCTGTTTAAATGAGTTTTTCTATTTATAGTTAGATATTAGTTTCTATTATGGTTTTGTTTTATTTTGGGCTATTCTTTATTCTATTGTATTGGTCACTTTATGTACACCGCCCAGAGTAGCTGTTTGCTAGATGGGTGGTATAAAAGTCTAATCAATCAATTAAACAATCAGTGAACAAAGCTGTAATTACAAATACTTAAAAAATGAAATGTGAACTTGAGTTGTATTTGACTATAAAACATAGGTGTTGAAATACAGGAGCGAAATATAGTCAAAATATAAGAATATAAGTACAATAAAATATCAAAAATAATGTTTTAAGTTATATTCTGAAATACAGGAGCATCTTCTCAAGAGTACAAACTCTCAAGATTAAAAATGAACAATAAGAGCTTAGAGGCTAATAACGCAAAAACACATATTTAGACTGACAAAGCTGCTTTGATGAACAGCGAAACATTTTGATCTCTCAGGAATAGAGATGGGCACGACTAGGGAAAATGACGTTTTCGAGTTGTCGTGTGTCGGAGGCAGTCCGTTTCGGCTCGTTTTCGTTTTTCGTGAAATTTCGCAAAAATTAGTCGGTTCGTTTTTTTGTTTTTTTGTTTTCGTTAGTACTGGTTGGGGGGGTAGCGGGCTCCTGGAGGGAGCTACAGGAGTCAGCCAGAGCCACAAGTGACGGACTGGCAGACTCTTTGCACCCGCTGTGTCTCATGTACTTGCATGTAGTGCAATGCAAGTAGATCTGGCTTAGGGTTAAGACTGGTTAGCGCAAGGGCTAGGGTTAGGCTAGTTACGGGTGAGGTTAGGGTGAGTATTGGGGTGCACCTCTGGGTGCCTATCTGACCCACTTAGAAGGACAGTACTGGCGTATGGGTTAGGCTTAGGCTTAGGGTTCGGGTTTGGGCTACGATTAGTGGGCTGTTTATGTCCGATTGGCACATCCCAGAAGTCTCTGTGGTCAACCTGGCCAAGGGGCCATGGGGGAAAATTTGCATGGACCTCCAGAAACAACCCCATCTTGCAAATGTGCCCTGTAAAAAAATAAAATAAAATAAAATAAAATAAAATAAAATAAAATCAACGGCATTTTTTTTTGCCCGAAAAACCTGCTTTTTGTAAAAATTCAAGCATTTAAAATAGCTAATTTTTGCATGTTTCTGTGGTGCTTTGGTGGGGTTTTAACTTTTAAAAAAATATTTTTCTTTGGATCCCCGCACTGCATGGCAAATGGATCGCCCTCCCAGCCTAGTACCAGCAGCGCAGACAAATCAGACCAAAAAAACACCCTGTCTGGCCTGGTAGGTGCCCTCAGACAGTTTTCGCCTACTTTTAGGGCTCGGGTTTTTTTTTTAAAAACTTTTTTCTGTCTGGCAGAGATAATTCCGTTACAAATCAGACCAAATTGTTTCCGTTTGAGCTCGAATTCTGGCGGAGTAATTCCCGTTACCATTTCCGTAGAGTAACGGATACGAGAAACGGAAATGGAAACGGGAATACCGCTAAGTCGTGCCCATCTCTACTCAGGAAAAGAAATCCAGTTGCCATGACTCAACTTCCAGAAAAGAGCTCTGCATTTATAATCTAGTGCTACATCAAAAATCAAAACAACCTCCAACATTGTTTATACTATTTAACCTATGTGCTTAAGGTCATAAGTCTTCTCCTCCCAGGGCCTTCTCTTCTAAGGTTCTTGCACCTCCAAGGCCTGGCCTCTAATGCCAAACTCCTGGGCTTCAAAGTTGGAGTTTGCATGCTATTTTTCATTAATGATATCTCCAGCATAGATACAATTTGGTACTCTTTTCAAAGCTCAGTTACTTTAACAACTTAAACCATGGAATTAGGTGAAGGCAATGGAAGCATATGTAGCCTTCTGTAGAAAAAGTGGAGCCATGGGTTCATACTGAGGAAAAAGTGAATAGGTCTACAAAGTATTTATCTAGTGAACAAGGAGCTGGGTCTTCCAAACCAAGCAATGAAGAAAAGATTGTGGACCATGAAGTACTGGAGGACCCACCTGATATGGTGACCTTTTAAGGCTGGCAGTTTTAATGGGGTTCCCCTGTTCAATATCTTAATATGTGGACTAATTCAGAGTTCTGTGATTCCCGTTCCTGTATCACATACTGTATATACTCGAGTATAAGCCTAGTTTTTCAGCCCTAATTTTGGGCTGAAAAAAGGGGTCCTCGGCTTATATGCGGGTCAATACTTTTAGCCACCAAGGCAAGTTTGGGTCAGTGGCTAAAAGTCATTTTAAACATTGTGCGCCACTTCTCCTGACCCCCCCATGTTTAAAATGACTTTTTAAAAAGTCATTTTAAAACAATGTTTAAAATGACTTTTAGCCACCAACTCAAGCACTTGCCTCGGTGGTTGAAAGTCATTTTAAATATCACACAAACACCCAGCTCAAAAAGGAGGAGTTGCCAGACCCTGCTGCATTTCCTACCCTAGGCTTATACTTGAGTCAATAAATTTTCCCAGTTTTTGGGGTTTAAATTAGGGGCCCCGGCTTATACTCGGGTCGACTTATACTCGAGTATATATGGTATATATGAAAACCCTGCAAGAGTCTGTCCAGAATTTTGTGGTATGATACTACTACTGTGCTGATGACACCCAACTCCATCTGCTTTTTAAGATGCTATAGGATGCCATTCTTTCAGTCTCTTTCAGTTTGTGGCCACCAAGTCTCCTATCCTGGTCAATTTTGTCTTTTCTGTGTTAATCTTGGCATCCTTTTTGCTGTTGGCAATGAAGGCACAATGTTGCGCAGCATATTCGGCTATTTCCTGCCTTTTTGATCATGGGTGCAGAAGCACAGCATCCCACATTCATATACCAGAGGTTTTTTTTTTAATGTAAATAATTGAATTTCCTGTTTTTTTAAAAAATTATCCCATCAAATAAAATTACCCAGTGGTGGAGGAGTGCAGAAAGAGAGCATACAACCTGTGCTATGGTTACTGGGACGTTCATACCCGTTTATTATATCAACTTTTGATAGATCCTGACCTCCCAGTCGAGATCTCCGATGTTCTTACCACTCTTAAAGTAGCGGGATTGGACATTGAGCAGCTTGGCATGTTAAGTCAATCTGAAGCATATAGGACTATTAAAGACAGGCTATTGAACATCGAATGGCAGGAACTGTGCAGCGAAGCCAATACCACCAGCTCCCCACTTCAATTTAACATCCCAGTCCTACCTGGGAAGCCTGCTTTTTTTCTGACTTACCTAACATGTCCCGAAAATTCACTTGCCAGATGCAATTCCTTCCCCTCGGCACTATTGTCAGGCAGGTTCAATGGAATCCCTTACTCCCAGAGGATCTGTCCATGTCAAACTAATGCTGTTGAAACGCTTGAACACATCTTCTTTCATTGCCCAACTCACAATGCACTTCGTAAGAAATATCTATCCTCGATCCTCGATAGAATGCAAGGGTGGGAAGGCTTGGTTAAGCTTAGGTTCCTTCTCTCTACGCAAGTCACCTCTTATCTGGATGAGGTGGCCTCCTTTGCCTCTGAAATTATAGCAGCACGAGGATCTGGGCTTCCCTATTCCCCATCTCATTGGCTTAAGTAGCTAATGCATATATTAGAATCACCAGTTCCATGTTTGATTACCCTCCTTGCTGTACCTCATTTTCTCTTGTTGTGTTGTTTTATTTTATTTTAATGCCAATAAAGGTTGATTGATTGATTGGTTACTGGGACAAGACAGAAGAGAGAACAGCTTGCACATGGCTGCATTACTTATGTACCAGAATATTTTGAAGGGCTGTTTTGGACTTAATAAAATGGTGCAGCAAAGGTAGGTACAACACAGGGAAGCACACACACTCTTCAGCCTCTCATTTAAACTAACATTGCTTTGCCGCATCTGCCAAATGAAGATTGGAAAGCTATGTTCCAATTTCATATCCCTTTCTTTGAGTTAGGCAAGCTGAGGAAGAAATGCTATCTATATTGGACAAAAAGTTCTATGGACTTGTTGCATGCATGTTTTCAAAAAGATACCTCTTTGGTTTTTGAAATAAATAAAAGGCTGAAATTAGCGAAGAATGTAACTGGAAACCAAAGCCAAAATAATTCATATGATGTGAAAGGAGGAAAGTGAAGAGACACAGGCACAAAAATCAACTCATTTGAAAGGTGGTGTTCTTACAGATCCTAAAGACATCCAGAAAAAAAAGGAAAGTTCAATCAAGTCAAGGCTAAACTCTCACTTAAGCAATAAATAAATAAATAAATAAATAAATAAATAAATAAATAAATAAATAAATGCAGATATAATGGAAATGTAGAAGTGACTATAATAGACTATATTGTTGGGAAACGTGGGGTTGACCAGTAGACAAAAAGGAAGATATAATGTGACTCAATAATGTGAAGAGTTCTGGTTTCAGTCTTGATAAGCTCTCTGGCTTATCAGGCTGAATGTATACAGATAAAAAAAAACTAAAAGGGTAAGGCCCCTTGGAGAGGGGGCAAACAAAGAATGTGGCGGCAAGATTCGGAGGTCCAGGAATCGCCTTATCTCTTGCTGGAGGAAGACCAGCTGCCATATCATGGCAACGGCTCAAGCTGCTGGTGCTGGACAAATGTAAATAGTTGTAAATATTTTGAAGTTTTACTGCTGTGATTAAGACTTTGCTCTCCCCTGTCTATTTGAGTTTCATCTTGGTGATATTTTGGATGTTTTTTCTTCTTCAATAAGCATTAACACCCCTCTCCCTGAAAATGCAGCTAGAAACATGAGGGTAAATGAATAGCTAAAAGACAGAGCTACTACAGAAGTGACTACTTTTATATATTGCATCATGGTTACCTTGCTTTTGGCATTTCTGGCTGGCAGAACATTCTGAAGAAAAGGAAACTTCCTTTCATTTTGTTCCAATAGATATAATAGATATAAGGAGACAGCTTGAGAACAGTGGTGGAAATGCTTTTTTTAATGTAGCAATTCGGCAGACCTTGGATCATTTCTAATCTTTCCAAAACAAGCTGTCAGATAATGGACTAGGAACTTGATTTCTTCCTCTCCTTCCTCTCCTTCTTTGCTTTTCTCCTTTCTATACCCCTCCCTCCTGGAAGCTGAGTATAACCACAAGTGATTAACCCTTTGAAGTGAACTATAATTGAGCACAATGAGCTGGGAATCAATGGCAGATCAACAATTTGCAGACCTGCTCCTTAGAATACAGAATGTGATGGACTCTTTGCAGACTGTCTCTCCTCTTGATTTCAATATAGAAGCAGAGGAGAGTCTCAACCTTAATCTTGATTGGATCATGGAGTTGGAACAGGGCATTGATCTCAATCTAGAAGTCTACAATCTACAAATCACCACAACAAGAAATATGCAGGGGAAATGTGTGGAGACTGTGGAGTTTAGCTTTGTTTGGGAGACTTCTGCATCACGGGATGGACTTGTGGAGGATCAAGTCTGGAGAAGATGGGAATAGGTGGATCTGTGTTAGAGGAAAGAGGTGCTTGAAATTTTTTCAATAGCCAGTCAACAGATAAGACTGGGAAACTATTTATGAACTTATCAGGAAAGACAGAAATCCAGAAAGAGAATCTCTGGCTTAATGAATCAATCACGGAAAAGGCCTATCTCTGTATTTGATGGTCTTGGCCAGTGGTGGTGTCCCTTTGATGCTCCAGCTGTTTTGTGTGCCGGAAGTTCACCATCACTGACTATTAATGGACTATAATGATGTGGAAAATGGAAATGTGCAAACCAGCCTGAAATATAAAATAGTGCTAATCTAGTAGATCCCTAAAAGAACTGTTGCAGTTAGATATAGTTAGTTGATAGAAACCTGTTGAAACTATGTACAGTATCTATTACAGGTAGAGATGGGCACGACTTAGCGGTATTCCTGTTTCCGTTTCCGTTACTCGTTTCCGTTACTCTACGGAAACGGTAACGGGAATTACTCCGCCAGACTTCGAGCTCGAACCGACGAACGAACAATTTTGGTCTGATTTGTCATGCGCGATGCCACGCGGCACAGAAAAAAAGTTTTTAAAAGTTAAAAAAACCCGGTTCCCGGCCAAAAAGCAGGCGGGAAAATGCCTGCCGTACCTCAGGGCACCTACCAGAGGGGTTGTTTCTGGAGGTCCCCGGCCTCCCCCCCATCCCCCGTCCTGGGCTGCTCTGGTGGGACTCGCCGCAGGCTC
Source organism: Phrynocephalus forsythii (assembly GCA_029282475.1). Taxonomy (NCBI): domain Eukaryota; kingdom Metazoa; phylum Chordata; class Lepidosauria; order Squamata; family Agamidae; genus Phrynocephalus; species Phrynocephalus forsythii. The sequence continues at coordinate 2,293,775 of JAPFRF010000003.1, read as the reverse complement.
GTAGGCAGCCAGCAAAAAGCTCAGTCTCACCGGCCGCCGGCCGCCGCAATTAAAGCGCAAGCAAGCGGCACAGACGGCACAGGAAAAAACTTTTAAACTCTCCCCCCACCCATTCCCGGGCCAAAAAAGCAGGCGGAAAAATGCCTGCTTGACTAAGGGCGCAGGGCACCTACCGGAGGGGTGGTTTCTGGAGGGGGGTCCCGCCTCCCCCCCGTCCTGGGCAGCCGGACTCGAATCGCCATGCCGTGCGGTGCGGGCGGGAGATCCAAAATGGGGCGGCGAACGCAATATTGTTTTTGAAATCGTGGTCCAAAAACACACAAGCACAACAGAAACATGCGAAAATTTATAAACTGCCAGATTTTTCACAGTAGCAGTGGGTTTTTCTTGCAACAAAATCTCTCTCCTCTCCTCCTCTGTCCTCCATTAATTTTATTTTATTTTATTTTATTTACACCTGCGCAATGATGGGCTGGCCGAGTGGCCAGCCATGTGGGAGTGGACAACCATGCAAATTTTTGGAGTCATCCCACCAATCGCATGGCCACTTGGCCATGGAGACTTCTGGGATGTGCCAAAAAGCCCCCTAAAACCTGCCCTAGCCCCCTAACCCTAACCCTAATCCTTGACTCCTTACTTACCCATATGTCACAGACTGTCTTCTTAGTGGGTCAGAGAGGCACCCAGAGGTGCAACCCACTAGCCCACCATAACCTTACCTGTCACTAGCCTAACCCTAGCCCTTGCACTAACCCACCTTAACCCTAAGCCAGATGTACTTGCATTGCACTACACACAAGTACAATTCCCTTCTTTGTGAGACATGGTGGAGACCCTATGGCTCTGGATTCACTGCCATCACTAGTCTCACTGTCTGCAACTGGTGTGCATATCCATATGGCTATGCATGCATTTTGCAGCAGCAGGTGAGGAGGGGAGACCCCCATGTTGAGGGGTCTCTTGGAGCCTGCTTCCCCTTCCTAGTGGGTGAGGATAGGAGGCACCCACGGGTGCCTCCAGGAGCCCACTTTCCCTTTATAGCGGGCCAGAGGAGGCACCCACCCCACAGAGGTGCCTCCAGGAGCCCGCTCCCCCCCCCAAAAAAACCAGTACTAACGACAATGAAAAAACGAAAAAACAAACCGACTAATTTTTGCAAATTTTCACGAAAAACGGAAATGACCCGAAACGGAACCGGCCCGACTAACGACAACTCGAAAAAAATTTTTCAAGTCGTGCCCATCTCTAATTACAAGAACACATAAATATAACTGGTTGAGATATCTATTATATATTAGTTTAGCTAAATAAAATGGTTTATCTAAATGAAAATTCATTATTAGGATTGAATATATTGCTAAGATTGGATAGGCTTGTTCAATGTTGAAGTTGATTGTTTAAAACTACTAATTGTTTGTTAGGATATGGGATAATGGAAATGGGGAAAATAGCCTGAAATACAATCTAAGTAAGTGAAAAATTATTTTAAGTTGTTTAGCTAATATATTGTTAAGACCAGTTCAGATTACTGCTAAGCTAGTTCAATATCTGTCAAAACTAGATAGGGCAGTCTAATGTATAAGTTTGTTCTCTGTATTAGGATCATCTAAAGATATAGCAACCCCCTGCCATTTCGCGGTTCATGTACTGCGGTTCCGCTATATCGCCACCCCACCCCAGCACCAATCAGTTGGAGCACATCACCACGACTTCCTGGGTTGCTGGAAGACTTTTTAAAAAGCCTTCCAGCAGCCCGTGCAAAGGCACCACCGCCCTTGCTGCAGGCACCATTCCAGTGAGTGCTTGGTGCTGGCTTGGGGCCAGGCTGCCCCACAATCTCCATTGAAATGTATTGGCTCAATGCATTTCAATGGAGAAAATTTTCCCCATTGGAATGCATTGAGCCAATGTATTCCAATCAAAATGCATTGAGCACCTGGAATGCTGCTTCCCCCACAAAGAAGATTTCCCGAGAGGTCTCAGGGCAGCGCGGGTGGGTGGCAGCGGAAGGTCAGATTCCCCCAACGCCTCTGGCATGCACTGCTCCTAGATGTCTCAGGGCAGCGCGGGCGGGTGGAGGCAGGAGGTCAGATCCCCGGCGCAGCCAGCGCGCACTGCTCTGAGATGTCTCAGGGCAGTGCGGGTGAGCGGCGGCGGGGGATCTAATCACCCCGCCCCCCAGGACCCACCCAACCCGCATCCGCATATCGGGGATTTTCAGTCATTGCGGGTCAGGTGGGTCCCTAACTCCCACGACATGCGGGGGGTTACTGTATTAACTAAATATTAGAATATGAAAAATGGAAAACTGAAATGTGTAAAACAGCCTGAAATGCTAATTTGTTAGACCTTTAAAAGAAACATGGTGGTCAGACAAAGATAGGAACTTTTATATGCAAATCTACAGGCCCATGCCCTGGTTGCTCAGCAATGGGACCCATGATCTGTAGCCCATTTATCGACTATATTTTTGTCTAAAATTGATAGACTACAAAAGTGGGAGTTGTCTTATACATAGGGGTGTGTTACTGACAGAAAAGTATGGTAATTCTGGACTCTTGGGTGTGACTGGAAAAGTGCCATTTTACCTGATGCAGCTATGCTCAATTCCAAACCCCATTACACTGGCCCCTGAGGAAATACCTTGCTAGTGAAGTCACTAATATCTGCATTTAGGTTTCATTTCTTCTGCTTTGTCTCATTTCTGTGAGTAACCAATGAAATGTTAGTAATAGGTTTCGTTCTGCATTTATGTTTTGATTCCTTCGACACACATTTGTGCAATTATAAAAAGCCCCCTCCTGAACATCTTTCTTTTGTCTCACTTCTGTGACACCCATGAGCTCATGAATAAAATTACGTTATTCCACAAGAAACATCTTTGATCTGTTCTGTACTCCTATTTTGGGGGTAGTTACCTCTCCTTTGAGGTGACATGGGAGAGGACATTATTGTAGCGTGGGATTAGTGATTCAGCAGTGATTTCAGTTCAGAGACAAAGCAGGCTGGAGACAGCTTCTAGTGAACAGCTCTTTAATCAGGGAGAGACAAGACTGGGGACTGGGGAGAGGAGGTTACATTTATAGGGGCCAGGACTGGCTAGGAAAAGATACATTTTGGAGGGAACAATTACAACCAATCACAAGGCTGCCTTTTGGCGGGAACCAATAGGATTGAAGATCCAAATGCAGCAACTATAATCAACCAATGGGCCTTTTCCCTTTTGAACAGGGAGGCAGTTACTTCAACCAGCAATTACAGATCAATACACAACACCCCTTCCCCCCGGTGGGCACAGCACACGTAATCCTTTAGATATTGCGGGGCCCTGCGACTTCTAGTTGATCTCCTGACTACGGGTGTTGCAGGAGGTTCAGCAGGCAGTGTCTGTGGTAGAGAGTCTACTGTAATCATTTCGTCTGACACGGAGGGGGTTTCAGACAGCTCACTGTCCTTGATCTGTTCCTTGGCACCATGAGGACCTGCAGGAGTAGATTCATTTGCTGATGCCACTGGTACCTGCATTCCTGGGGCATCTCTGCTCTGGTCTTGCAGCTGGGACTCATTAATGGGGGTAGTGTCACTCTCAGGCTGCAATTCACCCATACCGGTACCAACTCTACTGGGTGCTCTGCGCCTCAGTTGGTCCATGTGCCTATGCCAGACCCTGCCATCTTCAATGGTCACATAATAAGAGACTGGCACAAATGCTCTGGTAATCACCCCTGGCACCCACAGGGGACCTCTGGCATAATTCCTCACCCAGACCAAATCTTCAGGAGCAAAATACCTTGTAGAGTCACTCTCTGCCTGTGGAGGTGCACTAGCTTTGCGGTTTGGCATTTTGTCTGGGTGGACATAGTCCAGCACCGTCACCAGTCTTCTACCTAGAAGCAGCTCTGCTGGCGACTTGCCCATAGTAGTACACGGCGTTGCATGCTGCAAGAACAACATTTGGGCAATGCGTGTTGACCAGTCACCCTCCATCAAGCGTGCAAGGGATTCTTTGGCTGTCTGCACCATGCGCTCAGCCTGTCCATTGGATGAGGGATGAAAAGGAGCTGAGGTGACCCCTCTTATGAAATTATCAGCCAGAAATGCCCTGAATTCTTGGGATACAAAGGCTGCTCCATTGTCTGAGACAATGGTCTCGGGCAACCCATGGGTTGCAAACAGCTGTCTCAGCACCTTGATGACTGCAGCTGACGACATGCTGGGAACCATAGCCACCTCTAACCATTTAGAATACGCATCAACGATAACCAAAAAAACCTTTCCTTGGAATGGCCCAGCAAAATCTAAGTGCAGCCGGCTCCAGGAAGTCCGGGTCTGCTCCCACCAGTGGACTGGTGCTCTGGCCACTTCTGGGCGTACTTCCTGACATGCCTTGCACTTCTGTACGCATCGTTCAACCTCTTGGTCCATCCCAGGCTACCATACATAGCACCGGGCCAGCGACTTCATCCTGACCATTCCCGGATGCCCCAAGTGCAGTGTATCTAGAACCCTGTTTCTCAGTGGTGCTGGGATGATTACCCTGTCTCCCCATAGGAGACAGCCCTTATGCAGGGATAGCTCATGTTGCCTTGTTGCGTACGGTCTAAAGTTTTCCTCATGCGGGCCACCTGGCCATCCCTCCCCACCCAAGTGAGCACATGGGAGAGAGCGGGATCTTTCCTCATTCTCTCAGCTATTTCAGTGGCAGTTACAGGGGCCCCTGGAAGTGTTTCCAGCATCATCACTCGTTCAGCTGGGGCAGGATCTGCATTGCACACACCAGTAAGGGGCAAGCGACTTAGTGCAGCAGCGTGGCACAACCTTTTCCCTGGAACATGGGTCAGGGTGTAGTGGAATCCATTCAGGAATATAGACCATTGCAGCATTCTGGGGCAGAGAATCTGCGGCGTCTGTTTGTTCGGGTGGAACAATCCTAACTGAGGCTTGTGGTCAGGTTCAAGGAAGAAGTGGCGACCGTATAAATAGTCATGAAACTTTTTAATCCCTGCCACTATTGCCAGGGCTTCCTTGTCAATTTGTGCATAGTTGCGCTCCATTGGCGACAACGTACGAGACTAGAACGAGATGGGCTTTTCTGACCCATCCACTTCCCTATGGCTCAGCACAGCTCCCAGCCCATACTGAGAAGCATCACATGCCAGAACAAGAGGTTTCAACTTGTCATAATGAGCAAGGACACTCCTGCTAGTCAGCATGCCCCGCAAGGTGTCAAAAGCCTTCTGCTGTGCCTGAGCCCAACGCCACACACTCTTTTTCTTCAATAGTTTATGCAACAGTTCCGCTATTGAAGCTTTCTGAGGTAGGAATGAATGGTAAAAGTTAATAAGTTCCAGGAATGACTGTAACTCTGTCTTGTTCCATGGGCGTGGTGCCTCAGCAATGGCTTTAATTTTAGAGTCAGTGGGGTGGATGCCCATTGCATCAATTTTAAACCCCAAGAAATCCACAGATGGCACCCCAAAACTGCATTTTTCCTTTTTTAGCTGTAGTCCCACCTCCTTAAATTTGAGTAACATAGCACGGATACGCTCCACTAGTTCCTGGGGGTCTTTTCCAGCAATCAGAACATCATCAAAAAATGGCAAGACCCCTGGCAGACTCCTTAACAGGCGCTCCATTAGCCCTTGAAAAATTCCTGGAGCCACACAAATTCCAAACTGTAACCTGTTCACTTGTGCGTTACGATTGTTTGTGCTTCTGCAGATTGCAGAGTCACTGGCAGATGTTGGTAAGCTTGAGCCAGATCAAGTTTGGTGAAAAATTTTCCCCCAGCCAATTTTGCCAACAGCTGTGAGACGACTGGAATGGGGTATGAATTTTCCCTGAGTGCCTTGTTGATAGTACATTTGTAGTCTGCACAAATCCCCACTTCCCCATTTGCCTTAAGGGGTGTGACGATAGGAGTCCCCCACTTAAAAGAGTCCACAGGTGAAATAACTCCCTGTTTGACCAATTTGTCCAGTTCCGCCTCAATTTTGGGTTGCAGCGCAAAAGGCACCCACCTTGGCTTGAGTCGGATTGGAGCCACCCTGGGGTCCAGCTCAAAGTCAATTGGAGTCCCTTTATAACAACCCAGCTTTCCACTGAAGAGTTCAGCAAATTCTTGGCCTAATACCTTGCCCAACTCAGGGGTAGTTTGGACTGAGTTGAGCCCTGATATACTCAGCCCCAAGGCAGGGAACCAGTCAGTACCCAAAAGACTGGGGCGACTCCCCTGTGCAATCACCAATTTAAGCATGGCCTGTTTCTCCCAGAATTGTACCCCACAGCACACATTCCTAGAATGTGGATACGGCCCACCGTGTATGATTGCAAGGTTGCTGGAATGGCTCCAGAGAGGGGAACTTACCCACAGGGAAGAGCCCCCTTGCAGTCTGGTCTCAGACAATGGTGAATCCAGATCCGGAATCCACCTCCATGTCGCACGGTCGACCTTCGATCTTCACTCTGATGGATGGTTTGTCCTGCGCCGGAAACTGCACAATCTCTCTGTTGATCTCTGTGAGATAATTGCAGTTGTCTAGGAGATGAGTTGTGGTGGATGATCTGCAACGCGTTGATCTAGGTGATTCCGTTGTTGCAGCTGCCACTGACCGACAGACCCAGCTGATGTGTCCTGTCTTACTGCAAGCCCTGCACATAGCATCACGAAAACGGCAGCTTTTCCGCTTCCACAGCCTGTGCAAGCGCCTCGGCAATCTTTGGTCCGTGCATTCGCCTGACACACCAACTCGACACCCTGGACTGGGCTCTGGCTTGGACTAGCCTCTGGCTCATCCATGGCATGGGCAGCCTCTACCCACAGCTTCGTGGTCTTGCCACTGGCATTGAGCTCTTCCTGCTCATAATTCTCTGTGGCAGAGGCCTCTTTCAAGGCGGAGGCAAGGGTGACATCCTCCTTTGCCACAATGCGCCTTCGGGCTTTTTTGCTGCAGAGCCCCCCAACAAATTGATTCAAGAGAGTGTCTTCAAGATTTGGAAAGCCACAGTGCTGAGCAAGCTCCCGGAGTCCTGCCAGGAATGCAGCCACAGATTCTCCGGCTTGCTGCTGCCTTTTCTGGAACTCCATCTGCCAGGCCATCTGGGTTCTGGTTGGTGCCAAGTGGCTTGTCAGCTGGGCGAAAATGTCTGTGAGTGCTGTTTCACTCAGCTTTGCTGGGGCGAGCAGTGCCTTGGCCAACATGAAGGTCTCCCGCCCACAGCAACTCAGGAACGTGGCCCTTCTTTTGCTGGCATCTGTGATTCCTTGAGCCACCGCGAAGAACTCGAAACACTCAACATAGTCCTCCCAAGTGTGAGGCTCGGGCAGCTGGAAGGGCTCCAAGACCCGTGGACTTTCCATTCTCCAGGCGGGCAGGGTCATCTTCTAGCCAGCAGGTGAGTCTTGTCTCTGCCGCAAACCGGACTCTGAGTCAGCGTGATGAGCCTCTGCTACTCAGCATTCCAGATCCCATCCTTGTTGCCAGTATTATAGCGTGGGGTTAGTGATTCAGCAGTGATTTCAGCTCAGAGACAAAGCAGGCTGGAGACAGCTTCTAGTGAACAGCTCTTTAATCAGGGAGAGACAAGACTGGGGACTGGGGAGAGGAGGTTACATTTATAGGGGCCAGGACTGGCTAGGAAAAGATACATTTTGGAGGGAACAATTACAACCAATCACAAGGCTGCCTTTTGGCGGGAACCAATAGGATTGAAGATCCAAATGCAGCAACTATAATCAACCAATAGGCCTTTTCCCTTTTGAACAGGGAGGCAGTTACTTCAACCAGCAATTACAGATCAATACACAAGATACATAATTAGGGATGGGCAATTCCAGGTGGTGTTCCGAAGCCTCCAACACACAAGCAGCTAACCTCTTACCTTGGTCTGGGCTCACGCAGGTTGAAATCCAATGAGGAAGCAGGCTGCAAAATCATCTTTGCTTCTCTGTGGTGCTGGCCAATCAGACAGGGAGGCAGGATGATGCCTGTCACTGCACAGCTCCTGATTGGTGTACCTTCACCATGGTGTACCTGTAAATGGGAAGATTGCAAACAGCCAAAACAGAGGGCAACTAATTGCACCCACAAAACCCACAAGGAGCATTAAAGTTGCATCAGCATATATCACAGTGTTGTATTACTGTTCTGCAGGTTCACAATCATTTTAGAAATCATGGAAATCAAGCATTACATCCACGCCTATTTCTGTTGGTATACAATTATTCTTCATCTAGCATGTTGTTAACAATGATATGGAGGAAATTGCAGCAGCTAAAATTCTGTCTGTCAACTGCACCAAAGTCCTTAAACAAATGGTGCAAAAGCTTTACAATGAACTCCTTAGCATTTCAATATTCGGGGAGGCAGTGCCTGCAGTTCCCCAGTCGAAGCACCTAGGAATAACAAGGGAAGAGCTGGAAAGCTACAGGCAACAAGGAAGCATAAAACTGAAGAAAGCCATAAAGTCATAAAACCTCAATGGCTATTTTTACAACTAGTCAAATGAGAATGTTACAGGTGAGCCATAACTCAGGCCAAAGGATCAGACCAAAGACTGGGGTAAGAGGGGTAGGGGCTGTTTCTTGTTCTTTTCTGAAGCAAAAGAAATATGCTTGGTCACATTATTTACAGTCCCTCCTAAAAGAAAGCCTCCAGTTGCCAGGCAGAAAGGCAAAACATAACTTGCAAAGAGGACTTGACAGATGAGATGCTGGGCCTTGCAGGCTTGGGTTTTTCACAGTAGTGAAGAGATAGGGTTAAATTGCATGCATGTTCAAGTTCAGCTATCTTGGAATTAAGTCCAGGTGGCTTAATGTGTGAACAGACAAAAGATAAAAATCGCAGAGGAAACAGCCCTGTCTCAGCCCACATCATGACACCTTGTGTTGACCTCACATTGGATACTTCATCACTCAGCTTACCCTTTCTATGACTTTTTACCTTGTGCTCCACCAATTCAAAGAATGTGGGGGATATTTCCATCTTGTCTCCTCCCCCCATGGCTAAGAAAGGACAGGATTTTAAAAAAGTTATTTTTAGTTATTTTAATTTCCCCCAAAAGGTTTCATTGCAAGCCTAAATGCTTAAACAGACCCGTGAATGTTCCTCTGTGGAAAACTTTTTTTCTTTTCTTCGGGAGCCCAGAGAACAGAACAATGTCCATGTAATTGCATATAGAAGAAACTACTGGGGGGAAATGAGCAAATAAAGCCGAAATCATCTTGTTTCTTAGTTTACCAGACTACTTCACTAATGATCTGGCCTGCTGGCCCAATTATGATGATGTGTATGATACCATGCATCTTACTGGTCAGTCCTGGATGGAATATTTTGTGTCTCTAAATGCTGCCACAAAATCAGTGAAATAGTTTTCACAAATATTTCCAGCTGATGAAGGATTACTGGAAATTGGCCCAGTTCTGGATTTGAAAAGCTGTTTGTTTTGTTTATATTTTCATTGTTAAACACTGCATGCATGCATGCATGGGGCACTGTGTAATTTTTAAAAAGTGGATCACTATTCATGGAGACTTCCTGAGGCATCATTGCCCTTTTTCTCCTAAGGTGGCATGTGACCGTTCCCAACCAAGTGTCACAAAACTACATCCTTACTTGGTAGGAAAGTGTCTTGTAACCCACGACAAGGGCTGACTTTTGTGTGTACCTCATTACTGTGGGGAGAGTCTTCACAGACAGAGTGAAACTAAACAACACAGACTCAAAACTGAGGTCTCTGCAATACCCTTAACACACATTGCCCATCAGAGTCAGAGTGTGCTTTGCTGGTTTTAAATAACCCAGAGTGTTATGCATTTCTCCTAGTTTGGATGCTGATTACAGATGGGCATGAACCACCGAACCAGTGGCTTGTGCTGGTTTGGAGAAGCTTTGGTGTTTTTATTTAAAAGCAATAAAGCTTCTCCAAATCAGCACAAGACACTGGTTGGTGGTTCATGCCCATCTGTAATCACCATCCAAACTAGGAGAAATGCATAACACTCATGCTCCACATTTTTTCTGTAATATAGTCGCAAGTCACAACTGGAGTAGACTAATTGAATCAGGGGGATTCAGTCAATCGACATCTATAGAAGTCTCATTAATTCAATGTGTCTTTTTTAGTTGCAGCTTACTAGTGGATTTCGGCCATATCCTGTTCTAGGTTCTGTGTCTGAACCGCATAAATGTATTAAAATCCATAAAGAGTATACCTGCACGTTTGTGTGCATTTCAGCATTCTGGAACATGAAGGTACAGTCCTTGGACCATTTAAAATGGCATGTTTTACTTGCCACCTTTCCACAAGTGTAGAAATTTTTCTTTTCTTTATTTCTTTCTTGTTTGTAAGAGGTGTGTCTTGAGCAACTTGACATTTCTGTTAGCCAGGAAAATGTATTCAGTGACACTGGGATAGATTTAAGATATCAGATACAATTTGTTTTTCAAATTATTTTTGAACTGTTCCTGGCTCAAGCAGAAATTCAAAGACATTACGCACCACATTTCACATGAAATCAATTTCTCATCCCGGGCCATCTTTCATATCTGTATAGAGAACTGCTCATGTTCTCTTGTAGCTTCAATGTTGTCTTTGAATGCTGTAAGATGTCCCTCAATTCCCTGTTCTCAATACTTGAAGATGTCTTAATTTTACTGGACTGTATATTATCCCTCAATCCTGTAAGCCCTTGTTTTATCTTTTTTTAAAAGTTTACCTAGAAATACCAGCTCTTCTTTTTGGTGAAATGCCACTAGGAAAATGAGATTCCTGTTTTTGAACCACTTGGAGTTGCAACTAGAGAGGGAGCCTTCCCCTTGTTGGTTCAAGGCTTTCCTATAGAGGCACCTGATACAGGCAATCACAGGTGTCAGAAAACATAGGAAAGTGATGGAAGTGGAATTGCTAAAATATCCACATGCAAAAACAGTTCCCAGACAGTTCAACAAAACAACAACAAATACCTATCATAAAAAGGGGGCTTACTTGTTGCTAGTTGTCCATGTGTAGCTAATGGAAAATATAGCAAATGTAATGGAGCCAATTCCAGTAGAATCCCACACCCAGTTAACCTAAGAGGGCAGAATTTTTATTCCTGCCTGCTGGTGATAGATATCTCAGACTTGGCTCTTGGGCATCTTAATTTGAGCAGCCTGCTTCTGTCTCAGTGTACTCTCCCTGCTTCCACTTGATTACCAGACACCAAAATATAGCTTTCCTCAAAGAATGTTTGAAATGGCAAGAACCGATTGCTACTTCTGGATTTTATAACCACCTCTGAGTAAGGGTTGTTGGGTTTTTTTAACCCCCTTCATAACTCCAGCAGGCTCTGCATTGACAGCCAAGGCACTTTCTCTTGCAGCCAGGGAGTTAATGTCTCCAAGTTATTTGTAGTTAACTCTAGGTTTTAGATTGAACCATAAATATTCAAACTCTGCACTCAGCTGGATGCAGCTGCTGCTGACTTTTGTATGACCTAGCTGGAAATTTTAACTCAGCTGCTTCTTGATTTTCGAGGCAGAAAACAGGGCAGTCCTACCAGATAGAACCTCTTTGGTTTTTTATTACCTCAAGAAAACCTCATTGTAGGATGGGCTCAGACAGAAGCCTTTCTATAGAATTCTCTGCTTTGTTAACATAAAGTTATTAAGATTTCCATAAGGGAATATGAGAGTCCTTGTCTGTGACTATATGCAGGTTTATAATCTAAAACATACATGATTAATATACAAGACACAATTTGAAACTGATCCAAATGCAAATGCAACAACCCATTATTAATGGGTTAGTAAAGATCTTTATCAATGGCTTTTTTTTTGTTCACAAAATCTTAAGGGAGAGAGAAATGAGAGAGGTTATTCCCTCTAAGTGTTCATTTGTCTTCTGAGGTAGGAAGCTCTGCTGCTCAGAGATGCTCCAGCTGTTGGGAGTCATATATCTGCGCATTCTGCACTTCAAAATGCTGACTGGGTGAAAAAAGATGTTGCCGGTTTGCTGGGAAAGGTAGTGTGTTTGTATTTGTGTGTATCTGCTGTATATCAAAAAGCATATGCAGGGTTTTTTTTTTTTGCAATATATTCTTCAAGCACATGGTCATTATATATAGCAATACATATTGTGGAACTTTAATATACAATAACAAGGTGTATTTGTCATGACTTTGATATACTGTTTGAATTTGGGGGAATAAAAAAATAGGCAGCAAGTCTTGCACACCTCTGAGACTGTGGCATATTCAATTTCCTGACTGTTGCATAGAGATTAATGAAGAAAGAACACTGACAAAACCCCATCTGCCATAAATATCGGATTCACTGTGGAGCAATGATAAAAGCAAATGCAAATCCATACAACACTACTGAGTCATTGTACATTAAGAACACTGGAGAAGGAATGTGGGGTATTCCCTTCCCCATTTCTTGTTTGGTGGGAGTTCCTTCAGTGGGGCTTCTTTTTTTATTCACAATGTAGTAATGGGTTGTTCCACTTCACACTATATATGCACATTATAATCTGAGGAAACTGAGGAAGAGGCTTGGAATCTATTCTCCAAGAACAGATTCTAAGACATAACAATTAGAGATAGGCATGAAACAAACTTTTAATTCATTTTGTTATTTGTTATTCATTTCATTAGCTAATGAAACTCATAATGAACCAACCCATCAAAGAAAAACAAAACACTTCATTTTTCGTTAACTCCCTCCTACCTTGTTGCCACCGCTGGAAAGTCCTCCTGGAACTCCAGGGAAGCTAGCCCTGTAGCCTGGCTGAGGAGTTTTCAAAATAAAATAAAAATTAAATTAAAAAAAAACAAGCGCCAACTCGGCCCCTGGGGCCACGGTTAGCGCTCTAAAATAAATAAATAAATAAAATAAAAATTGTTGTATAGTGGGTTGGATGGAGCTAAGTGATGCCCAAGTGAATTTCAGCTCTTTATTCATGGTAAAATAAGCACACATAGCCAAAGGATAAAAGCACCATAAGAGGGCCCAAGGGCCAGTTTATATACACACCCGTGACAGGCCATTGGATGGTTTAAACAGCCTGCTGCCCCCCCGATTGGACAAGCCAGAATCCTGCCCTTCAACTATTCTCCCGCCTACAGCTCCCATGTTCCACACCTGTCTCCCATTGCCTATGCCTGGGAGCTTAATCAGGCCCTGCCCGGCTGGGACCCGGCTAGAGCTTGGCTGGAGTTAAGGTAAGTTTGGAGCCCTTCTTTCTATTTATTAATATATTCCAAACTCAGGCAGTACACGGGTTACATTAAAAACACAACAAAAATAAAAATAAAAATAAAAATAAAACAAGCACTGACCTGGCCCCAGGGGCTGCGTGGTTGGTGCTCTAAAATAAAAAAATGAGGTGCGGGAAAGCTAGCGCGCTGGCTCCAAGCCAGCATCTCAAAAAGCCCCAGGAGGGGACTTTTAAAAATGAAATAAAAATTTTAAAAAGCACCGACCCGGCCCCTGGTGCTACGTGGTCGGCACTCTAAAATTTAAAAAATAATAAAATAATAAAATAAAACATGTGCTGACCCGGCCCCAGGGGCTGCTTGGTCAGTGCTGGAAAAATGAATAAATAAATAAAAAACCGAGGCAGAGGGAAGCTAGCACCTCTAGAGGCGCTGGCCCCAAGCCAGTGCCTCAAAAAGCCCCTGCCACCGCCACCAGGATCACCGCCGCTGCTGCTGCCACCGCCAGTAAGTCGGACTCGAACCAGTTCGGCTCAGTTTGGGTTTGTATGATTTTTTTTTAAATTGTATGAATCCAAACTGAGCCGAACCAAGGGTGGGCCCGAAACAGAATGAACCGAACCATCAGTTTTCTGTTTCGTGCCCACCTCTGATAACAATTGATAAGAGTTTGTTGCAACCACCTGTACCTGCACCGCTAATGGTTTCCATGACTTGAGATGAGACTCCTCTGAGTCATTAATATGAAGGTTGAAGAGCATGGGGCTCAGAGCCATAGCTGTCAAGTTTTCCCCGGCAAAATTGGGGGGCGCAGCCACTGGGAGCTCCAGGGAAGTGGGGCACTGGCAGCTGGGCCCTGTGGCTAGGGGGTGGAGCCTCATTTGCATACAGGGTTCCCAGAATTCCTTGTGATGGCTTCAAAATGCTCACTGTGACCTGGGTGTCTTGGCTTTCCTCTGTGTGTGTGTGTGTGTGTGTGTGTGTGTGTGTGTGTGTGTGTGTGTGTGTGTGTGTGTGTGTGTGTGTGTGTGTGTGTGTGTACATGCCTACAATACCTATTTTCGAGTACATAAACATAAAAAAATGTACTTGAAAATAGGTATCACAGCCCTATATCGGAACCAAAATGGCAGGGTAGTTTATTTGGACTCTGTAAGCCCCTAAATTTGGAGAGCTTTGGGGTTCGGGGGCTGAGTTATTAAGCTTCAAAGGGGGTCCCCCTTGGAGAAAATCATTTCTAATTGAGTCAGGAAGATGCTAATCGCTTAATTTCATCAACTTATCCAATCCTCTTTTAAAGCTGTCACCACTTCTTCTGGCAGGGAGTTCCACAGACCAGTGATCCTCTGGGCAAAAAAGTACTTCCTCTTATTTGTTTGTGATCTAGCACCTGAAAGTTTCATGGAGTGCCTCCTAGTTCTAGTGTTGTGCGATAGGGAAAATAGCTTTTCCTTATCTAATTTGTCCACACCCTGTATGACTTTATAAACTTCAATCATGTCACCTCTTAGTTGCTGTTGTTCAAGAATGAAGAGGCCCAGCTGTTGCAGCCTCAGATGGTAAGGAAGGTGTTCCAGTCCCCTAATCATTCTGGTTGCCCTCCTCTGTGCTTTTTCCATTTCCATAACATCCTTCTGGAGGTATGGTGACCAGAATTGTACACAGTACTCCAGATGGGGTCTCACCATAGATTTAAAAAGAGGCAAAATGACACTTGCTGACTTATTTTCTATACCCTTCCTAATGATCTCTAGCATTGACTTTGCTTTTTATACTGCTGTGGCACACTGGGTTGACACCTTCATTGAGCTGTCCACCAGGACACCAAGGTCCCTTTCTTGGTTTGTTGCAGAGAGTTCAGACCCCATCTATTTATAAATGTAATTGGGGTTTTTTGCCCCAACGTGCATCACTCTGCACTTACTAATGTTGAAACTCATTTGCCACTGGTTTGCCCACTCCTCCAATGTCAAGAGATCCCTCTGGAGCTCCTCACAATCTCTCTCAGTTTTTACTACCCTGTATAATTTCGTGTCATCAGCAAATTTGGCTGCCTTGCTATTTACTCCTACTTGTAGATCATTTATGAAGAGGTTGAAAAGCAAGGGTCCCAGTACTGAACCTTGGGGGACCCCACTCTTTACCTCCTTCCACTTGGAGAAGTTTCCATTTAGTGCTACTCACTGTTTCCTGTCCCTTAGTCAGTTGCTGACCCAGGACAAGACCTGTCCCTTGATTCCATGACTGGCAAGTTTATTCAAGAACCTTTGGTGCAGGACCTCATCAAAAGCCTTCTGAAAGTCTAGATAAACAATATGAACTGGATCTCCCTTATCTACATGCTTGTTGACACTCTCAAAACTTCCAACAGATTAGTTAGACATGAATTGCCCTTGCAAAAGCCATGTTGGTTCTCCTTCAGCAGCGCCTTCTCTTCTGTGTTCCTATTAATTTTATCATTTAGGATGGTTTACATCACTTTAGCTGGGACACATGTCAAACTGACCGGTCAGTAATTATCTGGATTACCTCTGGATTCTTTTTTGAAGATTGGTGTTACATTTGCTACCTTTGCCTGATTTGAGAGAAAGAGTATATATTTTGGCTAGGACATCAACAATTTGATATTTAAGCTCCTTGAGAACTCATGGATGGATGCCATCTGGTCCTGGTAGTTTGTTAACATTTAGTTTAACAAGACATGCTCATAGTGTCAGATTCCCATTACAGTATTTACCATTGACTGCATGACATAAAGGTGAGTGGGAATCAATCCAGAGGTCCCCCCATCTCTCTTTCTAGCTTTCCCCTCAACTTCTGTGGCTTCTACTTTTAGGATTAAATACCTCACATCAGTTAAAGCAGTATGATTGCTTTATTATTATTATTATTATTATTATTATTATTATTATTATTATTATTATTATTATTATTAACCACACAGCTAACTACGCTGGATTTTGTAATACAAATCACTAGTTGAACGCTTCCCAAGTATTTAGGACTATGTGATGTATCAGCGAATTATGCGAGCAGATCCCAGTAAGGCAGCTTTCTGCAGCTGACTGATGGTGAGTTTCTCAACTCCAATTTCTTCTAAATACTTGCTTAGCTCTTTAGGTACTGCACCCAGCATGCTGATTACCACTGGGACCACCTGTACCGGTTTATGCCAGAGTCTCTGAAGTTCAATTTTCAGATCCTGATATCGGGTAATTTTTTTCAAGTTGTTTCTCAGTGACTCTACTATCACCTTGTATAGCAACATCAATGATCCACACTTTTTTCTTTTCCACAATCACAATGTCCGGGGTATTATGCTCCAAAACCCTGTCCTTCTGTATCCGGAAGTCCCAAAGTAATTTTGCATGCTGGTGTTCAGTCACTTTTTCAGGCTTATGATCCCACCAGTTCTTTGCTACGAGCAAATTCTGACACAAATTCCAGTGGACCATTTGAGCAACTACATTATGACACTGTTTCTAACCAGTCTGAGCAATTTTCTTGCAATAGCTCAATATATGGTTGATTTTCGAAGGGCAAACTTCCCTCAGATGAGGAAACTAGTTAGAGAGAAATTGAAGGGGAAGGTTAGAAGAATCCAATCTCTTCATTGTTATTATTATTATTTTGTTGGATTTATATCCCGCCCATCTTCCCAAGGGGAACTCTGGGCGGCTAACAAGAATGCATGGAGCCTGTTTAAAACAACAATAATAGAGGCCCAGCACAAGTGCATACCACAAAGAAAGAAGAGCTCATTTAAGTCCAAGAGGACACCGGCATGGTTAACGAGTGGAGTTAGAGAGGCTCTAAAGTGCAAGGAGAGGTCTTTCTGTAAATGGAAATCCTCCCCAAATGAGGAAAATAAAAAGGAACACACACACTGGCAAAAGAAATGTAAGAAAATGATAAGAGAGGCAAAGAAAGATTTTGAGGAACACATGGCTAGCAATATAAAGGGTAATAATAAAAGCTTCTTTAGATATATTAGAAGTAGAAAACCTGCCAGAGAACCAGTTGGCCCTCTGGATGGTGATGGAGGAAAAGGGGAGGTTAAGGGGGACTTCGAAATTGCAGAGAAATTAAATGAGTTCTTTGCATCTGTCTTCACGACAGAAGACCTCGAGCAGATTCCGCTGCCTGAACCGCCCCTCTTGACAAAAGAATTAAATCAAATACAGGTTAAAAGAGATGATGTTTTAGGACTAATTGATAAATTGAAGATTAACAAGTCACCAGGCCCAGATGGCATCCACCCAAGGGTTATTAGGGAACTGAGAAATGAAATTGCAGATCTCTTAACGGTAGACATGGGCATGGAGCGGTGAAAATCTCATTTCCATTTTTGGTTCTCGTTATAGTTACGTAACGAGTAACGATAACGAGAATTACTCCGCTCCAACTCGAACTCGAACCGAAAAAGAAAAATTGGGTCTGACGCCAAGCAGCACAGAAAAAAAGTTTTAAAAATAAAAAAAAACCTGATTCCTGGCAAAAAAAGCAGGCAAAAATATGCCTCCCTCAGTGAGGGCACCTACCAGAGAGGGGTGGTTTCTGGGGGGGTCCCCGGCCTTCCCCCCCTCCTGTCTTGGGCTGCTGGTACCAGGCTGGGGGGGCATCCTCGTCGTCTCCATTTGCCATGCGGTGGGGGGGGGGAAACCAAAATGGCGACCACAATATTTATTTTTAAATCGTGGTCCAAAAACACACCAAAGCACCACAGAAACATTTGATTTTTAGGTATTTTAAATGCCTGATTTTTTATAGTAGCAGCAGTGGGTTTTTCTTGCAATAAAATTGCTTGTTTTATTGTCTGTTGGTATGCTGACTTGTTCAGCTGTTAGCCGCCCAGAGTTCCCCGTGGGAAGATGGGTGGGATATAAACTCAATAAATAAATAAATAAATAAATAAATAAATAAATAAATAAATAAATAAATAAATAAATAAAACGTCTCCATTGATGTTATTTTATTTTATTTTTATTTTTATTTTTTACACCTGTGCAATGATGGGCTGACCATGGGATGGGACCATTCAAACTTTTTGACCCATTCCACCAATCGCATGGCCAGGTTTTGACTGGGACTTCTGGATGTGCCAGAGGCCATAAAAAGCCCACTAACCCGAACCCGAACCCGAACCCGAACCCTAACCTAACCCATACGCCAGTACACTGTCCTTCTTAGTGGGTCAGAGGCACCCAGAGGTGCAGCCCACTAACCCAACCTAACCTTAACCATAACCCTAAGCCTAGCCCTTACCCTAACCCCAACCCTAACCCAGATCCGTACGCAAGTACACTTTCCTTCTTAGTGGGTAACAGGCACCCAGAGAGGTGCCTCCCACAGCCCACTATCCCCTACCCCTATCCCATTCCCTAACCTGTACGTCAGTATGCTAGTACGCTCCCCTTCTTAGTGAGTCAGAGGCACCCAGAGGGAGAGGTGTCTCTGCCACTTACCCCCCACCCTAACGTAATGTATGGTACGCAGCGGCTTTGCGTTACGCTTCCCTTCCCTTCCCTTCTTAGTGGGTCAGACGTCAGAGGCACCCAGAGAGGTGCCTCCCAGAGCCCACTTACCCTAACCCTAACCCCAACCCAAACGACAAACGACAAATGGAAATGACAAATTTTTGAAAATTATCGCGACAAATGGAAACAAGCCGAAACGGACCCGTCCCGACAATTGAAAACTCAACACATCATTTTTTCTGGTCGTGCCCATCCCTACTTAACAGTTATATGGAACTTGTCTCTTAAAACGGCCACAGTGCCAGAGGACTGGAGGATAGCAGATGTCACACAAATTTTTAAAAAAGGAAGGAGGGGGGACCCGAGAAACTACAGGCCGGTTAACCTTACATCTGTCCCAGGGAAGATGGTGGAAAGCCTCATCCAAGAGAAAATCTTAAAACATATAGAAGAACAAACCTTGCTGAGAGAAAATCAGCATGGCTTCTGTAAGGGTAAATCTTGTCTGACAAATCTTTTAGATTTTTTTGAAATGGTCAACAGGCATGTGGATTTGGGTGAACTGGTGGATATATTCTATCTGGATTTTCAAAAGGCTTTTGACACAGTCCCTCACCAAAGGCTGCTGAGAAAATTGCACAGTCAGGGGATAAGAGGGCAGGTCCTCTTATGGATTGAGAACTGGTTGAGATCCAGGAAACAAAGAGTAGGTTTCAATGGGAAATTTTCACAATGGAGAGAAGTGAAAAGCGGTGTGCCCCAGGGCTCTGTCCTGGGACTGGTGCTTTTCATTCTGTTCATAAATGACCTGGAGACAGGGATAAACAGTGAGGTGGCCAAGTTTTCAGATGACACAAAACTTTTCCATGTGGTAAAAACCAGAGAAGATGGTGAAGAGCTCCAGAAGGATCTCTCCAAACTGGGGGAATGGGCTGAGAAATGGCAAATGTGTTTTAATGTAGCCAAATGTAAAGTAATGCATATTAGGGCAAAAAAATCTAAATGTTATCTATCAACTCATGGGCTCTTAGTTATCCGTGACGGATCAGGAAAGAGATCTTGGTGTGTTGGTGGACAGCTCCATGAAGGTATCTCCCCAATGTGTGGCGGCAGTGAAGAAGGCCAATTCCATGCTAGGGATTATCAAAAAGGGGATTGAAAATAAAACAGCTAAGATTATAATGCCATTATACAAAACAATAGTAAGGCCGCACCTGGAGTATTGTGTACAATTCTGGTCACCGCATCTCAAGAAAGACATAGTGGAACTGGAAAAGGTGCAGAAGAGAGCGACTAAAATGATTACTGGGCTGGGGCACCTCCCTTAAGAGGAAAGGCTAAAACATTTGGGCCTCTTTAGTCTGGAAAAAAGTCGCCTGAGGGGGGATATGATTGAGACATACAAAATAATGCAGGGCATGAGTAAAGTGGATAGAGGGAAGCTCTTCTCCCTCTCCCAAAATACCAGAACTAGGGGACATACACTCAAAATGAGGGCTGGGATTACATTAGAAAATCAAAGAATTTTGAAATTAGAAGGCCATGATCTAAGGTTGGGGTGGCACGCGTTTGTTTGGTATAAGAAGGCTAAGGAACAGAAATACTTTGGAAATCACATGGTGAGAAAAGCACTCTGTTGGATGTGGGAAAATATTCAGAGACAAATTTATAGGAAAATACCCGGATGGGTGTCACCAATAGAAGCATTTACACAACCAACACTGATGAGTGAAAACAAATTAGTGAGATACTGTGAGATACTGAAAAATGAAGAGGAACTAAAATCAGAGGAAGAATTTCAAAACCCAAAAGTGACGTTAGATTGGTGGGCAAAATCACAATTGACCTCGAGGTTTATTAAAGATAAGAAAGAGGGTTTTTATATAGAGAGAACTGAACTGGATAAACTGCTCTTGGGAACAGAGGGAAAGTTGATTCAGAAAATTTATAAATACCTGTTAGATTTGAAAATGCAGGACGAAATTGTGAAAGACTGTATGATAACATGGGCACAAAACCTAGGACATAATATTGAATTAGCACAGTGGAGCCAGTTATGGGAGTGTAATGTAAAATTTACTAAGGCAATAAATTTAAAAGAAAACATATATAAGATGTTTTATAGATGGTATATGACACCACAAAAAATAGCAAAAATATATGGAAATACCTCAGATAAATGCTGGAAATGTAACAACAAAGAAGGGTCTTTTTATCATATGTGGTGGACTTGTGATGTAGCAAAGAGATATTGGAAAATGGTACATGAGATCTTACAAAAAATGCTGTGTTATACAGTTCCATTTAAACCAGAAATATTTCTATTGAATATTATGACAGAAATTAAGAATGTTAATATAAAGCATTTGTTATTGTATATTGTCACAATAGCAAGAATCTCATATGCCAAATATTGGAAAGTTGCAGAAACACCAACCAGACAAGAACTTTTGGAAAAATTCTTTGAAGCAGCTGAAATGGATATAACATCAGAACTGATAAAGGACAAAGAATTACAGAAGGCAAGAGACTGCTGGAAACCACTATATACCTTTTACGAAAAAGAACTAAATAGCTTAAAAAAGACTCAACACTATTAAATTAAAATATAGTCTGTGTACTAATATATAGAAAAATATTGTAAATATACCACTTGAACTTTCCCTGTTTTATCCTTAGATTTCCCACCCCACCCATACCCTATCCTATGTAGGGATCCCGATGATATGAAACAAATAAAAATATATTAAAAAAAAAATGAGGGCTGGGAGCGTAAGAACTGACAAAAGAAAATATTTTTTCACCCAGCGCGTTGTTAGTCTATGGAACTCCCCACAGGATGTGGTGATGGCATCTGGACTGGATGCCTTCAAAAGGGGATGGGACAGATTCCTGGTGGAAAACTCCATCACAGGTTACAAACCATGAAGGAGATGTGTAATCTCCAGGCTTAAAACCAGGGTACTTCAAGGGCCAGATGCAGGGGAGTAGTATCAGGAGACAGATATCTAGTCTCATGTGCTCCCAAACGCATCTGGTGGGGCCGCTGTGAGACACAGGAAGCTGGACTAGATGGGCCTTTGGCCTGATCCAGCATGGCTCTTCTTATGTTCTTATGTTCTAGTTTCATCTGCCTCTTTACATAGTCTGCATGTGGGGAAGTGAGCTGATTTTTCTATTCTAGCTTTAACTTCATTAGTTCTGATAGCTTGTTCTTGAGCTGCAAAAATCAGGGCTTCTGTCTCTTTTTTTAGTGTTCCATTGGTGAGCCATAACCAGGTCTTTTCCTGAGATGAATAATAATAATAATAATAATAATAATAATAATAATAATAATAATAATAATAATAATAATAATAATAATAATAATAATAATAATATTTGATTTGAAGATCTACCAGCTAGCTCGATCAACAGTGAGAAGGACAAGAAAACTGGCTGCAATTAGAATTCTGTCCATCCCATCCTTCCTTCCTTCCTTCCTTCCTTCAGCAAATCTAGATTGCCAGATAAAAGCACATCTACCTTAAGAATCTGGAAACAAGGCTTAAATCCTGTCTTTCTGCTGATTCCTTGTGCTATATCGTCTCCTTGACCACCCAGCTGCCATTAGTATGTTAATTTTTACTGTTTATTTGTGTGTTGAATGTATGTTTTAGCTTGCTGTAAACCATCCTGGATAATGCCTCCACACTAACAAGGTGGTGGTGGTGGTGGTGGTGGTGGTGGTGGTGGTGGTGGTGGTGGTGGTGGTGGTGGGGAGAGCCTAGCACTGGGAAAGCGAGCCTATAAAAGGAAAAGAAATGGAATGGGAAGAGTAGAGCAAGCAGACCCAGGCACCAGGTGTGGGGAGGAGAGGATTCAAATTGTTAACAAGGTAATACAGAACCCTTCCCTCTTTCTACTTACTCCTGTGTAGTATGAAGTGAATTAATCCAGAGAAACCCTGTTTCCCAGGAGCACCTTCATAACAGATCCATTCACATTTTTCCTGCTCTTTAGTCACACCCTCAGTTACATTTAATTGAACAGCTATCTGCCTTTTACAGATGATCCGGGGTTTGGTCAAGACCTTTCATAGAATCATAGAATCAAAGAGTTGGAAGAGACCTCAAGGGCCATCTAGTCCAACACCCTGCCATGCAGGAACACCCATTAAAGTATTACTGACAGATGGCCACCCAGCCTCTGCTTAAAAACCTCCAAAGAAGGAGACTCCACCACCCTCCGTGGCAGCATATTCCACCGCCAAACAGCTCTAACTGTCAGGAAGTTCTTCCTAATGTTAAATGGAACCTCTTTTCCTATAATCTGAAACCACCCCTCCAAATCCTAGTCTCTGAAGCCATGGAAAACAAGCCAGCCCCCTCTTTGATATGACATCCTTTCAGATATTTAAACATGGCTACCATATCCCCTCTCAGCCTTCTCTTTGTAAGACTAAACATTCCCAGATCCCTAAGCCGCTTCTTGTAAGAAATATGTTCCAGACCTTTAACCATCCTGGTCACCCTCCTCTGGATCCGCTCAGGGTTGTCAACATCCTTTTTAAATTAAGGAGTGCAGAACTGGACACAGTACTCCAGGTGAGGTCTGCCCATATCAGAATAGAGTGGTACTCTGGCCTTCCTTGCTCTAGAAACTATGCTTCTGTTGATGCAACCAAGAATCGCATTGGCTTTCTTGGCCGCTGCATTACACTGCTGACTCATGTTCAATTTGTGGACCACCAAGACTCCCAGATCCCTTTCACATGTACTTTCTCCAGACAGGAATCTCCCATCGTCTATCATTTTTCTGCTTAAATGCACGACCCTACAATTCTCTCTTTTGAAACTCATTCTATTTGCTTTGGCGCACCATTCTAATCTGTCAAGGTTGTTTTGGATTTTCATCCTATCCTCTAGGGAATTAGCCACCAGCCACCCCTCCCAATTTGGTATCATCTACAAATGTCTATGCTCAATTCCACCATCCAAGTCCTTAATAAAGATGATGAATAGCACTGGACCCAGAACAGAACCTTGGGGCATCCCACTGGTCATCCCTCTCCATGCTGAAGAAAAGTCATTTACAATCACCCTTTGCATACAATCGGTCAACCAATTACAAATCCACCGAAAAGTAACATTATCTATCCCACAGCTATTAACTTCTTTCCAAGTATGTCATGGGGAACCTTATCGACGGCCTTATTGAAATCAAGACAAACAACATCCCCAGCATCTCATCCACCAAGCCTGTAACTCTATCAAAGAAATAGATCAAATTAGTCTGGCATGACTTGTTTTTGAAAAACCTGTTTTGACTTCTAGTAATGACAGCATTGTTTGTTAAATAATTACAGACTGTCTGCTTAATAATCTGTTCTAGAATCTTTCCAAGAATAGATGTTAAGCTGACTGGGCAGTAATTATTTGGGTCCTCTTCCACTCCCCTCCTCCAATATATGGAGAATTCCCTTGTTCTGTTTCAAGCTCCTTCACCATTGGTCTGCACTACTGTGTGCCTGTGGCAATAAATCAAATAGTGAGTTGCAGCCAAGCAGTAAAACAAAAACAATTACAGCTAGTGTACATTGAAATAGTTGAATATTTCTATTTCAAACTAATCTTGGCAATATTTTGCAGCAGCCAATGTAAAAGGCATTATTGATGCATTCTTTTCCCTGATTAACAAAAAATGATGCTTTTTGTGGTGGGAATCATAACTTTTGTGAGGGTAGGAGGATTTTTGATTTACCGTATATACTCGAGTATAAGTTGACCCGAGTATAAGCCGGGGCCCCTAATTTAAACCCCCAAAACTGGGAAAATTTATTGGCTCAAATATAAGCCTAGGGTGGGAAATGCAGCCTGGCCTGGCAACTCCTCCTTTGTGAGCTGGGTGTGTGTGTGATGTTTAAAATGACTTTTAGCCACTGCCCCAAACTTGCCTCTGTGGCTAAAAGTATTGATCCGCATATAAGCCGAGGACCCCTTTTTTCAGCCCAAAATTAGGGCTGAAAAACTAGGCTTATACTCGAGTATATACAGTAATTGATTATTTAGAAAATAGTGGCATAACAAACAGAATATCTTCAAACATGTGGTTTAAATGTACTCTCGCAGTATACTTAAATCATGTGTGAAGCTGTTTTTGAATCTAGTTTTAATCCCTAAACATGTCCTAATAAAATGGTTTTAAGATCTGCACAGTATATAGCAAGAAATAATCCCCCTCCAGCTGTGTCTTTTGTACAAATATCCTTATTCATTGGCTCCATCTGTACTTGTCACGACTGCAACCATCCCTTCTGTGCTTATCATGGTGGCCAGACCCAGCTGGCTGACTGAGCAGCTCTTATCCTTATGCTTCATTTATGAATCACTGACATTCAGGTTGTGATATTGCAACAGACTTGATGACCGCTTCAGCCAATATGGTACCACAGAACAACATTGCACAAATCTCCAGATTGAGGTTTGTGTCCATCTCTAGTGTGTATCTTTCCCAACTATGTGTTGTACCTACTGACACCTTTGCTTCACTGTTTTATTAAGTCCAAAACAGTTTTTCAAAATATTTTGGCACAGAGGGAGTATAGTCACATCCCAGCAGTTCTCACTTTTGTCTTCTCCCAGTAACCATGATGTTTACAGAGCCTATGCTCATCTTCTGGAATTCTCTACCCCTGGGAAATTCTATACTGTATGAGGAAAATTTCTGATTGAATTTGTGGGTAGCATAAGTATATTTAAATGTCAGTTTTTAAAGGCTAGGAAATTCAATTCTTTTTTTAAAAAAAAATCCCTCTGGTTTATAACTGTGGGGTATCATGCTTCTGTCCCTATGATTCAAAAAGCCAGGGAACAGTTCAGTGTTGCTACGAAATATCAAGTCTGTATTGCCAGCAGGAGAACAGATGCCAGAACAGATGCCAAGCTTTACATAGCAAATGCCAACCTGAATGATGACGACAACAATGGCAGCAGTCAAGATGGTGTACCGGACACACTCTTCTGTTCACTACCATTCACACTTATTGAAAAACAGTCCTGTGTTCACAAATATTTTGGAGTAAAATAAGGCAGATTTTGGAAGAAGTTTTTGGGAATTCTATGGAATTAAAACCAGAATTTTTCCTGTTAAATATAATGCCAGGTAAACTGGACCAACAGAAAGTGTATTTAGCCACACACATTGTAACAGCAGCAAGAGTTATTTATGCAAAACACTGGAAAGAACCAGTAATCCCAGACGAACAAGCGTTGATAGCAAAAATCCTCGAAACAGCAGAAATGGACAAACTGTCGGAATGGTTAGGAGTACCACGGAAACAGAAATATCAGGAAACTTGGGGGAAGTTTTATTTGTGGTTAAAGAAAAAAAGACAATTAAGTTGGTATTTGAAACATGTCAACAGCCAGAAACTTTTGTTTGTAGATACTGGCTATTGTATATAAGTCCTAATTGATATGTATAACTATGAAATATGAAACTGAAGAAGTGTAATGTGCCTTGTCAAACCTGCACCCCCCCTATTTTCCCTTACCCATACCTTTCCTTTTAACCCCTTTTCCAACATACCTAATTCCTAATTTGTTCCTTGTAATGTCCCTTACCCAGAAAATAAATATTTTAAAAAATAATAAAAAAATAAAATGTTAAAAAAAAGAAAAAAAGAAAAACAGTCCTGTGTTTGACTGAGAAGTGGTGAACTGATGGGTGGCGGAGGCGGGGGGAGGAGTCAGCGTCTGGGATTTTCACCTGTGTGGTGTCATTTTGTGAATGGTGCTGGTGCTGGGGAACCCTCCTACTCAGTACACTGGCCTGTGGAGTGTATTAGAGTTCCATGATTCTATACATGAAAAACCTGAAAAAGGCTGTCCAGATTTTTGTGGTCTTTTATCACCCTTTTGCTGATCACATGCAACTCCATTTTACTTTTAAGATCTTCCAGGAGGCCCTTCTCTCAGTCTTTCAGGCTCCAGTGTGTAGATTGAACAAGTTGTGTTTAATCAGTGGATCTGCTATTGTTGGAACTGATTATTAGACATAATTTCAAATAATTCTGCATCAAATACTATTTTGACACTTTGTCATGGAGAAATAAACTGTAAAAGCGTGGCGTTTAGTGATTTCAGCAAGTGATTTCAGCTCTGTGACATAGTAGGCTGGAGACAGCTTCTATTGTAACAACTCTTTATTCAGGGAGAGAACAAGACTGGGTACTGGGGAGAGGGAGCTACATTTATAGGAACGAGGACAGGCTAGGAAAAGATACATTTTGGAGGGAACAATTACAAGCAATCACAAAGCTGCCTTTTGGCGGAAACCAATAGGATTGAGAATCCAAATGCAGCAACTAGAAATAACCAATAGGCCTGTTCCCTTTGGAACAGGAAGGCAGTTACTTCAACATAAGCAATTACAGATAATAGGAATACAGATCAATACACAACATAAACTGAATAGAATTAAACAATTATTTAAATTAATGACTGTGTATAATATATATTAATGCAATGGAAGCCAGATTAGATTTCTTACCACCATTGGATTACAAATTAAAGTTGGCAGACTTTGTCTAATCCTTCCCTTTAAGATCTGGAAGGAGATGCCAGTGGGTCTGATGTCATGGTCTGTTAATGATCTGAAGCTCCCTGGCTATAGTAGCCAATGGGAGGCCTGTGATCAGATGTTCTCCTAAAATCCTAGTGATAGTTGCTGTATTGAATTTTGAAGCTGAAGACCTCATCAAGGAAGGGGAAGGGGAAGAATCTGAACCACAGCTGAGCTTGCCTTTTTAGCTCTTGGGCAACTCGTCCATCCATCCATCCATCCATCCATTCATTCACATTCATTCATTCAATTTATACATCACTCATCTAGCAAATTGCTTCTCTGGTCGGTACACAGTAAATTAAATGTACATTATATAATAATATAAACAATAGACTATCAGGTATAAATTATAACCCCAAAAGGCAGCTAAAT
Organism: Phrynocephalus forsythii; assembly: GCA_029282475.1. Lineage (NCBI taxonomy): Eukaryota > Metazoa > Chordata > Lepidosauria > Squamata > Agamidae > Phrynocephalus > Phrynocephalus forsythii. Next base: position 2,266,121 of record JAPFRF010000003.1, on the reverse strand, counting down.
TGTGTTTCAAAAACACTGCAACATTATATTATTTTATTCCTCCTTCTTCTAGTGTCCCAACTACTGGAGGCTTCTCTAAATAGTTCTGTGTTTAGAAGCTTTTTACTTGTGTTTCCTACATGAGAGAATTCCATGGAGATGGCACAGTGCCAGTGAAAGTCCACTTTCAGGTAGCAAACTGCAATTTTCCAGGTTTTTCTAGGAGTTAACACCCATGAGTATGAGGTCTGTGAGAACCAGGTCAAATGGGCAGTCATACTTGCAGAATATGTTCAGATAAACAGAGAGCTCTCACTGTATCGGGCAGTGATGCAAACCTTTTAGAGACTGAGTGCCCAAAATGTGATTCAATACCAATTTTTCTCAAAGTGCCAATATAGCAATTGAACCTGAATACATGTGGCTGTGAAGGGGTGATGCTGGGTGCCCAGAAAAAGAGCTCTGAGTGCCACCTTTGGCACTCATGTCATAGATTTGCCAACACTGGTATAGGGCTTTATATGTTAGAAACAGGGCCATGGAAGCAGATTGTTAGCCAATGGACCAGAACTGAATTATGTGGTCAGACTTCCTCACACCAGACACCCCGTGCAGATTCTATGCCAGCTTCGAGGTAAAGCCCCACGTGGAATTCATTACAGTAGTCAATTTCTGAGACTATCAAGGTTGCTAGGGGCTTATCATCTTGGTGGGGTAGGGATGCAGCTGTGCAATTTGCCAAAGTTGGTAGAAGGCAGAGCAAAGACTTCTTTTTCCATGGTCAGCGCTAGGTTTAAAATCACATCAAGACTGTACACCTCATCCTTTACAGGGAGGGCAACCCCCCCCCCAGGTTTAGGGGAAATAGCCCCCAGACAGGCAGAGGGAAATCCCCACCCCACCCCATCCCTCGAGCAGCCTGATCTCTGTCTTGTCTGGATCCCATCTCTGTCCGCTAGCTCAGTCCCTTTGAAATGCTTAGCATCCTTTCCCTTCCTCTCAAGTGCACTCTTACTTGGAATATGTTAACTGCATCTTCTCCATTTTTCTCATTTCATTTTTGTCCCTGCTTCTCTCCAACCTCTGCCCACTTGCACACATCATCAGGAGATGGACATTAAGGAATTCCTACCCTTGTGTAAGGGTTCGTCTCCAACTTCATTATGTTTAATGGAAGAATCGTAAGTGGACACACTAGGTTCATGCAAAATAAACATATTTTTATTTAACTCCTCGTTTCTGGATTTTGACTTTTCTTTCTTGTTACATTCTTTATCAACAGGGGTTAAAACGGGAATATCAAAACTGGGTTCAGAACAGTTTTCTAACAATAAATTTCTATTACTTGGATTTACAACCTTTACTTGTGCCACGTCTTCACAGGCATGGTTGGAGGATTCCCGCAATTTCCCCCACAACAGCGGTGTTGAACGTCCTGGGGTTGACTCCATCCCCAACCGGGTATCCATCCCGCTGGACCAGAAGGATTATTTTCCTTTCTTTCTTTATAATCCTGATGGAGAATTCCCATGGGAAATCTAGGGATCCCTTCAGGAGTGGGTAGTGGGAGACCCGTCTCCACCTTCCTCAATATCTCCGTTTTTCTAGGGACTCCCTCCCTAACGTCCCTAACCGTTCTTATCCCCCTCGCGACTCCCCCCTCTCTTCCTGTCTCAAGCCATTCGGTTTGCACGCTAGCTTCTCTAAATAATGTTCGACTTACTCTACCCTCCGTCTGCGTACCTACTTTCCTAACTACCTTTTCTAAATCCCTATTGACCTGTATCCCGACATGCCAATATCTCCCAACTGACATATCTCCATATCTCCCTCCAACTTGTAACATTTTGTCCTTCTTTGCATATCTCCAGTTATCTGTTTGAACTCATCTCTCTTTTACTATTCTTGATTCTTCTTCTCTCCCTTCGGTTTGGGTATATCTATTTTCCATCTCCATAATTAACCCTTCCATCTCCTCCTTTAATATTTCCCATGTCACTTCTCTCTTTACCACAGCTAAGAAACCCTCAATAATCTTAGAAGGTCTGATTTTCTCTCTTAGTTCTTTTCCATTCATTTCCTTCTCAATGCCCACATCCTTTGAATTTCTGATGTCTTGTTCCTCCTCTTGGTTGTCTTGGTTAAATGATCCTTCCTCGTCCTGTTTTCCTTGTATTTCTGTGGACGAGCCTACTTCTGTAATCTCACACCTTGGCAGAAACACAAACATAAGAACAAAAGAACAGCCTTGCTGGAACAGGCCACAGCCCATCCAGTCTGTTGTAGATCAAAATTTTATTGTTTATGACCATAGGCCTTTACAAATACACAATGCATAGAACCAAAGAGATTGCAGCATTTAAAAATCAGTTTTAAAAACACCAATTTTTAAAACACGCCATGATTTAAAAGTATTAGCAACAGCACCCACTGAACTAAGGACCTTTATGCTGGATGGTATTTGAATCCTTGAGAAACCCAGACCTTAACTTCTTAGCTGCCAATGCAAAGAGTGCTACATTATAAGTAATGGATGGCTGGTTGTCAATGATCAACCTTACTGCTGTTTCTTCATGGGTACAATTAGGGAACATCTGGATGATAGGCAATAAAAATCTATCTCTAGGATTCTTGTAGAGGGGGCAGAATAGTAAATAGTGGGTTATGTCTTCTATCTGATTGCAGCAATAGACACATTTACGTTCTAAAACAGGAATTCTTTTGTATCTCTCTTCAAGGTAAGCAGAGGGCATCTGTTGAAATCTAAGTTCAGTGAAAACTCTGCAAAGCTGTGGGAAAGATAGTGTCTCAAAATATTGTGGCCTCATATGGTTGATCTGGATTTTGGGATACCACATTGAGAATCGAGACTCAAAAATTGTGGCCCTGTCTTGGCAAGCGTCAATATCAAAGATCCAGTTCCGCAGTGTGTTAAGACTAGAATCATGACTAAGAAATTTTTCCATAGTGAGATCATAGATCTTTAACTTATCTTCGCACTGCTTTGCCCAGCCTTCAGTCCGCAGTTGTTCTAGGCAACAGCTCTTGGTTAATGATTGGTCGTCCAGGCCATTTAGCCTATATGCCAGTATCTAAAGTAGGCTAAATCAATTCTCGCACCAATTGAAGGGAGCCCTAGCTCTGCTCTAAGGTGTGCAGAGGGGGTCCCAGGAGGAAGCCGCAACAACTGCCTCAAAAGTTTATTCTGAATTATTTCCAAATTAGGCTTGGCACACTCTCCCCATAATTCTGCCCCATACAGCATTTGGGCCAGAGTTATTGTAATAAAAACCCTGAGAGCAGGGTTCATTAGCTGTCCTCCTCTGGCATAAAATAATCTTTTAAGTTGACCAATTGTTATAGCACTCAATATGGTGGTGGCTTTTACATGATGTTTCCAGGATATTTTCTCACTAAAATGCAGGCCCAAATATTTGAATGAGTGCACCTGCTCCAGAGCATGTCCATCTAATGACCAATTATGCCTAGGGGGCTTCTTCCCCAAAACCATAATCTTGGTTTTGGTATAATTTATAGTTAATTGTTCCATCTTACATAGTTGCCCAAATTTGGATAGCATTCTTTTGAGTCCAATTTTGTTCAGAGATAACAGTACCAGGTTGTCGGCGTAGAGCAATATTGAGATCTTACGACTACCGACAGCTGGAGGGAAAAAAGAAGAAGATGCCATTGCAGGGACTAGGTTGTTTACATAGAAACTGAAAAGAAATGGTGCTAAAATGCACCCTTGTTTCACCCCTCGATTGATACATATCTCACGCGATAGTACACCTTGTAGACCAATTTGTACTTGCATCTTTTTGTTTTGATGTAACAACCATATTAGCCACAGGAGTCTTTTATCAATGTTAGTTTTGTTCAGTTTGTGCCATAAGCGCTGCTATTTATCAAGTCAAAGGCTGAAGAAAAGTCAATAAAAGCAGTATAAAGGAACTTATTTGGGCTCTTAGTATATTTGGATACTAAATGGTGGAGGATGAAGGCTTGATCTATTGTACTTCTACCTTTTCTAAATTCTGCTTGTTCTTCAAAGATAATGGATTGGCTCCTGTCCCATTCCATAAGTTCCTACCCTTGGCAGAAACACAAACATAAGAACAAAAGAACAACCTTGCTGGAACAGGCCACAGCCCATCCAGTCCAGCATTCTGTTTCACACAGTGGCTCACCATTTGCTTCAGGGTATTCTCAAGCAGATGTCTTCACCTGCTTACGATTCCCTGCAAAAGGCATTGAGAGATATCCTGCCTCTCTCTCCAACCCGGAGGATGTCCTTAGGCATCCATAATGACAGCCATTGATACCCTTGTTCTCCATGAACTTGTCCAATCCTTTCGTAAAGCTGTCAAGGCTGACAGGTGTCACTACTTCTTCTGGAAGGGAGTTCCACAAACCAGTGATCCTCTGGGTGAAAAAAAATACTTCCTCTTATTTGTTTGAGATCTAGCACCCCCTAGTACCCCCTAGTTCTAGTGTTGTGCAATAGGGAAAACAGTTTCTCCTTATCTACCTTGTGTATGGTTTTATAAACTTCAATCAGGTCACCTCTTAGATGGCGTCGTTTAAGAGTGAAGAGGCCCAGCCGTTGCAACCTCAAATGGTAAGGAAGGTTTTCCAGTCCCCTAATCATTCTGGTTGCCCTCCTCTGTACTTTTTCCATTTTCATAACATCCTTCTGGAAGTATGGTGACTAGAACTGTGCACAATACTCCAGATGGGGCCTCACCATAGACTTATAAAGAGGCAAAATGACACTTGCTGACTTATTTTCTATACCCTTCCTAATGATCTCTAGCAATGAGTTTGCTTTTTTCACTGCTGCGGCACACTGGGTTCACACCTTCACTGAGCTGTCCACCAGGACACCAAGGTCCCTTTCCTGGTTTGGGAGAGTTCAGACCCCATCGATTTATAAATGTAATTGGGCTTTTTTTTTTTTGCCCCAATGTGCATTACTCTGCACTTGCTAATGTTGAAGCTCATTTGCCACTTGTTTGCCCACTCTTCCAGTGTCATGAGATCCCTCTGGAGCTCCTCACAATCTCTCTCAGTTTTTACTACTCTGTATGATTTAGTGTTATTGGCAAATCTGGCTACCTTGCTATTTACTCCTACTTGCAGATCATTTATGAAGAGATTGAAAAGCAGGGGTCCCAGTACAGAAACTTGGGGGACCCCACTCTTTACCACAAGAGAATGAAGGGTCTACAAGTGAAACAGAGGCATGTGTCTCCAAGTTTAAGCTATGGATATGGGCGAACAGGAACATTTGTTATTCCAAGAGCGGGGTGGAGGAGATGGGGAGGCCACAGGTAAAATGCATGCAGGCATAAAACTTTCTGTTCTTCTTCATGTTCCCTGTGAGTCAAACACATGGTACACACATTTCTGCAGTATCTGTAATAATGTTGTAATATTTCAATGTGAGCTTCTGTGGATACAGCCATTTATTATTTTATTTTATCTTAGGTTTAGTTTAGTTTATATTTTTGTCCAAATCTGTTTGCACTGATCCAGAAAAGTGCTGTATGGATGAGCATGTTCCACAGGATCACAGCAAAAACTGATATGTATCCTCTGTACATAAATAATCATCTTCCAGCTTTTTCTAGTTTTTGCATCAATTTGCATGAAATTTCTCACTATACATCATTTTATTCTGGCTTTTCTTGTCTGCGGGAAAGCTGAGAATTAGACATGGGCACGACTCAGCGAAATTGTCGTTTCCGTTTTCGGTTATCGTTTCCGTTATGTAACGGAAACGGTAATGATAATTAAGCAGTCAGAACTCGAACTCGAACTGAAAAAAGAAAAATTTGGTTGGGTTTTTCGTTTCCGTTTGTGGCATTGCGGTGATCGCACAATGCGAAGCGCAGAAAAAGTTTTTAAAAGTTTTTTTAAAAACCCGAACTCCCGGCCAAAAAAGCAGGCAAAAATATGCCTGCCTGAGGTTTTGCCACCTACCAGAGGGGTGGTTTCTGGGGGGTCCCCGGCCTCCCCCCCCCTTCTCCTGTCCTGGGCTGCTTGCACCAGGCTGGTGGGGGGCATCCTCGTCGTCTCGCCATGCCATGCAGTGGGGGGGGGATCCAAAATGGCGACCACAATTTTTCTTTTGAAATCATGGTAAAAAAACACACCAAATCACCACAGAAACATGTGAAATTTATTTATTTTAAATGCCTGAATTTTAATAGTAGCAGCAGTGGGTTTTTTTATAGCAATAAAACATCATATTGATTTTATTTTATTTTATTTTATTTTTAATTTTTTTAGACCTCCCCATTTGGGCTGGGCATGGGATGGGACCATGCAATTTTTTTGACCCATTCCACCAATGGCATCGCCAGGTTTTTGACTGACACTTCTGGATGTCTTGGAGGGCATAAAAAGCCGAGGCACCTTCCAGAAATCACAGTCAGGTGTATGGATGTGGTTGAGGGAGGAGGGCTGGCTGCTGGTGCTGGTGTGATCTGATCGAGGTTGAGGAGGGAGGCTGGAGGCTTTAGGATTTAAGTTAGGCAGGCAGGGAGGGAATTGAATTTAGAAAATAATTTCTTTGATTCCCTGCAGCTTTGTCTGCTGAAGGGAACAGCAGTTTATTCTTTATTTCTTCTCTGGCAGTTTGTGAGGATTTCTTTTCTGATATTGGATAAAGGGGGAGGTTCGACTGGGAGTGGGAGGTGTGGATTTATTTTAAAAATATATTATATACTGCCATTTATTTTCTCTTTTCCCAACTTCAATTTGCTTGCACACACACACATTTGGGGTGCAAGCCAAGAACAGAACCTCTATCCTAAGTGATATCCTAACTGCCCACTCGCCTGTCCGCCCGCGCCGCCACCCGCCTGCGGCCCGTGCCGCCACCTGCCCACTCGCCCGCCCGCGGCCGCCACCCACCCATGGCCCCCCGCCACCGCCACCCGCCTGCACCTCCACCCCGCCACCCGCCCCCTCACCCCGCCCGCCGCCTAGGGCGCAAAAACACCTAGCGCTGGCCCTGATTGTGGGACGCCCCATGCTCTGGGAAATCAAATCGTGCTAAATTGCGGTGGAAATGACAAATGACAAACGACAAACGGAAACAACAAATTTTTGAAAAATTTCGCGACAAACGGAAACGGCCCGAAACGGACCCATTCCGACAAGCGAAAACTTGAAACGTCGTGCCCATGTCTACTGAGAATAATAATAAAATTGTATTAAAAATTGGCTGGGTTTTCAAAATACTCGCAATCCAAGGTACTCGTAAACCGAGGTACTGCTGTACATGAAACTGCTGGGACAGATTATTTGGAGTTTTGGGGATTGGTGGCACAATTATGCAGATGACACCCAACTCTACCTTTCCTTGCCACTTAAATCCAAGGAAGCACTTCCCCCTCTATATTTGTTTACTTATTGTTCCTTTTAATGATGTAAGATGCCTTTTCACACTCATTGTTCTTAGTTTTCAACATTATCTTGAATGTTGTTAACAACCATTATATACTCATTGTCTTCAACTTTAAATATTGTCTTTTTAATGTTGTAAACTGCCTTGGGTCTTAATAAAGAAGAAAAATAACATTGTAAATAAATACATGAAAGGATTTTGCAGCAAGAGGTGATGACTAGCATCCCAACGCATAGTGAATGGGGACACCGGGGATGGATGAGCAGGCCCCAGTTATGTAATCTTCCATTAAAATAAAATGCATACTAAGAATACCACATTTCTACAGACTATACCATCTGTCCCAGAAAAATCACAAATAAAAGAGCCTACTGCACTGCTGACAGATGCCAGCATGCATAAAGGAAAGTTCTTATAGAAAGGCAAGGTCCCAGCTAACAGATGGACTAAAGATGTGAGAAGCAGGAAGATTTAGCTAGCTAAATAATTCAAGGAATGTCATGTGTTGAGCTGGTGCTTTGTGACAAAAGCCAGCAGATGGAAAGGCTGGACATGCCTTTCCCACAAAACCATTAAGAACATTGCATATCTGAATGACAGCATTTGGGGGTGGGGAACATGCCTCTAGCACTCTTTCTGCAAGGTCAAGATAATGGCTCCTTCAAAGACTGCTATTTCATAGGATGCATTCTGTTTTTCTACAACATGTTCCTCATTTCTATCAGGAGGAGACAAGGGGGGGGGTGGAAGTGTCCTTTTTCCAAGGCCTTTTCAGACATGGTAGGTATCTTCATAAGTTATTCTAGGTAGCTGAGCTGTTAAATCACCAGAGAGAAAATCAATAGCAGTACAAAAATGCACACATCCTCTGAACTTGCCAGATGGAAATAATAAATTCACATTTTATGAGAGTAGCCATTTCTAGAGCTTAATATGAAGCAGAGGTATGAGCTCCTGGGTCTTTATGAAAAGTAAACAAACCGAATGACCATGGTTGGCAATAGTGATGACTAGATCACTAAAAATTTATGAATACAATAGTTTTGAGTTCTGTTGAACATTTCATCGGATAAAGATGTTATGAAACTTGAGGGGAAGGCTAAACATTCATGTGATGAAAATATCTCTCTGCAGTCCATCTCCCTTTCTGAAGAAAAAAAGCTTGGATCGCCCTTTCACACAGAACTGCCAGTTGCCTTTGGCAAGACAAACAGATTTAAGATCAATCTGCAAATCAGCAAAACAGGAAAATATCTGTCCAGCTTCACAAGTCAGTAACAGTTAGACATGGCTGCCTAGGGCTTGGCAGATATGGAATCCTCTCTGTAGTTTGTGGGAGAAGAAGGACAATAGAAAAAGAGCAATGCTGACTGAAACTTAGACATTTTCCTTTTGCAAAGGAGTCACAACAACCATACTTCTGTCTTGGAAAATAACAAGTCTTGTGTTTATTTCAGAAACACACTCAGGATATGAAACAAGACAAACCTCCTAGTTCTAACTCACTAAAGGCTCCTCTACTTGTTTTGGCTGGACTGGGCTAAATAGGGTCATTAGGAGATTTAGTGTGCAGTTGGTGTGATATAAGGACCTCAAGCAGCTCTATTTGGTCTGGTTCTTAAAAAGTAAATGCTAGTTATGTATATTGTGGATTATAGGCTAAGCTTGAGAATTAGGTATGTGTGTACCCAATATAGAGTCCTTAAGCACTTCTGTTAAAGATACAGTCAAGAGTTTGCATCCAGCCTAATACACATTAGAGATGGGCATGAAATGAATTTTTTCATTTCGTTATTTGTTACTTGTTTCATTATGGAATGAAATGAATAACGAAGGGACCCATCAAAGACAAAACGAAACAAAACGAAACAGAAGCAATGCATTCCTATGGGGAAAAGCTGGCAGTCCCCCTCAGCTGGACAGGAAAACTGTGGGCTTTTTTCCCAGCAGAAGCCACCACTGATCAGCTGCAGTGTTGAAATTTGGTGGGAAAAAAGTTTTAAAAGCCTGCTCTTTCACCCACCAAATCAGGTGCCATAGTGTGTGTGTGGGGGGGGAATGTGCAGACTTGGCCATGGGCCAGTTGGTTGGTGGGAGTTTAAAAAAAGGAAAAAAATTGAACCGACCCGGCCTGCGGGCCTGCTGGTTGGCACGAGAAAAACGTTTTTTTTTTTTTAAGTGCCGACCGGGCCTGCGGGCCAGCTGGTTGGCACGAGTAAAATAATAATAATAATAAATCCGCACCGACCTGGCCCACAGGCCAGCTGGTTGGCTCGAGTAAAATAATAATAATAATAATAATAATAATAATAATAATAATAATAATAATAATAATAATAATAATAATAATAATAATAATAAAAAAGCGCTGCATGGGCAGTTCCTCGAAAAAGTCAAAGGAAAAGTAGATGAGGAAAAGACCTGTTTATGGCTCACCAATTGAACACTGAAGAAAGAGACAGAAGCCCTGATTTTTGCAGCTCAAGAACAAGCTATCAGAACCAATGCAGTTAAGGCTAGAATAGAAAAATCAGCTCAGTCCCCCACATGTAGACTCTGCAAAGAGGCAGATGAAACTATCAACCATATATTGAGTTGTTGCAAGAAAATTGCACAGACTGATTACAAACAGCGTCATAATGTAGTTGCTCAAATGGTCCACTGGAATTTGTGTCAGAACTATCATCCGCCCATAGCAAAGAACTGGTGGGATCATAAGCCTGAAAAAGTGACTGAAAATGAACATGTAAAATTACTTTGGGACTTCCGAATACAGATGGACACGGTTTTGGAGCATAATACCCCAGATATTGTGATTGTTGAGAAGAAAAAAGTGTGGATCATTGATGTTGCTATACCAGGTGACAGTAGAGTCAATGAGAAACAACTTGAAAAAATTACCCACTATCAGGATCTGAAAATTGAACTTCAGAGACTCTGGCATAAACTGGTACAGGTGGTCCCAGTGGTAATCAGCATGCTGGGTGTGGTGCCTAAAGAGCTAAGCAAGTATTTAGAAGAAATTGGAGTTGACAAAGTCACCATCAGTCAGATGCAGAAAGCTACCTTACTGGGATCTGCTCACATAATTCACTGATACATCACATAGACCTAAATGCTTGGGAAGCGTTCGACTAGTGATTTGAAATACAAAATCCAGCGTAGATAGCTGTGTTGTTAATTAAATAATAATAATAATAATAATAATAATAATAATAATAATAATAATAATAATAATAATAATAATAATAATAATAATAATAATAATAAATTCCACCAACCTGGCCCACAGGCCAGCTGGTTGGCACGAGTAAATAAACCCGCAACAAACAACTAATTGGTTTTTTAAAAAAATTGTTTAAATGAAATGAAACAATAACAAACAAAATGAAAAATGAAACAAAACACCATTTTCCCATTTTGTGCCCATCTCTACTTAATATATATCTTAATACACTGCTTTCCTTTCTCTTAAAGGTGGCAGATTCAGCTGTGGGCAATTTCCCAGCTGCCCCATTAAGCTAAGAGAAAAAGAAGACTTTTAAAATAAAATGTTATAAGTGATGCAGCATATTGATTCCTTGAACATATTCAATTCATTTTACAAGACACTACTGTATTAAGGATGTTTATGCTGCTGAAGAAATCCAGGAGAGGTTGGAAATATTTGGGTGAGAATTAAGGGGGAGAATAATGGGAGGGATATCACTGTGGGGGGATATTATAGACCCCCCCAAATCAGCCAGAGGAGTTGGATGATGCCTTCTGTGAGCAGATGGCAATACAGTCAAAAGGGAGGGATGTAGTACTAATGGGAGATTTTAACTATCCCAATATATGTCGGCAGTTTAGCTCAGTTAAAACGCAAGGTCCTACAAATTCCTTAATGGCCTTGCAGACAATTTCATGGTCCTGAAGGTGGAAGAGGCAACAAGAGGAACAGCTAGTTTATATCTGATCTTAACCAATAGGGAGTGCCTTATAAATGGAGTCAAAGTGGTGGCATCTTTAAGTAGATTTGACAATGCTCTTTCGGAATTTGTTATACAATGGCAAGGGGAGGCTATGTATACCTAGACAAGCATCCTGGACTTTAAGAAAGCTAATTTTTGTAAACTTAGCAAATTATTGGCTGTAATTCCACGGACCAAGGCACTGAAAGAGAAGGGAGTCCCAGATGAATGGGAATTCCTTAAAAGTGAGATATTAAAGGCACAATCTAAAACTGTTTCAACAACAAGAAGAAATGGGAGAGGTCTAAGAAAACCGCAATGGCTGACTAAAGAACTTTCAAGTCAGATAAATATAAAAAAATGTACAGGAAATGGAAAAATGGTGACTGCAACAAAGAGGAATATAAACAAATAGCCAGTATATGAAGGGGGTGGTAAGAAAAGGCAAGGAACAGAATGAACTTAGACTTGCCAGAGAGATTAAAGATAGTAAAAAGGTTTTTTAAGGTTATGTCCATAGCAAAAGGAAAAATAAGGAAATGATAGGGTCTCTGTGTGGTGATGATAACCAGTTACTAACAGGAGAACAGGAAAAGGCAGAACTACTCAACACCTTCTTTGCCTCCGTTTTCTCCAAAAGGAAAAAAAGACTTCATTTGGGTCGAAGAGTAAATGAGGTAGGGTGGAAATGGAAGGTAGTACAGGAATACCTGGAAACCCTAAATGAATTTAAGTCTCCGGGGCCAAATGAATTGCACCCAAGGATATTAAAAGAACAGGCAGAAGTCATTTCAGAACCATTGGCAATAATCTTTGAGAAGTCCTGGAGAACAGAGGAAGTCCCCATAGATGGGAGGAGGGCAAATGTTACTCTCATCTTCAAAAAGGGGAAAAGAGGACTCAAATACTTACTGCCCAATCAGCTTGACATCTATTCTTGGAACGGTTCTAGAACAGTTTATTAAGCAGACAATCTGTAATTATTTATGCTGTGGATGTTGTTTATCTTGATTTCAGTAAGGCTTTTGATAAGGTTTCTCATGACATACTTGCAAAGAAGTTAGTAGACTGTGGGATAATGTTACTGTTTCGTGGATTTGTAATTCATAGAATCATAGAATCATAGAGTTGGAATGGACCCCAATGGCCACCTAGTCCAACCCCCTGCCATGTAGGAACCCCATCACAATATTTCCGACAGATGGCCATCCAGCCTCTGCTTGAAAACCTCCAAAGGTGACTCCTCCACCCTCTGCAGCAGCATATTCAATGGCCGAACAGCTCTAACTGCATGAAGTTCTTCCTAATGTTAAAATGGAATCTCTTTTCCTGTAGTTTGAAACCATTGCCCCAAGTCCTAGTCTCTGAAGCCATGGAAAACAAACCTGTTCCATCTTCAATATGACATCCTTTCAAATATTTAAACATAGTTATCATATCCCCCTTCAGCCTTCTTTTTGATTCGTTGACTGATCGTACGCAAAGGGTGATCGTAAATGGCTTTTCATCAGCATGGAGAGGCGTAACCTGTGGGGTGCCCCAGGGTTCTGTTCTGGGTCTGGTGCTATTCAACTTCTTTATTAATAACTTGGATGAAGGAACAGAGTGTAGATTGATTAAATTTGCAGATGATACCAAATTGGGAGGGGTGGCTGATTCCCTAGAGGATAGGAGGAAAATCCAAAATGACCTTAACAGGTTAGAGTGCTGGGCCAAAGCAGATAGATAGATAGATAGATAGATAGATAGATAGATAGATAGATAGATAGATAGATAGATAGATACTTTAGTGTCATTGTAAATAGTACAACAAAATTGAATGCTATCCCAGGTGTGAAAAGTAAATTAAAAAAGAAAAGAAATACATTTAAAAGGTAAAAAACGATTAAATCAGTCATACACACCCATCACAACTCCTCAAGGTCACACTATTTGGTTACAGCATTTAAGATGGTTATGACTCTTGGATAAAAACTGTTTTTGACCTGTTCTTGTTTTTATTGTTCTTTATCTTTTGCCCAAAGGCAGCCGTACAAACAGACCATGTCCAGGGTGAGATGAATCCTGTAAAATGTTGTTTTCCTTTTTAAGGCAATGGGAACTGTGTAGTTCTTCCAGAGATGGGAGAGGGTGACCCTCTGGAGTGCTTTCCTGTTCATAGCTGTGCAGATGGAAAACCAAGCACAGATGCAGTATTTCAAAATGCTCTCTATAGAGCAGTGATCATGAACCTTTTAGAGACCGAGTGCTCAAACTGTGATTCAAAACCCACTAATTCTTCACAAAGTGCTAATACAGCTATTTAACCTGAATACAGGTGGTTGTGACAGGGTGATGTCGGGTGTGCACAGAAAGGGCTCCGAGTGCCACCTTTGGCACCTGCATCGTAGGTTTGCCAACACTGCTATAGAGCATTGGTTGAATAATACCAACAGTTTCTCGCTCAGATTGTTTTTCTTTAAGAGTCTGGTGGAGTATATTCTCTGCTGGGCTTTCTTCACCAGAGTAGTGGTGTTAGTGCTCCAGGTCAGGCTCTGCTCAATGGCAACACCAGGGAACTTAAATACAGCCACCCTCTCCACACAGTCCCTGCCAATATACAGGGGCTGAATGTCCATATTTTTTCTCCACTAATCCACCACCAGTTCCTTGGTCTTGGTGATGTTAAGAACCAGATTATTTCTCCACACCAGACACAAAGCTGCTCCACCTCATACTGATAGGTGGACTCATCCCCTCCAGAAATAATCCATCTTGGCCTGTCGAATACTTCTCTTCAAGTTGGCTCTTGCAGTGCTATATAGCCCCACATCACCAAACCTGAAAGCCCTGTTTCTGTCCCACAGCAGCCACTGGACCTCTCTGGTCTTCCAGGGTTGCTGGTTGGGATAAACCCAGATGCATTTATTCAGAGTAACAGTATTTGTGCAATGTTTGATATAGCACAGGACTGCCACTGTGTGATCCTCCAGGTCTGAGTGGTTAAAACTTTCCCAGTTGGTTCTCTCAAAACAGTCCAGCAGCTAGTGAGAGGCACCTTCAGGTCAAGTTTTAACAGTCCTTGTCGTGATAAGAACCTATTTCCTGAGGGAGGTGTATGCTGGTGGAAGGAGCAAAGACATATGGTCTGACTGGCCCAAATGTGGGAGCTATTTAGCCCTGTAGCCATGTTCTGTATTTGATTACACTTTGTCCATTGTCTTGTCTCCTCTAGTGGTGCATTTCACATGCTGATGGGACTTGGGGAACACAGTTGTAAGTTCAGCATGATTAAAATCTCCAGCAATAATATGCACAGCCTTATGATACTTGACTTGCTGGCTGTTAATGATGCTGCGTAGGAACCCCCAATGCTGAGTTAGCATCTGGTGGAATATAAACAGATAGAATGAGTTTTAAGAGATTGAAATGTAGGGTCCTTCATCTAGGAATTAAAAATGAATTGCATAGATATAGGATGGGAGAACCCCTGGCTGGAGAATAGTACCTGTGAAAGGGATCTGGGAGTCTTGGTGGACCAGAAATTGAACATGAGTCAGCAGTATGATGCGGTGGCCAAGAAAGCCAATGCGATTCTTGGTTGCATCAACAGAAGCATAGTTTCTATAATTTCTCAATTTTAAAAGGATGTTGACAACCTGGAGTGGGTCCAAGGGAGGACAGGTTCAAGCCCCAGCTCACTCCTTTGGAACCATCAGCCAACGCACCAGATTGGCATCATCAACACCCAGGTCTGTCGGCTTGGGTCCCTGCCCATGTTTACCCATGGGCCAATCCCTCTTCTCCTCTTCATCTGGGGCTGCTTTGTTTTCCTGGCCATTGCCACGTGGCAGCCACCATCTTCTGCTGGCCAGCTGATAGGACTGTGCCGCACCAGCATTGACTTGGGACCCTGATGAGTCAGGGTCCTGTCTTTCTGGCAGCCTAACTTTCATCCATTCAAAAACAAACAAACAAAATAAACAAACTGCCTGAGTCACCTCTGCCCCCACACCATGCTCCCCATCCCCTTCCCACTGCCCCATCACACCCTTACCTTGTCTCCTGCTACTTCTGCCACTGCTGGAATTTTAAATATATATACTGTATTAAGCTTGTCCCTCCTTACTAGCTGGTTGGGGGTTGGGGATAATGGTGGCAGAGGCAGACATGGTAGGAAAGCAATGGGATAGGGGTAGGGGAGGGATGGAGGAGAGGCTGCAAAAATGATTTGTCAGTGCATCAGTTTATGGTGGGAAATTCATGGTTCATGGTTAGAGATGGGCACAAAACAAATTTATTATTTGTTTCATTAGTCGTTATTCAATTTGTTAGGGAACGAAACGAATACTGACCTGACCCATCGCAGAAAAATGAAACAAAACAGAGCGGAACTTTCCGCTTCATTCCGCTTCATTTTTTGTTTTCCCATAGGAATGCATTAGCAATGCATTCCTATGGGAAAGATTTCCTTCCACCCCCAGGAGGGAAGCAAGTGCCTAGCAGCTGATTGGCGTGGGCTTGAAGCCTGCACCCAACAGCTGATGAGTGCAGGCTAGATTTTAAAAGCCCGCTGTTCCCCCACCCCATCAGGTGGGAGGAGAGAGCGGGCTTTTTAAATCTTCTCCCCTCCCGAAGCTAGCACCGAGCGGCTACTGGGCGCTGGCTCCGGAAGGGGGGAAGGGGGGAGAGAGCACGATCTTCTTCCCTTCACCCCGTGTGGTGGTGGTAAGAGCGTGCTGCTTAAACTTGTTTCCAGGCTCCCAAAGATAGCAACAAGCAGCTGCTTGCTACTACCTTCAGGAGCCTGGAAATGAGTGTAAAGAACTCACTCTTCCCTCCCCCCCTCTGCTTGGTGCTATCTTCGGGAAGCTAGAAATGAGTTTAAACAGCACGCTCTCCCCACCACCATATGGGGTGGAGGGAAGAAGAACGTGCTCTCTTCCCCACTTTCCCCCCTCCCAGAGCCAGTGCCCAGTAGCTGCTCGGTGCTATCTTTGGGAGAGGAGAAGATTTAAAAAGTCCACTCTCTCCTCCCACCTGATGGGGTGGGGGTAGAGCGGGCTTTTAAAATCTCCCCTAGCCCTCCCGGGGTGCCGCTGGCACCGGCAAGCCAGCCAGGAGAGCGCTCCCGTGGCTGTGGGACTGCTCTCCCAGCCGGCTTGCCGGGTGGCTCCGGCGGCGCCCACCCACAGGACACTCTTCTGGTAGGCTTGCTGCAGGCTCCAGCAGCACCCGGGCCCAGGTGGGCTTCCCGCAGCAGTGGGATTGTTCTCCCGGCAGACTTGCCACTGGCTCTGGCAGCGCCCGGCCCTGGGAGGGCTCCTCACAGCTGCGGGACAGCTCTCCTGGCAGGCTTGCCGCCGCCTCTGGTGGCACCCAGCCCCAGGATAGCTCCCAACAGCCGCAGGACCGCTCTGCCGGCCAGCATGCAGCCAGCTCTGGCAGCACCCGGCCCTGGGAGGGCTTCCCACAGCCACGGGACCTCTCTCCCTGCTGGCATGCTGCTGAAACAAACAAATACGAAATGATTTTTTAAAATATTCATTTTGTATTAAACAAAAAGAAACGGGGGCCAGGGCACACAAAACAAAACAAAACAAAACACCCTTTTGGCATTTCGTACCCATCTCTATTCATGGTTGTTAGTCTGTGGAACTCCCTGCCACAAGATTCAAAGAGGAATTCAGGAACATCCCTCAAGCAGTGCACCTGGGGTTTTTTTTGGGGGGGGGTGTCATTCCATCCAGTACAGGTTACATCTCTGTTCCCTGATCTGCTTTCTGACTGACTAGAAGCATTCTATCCTATCCTATCCTATCCTATTCTATTCTATTCTATTCATTTCTCTTCTCTTCTATTCATTTACTCTTATCTAGTCCGTTACTGACATGAGACACTGATTGTAGTGAACCGGGAGCTATTTATTAATATTCATTGTTGTGTATGAATATTTATGTGTGTGTTTAGCATAGCTAATCATCAAACTGGTGGGTGTGGCTACTGGTTTTATATATATGTAGAACTTTGATGTGTAAGTGGTGGTCGGTAGGGAGTTAGCTGAGAGTCAGTTAAAAGTCAGTTGTTTTAAAGAGAGGTCTTGTAAGTGACTGGGGTCTAGTGGAGGTAAAACACTGTGAATGCAAAGAAATACACTTTATTAAAGTACATAATTACAATGGCCATAATTATTTTGACAACACTGAACATCTGATTGTAAACCAATAAACTTATCTTGTTTTTTTCAAACCATAAACGTGTTGTCTGACTCTTTATTTTAAAATATACTGTATTTTTCGCTCTATAAGACACACCTTTCCCACCCTCAAAAGTAAGAGGAAATGTCTGCGTGTCTTATGGAGTGAGTACTGTATATCACAGATTTTCCTTTAGAGAGAATATACCTGCACAGAGTTTCTTCCGCCCCCTGCTGCAGCAAGGATTCTAAAGTTCCAATCACCTCCTTTGCAAGCCTCCCCTTTTGCAGCTTGCATTTCACAGTTCCAATCACCTCGTATGCAAGCCTCCCCTTTTAGAGCCAGGATTCCCTAACCACGAAGCCCTAGGCTAAACATTTTTTCTTGTTTTTCTCCTCTAAAAACTAGGTGCGTCTTATGGTCAGATACGTCTTATAGAGCGAAAAATACAGTAAGTGTCTAGTGACCTGGTGGTGCCATTAGGTAAATACCTGGATGGGGTTAGTTAAATAACTGGTGGTGGCAACATTAGAGAATCCATTAACATCACACTGATCTAGAACTGAAACAGCTTCCTCGGATTGGCATCAAAAGGAAAGACAGAGCTGGATGTTATACCTTGGTCAATGGTGCTGATAAAGCCCCTGAGAGATCCAACAGAATCCACAGGGAAACGCTCCCCTTGACCAATTCACAGCATAAGTAATACATTCCTTATTTAAATAGCATAACAAGTCACATTCTTAAGCTTAAAGTTGCATATGTTATAAGAGACAACTTTTGCATGCTAGAACTAGCTCTAGCTCTGATATAAACCAATTACATTTTCCATCTCCCTGGAAACCCAAAACTAGAGATGGGCATGAAATAATTTTTTTTTTGTTTTGTTTTGTTTTTTGTTTCATTCCCTAACAAAATGAAAAATGAAATGACCCATCAAAGAAAAACAAAACAAAACAAACCCAAGATTTTCAGTTCATTTCCTTTCATTTTTCATCCCCCCCCAATCAGCTACGTCTTCCTCTAAAAAAGCACCAACTGGCAGGCCGCCACGAGCCAGATGGTTGGTGGTAAAAAAAAAAAAAAGACCCACCAGCAGGGCCCCAAATCAATAGTAAAAAAAAAAAAAAAGAGAGGAAAGGAAAAAAGAAAGAAAAAGAAAAAGTAATTTTTTAAAAAATTCATTTCAAATGAAAAGAAACATAACAAAACAAAACAACCCGAAAAACGAAATGAAATGCCATTTTGGTATTTTGTGCCCATTTCTACGCAAAACACCTCTCATTAGTTAACACTCTAACTTCCTGTCTTACTCCCCTGCCCACCTACCTATCGAATGACTGGCTGACCGATCTCTGCCGGTCACCACTTGTTGTTAGCTCTTGTCTTTTATAAGCTCTCCTGGCAGATCTTGATTGGATCTCCTGCATTAATTTGTATCCTCATGAATACAAATATGAACAGTCCAAGTCTAGTCACAAATATCTTTGTGTATCAACTCCAGAGGGTGTGTTATTTCTTTTCCTTTGGTGAAAGCTTGGCTTTATGATTTTTGTCTTAATAGAATCTAAATCTGCTTTTCACTTTGTAGGGTGTCATTTTCATGTTTTTCACTATCATTATTTTTAAGGATATAATTTTGGCAAAATCTGCATGATCTGCTCTGCTGTTTAAAAGTGTAAGCCCTTGTTATTTATACTTTTATAGCCTTCTGAAAGCATTGCTACTTTTACAGCATTCCCTTCTATTTAGCATTTTCTACACATACTCTTTATTTTAGAAGCTTTTCTTTGTACTTATCTTGGCTTGTGAGGAAGAAATATTTTCTTTGCCAAGTGGTACAATCAAGTGTTTTATGAGTATTTCCTGAAGAGCAGCTATTATATGGTGTCAGAAGTTTATTTATTTATTTATTTTAAGGTTTATATACCGCCCGTCTTCCCGAAGGAACTCCGGGCGGTTCACAACACACAAATTGTAACAATTAGGTACGGCATATAAACAACAATAAAATCAGTTGGTGTGAAGCTGTGGATATGGATTAGGCCTGGCCTCCACTTGTTTTGCAAGGTAACTTGAAAAATGGAAGTGTTGGGAAGAGGCCTCTCAAATATTTATTATTGCAGTTGGAGTTCATACTGTCTCAAAGAAATACCAAGTAGCTGTTTGGTTGAATAATGTGGGAGATGAAACTTTTAGGGTTTAGAAAATTTTTGTTTTACCTGATTGATGGGGTGAAAGATATAGAAGCAGCTCTAGAACAGGTTATATTGCACTCCTCAAAATACTGTGATATTTGAATGGTATTTTTTGGAATTATTTATGGAGACACTTATTAACAGTTTGTTCCTGAATTTAAAGCTGCCAGTTGTGAGTTTGGCTGTGTAATGAATGATATTGTGAGAGGTTTTTCTTTCTTTTAGGTTGCAAAGGAAGAAGAATTAAAGGAAATAATTTTGAAGGAATCTGAACTTACTCTTGAGAAACAAACTGAAATCTGCTAATTAGTTGAAGTAATGAGAACTCAATGCTAATTCATTCTAAACTGCTTCATGAAGCTTATGTAATGCATAACGATTATGAAATCATTATCCATTATATTGTCCAAGTATATAGCCAAAAGTACAAAAATGTTCACATCTGTGATAAACAGTGCTTTCAGTGTGGTGCTATACATAAGCTTTGAAACTATCCAGTATTCGAAAAGATTTGCTGTAAGTGAGGCGGGAAAAAACCAATATACGAAAGTATGTAATTTATACCATTAACCCATAATAAAAGCCAACAAAGACACCAAACTGGCATGAATATAAATAGTCTGTTCATAGGTGATATGTCTCATGATATTGCTGGTTTTGCTGCAAGCTAAGCCCATGGCTGGTATGCTGATTTAATTTCAATAGGAATTTCAGTATTGATATTGAATTGATATTGGGACTGAGGCAATTGTTTTGCCATTTACAATATTTCATAATTTACCAGGAGATAAAGTATTAACTAAAAATGATGCAGTTCTTGTGAATTATGGCAGGACACAATGTATTTTCTCTTCCATTATTATTAGGGCATCTTGTGAGACTTTGGATTTAGTTTATTGGATTGACATTCTCGTAAGCACAAAGGTGTGTCTGTGGATGTTGTTTTGGTGACACAGTCAGATGGGGTGGGTGGGAGACATGCAAAATAAAAGCACAATTTTAATGTGGGGCATTGGGCGCTCGTCCTGAATCCTGTCAAATAATGAAAGCATTAGATTGTGTGGGAAGCCACTTTTGTTATGAAGCTTCCTGTTATAGAATCATTCTGACATGAATTATGAAGTAATTTGCAAAATTACTCTTCATACTTTTGTTCTGTACTCTAGACTGTTAAGTAACCTTTCACGTTATTTTTCTGTTAGATTTTTTTTTTGAGAAATCTATTAGTCTGAAGCTTTAAATGAAAAAATGAGTTCCCAGAGAATCATAAAAGAATAGGTAGAAGCAGGACCAGAAGAAGGAAGGAAATAAGGTGGGGGGGGCTGTGGGCTGGAATGTGAATTACACTGCATTTACTATGAAGGCTGAACTAAATCAATGAATCCAAAGATAAATTTATTTATTTATTTATTTATTTATTTATTTATTTATTTATTTATTTATTTAAACATTTAAATATTTTTACTCCACATGTCACAACCAACAGACTCACACACACACACGTAAGTTCAGGCTTTTACTGGAAACTCAGAGCCAAACCCCAATGCAGCAAATCAGAAGTAAATAATAGTCCAGGAAACCTATAGCAATGTCACACCTATTCAGAGAGCAAAGCAGAGTCCAAGATAAACAGTCCAGGGGTCAAAGCCAGAATGCCAATGGTAGATTACGCCAGGTCCACAAAGAGAGAAAAAGTCCAGAGCCAAGAGAGAGACGAGGTCCAGTGTCACACCAAGCAAGAACAAGGAACAAGCAGGAAAGCAGTAAAAGTTGTCGTATCAATGCATTGCTCCCACAATTTGCCTCAGTTCTGAATGCTTAATTTATATCTCCAGAGAGCAACATAACTTCCACAGAAAAGAACCCTGTCTTGAAGGGGACATTCACCTTTAAATGGCAAAAACTACCCTTCTCATATGTTCATTGAAGACAGCTGAGGATAGGAGACAACATCTACTACTGGATTGACATCAACTGATCATAGGCTGGTGATCAGAGTCAAAGTACAAAATAATTAGTGAGCTTTACAATCATAAAGATGCACAGAGTTCATCCAGTTGGAAACACTAACCAAGAGTGTTATCCCATGGCCAGAAGAACCAGCTCTAAGAGAAGGCATATTTGCTCCACCAATGATCACATGATTCAGAACAGGGGCTTTTTTGTTCCCACCACCATAATGCACATCAAAATGCCAGTTTTTGTGATGTTTCCTTGTTTTTCCATTGCAATTTTTAATTAGTTTCTAGGTCAACATATCACCTCCCTTGTGTCACTGCGAGCTCTGCAGCAATGTGTGCAATTATAATTATTCTTACATCATGGGGTTTAATAGGGAAATTTTCAGTATTTTTTCAGTAATAGGGAAATTTTCAGCAATCTCAGTAAAATACAGGCTGGTGCATCAATATCCTGAAACCACAAATTATAAAAACCAAGAAAACAAAAAAACAAAAATACCCTGGGAAGTCAGCACAATGGGGGACAAGAGAAGAAAAAAATGGCATTTCAGAGTCCCCACTTAAGTTTGAGTTGCCTTAAAAGATGCATTGAAAGTGGCTCCAAAAAAACATTACACCCAGAGGTAGTTGCTGAAAGACCCTCTTGGATGCACTTAAGGGGGTGTGGTTGGGTTTTTTTTTGCTGGCTGATCATGGGGGCATGATTTTTAAAGAGGGTTTTTCCTGCATTTACAAGAGCTTTTTAGCAGTTGTGGAATAAAGCTTCAAGAACTGCGCAGCTATAGACCAGGGGTGCCAGGACCCTGCCTGCCACAGAACCTGACTCTGAGGGGTTAAATGGTGAAGAGCTGCTGGAGGAGCCTTGCAGCTCAAATCAGCAAGCAGCTGGGTCTGATGACTCAGCTGAAAACATATCTTCACCTCCTAGAAGAGCCATGAGCAGGATTCTTCAAAGACATGCTACCAGAAGAGCTAGGGAAAGGGTCTTTGGTGCTAGATGGGGAATCAGGTTGGGAAGCCCTGAGTACTAGCAGAAGCCTTTCCAGAAGTAAGGGTGTGTTCCCTGTTTTGGGATAAAGCTGGCAAGCTCAGGTTGAGCTCCCTGTGGGAGCAACGTGTCATTTGAACTTGCAACCATGTTCCTGTCTGTGACCTTGACTCTGTTTCCTGACTTTGGACTGGCTTCCTGGACAATGGCTTGATCTGTTCCCTTGGTTTTGGCATCTGGTTTCTGTGAGATATTCTGGTTTTGACTTGGACTGGTAATTGCTGGGAGTTGAATTCTGTTATTTATCTGGCAATTGATAGTTAACAAAGGACTTGAACTTGCCTGGCTTTCCACTAAAGATCTTGGCAAAGAACTGAACCCTGTTTGTGTGTGTGCTCTGTGTGCGGGGCTTGACAAGGGGTGCCCAAACTTTTTGTAAGGAGGGCCAGATTTGGTGGCTGAGAATGTGTCAGGGGCCAGTTGCTCCCCGACCCTGCCACACCACTGCAAGCCCCACCCACTGACCCATAAGCCCCACCCACTGACCCCTTGCAACCCCACCCGCAGGAAGGAAGGCGGGGGCCAAGGGAGGAAGGGAGGGAGGGACTAAGAGAGGAAGGAAGGAAGGTGGGGAACAAGGAAGGGAGGGAGGGAGGTGGGGGCCAAGGGAGGGAGGGAGGAAAGAATGAAGGTGGGGACCAAAGGAAGCACAGGGAGCCATGGCCACAGGTCGCCCCTTGGAAGAGGTGATCTGTGCGACCTTGCACACACCCCCAAGCTCCCTGGCTCGCCTGCCAGCCCACCCCAAAGCTCCTTGGTGGTGGCAGAGGCCCGCTGGCCTGCCCACCCCATACTTTCCTCTGTGGTGCTGGTGGCGGCAGACCGCCCAGCCGCCCAGCCGCCCAAGCTTCCCAGCGGTGTCAGTGTTGGCAGAAGATTTTTAAAAAAAAACATGGGGTGAAGGAGGGGGAGGGAGGGGTGGGCCAGCCAGCCACGGGCCACTCAGAATGACCTGACGGGCCGGATTTTGGGCAGGCCTGCTATAGACCTATTTTACCCTACCACTTAATGTGCAGCCAATAGAAGGCAGGGCATCCAAGCTCTTCGGCATGTAAGTGATATGGCCAACATGTATTTATTTATTTATTTATTTATTAGTCTTGTATCCTGCCCATCTTCCCCAGAAGGAACTCTGGGCGGCTTACAGCAATAAAAGCAAATAATAACACAACAAAACAATGAGGGGAGAGGCGATGAGGCAAGATGGCGGTGAAAGCCAGGGCAAAAAACAAACAAACAAAAAAAAAACGGACTAACAGAGGGGGTTGCCAAAAGCCTCTCTAAAGAGGTGGGTCTTCAAGGCCTTCTTAAAGGCGGGCAGGGACTCCAACAGGTGCAGCTCACTGGGGAGATGATTCCAGAGTGCGGGGCCCACCACAGAGAAGGCGCGGTCTCACATACGCGATTTCCACGCCTCTCTGGGTGTGGCCAACCTCAGTGAGCGCGCCTGCACCAGCCTAGTGGGTCTGGACCCAAATGTCCTTTGGGAGATACGCTCCGCCAAGTACTCTGGTCCCAAACCATGGAGGGCTTTGAAAAAGTTCAAGTTCAAGTTTATTGCGGCCGTCAAATCATAAAAACAGTGAAAAAGAGTAAAACAGGAAAAACATCTTGAACCTGATCTGAACCTGATCTGGAGGACAACGGGAAGCCAATGCAGGCCTGGCCGCCACATTTTGCACCCGCTGCAACCTCCGGACCAGGGTCAAGGGCAACCCCACGTAGAGGGCATTGCAATGGTCGACCCTCGAGATCAGCAGGGCCTGCACAACTGTCCTCAGGGAGGACTCATCAAGATACTGGTGGATCTTGGCGATCCTGTGGAGATGGATAAAAGCAGCCCTGGAAGCAGCATCACCTGGGCTTCCAGGGAGAGGGCTGAGTCCAGAACCACACCCAGATTCCTGGCCCTGTCTGTAGGCTGGAGACCCCCCCCCAGCATAGGGAGGGGGCCATTGTACCCAGACAAGAGTGCCCCGAAGAACAGAACCTCCGTCTTCTCTGGATTCAGCTTGATCCGGTTATCTCTGGTCCATTCCACAATGGCCTCCAGACACAGATCGAGGGAGCGAACAGCCTCCACTGCAGACGACGAAAAGGAGAGATAGAGCTGCGTGTCATCAGCGTACTGATGACAGCGAAATCCAAATCTCCTGATGACCTCCCCCAGCGGCCTCATGTAAACATTGAACAGCATGGGTGAGATTGCCGACCCCTGGGGCACCCCACAAGGGAGAGTCCAAGGAGCCGACAAGGCATCACCCATCTGAACCCACTGAGTCCGGCCGCCGAGGAAGGAATGGAGCCAGGCCAAGGCCTGACCACCAATTCCCGCCTCCGCAAGCTGGACCATGGTCAACGGTATCAAAGGCAGCTGAGAGATCAAGGAGAACCAACAGGGAGGAACACCCCCTGTCGGCCTCCCTGAGGAGGTCATCCTGCAGAGTGACCAGGGCAGTCTCGGTTCCACGAAAGGGTCTGAATCCAGACTGGAAGGGATCCAGGATATGATTTACCTCCAGATATGACTGAAGCCTGACGGCAGCCACCCTCTCGACCACCTTGCCCAGGAAGGGAACAATGGCAATTGGACGATAGCTGGACAGATCGTCCGATGCCATGCCAGGTTTTTTAAGAGTGGGTTTCACCATGGTCTCCTTTAATCGGGAAGGGAAACATCCCTCCCTAAAAGAGGCCATGGCAATAGCGGAAACCCACTCGGGCATGTTCCCTTCGGCAGATTTAATGAGCCAGGCCGGGCAAGGGTCAAAGGGAGTGGCCGCCGGCCGGCAACAAGCCATGGCTCTGGAGGCCTCCGGTGGGGATACCGGCCCAAACTCATCCAGGAGGGGGGAACGGAGGGGTGAGGCGCCAGAGATCTCAGAGGGTGGGCTAGAGCAACTGGGGGGCAAGTCAGAACACTTTCCCCAAAAATGTTGATTTGCTGGGTCAGATTTCTGAGCACTCCTCCAGTTACTGCTGCTATCACATTTCACCTTGCCTGTGTCTACTGTGAAGTTGTAGATGGGCTAGGAGAGTAGGTTAAGCAGGAAGGAAGGCCCAAGGAATGTAGTTGTCTCCTGTCCACTTTAAATGGACTACAGAATAAAGAGTTTACTTTTAAAAGGACAATATTTTGAATAATGCCTTTTTTTTTTGAAGAATTGGTACCTTTGTTTCTTCAAAATATTTTGAACTATCTAAAATCTGTGTGTGTGTGGGGGGGTTAAAATCACATTTGGTGCCACTTTTTCTAAAAAACCACTAGAGGTCATCTTACCATTTCTTTGAACACTACTATGTTGCTTCCTATGCCCAGTGACTTCCTCTTCCTGCTAATATATAATGTTATTGTGTGTACGTCCTTACAGTATTTTCTGATTTTGCCAGATTTTGAAAAATCAGGCCTAAGTTTCAAAAAGGAAATAACTCCCAATTCCCTTTAAAAATATCTCCTAATGTCTCTAAAGACAAGTGGGTTTGATTACACAAGGACTGAAATAATGCACATAGTTAGCAGGGCATTCTTCTCCTACATAATAATTGTTTGAAAATGATCTGAAACTGGCACACTTAAATAGTCTTCTTCATTTACTGGAAACAGGAAAGATTTCTTTGAATAAAGGGCTATCACATCCCTGTCCAAATCAAGCAAAGAGGAAATAAAAATACTTTGATTATAAAAGAAAGGCATATCAAAATCAAATCTGAATTTTCTTTTATGAGAAAACTTATAGCTTGGAGCAAGTTGATACCATTGGCCAGGTCATTAATTTCTGGTTGTTAAAGTGCACTTCTATGAACAAAAGTATAATGTAATAAAACCTACTATTTTGAAGCAATTGTTGGGTCCCATGGAAAAGTCTTTAATTCAGAAAGATCCATTTATCTGATAAAGTCTGTCTGTTTGAATACCAAAAGGAAGTATAGGGACTGAGTGAGAGAAAAGGTCAAATTTTTCTAAGCTCACAGTTTTTCAGCTATAGAATGATAGCAGTACCCAGTGTGGTGTAGTCAACAGAGTGATGGACTAGGTCTCAGGAAGCCTGACTTCAAATTCTTGCTTGGCCTTAGAAACTCAATGAAGCCTGGCATTTCCTGTTAAAGCTCTGTTGGATCGCTATTGCTTCTGACTTGAAGACACTTAACATACACAAAGTCTCAGAGCAGGGTCTCTTGAATGCAGCATATTAGCACCTAGACCAGGCATCCACAAACTTTTTAAACAGGGGGCCAGTTCACTGTTCCTCAGACACTGTTGGGAGCCGGACTATAGTTTGAAAAAAATATGAACAAATTCCTATGCACACTGCACATATTTTTGTAGTGCACAAAAAGCAGGAAAAAGAATGCAATATTTAAAATGAAGAACAATTGTAATCAACATAAACGAATAATATTTCAGTGGGAAGTATGGGCCTGCTTTTGGCCACTGGGAACTGCGCTGTGATGACCTCACCTGTCTCTAGTCCGGCGACTCACTATTGGTGACTATTACACCAGCTTAGCAATGAAAGATGGGGTGGGGTGACTGCGGCGGAAGGATACACACTGCGCATGAGAGGGCAGAAGGACGGAGGCCCAGGGAAGCTGAGGGGTACGGCTGTTCTGGCGTCAGTCAAGATACTATGAAAAGGCACTTCCCTTCCTCCTGCGCACCATGAAAACTGTGTTGGTGGCTCAAGTGGGAGGCCAAGTGGAGGCGGTTCTGCAATGGGAATTTAAAGGGAATTTAGGACCCTGGCAGGCCGGATCCACCCTGCTGGCCATAATTTGAGGACTCCTGGTCTTGACTATGTCAGTAGAATATAGTATTTTTGCATTCACTATTCCAGCATTAGTCTCTTACAAGCACAAGAACCTTTATTGGCATACATAAATATAAAACAGATGCAACAAAATGTAAGATGAGGTAGGAAATAAATAAATAGGTTAAAAATGATTAAAAGATTGGGTTAATAGCAGGCCTTGGCCCCAGACTATTTACTAATATATAAAGCAGTGGCCAAGTATTCAGCCACTGAGGCTGTTAGTCTCTTACTTTTTAAAACATTTGAATTCATATTTACACATGAATTTCACTCACATTTTCTTTTGAAACACTGATTCTTAAAATGTATTTTAAGACAATTTTGAAGTGGGAATACAGGAGAAAGTGTACATTGTGTACATTTCATCCAGGAAGTAGGGATCAGGTTCATATGACGAATTCCAGAAGATCAAATTCTTCAGGCATCCCTTCTTATCTGTTTTACCACATGAAGACTCTGTCCTAGTCAGTACCAAAAGAAAAGCATCAGTAGGATGAACAGATGGAAGCAGGAACAGGTCAATTTGTGGAAGAAAGGGATCAGTAACTGGATAGAGTGGCACAGCCATGGGGACGTCTGGTGGCACTGTAAGGTCTCCCTGACATGTATAAGGTAAAAGTTTAATAAGAGCAGTACACATTGTGCTCTTACCCTCTTGACACACAAATGAGCTGGTTCCACTCCAGCAGGTATACATACTGTCAAAGGCTCTGGGGTGAGATGATCTAATACAAGAGTTAACAAGTGTCAGTATGTTACTTGCTGTAGCCACGGAACTTCAATTGCTTTGACATTCTATGGGAAATTTAGACAGTCAAAGCAAATACATAACTATAGTAGTGTGTCAGTTTTGTATTTTTAAAGGATTTTGAATATGAAAAAAAAGTGTATGACATATCTGCTTTTCTGTTTCAGTAGAGCATCCTTTGCTACCTTTGTGGAAACCTGTGGGGATAGGGAATGCCAGAGTATAAACAAGGGAAGAAAGGACATCTGGAACACACAAAAATATGATTTACTCAGCACCAAAAGTTGTTTACTTCTCTGTTTTTCCAGTCACTCTGGCAAGAGACTATTCCAAGTCCCTTGCTTTGAAAAACTGAATGTTTGCATCACCCAGGTGTTTTCTGTACACCTATAAGGCCAAGGTGTACAGCCTGTGGCTTTCTATGTATTGCCCAACATCTTCCCTTGCTGTCTCCCAGGCTTTGGAACTCCCTCCCACTGGAGACCAGGCTGGCTCCCTCTTGCCTGCACTTGCACAAACAGGTGAAGACTGAGTGGAGTTCTTAAACAGATTGTTGTACTTTGTTGGTTTGAATCTGTTTTTGTTCTTAATTTAAATTATGTTTTACCATGGCAGCCAGATTACTGACTGGGGTAAAAAGACACCAACAGATTTCCCCAATCTGGTTAGTTGCCAGTCCACTTCCACAATGGTTTCAAAGTTATGTTGAGAACATACGAAGCCTAAAGTGGCTGCTTAGGACGTCAGTACCTATCTTGTTCCAAGGACAAATGGAGGAGACCAAGAAAGAGAAAACTAAGAATCAGGCCTTCTTGACTGGAACCCATTGCCTTTGGAATAATCTCCCTTCTGATATTCCCACTGGGAATATTTAAACAAATCTTACAAACCTGGCCTATTTAAGCAGGCCTTCCCAGAGTCTGGGACATAGTTCTTAGCAGGATAACTTATGCTCTAATCTTTCCTACCACTGCCACTTCTACTAATTGTTTATTTTTATTGTATTATTTGTTTTTATTGTATTATTTTTATTTTTATTGTTGTAAGCCACCCAGAGTGGCCTTGTCACTAGAAGGGCGGTCAAATCAAATAAAACAAACAAACAAACAAACAAACAAACAAACAAATTTCAGATTTAATCCAAAAAACTTCCTGGTATTCAATCCTGAGCTGGATTTGAAATGAGGTTATTGATCTACAAAGTGCCCTCAGTCAACCAATAAATATCAGTCTTGGATGAAAGGGAGATTCTGCTTTACACTTAGTGTATGTTTTAAACAATTTATTCTATTATTTAATTCTGCTTAGCATTTTTATGGTTTTCCCATTTTATGTTTTAATTGTACTTCTTTTATTTAAATGTAAACCACAGACTCAGAATCCACAGAACCACAGAAACTTATTCTTGGGAACAAGGCAGATAGAAATCTAATTAATTTTAACCTTATTATAATACACAGTTGAAGACTGCCCTTGAAAAGAGTTCAGAAATGTGCCCTTCTAAAGCAGACTTTTATTCAGAGACCATTTATTATAGACCATTAGTATCTTTTGTGAAGTGGAGCAAGACACTTGTAGAAGCACCCAAGTTAAGTCCATGGCACCAACCAACTAAAGGATTTGAGGTAAAGATATGGGAAAAATATTTTCTCATGAAGATCTGGAACACTGATATATTTCAGGTACGGCAGTACCAGGCTAGACGGCTCTATGGGACTGTTTCTATTGCTACTCTGACTCCTACTTTACTCCTATAGTATTTTCATAATGGAATCTGTGAGCAGTTGTGCTTTTGTATCCATGAGGTTCTATCAAAATCAAGGCAACTTTAGAGACCTTGTAATGCTGACTCATCCTATTCAAAATATCTGCCCATTTTCCGGATATGGGTCTGCTGCATTTTGGCTCTTATGTTATTTATGGTCAGAAGAGAAGTTGTCCCTCAACATTTTAAGACCCAAGAGGGGATGGCAAGAGTGGGTGGAGGTAAGAATAAAATATTCTTCAGAAAAACCGTAATTCAAGGAAGACAGCTGTCCCTATAAACTTGTGTTTATATTTTTGTAGAATCACAGAAGAGCCTTTTGTAGAATCCCAGAAAATTGGATGGGGATTGAGAGTGTCTGAAAATCAGCTCTTTCCAGAGATTAAGGCATTTACAATGTCTTCTGCAAAATAGTGATGCCTCTTACAACTGTGTCCTCAGGAGGCTCAAAACTGTCATCATAGACAGACACGGATGAATAAGAGTGGACTTAGGAGACTGGTTTCCAAAGAAGGACCTGTGTGCTGCTCGATCCAGTTCTGTGTTATCCTTTTAGTCTGCCTTGCAGCTCAGTGGTTATACTGCTCTACTGTAGCCAAAAAACAAACAAACACCCCCCCCCAAAAAAAACTGTGTTCATGACCTGAGGTTCAATCCCAGGTAGCTGGGTTAAGGTACCCTACCCAGCTTGCTGTTGGTGTGGTGGTGGGGCAACATTTACCGGCATACAGTAATCCTCCCACCTATCGCAGGGGTTAGGGACCCAACCACACCCACGATAATTGAAAATCCATGATATGTGGATGCTGGGTTGGGGCTATCCGGGGTCCCTACACCTATCTGAAGCCTGGCGCTGCCCCAAACAGGCCTCTGATGGCCTTCCCGGGCCTGTTGGGAGGCCCCAGAAGTGCTTTCCGGCGAACTGGAGGTCACTTCCAGAAAACCGGAAGTGACTTCTGGATCACTGGAAAGCACTTCCGGTTCACTTCTGGTTCACCAGAAAGCACTTTTGGGGGGCTTTGACAGGCGCGGGATGGCCTGGGGTAACTACAGGAGGCCTGAAACAGGCCCATCCAGGTTACCCCAGGGGGCCTTGCCTTTCATACACTGCGGTTCCACGATATACTGGGACCACAGTATATGAACCACAAAAGGGCAGAGGAACACTGTTATTAAATTGTAAACTGCCCAGAGAGTGCTTTAAGTGCTATGGGGTGGTATATAAGCAGCACACTCTGCTTTTCCTGTTGCTGCAGGAAAATAAGATAACAAGGACAAAGATGTTGGAAAAGAAACTACTTAGGGTTAGAGATGGGCACGACCAGAAAAAATGACGTTTCGAGTTTTCGTTTGTCGGAATGGGTCCATTTCGGGTCGTTTCCGTTTGTCGCGAAATTTTTCAAAAATTTGTCGTTTCCGTTTGTCATTTGTCGTTTGTCGTTTCCACCGCGATTTAGCGCGATTTTACTTCCCATCATAGGGGCGTCCCGCAATGACCCAAGGCAGGCGGAAAACATTTTAAACTGGGTGATGAATAATATATTTAATAAATATATCATAGCATAAGACTGCATCCTATGCAAAATAAAGCAAACAAAGTGGGCAGAATGCAATATTCTTTTTTCTCTCTTGGTCAACGCTGACTGAGCCAGCCACCCTACTTGGTCTGGCTGCCTGTAACTTTTGAAGCCTTTATCCATCCCATTTCCCCTCCACCTCTCAGAGGCAGCAGGAGACACAGTATTCCGTTCCTCACCCAAATCTAGGGTTTGTGGGCTCTGGGCTGCACCTCTGGGTGCCTCTGACCCACTAAGAAGGGAAGCGTACTGGCGTACAGGGTAGGGTTAGGGTTGGGGTAGGGGTAGGTAGGGATAGTGGGCTCTGGGAGACACCTCTGGGTGCCTCTTACCCACTAAGAAGGGAAGCGTACTGGTGTACAGGGTAGGCTTAGGGGTAGGGGTAGGGGTAGGTAGGGATAGTGGGCTCTGGGAGGCACCTCTGGGTGCCTCTGACCCACTAAGAAGGGAAGCGTACTGGCGTACAGATTAGGGGTAGGGGTAGGGGTAGGGATAGTGGGCTCTGGGAGGCACCTCTGGGTGCCTCTTACCCACTAAGAAGGGAGCGTACTGGCGTACAAGTTGGGGTTAGGGTTGGGGTAGGGGTAGGTAGGGATAGTGGGCTCTGGGAGGCACCTCTGGGTGCCTCTGACCCACTAAGAAGGGAAGCGTACTGGCGTACAGGGTAGGCTTAGGGGTAGGGGTAGGGATAGTGGGCTCTGGGAGGCACCTCTGGGTGCCTCTGACCCACTAAGACCGACAGCGTACTGGCGTACAGGTTAGGGTTAGGGGTAGGGGTAGGGGATAGTGGGCTCTGGCTTGCTCTGACTTAGTAAGGACAGTTTACTGGCATACGGACACACAGCTCGGATTAAGCAGAACTCTAAGTTTTACAGCCCACTAAGCTATATAAGGAGTATGGGCGTCCACAAGGTCAGAGTAAAGGCGGCCACAAGGCCAGAGTATGAGACCACACAGAGCCTGAGTACGGGAGGCCACAATGCCAGAGTACCTGAGGCCACAAGGCCAGAGTAAGGGCGGCAACAAGGCCAGAGTACCTGAGGCCATACGGCCAGAGTAAGGGCAGCCACAAGGCCAGCACGGCAGATTTTTGCCTAATCACGGCTGTTTTCCAGTACACAAGTAAAATGTGTCCTTCTTAGTGGGTCACAGTGTCTTGCAGCCCAGAGGACAGAGTAGGGGAGCCCAAAAGGCCTGAGTCTGAGACCACAGGGCCTGAGTAGGGGAGGCCACAAGGCCAGCAAGGCAGACTTTAGCCAAGTCCAAGCAGTGTGCTACTACAAACAGTTTTCAGCCCTTCTTAGCGAGCAACAGTGTGTTACAGCCCAGAGGAAAGAGTGGCGGAGGCCACATAGTCTGAGTTTGAGGCCTGAGTACAGGCTGCCAAAAGGACAACAAGGCAGAGTTTTGTCTCTTCCATCCCAGCTGTGTGCTCGTACACTGGCAAACTGCCAGTACGCAAGTACATTTCCCTTCTTAGTGAGCCACAGTGTATTGCAGCCCGGAGGAAAGAGTGGCGGAAGCTACAGGGCCTGAGTCTGAGGCCTGAGTACAGGCTGCCAAAAGGACAGCAAGGCAGAGTTATGACTCTTCCTTCCCAGCTGTGTCCTGGTACGCTGGCAAACTGCCAGGAAGCAAGTACATTTCCCTTCTTAGTGAGCCAGAGCCACACTCAGAGTATCCACCAAGAACCAACCAAGCCTGGAACTTTCTGACAAACTCTTCTATTTGTAAATGGTGCCAGATAGTATGCAAGCACATTTCCCTTCTTAGTGAGCCACAGTGTATTGCAGCCCGGAGGAAAGAGTGGCGGAGGCCACAGGGCCTGAGTCTGAGGCCTGAGTACAGGCTGCCAAAAGGACAGCAAGGCAGAGTTATGACTCTTCCTTCCCAGCTGTGTCCTGGTACGCTGGCAAACTGTCAGTACGTGTCAAGCTCCGCACACAGAATACACAGCAAGCCAAGTTCAGTTCTTTGCCAGGAACTTTAGTTGTAATCCAGATAACGAACAAAGTACAGTCCGAATCAAAGCCAAAATACCTTACAGAGCCAAATGCCAAGTTCAAGGGTACAGAGAAACGTCGTAGTCAGAAAGCCAGTCCAAGGACAGGAAACAGAGAATGCTGTAATCAGAAAGCCGGTCCAAGGTCAGGAAACAGAGTCTGGATACACACAGGAATGTGGTTGCTCCCACAGAGGTTTCAAGGTAAACTTGCTAGCTTTATCCTAAACCAGGGAACACACCCATATCTCTGGCAAGGCTCCTGCTAGAACTCAGGGCTTTCAGATCTAATTCTATGCCTATCATTAAAGATCCTTTCCCTGGCTCTCCTGTTAGTTCTTCTTTGCAGGATTCTGTTCCTAGCCCTCATAGGAGGAGGAGATGTGCCCTCAGCTGCGTCCTCAGACTCAGCTGCCTGCTGAGTTGAACTGCAAGGCTCCTTCTGCTGTTCTTCAGCATTTAACCCTTCACATTCAGGTTCTATGACAGGCAGGGTCCTGGCACTATCCCCCTCCCCATGGCCCCCCTCTTCCGATGGGCCAGGTTTATCTGGATAATTATCATGAAATTGCTGAATCAACTCCGGCGCATGCAAGTTAGATACCGGTTCCCAAGAACAATCTTCTGGTCCATACTCTTCCCAGTCCACTAAGTATTGTAAACCCCCCCCCCCGATGTATCCGGGAATCAAAAATTTGGCGGACCTCATACTCCACTTCTCCTTGTACCAATATCGGTGGAGGAGGTTCAGGATTTGGTGGTCGGTTGGGGTCAGGGTCTTTAGCTGGGACCAAGAGAGAACAATGGAACACAGGATGAATATGGAGAGAAGCAGTTAATTGCAGATGGAACGCCACTGGGTTGATTTTTTCTAGGATGGGGTAAGGGCCGATGAATCGAGGATCTAGTTTTCGGGATCTCCCAGGATGTCTCAAATATCGGGTAGAGAGCCAAACCTTCATGCCCGGATTCAACTGTGGACCTTCTTGCCTTTTCTTATCCACTGCCTTCTTATATGCTTCCTTAGCATGATTAAGTTGTTCTTTTAATAGTTTTTGAATGCTATGAAGTTCTTGAAGGTAAACATTGGTAGCTGGTACAGAGCTGGAAGGAAGGGTTGTGGGAAAGTACCGAGGATGGTATCCATAGTTGGCCATAAATGGGGTTTGACGAATGGATGAATGTACCGCATTATTGTATGCAAATTCGGCTAAAGGCAACAAATCCGCCCAATTGTCCTGTTGATAACATGTGTAGCAGCGTAAATATTGTTCCAAGGTGGCATTGGTGCGCTCAGTCTGACCATCTGAATGGGGGTGATAAGCGGATGACAGGTGGACTTGGGTTCCTAGTGCCTTGTGCATAGCTTGCCAGAAACGAGAGGTGAATTGGGGTCCACGATCCGAAATAAGGTGTTCAGGTAAACCATGAAGCCTGAAGAGGTGTTGTAAATAATGATGAGCTGTTTCTGCTGCGGTAGGAGGTTTAGGACAAGGAACAAAGTGGGCCATTTTGGTG
Source organism: Phrynocephalus forsythii (assembly GCA_029282475.1). Taxonomy (NCBI): domain Eukaryota; kingdom Metazoa; phylum Chordata; class Lepidosauria; order Squamata; family Agamidae; genus Phrynocephalus; species Phrynocephalus forsythii. The sequence continues at coordinate 2,230,968 of JAPFRF010000003.1, read as the reverse complement.
AACAAATCTACGAAGACCAGGATGCAGGTAAATCTTTTGGAGCGAGGAAGATCCGTGATGAAATCCAGTGACACAGCATTCCAAGGACCAGAGGGTGTTGGCAAAGGATGCAACAGACCCGAAGGTTTAGCCACCACATCCTTTGCTCGCTGACACACTTCACAGGACCCCACATATCTGGTAACATCAGCTCGGACCTGTGGCCACCAGAACTCCCTTGTGAGAAGATGCAGGGTTTTATAAAGTCCAAAGTGTCCAGCAGGTAAAGAATCATGAGAAAGATGCAATACCTGATTACGAAGCGGACCAGCAGGAACATATAACCTCCCTCGATGTAGTAGTAACCCTTGTTGTGCAGAAAACTCTCCATGCTCCCCATTTTGAAGTTCTTGAAGATGTTGCTGAGTCCATGGATCTTGAGCTTGAGACTCCCGGATTTCTTCTGCCAAGCTGGGACACGGACTTGTGGCTGCGAACACGGAGGGAGGCAAGATGGCCACTAAAGTCTCTTTCACTGGTGCCGCATATTCAGGTTTTCTAGATAATGCATCAGCTTTCTTATTCTGAGCTTCAGGAATATACTTGATACGAAAATCAAACCGGGAAAAGAATAAAGACCACCGGATTTGTCGCTGAGACAATCGCCAAGCTGTTTGTAAATGTTCCAGGTTTCTGTGATCAGTTAGCACTTGCACAGGGTGTCGAGCTCCCTCAAGGTAATGCCTCCATACATCAAAAGCTGTTTTGATGGCCAGCAGTTCACGCTCCCAAATCGTATAATTCTTTTCTGCAGGTTTTAATTGCCGAGAGTAGAAGGCACAGGGACGCGGGATTTGGGAGGGATCCTCTTGTTGAGATAATACTGCTCCCAAGGCAACACTAGATGCATCAGCCTCCACTATGAATGGCAGTTGTGGATCAGGGTAGTGAAGTATAGGCTCCGAAGTGAAGCGGGTCTTCAAGGTGGAGAAAGCCTTCTCTGCTTCCGGAGTCCACCGGAAAGGCTCTTTGGGATGGAGGAGACGGTTTAAAGGTGCAGCAATGTCAGCGTAAGCAGGAATGAACTGACAATAGTAGTTAGTGAAGCCAAGGAACCGCTGCAAGTCCTTACGATTTTGTGGTTGCTGCCATGACAACACAGCCTCTACTTTCTTGGGGTCCATGCGGATTCCCTGGGGAGAAATGATATGCCCCAGGAATTCACCCTCTTCAATGTTGAACTCACATTTTCCCAGTTTAGCATAGAGTCCGTTTTCCCGGAGACGCTGCAAGACCTGACGAACATCTTTAACATGCTGAACTGGGTCAGCGGAGTAAATCAGAATGTCATCTAAATACACAACCACACAACAATCTAAGAGATCCTGGAAAATGTCATTCATCATCCGCTGAAACACACTGGGTGCATTGGTCAGACCAAAAGGCATTACTAAATGTTCATATTGGCCGTACGGGGTCCGGAATGCAGTTTTCCATTCATCTCCTTTGCGGATACATACCAAATTATACGCCCCCCCGAAGGTCCAGCTTAGTATAACACTTAGCCCCTTTTAACTGGTCCAAAAGTTCAGAGATTAAAGGTAAAGGGTACCGGTCCCTAATAGTGATCTTGTTGAGTGCTCTATAATCATTACAAGGATGAAGCTCCCCTCCCTTCTTCTTGACAAATATCACTGGTGCCGACAATGGTGATTTGGAAGGGCGTATGAATCCACGTCGAAGATTTTTATCTAGAAAAGCCCTTAATGCTTCTAATTCAGGTTCAGACATGGGATAGACTCGTACTACAGGAAGAGGTGCCCCAGGAATCAAATCAATGGCACAGTCATAGGGTCGATGTGGAGGTAGCTTGTCAGCCCCCTTTTCTTCAAATACATTGGCAAAGTCTTGATATGCCTGGGGCAAGACAGGGCCAGATGTATCATGAGCAGATGCCAGGATAGTGGAGGAATGTTTCTTTGAACAAGGGACCTTGAAATATAATTCCCCTTGCACCCAATCCACCAGTGGATTATGAGCTCGCAACCAGGAAAGTCCCAAAACAAGAGGAAACCGGGGCATCCGGGTTACATTAAAGCTAATCTGCTCATTATGATCCATTACCTGAAGGGTAAGGGGACAGGTTTCCTGAGCTACTGGCCCAGAACGAAGTAACCGACCCTCAATGGATTCCACCAGCAAAGGGGTGTCCTTATTTTGTACTGGAATCCGATGGTACCGCACAAACCCAGCATCCACAAAACAATTAGCTGCCCCAGAATCTACCAGAGCATACACAGGAATCTCCCGACCATCAGGGAGCCCTAAAGTCACAGGTAGCAGAAAAGGTCCTTGAGGTGTAATAGTATTACCTGGGAACCTTTCGGTATGCTCCATTCCTCGAGGTTCCTTCAAGGATGGAGCTGCCCTTTTACTGCTGGAGAGATAGCAGCCCTAATTGAGGAATGCTTTAAAGGGCAATTAGAAGCAAAATGTCCTCCTCCCCCACAGTACAGGCAGAGATGATGAAAGCATCGTCTTGCCTTTTCCTCTGGGGTAAGGCGTGGTCGAGCAGCTCCCAGTTGCATAGGTTCTGGATCTACTTCACCAGCCTCCCGGGATTGCAGATGAGACACAGCTGGCAGAGGTTGCTGGTTGCAGTTCTGGCCTCAGGAGAGATGATGGCTTTCCAGGCATCCATCAATTCTCACACACACAGTAATGAGCTCCTGCAATGTGTTTGGTTGTTCTACCCTGCAGAGTTCATCCAGCACTTCATCTGCCATACCTTCCATATATTGAGAAATCAGTGCCGGCTCGTTCCACTGCAAATCCTGAGCTATCAAACAAAATTCAGTAGTATAATTAAACACTGAGTCTTTGCCCTGTTTCAAGGCTCTGAGTCTCCTGTTGGTGGTAGCAGCCTGCACGGGATTCTGAAAGTCTGAAGAAATATGGTTCAGAAAAGCCTGATAATTATCCAGCAAAGGTGAAGCACTGAGGAGTAAAGGAGTCGCCCATTTAGCTGCCTGTCCTTTCAATAAACTGATAATGAAACAGACCTTAGACCTCTCAGTAGGAAATTCTTGAGCCTGCACCTCAATGAACAGCTTGCATTGAGCCAAGAATGCAGGGAATTCCTCTAACTTGCCTTCAAACCGGTCAGTAGGCAGCAAAGGGCAACAAGGCTGTAATGATGCTGGAGCTTGCTGCAATTGAACAATTGCTTGAGACAAAAACAGTACTTGGTTTTGCAAAGCTTCCAGTGGAGTCATTCCAACAGCCCCCTCCTTCTCCATTCTGCTTGAATAAGTTTGGTGGGTGGGAGCAAACTGTCAAGCCCCACACACAGAATACACAGCAAGCCAAGTTCAGTTCTTTGCCAGGAACTTTGGTTGTAATCCAGATAACAAACAAAGTACAGTCCGAATCAAAGCCAAAATACCTTACAGAGCCAAATGCCAAGTTCAAGGGTACAGAGAAACATCGTAGTCAGAAAGCCGGTCCAAGGTCAGGAAACAGAGTCTGGATACACACAGGAACGTGGTGACAAGGTAAGTGACGCGTTTCTCCCACAGAGGTTTCAAGGTAAACTTGCTAGCTTTATCCTAAACCAGGGAACACACCCATATCTCTGGCAAGGCTCCTGCTAGAACTCAGGGCTTTCAGATCTAATTCTACGCCTATCATTAAAGATCCTTTCCCTGGGTCTCCTGTTAGTTCTTCTTTGCAGTATCCTGTTCCTAGCCCTCATCGGAGGAGGAGATGTGCCCTCAGCTGGGTCCTCAGACTCAGCTGCCTGCTGAGTTGAACTGCAAGGCTCCTCCTGCTGTTCTTCAGCATTTAACCCTTCACATTCAGGTTCTATGACAGGCAGGGTCCTGGCAGTATGCAAGTACAATGCCCTACTTAGTGAGTCACAGTCAGAATATCCACCAAGAACCAAGCCTGGAACTTTCTGACAAACTCTTCTATTTGTAAATGGCACCAGTACGCAAGTACATTTCCCTTCTTAGTGAGCCACAGTGTATTGCAGCCCAGAGGAAAGAGAAGGGAGGCCATATAGCCTGAGTCCGAGGCCACAGGGCCTGAGTAGGCGAGGCCAACAGGCCACAAAGTCCAAGCTGTGTGCTAGCATGCCAGCAAACTCCCAGTACGCAGGCAAAATGTCGTTCTTAGTGAGTCACAGTGCTTTGCAGCCCAGAGGAAAGAGTAGCAGAGACAACAACAACCCCCTAACCCTAACTCTAACCCTAAGCCAGCTGTGTGCTACTACAAACAGTTTGCTGCCATTCTTAGTGAGTCACAGTGCTTTGCAGCCCAGAGGACAGAGTAGTGGAGGCCACATAGCCTGAGTCCGAGGCCACAGGGCCTCAGTAGGGGTGGGTCATTGACAGCTCGAGTCTCCCAAGGAGCTGAATGGCCTGAGTACGGGAGGCCACAAGGCCAACAAGAACGAGTTCTGCCTCTTCCTTCCCAGCTGTGTGCTACTACAAACAGTTTTCTGCTGTTCTTAGTGAGTCACAGTGCAGCCCAGAGGAAAGAATAGCGGAGGCCACATAGCCCGAGTCTGAGACCACAGGGCCTCAAACAGGAGGATCATTGCCAGCTAGAGTATCCAAAGGAGCTGAATGGCCTGAGTACTCAAGTAAAATGTCCTTCTTAGTGAGTCACAGTGTTTTGCAGCCCAGAGGAAAGAGAAGGGGAGGCCATATAGCCTGAGTCTGAGGCCACAGGGCCTGAGTAGGCGAGGCCAAAAGGCCACAAAGTCCCAGCTGTGTGCTAGTACACCAGTAAACTGCCAGTACGCAAGTAAACTGCTGTTCTTAGTCAGTCACAGTGTTTTGCAGCCCAGAGGAAAGAGTAGCTGAGGCCACATAGCCTGAGTATGAGACCACAGAGGCCAGAGTAGGGTAGCCCAAAAGGCCTGAGTCTGAGACTGCAGGGCCTCAGTAGGGGTGGGTCATTGACAGCTCGAGCATCCCAAGGAGCTGAATGGCCTGAGTATGGGAAGCCACAAGGCCAACAAGGCAGACTTTTGCCTTGCCAACCAAGTCCCAGCTGTGTGCTAGTACGCCAGTAAACTGGCATTACGTACGCCAGTAAAATGCCCTTCTTAGTGAGTCACAGTGTTCTGCAGCCCAGACGAAAGAGCCAAAGGCCTGAGTCTGATACCACAGGGCCTGAGTAGGGGAGACCAAAAGGCCTGAGTACGGGCTGCCAAAAGGCCAGCAAGTCAGAGTTTTGCCTAATCAATCACAGCTGTTTTCCAGCACACAAGTACAATGTCCTTCTTAGTGAGTCACAGTGTTTTGCAGCCCAGAGGACAGAGTAGCGGAGGCTGAAGGAGAAGCACCTGGAAGGCATCCTCCAAGCCGTGGTGTCCCGGCCCGGGAGCCTGACAGGCAGGCAGGTAGGCAGAGGGGCGGGCAGGCAGGGAACCAGGCAGTCTGGCTTACACGTAGGAGGAAGGCAGGCTTGCAGGCAGGGTACCCATCCAGGCTAGGGAAAACACAAAGCCCAAGTGCCAGAAGGGAGGATTGTTTCTGCCTTTGGAGGCCGAGTTTCTCCAAACCAGGAGACCGAGTTTTGTCAACTCAGGAGACAGAGTGGAAGCAGGAGAACAGGGCTATTTCTTTAAGGCTGTAAGGAGGAGAGCTAGGCCCCTTCCAATCAGTCATTGAGGTAGGTCGTTGTAAAGTGCATCCTGACCACTTTGTAAGCGTAGTGGCTCCAAAACCCCAGGGAAGGGAGGAATGCATTGAGGAAGGCAGGTATTAGGGTGTACTATACTCAAGTCAGACAGCCATGGCCAACAGGGAAATGTTGGGCCAACACTGACCCTAGAAAAAAATAGTCCTGGGCTGCTACAAAGACCAGGGAAGCCCTATAAAACCTGGGCTAATTATGTAGCCCTTATAACATCCATACATGCACCGGAATTACAGGCATTTAGGCAGAAAAAGGTGGAAGGCAGGCAGGCAGGCGGGCGAAGCATTCAGGCAGGACAGGCAGTCATATAGACAGAGCAGACAGCCAGGCATAACTGCGTCGTGGTGGTGGAATGTTAGGATGGGAGGCATACAGGCATTGTTTACATTGGGTTAGGGTTAGGGTTAGGGGAAGTTCCACAGCTGCAAACCCAAAAGTCTTGTCTGGTTCAAAATTATAAACATTGACAGGTCCTCGCTGGTTTTGAGCCAGGCAAGGGCTGGAAGACTTGGGCCAACACAGACCCTTCCAAATGACACATTGAGTGGTCCTCCTGGTTTTGAGCCAGGCAAGGGTTACAAAAATTGGGCCTACAGATGCAGTAATGATTCCCTTCCAAATGAAACATTGAGTGGTCCTCCCTGGTTTTGAGCCAGGCAAGGGCTGGAAAAATTGGGCCAACACAGACCCTTCAAAATGACACATTGAGTGGTCCTCCCTGGTTTTGAGCCAGGCAAGGGCTGGAAAAATTGGGTAGTTATCGAAACCTTCAAGTGGGAATACAGGAAGGCAGGCAGGCAGGCAGGCAGGCAGACAAGCAGGCACTTAGGCAGGTAGGGACAAGGCCAGCCAGACAGGTAGGCTTGTAGGCAGGCATGCAGACTTGCAGGCAGGAATTTAGGCTTGCAGGGAAGAAGCCAAGCTGGGAGGCAGGCATAATTGCAGGCAGGCAGGCATAAGTGTTGCTCTGGTAGTGGATGTTAGAGCAAGGGAGACCCATTTTGAAGGAACCCATGGCAGAACAACTTTCGACCTAGGTCTTGGAGTGTTGGGGAAGTCCCAATGTGGAAAGGTTGAAGCGGATCAAAGTCACCCTTTCCAAGGTCTCCGGGTCCAGACAAGAGCGGCGTGGCCTCAGGACATCTCCCATGTGGGAGAAGACACGCTCACTCTGGACACTGGTGGGTGGGATGGACAAGAGGTCCAACGCCAGAGTCGAAAGAGCGGGCCAGAGGTCTGCCTTTCTGGCCCAGTATGGAGTGGGTCCAAGGTGAGGGGTTGGAGGGGCTCGGCCATGTACTCCCTCACCATGGTCAGAGCGGGGTCCGGTTCTTCTTCCTCCGTTGCCTCCACTGAGGAGGAGACTGCCATGGCTAGGGCAGAGGCCAGGTAGTTGGCTGCTGGTATGGAACCTGGTCTCTGGGTGTACGCTCCTGGAGTTGAAAGCCTCACCCGGTCTCTCGGAGAAAAGGTTTTTATTTTGCTATAGCAAAAGGCACCCAGCCGAGTGCTCTCGGAAATCTGGGGCAAGGAATTCGAATACATACATAGAATTTATAGCAAAAGGTTCCCCAACTCCCCCTTTCTCTATCGGAAAAAACCGGAGACATCTGGGTGCTGTAGAACGCCCACAATAGACAAAAGAATCTTCAAAGACAGCTGGCGTGTGCAGATTATTATCACCCTCTTGAAACCACTTAGCACATACTTGAAATTGCTACATTCAGCGGACGCAATTAATCTTGTTCTTCAGCGCCCCCTGGTCTAGGTACTGCAGGCATCTTGACGTGCGCTTTCCGGGAAGCGCTGGGAATGGTCTTTTGACAGCTGAATGGGGCCGTTTTGACAGCTCACCTCTGCTGTTCCGATAAGCGGGACAGCTGGCTATCTCAGGGGCAGGGGGCTCATTGTTCGTCCGCCCTTCCCTGAATCGTGACCATCCGTTGCCTGTGTCCTGTTTATCTCACAGGACAGGCTGAGAACGGGAAGTGAGAAGCGGGAATCGTGTAGTGCTTTGCTCAAACAGTTTTGTGAGGGGGCTGGGGTGAATTAAAGGGCAGAGAGGGCCTTATAGAGAAATATACTTCGCATAGAGCGCCTGTCATTTTATCTACAATGACGGCTAAAAGCTATATATATATATATATATTGAATGTGTAAATTAATTATGTCCCCTACAGAGTAAAGGAGGAAGAGGATCCTTGTGAGGATTCCTCTTCTGCATCGCTCTGGTTTCCGTGCGCCCTCGGGAACGCCTGGCCCTGATTTAAGAGAGCCCTGCGGACTAGACGGCATAGCTCTGTCTTCCAGGACTTTAGGTCAGCAGCGCTGCCCGCCAGGGAACCTTTGACGTGAGGGTCGCACAAGCATGCCGTCTGGTACACCTTTTCCCTCCTCAGTGGGCTAAGGCAGGTATCCACGCCGGTCAGCAGCCTGTCTGCCAAGGCCCTGCTCTTTGGGAGAAGATCGGGTTCGTTCCGGATACTGGCCTCTAGGCGTTGGCGAAGGGCATTTACCAGGGGAGTACGTGGCCCAGGCTGGCGTTGTAGTTGCTGAGGACATGGGTGGTCTCCTCAAAAGGCTGCAGGATACCCACTATCTGGGAGAGGGTGAGCCACTCGCTAGCGCCAATGTCCAACACCATTCCCCCAGGCAGGACGGGAGTGTGGGACATGACGTATTCCACCACTTGCCTCTGCTCCACCAGGCACTTCACCATTTCGTAGGTGGAGTTCCACCAGGTGGTCACGTCCTGGATCAGGACGTGCTCTGGTCGGCCCGTCTCCGCCTGCCTCTCACGCATCATCCTGGATGCCTTGACACTGCGTGAGAAGTGCCCGACGATTTTCCGGCCCTTGCCCAGCAAGGTCTTGGTCTCCAGGGTCCCCTCATCCCAGGAGTCCTTCGGTGCTCCCAGCCCAATGGCATCGCCCACCACTAGATGCAGTTTGTGTGCCGCACACACAATGCCCTGGAACCCTGCCCTTTCAACCGCGTTGATCATGTTACGGCCTGCGTCAGTAACCATGAATCCGCGATTGACCTGCCCCTCGGTTCCCAATGCCCACTCTCTCAGTGCCGTCTTGAGGATCTCAGCAATGTGGATGCCTTTAGCACTGTCCTCCATGCTTTGTGCCTGGAGAAGCACCACCCTGTACCCTCTTGGGGTGCACCCTTGTGGCTCCCCCGGCAGCTGTTCTTGGGATGCCCTGGTGTCAAGGACCTCCTTGGGTTGCCACCAATGAGCTGTCAGAGAGAGGTATCTGTGGTGCCCACTGGTCCAGAGGTCAGAAGTGAAGTGGATCTCCCTTCCTCTGGCCGCCTGCAGCAGGGCCCGGACCATATCCCTGACGGACTCATAAAGGGAGGGAATCACCCGCCTGCTGAAGGTACGCCGGGATGGAGGCTCGTACCATGGTGCCACGCACTTCATCAGGTGCCTGAAGCCTGATGACTCCACAAAGGAGAGGGGCAACCCGTTCATGGCCACCATTTCACCCACCACGCAAGCGGTGGTCTCCTGTGCCTTGGCCCTATTTCGCTGGCTGACAAAACTCCCACACAGCGGCACCACTTCCTGCAGAGTGGCCTGCCTCTTCCCACTCTCAGCGGAGGTGTCTCTGTCCTTCCCCATGCCTTCTTCCCCTCTCTTTCTCCCTGAGGAACCAGGGCCTGACATTGTTCCAGGCAGAGTCCCAGGGTGCTGGGAGTGCGCAAGCCACTTGAGGAGAGGTGTTTGGGGTTATTTCCCTTGCGCACCACCACCCTGCATTTCTTGCACACCGCCAGCCTCGAGTCTTCTGGGCTGTTCTCAAAATGTTCCCAGAGAGACCCGCGAGGCTTATGGAAAGTACTGCCCCCTCTGCTACTGCCTGCCGCTGCTGTGCTGGTGGTGGTGTGGCTTGTGCCCTGCCTGGAAAGTAGACTACTGCTGTCACTGGTGCTACTCTGGGTGGAAAGAGGGCTGCTCCTTCCATCACTGCCTGAAGCCTGCCTTTCGTGTGTTCCTGCCAACAGGTCCTCAGAATCTAGCAGATTTAGATGCAAAGAGCCCGTTTCTGATTCTGATGCCATTTCCGAGTCCTCGTCTTCTTCCTGATAAAGGGGGTGTGTCCTCCATGCTGAGCCATGGTGGCGTTGGGGCTCGCATGCAGTCATCCATGCTTCCCTCAGTGACAGAAGATGGTAGGGTCGTGCTGGTTGAAGAGCTGGTGCTTGGAGAGGGAGTGGCAGCAATATCACTATCTGTGCTACTTCCTGTGCCTTCCTTCAGAAATGTGCCCCTATTTATTTTAGTGGGGGTCCCCCTCCCCTTCCCTCTGGCTGTGCCACCCTCTTCATTTTTTTCGTTACTCAAAGTCAAAAGTATTAGAAATAGATTGTCTGATTCTATTTTATTAATTGAAAAACTATTCTAGTAATCAACTTATACCAAGCTTACTCTCACACACTGTGTTCTTTTGTACAAGCTTAAATGTTGTCCTGCTTGCCCTTGGTAATTTGGTAATGGTATATATAATTTTCTAAATTTAGAATTCAAAACTTGATGGATGCACTGAAATGGAATGTGCCTGGTTCCCTGCCTGTGTGATCAAGTGCACACAACACAACAAACAAACAATGAGCTCCAGTAATGAATAAATAATATTGTAAGACAGTCAGCAGCAGCAGTCGCTGGACAGGTGGCTCCACACGAGTAGTGGCAGTGTACTATGCCTCCCAATAAAGATATTTGGGATGTAATGAAACAAACCCAATATTGTTGTTAAATGCTTACTATTCTTCTAGTAGTTATTCAGGGAATAAAATGAAAATTAATATCAATATCACACTTCTCCTGATCCACTTGAATGGAATGGGCGTGTGTTGTTGAACTCCACAGACAGAACAACAGAACAGTATATGAAAACAAACAAACAATGGAGTAATGAATGATGATGGAATCCAAAATATGGAAATAAGGCTGATAAATCAACAAGCACAGTATAGTTTTCTGTCAGTTTTTCAGGCCAGGGAATGTTATAGTAAACAAAGCAGCAAACAAACAGTGTAGTAATATAAGGATGGAACCCCAAATCTGGAAATCATGGTGCAGTGGGCACTCAGGCAGCCTCCAAACAAGGAGGGACTTATATAGGGCTGAACCCTAATTCAACAAGAAGCACAGCACAGTTGTTTTCTGGTAGTAGTTCAGCCAGGGAATCTACAAATTATAAACAAACAAAGTAAACAGTGTTGGAGTAATATAAGGATGGAACCCCAAATCTGGAAATCAGGGTTCAGTGGGCACTCAGGCAGCCTCCAAACAAGGAGGGACTTACATAGGGCTGTCTTGTAATTCAACAAGAAGCACAGCACAGTAGTTTTCTAGTAGTAGTTCAGCCAGGGAATGTACAAATTATAAACAAACAACGTAAACAGTGTTGGAGTAATATAAGGATGGAACCCCAAATCTGGAAATAAGGCTGGGTTGATATAATCAGTGGGCACTCAGGCAGCCTTCCAACAAGGGAGATATAGGGGGGTGTCTTGTAAATCAACAAGCACAATATAGTTTTCTAGTTGTTCTTGTTCAACTTCAGGGAATGCCAAAAATCCAAAATTATTCTGATCCACTTAAATGGAATGGGCCTGTGTTGTTTAGCTGCACAGGGTACTCACAAACAAGTTTAAAAAACAAACAATGAAGTAATAGGAAACTAATACATAATATTGTAATGTAAAGTAAATGTAAAATAATCTCCACTAGATAGAGGTGCTCTTGGCTTGCACCCCAAATGTGTGTGTGTGCTGTGCTGTGCAAGCAAGCAAATTGAAGTTGGGAAAATAGAAAATAAAAGGTAGAGTATATTGTATATTTTTGAAATAAATCCACACCTCCTCCCACTCCCAGTCGAAACTCCCCCTTTACCAAATAAAAGAAAAAAATCCTCACAAACTGCCAGAGGGGAAAAAAAGAATAAACTGTGCTATTCAGCACAGACAAAGCTGAGTGCAAACTAGAGAATCAAAGGAACTATTTTCAAAATTCAATTCCCTCCCTGCCTGCCTAAGTTAAATCTAAAGCCTCCAGCCTCCCTCCAAATTCGAATAGCCTAGCCAGCACGCAGCAGCCCTCCTCCACCCTCAACCACATCCGAGAACAGAATGTGACTTCTGGAATGTGCCTCGGCTTTTTATGCCCTCTGGCACATCAGAAGTGTCAGTCAAAACCTGGCCATGCCATTGGTGGAATGGGTCAAAAATTTGCATGGTCCCATCCCATGGCCAACCCATCATTGCGCAGTTGTAAAAAAATAAAAATAAAAATAAAATAAAATAAAATCAATGGAGACGTTTTATTGCAAGAAAAACCCACTGCTGCTACTATAAAAAAATCAGGCATTTAAAATACCTAATTTTCACATGTTTCTGTTGTGCTTTGGTGGGTTTTTGGACCACAATTTAAAAATAAATATTGCTGTCGCCATTTTGGATCCCCCCCACCGCATGGCACAGTCAGAGATGACGAGGATGACTGACCCCGACCCCCCAGCCTGGTGCAAGCAGCCCAGGAGAGGAGAGGGGGGAGGCCGGGGACCCCCCCGAAACCACCCCTCTGGTAGGTGTCCTCAGGCAGGCATATTTTCGCCTGCTTTTTTTGGCCAGGAATCGGTTTTTTTTAACTTTTAAAAACTTTTTTCTGTTGGCAATGGCATCGCGCGATTGCCGCGATGCCATTAACGACAACGAAGAACCAGACCCAATTTTTCTTTTTTCGGGTCGGGTTCGAGCTAGAGCGGAGTAATTCTTGTTACCGTTTCCGTTACGTAACGATAACGAGAACCGAAAACGGAAACGAGATTTTCGCCACTCTGTGTCCATGTCTACTTAGGGTTCTGTTCTTCGACCACGAGCTGAAGCAAGAAGCTGAAGAATATGTTTTTGTGCCTTTTTTCTGTCCTTGAATACTTGGAAGCTTTTAGCATCAACAATTGACAGATCATTCTCATTTTGCATGCTGCCTTAAAGTCTTGTAAAAATCCATGCATCTACCTTACCTTGCTTCATGAACATGATAGACCTACCTCTGTATGTGGGCCTGCATTTCCTAAGCAGGGAGCACAAAGGACAGAGAGGTTATGTGTAAGCTATAGTGCTGCCTTAGCTGAGATTAGGAGAAGAGCCATCATAGCATCATATGAAATCCTCCTAGAGTTCTTTTCATGTAAAGCAAATCAACTCATGTTTGCAGTGGATTTTGTTTTCATTACAGGCCAGCTCTGCTATTTAATCAGCTTTCTGATTCTCTGTGTTTGTACAAGATGTAGCTGACCTGGATTAAAGGGGAAGAGACTGCCTAATAAATGTCAGTGGCATATTGCCACTGCAAACATGCTCAGGTTCAGCAGTAGGAGACAGGTTTCTTTGAATTAATCTTAGCAGTGCATGAAACATATAAAGAAACAGTGAAGGGCCATTGGAAGGCTTTTTCCAAGCAGCAAAGAAATCATTTTTCTCTACCACCATTGTTTCAGCATGGAAACACCCAGTGGAGCTTTTCCGAATAGTCAAGTGTAGGGATGGGCAATTCGTTTCAGAATCTACTGGTTCTGAAACAACCCGCATGAGCCCAGGTGGTGTTTGGGAGCCTCCAACACACAAGCAGCCAATCACTTACCTTGTTCTGCACTTGCATGGAGCTGAACTCCAACAAGGAAGCAGGCTCTGATGTTACCTTTGCTTCTCTGTGGTGCTGGCCAACCAGGAGCTGTGCAGGGACAGGCATCATCCCGCCTCCCTGTCTGAAACAAACCTACTGGTTCCAAAACAAATTGCCCATCCCTAGTCAAGAGTGCTACATGCTGACCTACAGGTGGTTAACCCAGATCACTCTGTTGCTTGCTGCGAAGAAGTTGCACAGCAATTTGCAGGCAAAATTGAACAGATCTGGGCTGACTTGGATGCTGCTATTGATCCAGAGCCTGTACATAAAGCTGCCCCCTGCCTGCCTTGTATTAATGGATGAATTTCAGCTCCTACAGCCTGATGATGTGGTCAGCCTTTGGAGAGGTGAGGGCCACAACATATCTGTTGGACCCTTGCCCTTCCTGTCTCATAAAAGCTGCCAGAGAGGATATGGCAGACTGGTTAGGAAGAGTAGTGAATGCCTCCTTTCAACAGGGCAGAATTCCAGCATGCTTAAAGGAGGCAAGAATAAAATCACTGTTTTTAAAAAAACAACCCTCTTTAGATCCAACAATACTGAAATATTACCGACCCCTATCAAATATCCAATTCTTGGGGAAAATCCTAGAGCGGGTTGTGGCCTCACAGCTCCAGAGGTTTCTGGATGAGATAAACTACCTGGATCCAGCTCAATCTGGCTTTAGGACTGGTTGTGGGAATGAGACTGCACTGGTTGCCTTGGTATATGACCTATACAAGGAAATGGATAGGGGATCTGTGTCCCTTTTAGTTTTATTGGACCTTTCAGATGCTTTTGACACTATTGACCACAGCATCCTCCTGTCTCGTCTCTCTGAAATACGAATTGGAGGCACTGTCTCAAAGTGGCTTCAGTCCTTCCTGTAGGAGAGAACACAAAAAGTGGTCTTAGGGGGTACATGTTTGACACCACAGCCACTGACCTGTGGGGTCCCTCAGGGTTCTGTTCTGTCTCCTATGTTATTTACCATTATATGAAACCACTGGGGGAGATTATCAGGAGTTCTGGGGTGAAGTGTCACCAGTATGCTAATGATACCCAACTCTACCACTCGTCACCTCCGGATACAAATCAAATTAAGTTTATTGCGGTCATATGATCCATATATACAAATGTACAGTAAAAGCAAGGAGGAAAAACAAGACTACTAATAAATAGGAGTGTTAGGGGAATGAATGGTCAAAATGTATCCTCCAGATACCAAGGAAGCTATTTCGACTTTGGGGCAAAAATCAAATAAAAAGAAAAACAAAACAAGACAAAAGGCATAATAATAATAATAATTTTAATGTAATAATAACAAAGGACATATAGCAGCAGAATAAGGTTGGTAATATGTGATAGGATATACATTTCATCATTAAAAGAAAGAGTCTTTGAGGCCTTTCTTTTGTTTTGTTTTGTTTTTCTTTTATTTTTGCCATCTAGCCACAGCTTCAAAAACTACTGTTTTGACATCAGTTCTTAGCTTCAGTAAGAACACATGAAAGAGCCTTCTCTGTTGCTTCTCCCAGACTTTGGAACTCCCTCCCACCGGACACCAGGGCTGCTCGATCTCTGCTGTCCTTCCAGAACCAGACAAACGCCTTTAATGTTGCCTTTTAATTGTTGTAAGAGGCCTCTTCTATTTCCCTGTTCTTAAACTTCAATATGTCTTACCCATAAATGTTCTTGGCTGCATATTATTCCTCATAATTGTAAGCCACCTTGGGTTCTTTTCCAAGGAGAAAGGTGGGGGTAAAACATTCATAAGTAAATACATACATACATACATACATACATACATACATACATACATACATACATACATACATACATACATACATACATACATTCTCACACTGTTTGTTGTTAATACTTGGCTCTGTGTTGCTACACAGAATATTTGTAAAAATGTGGTTTGGGGAAAATCTTTTCTTCCACTGGGAGCCACATAGATTAAAGCATGTCATGTTTACTCAGGATCCAGTTTTAACTTAGATTAAGTCTCACCCCCCCCCCAAAGGAACATGAAATGCCTCTCTGCATCAAGAATGCAGAAACACTTGTAAAAATATCCCCATTCAAAGTTTATCGGAGATTTTGTTATTCCAATTTAAGTGAAAGAACATGACAGAATGCTTCTGTTTTTATTTCCAGGCTCCGTTTCAATAAGTGCACATACATTGGAAAAAAAAATCTCATGACACTGACTTTTAATGGAAATCTAACCAATATGTATATATGCATTTCCACATCCATAACATGCTTTTATTTATTTATTTTTTTAAAGGAAACAAAATCTGGCTTTTTAGATATTAACAAATGTGAATGCATGACTTTTGAGCTTTATTTTAGAAGTATTCAGAGTTTCTGAGTTGGAGCAGAAAGGCAGGCGAATGAATGAATTCCCACAAGGGCAACATACTGAAATAGTGGAAATCTGCTTGGCCCTGAGGAAAACTGCAATCTAATTGTGGCCTAAAGCTAAACATGTTTGGCCTGGAATGAAAACATGTGACACAGTTTTTGTTTTGGGAAATTAAAGGCCACAACTTTTATTGATTTCAGCAAGCAGTACTCTGACAGAGCTTTGGGTCGGATCCAGCGCATCATGGAGCCTGCCTGCCCCATAACTTTTTGCATGTCACGAATGCAAATCTCTTTGTTCATTAGCTACAACAGCACCAGATCACTTTATGGAATAAGAAAATAAGAACATAAGAAGGGCCATGCTGGATCAGGCCAAAGGCCCATCGAGTCCAGCTTCCTGTATCTCACAGTGGCCCCGCCAAATGCTTCTGACGGCTCCATTTTTCTTTGTACCCTTGCATACTCAGTCAGCTTCTCAGATGAGATGATATCCCATAGGTTTTCATAAACCAGGGGTGAGCAACTTGGCAGGCTCATGGCCAAATTATTTCCCTAAACCTGGGGATGGCTGTTATGAGAGAGAATGAGAGAGAGATAGAGAGAGATTGAATGGGCACTTTCTGTTTCCATTTTTGTTTTTGGTTTTTCAGGATGGCAGACTCTTGGAGGACCCTCACGGGTCCCTTTGCTGGCCTCTTCAGAAGAAGTAAATATCTTTGTTTGGACAAAAAAATATTTTTCCCACTGGGTTGGTTGGGGTAAAAAAAAAATTCTTTTTCTCCCATCTGTCACCATGCAGGCAGGGACCACCATATCTGTAGTGTCGGGCCGTGGTCGGTACGCTAGGAGCTGGGGGGTTAGTCGGTTAAGAAGAACCCAGGCCAGGCATCTCACGCCTGTCCCCCGTTCTGACCCCTCAGCTCACTGTCACGTGCCTCGGAGCCACTCCGCCAGCGCCTCCGATCTTTCTTGCCTCCTGTTGAATGCCAGGTCAGTCCATAATAAGATACCCATCATTCATGATACCATCTCCGATGGGAAGGCCGACCTGGTGTGCATTACCGAGACCTGGGTGGGTGCAGAGGGGGGGCGTCCCTCGCCCAGCTGTGCCCCCGGGGTTTCTGGTACAGGGGGTGGGAAGATCGGAGGGTCATAAGGGGGGTGGGGTGGCCATTGTGTACAGGGATACTATTCAAATCAGTAGGGCCTCAACGCTGGTGATTCCAGGGTTGGAATGTGTCCATCTGTTGGTAGGGCAGCGGGACAGGTTTGGCATTGTGCTCGGCTACCGTGCTCCCCGCAACCCAGCACAATCCCTACCACAGCTCACCGAGTTCATCGCCACTGCTCTGTTGAGAACCCCCACCTTTTGGTGGTGGGTGATCTCAACGTGCATGCTGGCGGTGACCTGTCTGGTGCTGCTCTGGAATTCATGCAGTCCATGACCTCCATGAACCTGTCCCAGCATGTTTTATGCCCAACCCACAGATCTGGACACACCCTGGATCTGGTATTTTCCTCTGCGTCTGAGGATTCGTGTCTGAGGGTGTGGGACATTGTTCCAACCCCCGTGTCATGGTCAGACCACCACCTGCTGTCTTTCTCTGTATCAATTGCCGCCCCACCCCGCGGGGATCTTCGGCCAACTGTTTGGGCCCGCCCCCGTAGACTCCTTGACCCTGATCGGTTTCGGGAAGTCCTTGGAGGGCCTCCTGGCGGACTGGCTGACGATCTGGTAGACTCCATGGTAGATCAATGGTTTGATGAAACATCCTGGGCTGTCGACCAGATCACCCCTAGGCGCCTCATTCGCTGCAGAGCTCATTCCTCACCGTGGTTCACGGAAGAGCTTCGAGCGATGAAGCAAGAATGAAAGAGGCTGGAACGCAGCTGGAGGAAGAACCGGTCGGCGACTAAGAAGGCTGCAGTCATCGCACAGTCCAGGTGCTATGTTCATGTGATCAGGGTGGCTAGAAGATCTTATAACACCCTGAGAATTAGTGAGGCCTCGAACCGCCAAGCGACCTCACTAATCCTGGGCTGTCTAGGCCTCCTCCTACTGATTTTAGTAGTGAGCATTTTGCAGCCTTTTTTTCCATCAAAAATAGAGGCCATCCGCACCGGTTTTGAACCCTGTTGCCATAGCCCACTCTCGGCATCCCCGGCGGCTGCGCCCCCTTGGTCTCCTTGCATGGTTGAGTTTGGGCCTGTTACCTCACTTGAGGCCTCCAGGGCTATTGCCCATTGCCGGCCTGCGTCCACCCCCTTCGACCCTTGCCCATCATGGCTTATGAAAGCTGTTGGTGGGAACATGTCCGAATGGGCGTCTATCATCACCACAGCCTCCTTCAGGGAAGGGATCTTTCCCTCTTGCCTGAAGGAGACTGTGGTAAAGCCCATTCTGAAGAAACCCAATCTAGCATCGGACGACTTAACCAACTATTGCCCGATTGCTAATGTTCCCTTTAAGGGCAAGGTGATCGAGAGGGTGGCCGTGATCCGTCTTCAGTCTTATCTGGAGGGTGAGTACATCCTGGATCCGTTCCAGTCTGGGTTCAGGCCCGATCGGGGACCGAGACAGTCTTGGTCGCTCTGCAAGATGACCTCCTCTGGGGGGCCGACAGGGGGTGATCCTCCTTGTTGGTCCTCCTGGATTTGTCAGTGGCCTTTGATACCATCGACCACGGTATCCTGCTGGATCGGCTCTCCGGGGTTGGGATCGGAGGCACTGTTCACAGTTGGTTCCGGTCCTTCCTCGGGGACCGTCCCCAGCAGGTTCAGCATGGGGGCGAGTTGTCGGCCACTTGGACACTCCCTTGTGGGGTTCCACAGGGGTCGTCTCTCTCTCCCATGCTGTTCAACATTTACATCAGGCCACTGGCTGAGGTCATTAGGGGACATGGAGTCTGCTGTCATCAGTACGCTGATGACACACAGCTCTATGTCTCCTTTTCTACCGCTGCAGATGAGGCTGTCCGGACCTTCAATCGGTGCCTGGGCGCAGTCATGGAATGGACCAGGGCTAACAGGCTCAAACTCAACCCCGATAAGACCGAGGTTATCTTCTTTGGGGCTTCCCCATCCAGCTACGGTGGCCCATTTCCCACCTTGGAGGGCGTTTCCCTCAGGCCATCGGACTCTGTCCGGAATCTGGGAGTAGTCCTGGACCCGGCGCTCACCATGGAGGCCCAGGTGTCCGCTGTGTCCAGGGCTGCCTTTTTCCACCTTCGTCGAATCGCCCAGATTCGCCCATACCTGGATGGGGACTCCCTCAGAACAGTGGTCCAGGAGCTGGTGATCTCGAGACTGGACTATTGCAACGTGCTCTACATGGGGTTGCCCTTGACTCTCATTCGGCGACTGCAGCAGGTCCAAAATGCGGCGGCCAGACTGGTGGCAGATGTGCGCCAATTTGAGCACATCACCCCAGTTCTGGCCCACCTGCACTGGTTACCCGTTGCAGCCCAAATTAGATCAAGGTCTTGGTTTTGGTTTACAAAACCCTCCATGGTCTAGGACCTGGCTACCTGACAGAGCGGATCGACCAGCGGTCAACTTCGGCCCGTCCGACCAGGTTGTCACGGGCGCACATGCTGCATGTGGCCATGCCCAGGGAGGCTCGGAGAACTTCCACCCGTACCCGAGCCTTCTCTGTGGCTGGCCCGACCTTGTGGAATCATCTCCCAGCAGAAGTGCGCCTAGCAGAGTCCCTGCCTGCCTTCCGGAAGGCATTGAAAACCTTGCTCTTCCGGGAGGCATTTGGGTGACCTGAACAATTTTCCCCCCCGCCATCTGCATCTCTGGTATTACTGTTCTGCTGCTTATTTTATTAGTTTAATTTATTTTGCTGTTATTGTAATTTACTGTCCTGTTAATTTGTTGTAAACCGCCCGGAGTTCCCCTCTAGGAAGACGGGCGGTATATAAGCTCCATAATAAATAAAATAAAATAATAAAATAAATTTTCTGTGGCCCAAAACCAGCTTGTATGTTACCCATACCTCCCATACTCCAAGTGAAGTTTTAAAAATCTCCTTTGTATTTTAGGTGTTAATACTGACAATTAGGAGGGACAACATGTCTTTAGAATAAATTACTGACTAATTTTATAGTCTGGCTTTCTCCATCACGTGGCCTGAGCCATTAGTCACTTTCTAAACTTCCACCTTAGTATTTGTACCTTCCTGGGAAGACCCAACAAGAGCAGTAGTGAGTTTTTAAAAGGTGCAGGGTGGTGGTGTGATTGTGCATTTAAGTAGCGGTTTGCACAGATCAACTCCGTAGCAAAAACCCTCATCTCCAGAACCAAACGCCTCGCTGACAAAGACCACCTAAAAACTGAATTACACACTCTCTCGAATGTTTTAATTGCGCCGGATTCCAAAAAAACACCATCACCAAACTAATCCAAAAGGAAACACCCCCAAGAACCAAGAAACAGAAGAGAACAATTTCCTCCCTTACATCAAAGGCACCACAGACAAAATCAGCAAAATTCTCCACAAACACAATATCAAGACAGCCTTTTGCACACCAAAAAATAGCCAACATTTTAAGAAACCCCAAAGACAAGATTGAGCTAGAAAACCAAGGAGTCTTCAAAGTCTGCCCAGCCACATTCGGACAGACAAACAGGAGAATAAGCACTCACAGAACACAAGAACGCAGTCAAAAAAAGAAGAAAAATCTTCCTCTCTCTTCCAGCATAAAAACAACAGGTCATGAAATTGATTTTGAAAGAACCAAACTCATCTCCAAAACTGAACACTTCAACAGTCGAATAATCATGGAAGCCATTGAAATAGAGAAACACCCAAACAACATGAATAAACGTGATGACACCTCCCGCTTGCCTGACATCTGTGCTCTGGTCAACAGACGTGCCTCTGTCACAAAGACTGACACCAGGTCCAAAAGGACACAAGATGCCACCACCTTCCATCCACACCAAACACAAACCCAGACCCTTCCCACAGATGAAACGAAACCACCATCCAATAACAAAACCACGACTGCACCATCTACTGTGGAGCAGACTTACACACGCCAAAAAAACATTGGGAGACCACAGACACGTGTGACACAGGACCCCACTCCACCAAAGCCCAGGATGCTGCCAGAACGCCCACCACCAAGGTCGTTAAGAAACAAAAGGCTGATAGACACACATCCAGCACCTCACCCACACAGGATGTCTCTAAACAGCCATCTAACCCACCAGCAGTTAATCCCTTAACGATCGCCTCAGCCACACAGCAGATCACAAAAGAACAAAGGAACCTACAATCAGCAACAGAGCAAGCAAACCACACACCCCCAGCAGTATTTATAGAAGGACTTCAACTGAGATCACGCTTTGCTTCAAGAAGAAAGAAGCCAGAACACCAGCCTGAAGATGACAGTGAGACCTCGTCGAAACGTCAAAACAACCAGGTCCCTAACATGCATACCTAATCGGCTATATATATATAGTATATATCTATCTATCTATCTTTCTTCCCGTATTTGTTGTGGATAGCTGTCAAGGCTTCTTGAATGGGCTATCTATCTTGTTTCTTTATAATTTCTATCTATCTGATGGATTCTGCATCTGGATTGACCTGAAGATGACTGAGACCTCTATCTAAACAACCAGATTTCTACACGGGAAGAAACCCGAATCCACCCTAACATGCATACCTATACCCGTGAAAATTGGAAGACCTGGTTTCATGACCTCATGAGCACTATAAGCTAAGGTAAAAGTAAAGGTTCCCCCTGCACATGCATGCTAGTCATGTCCAACTCTACAGGCAGTGCTCATCTCTGCATTCAAGCCGAAGAGCCAGTGTTGTGCAAGTCCATGACCATGTGGCTGGCATTGCTGCAAGGAAACACTGTTTTACCTTCCTGCTTTTTATGGTGGTACCTATTTATCTACTTGCATTTACAGGCTTTCGCAGTGCTTGGTTTGCAGGAACTAGGGTCATCAGCTAGGTATAAGTTGCGGATGGGCCATTCATTTCAGATTGGTTCTGAAATGACCC
The DNA here is from genome assembly GCA_029282475.1 of Phrynocephalus forsythii. NCBI lineage: Eukaryota > Metazoa > Chordata > Lepidosauria > Squamata > Agamidae > Phrynocephalus > Phrynocephalus forsythii. Next base: position 2,209,192 of record JAPFRF010000003.1, on the reverse strand, counting down.
ATGCAAGCTCCGGTGGTGTTCCAAAGCCTCCGACACACATGCAGCCAATGTCTTACATTTCTCTGCACCAGCATGAGCTCCAATGAGGAAGCAGGCTTCAATGTCATATTTGCTCCTCCATGGTGCTGGCCAATTAGACAGGGAGGCGGGATGATGTCTGTCCCTGCACAGCTCCTGATTGGCCAGAACCACAGAGGAGCAAAGACAATGTTGTAGCCTGCTTCCTCAAATTACCCATCCCTACTATAAGTTCATGCAGGTAAAAACCCTTATACTCCTTTTCAGACCGTAGGGTCTGTAACCTGCTACAGAAGCTTCTAAGTCATGATGAACCTGTTGGAGGTAGGTGGGTGCAACTCAGGGCCTTTTCACACGACCCCTAAGATCTGCTGGCCACTTAAATTCGGACCAGAGATCTTAGGGGTTTGTCGCTGTTCCTGCATTCCCACCCCCTCCTCACTCCTGGCTGCTGGCTGCGTGAGGGGAGGGAGAAAAAAAGGAAGAAAGGAATGCCACTCACCTCCGTTCTGCTGTCCCTGCACTGCATTCAGATCTCTTAAAGGGACGGGGGCAAAAAAAGAACAAACAGAAGCAAGGAGAGCTGGGCAGTCACTACATTATAGCCGCATCAGGAATTTTCACCTTCCAGAGAGCAGGTACAAGAAAAGTGCGCTGGGACGCGCTTAGGTGGGCATGGTCGCACTTAATTATCTGTAAACTCCGGAGCTGGTGGGGAAACAATTTTACGCTCCGGAGCTGGGAGCCATTTGCGGTGGAGTTTAGGAGTTGTGTGAAAAGGCCCTCAGTTTACACTCAAGAAGTTGCATGTATTTGCATGGGGAAGGGAAGAGGAAGACTATCTCTTCATGTTCCCAAGTCTGTCCCTTACCAGATATCATCAATGCTGACCTTTTTCTCAGGTTTGATAGATGTTTTTTAGGGTTCCTGGTGCCATCTTGTTCCATCTTGCAGCTCCCTAATTGACCCTCCAAGGACATGGCTTCCCTTTCATCTCTGCACATCAAGGGCAAGATGTATCCTCCTTAAAGGAATAAGAGAGAGTTGTGCAAGGGAAGAAAGATAGGAGTCTTAGGTTGAAAGGTCAGCATAGGTTCAAGCAAGTGAAAGTGTTCAAGGAAACTGGAGGTCTTCTTAATCTTCTCTTCTCTGTGCAGAGTCATGCATCTTCTGGAATATAAAGCAAAATTGCACCCGCTTGCTTCCAACAGGCTTGTTGTAACTTGGACGCTGCTCATGGTTTTAGAAGTACAGTGGTACCCAGCTTAACATATGCCTTGGGTGATGAAAAGAATCACATGACGGAAAGAAATTATTTGAAATGGAGATGTCCTGCTTTAAGAAAATTTTCAATGGACTGCCCCACTTTACTTTTTTTTTTTTTTTTTTTTGGTAAGGCATTGCAAAAAAAGTCATCTTGTTCCCTCTTGCAGCTCCCAGAATGCATTGCACCCCCATCGTTTGTGGAGGTGTGGAAGGTATGGGAGTGGCTTTTTCACTGAGTTTTGGAACCATTCTGGACATTTTTGCAGTGGTTTTGGACTTTTCTAACTGTTTTGTTGCATTTCTCAAGTGGTGGAAAGGTAGGGAGCTGTGCTTCATATCTGCATGCTTTTTAATGTGCATTCTGCATTGCATTGCATTGCATTGCAGCTTTGCATGGAGTGAGCTGAGCTTTGTCATTTCCATGCCTGTTAGAGTGTGTTCTGCATTATGCGTACGAGTATGTGTGTGTGGGGGGTTTCTGCTGTGCAAGGCTTTTTTGCCTTTTTTCTGACCTCTGGAATGGATTAATTGGTTTTGATTGCATAATACAAAGTGTCCTGTAGAATGGATTAATTTTGTTAAGCAAGGTACCACTTGCTTAACAAAGCTCATCTCACTCCACCATATACAGTGAGATGGGCACGAAATTACCAATTTGTCGTTACCGTTATCCGTTACCATTACCGTTATGTAACGGTACGAATAATGACCATTTGGACGGGCCAGGCTCGAACCGAACAAAACCAAGAAAATTTTCATGGTTCTGTTTGTTTCCATTACTGGCCTGGCCGCCCGATAAGTCCTCTGCTCCTACCTGCTGCCGATGCTGCTGCTGGCCTTCCTGGTCCAGGCTTCCGGCTTCCGGCTTCAGGGGCGGAGTCAAGAAGGGGCTGCCATCCGGTCTCTGCATGCGGAGGCCGGATGGGAGCACCCCTCGCTGCCCTCCTGCACCACAGAGGCTGACAGCCTGATGGGCTGTCAGCCTCCATGGTGGAGGAGGAAAGGAAGGGCGCTCCGATCCGGTCTCCCCGTGCAGAGGCCAGATCAGAGCCACCTCCCCCTCCCCCCTCGCCGCCCTCCTGCACCACGGAGGCTGGCAGACCGGTGGGCTGCCAGCCTCCGTGGTGGAGGAGGGAAGGAAGGGCGCTTCAATCTGGTCTCTGCATGCGGAGGCTGGATCGGAGCCCCCTCCCCCCTCCCCCTCCCCACCCTCCTCCACCACAGAGGCTGACAGCCCAGTGGGCTGTCAGCCTCTGTGGTGGAGGAGTGAAAGGAAGGGTGCTTTGATCCAGTCTCCACGTGCGGAGGCCGGATTGGAGCCCTCACCACCCCTCCACCCCTCACCACCCTCCTCCACCATGGAGGCTGACAGCCCGGTGGGCTGCCAGCCTCCGTGGTGGAGGAGGGAAGGAAGGGCGCTTCAATCCGGTATCCGCACATTCTCGGGGTGGTGGGCAGCAGGAGGGGCCTGCAATAATAATAATAATAATAATAATAATAATAATAATAATAATAATAATAATAATAATAATAATAATAATAATAATAATATAATTTTTTAATAATTTAATAATAATTTAATAATAATAATAATTTATTGTCATTGTGTGTATATACACAGTATACACATACAACACAGACACCCAGAGACCAGATTCAACACACACACACACACACACACACACACACACACACACACACACACACAAATCTCCAAACACTCTCACACACATTAAAAAAAAACCTTCAACACACACACATAAAAAAATCCCTGAACACTCCCCCCCCACTCCCCTCTAAAAACACAAGCATCTACACAACAGGCTAGGTAATCCTGTCCAAGTGCTCACTGCTGGTGGTTCTTGAGTTCATTATTAAGTGCAATTATAGCTCTGGGATAAAAACTGTTCAGAAGACGTGTGGTCCGAGTTTTAATTGTTCTGTATCTTCTGCCAGAAGGCAACAGTTCAAAGAAATTGTGAGCAGGATAAGTAGAGTCCCTCAGAATGTTGTGTGACTTCCCCAAACAGCGAGATGTGAAGATGTCATCCAGGGTTGGTAGCTGGATGGGGGTGTCCAGCTCTCCGCCCCAGAAATGACAGCCCGCCGGGCTGCCATGCATTGAGGTGGAGGACGGAGAGAGGGATCTTTCCCATGCTGGATGACAGGGCAGCGGCGCTGTCATCTGGCGCGGCGAAGTAAGACCCCCGTTTCTGAAAAAAGAAAAAGGGAAACGATTTTTTTAAAAAATAGTAGGAAACGGAAACGGAAACGGAGGGAGATGGGCCACGAACAGAACGGAAACGGAACACAATTTTTCCGTTTCGTGCCCATCTCTAATATACAGTAAAAAGCATGCTCTTGGTATCTTTTAAAAGCATCCTTTGTTTCTTTGTTTCTCCACGATATTAATACAAATTATTTCATTCTTTGTTACTATGAAATTTACTGCGGAGCAAGAAAGAACATTTGGTCCCTCAGACATCTTGTCTAGTACTCCTATTATCTCTTAATGATACCCCTGCTGACTAGGGTTTCTGCAATTGAAAAATAGCAATGTGTGAAGGGGCAACACCAACCAAGACATAGCACTATTTTCCAAAAGCCTCCTTTTCTAGTGTCAATATTCTTCTTAAACTATATATGCCGAAGCTATAGAAGTTTCTAAATGAGTGGAACTGCATCATGATCTCAGAGTATGAACTACTCTTATTCTATGAGCCCATTGATACCATGGCTCAGTACATGCTTTGAATGCAAAAGATTCCAAATTCAATACCTTACACCCTGAGTTAGAACAGGGAAAACCTCTCTCTCTCTCTCTCTCTCTCTGAACTGATATGTCTAAATGTTGATGCTGCTCAAATAGATGATGGAATTTTAAGTCAGTATGTGCAGTCTCTGATGCGCTCCTTGTCTTCTTTTATTTTCTGCAGAACTTTTCACCCATCACTTCAATTTGGAAGGACCAGTGAATTCCATTGAGCCAAGGGGTGGAGCCAACAAAGCCGGTGGTGGTTCTCCTTACTTCAGACATGGCAGTGAAGATGGAAGAATTCAAATCATGGATTCATCACACAATACAGCTCCAGATACTAGGGAACATCTGTAGAACTAAGGGCCTTTTTACACGACCCCTAAGATCCGCTGGCCACTTAAATTCGGAGCAGAGATCTTAGGGGTTCATCGCTCTTCCTCTGTCCCCACCCTCCTCCGCACTTCCTGGTTGCTGGCTGCGTGAGGGAGGGAGAAAAAGAGAAAGAAAAGCATGCTGCTCACCTCGTTCTGCCTCTCGTCTCTGTAAAAGTAGCTCTTAAAGGGGCGGGAGCCAAAAAGCAGCAAACAGAAGCAAGGAGAGCCCCGCAATCACTATCGTTGCACCGCATCAAAGATTTTTCACCTCCAAAGAGAAGGTACAAGAAAAGTGTGCTGGGTCGCGCTAAAGGGGGCTGGGTCGCACTTAATTGTCTGCAAACTCCGGAGCTGGTGGGTAAACATCTTTAAGCTCCGGAGCTTGCAGCCATTTGCAGCGGAGCTTAGGGGTTGTGTATAAACGCCCTAAGAATCAGGAAGGAGATCCAGTGGAAAGACTGAAATACCTTCTTTTGGGAAAGCTAAATTATTATATGCATGTAACTTATTTGGGAGCCCTCTGCTTGTGTTGCTCTTTTTCTTTCCTGTTCTGCTGTTGATGGTACTGAGGATAAGTGTTTTGTCTGTTGCCATGTAGAGGAAACCAGGTGTTTATGGGATTCATCAGCTACTCCCTCTCTGTAAGAGCTGCTTGTATTGCAGGACTGCTGATGAGAAACCAGGGGAGAAGATGAAGAGTGAATAAAAGAATTAAATATAAAAAGGGAGGAATACTGTAAGCAAGTAAATTAAGTTTATCTTTAATTGTTTTATTCTGCTTGATTTCTGCCTTTAAAATAGTCTTTGTAGTTAAAACTCTGCACTGTATCCTAAAATCATCTTCTCTGTAAAGCACCCCTCCCTTTTGACCTTTGAATCAGCTTCCATGTGGAAAGCCCCTGAATGACAGGACGCGCTCACCACAAAACCACATGCCTGGCACCTCACTACATCTCTCTGTAGAAATAGACTTTATGTGCTTTTCAGCTATTGGGATGTGCTATCAAGGTAGACAGAATAACAGGAAATTAAGAAATTAATGACCTTTAATTTTGCTAATGCAGATGGGAAAGTATCGCTGCACTTTAAGTATGGTTGCATTAGGGAAAATGAACATATATGTAATGAAGTCACATGGTTTCCACTGCGCAAAATTGTAACCAGTCCTGAGTTTGTTCTTTGTGTGTTTCTGTATGTGGAAGAGTATTTAAGACTGGACTTTCCATACAGGAAGTTGTCCCTGTGTCCAGGCACCCTTTGTGCACAAGGTATTCTGAAAGGATCCTCCGAAAATAAATCTACATTCCCAGGAGTCCGGTTTGTCTGTCGTCCATTTTATAGTGATTCTCATTGATAAGCCACATTCAAATATGTGGTAAAAGAACCCCTAGGGAGTTACTGCCAGTAAATCCAGGCAGTGCAGTCCAGTAGCCTGACTTGATATAGACCAGCTTCACACTCTCACTATCTGGCATTAGGCTAGATCAGTGATGGCAAACCTATGGCACGGGTGCCAAAGGTGGCACTCAGAGCCCTTTCTGTGGGCACCCGACATCACCCCTTCATAGCCACCTGTATACAGGTTAAATTATTGTCTTGGCACTTTGCAAAAAATTAGTGGGTTTTTATTAGCATTTTGGGCTATTCGGTCTATAAAAGGTTCGCCACCACTGGGCTAGATGTTTTGGAAATTGTAATCAAAACCTAGCAAATATAAGGAGGAGGGGTGGATTGTTGAATCAACTCACCCAAAGCAAATGCAGCACTCATTCCATGATGTACTACCACATTAATTTTTGGTACTCAAGAGATAACAGGAAGAAAAGAAAGAACCAAGCCTGACATAACCTAATAATTTTAAATGCCCCCTTAAGATGGTGGTAACAGGAATAGCACTGCGCTGCATGGTAATATTCTAACTAATCCTCTGCTAATTTATTTTATCAAATTAAAAACTGCACCATTCTTTGAACACCAGGGATACTTCATTCCTGAGGTCCCAATAGGAAACTGCATGATCCTTTTGTAAAGAAGTCTTTTCTGCCAAGCACAGAAAATTAATAAAGTAGGATTAAGGGAAGATAGGGTATTAACTGATTCCTTATTCCCAGCAAATAATTAATGATAGCAATTCATGATGTGGTAGTGAATTCATTCTACATTTGAATAATAAATAACATCACAAAATGAAGCTCCAGTGAAGGCCAAGTTTAGATATCCAGTAACTGAGCTTTCTCCTTCATTGTCTGTTTGCTTGTGGGATGGAAGGCAGAAACGCTGCCGTATACAAAGAAACCAGGAAGCAAATACCACGAGCATTCTGACCCAAATACATTTAATAAGGATGACAGTTTTTCAAAACAAGGGCCTTATTACGCAGACCATTTAAATCATTTCCTTTTCCTCCTCTCGTATGCATTTATATGAGACGGCAAGTGTAGCCCTGGGCTACACTTGCTGTCTCATATAAATGCATTCATTTGCCATATTGCTACCAGATCCCTGCTGCCATTTTTAAAAAACTATTTTCTCCAACTGTTAGATGATGTACTACCTGGAAGATACTCCCTCCCTCCCTCCCTCCCTCCCTTCTAAAAATGTTCACTTCCCAATTCCTTTCTTCACTTTCACTTGCTTCCCTCCATTTCTCCTGTTCTCCTCCAGAAGCATATGGACATTGCATCATCCCCATGCAACAGTGGCCATAGTGATGGGAGTCAAACAATAAAGCACTGAAATTTTTGAATCAGGGGGAAAGGAGGCTATATATTCCCATGAGACTGCAGAAGCCAGGTAATTCCCTGCGTAGAGAATCCAACAGCCTGCCCCTTCTTCAAACACCTAAGGCCTATGAATGCTATATGTGGCCTTCTTACTAGTGTTTTACAAAGTGACATATACTTTAGAGTCAGGTAGGATAAGTGTCAGGAATGAGTTCAGAGAAAATTTTCCTTTTTGTTTCAACCTGAATTCTGTTAAAGGTGTATATTTTTTAATTTGGGGGGGCTCACAAGGACTTGGAATCACGTGTTTGGTCACAGCATGAAGAACATCAGAAGGGTTTTAAATTGAATTGGAGAGAGATGGAGATGGTGATATAAGGTGAGAGGTAAGAGAATATACAGTGTCACAAATCATGACGTCTCTGAAGTCTATATATCGCACATAAGAACATAAGAACATAAGAAGAGCCATGCTGGATCAGGCCAAAGGCCCATCTAGTCCAGCTTCCTGTATCTCACAGCGGCCCCACCAGATGCGTTTGGGAGCGCATGAGACTAGATATCTGTCTCCTGATACCACTCCCCTGCATCTGGCCCTTGAAGTACCCTGGTTTCTCCATCATGGTTTGTAACCTGTGATTGACTTTTCCTCCAGGAATCTGTCCAATCCCCTTTTGAAGGCATCCAGGCCAGATGCCATCACCACATCCTGTGGCAGGGAGTTCCATAGACTTACAACGCGCTGGGTGAAAAAATATTTTCTTTTGTCAGTTCTTACTCTCCCAGCCCTCAATTTGAGTGTATGTCCCCTAGTTCTGGCATTTTGGGAGAGAGAGAAGAGCTTCCCTCTATCCACTTTACTCATACCCTGCATTATTTTGTATGTCTCAATCATATCCCCCCTTAAGCGCCTTTTTTCCAGACTAAAGAGGCCCAAATGTTTTAGCCTTTCCTCATAAGGCAGGTGCCCCAGCCCAGTAATCATTTTAGTCGCTCTCTTCTGCACCTTTTCCAGTTCCACTATGTCTTTCTTGAGATGTGGTGACCAGAATTGTACACAATACTCCAGGTGGGGCCTTACTATTGTTTTGTATAATGGTATTATAATGTTGGCTGTTTTATTTTCAATCCCCTTTTTGATAATCCATAGCATGGAATTGGCCTTCTTCACTGCTGCCACACATTGGGGAGACACCTTCATGGAGCTGTCCACCAACACACCAAGATCTCTTTCCTGATCCGTCACGGATAACTCAGAGCCCATGAGTTGATAGATGAAGTTTGGATTTTTTGCCCCAATATGCATTACTTTACATTTGGTTACATTAAAACGCATTTGCCATTTCTCAGCCCATTCCCCCAGTTTGGAGAGATCCTTCTGGAGCTCTTCACCATCTTCTCTGGTTTTTACCACACGGAAAAGTTTTGTGTCATCTGCAAACTTGGCCACCTCACTGTTTATCCCTGTCTTCAGGTCATTTATGAACAGATTGAAAAGCACCGGTCCCAGGACAGAGCCCTGGGGCACACCACTTTTCACTTCTCTCCATTGTGAAAATTTCCCATTGACACCTACTCTTTGTTTCCGGGATCTCAACCAGTTCTCAATCCATAAGAGGACCTGTCCTCTTATCCCCTGACTGTGCAATTTTCTCAGCAGCCTATGGTGAGGGACTGTGTCAAAAGCCTTTTGAAAATCCAGATAGACTATATCCACCGGTTCACCCAAATCCACGTGCCTGTTGACCTTTTCAAAAGATTCTAAAAGGTTTGTCAGACAAGATTTACCCTTACAGAAGCCATGCTGATTTTCTCTCAGCAAGGTTTCTTCTTTTATGTGTTTTAAGATTTTCTTTTGGATGAGGCTTTCCACCATCTTCCCTGGGACAGATGTAAGGCTAACTGGCCTGTAGTTTCCTGGGTCCCCCCTCCTTCCTTTTTTAAAAATTGGTGTGACATCCGCCATCCTCCAGTCCTCCAGCACTGTGGCTGTTTTAAGAGACAAGTTGCATATAACCGTTAAGAGATCTGCAATTTCATTTCTCAGTTCCCTAATAACCCTTGGGTGGATGCCATCTGGGCCCGGTGACTTGTTAATCCTCAATTTATCGATTAGTCCTAAAACCTCCTATCTTTTAACCTGTATTTGATTTAATTCTTTAGTCAAGAGGGGCGGCTCAGGCAGCGGAATCCGCTCAAGGTCCTCTGTCGTGAAGACAGACGCAAAGAAGTCATTCAATTTCTCTGCAATGTCCAAGTCCTCCTTAACCTCCCCTTTTCCTCCCTCACCATCCAGAGGGCCAACTGGTTCTCTGGCAGGTTTTCTACTTCTAACATATTTAAATAAGCTTTTATTATTACCCTTTATATTGCTAGCCATGCGTTCCTCAAAATCTTTCTTTGCCTCCCTTATCATCTTCTTACATTTCTTTTGCCAGAGTTTGTGTTCCTTTTTATTTTCCTCATTTGGGGAGGATTTCCATTTACAGAAAGACCTCTCCTTGCGTTTTAGAGCCTCTTTAACTCCACCCGTTAACCATGCCGGTGTCCTCTTGGACTTAAATGAGCTCTTCTTTCTTTGTGGTATGCACTTGTGCTGGGCCTCTATTATTGTTGTTTTAAACAGGCTCCATGCACTCTGAAGAGATTGGATTCTTCTAACATTCCCCTTCAATTTCTCTCTAACTAGTTTCCTCATCTGAGGGAAGTTTGCCCTTCGAAAATCAAGGGTTTTTATGTCTGATTTGGTTGACACTCTTCCTCCGGCATGCATGGCAAAGGAGATTGCAGCATCGTCACTGTTCCCCAGAGGCTCAGTGACATTCACATCCCTGACCCGGTCCAGAGTATCACACAGTATTAGATCCAGAGTTGCCTGTTCTCGGGTGGGCTCCATGACAAGTTGCTCTAAGGCACATTCAGCAAGTCGAGAAACTCAGTTTCTCTTTCTTGCCCGGAGCTCGCATTGGCCCAGTCAATGTGGGGATAATTGAAGTCCCCCATGATTACTATCCTATCCCTCTTAGCCACCTCCATGATTTCTCTCCTCATTTCAAGGTCCCCCTCAAGTTTTTGATCTGGTGGACGATAGAATACTCCAACTATCACATCACTCCTGGGAGCTGGTAGTTTAACCCACAGTGATTCCATGGTGGAGTCAGACCCTCCGTCCATCTCCATTCTGCTGGATGTTACCCCTTCTTTGATATAGATGGCCACTCCTCCTCCAACCCGCCCCTCTCTATCCCTTCTATAGAGTTTATAGCCTGGGATTGCTGTATCCCACTGGTTCTCCACATTCCACCAGGTTTCTGTTATGGCTATTATATCTATGTTATCCCTAGCTGCCAAATGTTCAAGTTCTCCCATCTTTGCTCGGAGGCTTCGAGCATTGGCGTAGAAGCACCTGTACAGTGAGTCCCGCAACAACAGCTGCTGCCTTGTTCTTTTCCCCTCACAGCTTTTATTTTCAGTAGACAAACTGTCACAGTCCATTATTCTCCCAGTGCTAATACCTGCTATGTCATCTCTATGTGATTCTCTACTCTCTCCAACCTCGTTCCCTGAGGATGAGGTGTTCCGAACCGGATGCCACTCAGCTCCTGTTGGCTTTCCCCCAGTTATCAGTTTAAAAGCTGCTCTGCTGCCTTTTTGAGGTTGAGTGCCAGCAATCTGGTCCCATCATGATTCAAGTGCAACCCATCCCTCCTGAACAGGTTTGGCTTGTCCCAAAATGTTCTCCAGTTCCTGACAAATCTGAAGCCCTCCTCTCGACACCATCGCCTCATCCACGAATTGAGGCTTCTGAGTTCTGCCTGCCTGGCGGGTCCTGCACGAGGAACAGGTAGCACTTCTGAAAATGCTACCTTGGAAGCCCGGGACTTCAATCTTCTACCTAACAACCTGAATTTGGCTTCCAAGACTGACCGCTTGGCCTTTCCGACATCATTGGTACCAACATGTACCATGACCACTGGCTCCTTCCCAGTTCTCTCTAACAAGCTATCTAGATTTCTGGTGATGTCTGCAACCTTTGCACCTGGCAGGCAAGTGACCATACGGTTATCATGCTCCTCACAAATCCATCCCTCTGTGTTTCTAATTATAGAATCCCCTAGTACAAGGAGCTTCTCTCCTGCAGCCTGCTCATCTACATGTACCTGATCTTGTATTTCATCAATAGTGATGAGGGAGAGATCCTCAGGTGGAACCAATTCTTCCTCGGTGTGTGCCTCAAGAGGTGTGCTGAGGGAAAGAGCCTCAAATTGATTGTGCAATATGAGACTCTCTGAGCGATCCCTTGGCCTTCTACTCCTTTGAGTCACATTCCTCCACCCATCTACCTCTTGGTTTGGGGAATTGATTACATCCTCAGAAGTGTGCCCTGTCTCTTCTTGGACCTGGATAGTCCATTCCGCTCTGTCCAAGAACCGCTCAAGCTCCTTAATATGTTGCTGGTCTGATATGCGAGCCTCTAGCTGCTGGACCTTCTCTTCCAATAGCGCAACCAACTTGCACTTGCAGCAAATGTAGTTCTGCACACGCTCTGTCAAGATGACAAACATGGCACAAGTACTGCAGGTAACTACAGTTGCTCCCTCCAACTCCATTTTAGGGAGTGCAATAAAATGTATTCAAGGTCTCAAAAATGTAAACTTAAACTAATTTTTTTTATCTAGTAAGACTATTTACTTCTTTTGTTGTTTATTCAAGATCTAACAGTGTAGGGGCCGCTAAAGCACTTGTTAATGTGCGTAGGATCTCCTGAGGAGTAGATTGCCTTGGGAACTCAAATATACCCAGAAGAATTTTTTTTTTTTTTAGTTTGCACGCGCCGTCAGGCACGTGCTGCTGGGAGCAGCTATTTAAAGATAAAACTCCGCCCCTTACCTCCTGCAAGGACAGGAAGTAAGCTCTATCTCCTCTGGCCGTGTGCTTCCTCTCACAGCCGTGTGCTTCCTCTCACAGCCTGCTTCCTCTCTGCTTTCTCTGCAAGAAAAAGCACCTCAACACCCTCTCCCTATACACAGATTCCCACAATAAATGGGGGAGTACTGTAGTCAGATTTGTCATTTGTCTTCATGGCATTAAACCCCTTTGATATTTTTAAATACAGTATAATTAGCAATAAAGTTATTCACTCTTTCAGCTAATATTTCTGTAAATATCTAAGCACCTTGATAAGATTCATGGTCAGTTGGGTGTATATTCATATTTAGAATTAATATAATTAAGTTCATTTTTGCCAATCTTGTCTTGTGGGCAATGTCTGCTGTTAAAATAAGGTTAAGTTCATGTCTACATTTGGATAAGTCTTTCAGTATTTGTTTATTTTTTGGTTCTGAGATTCTTTTCCAGCCTGTTCATTTTAGTAAGGATTTTTGCTGTCTTTTCATGTCTCTCCCTATTCCGCTTTTCCATGTATTGAATCACAAAGCCCCTAAAATAGGGTTTTGAGGCATCCCAAACAGTTTTAATAGGCACATCCTCTGTTGAATTCAGTTTGAAGTAAAAGTTTAAATCATCATTGGCTTCCTTTAGGAAGGTTTTGTCCAACCAAAGAGTGGAATTGGTTTTCCAATGTCGGGGTTTGTTAGATCCTTTCAATGTCCATACAATGGCACCGAGGTCAGATATTGTCCTGGGTAGGATCTTTATGTCTGAGGTGTAAATCAGCAAATCCGTAGAGGCCCAATACATATCGACACGTGAAAATGAGGCATGGGGGTTTGAAAAGAAGGTAAACCCACTCTGAAGGGGATTTTTCCTTCTCCAGATGTCTTGCAGTTCCAAGATATCTACTGCTTCCAGAAAAGATCTTGGTAGTGTATTGACTGCAGATTTAGGCTTTGCCCCTTTGGCAATTTTCTTGTCGAGTTCTGGAACGTGAACTGCATTGAAGTCACCCAGCACCATCACTTGTTGGTTATCAAACTGCAAAAGTTTTTGTGCTAGATCGTTAAAAAAATTAGTTCTTTCAAGTTTGTCATTTGGAGCATATATATCAACGATGACAGTGGGTTTACCTCGAATTTTGGCCTGCACAAAGATCATTCTATCGAGTCTTTTTCGGGGAGAGTTGGTTCCAACTCAGGTTTAATATAAAGGGCCACTCCATTTCGTTTCTTGTCTTTATGGGAAGCAGAGAATAATATTCCTAATTTTCCTCTTTGTAAATGTTTCAGATGTTTCTGAAGAATATGTGTTTCCTGAATACAAGTGACGGGGTCTCTCCTTTTGGAGAAGTGTAAACTAAAGACCTTCTTTCATTTGGTGGGTGAGTTTAATCCTCTCACATTCCATGTAATAATTTTTTGCTCCATCCTTATTACTTATAGTAAGTTTTACCGTTTTTTTCTCCCTCAACGGTCTCTTTGGTTTAGCCCCTCCGAGATCTTCATTGTCCTTCTTCTGAGGAGCAGTCGTCTCTCCTGAGACTGGTTGGGTCTCTGGGTTGGCCTGCGCACTTGTCACATCCTCATCAAAGGAAGTGCCTGGGGTGGAGGAGGGAGCATATCCCAATTTATCAGCATTTTCTTCAGCAAAAGTTCTTGCTTTTTTAGGAGAATACAGCCTTAGGGTTTTTTTCTCCCATTGTAACATCAAGCCCTCTGGTTAAATCCATTTATATCTTATGTTCTGTTGAAGCAGAAGTTTTGTCAAAAAGCTATACTCCTTCCTTTTTTGATGAACTTTCCAGGGGACATCTTTCAGAATATTGACCTTGGATTCTTTAATTTTTATTTCCTGGCCTTGAGAAAATTCAGAATTGTATCTCGAATATGATGTCGTGAGAATTTCATTACCACTTCAGGGGCCTTTTTGCTTTTTGTGAAGGCTGTGGATCAGCGGTAAATGACATCGACCTCTCTAAGGAAGTCATCCAGGGGGGCCTTCAACAAGTCCGCCAGAGCTCCTCCAACCAATCTATATAGGTCTTCGCTCTCTTCTTGAGGCAAGTTTTGAATTTGAATAATTTTGGATGAGGCCTCTATTTCTAGTTTCAGAACATCCTGATTAAGGAAATTAAGTCTGATTTAAACATCTGGTCAAAACTGCAGCTCTCCCTAATGGGTAGGTTCGCGACTATCAAAATGACTGCTTTGCCAAAATTGCTTTTTCTCTTTCAATGTATACCGGTATTACTTAATCTTAAAATATTGTCTGACCTGGAAAAGCATATAAGAGTGTTCATGTGGCAAAAGAAGAAAGCAAGGATAAAAAATGCATATTTACAAGACAGAGTCACAGCGGGTGGGTTCGCTCTGCCAAATCTTGGTTTGTATTATAAAGCGGCTGCCATGGCCTGGATTAAAGACTGGGTTGCAATGTCCAATCACAGAATTTATGCCTGGAAGGACATGATTTAGATAAAGGATGGCACCACTATCTTTGGAATAAGAATAATCCACTGACACTTTTTAAAAAACACTGGATAAGAAATGCCTTGATTAAGGTCTGGTTACCCGTAAAGACCTTAATGTATAACAAAGCTCCATGCCGGATATCCCCTAGTGAAGCTATATCTGGCCCCATGTCAGATATGACAATTAAATCTTTAACTTACAAACAATTATTAAACAAAGATCAAACTCTGAAGTCCCTAAGTCAACTGAAATTAGAGGGCTATAAAATAAACTGGTGGACTTATCAACAGATATACTCTCATTATAAAAATATAATGAAAGAAACTGGTTTTATGGTAAATGAGATAGCCCTTGACAAGATATTCCTCTCTGATGGGAAGAAAGCTCTTAGTAAATTTTATAATTCTCTGTTAGATTCGAAAACTAATGAAACAGTGGTTAAAGATTGTATGAGTAGATGGGCAGAAAACTTTGGCTATCCAATACATCTGGATAAATGGGGCTCTCTACGGAAAACAGTTAAACAATTTAAAGCTGTATCCTATAAAGAAAACTGTTATAAGATGTTTTACAGATGGCATCTCTCTCCGCATTGTCTGTCTAAAATGTACAACTGTGATTCAAGGTGCTGGAAGTGCAAAAAGAATCCAGGAATGTTTTATCATATGTGGTGGACATGCAATGAAGCAATTATGTACTGGTCTATGGTAAAGAACTTTATAGAGAGAGTTCTCAGAACTAACCTAGATTTTAAACCAGAGCTCTTTTTACTTAATATAGCAGACAGGAGCATCTCACAGGATCAAAATTATGTAATACAACACATAATTGTAACTGCTAGGATTCTGTATGCACAGTTTTGGAAACAAGCTGAAACTCCAGCTGAGGAAGAGCTGTACTGTAAGATAAGAAACTATATGGAAATTGATAAGCTTGCTGGCAATTTGAAAGGAGACTGCAAAGAACTTTTCACAAGAAGATGACAGCGTGTCGCAGCTGAGCTTGATAAATATTAAGCTAGTATACACCCAACGATATCTAGCACTAGCTTTCTACTCAATAATGCCTTTGCTTGTCAAACTGTTTCCAATGTATCTACTGCCCCTTATCTTTCCCTTTTTCTTCTTCCCTCCCCTCCCTTCTTTTTTTGTTTTTTTATTTCCCTCCTTCTTTCCCTTTCCCCCTTACCCCATATTTCAAGTAACCAATAAAACCTTTAAAAAAATTAATATAATTAAGAAATGATTCCAAGATTTGATGGAATGTTTTCATCCTTCATTATTTCATCTAAAAGGGACTTTATTTTTGGTACCAACATTTCTTCTATGACATTCATGATACTCTGTTCTCAACTCATCCATTGTTGGTGTCTTCCCTACTTTTACTTTATTAATTAGTTCCTTTATTTCTTCTTTTCTTACTGGTTGTTCCATTAAATCTTTATACATTTCTTGGAGTGTATTCCCCACATTATTTCCTTTATATGCTACTTAATTCTTCCCAGAAAAAGTTTCCTCCTAGAATATAATTTTTGATTTTAAAAAGACCTCCAATTTATCTTTCATCAAATATACATTTTGCCCCTATCATTTTAACTGCTTCAATAAGGCTTTTTAGCTTTCTTAAACTTGCATTGCCGTGGCCAACTGTAACGTAATTTAGAACTAAGGAAGCCTTTCTCCAAATGTAAACAAAGCCAATATTAATGTGTTATGCCTAGCCTGCTGTAGATTTTCAATCTGAAATGAATGTAAACAAAGCCCGAAGACAGACTTCCGGTACGCCGCGGTCGGCAGTTGCCTCAGAGGAGCAGCTCCTCCTGGGCTGGGGTGACATTTCGACAGTTGTGGGGTTCCTCCGGGGTTTCTCCGGTTTGGTGCTGGAGGTGCACCCCGCGAGAGGAATTGGCGTTTCAACGGCATCCCGAGGCCAAGGACCCTGAAGACGCTTGGTATTCCCTCTTCGACCCACGCTATCGCAACGGGGTGTTCCCTGTGTTAAGCCGTCGGCTATAGGCCTCCAGCTGGTTTAAGCTTGAAGCCGCAGGACAGGCGAAGGTGGAAACAAGAAGATTGAAAGTTTGGTGATACAACAGGACTCCTACAAAGCTTTAAAACTATAAAACATTTTGACGCCACAACAGGCGCAATTCCCCTCAGGTGAAGCAAAGTGGCCGGTGAGTATAGAGGGGAAGACTGAAGGTGGTGAATCTGCCGACAAATTTAAGGTGGCGACAAATTTAAAGTGGCGAAGCTGCTGACAAGTTTAAGATGGCAAGCTGCTGATAATTCCCAAACGTTTGTTTGCTAGGAGAGCTTGTCTACTGACCGGCTCATGTGCTGGATGCTGTGGACTGTCCTCCCCACGTCATGTGCTGTGTGCTGCGGACTGTCTTCTCAACGTCGCTTCTGTGGGCAGGTGACAACAATTGTTGTGGGCTGTTCTTCCAGTCGCGGTTTTCTCTCCCTTACTGCACTCATACTGTACACCCGTGCTGTTTCACCACCACCACCCCTCTTTTGGGGGCTCTTGACTGTTTCAATGCTTTGGTGAAAACACTCCAGGCGGTCTTTTGAAGAAAGCTGGTCTGAGGGAGAAACTATAGACTCTTGTAGCTACCACGAGTGTTTTAAAGGCACATGCCGCCAATGTTCGGCTGAGAACCCTCTCCCCGTAAGCGAGGTAGTGGGAGAGTGAAGTGGCCGAAGGACTTTCACCACTTCCCGCATTTCTTTCGTGCACAGGAATCAACATCTTTCAGCACTCATTGTATCAAGTGGGACACTAGCCATAAGGGGAAAAAGACCACGAACGGAAATCCTATTTCCATGGTGGGGGTAGGAGGAGACTAAAATAGACTATTGGTAACATTAAAGAGACTAACAGGGGGCTGACGGGTAACGAATCAGTCAAGCAGGAAGGTGGTGATAAGGAAAAGAACTTTGGAAGGAACACAACCTGGAACAGAAGAAAGAAACGAAAAGAAAAGTTGCAATTGAGCATTAAGATCTACTAAGAAACACATATGATGATGTTAATAGATGAGTAAAATAGGACGATGGAGGGAATAGTTATCCCATAATTTATTTGTTTAATGTGGGTGCCTTAAAAATTGTAATGTATGAATGCATTACCAAGAATATAGTTATCATCTCACCTCCTAATATAACCACTATCAAAATACTGTAATAGGGGAAGTAACTAACCTCGAAACTAGTGCTGTCAATTACTTAATTAATTAATCTACTGCTCTGGTGACAAGCCTTTGTGATTACCTCCCCAAAACCGGTCAGAAAGGACCAGTCTGAAAGTGTTGAGAACAATAGAAATGATTTACAACAATGAACATTATATATGATTTAATTGGTTAGAATAGGGGGTAATATCATGCCCTGTCAAAGGAAGAAAAAAGACCAATCTAACAGCAATTAATCTCCTTAATCAATCTAAATGTGTGTGTGTGTGTGTGTGTGTGTGTGTGTGTGTGTGTGTGTGTGTGTGTGTGTGTGTGTATATATACACACACACACACACACACACACACACACATTTAGATTGATTAAGGAGATTAATTGCTGTTAGATTGGTCTTTTTTCTTCCTTTGACAGGGCATGATATTGTTATTTACCAAAATCCCAAGGTTATTTATATCTGATGATCATGACTCAATGAAAGTGACAGATGTAAGTTTCTTGGACTCAAACTGAGTACTTTAAGCATTATTTTAAAGTTGGAAATATGGCTAGTAAGGGACCAAAAAAGTTTGGATCTGCTCCCTCATCTGCAGACTCTAGCCCGGCACAATCTAGAACCATTCTTGACTTAATGGGGAAAGAAACTTCCAAAGACCCAACCAAAGAACAATCAAATAAGGACATGGATATAATCATGGCCATGTTTCTAGAGCTGAAGGCAGAGATTAAAAGTAACCAGCAAAAAATTGAGGAAAGGATAGATAAACTACATGATAAAATAGAGGAAACAGTGAAAAATTTGGAAATACAAGTCAGAGATCTGAATCAACATCTAACTGAGTCCAAACAAGATATACTCAAGAACAGCAACAAAATAGATGAGCTAGATAAGCACTCCAATGTGATCGAAGAAAAATTGAATCAACAAATAAAATTAAATACAGAGTTACAAGAAACAATATCAGAATATTCAGATTCTATATTAAAGACAGAAATGGAAAAATCAGCCCATATGTTTAGATTAAGAGGAGTGGAAGAAACAAAAGACCTTTTAGATATAATAATTCATCCCCTAGCTGAAAGGATTGGTTTGGAAGCAAAAGAACTAGAAAAGGAGATAGAATATATACATAGGACCAACTCAAGGTTCGCAAAAATAAATAAGCTACCAAGAGATGTGAGAGTAACATTTGTAAGGCGAGAAATGAAAGAAAGGGTGATGAAGACAATGAATGAAAAACCCCTGATGATCTTAGGGAAAGAGGTAGTGATTCTAAAAAAAACTCCACGACCAATAAGGGAGATGAGAAAGAATCATAGATCTCTAACTGAACAACTAAACAAAGATAATATAAGATTTAGGTGGCTGTTCCCTGAGGGTATAATAGTGAACTGGCGAGCAAAAAATGTAAGATTAGAGACACCACAGGAGGCACGGGAATTTTATAAACAAAGCTTTAAAGAAATTGAGAGAGACCAGGTGACTGAGGTAGACGAAGATAAAATAGGAACATCCGGCAGCAAAAACCAGAGACAATATTACAAGAAATTAGAAATAAATCCAGACCAAGAGGCAAGAACAGAGTCGGAGTCTCAAATTAATACAAGAAAAAAGAAAAGAATTTAAATTAGTAGTTCAACTAAAGGGAAATAGATATAAATGAAAACCAATGTAATCTCAGTAAATATTAAAGGATTAAATTTACCTGAGAAGAGAAGGAAAGTTTTTTAATAAATTAATAAAGGAAAATGCAGACATCGTTTGTCTCCAGAAGACGCACATTAAAAAGAAAGATTCTAAATTACTAGAATGTCCGAAACTTGGGAATTTATTTTATTCTGCGGACTCCGAAAAGAAAAAAAGAGGAATTGCACTGTATGTCCAACCTAGAGTAGAGGCAAAATTTATAAAGGCAGACTCTGAGGGTAGAACACTGATGGTTGAACTTAAAAAAGAAACTAGAGTAATCCTGCTAGTGGCGATATATGCTCCGAATAAAAATCAAAGAAGTTTTTATCAAAATCTGTATAATGAGAAGATAATAAGGAAGTATGAACATATTCTACTTCTGGGTGATTTTAATGCTGTGGTTTGTAAACAAAGAGATTATATGGCAGGGAAAAATAAAAAGAGGGGTAATAAAAGGACGCTACCGAAAATTTTTCTCCAATGGGTAGAGGAGCTATGCTTAGCGGACGTTTGGAGGGAAAAACATATTGGGGAAAAACAATATACTTTTTATTCGATGGCACAGAAATCGTGGTCTAGTATTGATGTGGTGTGGTCAACGACCGACCTGAGGAAAGAAATCTTGGAGGTTAATATTGAACCCAATACCTACGCTGACTACAATCCAATAACAATATCATGGAAAATACAAAAAAAGAGATCAGGCAGATGGCTATTTGACAGGGATATATTGATGGATAAAAAATTTCAACACAGCTTAAGTAAAGAAATGGAATATTTTTTAAGGAAAATACCACTGTAGACACAGAACCACAAATTATATGGGACACAGCTAAAGCAGTGCTCAGGGGTAATATAATTGCCTATGTGGCCAAAAAAAAATAGAGACAAGAAAAGAAGACTTAGTGAACTAAAATCGAAACTCGGATTGCTAGAAAAGCAGTTAACAGGGAAATCCGAGCAGAGATCAAGAACAAGAAAGGAATTAAATTTAGTTAAACACTAAATAAATATGTTGGAAGCAGAAGACTTAGCCAAACAGATCAAGAGGTGTAAGCAGAATTATTTTGAAAATGCAAATAAACCGGGGAAATGGCTAGCCTATAAAATACGGACGAAAAAGGAATCAAGATATATAAAAGGACTCAGAGACGAAACAGGAAATTTATGTGTGGAACAAGAACGTTTGCGGGAAATCGTCTCTGACTTTTATACAAGTCTATATAAATCCAAAGAAATAGCTATAGAGGATATAACCCAATATCTTAATCAAGCAAATATTCCCAAAGCAACCGAAGAAATAAAACAACTGTTAAATCAAGAAATAACAATTGAAGAGTTAGAAGAAGCAGTAGATAAACAAAAGACAGGGAAGGCACCCGGTCCAGATGGTCCCCCAGCTGAAATTTACAAATGTATCAGGGAAGCAATATTACATCCAATGTTGAAAACCTATAATGAAATTCTGCATAAAGCTAAAATACCCCCCTCATGGGAAGAAGCTATAATAACTATCATTCCTAAAGAAAACTCGGATACTTCTTCGATAGCGAATTACAGGCCAATCTCTCTGCTAAACTGTGATATTTGTAACTATTATAGCAAATAGGCTCAGAAAATTCCTAATTAATACTCTTCTTAGATGCACAAAAAGCCTTTGACAATGTAAACTGGGATTTTTTGCTCAGTCAACTGCAAATGATGGAACTCGGAGATAAATTCACGAGACTAGTGGGGGCAATATACTCTAAGCAAAGGGCAAAAATAGTAATCAACGGAGAGTTAACAAAGGACATTCAGATACTTCAAGGAACAAGAACGGAATGCCCTTTATCCTCGATACTATTTATATTGGTTATAGAAATTTTGAACAGACAAATAAGGGAGAATAAAGAAATAACAGGGCTAAAAATTAAGCAAGAGGAATATAAAGTCCAAGTATTTGCTGATGATCTGGTTTTTATTTTAGAAAATCCCATTGATTCAGCACCTAAAGTGATTCCTCACCAAAAACATTATTAGCAAACGGATAATTAAATTGGAAGAAACAACAGGAATACGAATAATAATAAAAAAAATATTTAGGAATTCAACTGACGGCGAGATGTACATCTTTGAAAGAGGATAATTATAGGAGATTATTAAACCAAATAGAAGACGACTTTAAAAAAATTGGATCGACTACACTTATCAATATTAGGAAGAATAGCGACTGTTAAGATGAATGTGCTTCCAAAACTACTCTTCTTATTCCAAACCATTCCTATTAATTTAGGGCGGAAGTTTTTTGGAGAATTGAACAAAATAACAAACAAATTCATCTGGACAGGGAGCAAACCAAGGGTTAAACTCAAATTAATGCAGGAGTGTAAGGACAGGGGAGGTTGGGGAGTACCCAACTGGCGCCTTTATCACCAAGCATGCGTACTGACTTGGTTAAAGGCCTGGATCTCGTTGTGAGACAACAGATTATTAAATTTGGAGGGTTTTAACCTCCAGAGGGGCTGGCATTTTCATTTATGGCATAGAGGAACTAAAAGTAAGATATTTAACAGTCACTTTCTTAGACGTTCCCTTGCACAAGGCTGGAATGAGATTAGAAGGAAATATTATATGAAAATACCTAGATGGTTCTCGCCGCTAAAGGCAATTATGCACCCAAACTTAATAGAGCGAACAATACTACCCACATACAAGCACTTACTAGACGGAAAGGGGCAGTTAAAATCATATGAACAATTGCTTCCATCGGGCCTTATTAAATCATGGTTACCGTACCACCAAATTAACGTGAGATACAAACTAGACAGAATGGAAATGGGGATTGAAAATCAGGAATCAGCACTGGATAAGATATTATTAGAAACTGAGGCTAAGCTCATTAGCAAACTGTACACATTCATGTTGGATTGGGAGTTAAAGGATGAGGAGGTAAAAGACGTTATGAAATGGGCGAGAAACTTCCGTCAAGATATAAGTTTAGAGCAGTGGGGAAGGTTATGGAAGACCAATTATAAAGCAACTATTGCTGCATCCTATAAAGAAAATTTATTGAAGATGTTCCACAGATGGTACATAACTCCTGAGAGGCTACATAAAATGAATCCACGAATTTCTGATAAATGCTGGAAGTGTAAACAAAAGAAGGGAACTTTCTTCCATTGTTGGTGGATGTGTAAAAAAGCAAAAAAGTTTTGGATTAAAATACACAAATGGCTACAAGAAATAACAAAAAGAGCAATAAAATTTAAGCCACATTTTTTTCTTATTAGGGCTGACTATGGGTGAGCAATCCAAAGAAATAAATTACCTAATAATACATATTCTAACAGCCGCAAGGTTAGCCTGGGCCCAAAAATGCAAACTGAAAACAATGCCCAAGGATGAAGAAATAATCTCTAAAATTTTGGAATGTGCAGAGATGAATAAATTAACAATCGCGATAAAAAACAAAGAAGGTAACATCTATGCACAAACTTGGCAATTATTCTACGAATGGTTAAACAAAAGACTTAATAAGAAAGATTAGAGGGAGTACTGCCAGCATGAAAACATTCAGTTGCGAAGCATAAAACATTGAAAACAATGAAGGGGCCGGAGGTAAAACATAAAAATTAATCAAGTTAGATTAGGTGGGAGTAACTCTACGGTTGTAGGTTGATGCGAAATGAATAATAGACTTTTCCTCTTTTTCGATAATTTTGGAATGTGATGGCAGGAATTGATTCTATTACTGTAACTTTTGTCAATTCGTTCAGCTTCGTCTTTCCTTTCTTCCTTTTTATTTTGTAACAATAATAATCAAAATAAAAAAAAAGCCCAAAGACACATTCCATCTAAGAAGCAACACTTTGAACCCTGATTGGTCAAAGAGATGAAATGTGATTTTTTTTCCATGCTGATTGATTGTTTATTTATGGTTATTAACCAAATACAAAAATTGTAATACAATAAAAATATAACATTATAAAACAATATAAAATAATATGATAAAACAGTATAAAATAATATGATAAAACAGTATAAAATATATTACTACTGATAAGGATTTATAAACATGAGAAAAGCAAAAACTATTATAAACAATACTAAAGTGTTAAACCCGACTATGGGTGTCAGATACATTTCTCTGAAGGTCTCATTGACACAACTAAGGGATTGGCATAACCACAAAAAGAGATAAAGCGTGTGGGTGCCAGTCTATGTAGATCAGCAAATATTTTGTGGTTAGCTAAAATGGAGCCAAGCTAGGAAGTAAGAAGACAAAACTAAGGTCAAAATAGCCCATGTTGACACTATCTAGTGCCGAGGTATCATTTTGCTGTTAGCCAGTAATGGGGAACCAGCTTTGAACTGGGAAATAAGGTCAGGTCATTCTAAGAATTATGATAGCTAACCGGGTGTGATCTAAGAAAGCATTACGTATAACATGTGTAAGCTGCGGTTACGAAAAAGGTATAAAAAGTGTAAGAGACCACTTAGGGAAAGGCCAGACCAGCAGGGTTTCGGTCCGTACTATGGGCCAACTTGTGCTGTGATGGAACTCCCACTAACATCTTTGCTGTGTGTGATACTTGCTTTGTGTGTGATACCTGCTTGCTATATTCTTGCTATATATTACCTATAACTCTGTGTTCCTATATCTGTCTAATAAACTGAATGAACTAATTCCTTGCATGGCAGTTTTCTAAGAACCACCCATTTTTATCACTGGAAAATACAGAGCTTGTAAAAATGACAATGTATGGGTAAAACACTATATATAATTAGGAGAGCTCAAACCTCTATCAGTTAGTTATACATCTACATTTGATCATAGCAGCGTAGCAAAACCTGGCAACACAATTTGTGATCTGAGGGGACCTATCTGAGAGGAGTAGCTTAGCGTAGTAGTTGGTAGGTCTCCCAGGATGTTTGCAAATAATAGGATGTATAAGCTCCTTGCGTAATTCTTGATAAAAGGAGCAGCATAAAAGAACATGGGTCACAGACTCAATTTGGCTATTAATGCAAGGACATAGCCTCTCTGGGTAAGGGATATTTTGAAATTTCCCACCCAAAAGTTTGGAAGGGAGTACATTCAGTCTGGCTAAGGAGAAGGCCCAGATTATTTTTGTAGACATAGAGCTAGAGAGGTAAAAAGACATCTTGAATGCATTGTATGTGACTATGCTATTGGTGCCCATTTGGCTCAGGTGTTCCTGGAAATCTATATCCCATATCCTACGCTTGACAGTTGCTTTGGCATCAATGTAGCCCATCTCTATAAGGGTGTTAAGAGAGACCTATCCGTTGCGTTTCTTTAACTACAAAAGATTTCCAATCTGACTGGAAGGTGTCTAGGAGGGTCAGGGGAGCCAGACCGACAGGAAGAAGCATAAGTTTGAGCCAGTAATCAATCATGAGGACTTTTACCCGTTCTCTAATGGAAACTACTCCAGTCTCCAGGCGTAGGGCTGTGTTAGGGGTGCAAGGAGGCACACCCAGGATTGATCTCAAAAATTTGGTCTGGACAGATTCAAAGGAATGTATATTCGCATATGCTGTCTGTATTCAGACTGATGAAGCTGTTTGGATGAGCAGCGAAATGTTTCTATCTCTCAAAAAGAAGTCCAGTAGCCATGACTCAACTTCCAGATAAACTCATCTGGATGACTGAGAATCTTCACAGACTACTCCCTCCCTCCTTCCTCAATGTGAGGGCTTTGATCTGTCCCCCTTTCCCTTCATACTATGTGGGCCCACCTCAACCAACCAAAGTGCTTGGTTGATGAGATCTCATCTGGCCTTGGCTGACTAGAAAGCTCTCATTCTAAAAGCTGCATCATAATCCAAAGCTGCTTGATCCCCTGCTAATCTTCTAGCCCTCAAAATGTTCTTGAGGGGGTTGTTAAAGTGCCAGCCTCACTCTGGGTAGGCTATTTGCACTACACCAGCAAATTCAGTATACGAATTCAGTTGTTGAAATGGCTTTCAAATTTTTCTGGCTTGCACCTCTTCCCTTTTTTGTTGTCTTCTCTAGTGTGGGTCTCCTCCCCCTGTGGCTTTAACAGTGAGAAAATGTCTGCATAATAGCCATTCAGAATATCATGTCTAACGTTCCGAGAAAGGTGTATACCGGGGGGGGGGGATCTCCTCATCACTAAAGGAAGGATGTGATGTTACTACTGGAGGACTTTTGCCCTGCCTCCTTATCATCACTCTCCCCTACAGCCAACCTCCTACGAGCCACCCATGCACTCACCAGACAAAATTTCAGAGGATGAAGACTCTGTGTCCTGGGCTGTCTGCCACCTGCCCCTCCAGGAAGTAGGTCCTTCTTACGATGCCTCCTGCTTCTCCTCTCAGGGATGGAACTAGAAAAACTGTGTGGTGACTCCTGAGCCCCTGACTCAGCAGGCCTTGTGGTAGATGGACCTGTCTGCTCAACATTGCCTTCCACACCCTGGTTATGTGCAAAATTGCCCAACTGCTCTGGCAGTTGGGCCAAAACCTAGGAGATGTGTGCCAACTGCCTGCCTGCCCCAGATGCCATACTTCCATCAACAGTGGGTGAATTAGGGGACTCCAGAAGTTGGCCCTCCACCACCCTCTCTGGTGCCTCTCTACCCATGAGTGGTGTGGTCTTCCCACCCTAGTGTGGTTATTATATTGCACAACCCCAATATTAGCTGGTGGCTGACTGTGCTGGCCCTGCTTTTAAAGTGACATTATAACTATATCAGGGGGCACTTCCCAAAATTGCTGTGAAGTTGGGAAAATGGGATGCCACTCAGTAATACCAAAAATGAGGGAGGGGGCACTCACTGATTGTTTAAGCCACCCAAAACAATGCTGAAGGGTGCTGAAGGCCAAGAAATCATGCACCCAAGCCCAGATTTCAACTCTTTTTAAAGAAGTATTTAAGCAGGCCCAGCCATGTTTGCTTAAATATCCCAATCCCCTTTAAGAGGGGAGAAACCTAAATCAGTTGCTTGGTTTACTGGGGAGCTGGCAAAATTGAAATGGGTGGCCCATAGAAGTGAAAGGCATTGGCGGAAAACCCAGATAAAAAAAAGATAAAGAAACAATGAAGGGCATGTGGAAGGCTTATTTGAAGGCAGTGGAGGCAGGAAATAAATTACTTTTCTCTACCACCACTGATTTGGCACAAAATTGCCCAACTGAACTTTTCTGAATAGTAAAAAAGGCTGCTACATGCTGACCTATGGGTGGATAAAACAGACCACTCTGTAACTCACTGTGAAGAATTTGCACACATTGCGGGCAAAATTGAATCGACACCACGGCCGCTGACCTGTGGAGTCCCTCAGGGTTAAGTGCCGTCAATATGCAGATGACACCCAACTCTACCTCTCATCACATTTGGATTCTAAAGGAGCTGCAATCTCGACTTTACATGACTGCTTAGCTACAGTAATGAAAAGGATGAGGATGAACAAATTGCAACTAAATCCATACAAGACATTGGTGCTTCTGGTCAGTCGAAAGGGAGAACAACCTGTACAGGATGGGGGTCACCCTCCAATTGAAAAACCAGGTACGCAGCTTGGGCGTGCTCTTGGATTCATCCTTGAGCTTAGATGCCCAGGTCACGGCTGTGGCCAGAAGTGCATGTATTCAATTAAAGCTAGTACGCCAATTATGCCTGTTTCTTGAGAAACCTGCTCTGGCCACGGTGACACATGCCCTAGTGACATCCTGGTTAGACTACTTTAATGTGCTCTGTAAGGAAATCAGGGATGATGGGACAGAGGGTTTCTTAAGTTGTGTGATATTGTGCACATTTTGTCTCCCTGTAGAAATCATTATCTAAAATGTGCAGAAAGAGTCAAAATATGGCTTTGCAGAGCATAGTAAGACAGCTACCACTGGACAGTTCACATCACATGCCATCTCAAAGCTTCTGGGAGAAAGAAGATGGAAAGAGAGAAACCATTATATTCACTTGGCTGGCACTGCTTTTTAGCATTCATCATCATCATAGCTGATGCAGTTAGCTAGAATTAGGACTATTTTGCTTAGACAAAATGGATCAATGTATTACATTAGAGAGGATAACCTAGTCCTTTGTTATTTTGTAGGGAAATAAGTTCATAACTTTTGTCTGACAGGTCTTTTTTGTAACACTTTTAATCCTTTTCAATTTTGTTTATACCTATTTTTTAGTTTAGAAATAAAGCTTCATTTAATAGATATTGTGGCCTTTGTGGAGATTATTAATTCTAAAAGAACCCAAAGGTGCATCTATTGGGCAAAAATTATTTTTGTTCTGTTTTGTTTTGTGTCTGGTTTTCCATATGACAGCTTTGCCTTAGAAAGAAGGAAATCTTGTTTAATTCTGACCTTGGCCAGTATTTTACCCTTTGGATTTACCTGGACTACTGATGAAAAATCTCAGGAAACTTCAGTGGGTCTGAAGAGTCGTAACGGAAAATCAGTCACAATAAATAATTGGAGCAGTTCCGAGGCTTCCCGGAACCACTGGCAGCTGCCCCACACTGTCACAAGCAGCCAGACTCGCAACCCAGGTTGGATCTCCCTGAATTGACAGTTTATTCCCACTGTGGTCATGGCTCATGAGGTGTCGGCCATAGATGGCCATCTCCAAACCCCAGGGACACCCCTTACACAGAAGGTTACCTCCATCACCCCTCTATCTATGTGGACCCTGGCTTTTAGCCATAGCCAGCCCCCCTCTCTCTGCTCTATTCCTCCTCCTCTCTATCATTCTTTCTCTCTCCCCAACCCACTTCCCTTGGGTGTGCTTAAAACATGTTCTTACACTGTTCTACTTTTCCTGGACCTACGCCATCTTGGGCAGGGCATGGCAGAAGAGGATGACCACATGGCAAGAAGACTACCTCTCCAGAATAAGACTTCATTTGTCCACAAGGACTTCACCACGTCTCACTCCAGAATGTATCATGGATTAATTCTAACCCGGAGGCTTTCCATTGTTCCACTTTCCATTGTTCCACATTGTGTCTGGCAGTTGGGACTCCCCCTATTGACTTTGCAGCTCCCCCATTGTGACTTTCCAGCTCCCCCATTGACCTGCTAATTACCCAAAGATTACCCAGACCATTGGACAATGCCCACCTTCTTCCTTTCCATTATCACATCCCTGATAGCCCATTAAAGAACAGATATGGCCCAACCACACCTGGGCAGGGGTCTTGTTCCAGGACAACAGTAACGCCCAGGACCTCCCCCCAGACTGTTTCCATTGGACATTCTCGAAGACCACCCCCTTTGCCCACCCTGGGGAGGTGCGCACCTGGTGGGAGGGAGAGGGGAAGGTATAAAATTGTAACCATCTTTGTCTTTGGGGCGGAACATTCTCGCACTGTCCTGGTGGGGTGTTCGCCTATTGACTTTTATTGGGCTTAATAAAACCAGTATTTTTCTTCGATCTCTCTCCTGCTGGACTCTTTATTGGGAATTCTGCGGCCCAGCAGCATACAGCAGGAATAGCCTGCTGGACTCAACAGGTCCAGCAGCCAGATTGTTGACTGGGATAGGATACAGAGATCAAATTATACCAGGCATGTACAAAGTCTGGCCCAGGGGCCAAATGCGGTCCAATTTAAAATTTTGAGTGGCCCTCAGCCTCTTCTCCCTGCCGGCTCAGCCTGTCACTCATCCCAACCGGATGGCCCTTCCCTGTGCTGGCTAGAGATGTCAGCTTGCAATTTTATGGTTTGCCTGCCCTCCCTGCCTCCGTCCATCCCCTCAGCCCCCTGTCCTGCTTACCCACTCCTGGCTCCATTGCTGCAGCGTCTTCCCCACCTCCTTGCGAGGAAGGGAAGCATATGCAAGCAGTGGTGCGTCTTGGGTGTGTGGGAGCTGATTCCTGGCCCAGGCAACAGCCGCTGGGCCCTTGGGCACCTTGAAGCCAGAGCTTTTGCGGCTGCTGCAGATGTGCACAGAGCACACCTTTTCTCCCCACTTCAGGCTGAATGGTCGGCCCCCACACATTTTCACCTCACCAAATACGGCCCTCCTTGAAAAAAGTTTGGGCACCCCTGCATTACATCCTTATTAAAGCAGTTCCACTGGCTACCAATCCACTGCTGGGCACAATTCAAAGTGCTGACCTTGACCTACAAAGCACTATACAGCCTGGGTCCTAGCTACCTCAAAGATCAAATCTCACAGTATGAACCAGCTTGGGTGCTAAGGTCATCAGGAGATGCATTTCTCTCCATCCCACCACCCTCACAGGTACATCTCAGGGGAATACATGAAAGGGCCTTCTCAGTTGGTGCATCCAGACTCTGGAACTCCTTCCCACTAGATACCAGGACTGCCCCATCACTGCTGTCTTTTTGGAAACAGGCAAAGACATTTCTCTTCAGGAAAGCTTTCCCTGAATTATGGTCTACCTACTGTGTCTTTTATATGAATCTACCATACATGACTACACACACTTTGTGTTTATAATCACTTATAACTAAGCGCATCCGATCTCACCCGATTTCGGAAGCTAAGCAGGGTCAGGCCTGGTTAGTACTTGGATGGGCGACCACCAGGAAATACCAGGTGCTGTAGGCGCCTGGAGTAGGAACTGACAAACCACTCCAGTATTCCAGCCAAGAAAACTCCATGGACATGGGGTCATGAAGAGTCGGTTATGACTGTAACGACGCAACACACACACACATAATTTTGTGTTTAGATTTCCCCTTGTGTGATTGCATTGACACTATGTTTTCAATGTTAGTTTCCATCCCTCGTAAAGTTTAAATGCTCTACCGTACATAATTACATGGAATTTAAATTCTTTTCTTTAGCTGCTAATGTTCTCTTTTAGCTTTAATGTTGACTTTTAATGCTGTAAGATACCCCTCAATTCCCTGTTCTCAATATTTGAATATATCTTAATTGTACTGAACTACATATTTTCCCTCATTACTGTAAGCCACCTAGGGTCCTTTCCAAGGAGAAAGGTGGGGTAAAAAGTAAGATAAAATGAACAAATATTTATTGATTATCGACAATACTCATATTTTATCTTGTTATAATTATATTCTCCCAGTGCCTTTTCTCTTCCATCCTCTTACAATAACACATGATGTTTCAGACAAATAGATGTTAAAAAAAGAGAAGAAAAATAATTATGTTCGTTCCCAAATAAATTTTCCTCCTGACTTCCAAGGCACCTTTTACACTCAGTTACTGCTTCCTCTAAACTGGTTAGATCATCCAGGAGATTTCAACTCAGTTCCCTCTTGTTCCTTTCAGATTTCTCCCTCTGAGGTGGGAAACCACTCAAATTGTTGCTCGGTCAGCAGACTCCATTCATGAAGGAGATTAAGACCTTGATCCAACAATGTTCTCTAGTAATATTTCCCAGCCTATAAAACTCTCAAGTATACTGGGAACTCCCAATTATCTTTTATATTATTCTTCATGAGGGCCAGGGAAAACAATTTCATATTATGTCTCTATAAAACTGATAATAAATATCAGAGTACACCTGGATTGGTATGCCCTTAAATAGCAGCTGTATGGATTTCTCCCTGACTGCTTTCATAAACATTTTATACCAATGTACAAAATGAACCACAATATCTCTAGCGGATGTTCACATGCACTCCATGTTTGAGTGTCACTCTGTGCAACTTCTCTGGATCTTCTATGCAGTCTGACCTTGATATCAGTATATTTATCCATTGTAGTTCTGCATCTGTAAGATTTACTTTGTCTTCAGACCCACCGTCTGGAAATTTATGTAATTTACATTTTCCCTCCATCCTCATGACCTGAAACCCATTGGGGCTTACTTCTATGAATACAAATTACACACAAACATGATTTTGCATAGATACAAACATGCCTGTCTTTTCCCAAAGTATATTTCTACTTTCTGCACCTTTTGGCACCTGAACGTTGTGGTTTTTTTGTCACCTGATTTTGCACAAAGATGTATCTAGAGTCTGATAGAATCATATAATCATAGAGTTGGAAGAGACCTCAAGGGCCATCTAGTCCAAACCCATGCCATGCAGGAACCTCCATCACAGTGCTCCCAACAGATGGCCATCCAGCCTCTGCTTTAAAAACTCCACTGCCCTCCGTGGCAGCATATTCCACTGCCGAACAGCTCTAACTGTCATGAAGTTCTGTAATGACACCCGCCAATATATACCACATGACCACAAAAAAAATAGCACTGTACAAAAGTGGGATGAAATGAATTGGTATAACTGGAGTTCTTTGTTTCACATGTCACCAGGCGCCAAGAAAGAAAAGGCCAAAGGGCTTCAGCAATAAAAAGCCAGCAGTAGAAATAAAGTGCACTTCTCCCTTGTATTGCAGTATAGAAGCAGCATGGTTTTGGTTATATGAGATTTTTTTTCTATAAATAAACATCATTGTTGCCAGTGTCCCAGTGGAGAAGAATGGTTTGGCTGCTCCTTTGGCTCACTTTCATTAAATGCCAAGGTGCCTCACGGCCTACCTTTGTCAAGCATGTGTTTGTGCCTACCTGCCTGTGTGTGTGCAAGCATGCAAGTCTATGTGTATGTGTTTATTAATTCAGTGTTTACAAGCTCCACCTAAACAGAGATCATTAACGAGGGACATGGTTTAACATACAACCTCACCAGAAAGGAGCATGATGCAATGCACGGCCTCAGAACCAACCCCAACACAGTCATCAAAGAGGTAGATAAGGTTGATGACTGATTGTCATGGGCAAATCAAACTTGCACAAGAAGCTGAGAAACAATTGTCAAACTCTAAAGTTTACAGACATTTAACTACAGATAAAAACCATCGAATACCAAATGGAATCACAAAACCTTATGAAAAACATTGCTGCAAACAGACATGAACAAATCCTGTCTAAGACACCAGAAGAACCTCAACCAGCCACCATCTACCTATTACCAAAAATACACAAACCAGGA
Source organism: Phrynocephalus forsythii (assembly GCA_029282475.1). Classification (NCBI taxonomy): domain Eukaryota; kingdom Metazoa; phylum Chordata; class Lepidosauria; order Squamata; family Agamidae; genus Phrynocephalus; species Phrynocephalus forsythii. The sequence continues at coordinate 2,176,885 of JAPFRF010000003.1, read as the reverse complement.
AACTCAGGTAGTCTTATTGTATCAAGCATCAACACCATCACCACTTGAATGCCATCTGCAAACCACATGCCACCACTGTACCTAGAGACATAAAATATACCATGGATGTTCTAAGGAAACTTTATTCCACCCAGAAACTTCCTGACAACACCTTCTTATCTACATGAAGATAGAGAGCTATATCAAACAGCAGCTGCTCTCTTGAACGGCAGAAGCAGTACTAGGTTAATGGAAAACAGTGAATCGGCTTCATTCCTATTGGCATTGGGGATACAGGTGCTCCAAATTGTGTTTTCTGAATGGGAGCTAAAGCTAGAACTTAATATGCAAACAGGGAATATATTCCTCAACAATGAATCCAATCCAAGTATTGATGAAGAGGCACATACCCCAGATTTTGGGAGGGAAGCACAAACCATTGCTGTGTTTTTACATTATTCCTATTGATTTAACTGGCATATTTCTTCTTGATAGATTGTATCCCTAGTCTGTGTCAATGGAGGGGACAAGGAAGGACATTCAGAGCACAGTGTTACTCTTCATACTCATTATTGCCTTATTAGAAACGGTCAGTTCAAGCAGAGTTCTAAAACAGTGTAGTGATTTTTACTGCAACCATCAACTGCCATCAACACTGCATTTAGCCAACGTAATTACGTATGTTAACAATCAATGGCCATTAGGTTATAGCTAAATTATAGTCTCAGACTTAGGGAAGTGCCTGTTACAATCTTTTGAATACACATGTTCATTGCCCATGATTAACACGGTTGCTGCTGCCACTACGGGAGCAAAAGCAAGTCAGGACCTGTCACTTACTGCAAAGTGTCACTATATTATAATATGAAAGAGAACATGTGACTCTTGAACACAATCCATTCTGTATCTCTCGCTGCCACATTGATTGTAAGAATGGACTGGTTTGCCGACTGACTCTGATTAAGGAGCCTGTTCTGATCCCCTGTATGGGTCTGGAAACATTCACCAAAAGGGACATCTACATGAATGACTGTGACATCACCCCTTTCACAGACTGAGTTTTCAAAGGCACAACTGGGTTTATTTCGACATCCCACTGCTGTGCCACCAAATTGTGACAACACCTCCCTTTTACACACTGAATTGTGATGGAAATGGTAATGCTGCCACCTTTTATTTACTTGGTAATGCTGCCACCTTTTAAAATCGTCGCCTCATGAATTGGGACTGACTCAAAGATATATAATATAAAATTAATGATGAAGTTTATTGAGAAAATAATAAATATAACAATATCTGAGGATGGTATGCGTTGCCTTTAACATATAATAGATTTCATCAACTCTTCCAGCCCCCCTGTCTTTAATAACTAGCAAACAGTATAGCCCTCAATGCCTGACAGAACTCTCACAGAGCAGTGCTCTCTCCCAGCACTCTTAGCTCTCAACTGAACTCAACTTACTGAACTTCACTGATCTGCCCCAACTGACTAGGCTCCACCCTTTTTATATCATACAATTTCCCGCCCTCCTGCTGGGATTGGCTGATGATTTGTATATTCATTGCTCCTGTTTCCAGGGTTTTGTCACAATGACCCATTACACTCTGAACATAAAGGACATATTAATGGCAAAGAAAATGGCAACTGCTTGAAGGTAACACCATTGTTTCTGCTAATCCAAAAATAAAAAAATAAACTAATAAAACATTGCTGGCTCCACTATTTTGTGAGAAGAAACTAGAGTGATCTAGTTTTCAAGGGTTCTTGAAAACATCTCTTTACCAACATTCTCACCACCGATGCCCTAGCATCTGTAAACAGAAGTCTAAGACAAGACAGCACCCTCACCCCCAGAAGCAGACTCAACGCAGACCAGATAGGCCTGCTCCTGGACCTATGTCTGAACACCTGTACAGAGGGGACTTCTACAGCCAGAAGCATGGTTGTGCCATGGGTTCCCCAGTGTCACCAATTGTTGCTAACCTATACATGGAAGAAGTAGAGAAGAAGGCACTCAACACCTTCCCAGGGACAACATCATCCCACTGGTTCAGATATGTAGATGATACTTGGGTGAAAATCAAGACTCAGGAAGTACAGGCCTTTACAGACCACATCAATGCGGTGGACCCAAATATTAGGTTCATTGGGGAAGACACCCAAGACAAGAGGCTGGCTTTCCTGGATTGTGCAGTCATCATCAGACCTGACCATGGCCTGGGAGTAGAAGTTTACAGGAAACCCACTCACACAGATTAGTACTTACTGTTTGACACCCACCATCCATTTCAACACAAATTAGTCATTAGACCCAGTGGAAACCTATGCATTAACACAAAACATTGCGAATTATAGACTTGTTAAAAATATTAGAAATGTTGAACAAATTTTTAAATACATGCAACAACTTTTTTCAAGGGACCCTTAGTGTTTAAGAACACTAAATCAAATTAATGAAACAAATATTTTTTTCTTAAACTCAGAACTGAAAAGTCATGGATGAAATAATACAAGTGGTTAATCAAACATGACTATATAGTGGGAACTTTGGCATTCAGTGTACTAGATATGAACTTTCTCTACATTTTGATTTCAATAAAAATGTCAGGTTAAACCTACTGCACCAGTTGCACTGATATAAATATATGTGCTGCAGCACTATCTAGCATAATTTGAAACGAATCTGGTATAAGCATGTACCGTACTGGATAAAGCACAGATTCAGTTCTTATGCAGTCTTATACAGTTTTTAATATTTTACATAACAATTATTGTGAAGGGTAGAATTTTTTTACATATTATGAACTTCTTTAACAGGATTCTTTCTTGTTTGCCATTTTCTCTGTTTGCATGCATTAAGCCCAGTACTGGAGATGGCTTTGAGGATGCCCAGAGTAGCGTGGCTGGAGAGCAAACTGGAGCTACGGAGGAGCCCACAAACCACTGCCTTCCCTTCGCCCAGCTCTCTGCACAGAGCTGCTTTGAGGCCACTGAAATGGCTCCGTGCAGAGATCCAGATGAAGGGGAGCCAGTGGGTTGTGGGCTCCTTCATAGCCCCAGTTTAACACTCTGCAGCCACGCTGCTTTTGGGATGCCCTGAGCGGCTTTTTGCATGGAGCACAGTGGCTTTCATCCCCAAGTTTTGTTCCCACTAATCAGATCACAATGTACCATTTATGGAGGCTTTTTTTGTTTTTTTTCATGAACAGCTTAGGACCTCAGTATCTGCCAGAGTGTCATCTTCCATTGAAACCTACCTGTGTTACCCTTTCCTCCTAAGCAGGGCGATGAGGGTTCGGACCCTAAGGGAGCCCCAGAAAAAGAAAACTAAGAACCGGGGCTTCTCAGCAGTAAACCCTCACCTTTGGAAATCTCTGCCTCCCAAAATATGCCTGACACCCCCCCCCCCCCGGGGACATTTAAGCAAATGTTAAAAACTCATCTATTCAAGCAGACTTTTCCTGAATCTCGGACATAGCTCCCAGAGCTATTTCATGTCCCAATCTTTTCCGCCACTGTCTCTTTTATCAATTGTTTATTATTGTTGTTTTATTTATTTCTGTTTGCATTTATTTTACTATTTTTGTTCTGAACCACCCAGACTGGCCTCATAGCTATATGAGCAGAATATAAATCAATTAGATCAAATAAATAAATAAATTCATAGCTCTATATTTTTGTCATCAATAAAAATATTATGGTAGGAATATTCTGTAATACAATGATCTACATATTCCCTATTTGCATATGTGACCAGTTTATGTGGTCCAACCATGAACATTAATTCTTAAAAAAAAACCTACAGTATTTGGGTATATGTTAGTGGCTAGCCAAAAGTTCTTCCTGTAAGTTTCACTATAAAGCAAGAATTTGATTTTAGGTGACCTGTTTCAAGTCCAGATCCTTACGTGTTCAGTGCTTACATTAAAATGGTACTCAGACAAAACAGAAAACTAAGCAATTAACATATTATTTGCATAACATACTATTTGAATTTCAAACTGGGATATGGCAACTGTAGTAGAGCATGGCATAGCTACCATCTGCTTTGCCCCTTTGGGTTCACTAAAAATCACATCCTCATGAATTAGATAAATTAGCTTGACTCCATGCAGCACAGAATGAGTATATCGCTACCAGTTCATAGACAGCCAGGTAACTTCTAAATTTGAACAACTTGCAAACTCACAAAACTTAACAAAATTTTGATATATCTGCTTCTTTTATTATCTGTTATTTTATTTATTGCATTTTTATACTTAACCATCAAGTGGCCTTGTAACTACTCTGGGTGGCTTCTAGCAATAAAATAAACATAAACAAAAGGACCTAATCCTAAATGTTAACCCCACTGTAGCGATGGGCAATTTCTATCCCATGCAATAAAATGTGGAAGAAGGCGAATTCATGCGCTGGAGGGGGGGATCTGGAAAGTTTTGCCGGCCCAAATTACCTCTCTTGTGCTTGCATATATTTCTTCAAGTCTGGGCTAAAAGGGGTTAATGGTGCTTTGTTGTAACACATGATTGGTCTTTATGAGGTTGGAACACCCGTCTATCTGAGGCGTACAGATGATGCTAAAGCTAATAATGACAGCCATTCAAAGCAATCTAATTATACAAACGGGATGCTAAACAATTTCATCATCCTTAAATTAGATTGTCTTAATGAGATAAAGACACCAATTAATCCTGAATTAATTTCTATAGCCTATTCAGGCAAACACTTTAATATGCAAATGTAAATGAGAAACAAAGCCTAGCATCAAATGCCAGAGTTCATACCTCCCCTCCCTCTCCTCACAGCTGCAGTGGGTGTAAATAGGGCCCTAATGATGACTTTGCGGTGGAAACCACCACCTCCAGGAAACTTCAGATCTCATAGAGCACAGCCAGGCACTTCAGAGAAGTACTGGACTGTTCGGGGTTTGGCAGGAAGAGGTGAGCAGAACGAGGCAGGTGGCTTTAAAACAGATGCTTTCCAGGCACAGGAGGGGGGGGGCAGAGGGGAGGGTGGAGATTAGCATTCTAATACCTGCTCAACTGTCAGTTAGGATCGTTTAACTTGAAACTGATTTTGGATGTCACTTCCAACAATGGGCATCCTGTGAATTAGTGCTCTATCAACCACCTTGCTCAGCTCTTGCAAAATCAAGCCTGTTGGCACCTGTTACTCAGTGGAACCACAGTTGGGTCTTATTATTTAATGGTTTTCAAACCTATTATAAAATATGAACATGCAAACTTTTTATTTTAGGTTGAAAAAAGGACTTGGATAAGAGAAGCAGGGAGATCTTGAGATCTTAGATAAATGCTCTTTGTGCAGGAATTTAATGCTGTAAGATGTCCCTCAATTCCCTGTTCTCAATACTGGACTGTATATTATCCCTCATTCTATGAGCTGCCTTGGGTCCTTTTTCCAAGGAGAAAGGCGGGGTAAAAACACCCTTAAATAAATAAATAAATAAATAAATAAATAAATAAATAAATAAATAAAATGAGCTATTGCCTATACCTGAACCTTTCCTGGCCGCATGAGTGCATAAAAATGAGACAAGACCATTGTAATTTTGGAATATATATATCTAGGCCACGACTTTATTGATTACAACAGGCAGTACTCTGGCTAAGCAATTGGGTCAGATCCAGCACATCAGAGGAGCCCACCTGCTCTTTGATGGTCGCATGTTCATCCCGTTATCTTATGATGTAAGGAATTTAAATTTATGAGGGTCCCGTGCCAGCGTGCCTGCGCTTCATGGGCTGCAAAAGACCAAGTCTGAGTCTCAGGAGACGAGAAAAGAATTTATTGATTGATCAATCAGGGGGACCCGACCCGGTGTAAATTCCAAGTGAGGTCTCCGCCCAAGCATTGGAAGGCGATACATTTTATATGGTTCCTCTATTCTTTGTCTTCCCTTAACTGAAATTACATCATACACACACCTGCTACATACATCAAATACTAATTGACACTTTTTAGTCATTTATTTCGTATTTCTGACACTTGCCTAAAAGTTCTAACTGGTACGTTTGATCTCCTCCCCTCACAGGCAGGGAGGGTAGGATCATCCTTATGTCCTTGGACATTTGACAGTTACAAACACCAGACGCTGAGATAAGGCTTCCCTGGTACGCCTTGGACACACGTTAATTGCTAGTGTGTGATCCTCAAAGCTTAGGAACTTAATTGGATCCTTGAATTCATAATTGCTTTTGCTGACTTAGCGGAAGTTCCTTTCTCTATTCTAGCCGGAAAGGCTTGACCAAAGATTCTAAGTTTACAAGAATACAAATGTAGATACATGTGAATGTGATACATATATGTATATATGTATATATATACGTGGAGTGCTTAAGTGAATATAACTACATTATTCGTGTCACTAGTGTGGCTATATATACATATGTATTGCTTAGAATACATTGTTGTTGAATACATGAGGGCTTGTCCATACCTGTGGTTAGTAAAGCAGCCATATATATTTATAAATATATAATTAGTCAAATGTCCTCCCTTACACTCGGCCCTGAACGGATTTCTGGAAATTTATGCCAGTAAATTTCCCAGAAAACGTCATGGACTTGTAAGGGACGAACAAAACATATCAAAGGTATATGTACAAAAGTGTGAACATTGCGTGAGCCCCCCCTATGTCATTCCTGGGGTGAGATGGTCTTCATGGCTCATGGAAGGACTTTCTATTTTCCTGACAAAAATTTAGGCAGGGCAGTCAGAAAAACATTCTCAGTCCTTTTCCCCCAAAGGGCTTATAGGCACAGTTCAAGAAAATGAATTATCATAAAATGATTTGTGGCGTCTCAAGTCAGGGGGACGCATCAAATAGGTGAAGGCCAAAGAAAATACCCCTTAATTCACTAGGGCACTTTCCATCGTCCAAAGTTAGGTCAACAGATGAAGTTCTGCAATGCCCGGGGATGTAAAAGGTTCCTCCCACAGACTTGTAATGGAGGGAAGCATTCTACTGACCACATCAATGCTACATTCTCGCTATGGAAGGGCACTTTGTGGCCGCAACAGCTTCTTAAGTGAGCCTCCTGGGGCAAGTTATGGGGCCTTCAGATTCCCAACCTTTTAGGGGGCTGACACAACAACAAAAAAATCATGGGTACGTTAGAACAAAGGCTTGCAATCTCAGGCTTATACGCCATGCCTTGATTTGTGGCAACTTGAATCTCAGGCTTATATGCCATGCCTTGATTTGTGGCAACTTGGCTGAAAGGCCTAGAAGTTTCTTATGCAAATTCAGAAATACATGGGGAGAAATGCATGTTATAGTAGGCCTGCAATTTTCCTGTGCTCGGCCGAGTAAATGGGAGCCAGCATACTCCTTTGGCTGACATGGGGGCTTTATAAACAGCTAGCCCTGAAATATGATTGTTCATACCATCATTTTGCATAAAGAATACATATAAAGATCAATAACATAGGTAGCATCCTCCTTGAACGTGTGGTGTGCATAAAACCCAGAGTATAAGATATAATTCCCCTATACTTGCCTAAATGAAATGTAGACAGGGCTTGAATTTACCTTTGGCTGACGAAATGGTCTTAGAATGACTAAGCAGTCTGCTCTGAAATATGACTGTCCATATCGTTACTCTGTATGAGGATTCATGGGCTCTGGCACTTGGGGACCAACAATCCGGTCATAAACTCTTTTGACTGCATGTGATGCACAGTACCCAGATTATAGCAGGTTATACAGAGCTACTTATCAGTGTGTGCATTATACCTTAGCCAACGGACAGTTACATTGATACTAAATAAAAGGCAATATACATATAAAGCACATGAGTAATAGTAAGAGTCCCATGATTAAACCAAGAATGAGTTACTGAAATCATGGCAGAGAAAGTAGTTCATCATTGTCAATTATAGTCTCTCAAATTGCATAGAAAGGCAGGTCACAGTGTCTCTTGGACCCATCGCTGGTGGGTAACAACCTTCTCAGTGTTAAAGCATGATTATTACACGAATTATGAAAAGCACATTCAGGGAGGCACTTTAGCAAAAAACAATATCATAAGTAGTGATCAACAATTAACATAAGCAGTGATCAACAATTAACATTCTGCAGGCTCCAAAGGCTAGCCTACCGTGCGCAGAAAAGCAGAAAAACAAAAAGACGCTCACTGCTCACTTGTTGGAAATGCTGGGAGGACTGGTGTGTGCATGTGCCACAATCCAAGTTCCTTGCACACAGACAGTACACAGACATCGGCGAAAGTCTGAAGGCAGTGATGATTCCATCAGATGTAAAACTCCGTCTAGTCTCTGTCCTGGGTGTAATATGTGGGCCAAAAGTCTGTTGGCCGCAGTCCAAAACAAGAGTCAGTGGCTGTTTCAGACCCACTCTCTCCCCCCAGAAACAAACAGAAAAGAAAGGAAAAGAAAAAAAATGAGAGACAGGAAGACAGGATTTTAATCTGTCAACCTGAGTTGAAAGTGAAGCCGCAGGCTGCTTTGGGACCCTCCAGTATCAAACGCACGCTGTCATCTGGGGAAGGATGAGCAAGGATGCGGTGACCACAGGTCAGGTTCATGTTGTCGCCCGCCGTCCAGGGTGAAGTCATCTAAGGCATAGGGGCAATCTACAGCAGAGGGCAGAAGGCGTCACCGGTCAGGCCTCACTCCCTCTCGGTCGCGGGGTACGGGTCACGCTGGGTGAAAAGGCTGACATCACTGGATCCTGGAGCCCACATCGATCGAACCCGCGGAGCGAAGTCATCACGAAGATGGCATCATCAAAGGCATCAAAGGCGGGAGGGGAGGTCCAGGAGGGATGGCAGAATGGAGGGCAGGAGGGTCCCCATCTGAGCATCTACGACCGGCGGCGTCAGCTTTCCAAACCCGACCGACTCCGTGATCCAAAAATAAAGAACGGGTGGGCGTTTTTCCCAGAGCAAAAGCCCGACCTCCAGGATGTCCCTGGGTAAGAGAAGAACAGACACACGACCACAAACAGACAAACACAGAACACAAACACACAAAATGGCCCCTCAGCTGTCCTTGTGCTGCCAGGCAGGGTGGTATAGTCTATCTGACAGTCTCGGGGAAAAAAATGTCGTAAAAGGCAGATTGAAGCTTTCCTCTTCGTAAAACCAGTACGTGAAGTAAGGGGGGGGTCTATGATGAGGACACCTCTGCACATCAGGAGATATGCACAAGTTCAGCTGGCCCCAATGAGCGCTTGCAAGGTGTAGGTGCTCAGGTGTCCCTAATCAACCACAGATCCCATCCCCAAGTCAAATTGCTCTTCTACACGGGGACAACAAAAAGGTGTAGCTGGCAGAATATCCATGAGATGCAAAACAGGGTGTTTCCTCCAGCGTCTTCCCGTGTGGAAAGAGACAGACAGACAGACAGACAAACAACCACACACAAGAATGGCCAAGCAATCTGCAGATCTCCAGGTGTGATAGTGCTACATGCAGTACACTGTGTGCAGATTTCTATGGCACAGTGTAGTGCAGTCTATGAAAAAGGGCCATAGTACACAGCTGCACTTCAGCAGTTTTGCACAAGTTCAGCTGGAACAATATTCCATAGCCACGCTACTAGGCTCCCTGTGAAATTTGGAACAAATTAATAATGTGCACTGCAGAGCCATCCTTTAAAATAGGGAATCTTGCCCTTTACATACAGGTTTCATGTGCACACAAAAAAAAAAAGGAAAAAGAAAATCGTTAAGTCCATATTGTTTTCTAAAAAGAAAATAAGCCTCATTTTCCTCAGGGGAGCTCCTGAGACCAGGTGTGATTTAAAAGCTGCACCAATACACTATGCACATTTTAGTGGCCAGGCGAGCCTTTTACTGCCTATGGCAAAAAGATAATTCTTATATTCTTAAGAGTCATTAAAATCGCAAGTAAAATCACTATCCCAGTAGCGTTTGAACATATCTTCTAAAAATCAAATTAAGAAATTTGTGCACTCTGTTGGGCAAGCAAGGCTCCTCTTAAGTTCTAGTGTTTAAGCCTGCCTTAACTGTAACGCTTTGGGATTTACTTGTAAGTTACTTCAAAGGCAAAAATAAAAAATATGCTTGCAGGACAGCTTACAAAGAGGGGAGGGGGCTTTAGTGTGCTGTCACATCCTAAAAAAAAATAATCAGGTTTCTCTTGTGTCCTTTTTCCGAAGAATTCTTTTATTCTAAAGTTTCTGATAACAAGATTTTCACCTCTTATTCTTTGGCAAAAATACCTGAAAGGTGTGTTTGATTCCAAGGGTTTAATTAAATTAAAACGTGACGTTTTGGGGCCAAGTTCTGGATTCTTTTCTAAACAATAGACTCCTTTCCCTCTCCCCTATCCAGGAGGAGAAAAAAATGCTGCAAGTCGGCTAGAAGCCACCTCTTTATGCTTTTAAGGCAGCACGGAAAATTGTGGTCGTTCCCGTAAGTGGAGAGGAGTGACCTTCTGGCCATTGCCTGTAAAATTTACTGGCTTATGGCTTTTAGGGGTCAGTTTATTCCCTTCGCTATGCATGCATTAGGTTGATGTGTTCAATATAAGTTTTGCGTCCAAGCTCTATCAAGTGGCTTGGGAGAGAAAGGAGGGGTTGGGAGTTGTTATCCTGCCTTGCCCTGCAAGGGGGCCCCGAGAGCAGAAAGAGAAAGGAGGGGCTGTCGACTTTTAAATTCCCCCGCGGCTGCCTTTTTACAGCCTGAGGCAAGCAGATAATCTCCTGTAATTACTTCTGTAATGTATTAGGTGTGAAATGCCCTGGAACAAAGGGGCAATTCACCCTTTCAGTGGCTATTGATCTTGTTGTTGGCTTAAGCCTAATTTGAGAAGCGTGGCTTTTGTAATGAATACACAGAGCTACTTAAATCAGGAGGGAGAAAAAAAATCTTAGGTGAACATGTAGACTTTCTCTCTCTTCCTTCAACCTTATATCTCTGGGGAGGCAAATAATGCCTAGATAGGATAGAGAGAGAGAGACTAAGATCTTCTCCCCACTTTTCCTTCGTCTAAAAAAAAAAAAAAAAGGTAGACTTGCGCAGTAGGATAGTTGTTGGCAGTTTTGTCCTGAGAATCTCCCTGTGTTTGAAATTAAATTGCCTGGTCTTTTATCAAATGTTCTTAACTACTTTTGGAGAAGGGGAAAAAAAAAGGCATTGATTCTACTTTCTGTCGTGGCCAGCTGCCAGAAGGGGCTCAGCCCCTGATTTGATTTCCCTGCTTTTGATTATTAATAGTTCAGAAATAACGTCCCTACCTATCTCCTCATGTGGTGCATAGCAACCCTTAGTTCTGTTTAAAGCTTCCATATCCAAGGAGTTGGGCATTGGCGTAGCGGGATGGAAGTACCTCCTGAATGCTTGAATAAGGCAATTCAGGGTACGCATCCCCATCTAGCACTTCCTGTCCCCTCAATGCTCCGTGCTCTCCTCCTGTTCCCTCAACATCATACCTATCCATCCCACTTCTGTCTTGCTGCCTTCCTTCTACTCCACTTCCTCTATTCATCTGTCTTTCTCTATACCTTTTCAGTTCACCATCCTGCCTTTCCTTCCATCATCTTTCAGGTTTCCTACAAAAGTATTTTTCTCACTGCCCATATTCCCCTGGTATTATCAAAATTGCTGGAGGGGTCTCCTAGTTGGCAGAGTTTTTAGTCTCTTATATTAATTAACTAAGCACGTCCTTGTACATTCACACACCTCTTGCTAGCAGGTCATAATTGGTCTGTCCTCCCTGAGGGCTAGAATCTTAATTTGAGATGGTAAAGTCCTGCCTCATCCTAGTTAGAGGGGTTCTTCTTAAAGCTCACTCATGTTCCATTTAATACTAAAATCATTACTTCTGGTGGCAGAATTCCAATGTTACCACATCGCACATCAAAAGGGGGTGCATAAACTGCACTAATTTATCCCCATAGGTTTACTTTAAAGGTCTAACTGTGTTCCTATGATTTCTCCCACACAAGCATCAAACGGACTCGCACCTCAACAATCAAATGCCCATCATACACGCCAACATGTGATTCAGCAACCATACACAACTCTCCCACATTTCTGTTTCCCCAGTTAACTGCGATCCCTTGCCTAAGAATAGATCTTTCTAACTTCTCTAAAATCAAACGAAGATGGTGGAACTCCGTTGGTATTGTGGGGCAAAGATTGCCAGTCTTTGCCCCTGCTTAAGACACAGGGAATGGCCACTTCCCTATGGTTACGCAGGGTATAGAGGCACAGCCCCTTACCTTGAAAAACACACATGCAAAATTCAAAAGTGGAATCACCATCCCACATGCCCATGCATTAATATATCTCTAAATTTTCCCCAGGATGTTAGAGCAGCGCTCTTCTCCTCCTGTTTCAAATACTTAGGGGGCGGACTCTAGGGATGTTGGGCTTTGCAAACTTTCCCAGGATGTTAGAGCAGCGCTCTTCTCCTCCTGTTTCAGTCTGAAAACCCCCCTCCCTTGGGGATTTCAGGGTCGTAGTGTCCCTCAGTGTCCCCTAGTCCTTGGGATGTTAAGGTCGTATCCGACCCTTCTCCTCCCTGTACCCCCCCCCGGGGCCGACAACAAGAATCCGCAATCTTCTCCACTCCACAGAGCTGTTAGATTCGAACTCACGCCACCCCACAACTAGTTTTCTCTTCTTACCAGATTTCTTTTGCACAGTCCTCTTTCAGTTCCTCCGTTGTTCTGCCGGCTTTGTTTCTCCTTAAATAACAGTATTGTGTCCAATGCTGATAGAACAAGTCTCCTCTCAAAATCAGAGGGTCCGGACTAGATTTGTTCCAGGGTCAGCATGAATTCTTACTGTGATTTAAGTCAGACTCCCAAGAGCGCTGGGGCAGTGGCACCTTTTCCCGGCCAATGCACCAGAAATGTAAGGAATTTAAATTTATGAGGGTCCCGTGCCAGCGTGCCTGCGCTTCATGGGCTGCAAAAGACCAAGTCTGAGTCTCAGGAGACGAGAAAAGAATTTATTGATTGATCAATCAGGGGGACCCGACCCGGTGTAAATTCCAAGTGAGGTCTCCGCCCAAGCATTGGAAGGCGATACATTTTATATGGTTCCTCTATTCTTTGTCTTCCCTTAACTGAAATTACATCATACACACACCTGCTACATACATCAAATACTAATTGACACTTTTTAGTCATTTATTTCGTATTTCTGACACTTGCCTAAAAGTTCTAACTGGTACGTTTGATCTCCTCCCCTCACAGGCAGGGAGGGTAGGATCATCCTTATGTCCTTGGACATTTGACAGTTACAAACACCAGACGCTGAGATAAGGCTTCCTGGTACGCCTTGGACACACGTTAATTGCTAGTGTGTGATCCTCAAAGCTTAGGAACTTAATTGGATCCTTGAATTCATAATTGCTTTTGCTGACTTAGCGGAAGTTCCTTTCTCTATTCTAGCCGGAAAGGCTTGACCAAAGATTCTAAGTTTACAAGAATACAAATGTAGATACATGTGAATGTGATACATATATGTATATATGTATATATATACGTGGAGTGCTTAAGTGAATATAACTACATTATTCGTGTCACTAGTGTGGCTATATATACATATGTATTGCTTAGAATACATTGTTGTTGAATACATGAGGGCTTGTCCATACCTGTGGTTAGTAAAGCAGCCATATATATTTATAAATATATAATTAGTCAAATGTCCTCCCTTACAATGACACGCCCACTTACTAGCTACAGGATACCTGGGGTGTCCACCCCAGCAGTATCCCATGTCCAAATCCAAATTGTGTGATTTTCTGCTGAAAAGGGGCGTTGTTCCTTCATTTCCCCCCTTTTAAACCTTTTGGGCTGGCCCCTTGTGAGCACATCATGCTCTCCAAGAGGCCAACCCAACCTGAGTTTTTGCTTTCGTGCTTGACCTCTCCCCAATTGGTTGACCCCCTGCCCTGGCTGTGCTCCACATCCGGCTTCCCTCCACATGGGGGTCACCATTATCTCTTTCTTCTCGGCAGGCCATGCTGGCAACAATCTCTGGACCCGGTGAGTTGGTTCCTTTACGTTTTGTGTCTTAATGTAGAGGACATTCATGATCTGGGCCCCAGAAACAACCCAACCACAAATATTTATTGTTTGTGTGAACTAAGCTTTAAAAATGGTAGCACAAGGCCAGCAAAGTGAGAATATATATATATATATATTAATTTGGCATCCAGAAGATGTAAGCACCTGTAGTGGGATTAACATTTTCCCTGCTTCCCCTTCTAGTTAGGTGCTGCAATTTGGACTCTAACCCTAGGCCAACCAGATGGTCTCAGGCAGTACAACCCTTTGCCTTCCATGTGCAATATCAGAAGGCCCAACAAGATGCTAATGGGAGCCCTTTTTCTCAGAAGGGTCCCTGAGATGACAGAGATAAGGAGGTGCATACCCAATTGGAGGGATATCTATGGGACCACCTCTGATCCTCTTTTCCACAAGAGTGAACTATCCACCTCCCTAAGAATCAGTATGAGGTTCCCATCCTGCAAATCATCTGTGGACTGGAGCATTGGCAGTGGGGGTACAGACAACGCCCTTGAGGTAGCAACAACAGAGATGGGATTTAAGGAGGAGAGTGAGGAGGAGAGGAAGCCCATGAAGATGAGCACATGATCTGGACTATGGTTTCTGAGAGAGGACAGAAGACAGAACAGTAGCTATAGTTGCTCTGTGCCAAAAGATTTTGAAGGAATGTTCTGGACTTAATGAAAAATGGTGGAAGCAGAGGTGTGAGTTAAGTGCCACAAACACAGTGAAGAAACATACACACCCTTTAACTTTCAAGTAAGCTAATATTTCCATGCCTGCTCTGCAGAATGTAGACTGGAAAGCTATTTTCCAATTTCCAAACACTTTTCTTTGGGGTAGGCAACCTGAGGAAGAAAAGTTCTATTGGACCAAAAGCATGCCGTGTGTGTTTTCCAAAAGATGCTCCCTTACCTTTTAAATTAAAAAGAGAGAGAGAGGTAGGAGTTAGTCAAGAGTGCTACTGAAAACCAAGGTCAAAATGATCCATATTATGTGAAAGAAAGACAGCGAAGACAGGGATAAAAATCAACTCATTTGAAAAGTGGCACTGGAAGAGAACTGTACAGATATGAAAGAGAGCTAGAAATGCAGAAAGGTTGGTGCTCAATTAAGTCAAGCCTGACACTGACTATAGGAAAGTGAATAATCTGAATCTATACACATATAATAGAAATACTGAAGTGACCAGAAGTCTCTTTTCTCAGATTCAGTTTTATGCACACACCCTAAAACCTGGATTTCCTCAGAAGTGTAGGGGGGAGGGTGAGCTGGGACTGACCATTCTCTTTCAAGATAAGCAAGCTTAATCTTTTCAGTGTGTTTGATCTACAGACCAAAAAGGCTGCAGGTGTCTACAGAAGTGCGCTAAAACAGTTTTACACTAAATAATAATAATAATCCAAAATCTATTTGCCCAAATATCCCAAATATAGCACAGAGGAAGAGGAGGCTGCATGCTACATCTGTGCTGAATTTAACATTGATCCAAGGTCTACTGTCAACAGTATAAGGTTTTTTTGGGGGTGCCCCCATTTTTTTAGCTGCCATATGGAAGGCTGGTTCACCCTGTTGCAGCAATAATTCTGAGTAAGTAGGTTCTTAATGAAAAGAAATTAAGATTCCTTGTGCTGCAAAACATCTGTACAACCAAAACACACATATGGTTGTGTAGGGAAACAATGCCTAACTGCTTCTCAGTTAGAATGTACTCATTCTCTTATTCCCTTACCCACTCTCAGTAAGAACATATTCACTCCCACATTCAGGTAATTTCACTCACCAGCAAAGAGGCTTGCAGGGAAAATACAACTCTCACTTTGTACTGTCTTGCTATCCATTTCTTCTGCAAAACATATTTTTGCTTCCCTACCTTCCTACCACCTTCCGTGAAACAAATGACCCCATATCTCCTCTCTTGATGGCAGTCCCTACTGAACTGAACTGAATTGATCTGAACTCAGTGAGGCACTGAACTATACTGTACAATATTTACAGCGTAATTGCTCTCACGTTTACTTAAAAGAGATTCTTTTGCTGGGATGGAAATTTGTTAGGAAAACATGTGTGCTGCTGAATACCTCCTTCTGGGAAAGAAATGTCCCTCCACCAGCCCTCTGCCTCTGGATGTCACCATCAAGCAAAGAACTGCACAGCCTTGCACACATGCCGCTCTCCAGTCAGACCGGGTTTAATTGATTTTCCTTATGAACCTACTCATTGGCACATTTAGTTCCCATGGCTTCATTTGCTGGGACTGTGGGTTGCAGGGAAAATCACGTGTGCCATTTTGCAGTTCCCCACCGAAAGGCTCCTTCTGCAAAACAAATGACCATGTACTGATTTCTGCTTCTGAACTTGCTAGCTCTGTCAGTGAAACAAATCACCCTTCAACAACTATATGGTGAAAACCAGTGTAGTTGCTTTTCAGTAAGAGCATACTCACACTCATATTTACTTGAAACAGATTAATTTGCCAGGAATGAAATTGGCAGGGAAACGTAGTGTATGCCCCACTTTCTGGTTCACAGCAGATTAGCTCTGTCTGTAAAACAAATGACTGACTGTGCATCACCTCCCAGTCCTGAGATGTGAAACCAAACAATTGGTGATTTTGCACATGTATTGGACTGCATTTCGCATGATTAGATTCTCTCTGCTACTACATGATGTAGAGATTTGTATCATCCCAAATCTCTTCTGTTCTCATTTGCTTCACTGTCTGATTGCTCCATGAGTGCAACTTTGTATGCGGTAATTAAGACACTTCTCTCTCTAAACGCCTATTTCCCATCCTCGTTCACCACAGAATATGTTTGCAGGGAAAACACTTGCCTGTCTTTGTGGTCCTTTGCTGGCTATTTTCTTCTGCAAAACCAATGGCACGGTGCCACTTGTCTGTGTCTGGATGTCAGATCCCAACAAATAACTAAGCAACCAGGACAGGTTTACTTATATCTAGTCACATAATGTGAATCTCTTGCTCACTGTGAACCAACTCACTTTCATATTTACCTTAGAGAGCTTAATTTGGCTGATAAGAAGTTTCGAGGGACAACATGGAAACACACACACACACACACACACACACACACACACACACACACACACACACACAAGGTCATTATCCTTCTAACAAGCCTATTCAGACCAGGATGGGGTGAAATTAAGATGAACTAGAAACTGAAAGCCTCCCACAAACTTTCCACAGACTGAAGAAGCTACTTGGATGAGTAGTAAAATGTTTCAGTCCCACTAGAAAGTAAGTCCAGTTACCATGACTCAACTCCCAGAAAGGGACAACATGTGTGTTGCTTTGTTGTTCTCCGTTAGCTATATACTGTACCGTCACCTCTGCTTTAATGTTCAACCCAAAGCAACACACTTGGGTACCAAAACACAGCTCTGAATTTTTTTTTAATAAATTTTTATTTTTTTATTGAACATAAAAAAGACATAATAACAATGATAAACAATTACATAAAAAAACAGTAATAGACAATCATAAACAGTACAAAGTGCCCCCCACCCCCAAGAAACCGTCCAGTATTCTTGCATCTTCTCTTTCTTCTTCATCTTTCTTTTTCTTTTTCTTCCAATAGGCTTCTTAAGGTCCTTTACGCCAGAACTGTGTTGGGTTATAAGTTGGTTGTATCCCTTTCCCTTTTAATAGTACATGATCTATAAATTTCCCCCAAACATCATAGAAAGTATCATTTTTTATTTCACCTCTCAAAACTTTTATATTACAAGATAGTTTATCATTTAGTGCTATGTCCCACACTTCCTTATACCATTCAGCAATTTTAAGGTCTGATTTCAGTTTCCAGTTCCTAGCAATAATCAGTCTAGCTCCTGTCATAAGATTTACTATTAATTCTTTAGTTTTCACATCATATTCATTGATAGATGGTAATGATAACAAAGCAATTTCCGGTACACATTTAATATCAGTTTGTAGTATTTCTCTTATCTCCTCAATAATCTCTTTGCCAAAACTTTTGAACTATTTCACATTCCCACCATAAATGAAAATAGGTACCTATCTTTTTCGCATTTCCAGCAGAGCTTAGAATATTTTGGATTCATTCTATTCATTCTGACTGGAGTCATATACCATCTTAAAACTAGTTTGAAGTAGTTTTCTTTTATTCTGACTGATATTGACCGTAAAATCCTCAAATTCCAAATTCTTTTCCATTCATCATTATTTATTTATTTCTCTATGTCTTGTTTCCATAGCTCTCTTATTGTGTCCTGTTCCCTATTCTCAAATGAATCTTGAATTATTTTATATAATTTGCCAACTGTTCCTTTCCCTGTATTTCCTTTCTCTGATTCATATGTTGTCAGAAATTGCTCAAATTTTGTATATCCTCTAAGTTGTGTATTTCTCCTAATCCATTCTTTTCGTCCAGCTTTCTAACTGGGCGTAATTCAACCACGACAATTCCTGAGTTTGCAGAATACGTTTAATTTCTTGTTTTGATGTCATCTTTTTAATCCAATCTTTTAGTCTTGCCACTTTCCTTAATTTAAATAAGTCTCCCAATTCTTCATGTTCGTGGGGAAATTTATCTGATCGATCACCGCACCAAGCGGGGAACCTTCCTGTATCAATTTCTTTCCATACTTTTTCCAAGTGAGCAATAGGGAACTTAGAAGAGGATTTTTAATTGGGTAACTTTTCCTTTTTTGGGGAAACTAAACACATATTTATTTATGTCTTCATTTAGTTCCTCTGATTGAAGTTCCCACCATATTAGTTTTTGAGGTTTAAATAGTATTTCCCCCAGGGAGCTAAGCTGATTAGCTATGTAATACATTCTAAGATTAGGTATGCCTATACCTCCCTCTTTTGAGATCTGTACCATAAGCTTTTATTTATTCTTGCTTTTTTCCACCATTGCAGAATTTATTTAAAAGATCTTGATAAACTTTAATTTCAATTTCTGTGTATTGAATAGGTAACATTCTAAAAGAAAATTTATTTTAGGAAGTATTTTCATTTTTACCATTGCTATTCTACCAAACCATGATAAGTTTAATTTGGAGTAATTTTGTAATTTATTTCTAATCTCTTCCTTTATTTTTGTGTAATTTCGTTCTTTCGTTTTACTAATGTCTTTATCTAAAAGTATCCCTAGGTATTTTATACATTTACAAACTTTCAGTTCGTGATTGGAGATCTCTTCCATGTCTCGATTATCCTGATTGAAAAGCATGATTTCTGATTTCTGCCAGTTGACACATAATCCGGTTGTTTCACCAAATTCCTTTAGGTGTGCTTTTATTCTTAATATATTTTCTACCGGATTTTTATTGTTAACAAAGCGTCGTCCAAATAAACTGATTTTTATCTTGCCTTCCTTACCCATACCTTTAATAAGTTGGTCCTCCCTTATTGCATTAGCTAGTAGCTCTATCACTATGCAAAACAGAACTGGCGATAAAGGACATCCCTGTCTTGTTCCTCGGCCTAGGGTAATTTTTCTGTCATCACATCATTGACAATGATTGATGAGGTGCTATGAGAATAGAGTTGGTTTATTACACTTAGAAATTTTTCGCCAAATCCCCATTTCACTAATAAAAGTTTTAACGCAGGCCATTGGACACAATCAAAGGCTTTAAATAAATCTAGAGACAAAATGCATGCTTTGTCCTGTGATCTTCCCATCTCATAAAGAACATTCAAAACTCTTCTTACAGTGTCTGACATTTGTCTACCTTTGATAAAGCCCGTTTGGTCTTCTTTAATATATTTGTCTATAAATGTGTACATTCTTTTGGCTAGAATTGCTGTAAAAATCTTGGCATCTTGATTTATAAGTGATATTGGTCTGTAAGATCCAACATCTATTGGATCTTTATTAGGCTTGAGAATTAAAATAGTTAAGGTATGTTTCCAGGAGGAAGGAACTTGCTCGCCCTCCAATATCTCATTATAAAGCTTCTTTAACTTAGGAATTAACATTGATTTGAATACCTTGTAAAATTCTGGTCCCAATCCATCATCTCCTGGAGTTTTGGCATTCTTTAGCTTATTTCTACTCCAAAGATGCTGTTGTATTTTTTTAAATATCACATATGCTTCTTAGCACTTGCAATATTGGAGTAATATTGCTTTTCTTATCTGTTTCAGTGTGTTTCAGATGTAAGCAATGTAACCAAATCAAACGTCTACTTTGTAGTTCCAAGGTGACTAATGGTTGCTACAAAACAAACACCTAACTGAGAGGTGCAGTACCATGCACCAATATTTACTCTATGCCCAAATTGTCCACGTGTTTCCATTTTTGCTTATATCTTTGTTGGCTAGCTTTAATCTGAGTCTCCTATACAAGCTGGTTCTGTTTTGCAGCTTTACTTCTCCTTCATGCTTTTGTGAGTTAGTAAGATATCTTCTCATCACAGTACCAATTAGTCAGTTGCTATCTTATCATTTTGCCATTCCATAATGGGAAGTACTTATGCATAGTTTTAGTTGGTGGACAGGTACCAACAGAAGTATGTTAGGTAAAGGTATATATGGGGGAGATCCAAGTGCAGAACATCCTCAGACTGCTGCTGTGCACTCGCTTGGTGCCATTTATGCATCTACTTTGATTTATCATTGCATTTTTTCTTGCTTTGCACTGTATTACTGCTGTCTGAATCATTTTTCAGCTTTGGTGTCAGTGAACCCCATGCATCCCTCCAGTAAAGGATTATTTGAATGAATAAAGTAATCTTCTTTATTCTTATTAACACTAACCTCGCCACTAACTTTTTTTAGACTCCTTAGATGAGTAGTGAAGCATTTTTATCCAGTTGCCATGACTCAGTTTCCAGATAACCTCACCTGGATGACTGAGAATCTTCACAGACATAACGCTAACCAAAATACTGCTAGGTCAGAATGCAACAGAACTCTGTCACTTTAAGGGTGAACTCCCAAATAGGAGAGTTCCAGTCTTTACAGCCCGAGGGAGTGGTTGGGTTAGTTCACCCCTCAGGTGGGCTAAGCAGGGGGTGTTGTAACATGCATGCCTGATGGCTGTCGCCAAACGGCAATCTGAGATTAATTATGTGGTTACAGCACTGTATGCCTCCGGTAAGGCACATCCAAAGTTCAACCTGACTCAGCAGGTCTTACTGTACCAATGCGTAATGGGAGATGGTGCAGCTACTCATTCAACGGATCCCTCTGGCTGGAGGCTGGTGTTGGGAAAATACGCTCCTATGACTTCCTTTGGTGTTGGTGTGCCCAGCACTGGTCCTTCCAGCATTTCACCTCCTGTCATCTAGCCTCATCATGGTGCACCTGTGCCACTTCTTCCCGAGGGACAAATAATGCATTTCAGTGGTCAGTGTCTGGGTCTCGGCAAGCAGATAGTTTCCCAGCCCTCAGAGGAATGTTCCACCTCTACAGTCACCTTCTCAGCTTCCAGTGTCTCTCAGTCCAGTGCATCAGGCTCACATTTGGGTTTCCCTGTTTCACTATTTCTTTAATAATGTTCTGTACCTTTTCTTCCCTGGTGTCTTTATTGACATTCCATTTAAAAAAAACCTATTGTCACTCACAACATTGCAAGAAAATAGCAATACCTGTATCATAGTTTAATGCTTGCTGCTTGCTTCCAAGTAACAGTCTTCTCCATCACATTTGTGTCGGCTGCCCGGGCAGTAACTCTATGAAGGATGGTGCTGACTACAGGTCCACCAGTAAGTTACTGTTCTTCTATGGAGATGGACTTATCCCATGGGGAGATGATAAATGAGATGTTGTAGATCTGTCTTCCTCATAATCAGAGTTCATTGGAGAAGCAATTTATATCTTTCTTAATGCAGTCATACTCTCCATCACACAGAATTTCATACAGTAGTATTTATAGAAGTATTTATATGTTTTATTGTTCTAATTTTATTGTAATTTTGATTTTTAATTGTTTATTTTGATTGTGAGCTACCCAGAAACTTTTGGGTAGTGGGCGGCATACAAGCTAAATAAATAAATAAATAAATAAATAAATAAATAAATAAATAAATAAATAAATAAATAAATAAAAGGATTGTGATATAAGTGAAGAGATGCCTCTCCAGATGATGGAAGACAACCAGAGCTGCATTGAGTGAGAAAAATGACTGCATGTACCACATGAAATACCACTTTAGGTGCCACTTGTTTCATGTCCTGACTGAGAAAGGATCTGCACTTCTATTGACGAAATGGCAGTAGATATCTTTGCCAGTTTGAGAATCTGTGAATCAAGATGGAGGTTGGGAGTTTTTGCATGCAAAATTGAGATGCAATCTTGCATACCTCCTTTAATACCTGGTATCAGTGGCAGGCATGCCGTGTAATAGCTACTAGCTGAAGTGTAGAAGTGTTTTCCTATTCCTCAGTGACCTTGAGACTGCTGCCCCTTACTTTCCATTGTTCCTCTGTTGGCCACTTTTCCCATCTCTCCCATTTTCTGCACTCCCAAGAGAATAGACAGGTGGAGATTCGTTCCATACTATGTGTGTGTGTTGTGTCATTACAGTTGTGACCAACTCTTTGTGACCCCGTGTCCATGGAGCTTTCTTGACAGGAATACTGGAGTGGTTTGCCAGTTCCTACTCCAGGCGCCTACAGCATCTGGTATTCCTTGGTGGTCTCCCATCCAAGTACTAACCAGGGCCGACCCTGCTTAGCTTCCAAAATCAGGTGAGATCGGATGTGCTTAGGGCATAAGGGGAATTTAGCTCTGTATTATACATTAGGACCCCCTTATCCACTGAATCACTAATCCATGGATTGGGGAAGAAAATATATAAAAAATAATTAAGTAGCCACAAAGCATCTGTTGCCTTGCGGCCATCCCACCAGCTGCACATGCAAGGTTCTCCTGGTTTCTCCACCCCCACCCCCACCCAGCCCCTGGGCAGACCCAGAAGTGGCATCTCCCTCACCTTGCTCCTGGAGAGCCTCTTCATGGCTTCCACCCTCTTAGGGCCTCTCCCTGTGCCCCTCGCTCTGTGCACGCACTCCATTTGCCTTCTTGTCCTCACAGCATTGTGCTAGTGAGCCTTCCCTGCCCACACAACGTTGCAGTGCTTGCGAAGGGTGGCTGAGCCAGGACCCCAGCAACCAGCCAGCAGCCTTGCCCGTGAGTCCTCTTCTTCGCCACTGCTGCTTCCTTATCTTCCCTTTCCGGAAGCACTTCTCAACGAAGCAGCAGCGGTGAGAAAGGGGACTCGCAGACAAGGCTGCTGGCTGGCTGCTGCTGGCGTCTCAGGACATTGGCAGCAATGGCAGAAGAAAAGGCACCCACGCCACCTGCCTGAAACCTCAGCAGCAGCAGCAGCAGCAGCAGAGGCACCCCTGCTGCCCCCAGGCATTGAGTGGGCACCTCTTCAACCACTGCCACCGATGTCCCAGACAGGCACCTGCAGGCCATGCAGGTGCCTCTTTGCTGGCTCGGTGGTAAGAGCAGTGGTGAACAGGGATTGAGGGGCAGGATAAGGGAATGGCCCTTTCAAGTTCATTCACCCTCTCCTCACCCACCACTGCCACCCTGGATAAAAGTGTTAGCTCTTATCCATGGATTTCTGTATCCATGGGGGTTCCAGAACCTATCTCCTGTGGATGCAGGGGTCCTACTGTATACAGGGCAAGAGCACAAGTATGTACTACAAGGAAAAGTTACACTGAGGAAACCAGGATATGTTTTCCATTCCATTCCATTCCTTTCTATTTTCTATTTTCTATTTTCTTTTTCTTTTTATAAAACAAAAAAGAGATGAGATGGGACTCATTTCTTTGCACCAAAAAGAGTAACCAAATTCCAAATCTTTCCAAAAATTCATACAGCAAAGGTGCTTTGTATATACACTCCAAAAATCAAGGTGTATATTAAAAAATAAAAACATCAAGGTGTACACCAGTACAGCAGGCCCTCATGTCTTGCACTATTTGCCGGAGACTGTAGATTACATATTACACAGGTGAAACAGACATCTTTTATTCATACAATATATATGCTCCATAAAGGAAGCCACAGGTTTGTGTTAGCAAAGGCTGAACAAGGCTGTTGAGAATGGGACATTGTGGAGATAAATTACAGGCCAACTGACAGTATGTAACAACATACTGACTTTTGAGCTCCTAACCCTCACGGCACTTTCTAATTAAAAGTGAAAGGATAGTAAAATAGATAGTGTTGTGTAGTTGCATACAGAGAGAAACATAAGCAAACCAAAAACCAGTAGTATCTATAAAAAGCAGTGATACTTGATTCACGTCTTACTTGAAATCTTCTGATGACCTTCCCCCATTGTAAAAGGACCTGTATGGGTTTTTTTAAAAAAGTTAGAGATATAATGTATGGTGATAGAGTTTACCTCTTTCCTTCTGTTCCAATTCCTGGGGTACACTCTGGTCCACAACGTTAATCCCAGCTACTGTATGAAATTCTGTGTGATGGAGAGTATGACTGCATTAAGAAATGATGTGGAAGTTGCTTTGGAATTGTGTGTGGTGGTGGGGGACTTGGTGTCAAAGCTGTTGTGCCATGACTTGGAGGAAACTGCCACTCTGTCCTTGTTTATATTCTATTAAGGTAGTTTTGCTACAGCCATTTTCCTGCAACTAAGTCTATGGGAGTGATATGTTAACAAGCTGCAAAAAAGGCTCTTGGCCAATTTTTTCCTCTCTCTATCTCCCCACTGCTATATTTATTTATTTATTTATTTTATTTATTTATTTATTTTCACATTTATATACCACGCCTATTCCCACATAGGGGACTCAGGGCGGTTCACAACAGACAGAATAAAACAGTTAAAAGACTAAAGCATCACCAGTGCAGCGCACAAAGTTCTATGCAGTCAATCAATCAATCAATCAGTGGGCCAAAAAAGAAAGAAAGAAAGAAAGAAAGAAAGAAAGAAAGAAAGAAAGAAAGAAAGAAAGAAAGAAAGAAAGAAAGAAAGAAAGAAATCCCTAATCAGTGCCAAAGGCGTCCCGAAAGAGTAGCGTCTTTAGATCTTTCCTAAACGACGCCAGTGACGGAGCCTACCGTAGCTCGCTCGGAAGTTTGTTCCAGAGAGTTGGCGCCGCCACCGAGAAGGCCCGTCCACGTGTGCTGGTTTTACGGGCCTCCCTAGGGGTGACGGTCTGGAGCGAGAGGGCCAAAGATGATCGGGTGGGTTGGGCCGGATCTAATTGTTGGGGAAATAATTATAAGCAGGGGCCAAGCCATGGAGGGTTTTGTAAACCAAAACCAACACCTTGAACCTTATCCGGGAGGCAACGGGCAGCCAGTGCAGACGAGCCAGGATGGGGGTGGCATGGTCATAGTGACGCGCGCCAACCACCAGCCTGGCTGCCGCATTCTGAACCCGCTGCAATCGCCGGACAAGGTTCAAGGGGAGCCCCATGTAGAGAGCGTTGCAATAATCCAGCCTCGACATGACCAGCGCCTGTACCACTGTCCTCAAGGAGCTCTCATCGAGGTACGGGTGAATCTGGGCGATAAGCCTAAGGTGGTAAAAGGCCGACCTGGTCACGGCAGACACCTGAGATTCCAGGGTCAAATCCGAGTCCAGAACGATGCCCAGGTTCCTCACTCTTTGCGCCAGCTGGAGGGCGGACCCGCCCAGACTGGGAAGGGGGCCACAGCACCCCTCCGAGCTGCCCCCGAAGAACAAAACCTCGGTATTTCCAGGGTTGAGCCTGAGTCTGTGGGTCCTGGTCCAGTCCAAAACCGCAGCCAGGCAGCGATCAAGGGTCTGGACGGCCTCCACTGCACAGGTGGAAAAGGAGAGATAGAGCTGCGTGTCATCAGTGTACTGATGACAACAGACTCCAAAACTCCAAATGATCTCTGCCAGTGGTTTCATATAGATGTTAAAGAGCATTGGGGAGAGGGACGACCCCTGAGGCACCCCACAAGAGAGTGTCCAGGGAGCCGACAACTCACCCCCAAACTCACACGCTGGGTGCGGCCCCCAAGGAAGGAATGGAGCCAGGACAAAGCCAGACCCCCAATCCCCACCTCCGAAAGCCGCTCCAGCAAGATACCATGGTCGACGGTATCGAAAGCCGCTGTCAGGTCGAGAAGGACCAGCAGGGTAGAGCAACCCCTGTCAGCCCTCCTCAACAGATCATCGTGCAGAGCGACCAGTGCCGTCTCAGTCCCATGACGCGGCCTAAACCCGGATTGGAAGGGATCCAGGACATGGTTCTCCTCCAGGAACGACTGGAGACGCAGGGCAGAGACTCGCTCAATCGCCTTGCCCAAAAAGGGAACATTGGCTATGGGACGGTAGTTGGACATATCGTCCACAGCCAAGCCGGATCTTTTAATGACGGGCTTCACCACCGTCTCCTTCAGAAGACTGGGAAAAGTCCCGTCTCTGAAGGAGGCTGAGGCAATTAGTGAAGCCCATTTCGGCATGCTCCCCCCTGCGATCTTAATCAACCAGGAAGGGCAAGAGTCGAACGGAGAAGCCGCAGGCCTGCAATGTCCCAGGGCCCTGGAGGCATCCACAGGTGTAACAGGCCCAAACTCAACGAACTGGGGCGACTGAGGCGGCCCAACGCTGGCCAAGGCGGGGACAGGATCAGTGCAACCGGCGTCCAGCTCGGAACGGATGGCCTCTATCTTGGATTTAAAGAAGGCTGCGAAAGACTCGCTAGTGAAATCACTAGGAGGAGGCCCAGGTGGACCGGGATTGGTGAGATCTCGGACCACCCGGAATAATTCCACTTGGCGATTCGAGGCCTCACCAATTCTCAGGGCGACAAAAGATCTCCTAGCTGCCCTTATCGCTCGGGAATAGCAACTGGTCAACGCCATAACAGCAGCCGTATTTGAAGCCGTCCGGGCCTTCCGCCATCTGCTCTCTAGCCTTCTCTGCTCTTGCTTCATCGCCCGCAGTTCCTCGGTAAGCCAAGGAGATGAGCGGGCTCGGCATCGGATCAGGCGCTTGGGGGCGATCCGGTCAGCTGCCCCAGCCACCTCCTCATACCACTGCTTAACCAGGGAGTCGACCGGATCGTCATCCAAACCGTCTGGAATACTCCTGAGGGCCTCCGAAAACCGCTCAGGGTCCAGGAGCCCCCGGGGGCGGGCCCAAATGGAAGGGCCAATTAAAGTGGTTTCATTTAAGGAACCCTGACTACTACCAAAATGCAACTCCACAGTGGACCAATTGACTGTGTTGTCCCATGCTCAGATGATCCTTTGAAGCAATATGAACTCTTTTTTTGTTTCTCTCATGATTTGACCATCATTTTTCTCTTTGTCATTTTACAAGTCAACCCAGTAACTTGTCTGTAATAAAATGTGACTGTTTGGGCTATTTATATAGAGCTGGCACCTATTTGCATACTTGCTATCTTTGCATGGGGCCCAGGGCAATTCCCTATGTCTGCCATCTCCATCTCCTCCTGTGCTGACATCGCTCTGATCAGAAGTGACAACAGAAACATAGCCATGTTTCCTGGATATTTTAACCTGTTAGAGGATGAATGTTCTGGATAGCAAGAAGTAGTATCGGAAGCTAACATCATTACCTTCCTGTAATCAATTTGCAACATTTACTTCTTTCCTGCTTTGTCTTCACACCAGTTCATTGAGTGGTCAGGCTGAAAGTAAATGCCTGGCCTAAACTATTCTTCCTAACCTACAGTATATGCTTTCTCTGTGGATGGAACTCCAACATCCCATAGCATTCTCGCCATCTCAAAAGGTAGTTGCTTATTTAAAGCTGCCCCAGTCACTTTCTCACATTTGGAAAGCTAAGTAACTAAGGAGACGATCCTTAAACTCTAGCCCTTAAACCAGGCATGTCCAAACTTTGGCCCTCCTGATGATTTGGACCACAACTCCCAGAATTCTAAGCCTGTATTTTCAATGGCAAAAGACTGTGGGAGTTGTGGTCCAAAACATCTGGAGGGCTGAAGTTTGGGCATGCCTGCCTTAAACTGTCTCCTTGATATTTTGGCTTTTAAACATGTCAAATATTTGCTTGCCCCCAAAGCAATAGCTAACATAGCACACACACACCCTTTTAAAAATGTTCTGCAATCTCAAAAGAAGGATACATGTTTAAGTTGTTGGGAATTCAGCAGACATAATGCATTGGTTTTGAAACTTAAATTCTACTACCCATGATGCAGCTATTCAGTTTCCTGATCACAGAATATTGTGAGCAGCTATGAAAGCAGTGTGCATTTTTAGAAGTGTACCTAGGTAGCTGTGAATTTATAAGCTGAATTGAAATGGTATTCTCTGCTCAAGGCCAAGACACAAGAAATTAGAGGCCGCTGTAATACATGCTATTTAGTCATGTCTCCCATCAGCCTCTAGTTGTTTTTTTCAGCCTAAGTCACAAGCTGCTTGATCACCTGCCAGCCAGTATTGATTTTTGCTTTTTGATCCCCAAGCTGGATGGAACGAAAAGATTAAAAACAGTTTGTCAGTTCAAAGTTGAATAAGAATTCAGCATAGGGGACACTTAGAAGTGGGAGATTAGAGGGAAGGGAGAGTGAGAGGCTAAGACTAGAGCTGGATGTTAACTATTTCCTCCCTTAAACAATTTGGTACGGGGCCTACCTGGTAGGTCCTTTACAGATGTCCATTTCAATATAAATGAATGGAACCTCTTTTAGATGAAGCATGCACTTGAATTAGGTTTCTTTTAAATCAGTCCAGGCAATATACTATTTATACTATTTAATGGTGTTTATATGATAACAACTGGGAAGAACAAGAAATGAAATTACCAGGCAGCCACTATTGTGCATTAGTGAATAAGGCTAGTCTGGTATCCAAACAGTAAGGCCTGTGAGAAAATGCAACTCAGTCTCACAAGCAGCAAGTAAGAACTGTTAAGGATGCAAATGCAAGAATAGAAAATGCTATTATAGGCTACTAATAAAAATATATAAAAGAATCAAATAATATATGAGCTTTCATGGATAAATCCCACTTTTTCAAAGCAGGTATCAAAAGTCCAAATGTTCATGGTAAGATGGGGTTTGCCAGAGGTTACTTTTAGATGTAAAGTCCTTGGCAAGATGAATTTTGCCAGGCATATTGGTCTTAGATGGCGCAAAAGGCAGAAAAGGTTGTTGCTGCAGCTGAGGCAGCTGTGGCAGCTGTGGGTTGGATTTCAATGCCCCAATTATTCAAACAAATGGGTCCAGGTTGTGCATATACACACACCTCCTCTCCATTTATGTGTTCTTCGAAACAGAAATGTTCCTTCTTGGCCAGATGATCAGGAGTGATGCAGAAAACCCATTACCACCATCTGGGAATAGGGGTATAATTTAGTAAACCCACAAGGTCTAGCCAATTGGGGTTAGATTAAAGAAAGAAGTATGTTGTTGTTGTTGTTGTTGTTGCTGCTGCTGCTGCTGCTGCTGCTGCTGCTGCTGCTTGTTGTTCAGTCGTTAAGTTGTGTCCATGGATCAGATCACACCAGGCCCTCCTGTCTTCCACTATTTTCCGGAGACTGTAGATTACATATTACACAGGTGAAACAAACATATTGTATTCATACAAAGTGTAAGCTGATCCTATTTGTAGCTAATAGACACCAGGCCAGTTTGTAAGTGAATCACAAGACCTCACCGTTACTAAGTACTGCAGTATGATAGCTCTACTCTGCTTCTACTCTACTCTTCTTCTTCAGACAGTGACTTTCTCTTCTCATCCATCTGTCCAGTAATATATATAGGCCAAGAAAACATCCAAGATTTCTGATTACATTTTGGTGACCCGTGAGAAGCCAGTTGTATCAACTGCATGTTGGTTCTGTGCTGGCCAGCATCAGGTTTTGTCTATACCTATAGAAGACTCAAAACATATATTACAATGTCTGGATATTGATCCTAAAACCATTATCTTAGGGTTAGTATGTTTTTAAAAGCTTCTTTAGAGTTCCATATTCATAAATATTCTGGAAATACACTGACATGCATTGAGTGGAAGTGAATTCCCAACTATGTTTCTAAGACCTTT
The DNA here is from genome assembly GCA_029282475.1 of Phrynocephalus forsythii. Classification (NCBI taxonomy): domain Eukaryota; kingdom Metazoa; phylum Chordata; class Lepidosauria; order Squamata; family Agamidae; genus Phrynocephalus; species Phrynocephalus forsythii. The sequence continues at coordinate 2,146,870 of JAPFRF010000003.1, read as the reverse complement.
TGCCATCTTTGTTTCCTTCTCTGGACATGTTACAGGCTGTTCTTTGGGGATATGCAGGTTGGAAACTTTAATTTTCATTTCAGGTCAGGCTTTGGTGTGTGTGTGTGTGTGTGTGTGTGTGTGTGTGTGTGTGTGTGTGTGTGTGTGTGTGTGTGTGTGTGTGTGTGTGTGTGTGTGTGTGTGTGTGTGTGTGTGTGTGTGTGTGTGTGTGTAGGGTGTAGCTTTTTTTTTCCAGTCAGTTACCACTAAAGGGGTGCCTGTCAGAGTAAGAAGGCATGCAGTGATGGTGGTGGTAGGGAGGTAAGACAAGATAGGCAGATCAATGAGTGCACATCAGAAGCAGCCAAGCAAGGAAGAGGAGACAGAGTAGAAAGAGTGGGGCAGCTGAATGGCAGTGGTGAGAGTAGTGAGGCAAAAGAAAAAAGAAAGACTGGGGCTGTCAAGGTCAGGAAATAAATGGCAGCAGCATTTCCATCAAGGAGAGGGGAGCAAAAGAGTGAGATAGGCAGGAAGGCTATATATATAGTTAGACCAAAAGGAGATAATCCAATAAAGGAAATGTTATATTGATTCAATTTGTTTTCATGATCCTCTCTTCAGAAAGCTGATTGAAATGAGGTTTAACGGCTCTCTATGGGAAGTTACTGAAAGAATATGACAAAGAAAGCAAGAGATTCCTTTGTGGGCTTTTTTTTCTATTACAGGTATAGCTAACCCCAAAGTCCCACCTTTAGTGTTCATAATCATCTCAATCTATTGTGTCCAGAACTACAGCAGTAGTCATTTATTAAAACAGAATTCATTCAAGAACCAGAATTGCAGTTCTTAAAGGATTAGGTACCCCTCAATCTGTCAAGATTTGAGATCTTGTTTGTTTAAGACTATTAGAACAATTATGGGGGATATCGAAAACTGACCTAAAAACTACCAAAAAGTATTAAAAAGTAAAGTTAAACTGGTTTCCCATGCACATGCAGCGCTCATCTCTGTTTCTAAGCCAAAGAGCCAGTGTTGTGCAAGTCCGTGGCCATGTGGCTGGCATGGCCAAATGCATTTTGCACATGGAACACTGTTTACCTTCCTGCTTTTTATAGTGGTACCTATTTATCTACTTGCATTTACATGCTTTCAAACTGCTAGGTTGGCAGGAGCTGGGGTTAACAACAGGAGCTCACTCCACTGTATGGCACCCGGGATTCAAACTGCTGAGCTGCTGATTTTGCAGCCAACAGTTTCAGCACTCTATCCCACTGAACCACCATGCCCCATTTACCAAAAAAGTATACCACTATTAATTTATTTGATTAAAATATTTTTACCCAGACTTTTTCTCTAAAAGGATCCAAGGCAGCTTATGTCATTAACAGTGAATAACAATAATAATAAAGAATATATTAAACAAAATATGAATGATGAAGTAAAATTACAAACAGTATGGGAGGCAACTAAAGTGGTGATGAAATGATTATTAATGAAAAAACTGGGAAAATATTAAAATGAAAAAAACAAAATTATCAAAAACTATTAAGAAAAACCAAAGAGAAAGAAGCAGAAATTAAAGGAAAGTTAGGAAATAGAGGATTGTGCAGAGAACTGAAAAACCTCCAGAATCAGTTATCAGTATTGACATTAAAAATAGAAAACAAAAATATAAATTTTGTAAAACAAAAAAGCCAATGACCAAGGAAACAAACCAGTAAAATGGTTAGCTACCAGGCAAGGGGAAAAAAGAACAAAATATGATATGAGAAATGAAAGGGGGAGGGCAAGTATTTCTATATCAAAACAATATTTTAAAAATTGAAAAATATTAGAAGGAACTTTTTAAAGAACAAAATGAGATCGGTAAAGAAGAGATGAACAATTATTTAAAAGAACAAAATATACCCAAAATCACAGAAGGCCAAAGAGCAAGTTTGAATTTACCTGTATCAATAGGAGAGGGAGAAGCAGCTATAAAAAAAATAGGAAAACACCAGGCCCAGATGGTTTTTCTGCACTTTACTTTGAGAAATTATTAGAGGAACTGTCACCTCTTTTACAATTGATAATAAACCAAATTATACAAGAGAATATCCAGAATACTCAGAATCATGGAGAGAAGTCAACATCATGCTCATACCTAAAGAGGGTAATCTAAAATATCCTAAGAACTATAGGCCTGTCTTATTGTTAAATTTAGATTATAAAATATTTGCACAGATAATGGCAGAAAGATTTAAGAGGGTTTTAAAAGAGTGGATAGGAAGAGGACCAAACAGGCTTCCTACCAGGGAGTCAGATGAGAAAGAATGTAAGGCTCGTAATAGATGTATTAGAATATTATGAGCAACATCCAGAAAAAAAATTAGGGCTGTTTTTTAGATGCTGAAAAAGCATTTGATAATATAAATTGGGACTTTATGTTTCAAGTATTGGAAAGCATGGAGGTAGGGGACAATTTCCTAAACAGGATAACAGCAATATATAATAAACAAAAAGCAAAAATAATAGTAAATGGAGAAAAAAACTAAATAATATCAGATCTTCAAAAGCGCTCATCAAGGATGTCCACTATCTCCATGCTGTTTATAGTAATGTTGGAGGTGTTGCTAAGAAAATAAGAGAAGAAGGAATAAAAGGTTTAAAACTGGAAACATTACATTATAAAGTTAGAGCCTTTGTGGATGACATGGTAGTTATTCTGGAAAATCCAAGGCAAAGTATTACAAAATTAAAACAAAACATTTCTAACTTTGGTATCCAAGCACGATTTAGAATAAATGAAGATAAGGCAAATATAATAACAAAAATATGACAAAGAACAAATTGAACTGGAAACAATTTCAGATTATAAGGTAACAAAAACCCAATATATTTAGGTATAACATTAACAAAAAAGACAAAAGATTTATTTCAGATAAATTATGAAAAGAAATTGAATGAAGTAAAAAGAATCTAGAAAGATGGAACCATTTGAAACTCTCGCTGATAGGAAGAATGGCAGTTATTAAAATGATGGTTTTACCAATATTAATATTCCTGTTCCAAAACATTCCAATCATAATAAATAGTAAACCTTTTCAAAAATGGGGAGCACAACTGGCAGGCTTCATATGGCAGGGAAGAAAACCCAGAATAAAAATTAAAGATTTACAAGACATTAAGAAGAAGGGGGTTGGGGAGTTCCCAACCTCCAACTATATTATGATGCATCTGTAATATTATTGTTAAAAGACTGGATAAGGTTGGAAGATGAAAAATTACTGATAATTAGACATGGGCACGGAGCGGCGAAATTCTTGTTTCCGTTTTCGGTTCTCGTTATCGTTAGGTAATGAAACGAATTACTCTGCTCCAACTCGAAGCCCACCCGAAAATAGAAAAATTGGGTCTGGGTTGTCATTGTCGTTAATGGCATCGCAGCAATCGCGCGATGCCATTGCCAAGAGCAGCACAGAAAAAAAGTTTTAAAAATTTAAAAAAAAAACCAAAAAAGCGGGCAAAAATATGCCTGCCTGTGCGAGGACACCTACCAGAGGGGTGGTTTCTGGGGGGGTCCCCAGCCTCCCCCTCTCCTGTCCTGGGCTGCTTGCACCAGGCTGGGGGGGGGGTCATCCTCGTCATCTCCAGTCCATGCCATGCGGTGGGGGGGATCCAAAATGGCGACCGCAATATATTTTTTTTAATCGTGGTCCAAAACCCCACCAAAGCACAACAGAAACATGTGAAAATTAGGTATTTTAAATGCCTGATTTTTAATAGTAGCAGCAGTGGGTTTTTCTTGCAATAAAACATCTCCATTGATTTTATTTTATTTTATTTTATTTTATTTTTACTTTTTTACACCTGCGCAATGATGGGCTGGCCATGGGATGGGACCATGCAAATTTTTTGAACCACTCCAATAATGGCATGGCCAGGTTTTGACCGACACTTCTGGATGTGCCAGAGGGCATAAAAAGCCGAGGCACCTTCCAGAAGTTGCAGTCTGTTCTCGGATGTGGTTGGGGTGGAGGGCTGAGTGGCTGGCTGCTGCGTGCTGGCTACTCGAATTTGGAGGGAGGCTGGAGGCTTTAGAATTTACTGGCTATTCGAATTTGGAGGGAGGGAGTGGAGGCTTTAGATTTAAGATAGGCAGGCAGGAAGGGAATTATTGAATTTAGAAAATAGTTTCTTTTCCTTGATTCCCTGCCTGGCTGCAGCTTTGTCTGCTGCTTAAGGGAATATCAGTAGAGTCACAGCAGTTTATTCATTTTTTCCCCTCTGGCAGTTTATGAGGGTTTTTTTTTAATTGGGTAAAGGGGGAGGTTCGACTTGGAGTGGGAGGAGGTGTGGATTTATTTCAAAAATATACAATATATATATTCTACAATTTCTTTTATATTTTCCCACACAGCAAGCCAAGAGCACCTCTATCTAGTGGAGATTATTTTACATTTACTTTATACATTACAATATTATTTATTAGATTCCTAATTACTTACTTCATTGTTTGCTTTTTAAACTTGTTTGTGAGTGCCCTGTGCAGTTCAACAACACAGGCCCATTCTATTTAAGTGGATCAGAAGAATTTTGAATTTTATTTGAACAAGAACAACTAGCAGAAAACTATATTGTGCTTGTTGATTTACAAGACACCCCTATATCTTCCTTGTTGGAGGCTGCCCACTGATTCATATCACCCTTATTACCACCAGATTTTGGGTTCCATCCTTACATTACTCCACTGTTTGTTTGTTGTTTTGTTCATTAGTACATGCCCTGGCCTGAACTACTACCAGAAAAGTATACTGTGCTGTGCTTGTGGTGGATTTACAAGACACCCCTATATCTTTCTTGTTGGGAGGCTGCCTGCAGATTCGGATATCAGCCTTATTACCAGATTTGGGGTTCCATCCTTACATTACTCCAGTGTTTCTTTGTTGTTTTGTTTACTATTACATTCCCTGCCCTGAACAATGACCAGAAAAGTATACTGTGATTGTTGAGTTACAAGACACCCCAATATCTACCTTGTTGGGAGGCTGCCCAGTGCCCACTGATTCTGATATCAGCCTTATTACCAGATTTTGGGTTCCATCCTTACATTACTCCACTGTTTGTTTGTTGTTTTGTTCATTAGTACATGCCCTGGCCTGAACTACTACCAGAAAAGTATACTGTGCTGTGCTTGTGGGTTTACAAGACACCCCTATATCTACCTTTTTGGGATGCTGCCCAGTGCCCACTGATTCTGATATCAGCCTTATTACCAGATTTTGGATTCCATCCTTATATTACTCCACTGTTTGTTTGTGGTTTTGTTTACTATTACATTCCCTGGCCTGAACTAACGACCAGAAAACTATACTGTGCTTGTTGAGTTACAAGACACCCCTATATCTACCTTGTTGGGATGCTGCCCAGTGCCCACTGATTCTGATATCAACCTTATTACCAGATTTTGGGTTCCATCCTTATATTACTCCACTGTTTGTTTGTGGTTTTGTTTAGTATTACATTCCTTGCCCTGAACAACAACCAGAAAACTATACTGTGCTTGTTGAGTTACAAGACACCCCTATATCTACCTTGTTGGGAGGCTGCCCGCTGAAGCTGATATAATATCAGCCTTATTTCCATAGTTTGGATTCCATTCCATCCTTATATTACTCCACTGTTTGTTTGTTTTTATATACTTCTGTTGTTCTCTGTGTGTGAACTGAAGTTCAACACACAGAGGAGGCCCATTGCATTCAAGTGGATCAGGAGAAGTGTGATATTCATTTTCATTTCTTTCCCTGAACAACTACTAATAGACTATAGTAAACATTTAATAACAACAATGTTTACTATAGTACACTGCCACTACTCGTGTGAAGCCACCTGTCCAGCTGCTGCTGCTGACTGTCTTACAATATTATTTATTCATTACTGCAGCTCATTGTTTGTTTGTTGTGCTTGTGTGTTGTGTGCACCTGAACACACAGACAGGGAGCCAGGCACATACCATTTCAGTGCATCCATCAACTTTGGTTTTCCGAATTTAGAAAATTATACCAAGGGCCAGCACCAGCAGGGCAACATTTAAGCTTGTACAAAAGAACACAGTGTGTGAGAGAGTAAGCTTGTGGGTGAAAAGGATAAATTGATTAGAATAGTTTGTCACTTAAGTTAAAATAATAGAATAAGAAATGGAAAAAAATGAGGAGGGGTGGCACAGCCAGAGGGAAGGGGAAGGGGACCCGCACGAAAATCAATAGGGGCACATTTCTGAAGGAAGGCACAGGAAGTAGTGCAGATAGTGATACTGCTGCCACTCCGTCTCTGTCAGCATTTAAGCAACAAATATAATAATATTTACTTGTGCTTGACACAGAGCAGTGCAGCAGTAACGTAGATAAAATGTCAGTATTGATATAAAGGGTTGCAGAGTTAGGCTAACAGAAAGACAATGACAATGAATAGAGTAAAAACTCATATATTCATATATACATCAAAATATACACAGCATAAAAACCAAGCATTATATACAATATAGCAAACAGACAAACAGAGTGTGGGGTAAACTGTTCTCACCATAACAGTCCCCCAGTAACAAATGGCAAGCTAGTGCTTTTTATACTTATTCAGCACTCATAAGATCTGATGCAATTACTAATTAACAATCTGATGCAATCTGATCTAACCATTACAAATCATGATGTTATAATCAGTTCCACCTGCACTTCATCACTTAACATGCCTGTGATTACTAGTCTCTAACACTTGTGAATTAACATCATGACACTGCAGAATCTAACTGCCTCCATTTTATAATTCTCTTTACACATTCTGTTAAATATACATAACATATGTTTTATCAACTTTTACATCTCTTGACACCCCTCCTATATTTAACAGATTTCAACTCCTAGCCTTTTCTTAAAAAACATACATGTTTATCTTTACACAAAGGCTTTGTAAATATGTCAGCATAATTATCAACACTTGTACAATATTCCAATACAATCAAATGTTGTTCTATGCAGTCCTTGACATTCTGGTAACGGATCCCAATGTGCTTGCTTCTGGATCCGACCTTCTGATTCTGTGTTAATTGGATACACGAAAAAGAATCATTATACACTTTGACTGGTAGTTTTACATTTACATTTACATCCTTTAACAACTGTACTACCCAGGTTAACTCAAAACACAAATCACTCACAGCCCCATACTCAGCTTCTGTAGTAGAACACGAAATGTACCTTTGTCTTCGGGCCTTCCAGACAATTAGTGAGTTACCTAAAAATATGGCATATCCAGACATTGACCTCCTTTCTGGACTTGAACCCCAGTCAGCATCTGCATAGCTAATCAGATCAAGGTTATCACCATATGGATATTTTCAACTTTTCTTGCATTGTTCCCTTAAGGTACCTTAAAACACGCTTTATACCTTTCCAATGCTTCATCAATGGCTTTGCAGCATATTGGCTCAATATGTTGATAGTTGCTGCAATATCAGGCCTAGACCATGAACACAAATACATTAGTGAGCCCAATACAGATTGGTATAGTTCAACATTTCCAAAATCCCCATCATCCGGGTCTCTGTTGAACCCCACTTCCATAGGTGTAGAGACTATGTTGCAGTCTCCCATCTTACACTTCTGTAATAGCTGTTCTATCTTGTCACTTTGACATAGATAGAAACTACCTTCAGGATCTCTTGTGACATCTACCCCTAAATAATGTTGTATCTCACCAAGATGCTTCATTTTTACTTCTTTGCCTAATGAAGACATGAACCATTTCACATGTGAGATATCTGGCAACATTAAACATAAATCATCAACCAACACTATCAATATCAAAAAACCTTTTGTGTACAAGCAACCTAATTCTCTTGCAAAATGTCCTTTGCTCTCTGGCGCCATCCACTGGTGCATCCACTTGCCGTTCCTTCAGAGACATTTGCTCTTTGTCCATGGCCCATCATCCACTGCTTCCTTTCTTCTCCAGGCATCAGCAGCACATCTTCATAATTCTGTGGCTCATGGGATACATAATTCACAATAAACCTTTCAGGTGGCACTCCTTTGTTGGATCTTGTAGATTTTCTGAGCAACACTGGCTCCTCATCTTTCACTTTTCCATCATGCAATGATGTAGACTCCCCTCCATCACTGGCAACCTTCTTAACCTCAGTGTGGGGACAAATGCTTGGCAAAAACACTTCATTATTAGCATGTAGATCTTCCCAATTTCTCTGTTCACAGAATGTTGCAGACCTGCTAATATAAACTTTTCCATGACTGTCACAAAAACGCCAGGATTTTGCTGCAGGCTGAACACCAATAAAAATAAGCTTTCTGGACTTTGGGCTATTTTTGTGTCTATACCTTTTTGGAATTAATACCCATGCTTCAGAGCCAAATATATGAAGATATTTGATGGAAGCTTTCTTTCCATGCATTAGAGTATATGGAACTTCATTCACAGCTGAACTCCACACTCTATTAGACACATAATTTGCATATTTCATTGCCTCAGCCCAGTAACCTCTGGGAAGTTTCGAATCAGCCAACATTGCATTCATTATGTTTTGAAGAATTCCATTCTTCCTCTCAGATAATCCATGCTCAGCAGAAGCAGAAGGGTTTGTCAATCTATGTTTTACCCCTTTCTTTTCTAAATAATCAACAAACTGCTTTGCTAAAAATTCACCGCCTCTGTCACTTTGTACAGCTAAAATTTTCTGCTTGTACTGTCTTTCTGCCATCTGAAACCATTTCCTAAATACAGCACTCACTTCACTTTTGTGCTTTATTATGTAAACCCAAGAATAACGTGAATAATCATCTGTTATCACAAGGCAGAACCTGGCACCACCAAATGAATTTGCCATGGGTCCAATCACATCAATATGTACCAGATGTAGAGGTTGATGTGACTTTCTCAAACTCTTTCTTGATATGGGAGCAGACTTCACCTTTGTGCCTTTACAAACATGGCAATCTAAAAACTTTTTACAGCTTTGCACAGACCCATGTTCCACATGTTGCAGAGTTTTCCTAATGCTTTCAAAACTTAGGTGCCCTAATCTTCTATGCATCAGATGTATGCATTTGTCATGTAGAGTTTTCTCCATTTTCAACCATATTCAAAGATTTCTCAGAAGTGCTTATCATAAACAAATTGTTTTGGAGCCGTCCAGTTGCTATTGTTTTCCCATTCTTTACAATCTTGCAACTACTCTCACTGAACTGTACATGAAAATCTTGTTTTACAAGCATAGGCACACTCAATAAATTATTCTTTAAAGACGGTATATACAGGACCTTATCAAAAACACATTTGAGAGGTTTGAAAAATATATTACTTTCTCCACAGATTTCTGCCTGAGTCCCATCTGCCAATGTTACATTTCTAGATTTAAACAAAGTTAGTTTTTCAAACAAACATTTCTTGTTTATACAATGAATGCTGGCTCCTGAATCTACAATAAATAATTCCTGCTTTAAGCCCTCCTGTTCATTATCATTAATTACAGACAGCTGGTGACCTTCACTATTCCAGCATGTGCCTGCAACTCATTTTTGCTTTTGCCGCTTGTTTACCTTATCACAGAAATGAAAAACATGTTGGTCACTCCCACAATTGTGGCATTTCCTTACTACTTGAATTGTTTCTCCAGAAACTTGAGCAGGCTTTTTATTTACTTTAGAATCAGTCCTTCTTGATTCTTCCTGCAGCAGTCTTGACTGGATATATGAGACAGACAATTCATCACTTTTCATAGCTTCTAATCCCGTTACTAAATTGTCATATGACTCATCCAGGCTTGACACTATAACAAGGCATTTATACTCCTCTTCATGATTTATGCCCACTTCAGACAATTGCTGAAATATACTATTTACTTTCCTTATATAATCAGAAATAGTTTCACCTGGGCTTTGCCTTGACCGGAACAATTTTTTCATTAGAGATACCTTACTCCCAGCTGTGTCCTTGATGTGAGCTGCTCTGAGAAATGACCAAGCCTCATGAGCCGTTTTTGCTTCCTTCACATAAACGAACTGTGATTCCTCCAAGGACATTATAATCGCCAAGGCTTTTTCATCCTTCTTCAAATCTTCCTCATCAGCTTCCTCATCAAGCTGTTTATCTACATACTGATAGAGCTCATGGAAGATAAAGAAATGCTTCATTTTCAGACGCCAATTCAGGTAATTACTGTCAGAGAGCTTTACAAGAGGCATTGAAGATAGATTTATACTTGCCATTCTTGCTGATAGTGCCGGCTCCTTTATCTGCCGTTCCTGCAACACTTTTTTTTTTCAGCTTCTTCGGCAAATATTTTTCCTCAGCCTCCTCAGCTTCCAGTTTAAATCACACTCTGTTTTGCTTGGCTTGTCCTTATCAGCTGCTTTTCTCCTCCGCTCACATTCCAAGCCTCAGAGAGAAATTCTTTGCAGCTCTGCTTTGTCTCCGTTCCAACTCCAACCTGTTTTTCTCTGCAAAAACACAACTTTACACAACACACACTTTATCTATACAGGTACAACAAAACCCATCAGGCAGCTGACCCAGCTGGGCCCATAACCCTGTCAGCAATTAAAGGCAACAAATATAATATATATTTTCTTGTGCTTGACACAGAGCAGTGCAGCAGTAACATAGATAAAATGTCAGTATTGATATAAAGGGTTGCAGAGTTAGGCTAACAGAAAGACAATGACAATGAATAGAGTAAAAACTCATATATTCATATATACATCAAAATATACACAGCATAACAACCAAGCATTACATACAATATAGCAAACAGACAAACAGAGTGTGGGGTAAACTGTTCTCACTATAACAGTCCCCCAGTAACAAATGGCAAGCTAGTGCTTTTTATACTTATTCAGCACTCATAAGATCTGACGCAATCACTAATTAACAATCTGATGCAATCTGATCTAACCATTACAAATCATGATGTTATAATCAGTTCCACCTGCACTTCATCACTTAACATGCCTGTGATTACTAGTCTCTAACACTTGTGAATTAACATCATGACACTGCAGAATCTAACTGCCTCCATTTTATAATTCTCTTTACACATTCTGTTAACTATACATAACATATGTTTTATCAACTTTTACATATCTTGACAGTCTCCATGCAGCAGCTGCACAACCAGCATGACCCTACCATCTTCTGTCACTGAGGGAAGCATGGATGAGGTGATACGAAGCCCATCAACACCACCATGCTTTGACATGGACAACACCCCCTTTATCAGGAAGAAGATGAGGACTCGGAAATGGCATTAGAAATGGGTTCTTTGCATCTACATCTGCCAGATTCCGAGGACCTGTTGGCAGGAACAGACACAAGGCAGGCTTCAGGCAGTGATGGAAGGAGCAGCCCTCTTTCCACCCAGAGTACCACCAGTGACAGCAGCAGTCAATTGTCCCAGCAGGGTACAAGCCACACCACCACTAGCACAGCAGCGGCAGGCAGTACCAGAGGGGGCAGCACTTTCCATAAGCCTTGCGGCTCTCTCTGGGAGCATTTTGAGAACAGTCTGGAAGAGTCGATGCTGGCGGTGTGCAAGAAATGTGGGGTGGTCGTGCACAGGGGAAATGACCCCAAACCCCTCTCCTCAAGTGGCTTGTGCAGCCACCTCATGTGAAAGCACCCTGGGACTCTGCCTGGAACACTGTCAGGCCCTGGTTCCTCAGGGAGGAAGAGAGGGGAAGAAGGCATGGGGACGGACTCCAGAGACAGCTCCGCTGAGAGTGGGAAGAGGCAGGCCACTCTGCAGGAAGTGGTGCCGCTGTGTGGGAGTTTTGTCAGCCAACGAAATAGGACCAAGGCACAGGAAACCACCACTCGCGTGGTTGGTGAAATGGTGGCCATGAACGGGTTGCCCCTCTCCTTTGTGGAGTCATGAGGCTTCAGGCACCTGATGAAGCACGTGGCTCCATGGTATGAGCCTCCATCCTGTCGTACCTTCAGCAGGCGGGTGATTCCCTCCCTATTTGAGTCCGTCAGGGACATGGTCCGGGCCCTGCTGCAGGCGGCCAGAGGAAGGAAGATCCACTTCACTTCCAACCTCTGGACCGGTGGGCACCACAGATACCTCTCTCTGACGACTCATTGGTGGCATTGGAGCCCAGGACATCCCAAGAACAGCTGCAGGGGGAGCCACAAGGGAGCACCCCAAGAGGGTACAGGGTGGTGCTTCTCCAGGCACAAAGCATGGAGGACAGTGCCAAAGGCATCCACATTGCTGAGGTCCTCAAGACGGCACTGCGAGAGTGGGCACCCGAGGGGGAGGTCATTCGCAGATTCATGGTTACTGACGCAGGCCGTAACATGATCAATGCGGTTGATAGGGCAGGGCTACATGGCATTGTGCGCAGCACACAAACTGCACCTAGTGGTGGGCGATGCTATTGGGCTGGGAGCACCAAAGGACTCCTGGGATGAGGGGACCCTGGAGACCAAGGCCTTGCTGGACAAGTGCAGGAAAATCGTCAGGCACTTCTCACGCAGCGTCAAGGCATCCAGGATGATGCGTGAGAAGCAGGTGGAGATGGGACGACCAGAGCACGTCCTGATCCAGGACGTGACCACCCAGTGGAACTCCACCTACGAAATGGTCAAGCACCTGGTGGAGCAGAGGCAAGTGGTGGAATACGTCATGTCCCACACTCCCGTCCTGCCTGGGGGAATGGTGTTGGACATTGGTGCTACCGAGTGGCTCGCCCTCTCCCAGATGGTGGGTATCCTGCAGCCTTTTGAGGAGGCCACCCATGTCCTCAGCAACTACAACGCCAGCCTGGGCCTCGTACTCCCCCTGGTAAATGCCCTTCGCTAACGCCTAGAGGCCAGTATCCGGGAAGAAGCTGATCTTCTCCCAAAGAGCAGGGCCTTGGGAGACAGGCTGCTGACCGGCATGGATACCTGCCTTCACCCACTGAGGAGGGAAAAGGTGTACCAGATGGCATGCCTGTGCGACCCTCGCATCAAGGGTTCCCTGGCGGGAAGCGCTGCCAACCTAAAGTCCTGGAAGACGGAGCTATGCCGTCAAGTCCGCAGGGCTGCCTCAAATGAGGCCCAGGCGTTCCCGAGGGCGCACGGAAGCCAGAGCGATGCAGAAGAGGAATCCTCACAAGGATCCTCTTCCTCCTTTACTCCAGGAGCGTACACCCAGAGACCAGGTTCCGTACCAGCAGCCAACTACCTGGCCTCTGCCCTAGCCATGGCAGTCTCCTCCTCAGTGGAGGCAACGGAGGAAGAAGAACCGGACCCCGCTCTGACCATGGTGAGGGAGTACATGGCCGAGCCCCTCCAACCCCTCACCTTGGACCCACTCCACTACTGGGCCAGAAAGGCAGACATCTGGCCCACTCTTTTGACTCTGGCGTTGGATCTCTTGTCCATCCCACCCACCAGTGTCCAGAGTGAGCGTGTCTTCTCCCACATGGGAGATGTCCTGAGGCCGCGCTGCTCTCGTCTGGACCCGGAGACTGTGGAAAGGTTGACTTTCATCCGCTTCAACCTTTCCACATTGGGATTATCCCAACACTCCAAGACCTAGGTCCAAAGTCGTTCAGCCATGGTTCCTTCAAAACGGGCCTCCCTTGCTCTAACATCCACTACCAGAGCAACACTTATGCCTGCCTGCCTGCAATAATGCCTGCCTCCCAGCTTTGTTTCCTCCTTGCAAGCCTAACTTCCTGCCTGCAAGCCTGCATGCCTGCCTACAAGCCTACCTGCCTGGCTGGCCCTGTGCCTACCTGCCTAACTACCTGCCTGCCTGCCTGCATTCCCACCTAATTTGAAGGGTTTGATTACTGCCCAATTTTTCTAGGCCTTGCCTGGCTCCAAACCAGCGAGGACCACTCAATGTGTCATTTGGAAGGGTCAGTGTTGGCCCAATATTTTCCCGTTGGCCATGGGTGGTCTGAGTGTAGTACACCCCAATACCTGCCTTCCTTGGTGTGTTCTTCCCTTCCCTGGGATTTTGGAGCCACTCTGCTTACAAAGTGGTCAGGATGCACTTTACAACAACCTACCTCAAAGACTGATTAACAGGGGCCTAGCTCTCCTCCTTACAGCCTTAAAGAAATAGCCCTGTTCTCCTGCTTCCACTCCGTCTCCCGGGTTGACAAAACTCGGTCTCCTGGGTTGTGGCGTACTGTACTGTTGCCTTGTGGCAGCCCCTACTCTGTCCTCTGGGCTGCAAAACACTGTGACTCGCTAAGAACAGCAGTTTACTTGCGTACTGGCAGTTTACTGGCGTACTAGCACACAGCTGGGACTTTGTGGCCTTTTGGCCTTGCCTACTCAGGCCCTGTGGCCTCAGACTCAGGCTATATGGCCTCCGCTGCTCTTTCCTCTGGGCTGCAAAACACTGTGACTCACTAAGAAGGACATTTTACTTGTGTACTCAGGCCATTCAGCTCCTTTGGATACTCAAGCTGGCAATGAGCCTCCCGTTCGCAGGCCCTGTGGTCTCAGACTCAGGCTATGTGGCCTCCGCTGCTCTTTCCTCTGGGCTGCAAAACACTGTGACTCACTAAGAAGGACATTTTACTTGCGTACTCAGGCCATTCAGCTCCTTTGGATACTCAAGCTGGCAATGAGCCTCCCGTTCGCAGGCCCTGTGGTCTCAGACTCAGGCTATGTGGCTTCTGCTGCTCTTTCCTCTGGGCTGCAAAACACTGTGACTCACTAAGAAGGACATTTTGCTTGTGTGCTGGAAAAAAGCCGTGAATAGGCAAAACACTGGCCTTGTGGCCTCCCGTTCGCAGGCCCTGTGGCCTCCCGTACTCAGGCCTTTTGGCAGCCCGCACTCAGGCCTTTTGGCCTGGCCTACTCAGGCCCTGTGGCCTCAGACTCAGGCTATGTGGCCTCCGCTACTCTTTCCTCTGGGCTGCAAAACACTGTGACTCACTAAGATGGTCAGAAAACAGTTTGTAGTAGCACACTGCTGGGACTTGGCTAAAGTATGCCTTGCTGGCCTTGTGGCCTCCCGTTCGCAGTCCCTGTGGCCTCAGACTCAGGCTATGTGGTCTCCCCTACTCTTTCCTCTGGGCTAAAAAACACTGTGGCTCACTAAGATGGGCAGAAAACTGTTTGTTGTAGCACACTGCTGGGACTTGGCTAAAGTCTGCCTTGCTAGCCTTGTGGCCTCCCATTCGCAGGCCCTGTGACCTCAGACTCAGGCTATGTGGCCTCCCCTACTCTTTCCTCTGGGCTGCAAAACACTGTGACTCACTAAGAAGGTCATTGTACTTGCGTACTGGCAGTTTACCAGCGACTAGCACACAGCTGGGAATTTGTGGCCTTTTGACCTCCCCTACTCAGGCCCTGTGGCCACCCCTACTCAGGCCCTGTGGCCTCCCCTACTCTGGCCTCGTGGCCTCCCGTACTCAGGCCAGTCAGATCCTTTGGAGACTCGAGCTGACAACGGGCCTCCCCTACTCAGGCCCTGTGGCCTCAGACTCAGGCTACGTGGCCTCCGCTAATCTTTCCTCTGGGCTGCAAAACACTGTGACTCACTAAGAAGGGCATTGTACTTGCATACTGGCAGTTTAACAGCGTACTAGCACACAGCTGGGAAGGAAGAGGCAAAACTCTTCCTTGCTGTCCTTTTGGCAGCCTGTACTCAGGCCTCAGACTCACGCTATGTGGCCTCCGCTACTCTTTCCTCTGGGCTGCAAAACACTGTGACTCACTAAGAAGGACATTTTGCTTGTGTGCTGGAAAAAAGCCGTGAATAGGCAAAACACTGGCCTTGTGGCCTCCCGTTCGCAGGCCCTGTGGCCTCCCGTACTCAGGCCTTTTGGCAGCCCACACTCAGGCCTTTTGGCCTCACCTACTCAGGCCCTGTGGTCTCAGACTCAGGCTATGTGGCCTCCACTAGTCTTTCCTCTGGGTGGCAAAACACTGCGACCCACTATGAATGACATTTTACTTGTGTTCTGGCAGTTTACTGGCATACTAGCACAGCTGGGAAGAGGCAAAACTGTGCCCTTGTGGCCACACATACTCTGGCCTTATGGCCTCAGGTACTCTGGCCTTGTGGCCAAACATACTCTGGCCTTATGGCCTCAGGTACTCTGGCCTTGTGGCCTCCCCTACTCTGGCCCTGTGGCCTCCTATACTCTGGCCTTGTGGCCTCCTATACTCTGGCCTTGTGGCCTCCCCTACTCTGGCCCTGTGGCCTCCCCTACTTTGGCCTTGCGGTCGCCCTTACTCTGGCCCTGTGGCCGCCCATACTCTGGCCCTGTGGCCGCCCATACTCTGGCCTTGTGGCCTCCCGTACTGTGGCCTTGTGGCCTCCCCTACTCTGGCCTTGTGGCCTCCCCTACTCTGGCCCTGTGGCCTCCTATACTCTGGCCTTGTGGCCTCCTATACTCTGGCCTTGTGGCCTCCCCTACTCTGGCCCTGTGGCCTCCCCTACTCTGGCCTTGCGGTCACCCTTACTCTGGCCCTGTGGCCGCCCATACTCTGGCCTTGTGGCCTCCCGTACTGTGGCCTTGTGGCCTCCCCTAATCTGGCCTTGTGGCCTCAGCAACTCTGGCCTTGTGGCCCCAGCTACTCTGCCTCTGTGGCCTCCCTTACTCTGGCCCTGTGGCCGCCCATACTCTGGCCTTGTGGCCTCAGCAACTCTGGCGTTGTGGCCTCCCCTTCTCTGGCCCTGTGGCCTCCCCTACTCTGGCCTTGTGGCCTCAGCAACTCTGGCCTTGTGGCCCCAGCTACTCTGGCTCTGTGGCCTCCCGTACTCTGGCCATGTGGACGCCCATACTCCTTGTACGGCTTAGTGGGCTGTCCTTAGTAAGTAAGAGCAACCCAGAGCCCACTACTAACCCTAACCCTAACCCTAACCCTAACCCTAACCCTAACCGGTACGCCAGTACGCTGTCGTTCTTAGTGGGTCAGAGGCACCCAGAGGTGCAGCCCAGAGCCCACTAACCCTAATCCTAACCCTAACCCTACCTTGTACGCCAGTACGCTGCCCTTCTTAGTGGGTCAGAGGCACCCAGAGGTGCAGCCCAGAGCCCACTAACCCTAACCCTAACCCTAACCCTAACCCTAACCCATACGCCAGTACGCTGCCCTTCTTGGTGGGTCAGAGGCACCCAGAGGTGCAGCCCAGAGCCCACTAACCCTAACCCTAACCCTAACCCTAAACCTAACCCGTACACCAGTACGCTGCCCTTCTTGGTGGATCAGAGGCACCCAGAGGTGCAGCTTAGAGCCCCCTAACCCTAACCCTAACCCTAACCCTAACCCTAACCCTAACCCTAACCCTAACCCTACCCTGTACACCAGTACGCTGCCCTTCTTGGTGGGTCAGAGGCACCCAGAGGTGCAGCCCAGAGCCCACTAACCCTAACCCTAACCCTAACCCTAACCCATACACCAGTACGCTGCCCTTCTTGGTGGGTCAGAGGCACCCAGAGGTGCAGCCCAGAGCCCACTAACCCTAACCCTAACCCTAACCCTAACCCATACACCAGTATGCTGCCCTTCTTGGTGGGTCAGAGGCACCCAGAGGTGCAGCCTAGAGCCCCCTAACCCGAACCCGAACCCGAACCCGAACCCGAACCCTAACCTGTACGCCAGTACGCTGCCCTTCTAGGTGGGTCAGAGGCACCCAGAGGTGCAGCCCAGAGCCCACTAACCCTAACCCTAACCCTAACCCTAAACCTAACCCGTACACCAGTACGCTGCCCTTCTTGGTGGGTCAGAGGTACCCAGAGGTGCAGCCCAGCCCACTAACCCTAACCCTAACCCTAACCCAACCCTAACCCTAACCCTAACCCTAACCCTAACCCTTACCCATGCCACTACCAGACTGAATCTCTAACTACTAGATGACCAGGGTTGCATTTGTTTAATTGCTTGGCTTTACATACAAGGAGTGACATTGGAGATGGGGAGGACATTGAGAGGAGTAGAGTAGTAGACCCTCATCTGGATTTGGGGAGGAATGGAATACTGTGTCTCCTGCTGCCTCTGAGAGGTGGAGGGGAGATGGGATGGATAAAAGCTTCAAAACAAAACAACAAAAAAGTATAACAGGCAGCCAGACCAAGTAGGGTGGCCGGTTCAGTCAGCGTTGATCAAGAGAGAAAAAAGAATATTGCATTCTGCCCACTTTGTTTGCTTTATTGCATAGGATGCAGTCTTATGCAATGATATATTTATTAAATATAAATTATTCATCACCCAGTTTAAAATGTTTTCCACCTGCTCTGGGTCAATGCGGGACGCCCCTATGCTCTGGGAAGTCACATCGCACTAAATCGCAGTGGAAACGACAAACGACAAACAGAAATGACAAATTTTTGAAAAATTTCACGACAAACGGAAACTACCCGAAACAGACCCATTCTGACAAATGACAACTCGAAACGTCATTTTTTCTGGTCGTGCCCATCTCTACTGACAATAGAAAAGGAAGACTTAAGATTTAGAATGTATGCATACTTATGGTATGATAAGAAAAAACAAATAAAGGTTTTGAAAATAGCTTGGTAATTGAAGCCTTGATTATGTTTTGGGAAAATATAAAGGGAAATTTTATAGATGAATAATGTTGTGGATGTCTCCGCATGAGGCTCTTCGAAAGCAAATAGATGTGAAATCAGGAAAATGGCTGACATATAGATAACTATTATTAAATACTGAAGAAAAAATAAGATTAAAAACAAGAGAATTGCCTCAGGAGGGAATTATGTGTCATTGGATCCCTCATATACAACTACTGAAAAGGGTCTGTATGGATGTGCAACTAACAGGATTTGACCAAGAAAGCTCAAATTTAGATAAGTTTATTTGGGGAAGAGAAGAACATCAAATCACAAAACTATAAAAATTGTAAGAGATAAATGTTTTTGGAGGTTTTTAAACAAAGGCTGGAGGGTCATCTGTCGGGAGTTCTGTGATGGTGGTTCCTGCATGGCAGGTAGTTGGACTAGATGGCCCTTGAGGTCTCTTCCTGTCAGCAATTTAAAGGCAACAAATATATAAACAATATTTTCTTGTGCTTGACACAGAGCAGTGCAGCAGTAACGTAGATAAAATGTCAGTATTGATATAAAGGGTTGCAGAGTTAGGCTAACAGAAAAACAATGACAATGAATAGAGTAAAAACTCATATATTCATATATACATCAAAATATACATAGCATAAAAACCAAGCATTATATACAATATAGCAAACAGACAAACAGAGTGTGGGGTAAACTGTTCTCACCATAACAGTCCCCCAGTAACAAATGGCAAGCTAGTGCTTTTTATACTTATTCAGCACTCATAAGATCTGATGCAATCACTAATTAACAATCTGATGCAATCTGATCTAACCATTACAAATCATGATGTTATAATCAGTTCCACCTGCACTTCATCACTTAACATGCCTGTGATTACTAGTCTCTAACACTTGTGAATTAACATCATGACACTGCAGAATCTAACTGCCTCCATTTTACAATTCTCTTTACACATTCTGTTAAATATACATAACATATGTTTTATCAACCTTTACATATCTTGACACCCCTCCTATATTTAACAGATTTCAACTCCTAGCCTTTTCTTAAAACATACATGTTTATCTTTACACAAAGGCTTTGTAAATATGTCAGCATAATTATCAACACTTGTACAATATTCCAATACAATCAAATGTTGTTCTATGCAGTCCTTGACATTCTGGTAACGGATCCCAATGTGCTTGCTTCTGGATCCGACCTTCTGATTCTGTGTTAATTGGATACACGAAAAAGAATCATTATACACTTTGACTGGTAGTTTTACATTTACATTTACATCCTTTAACAACTGTACTACCCAGGTTAACTCACAACACAAATCACTCACAGCCCCATACTCAGCTTCTGTAGAAGAACACGAAATGTACCTTTGTCTTTGGGCTTTCCAGACAATTAGTGAGTTACCTAAAAATATGACATATCCAGACATTGACCTCCTTTCTGGACTTGAACCCCAGTCAGCATCTGCATAGCTAATCAGATCAAGGTTATCACATATGGATATTTTCAACTTTTCTTACATTGTTCCCTTAAGATATCTCAAAACATGCTTTATACCTTTCCAATGCTTCATCAACAAATACTATCAATATCAAAAAACCTTTTGTGTACAAGCAACCTATTTCTCTTGCAAAATGTCCTTTGCTCTCTGGCGCCATCCACTGGTGCATCCACTTGCCGTTCCTTCAGAGACATATGCTCTTTGTCCATGCCCCATCATCCACTGCTTCCTTTCTTCTCCAGGCATCAGCAGCACATCTTCATAATTCCGTGGCTTATGGGATACATAATTCACAACAAACCTTTCAGGTGGCACTCCTTGATCTTGTTATGGTGAGAACAGTTCACCCCACACTCTGTTTGTCTGTTTGCTATATTGTATATAATGCTTGGTTGTTGTGCTGTGTATATTTTGATGTATATATGAATATATGAGTTTTTACTCTATTCATTGTCATTGTCTTTCTGTTAGCCTAACTCTGCAACCCTTTATATCAATACTGACATTTTATCTACGTTACTGCTGCACTGCTCTGTGTCAAGGTTAAGTAAATATTATATATTTGTGCCTTAAATTTGCTGACACTTCCAACTCTATGATTCTACGATTCTATTCTATGATTTATGTTTAGCAGCACCTGATGAATCTTATGTAACTTGGTTCATGAAACAGCTTGGTAGTGAATTCAAGTTAAAACATTTAGCTCCAATCAAAAACTATCTTGGTGTGAAAGTAGAAAAGGATAGTGAAGGAAATTTTCTATTATGCCAAAGCCAAAAGATAAAGTTAGTTGAATCTGGGATGGAAACTTGCAATGCAGTGTCAACATCTATGGTGAAAAGTTTCCATAAGGAACAGGATGATAAAGAGTTTGAAGAATATGTTCTTTATTACATATTGCATCCTGGACTAGACTAGATATTGCTGCAACAATTAATATTCTACGCCAATATGCAAGTAAACCTTTGCAAAACTATTACAATGCAATTAAAAGAGTTCTCAGATATCTTTAAGGAACCTTCCATCACAAACTGAAGCTAAATGTTTGCAATGGCATAAGTGTGACGTGTTATGCTGACTCAGATTGGGCAATGTGTGAAAATGACAGAAAATCAGTGCCTGGATTAATAATAAATCTTGGTAAAGCATTAATATGCTGGAAGTCAGCTCTCTCTCCCACACCCCTCCCTCCTTGAAGCTCAGTACAACTGAAAGATTAACCCTTTAAAGGGATCTATAACTGACTACAAGGACAAGAAACAGCTGGGAAACAATGATAGATCAACACATTGATGATTTGCTCCTCACAATGCAAAGAGTATTGGACTATTTACGGGCTGAACTTTCTTCTGACCTTTCTGAACCTGCTTCTGAGTGGAATGGGGAGCTAGATCAAAGCACTAATCCCAGTTCCCAAGTTTATGACTCACAGAGCAGCACTGAGGGAGATACTCAGGAGGAGGTGGAGAGTACAGAGTTTGGCTCTCCTTTGGAAACTGAACTTTCTCTTGAACTCATTGAAGAGGCAGAGGAAAGTCCCAGAACTGGTTTTGCTTGGAGCATGAAGCTGCAGCAGAGCACTGAAACTTTCAAGAAGAGTGTACAGCCTGGCCTTACTGGGGAAGCTTCTGCTTCAGGGGAAGGATGTTTGGATGGGTCGGGTCTCAAGAAGATGAGAATTGATGGATATGCACTATCAGGAAAGACCAAGATTTGGTTTAATGACTCAATTACTTAGGTCTGTTTTTGTGTTTGGCTAATGATGCTGTGCCTTTGAAGCCCTGGTTGTCTGGTGTTGGAGAAACACCACCTATTACCAATTACTTATTATTGGTTATTAATGGACTATAATGGATTGCAATTGAAACCAGTGAATGGAAATGTGTACTGTAATAGACTAGTTTAAGACTATTGCCGAGCTAAATTTATATTTGCCAAACCAGACAGGTCACTCTAATGCAGAAATCGGCTTTTTGTATTTGGTCCATCCTTAAAATATTAAACAAATATTAAGATGTGAAAATGGAAAGGGGAGTGAGATTACCAGCCTGAAATGTTAATCTGTCTGACCTCCAAGAGGAATATACTAGCCAAGAATAGAAAATCTTAAATGTATTATGAAACTGAGAGACCAAGACATAACTCTCTTTTTTTAAATAGCCCATTAAGTTTTAGTCTCAGCCATATTGATATATTTGAAAGTTGATAGAACTTAGGTGAATAGATAAAATATAAGGGGTTGGTGATGTTTATTATTTACTTAATCTGATAGATTAGATAGGATATCTTAAGTCAAATTTACTATCTTCACCCTTTGTACTAGATGAAAACAGATATAAATGTACAGTATGTTTATCATATATTGAGCTAGACAAATAGATTTTAAAGTGCTTAGTAAAATGAAGAATTAAGATTAAATAGGCTAGTTTAATACTGTACTTTGTTTTTTTCACTTTTTGTACTAGATGAAAATGGAGATAAGTAACGATAAATACAATGATGGAAAAGAAGCATGTAAATGTGGAATATTCCAAGCACTTGGGCTGAAATATTGGGAAAATACTTGCATTTGAACTATGCAACACAGCAGCACACAAGCAATTTATCTGTTTTAACTTATGTTTAGAAAATTCAATAAAATATTTTTTTAAAATACCGGCAGTCTAGAAAACAGACTATTGTATCCACAAGTACAATGGAAGCAGAGATGTCCGCTATAAGTGAATTATGTTCTAAATTAGTATGGTTTGAAGGAAAAACACACTCCAAAATCTTCACCATCACTGCAGCAACTGAGGCTTACAGCATCCCTTTAAATAGCCTCTCAGGCTATTTCTCCTGTGCAGACAGGCAATCCCCAGATGTTTCCCCATCACGTGGAACCGGTACTCATCTCTCATTGGTCTGGCCCTGTCATGTGACCAGGGCTTGCTTGAAGCCTTTCTGGATGTCACGTGGCTAGCGCCATGTTAGAACTACAAGATTTTTTCCGGAATTGCCGGTGGCCGCTCCAGCTCCACGTCAGGGTCCATTGATTTTTAAAGAACTTAGTGACATATTTGAAAGGAATATAGAGTTGAATTCAGAAATTGCTTTGGTATCAATATTTGTTAAAATGAATTATTTCAAAACTAGAGAACTGATTGCTAATTTATTGACAGTGGCTAGATTAATAACTGCCAGGAATTGGAATTACACACATGAATTATATATGGAGGAATCTTATAATGAAGTATGGAATATTGCTATAAAGTATAAATTGACTTGCAAATTAAAGGTCAAGAAAGGGGAGTTGAAAATATATGTTTTATGATATATGGGGTAGATTTATTGAATATGTGCTTGTAAGAGATAAAAGGAAAGCTGCAGCACAACAATCAATTCTGTTCTGGAGAGGAGGACAATAAAGAAGATTTCTTGAGGTCCCATCAGTGTATGGGAGCACAGTTGTTTTGTGTTTTGTTTAAGTCTATGTATTGTTGTGTTGTTTATTTTATATCAATAAAAATTAAAAATTAAAAACCCTAATACCAATTAGCCTCCATGCCTAGCACCATACCCTCATTACCAAACCATGTAATAGTTTATAATATAATCAGACCCATAACACAACCGGTTTTTAATTAACACATCAACAAAATAGATGTTAAAAATGTGTTTAAAACCATCTCAGTCACCATAATTGCTCCCAATGTAGACCATTGAATATCCACAATAATATTAATTCCATGAGTCTTTTAATTTGAACCTAATCAATTAAACCAAGGTGTAAAAAGACTGTGGTATCAACCATGCCTGTGGATTTTACAAATGCAAGTATGATACAATCCAGGGAAAGGGGGAAGAAACACGGGCATCTGTGAGCTACCAGCAGTCACCCAGCCCAAGGGCTGGGAGGTTCGAGATTGTAACATTGGTAATCCAGATCAATTTTCCATGATGATCCACCATCAGCATAGGCAGAGATCATAGCCCAGAACCTCACATGGTCTCCTGAGGGACAGTACCCAGCCCAAGGGACCCTACCACATTTGCTCAAAAGAGGAAAGAAAAACTCTCCCACCAATGGCAACCAATGATTTTACAGTCAAGCAATAGAAGTTGACAGAATGGTTATTAGAGGATGAAAATGGTGGAGGAGAGCAACAGGCAACATTCAAGTGGTGTCGGATATACAACCACAGTGAGGAAGAAGAAAACAGCAATCACAATGTCCTCTATGTTATTATGACCACCATGTGAGCAGTTGTTCCAGTTAGAGGCGTAGCAAGAATTTGGAGAGCCTGCAAACAAAGTTTGTTTTTGTGCCCCTCCTGCCCCCATTACATCGCACCCACCCAAAACTGGGGCCCAATCCTGCATTTGTGGGGTGTGGGCGGGCACATGCATGGGCATGGGCATGGGTGGGGGGATAGGCATTTGTGTGTGTGTGTGTCAGGACGCTGCCTGTCATAGAACCTGAATGTGAAGGGTTAAATGCTGAAGAGCAGCAGGAGGAGCCGTAGTTCAACTCAGCAGGCAGCTGAGTCTGAGGAGGCAGCTGAGGGCACATCTCCTCCTCCTATAAGGGCTAGGAACAGGATCCTGCAAAGGAGAACTAACAGGAGAGCCAGGGAAAGGATCTTTAATTATAGGTGTAGAATTAGATCTGAAAGCCCTGAGTTCTAGCAGGAGCCTGGCCAGAGATATGGGTGTGCTCCCTGTTTTAGGATAAAGCTAGCAGGTTTACCCTGAACCCTCTGTGGGAGCAACGCATCACTTACTTTGTTACCACGTTCCTGTGTATTCTCCTGACTCTGTTTCCTGACCTTGGACCGGCTTGCTGACTACGGCGTTCTCTGTTTCCCTGGAATTTGGCATTTGGATCTGTAAGGTATTTTGGCTGTGATTTGGACTGTATTTGTTCTTTATTTGGATTACAACTAAAGTTCCTGGCAAAGAACTGAACTTGGCTTGCTGTGTGTTCTGTGTGCGGGGCTTGACAGTTTGCTCCCACCCACCAAACTTATTCAAGCAGAATGGAGACGGAGGGGGCTGTTGGAATGACTTCACTGGAAGCTTTGCAAAACCAAGTACTGTTTTTGTCGCAGGCAATTGTTCAATTGCAGCAAGCTCCAGCAACATTACAGCCTCGTTGCCCTTTGCTGCCTCCTGACTGGTTTGAAGGCAAATTAGAGGAATTCCCTGCATTCTTGGCTCAATGCAAGCTGTTCCTTGAGGTGCGGGCTCAAGAATTTCCCACTGAGAGGTCTAAGGTCTGTTTTATCATCAGTTTATTGAAGGGACAGGCAGCTAAACGGGCAACTCCTTTACTCCTCAGTGCTTCACCTTTGCTGGATAATTACCAGGCTTTCCTGAACCATATTTCTTCAGCCTTTCAGAACCCTGTGCAGGCTGCTACCGCCAACAGGAGACGGAGAGCTTTGAAACAGGACAAAGACTCAGTTTTTGATTACACTACTGCATTCTGTTTGATAGCTCAGGATTTGCAGTGGAACGAGCCGGCACTGATTTCTCAGTATATGGAAGGTTTGGCAGAGGAAGTGCTGGATGAACTCTGTAGGGTGGAACAACCAAACACATTGCAGGAACTCATTACCCTGTGCCTGAGAATAGATGGATGCCTGGAAAGCCGTTGTCTCTCCCGAGGCCAGAACTGCAAACAGCAACCTCTGCCAGCTGTGTCTCATCTGCAATCCCGGGAGGCTGGTGAAGTGGATACAGAGCCTATGCAACTGGGAGCTGCTCCACCACGCCTCACCCCAGAGGAAAAGGCAAGACGACGCTTTCATCATCTCTGCCTGTACTGTGGGGGAGGAGGACATTTAGCTTCTAATTGCCCTTTGAAGCGTTCCTCATTAAGTGCTGCTATCTCTCCAGCAGTAAAAGGGCAGCTCCATCCTTGAAGGAACCCCGAGGAATGGAGCATACCGAAGGGTTCACAGGAAATACTATCACACCTCAAGGACCTTTTCTGATACCTGTGACTCTAGGGCTCCCTGATGGTCAGGAGATACCGGTGTATGCTGTGGTAGACTCTGGGGCAGCTCACTGCTTTGTGGATACTGGGTTTGTGTGATACCATCGGATTCCAGTACAAAATAAGGACACCCCTTTGCTGGTGGAATCCATTGAGGGTCGGTTACTTCGTTCTGGGCCGGTAGCTCAGGAAACCTATCCCCTTACTCCTCAGGTAATGGATCATAATGAGCAGATTAGCTTTAATGTAACTCGGATGCCCCGGTTTCCTCTTGTTTTGGGACTTTCCTGGTTGCGAGCTCATAATCCACTGGTGGATTGGGTGCAAGGGGAATTATATTTCAAGGTTCCTTGTTGAAAGCAACATTCCTCTACTGTCCTGGCATCTGCTTATGATACATCTGACCCTGTCTTGCCCCAGGCATACCAAGACTTTGCAGATGTATTTGAGGAAAAGAGGGCTGACAAGTTACCTCCACATCGGCCCTATGACTGTGCCATTGATCTGATTCCTGGGGCACCTCTTCCTGTGGCACGAGTTTATCCCATGTCCGAACCTAAATTAGAAGCCTTGAGGGCTTTCCTGGACAAGAATCTTCGACGTGGGTTCATACGCCCTTCCAAATCACCATCGTCAGCACCAGTGATCTTTGTAAAGAAGAAGGGAGGGGAGCTTCGTCCTAGTAATGATTATAGAGCACTAAACAAGATCACTATTAGGGACCGGCACCCTTTACCCCTAATCTCTGAACTTTTGGACCAGTTAAAAGGGGCTAAGTGTTATACTAAGCTGGACCTTCGGGGGGCGTATAATTTGGTACGTATTCGCAAAGGAGACGAGTGGAAAACTGCATTCCGGACCCGGTACGGCCAATATGAACATTTAGTAATGCCTTTTGGATTGACCAATGCACCCAGTGTGTTCCAGCGGATGATGAATGATATTTTCCAGGATCTCCTAGATCGTTGTGTGATTGTGTATTTAGATGACATTCTGATTTACTCCGCTGACCCAGCTCAGCATGTTCAAGATGTTCATCAGGTCTTGCAGCGTCTCTGGGAAAACGGACTCTATGCTAAGCTGGAAAAATGTGAGTTTAACATTGAAGAAGGTGAATTCCTGGGGCATATCCTTTCTCCTCAGGGAATTCGCATGGATCCTAAGAAAGTAGAGGCTGTGTTGTCATGGCAGCAACCACAAAATCGTAAGGACTTACAACGGTTCCTTGGCTTCGCTAACTACTATCGTCAGTTTATTCCTGCTTACGCCGACATTGCTGCACCTGTAAACCGTCTCCGTCCCAAAGAGCCTTTCCGGTGGACTCCAGAAGCAGAGAAGGCTTTCTCTACCTTGAAAACCCGCTTCACCTTGGAGCCTTTACTTCGCTACCCTGATCCACAACTGCCGTTCATAGTGGAGGCTGACGCATCTAGTGTTGCCCTGGGAGCAGTATTATCTCAACAAGATGATCCCTCCCAAACCCCGCGTCCCTGTGCCTTCTACTCTCAGCAATTAAAACCTGCAGAGAAGAATTATACGATCTGGGAGCGTGAACTGCTGGCCATCAAAACAGCTTTTGATGTATGGAGGCATTACCTTGAGGGAGCTCGACACCCTGTTCAAGTATTAACTGATCACAGAAACCTGGAACACCTACAAACAGCTCGGCGATTGTCTCAGCGACAAATCCAGTGGTCTTTATTCTTCTTCCGGTTCGATTTTCGTATCAAGTATATTCCTGAGACTCAGAATAAAAAAGCTGATGCATTATCTAGTGAAAGAGACATTAGTAGCACCCATCTTGCCTCCCTCTGTGTTCGCAGACACGAATCCATGTCCCAGCTTGGCAGAACAAATTCGAGAATCTCAAGCTCGCGATCCATGGACTCAGCAACATCTTCAGGAACTTCGAAATGGGGAGCATGGAGAGTTTTCTGCACAACAGGGGTTATTACTACATCGAGGAAGGTTATATGTTCCTGCTGGTCCCCTTCGTGACCAGGTATTGCATCTCTCTCATGATTCTTTACCTGCTGGACACTTTGGACTTTACAAAACCCTGCATCTTCTCACAAGAGAGTTCTGGTGGCCACAAGTCCGTGCTGATGTTGCCCGATATGTGGGTTCCTGTGAAGTTTGTAGGTGAGCAAAGGATGTGGTGACTAAACCTTCGGGTCTGCTGAATCCTTTGCCAACACCCTCTGGTCCCTGGAATGCTGTCTCCCTAGATTTCATCACGGATCTTCCTCGCTCAAAAGGGTTTACCTGCATCCTGGTCTTCGTAGATTTATTCACCCAAATGGCCCACTTCGTTCCTTGTCCTAAATCTCCTACTGCAGCAGAAACAGCTCATCATTATTTACAACACCTCTTCAGACTTCATGGTTTACCTGATCGTGGACCCCAATTCACCTCTCGTTTCTGGCAAGCAATGCACAAGGCACTAGGAACCCAAGTTCACTTGTCATCCGCTTATCACCCCCAGTCAGATGGTCAGACTGAGCGTACTAATGCCACCTTAGAACAATATTTACGTTGTTATACATGTTATCAACAGGACAACTGAGCAGATTTGTTGCCTTTAGCTGAGTTTGCATACAATAATGCTGTACATTCATCCACTCGTCAAACCCCATTCATGGCCAACTATGGGTATCATCCTCGGTACTTTACAACCACCCTTCCTTCCACCTCTGTGCCAGCTACCGATGCCTACATTCAGGAACTTCATGGCATTCAAGAATTATTGAAAGAGCAACTCAATCATGCTAAGGAAGCATATAAGAAGGCAGCGGATAAGAAAAGGCAGGAAGGTCCAGAGTTAAATCCAGGTATGAAAGTTTGGCTCTCTACCCGATATTTGAGACATCCTGGGCGATCCCGAAAACTAGATCCTCGCTTCATTGGCCCTTACCCCATCCTAGAAAAAATCAATTCAGTGGCTTTCCGTCTACAATTACCTGCTTCCCTCCATATTCATCCCATGTTCCACCGTTCCCTCTTGGTCCCAGCTACAGATCCTGACCCCAACCGACCACTAAATCCTGAACCTCCTCCACTGATCTTAGTAGAAGGAGAAGAGGAGTATGAGGTCGGCCAAAGTTTGGACTCCCAGATACATCGGGGGGTTGTAATACTTAGTGGACTGGGAAGGGTATGGACCAGAAGATCGATCTTGGGAACCGGCGTCTAACTTGCATGCGCCAGAGTTGATTCAGCAATTTCATGATAATTATCCAGATAGACCTGGCCCATCGGAAGAGGGGGGCCATGGGGAGGGGGATAGTGCCAGGACCCTGCCTGTCATAGAACCTTAATGTGAATGGTTAAATGCTGAAGAGCAGCAGGAGGAGCCTTGTAGTTCAACTCAGCAGGCAGCTGAGTCTGAGGAGGCAGCTGAGGGCACATCTCCTCCTCCTATAAGGGCTAGGAACAGGATCCTGCAAAGGAGAACTAACAGGAGAGTCAGGGAAAGGATCTTTAATGATAGGCATAGAATTAGATCTGAAAGCCCTGAGTTCTAGCAGGAGCCTGGCCAGAGATATGGGTGTGCTCCCTGTTTTAGGATAAAGCTAGCAGGTTTACCCTGAACCCTCTGTGGGAGCAACGCGTCACTTACCTTGTCACCACGTTCCTGTGTATTCTCCTGACTCTGTTTCCTGACCTTGGACCGGCTTGCTGACTACGGCGTTCTCTGTTTCCCTGGAATTTGGCTTTTGGCTCTGTAAGGTATTTTGGCTGTGATTTGGACTGTATTTGTTCTTTATTTGGATTACAACTAAAGTTCCTGGCAAAGAACTGAACTTGGCTTGCTGTGTGTTCTGTGTGCGGGGCTTGACAGTGTGTGTGCATGCATGCCTTACTCCTCCCCCGTGGTGGCCTGAAGCAAAGTCATGAAGAGGAGGAGGGAGGAGGAGGAGGAGGAGGAGGAGGGTGCCGTGGCCACCACGCTCCCCACACGCCTGCTTGCCTGCCTGCTTCACCACTCACCTGGAGCATGGCAGTGAAGACAGAGGAGGGGGTCCTGTTGCTAAGCCATAGCTGGAGAAAAGTAGGACTGGTGGCTGGAAGGCTCCCTGTTTCCTCCTGCTGCTCCCCTTTCAGGTGCCCCCAGATTGCTGTGCCCTGGGGCAAATGCACCCTTCTGCCACCCCCTTAGATATGTCCTTGGTTCCAGTCAATTTGAAGCAAAGTTAAGTTAGTTGACCATTCCCCTCTTTTAGGGAAAGGCGAAAGATAACAGGAAAGACCAGAATGAAACATAAAAAATAAAAAGAAGTCAAAAAATGAAAAATCAACTAAAAAAAAAGAAATCTGTTCCTTTAATTTCAGTAGGTCTAACAACTTTTATTTGCTACAGATGTAGTTTCAAACATCTTAAGGAAGGATGAAAAGTGGGCCACAGGTGTTGTAGATTACTGCAGCTGCCCCTTCAATATCTGTGTCTCTTGTCCTGTACCAATCTTGGCACCCTCTCAAATTTGTGACTAAACATCTATGCAAAACAGCCTTAGGAGCCTCATGGCACATTGGTTAAGAAGAAGTGAAGAAGACTTTGCTCATTACCCGAGATCAGTCCTGGTCTCAGGTAGCTGGTGTGAGGGTGACTCAGCCTTGCATCCTTCGGAGGTCAGTAAATTAAGTATTCATCTTGTGGGGTGGGAGGGAATCAATCAGTAGCCTGAATAATTAAATTGTAAACTGCACAGAGAGAGCTTAAGTCCTATGAGGTGGTGTATAAGCAGCATGTTCTTGCTTTTGTTTACTTTTCCTGCTCATTATCATAATGGAATGCTGAGTGCAGCTGTAGACTGGTAGCTGCAAGG
The DNA here is from genome assembly GCA_029282475.1 of Phrynocephalus forsythii. Taxonomy (NCBI): domain Eukaryota; kingdom Metazoa; phylum Chordata; class Lepidosauria; order Squamata; family Agamidae; genus Phrynocephalus; species Phrynocephalus forsythii. The sequence goes on along the minus strand of JAPFRF010000003.1, from coordinate 2,116,036 downwards.
TCCTCCTCTCATGAATGCCATGACTTGATTTCTCATAGCTATCACCTCTCATCTAGCACCATGTGAGCAGAGTACATGACTGAAACCATATAAATAGCCAAAAACATACGCTAACCTTCAAATAGCTCAGACAATCACCCTCAAACCAACAGACACAGCCTGCCCCACCAATCCCATGTGAAACACCTCCTTTGCTCTCCCTATTCAAGATTGGTCAAAACCTCCAAGCAACTATTTCTCAGTACAATGTCCATTCTTTTATTTGATCCACGTTCTCTGCATTCTTTACCTAATCTTTTATCCAAATAATTTATTTATTTCTCCATATTTTGTTTCAAATTTCTCAGAAATTTCTCCATCTCTGCCAATGAAGAGACACTGGAGAAATTAATAGAACAAATGTTTCAATATTTATTCCAAATTAAACACATATCTTTAAGAATCTGGTTTTCATTTTTTATTATTATGTCATATAAAATATATTCTCAAGGTTCCAATGAACTCTCATTATTAACCATATCATTTTTAGAGTGAAATATAATATTTCTACTTCATAATGTTCCTACAGCTTCTACATCAGCTTGGTCTTCTCTCACAAGACAGTCTATACTCCTCCAGGCAAGTGTGAAATACAAAGGGAGCCAAATACAAATGTTTCAAGATTTATTCCAAATTAAACACGTATCCAATTTCATGGTTTGTTCCAGGATAGAATAATTTGTATAATTGATAAATTAAACTTTAATTTAGTCTTGATTTATAAGTTCCCCACGCCAAGAACGTTTATGTCCCTGTGGATCCTGGCTGATTTTTAACTCATATCCTTTTATTGAAATTAGAAGCCTTTTATTCAAAGTTGTCTTTAGGAATTTGTATAATTGATGAGTTCATAGCTTCACTGTAATCTACTGTTGGCAATGAATATTCTGTTACTTTTCTGTTCAAACTGTTTTGGGTCACATGACCGTAATAATAAAAAAATACCTCAGCAATCCCCCTTTTTCCTCAATTTTGATAACCTGTTAATTATTATTTCTGTGGGATTTTTTTCTCTACTCACATGCTTCCTTTTTCCCCCTTGTGCAAATCAGGCAAAGTTCAAAATGATGTTTTAAAAAGTGAAAGTCTGCACATTTCCTCGTGTTGTTCTTGTGAACTTCCCAAAAGTTCAAATGGCAGAGACTAAAGAGTTAATGCCTGAAGAAGCCTCAGTTGGGGTTTCAGGAATGTCAGTTCCTCCAGCAGCTGCACAGGAGAGTGACTCAGCATCTTCAGTGGATTATCCACCCCCACAGAGGGCTGCTTGTTGAAGGCAGTGAAGACTTACAACCAGGAGAAGCAGAGGCAAGCATTATCTGAGCCACCTACAGGCTTAAAACCGGGGTACTTCAAGGGCCAGATGCAGGGGAGTACTATCAGGAGACAGATATCTAGTCTCATGCGCTCCCAAACGCATCTGGTGGGGCCACTGTGAGATACAGGAAGCTGGACTAGATGGGTTGTTGGCTTGATCCAGCATGGCTCTTCTTATGTTCTTATGTTCTTACATGTAGGGAGTCCTGAGTTTTGACAGGGTTATTTTCTGGGGAAGTTATGTTGCCCTCTGGAGACATAAATTAAGCATTCAGGACTGAGGCAAATTGTGGGAGCAACATGTTGATATGACAACTTGCTACTGCTTTCCTGCTTGATCCTTGTTCCTGCTTGGTGTGACCCTGGACCTTGTCTCTCTTGCTTCTGGACTTTCTCTCTTTGTGGACCTGGCGTAATCTACCATTGGCATTCTGGCTTTGACGCCTGGACTGTTTATCTTGGACTCTGCTTTGCTTGGTGTGACATTGCTATAGGTTTTCTGGACTCTGATTTACTTCTGATTTGATGCATTGGGGTTTGGCTCTGAGTTTCCAGTAAAAGCCTGAACTTACCTGAGTGTGTGGGTCATGACAATGGTGAACCTTCAGCACTCCACATGTTTTGGACCACAACTCCTGCAGTCCTTTGTCATTGGCAATCTAGGTGTAGAATTCTAGGTAAAGACAACATAAGGAAAAAAGGGAGGAGGGAAGTGAGGGTGAAGCGAAAGCGATTTACAAACAGGTAGGCCAGTTTTACCATTTCTATACTCAGTGACTCTTTGGGTCTTCTCACAGTTCCTCAGTTCTTCTTACTACATATTGCCCTATTTCTAATAACCACTTTTTGCTGTATAAATACAAGTTTTAAGCTATAGCATTCAAAGGCATGCACCATTTGTTCATTTTTTCCTCTATCTAATATGAAGTCCAGTAAAAGCTTTTAAGTTATTTTAAAGCCCATTAATACTTTGTCCTTGATATGATCTGACAGTTTTATCATGTCAGCCATGTTCAGAACCTTAAGAAGCCATTCTTCTATTGTGGGTGCTTGTTTGACTTTCCAATATAGTGCATAAGCAAGTCTTGCTGCAGTTGTCATACATCTTATAGGTTTTGCCTTGTTCTTTTCCATCTGATTATCTACCACATTCAACAAAAACAGTTCTGGTTTCATTTGCAAATTAACATTCAATATCTTTTGCATTATTTTGTGAACGGACTTCCAGAACATTTTAGCAATTTGACATGTCCACCACATATAGTACAATGAACCTCCCTTTTCTTGGTTTATCCAGCATGTGTTACTTGGCCATTTATTCATTTTAAACTTTTTGGTGTGTCAGATACCATCTATATATCACCTAGTAGAAATGTTCATTAGATTATAACTCATTGTAAAGTTTGCCATTGTTTAAATGGGGTTTCTAAACTTTAAACTGGTGATGTCTGGAAAAAGAAAAGCATTTTAGGCAAAACATTCATTTTTATCACTGATATTCTGCCCATTTATCAGGGGCTTTTTAAACTTCATTCTAAATTTTAACATAGTTCTTGTGAAGTAACATACAGCTCTTATTAGTGAATATGACCCCTGGATGTTTATTTTCTTCTCAATTTCAAATCCTGTTTTGCGCATTAATTGTATTTGATATTCTGCTTGTATATTCCTTCTGAACATTTTTGCTTTTTCTTTATTAATTTTGAATCAGGCAAATGACCCAGATTCTTTTATTTTGGACATTAATATCAATATACCACAGTGGTTCCTCTAATGTCAGAACTATATTGTCTAGAAAGGCTCAATTTATGTCTCTTTCTTAGCTTTTACATCTCCAGGTGTCTCATCCATCATTATATTTCTGTTTAACATATCTAATGCCAGTATAAACAACCATAGTGATAGTGGACATCCCTTTCTTGTTTCCCTTTGTATGTCACAAGACTTGCTTAGCTCTCCATTCATTATAGTTCATGCCTTTCTTCTAGTATATATTGAGCTTACCTATTTTATTAATTTATTTCCAAATCTCATTTTAGAATCTTAAGCATAAAAGTCCAATTCAGATCATTCAATGCTCTTTCAACATCCGAGAAGATAATGGCTAATTGCTTTTCATTATGTTTGTCAAAATACTCAATAATATTTAACACCCTCCTAATATTGTTTTTGGTAAAAAGCCACATTGATACTCATGAATAAATTCCTGAAGAAATTATTTAAATCTTCTTGCCAAAATAGTTGCAAATAGAGATGGGCATGACCAGAAAAAATGACGTGTCGAGTTTTCGATTGTCGGAACGGGTCCGTTTCGGCTCATTTCCGTTTGTCGCGATAATTTTCAAAAATTTGTCGTTTCCATTTGTCGTTTGTCATTTGGGTTGGGGTTAGGGTTAGGGTTGGGGTTGGGGTAAGTGGGCTCTGGGAGGCACCTCTCTGGGTGCCTCTGACGTCTGACCTACTAAGAAGGGAAGGGAAGGGAAGGGAAGCGTAATGCACAGCCGCCACGTACCATACATTACGTTAGGGTGGGGGGTAAGTGGCAGAGACACCTCTCTCTCTGGGTGCCTCTGACTCACTAAGAAGGTTAGGGAATGGGATGGGGTAGGGGATAGTGGGCTGTGGGAGGCACCTCTCTGGATCTGAAGGAAAGTGTTAGGGGATCTGGGGTTAGGGTTAGGTTAAGGGCTAGGCTTAGGGTTACGGTTACAGTTAGGGTGGGTTAGTGGGCTGCACCTCTGGGTGCCTCTGACCCACTAAAAAGGACAGTGTACTGGCGTATGGGTTCGGGTTCAGGTTAGGGTTAGGGTTAGGGTTAGGGTTAGTGGACTTTTTATGGCCTCTGGCACATCCAGAAGTCTCAGTCAAAATCTGGCCATGTGATTGGTGGAATGGGTCAAAAAAATTGCATGGTCCCATCCCACGGCCAGCCCATCATTGCACAGGTGTAAAAAAATAAAAATAAAATAAATAAAATAAAATAAATGGAGATGTTTTATTGCAAGAAAAACCCACTGCTGCTACTATAAAAAAATCAGGCATTTAAAATACATAATTTTCAAATATTTCTGTGGTGCTTTGGTGGGTTTTTGGACCACGATTTAAAAATAAATTTTGTGGTCGCCATTTTGGATCTCCCCCCACTGCATGGCAAATGGAGACGACGAGGATGCCCCCCCCCAGACTGGTACCAGCAGCCCAGGACAGAAGAGGGGGAAGGCCGGGGACCCCACCAGAAACCACCCCTCTCTAGTAGGTGCCCTCACTGAGGCAGGCATATTTTTGCCTGCTTTTTTGAGCGACAAATTGGGTTTTTTTAAAAACCTTTTTTTCTTTTTCTGCTTGGTTCGCGCGAGCTGGAGCCATGAGTGATTCTCAGACCCAATTTTTCTTTTTGGTTCGGGTTCGAGCTGGAGTGGAATAATTCTGAAACCGTTACCCGTTACGAGAACGATAACGCCAACTGAAAACGGAAACGAAATTACCCATGTCTGTTTAAGATAAATATCTTATAATCATTGTTCTGGAGGGAAATTGGTTGGAAATTTTTAATCAAGTTATATTATTGGCTCTCCTTTGGTATTAATATTATATTTGCTTCTTTTCAAGTATCTGGCATTTTTCCTTCTTTTAATCTTGAATCCATTGTTAGTTGCAAAGGCAGTAAAAGTTCTTCCTCAAACACTTTGTAATAAATTGCTCAGAGGCCATCTGACCCTGGTACTTTGCCAGTTTTACACCTCTTTATTGCCTCTCTTCAAAGTAGATATTTGCCCATCAGTAATTTTAGGTAATTCCTGCCTCCTAAAATAATTTCTACTTAATTGCCCCCTTGATTTTTATATAAATAAGCATAATAATTATGTAATATCTTTTGGATGTCTCTTATCTGTACAGTAACTATTGATCTTCATATTGAAGTTTTAAATTCAGCTTCTTCCCTTTCTCCTTTCTTAGTTTATTTGCCAGCCATCTCCCAGGTTTATTGACCTGATCAAATTATCTTAGCTTATTTATTTTGGCATATTTCAAATTTATGCCATATCTGTTGCTACTATCATAGATAATTGTTGTTTTTAGTTGATTTAAGAGTTTTTAAAAAATCTCCATGCTCCTGTTCTTTATGCTGTTGTTTAGATTTTGAAGTTTGCCTGAGTTGCACAAGGGGGGGAAAGAAAGCATGTGAGTAGAGAAAAAAATCCCACAGAAATAATGATGAACATGTTATCAAAACTGAGGAAAAAGGGGTTGCTGAGAAGAGTAAAGGAACATATTCTTAGAAGCACTCATCAATCCAACTGATCCTGGAACTTATAAATCAAGACTAAATTAAAGTTTAATTTACCATTATTCTACCAAACCATGAAATTGGATATGTGTTTAATTTGTAAAAATCTTGAAACATTTGTATTTGCCTCCCTTTGTATTTCACACTTGCCTAGAGGAGTATAGACTGTCTTTTGGGAGAAGACCAAGCTGATGTAGAAGTTGTAGGAACATTATGAAGTAGAAATAGTATCTAAAATGATATGGTTAATAATGAGAGTTCATTGGAACCTTGAGAATATATTTTATATGACATAATAATAAAAAATGAAAACCAGATTCTTAAAGATATGTGTTTAATTTGGAATAAATATTGAAACATTTATTCTATTAATTTCTCCAGTGTCTCTTCATTGGCAGAGATGGAGAAATTTCTGAGAAATTTGAAACAAAATATGGAGAAATAAATAAATTATTTGGATAAAAGATTATGTAAAGAATGCAGAGAACGTGGACCAAATAAAAGAGGCATTAGGAATGGAGAGAATATCTTGATTTCCAGGTGAAGGAAGGGACAAAGGATAGGATAAAGAGAAATTGTAAATATAAGGAACTCATAAGACTTGAAGGAATGATATTATGAAAGTAAAGTTGAAAATAGGGTGATAAAAAGGATGTGCCCTTGATAATAAAATTGGAATTAGATATTACCTCATAATGCCTTTTTACTGCCTTTGAAAGACACATTTGTTATTTTGTCACAGGCTTGAACATCACCATCTAGTGGGGCACTGGGTAATTTTCTAGCTAGTTCATATTTTATATTTTATATATTATTTTATGACTATGTGGTTCATTCTCCTCCTTTTGCACTATTACCTAATGGTATATATTCATATGTTCCAGAGTCAACAGTACTTTGTTGACAGCCATACTCAATGATGTCAAGAACATTTCCCAGCCTGCCTTGGAGCTGAAGTTAGAGGTTCCTTCTTCCTTGTGGTTGATACATAGGAATGAAATTGAGTGTCTAAAGAGTGCTGACCCTGTTATAGTCAAGGTTTGACCTAACAAAACTCACTCTACTGTCTCACAGCATCCATTCCCAGAAAAGGTGAAGAAAGCATATATCCAGTTATACAGTCATAACATGACCGAGCCATTTAGGTGGACCCTCTTTCCCTGGAAATATTCATATCCTTCCTATGAAAAAACCTGGGAGATTTATGTCTGATGGGAAACATGTTTGCTGTTTTGGGCAAGATCAGCATGCTATCAGCCAGCATATTTTATCCTCTCATCCTGTTGCCCCAAGTTCTTCTACCATGATTTCAATGACTCCAACAGATACCACTCATTTTTCAGCTATTGATTTATGTACAGTGGTACCTCGACTTATGGTTTCTTCGACAACTGAATAATTTGACTTACAAACACAGCTCTGTGCTCTGCATGTGTGATGTCACCCCTTTCACAGACTGAGTTTTCAAAGGCACAACTGGGTTTATTTCGACATCCCACTGCTGTGCCACCAAATTGTTACGACACCTCCTTTTTTCACGTGTAATTGTGATGGAAATGGTAATGCTGCCACCTTTTATTCACTTGGTAATGCTGCCACCTTTTAAAATCGTCGCCTCATGAATTGGGACAGACTCAGATGTATAATATAAAAATAATAACAACTTTTATTGAGAAAATAATAAAATATAACAATATCTGTTATGGTATGCGTTGCCTTTAACATATAATAGATTTCATCAACTCTTCCAGCCCCCCTGTCTTTAATAACTAATAAACAGTATAGTCCTCACTGCCTGACAGAACTCTCACAGAGCAGTGCTCTCTCCCAGCACTCACTCTCAAAACCTTCAACTTAACTTCACTCAACTGAACTTCACTGAACTGCCTCAACCGACTAGGCTCCACCCTTTTTATATCATACCATTGCACGCCCTCCTGCTGGGATTGGCTGATGATTTGTATATTCATTACTCCTGTTTCCAGGGTTTTGTCACAGCATGACAGCTGACTTTGACAGGTCCAACCTGTCAAAGTCACCTGTTGTGCAAAGCAGAGAGCAGCGTTCCTTCACTGTCCATCGCCACCGCCTTCTTCTGCAAAAGAGATGGAAGCAACCAAGGAGAAGGAGGAGGTGGCCATCGCTCCTCCCTTCCAAACCGCCCAGGCTGGATGAACTTGCATCATTCCCAGGGAACGATGCAACTTCGGGCAGCCCGGGCACCTTGCAAGGGAAGTGCTTACTTCTGAATAAGTGCTTACCCGGAGATAAGTGCTTCCCTTGCAAGGTGCCCGGGCTGGGTGAAGATCACAGGGACCATTGACCTTCGCACAGCCTGGGAGGCTTGCAAGCAAGCGGCTTTGCCTTCCAAACTGCCCGGGCTGGGTGAACATGCATCCGCCCTAGGAGATCCCTGGGACGGATGCATCTTCACGCAGCCCAGGCACCTTGGATGGGAAGCGCTTAACTCTGAGAAAGCACTTACTCAGAGGTAAGTGCTTCCCTTCCAAAGCACCGGGGCAGCCTTCGGCTGCTTTCTGCTTTCCTGCCAGAGAGATGACTTTTATAGGTCTGACCTGTCAAAGCCATCTCTCTGACAGGAAAGCCAAAAGCAGCTGAAGGCACCTTGGAAGGGAAGTGCTTACCTCCAAATAAGTGCTTACTCAGAGGTTCTGCTTTAATGCAAAGATTCCAAGTCCAACATCAGAAGCCTCTGTTGTTCTTACAAGTTCTCTTCCATCCATCTATTGTTTGGGATTTCTAGGTCATACTAACGTTTCCATTTGCTTTGTCATGAATCATGTCAGAGTGCGGCCAGTGTTTCGACTCAGTCACATGGGGATTCTCCTGACCTAAACCTATTGCTTACAATATTGAATCAGTAGCAGCTGGTCTTCCTACCTGTCACCAGGCAGTTACTGAAGAACTCGGCTGGTGTGGGAAAAACACAAAACTGGTTCTGCTCATCCTCCCATGGATTCTGTGCCCCATGCAATCTTTGCACCACTGCAATGTAGTAAAACTCAGCATTTGTCATCTTCTAGTCTAAGTATGAAGTAGGGCTGGGCAGGAATTTACAAAGTAAAGATACTAATTGATTGAGAAATTGCTAATTCATCTACAGTGGACCCTCGTATAACAAGTGGTTTGTTTAACAGAAAATATACTTAAAGGAAAAAATTTCCAGAGATAGGGGGAAATCGCTTAACAGAATTGCCTATGGGACACAATTAGGGATTAATCCGTTTTAATACATTCCTATGGGAAATTTGTACAGAGGAAAATGTGCTTAACAGAATTTCATTTGGAACAAATTAATTCCTTTATACAAGGTACCACTGTATTTGTATTCATCAGAGGGGGCTACTCCAATGAATATGAACTGATGAAGTTTTAGAGGGTTTTTTTAAAAAAATGTTAATTCATTGGTTCATTCAAGCTCCATTTTCATGCAATTTTAGCCCCCTTCCCAGGCCATAAGAGCATAAGAACATAAGAAGAGCCATGCTGGATCAAGCCAAAGGCCCATCTAGTCCAGCTTCCTGTATCTCACAGTGGCCCCACCAAATGCCTCTGGGAGTGTCTCCTGCTACCACTCCCCTGCATCTGGCCCTTGAAGTAACCTGGTTTTAAGCCTGGAGATTACACATCTCCATCATGGTTTGTAACCTGTGATGGACTTCTCCTCCAGGAATCTGTCCAATCTCCTTTTGAAGGCATCCAGGCCAGATCAAGCCAAAGGCCCATCTAGTCCAGCTTCCTGTATCTCACAGTGGCCCCACCAAATGCCTCTGGGAGCGCATGAGACTAGATATCTGTCTCCTGCTACCACTCCCCTGCATCTGGCCCTTGAAGTACCCTGGTTTTAAGCCTGGAGATTACACATCTCCATCATGGTTTTATCAAAAACACAGAAGTTTTTATAAGCATTTGTGGAGTTTGTATTTGTGGAAGATTGGAGTTCTGATAAATTCAGTAGAAGCACATTTCTAAACTCCTGGTGTTAAATAAAAGTGCCATTTTAAAAACCACTCCAATTTGTTAGCCTTTTGATATGAATAGAGCTCCCCATGCTGGTCAGAATGAATCATATGGTTGCATACCTCACTGTGAATTATAAAAGAAAGGGAAAGTTATTCTGGAAATGATAGAAGTTTTCCTGTGGAAGCCTAAGTAGATTTCGGTGATTAGAATCTACTGAAGACCAATCAGTTGATACTGGTGATAAAATACAAGACATTGAGGAAACTCAAGAGATGAGGGCAATGGCAAAATAGGAACAATGTTGAGTGAATTGAAGAAACTAGTGGAAACAGCTATTTTAAAAACAAGTAAGATAATGGAAAACTTTTAAGGCAGTCTGGAAGTTGAGTAATGGCAACTGGACTTTTCTTGAGATATTGAAACGTTTCACTGTTCATCCAAACAGCTTCGACTGATGAAGCTGTTTGGATGAGCAGCAAAACTTTTCAGTCTCTCAAGGAAAGAAATCTAGTTGCCCTGACTCAACTTCCAGATAAACTCACCTGGGTGACTGAGAATCTTTGCAGAAATGAAGGCAGATAATGAAAAAATATCTCAGAGAATAGTCCCACAGATAAAGGTGGATATGGGGGAAATTGGCAAATCTTAAGAAATGTTTGAAAACACTTGTTTTGAAAGTTCAAGATGCAGAGAGATTGGCAAAAGCAAATGCAGACAACTCTATTGGCAGTCTGAGAGACTGACTCAGAGAGATGTGTATTAATTTGGAAGATAGATGTCAAAGAAAAAACATTAAAATTTCCAAAATCGTAGAAGAAACATATGCACGGGGGGAAAGTATCTTAGAGATGACATTCTGGAAAGGTTCAAAACAACAGTTTAAGAAAATATAGAGAAGCTACACTAGATAGAATAGAATAGAATAGAATAGAGTTTTATTGTCATTATGCATACGCAAGATATGCACAACAAAATTAGAGTGCTGTTCCACTACACACTTCTGAGCCTCGTGGTGCAGCGGTTAAATGCCTGTACTGCAGGTAAAACTGTGCTCACGACCTGGGTTCAATCCCCGGTAGCAGGCTCAAGGTTCACTCTTCCTTCCTTCCTTCCGAGGTCGGTAAAATGAGTACTCAGCTCGCTGGGGGGGGCAATGTGTAGCCTGCACACTGTAATTAAAATTGTAAACCGCCCAGAGACTACTTGTAGTGGTATGGGGCGGTATATAAGCAGAACACTTTGCTTTGCTTTGCTTTAAACATACAAAACATACAAAACACATAAAACATAAAACACATAAAACACCATACAAAATATTAAAACTCTTAAAATTGCTTACAAAATTTAAAACACTACTTAAAAACTGATTAAGATGGTGCTAAAACTGTCGCATTTAACTTGGATACTGCTCTGTGATAAAAACTGTTCTTTAGTCTATTTGTCCTTGACCTAAGAGTCCTATATCTCCTGCCAGACGGCAACAGCTCAAAAAATTGGTGGCGAAGGGTCTCTCAGAATTCTAGATGTCTTCCTTGAGCATCTGGAGTTGTATAATTCTTCCAAAGGAGGAAGAGGACAGCCCACTATCCTCTCAGCAGTGTTTATGACCCTCTGGAGTGCCCTTCTATCTGCCACTGTGCAACTGGCGAACCAGACACAGAGGCAGTAAGTGATAGTGCTTTCTATAAAGCCCCGGTAGAAGGTTACCAACAGTTTCTTAGACAGTTGTTCCCTCCTGAGAAGTCTCAGAAGATATAATCTCTGTTGGGCCTTCTTAACCAGTGCTTCAGTGTTGGCACTCCAGGTCAAATCCTCCTTTAGAATAACTCCTAAGAACCTACTGTCCCTCACCCGCTCTACACAAACTCCATCAATAATCAGGGGCTGAGTGTCTGATTTCCTTTTTTGATAGTCCACTATAAATTCTTTGGTCTTGTTGATATTTATTATCAGATTGTTGGTTCTGCACCACCGTAGCAGCCGATGCACCTCCTCTCGGTAGGCTGACTCGTCTCCACCAGAGATGAGTACCAATACTGTTGTGTCATTGGCAAACTTGATGATTTTATTTTCAGGATGAGTATGAGTGTAATCAGAGGTGTAAATACTAAACAATAGTGGGCTCAGCACACAGCCCTGTGGAGTACCCATGTTGAGAGTGAGGGCTGACGACATGTAGACACCTAATCTGACCCTCTGTGAGCGATTTGATAAGAAATCCATGATCCAGGCATAGATGGAATGACAAAAACCAAGGTCCTTAAGTTTAGATATCAGCTTGTGAGGTATAATTGTTGTATTGAAAGCAGAGCTAAAGTCCACAAAGAGCATCCTTACATAGGTCCCCCACAGCTCCAAATGGGTAAGAGCTGTGTGCAAGGTGATATCTATAGCATCTTCCATGGATCTATTTGCTCTGTAAGCAAACTGATATTTATCAAATGTGCCTGGGAGGCAAGAGATGATATGCTGGTGGACTAATTGTTCCAGAGACTTCATTACAATGGAGGTAAGTGCCACAGGTCTATAATCATTTAAGCTGTTAATAGATGGCTTCTTTGGCAGTGGAACAATAATGGAGGCCTTCAGACAAGATGGAATAGTTAACTGGGCTAGAGACCGGTTAAAAAATTCAGTAAAAACTCCAGCCAACTGGTCTGCGCACTCCCTAATCACCCGACCAGAAATGCCATCAGGTCCTGCAGCTTTCCTTGGGTTCACAGTTCTCAAGATGTTTCTCACTTCCCACATTTCAACAAGAAAGGAAGGGGCTAAACTGTGCTGATGGCTGTGATCTAAATACATCTGTTTGTTCTGTCTCAAACCTAGCAAAAAATTGTTCAGTTCTTCAGCCAAAGAAGCATTTCCAGCAGAAGGGTCAGCATAATTAGATCTATAACTAGTGATTTGCTGAACCTCTTGCCACATTTGCCTCACATTATTATTACTGTAAAAACAAGCCTCAGTCTTCTTCTTATAATCCACCTTCGCTTTTTAATGCCTCTCCTCAAATCTGCTCTAGCAATGCTATACCTGATCACATCGCCAGACTTGAAAGCCTTATTCCTGTCATGCAGGAGGCACCTCACCTCTTTGGTCATCCATGGTTTCTGATTTGGATAGATTCGGACTCGTTTATCTACAGTAACAGTATCTATACAAAATTTAATATAACCCAGAATTCCTGCAGTATACTCCTCAAGGTCTGAGTTATCAAAAACATCCCAATTTGTTTCTTCAAAGCAGTCCTGCAGCTGCAGTGAGGCTCCCTCAGGCCAGTGTTTCACAGTCTTTGTTACAATTGCAGTTTGTTTCCTTAAAGAGATATAAGCTGGTGCTAAAATCAGGGACAAATGATCTGATAGACCCAAGTGTGGAAACTGCAGGGCCCTGTAGCCATTCCTTATATTGGAATAGACCTTATCCAATATGTTTGTTCCTCTGGTGGCACAGTTCACATGCTGATAGAATTTAGGGAGAGTTGTCCTCAAATCAACATGATTAAAGTCCCCCGCAATAATAAGCACAGCATCTGGAAACTTATCTTGCTGCCTGCTGACCGCGTCACCCAAATAACCCAGAGCTAAATCAGTGTTGGCGTCCGGTGGAATGTAAACAACTGTGATTAAGACAACAGTAAACTCTCTGGGAAGATATATTGGTCTGCATCTGACCGTCATATACTCCAATTCCCTGGAGCAATGACTGTCTATGATTTTAGCATTCGTGCACCAACTGTTTTTAACATACATACATACTCCTCCTCCTCTGCTCTTCCCACAGTCTCTGTTTCTATCGGAGCGATGTGTTGTGAAGCCCGTCAAACAAATACTTGCGTCTGGGACAGCTGGGCCGAGCCAGGTTTCTGTTATCAGCAAAAGACAGCTGTCTTTTACCATCCTGCTTGTACTGGCCTGTAATCTCAGTTCATCCATTTTGTTAACAAGGGATCTCACATTGGCAAGAAAAATACTTGGGAGCGGCAGCTTTCCTGAATAGTTATGCAATCTCACCAAAACACCAGCTCTGCAGCCTCTCTTCTGCTTTCTTTTCCGCCTTCTCCTTTGTCTCCTCCTCCACCCAGCAGGTGCTACAATCCATGGAGAGCCGGGAGCTCTTGCAATATCAGCCAGTATACTATGAGGATGAAGAAACTCACCTGTGACTGCTTGCTCACTTCTCATTCCAATCTTTAAGAGTTCATGTTGGTTATAAATATTAATTGCCCAACAGGATGCATACCAATCAGCTAAAAACACACATAAAAGCAACCATACAAAGTGGAACGAAGAGCACAGAGCCGCTGCGTGTGAACGCGCCACCATCTTAAAGCTGTATATTTAGCCACTTTAAAAGTAATATCTAAAACTTTGTTAGAAAGCAGCAAGATTATATAAATATTTCTCCCTGGAAATTGTTGGAAAATAGACTGCAAACAAACCATTTGCACATCTTGATAAAAGAAGCTATTCAACAGAACATGACCCACAGTTTCAATCTCTTCTTCATTGCAGGGACATGAATGATCCATATAAGAAATGCCCTGAAATCTCCCTTCCAAGAGTTTTGAGGGTAAAATGTTTAATCTGAGCTAATTTCATACTCAAATTGTGCTTCCACTCCAAGTAAAGAGCAAGTAACACTATCAATGTTGCCAAACTTACCAAGCAAAAATAACAACACATTGTTTAACCAGTAGCAAAACATGGTTTGTTCCATCTTTTATAACAGTGGTACCCTGGGTTCTGAACGCTTTGGGTTACAAAAAACTTGGATTAAGAAAAGAATTTCCTGGAATGGGGATGTATCACTTTAAGAAAATTTTTTCAACAGAATGCCCTGGGTTATGGCTTTCGGGCATGAAAAGGCACTGTGGCTTGCCAGTACCAAGGAAGCTGGAGACCCCCACAACTGCGGTGATGGTGCTGCAGTGAGAGCCAAAGGCCTGTGGCCAGGTCCAGAGGCCCCCACAGCTGGGACCTCCACCAGTGCCATGGAGAAGTCTGGAGGCCCCCACAGCCAGGACCTCCACTGGTGCTGTGGCAAGGCTGAGGCATTCCAGTGGAAAATGGTCTTAAACTGAGGCATCCCCATTTCCAATAATTTCTTTTCTTAAAAACCAATTATTTTTTGTTAACCAAGGCCTTCTTAAACTGAGGTACCACTGTGCATTAACAGGTGGTGAGTGCCCAAAGCTGGAAGCATTCAAGGGAAATTTAGACAACCACTTGGCAGGCATCCTCTGATTTATATTCCTGCCTTGAGCAGGGGGATCAGACTTGATGAACTTGTCAGCCACTTCCAACTTTATGATCCTATTAGGAGGACTATCCAATGTTTGGACTTCTTGGTGGATTTTTTGCAGAGTCAACCAACCCATCTGTTGTTCCATCTGAGATTTCTGTGACAACTTGGTATTTGATAAATTTGCAAACACTACCGTTCTCTTACTGGTCAGACTCCTTAATGTGGTAATCAGTATAACTAATGGTAGTTTGTCCCCAAGTAGTACCTATTTTGCCATTCCAATAAACCTATGATACTCAATCTCCACCAGTTTCCACTAAATTGTCCATACATCTCATAGGTACAAATGTTCTCCCTGTTCTAACTACTGTCCTGTTCCCTACTCACTCATTTTTCCAGATAGTCCTGTGTATATGTTTCTGCTTCAAATCATAACCAGGACTGGATTACCTACAATGGGCTCAGTAATACAGTGGAACCTTGACTTACGTCATTAATCCGTTCCAGTGGTCTAGACTTAAGTCAAACATGACTTAAGTCAAACGAACGTTTCCCATTGAAAGTAATGGGAAAGCGGATTAATCCGTTCCAGATGATGAAAAAGACCCCCGAAAACAGCAATTTAACACAAATTTGACTGGGATAGGAGATTCCTTCTGGGGATGTAAATGAAATGTCTCTTCAAAGAGAGGAGGAGGCAGTGGAATTATAGTCCACAAGTTATATGCCTCTACTTTTTAATGTTCATAGCAACAATGTCTAACATTTAAGTTTTACTGATTTTTAACCTGATGTTCCAAGTTCTGAACAACTCTATGCTTACCATTAGAGTCTTTACAGCTCCCCAACTAAAATGCTTCCATTGTGGACCAGACTTCTGCAGCCAGATTTTTTACAAGACTGAGCCGGCTGTCTAACCAGTGAGGCCAGCCCCGAGCTCCCGGCCCTTCTTCTCCTCTGGCAGCAGCGGCGGCTTTTGAGGCCGAGGACCAGCTCCAGGTGCTCTGAGCTGGCCTCGCCGAAGCCGCCGCTTAGGGGAAGAAGGCAGGAGCAGTTTGAAGGCGGCAGCCGTGATGCTGGGTTTGTGGCTGCCTTTGCCTTGCGCCGGGGCTCCGAGCTGTAAGTCAAAGCCTGCGACTCAAGTCAAACAGGCCCCTTCTTGCTGCAAGTCAAATATGATGCAAGTCAAGCAGTATGTAAGTCAAGGTTCCACTGTAACAGGCTTTTCCTTAGCAATTAGATTTCCCTGTGGGCATCAAGGTGGCTTCTGAATCAGCTGCTCCTTAGGATACACATTCAGAGGAGAGGATTCAGAATCATTGGCTGATGGTATCTCACCCATCTTTCCTTCCAATATTAGATCCCGCCTTCTTTTCTCCACCTTATTTTTTGCCTTCAAGGCACTTTAATGAGGTTTTAATTAAGTGCATTTTCCCTTTTTGATAGTATTGGCACTTTCTAACAGTTTAAATAATGATTTAAATCACATGCTGTTCCTCTTTCTAGCCTGATATTACAAGTCTCCTTTCTTCTACTCTTACATCCTTTACTTTCCTCTCTACATTAGAGCCTGGCATCATTTTATCAGGTACAGTACCACCCCTGCTATTGTGGGGTTTCTTCTTAGCTTCACTGGAATCCTCCATGAATAGTAACAAGTTGTCGTCATCAACAGTACCATCTTTAGGTAAAAATGACATAGATCTTTGTTAGATTTTTGGCTTTGGACCCACACAGAGAAGTAGATCTTCCAGAGAAAGACCAGCAATTATATCAATTGTATTCGGAGAGGGTTGAAATAGTCAACTCTGTCAGCAGGGTAGGAAGAAATATCATCTTTGGTCTGACCTCTGGGTACCTCTAGCCTGAGTTCCTACAAATTCTCCCATATTTGCTGGCAAGTGTTGTGCCTTCTCTAACAAAAGTTCCAATATAACAATAATAAATTCCTTAATGTTGTAAGTATATTTCTTATTTCTGATAAAATATTCAAGTTTGAAGAATGGTCTTCATCCTTGTAGGCAGGGCAATTTATTAGAGCAGGCAGTTGAACAAGTGCTAGCTCCCTCTGGGATTGTAAAAATACACTTAAAGTTTGTTGGTTTCTGGAAATTGGGGTGCACTTTGCAATTTTCTTTGATCCCTAGTTTCATTATTTTCCCTGAAATCTTCAGGCAGTATAACGGGGAAGTATAATTGGTCTTAATTTACCAAAATCAACATTCAGTCTTCTGCTTAAATAGCTACTGTCCAGTATCTGATAATCATTCAACACATCCTTTGATAAATCTATGAGGAGGTCTGCTTGTTTTCCTGCATTATACCTTATTAACTTCCTTAGATGAAACTAAATCCTTTAACATGCCAAAATAGTTTAATGAAGTCTGTTATCTTAACTTGCTTCAGCCTCCCCTTTCCTGTATGATATTCCTTCTTTAGCACAGGGTTAGTTGAATATAATCAAAGGGGACTCTTTTGTTTCTACTCAGTGCCTAGAAAGGACCTGGTATCCCATCTCATCTGTCCACTTTTCTACTATCAGCAATGGGAGTGATAGTTAAAGATGTAGACCTCTGTAGCTGGAGCGGCACCAATTTAATAAGTCTCATTTTTTATGGGGAACAGAATTACATGCTCTCCTCTAAGTCTGAATGCCCAGCCTTGAAATAGGGTTACCCTTTGTGCCAACAGCAGGGTGGAACATTAAACTACTTCCAGAATCCTTGATTAAGTATTTCCATTATACCTTGAGCCTTGTGCCTCCTTTGGGACAATCTTCTGAAGATATAAAATATGGTGTAAAATATACTGTAACTAGGGATGCCCAGTGCTCATGAACGTACTACTGTATATAAGGGTGCACATGTCCAGCGCACATGAAAGTACCATATACAGTATAAGTATAAGTATTATATAATCACTTCATTGGAGCAGTGTTTGGATTTGTTGCATGATTGGGAGCTGGTGGAGGAAAAACAGTGGAAGCAAGACATTTTAAACATGGATGAGAAGATGGATTCAACTACTTAGAAAGAAGAGGAACAGGAAAGAAAGTCAGCAGAATATCAGTGGACTGCAGTGCTAGTTTGATGGAGGAGAGCTTAATGGATCAAGCAGTTAAGGAGGAGGAGGAATGAATTTGAGGAAGAAGTGGTTGGCAGAACTTTGAATTTTGTCATTGTTCAGGGTAGAAAATCAGTATCATGGGCATGTGTTAACCTTAGGAATGGTTAGAGACATTAATAATGAAATATCTGTGAGTCTAGGGGAGCAATAGTATTAAGGAATTAAATAGAAAAATGTTTTACATATTAAATGTCTATTTCTAAAGCAAATATAATAGTTATAACTTAAAAGAACAAGGGTAAAGAATTAGTTAGCTTTTTGTTATAGAGAGAGATAGAGGATAGCTAAGAGGGAAATCTGATATTGTATTGTACATTTAGTGATAGATTGTCTTGAAGAACTAAAATATGATTCTGTTACAGTCACTCCCCGTTGATTGCGGGGGTTAAGGACCCAGCCCACCCGTGATGCCTGAAAATCCACGATATGCGGAAGTGGGTGGGGTGGGGTCTGGGGTGGGGGGTGATCGCGCGCCTCTCTGAGGCTTCTTGGAGGAGCACGGGGGCGGCTCGGAGCGACCCGATCACCCCCTGCCGCCCCTCCACTGCCCCTGTGGCTCTGAGGCTTCTTGGAGGAGTGTGGGGGGGTGGCGCGGAGCAACCCAATTGCCCCCCGCTGCCCCCCATGGCTCCGAGGCTTCTCAGAGGGGTGCAGGGGTGGCATGGAGCGACCCCCTGCCGCCCCTCCACTGCCCCCACGCGGCTCTGAGGCTTCTCAGAGGAGTGCGGGGGTGGCACGGAGTGAACCAATCACCTCCGCCACCCCCCGGCTCCGAGGTGCAGGTACTGCGATCCCACAATGTAGTGGGACCGCAGTACCTGAACTGCGAAATGGCGGGGGTGACTGTATAAAAGAATGTTGAATTTAAGGATGTGTGTGTGTGTGTGTGTGTTGTGTCATTACAGTCATGACCGACCTTTGTGACCCCATGTCCATGGAGTGTTCTTGGCAAGAATACTGGAGTGGCTTGCCAGTTCCTACTCCAGGCACCTAAATCAGCTGGTATTCCCTGGTGATTGCCCATCCAAGTACTAGCCAGGGCCGACCCTGCTTAGCTTCCAAGATCAGGCAAGACTGGATGTACTCGAGGCATCTAGGCAGCTCTACTATTTAAAATAGACAAATATAAACATGAGGTTTAGAACGTAGGTACTAGGATAAGAAAATATGTAAGAAATGCGAGGACTGAGAAATTGTGGTATGATTAATTAATCAAGGTGTGAAGAATTTCTGGGTTAATTTTCTGGGATGGCGTGTGGTTCCTCCCTCTCATGAGCTTGGCAACTAGTGGCAGTCAGGGTTTTAGACCTTGATGGTGAAAAGTGTAACTTAAATTATATGTGGGTAGAAGTTTGGGGTGGGGAGGTCGGGGGAATAGTATCCATTTGGGGATTTGTTTTGCTTGTATGTATGTGTGTGTATATGTTTGTTTGTTAGGGTTGCTTATCAGAGTTTGGGGACATATTTCTGTGGAGATTCTCAAACATTCAGGTGAAGTCTGGGAGTTGAATAACTGGATTTCTTTTCCTGTGGGATCGAAATGTTTAGCTACTCATCCAAGCAACTTCTTCAGTCTGATGTTACAAGGTGTATTTAAAGAAGAAGAATATATTGATGCACTGAATTATAATCATTAGAATTTCCTAATAGAGGTATTTGAGGAACTGGGAGAAATGTGGAAGGGGTTTGACCAAGAGCCACATCTGGACAGTACTTACACCAAAAAGCAAAACAAAAAAATCTACCTAATACTTACACATGCTGATATTCATGGGGTTATGAAGTCCTATGCAACAAGATTTGCTTTTGCTCCAGATCAACAAATTGCTCGTGGATAGAAAGAGGTGAGGTAGAAAGAGGATTTCCTGACAACCCATGGTGCCACCAAGCACAGTTTGGGAAACACTGTCTTAAGCTGCTATCATTGTCAGATGATGTCATTGCCTCTAGTGTCAAGACTGTTGAACTTGGTTGAATGAACCAGTATTTGAAATGAGGAATTATTGCAGAGTGCATTGAATTGTTTGAATCTAAATGATGATTAACAAGCAAGTGATTCAATGAAGATAAAAAAATTCATAAAATATGCAGAAAGCTATACTATTTTGGCAGCATAATTAGAAAAACAGCGAGAAACAATTATACCTGACCATTCAAAGTTAAATAAATGGGGCAGGGGAAATAATAACAAATTAGAAACAGGTCTACATGATACAAAATGTCATTGTTTAGAGCTACTGAAGTCATGGTAGTCACTTCCCAACTCCAGTAACAGAAGAAAGAAAAGTTAAGACCTTACATTTTCTGAGAATAACCCCAGAAGAAGTGGAGTCTTTTTTCTATCATAGTGAGCATCATTTTTGACAGAGTGATTGTAAGATGTGAAGGTCTGAGAAACCGTGAAATACATATACTGTACAATCACAGCCTGAAGAGAATAGTTAAAGCCAAACACTAGAATAAATAAGCAGTCTTCTTGTTGTTCTTCAGCCACCAGAGGTCAGGTCTTACCTTGGCTATCTTGACATGTGGTGTGTGTATTTGTATACACACATGCCTGTGTACACAGAGAGACACAAATGCTTACAGAGGCACTCAATACATTTATAATTTTTGGTTTATTGGTTGGCAGGGAGAATTATAGCAGGAATGGAATAAAAATTATCCAAAGTGACATTAAATTATGCAAAATGTCAAAACTTAATGGGCAAGAGCAGGGGTAGGGAAATGGATGTAACACCTAAACGGTCCTGGTAATGGGGACATAATTTGTATAGATATTTTGTTAAGTATCATTAGATGTTTTTATATTTTTATATCATCAGATTGTCTGAGCCATCTCTGGGTCACCCTGTGCCCTCGCAGACCATTTCTAAATGGATCATTTCCGCCATTGAGCTCTCAAAACTCAACTGCCAGCCAAGCCTAGAACCCATTCCATGCGAGCAGTAGTGGCTTTTCTTTTCTTCAAGGAGTCTGCCTTACTGACATTTGCAAGGCTGCGAATTGGTCCAATCCGTCCACCTTCATCAAGCATTACAAGGTGGATGTCAGGGCCAGAACAGATGCAGCCTTCAGCAGGGCTGTTCTCAACTGATCTCCACCATGACAGCCCAGACACCCAACATTGGCATTCACGCATGCCACAAAGAAGAAAAGAAGTTTACTTACCAGTAACTTTGGTTCTTTGAGTGGGTATCTGTGAATTAACACTACCCACCCTACCTCCCCTCTTTCTGTCACATCTCTATCTCTTTTTTTCCCTCAACGGCGGATCAGAGGGGAACTGAGACGCAAGCGCAGGAGACTGGGAGCATGTGCACTAGGACGAGGAGGTCCTGTACTATGCAAGAGCTTGGAACGTCCGGCCTTCATCACGCAGGTGCATTAAACCCAACATGTGAATTCACAGATGCCCACTCAAAGAACCAAAGTTACAGGTAAGTAACCTCCTTATTTTTGATTGGTTTAGGTATTGTTGAAATCACAGCCTGATAAGTGGCAGATAGACTGTGCCTGAGCCCTCCACCTCTGTTGAGGGAGGGGTTTTCAATACTCACATGAACAGCTTCCCTGACACCTCTCTCAAACCACCTATCTTCTCTGTCTAATATGTGTACATCCTCATCTTTGAAAGAGTGCCCTATGTCCTTCAAATGGAGGTGTACTGCTGATTCTGGTCCTGAGCTGTTACCCTTCCTATGTTGGTCCATTCTTCTGTTTAATGGCTGTTTAGTTTCTCCAATGTAGAGGTCTGCACTCTCCTCACTGCATTGGACCGCATATACTATAGTGCTCCTTTTGTGTTTGGTATCGGGTCCTTTGAGCGTACAAGTCTCTGCCTTAATGTGTTTGTGAGTTTGAAATAAACAGGGATGTGGTATTTGGCAAAAATCCTTTTAAGCTTCTGAGACACTTCAGCCAAAATTTTGTTTGTCTGATTTTTCTGGTAAAATGCCTAGTAAAAACAGTTCTGGGCTTACTGCATATGTGTGTGGTATGCCAGTTGCACGGTGTCTCAGAGGAAATCGCTCCAGAGGGTTATCAATATGGCACAGAAGATCATTGGATGCCCACTCCTCACATTGGAGGAATTACACAGCTCCCGCTGTTTTAAGAAAGCTCAGAATATTGTAGGAGATATTTCTCATCCTGGACACTCTCTGTTTGTCCCATTACCATCAGGCAGAAGGTATAAATCTATTAGAACAAGGACAGAAAGATTTAGAAATAGTTTTTATTCTGCTAAATTCTGTTAAAAATTAAGTTGACGGGTAATATTAGTGTTGAATGTGTTACACATATATTGTATGGGGGATTGTGTATGGCTGTTGTTGTTTTTTAAATTGAAGTTTTTATGGATTGGGTATGAATGTTACCAGGTGAAAGAGTGTAGGGCTGTGTGTGTATGTTTGGTTTTTATGTTAGTTTTAAATGAGTGTAAGTGATGTTCGGCATGTGAATGTTGGAGTATGTGTATAGATGGTTTGTTCTTAAATTGTAGATTTTACATCTTGGATTTTTATGCTGGGTTGTGTGAATGACTGACTGGATGGCACTTTTAATCTCGTTGTATTTATACAATGACAATAAATTGCATTGCATTCCATTCCATTCCATTCCAAAGAAAGAAATTCTACAAGTATTTTCATCATTCTAATAAGCCAGGTATTTTAATCCAATATTTTTCGCTTTATCACACATTCACGATGTGTGATAGTAAGTCCCTGTTTCTTGAGCACATTTCCAACATTTACCAGGCAGGTTTGGAAACATGTTAGCTAACTTAGCAGGTGGAAAATGCCATCTATAAAACATTTTATACAGATTTTCTTTATACAATGTTGGCATTGTTAATTTAGAATTTCTCTTACAAAGTTTTTGCCATTTCTCCAACTCCATATTGTAACCAAAAACAATTGTAACCTGCTGTTGCTTTTGAGTGAGAGTGAGAGTGAGTGTGAGTGGCTCAGTAGACTAAGGCACCGAAACTGTAGACTGCAAAGTTGGCAGTTCGGCGGTTCGAATCCCGGGTGCCACGCAGCGGAGCGAGCTCCCGCTGATATCCCCAGCTCCTGCCAACCTAGCAGTTCGAAAGCATGTAAATGCAAGTAGATAAATAGGTACCGCCGTAAAAAGCGGGAAGGTAAAACAGTGTTTCCTTGCAGCCATGCCAGCCAGGTGGCCACGGACTTGCACAACACTGGCTCTTCCGGCTTGAATACGGAGATGAGCACCGCCCCTAGAGTCGGACACGACTAGCATGCATGTGTGGGGGGAACCTTTACCTTTACCTATGGCTTTATTGACAAATGTTGAATACAGGTATTGGAGTTCAATAGAATAATTCAGTTGAATAAGCATGTCCTACCTTATCTATTGTTGCATCCTATGAGCTCAGCAGACTAGAGTGCTGAAATGGTCAACTGCAAAGTTGGCAGCTCAGCAGTTCAAATCCTGGCTGCCATGCAGTGGAGTGAATTCCCGCTGTTAACCCCAGATCCTGCTAAACTAACAGTTCAAACGCATGTAAATGCAAGTAGATAAATAGGTACCACCATAAAAAGTGGGAAGGTAAACACTGTTCCATGCAGCCATGCTGCCACATGGCCATGGACTTGCCCATCACTGGCTCTTTGGCTTGAAAACGGATATGAGCACCACCCCTAGAGTCGGACACGACAAGCATGAATGTGCAGGGGGAACCTTTATCTTTACCTTTTTATGAAACGTATAGGTATTTTCGGCCAAGTACCCCTGATGTGTTTTATTTTTAAGATGTTATGGGGAAATGTTTTGACTAGCAGGATAAATATTTGTACTGTATATACGTCTGCATGTGTGCATGCGCCCATGCGCGCACACACACACACACACACACACACACACACACACACACACACACACACACACACACACAAAAAGGTCTGATTCCAAAAAGGTTAGGATGCTTCGTCTCAAGGGCTCTTTTTCGGCACACAGCAATTTGCTTTGTATTTATTTCCAGAAAATAAAGCTGCTCCTCCTCCCTGATGGTGATGGTGATGGGGACTGGCTTAAGAAGTACTTGAATGGTCTCTTTCTTGCCAGTGACAAGCGAGAAAGACATGAGCCGTCGATAGAGTGGAGATGCTAATGCAATCACTTTCCTCCCCATTGAGTCACAGTGAAGGCAGGATTTATATCAACCTTAAACCCCCAACCTCTCTCTGTTTTATGCTCATAATTAAGCAAGATTATTACACACCTGAGATTTGTTACTGCAAGGAGCCCTGACATCACTAACTGCTATTAAATGTATTATACTTAAAATCCATAAAAGAGGAGCAGAATGCCCTTGTCAGCAACATGAAAGACCGATTATTAGGACCTCTCCAATGAAAAGGTGCATTGGCCTACAGCTTTTTGTCTGCGACAGAGACCTTATGATATCCACAGAGACTCTGAAATCCTCTGCCTGTCGGTTGCCTGCTTGCACAAGACCAGGAGATAGAGATGGGCACGACCAGGAAAAATTACGTTTCGAGTTGTCGTGTGTCGGAGCCGGCCCGTTTTGGCTCGTTTCCATTTTTTTGTGAAATTTTCCAAAAATTTGTTGTTTCGTTTGTTGGTTTTTCGTCTGTCGTTAGTACTGGTTTTGGGGGGGTCCTGGAGGCACCTCTCTGGGGTGGGTGCCTCCTCTGGCCCGCCATGAAGGGAAAGCGGGCTCCTGGAGGCACCTTGTGGGTGCCTCCTCTCCTCACCCGCTACAAAATGGCATGCATAGCCAATTGGATATGCATATCATTAAGTTGCAGTTGCAGCAGGCAGAGGCACCTCTCTTTCGGGGGCCTCTGTGACTCACTGCCTGCAGTGCACTTGGGCTGGAGAGCGAAGTGACAGAGGACCGTTATGGGCGCCCGCTGTGACTCACTAAGAAGGGAAGTGTACTTGCTGTATAGTGCAATGCGAGTACACAGATCTGGCTTGGGGTTAGGGGTTAGCGCAAGGGCTAGGCTTAGGGTTACTGGTAAGATTAGGGTGAGTTACTGGGGTGCACCTCTGGGTGCCTCTCTGACCCACTAAGAAGGACAGTGTACTGGCGTATGGGTTAGGGTTAGGGTTAGGGTTAGGGTTAGTGGCTTTTTATGCCCGACTGGCACATCCCAGAAGTCTCGGACAAAACCTGGCCAAGTGGCCATGCAATTGGTGGAATGGCTCCAAAAATTTGCATGGTCCACTCCCATGGACAGCCCATTGCGCAGGTGTAAAAAAATAAAAATAAAAATAAAAATAAAATCAATGGAGACGTTTTGTTGCAAGAAAAACCCACTGCTGCTACTGAAAAAATTCAGGCAGTTTTAAAATAGCTATTTTCGCATGTTTCTGTGGTGCTTTGGTGTGTTTTTGGACCACGATTTCAAAATAAATATTGCGGTCGCCCCATTTTGGATCCCCCGCCCGCACTGCATGGCATGGCGAGTTGGCGAGATGACGAGGATGCGGACAGCTCAGGAGAGGAGATGGGGGGAGGCCGGGGACCCCCCGCCCCCCAGAAACCACCCTTCTGGTAGGTGCCCTCACTGAGGCAGGCCGCAGGCATATTTTCGCCTGCTTTTTTGGCCGGGAATCGGGTTTTTTTTTTTTTAAACTTTTTCCTGTGCCGCACCGCTTGGCGAGTTGGCATGGGCGAGTGCGACTCGACAACGAGGATGTGCACTTTGCGCAGCCCAGGAGAGGAGGGGGGAGGCCGGGGACCCCCCCCAGAAACCACCCCTCTGGTAGGTGCCCTCAGGCAGGCATATTTTTGCCTGCATTTTTGGCCAGGAATCATGGTTTTTTTTATTTTAAAACTTTTTTTCTCTGCCGCGCCGCTTGGCGAGTTGCGACTCGATGAGGATGCGCACTTTGCGCAGCCCAGGAGAGAAGAGGGGGGGGAGGCTGGGGACCCCCCCAGAAACCACCCCTCTGGTAGGTGCCCTCAGGCAGGCATATTTTCGCCTCATTTTTGGCCAGGAATCGGGTTTTTTTTATTTTTATTAAAACTTTTTTCCTGTGCCGCTTGGCATTGTGCGATCGCTGCGATGCCAGGAACAACAACGACAAATCAGACCCAATTTTTCTTTAGTCGGTTCGAGTTCGAGTTCTGGGGGAGTAATTGTCATTACCGTTTCCGAGAATTTCGCCAAGTCGTGCCCATGTCTATCAGGAGAAACTATGTGTACGAGTGAGATTGCTACAGTCAAATGCACAGCTGTATGGCATCAGGCACAACAAACCTGCTCCTATCGCTGTATTGTCACCTGCTATTATCCTGCATATCAAGCTGCTGCAAAAGGCAGAAGAGCAACTAAGGTCAACAGTTTGTGTACTGTTTTGTAGCCAGCTGAGCACCTTATCTCACTTATATCCCCTTCCTTCCACAAAGTTGGCATGGGAATCAGTATGGCAGCTTTTAAAAAGAGAATATTCTCCATGAATATTCTCCATGCATTTTGATGTTTTAATTGTTTTGACACTTTGGGTACCACATAATAAATAAATAAATAAATAAATAAATAAATAAATAAATAAATAAATAAATAAGATGATTATGGCTACTGACTCTGACCTCTCTCTTCCCTATGCTTCTCTATATTTCAGTGATAGAGGTACTATGGAATTGGAGAAATGTCTGTACAGACTAATGTATGAATGAATGTGCAGAAGAAAAAGACACACAAAGAAAAATATTCCAGTGTTGAAGTTCTGCTAAAGGGGGGGATGGGAAAAGCTGCAAAAACTTCTTAATTAATTTTTTTTAGCAGGTTAATACTAACACTGAAGGCTTCGAATCCAAGAAGATCTTGCCGACTGAACTCCAGGCACTGGAACAAAATGAACTAAGCACAAAGACCTACAGGATATAGTGTTTAAAAGCCAGGAGTCTTTTTCTTCTTTATCATTGTTGGTAGACATGGGCACGAAACAGAAAAATGGTGTTTTGGTTTTTTGTTTGTTGTTGAGAGGTCTGTTTCGGTTCGTTTCCGTTTGTTGGGAATTTTTTGAAAAATTTTGTTACCGTTTTTCGTTTTTTCATTTGTTGTTTCTACCCGCTTTTTGCACGATTTTTAAAGCATTTCCATGCGCAGGCATCCCCCAATGCCCCAGACCAGAGGGAAAACACTAAAAAAATGGATGCTGGCAGAGACACAGTATAGACTAGGTATGCAGGGAGGCTGCAAAGGCAGCAGCAGGCGTTGCCCAGGGTGCAAGGCAGCCGCAGAGTGACTGCACTGCGGGGCAGGGGAGGGTACTCACTGAGAGGTACGCAGCACGCACGCACACAGGGAGGCTGCAGGACTGAAGCTAGAGTCGCAGAGACAGCAATCCCACCCTAACTCCCACCAGAGACTGCAAGGAGGACGGGGGTGGCCAGAGCTTTTTATGCCCTCTGTGGCTGCCAGACCTACCCGCCCTGTCTGCAACCTGGGCATGCTATTGGTTGAACATGATCCCACATTACATGGCTTGCCTCCATTTTGTGGCTGGTGGCGACATCCATTTTAAAGGGAAAAGAAAAATACATCGCGATGGGAGAAGACAAAAACAAATGTTTTAAGGACCCCAACCCCCCTGGTAGGTATTATCAGACAATATAAATAATTATTGCTGCATTTTTACGGATGTCCAGGGCATTTTTTAACTTTTAAAACAGCTCATTTCATTGCGCGTCGCCATTAACGGAAACGAAACGTAACGACCACCATTTTCATGGTTCTGTTCGTTTCGTTTCATTTTCATCACAATTTTCATTTGTCATTTCGTTATGTAACGGAAACGAAAAAATGTTCGTTCCGTGCCCATCTCTAATTGTTGGCATTAACTGGAGTCTTTGCATTGTCTGGGTAGTGAGAAAAATCCTGACACCACAGCAAACAGTAAGGTACATGCAAGCAAATAAATGCTCAATTCTGATTACCCTTTAAGTTGTTTCCTGTAAATATTTAATATGTTTCTTGTTTATCTATTTTGATTTTTAAGAACCCAAAACTTTACTTCCTAATGTGCTGAATATATTTACTGGGAAATTTGTTATTGTTATATGCCCTCTTTCCCAAAAATGTTCTCCAAAATGGTAATGTTTTGCATTATAGGTCAGAAGAGAGCTGTCACAAAATAAATTAACGTTTTCTAAATGGTTACCAAAAAAATGCATAGATACTCATCTAAAATTGAAATGAATTAAAAAGAGTGTAATCATTACTATCATTGAAGCTGAAATAATAATAATGAGCAGTAATAATATTACTATTTACATACAGAGGAAAGACGAAACTTTTATTTTGGCATGTGCTGATCTTGACAAAATCCTAAAGGAAAGCACTGTATGGTTCAGCAAACTGGTGGAATAATAAGACTTGTTCTTCTTTCTCCTCAACCCTCTGTTGAGTTCGTGAGGTGACTTCTCTGTCCAGCTTCTCTCTATGCTTCCAGAATGCATAGAAAAGTCTACCTGGAAGCCTGCCTCCCTCACAACTGAACAAGGTAGAATTTATATTGTGAGGTCTCTTTAAATTAGTCTGAAAGGATTTTCATTTTACAGGCCTGCTTGACTTGAAGCCTTTTGGCAGGATGGGCTCAGCTTTGTATACAACCTGAATTCATATTTTATGTGGATATAAAAATCCAAGTCATGAATCTTTTGGTTTAGAGCTGTGCTTTCATTCTTCAATTCATACTGAACATAGCATTCCTGAAGGCAAATGGCAAGAAACTGGAGGAAGAGTAGAAAGCTAGAATAGTGACTATTTAGCTCCTTGATTATCTTTGCACACATATGTGAAAGCCATAGCATGGAGGTCTCTGCCTAAGGCATGTAATGTTTACGTGGTTTTAGATATACCTCTTTGCCACTTCTTATGCAGGATTTTATTTGCCATGGGTGCTGTTTCTCATTGTAAAAAGGGACACATGTAAAGATGCTCAAACATGCAGGTACAAAGGTGTTTATATACATGTATGTGTATATATTAGCCAAGGTGAAAATGTGTGATTTTAGGATGGCATATGTGTACAAAGAGAGAAAAAAATCAGTTAATCACTTCTCTTTCATTCCACTTTTTAAAATTACAAATACAGTACTTTCTACCCCAAATGACAAATTTCAGGATTTTGCTAAATTAAAAGAAAACCCTGGAAGTGATTGTTTGCAACTTGGCCAAATTCCCAAATTGAACAGGTCTATTTATAGCTTAAGTTGTAGGCAAGAAGCTACTGTTAGGACAGAATATGAAGAGACAGAATGGTTCACTATAGGCAAAAGTGTCAAACAAGGATGCATTTTATCCCCTTATTTGTTCAATATATATGCAGGACATACTATACAGAAAGCCAGATTAAATTTAGATGAAAGAGCAGTGAAAATTGGTGGAAGAAAGATCAGTAATCTAAAATATGCCAATGACACTATCTTATTGGCAGAAAGCAGCAATGACTCAAAATGACTGTTAGGAAAAATGAAAGAAGAAAGTGACAAAGTTGGTCTGCAGTTGAATGAACAAAAACCATGACTACAGAAGAACTACACAACGTTTGTGTGGACAGTGAAGAAATTGAAATAACTAGAGATACTAATTCAGTCACTGGTCCAAATAGATTCCAACAAAATGTACATATTTATGTACTCCAAAATAGTGATTGCAACCAATATCAATTTGGCATCGGCACCACAGCTGCAGGGTTAGCTTCTTCAAGTGATTCTATGTAAAAGCCCTTGAAATTTAGAAAGATTTGGGGGTCAGGGAGCAGAATGTAAGCTCCAAAGTACATAATAAAAAGCAAAAATATTACAAATGAGAACATAACTAAAACAAAAGTAAACATAACATGGCACACACCAGCAATTTAGGGGTTAATTTAACCAGCTTAACTCCTATTAACCCCTAAATTGCTGGTGTGTGCCATGTTATGTTTACTTTTGTTTTAGTTATGTTCTCATTTGTAATATTTTTGCTTTTTATTATGTACTTGTATCTGTATTTTGTAACAGTTTGTTTTATGCTGTAAACTGCCTAGAGTGACTTTCTGCCAGATGGGAGATATATAAATTAAACAAACAAACAAACAAACAAACCTGAAGCAGCTGTGAAAATCTGTAACTTCAATGCTTTCATAGCATAGCAGAACCATGTACTGTACATAATTGCTTGCTGACACCTAATGTATGAATTTATATGCATGGATTTGAGTACAAAATGGATTCTGTCTGACCATTCTTATTTTCTAAATTAAAAACAGAGTGCAAACAGAATAACAAATAAACACTTTTCTTCAGGACCCTCCTTGAGTTTACTTTGAATACAAGAGATTTAAACCATAAAGAGAACTAGGCAGTACAATTGACTATAGTACAATCCATAGGTAAGGGGTACCATCATTCAATACTGCTGTGTTAAATGCCTTGTTGAAAACTGCTCTCCTGGAGGTAGAAAAGGATAATGTCAAGGTGGGTTGTGATAAGAGACAGAATAGAATCATAGAATCATAGAATCATAGAGTTGGAAGAGAACTCAAGGGCCACCCAGTCCAGCCCCCTGCCATGCAAGAACCCCCATTATAGTATTTCCGACAGATGGCCATCCAGCCTCTACTTAAAAACCTCCAAAGAAGGAGATTCCATCAGCCTCTGTGGCAGCATATTCCACTGCCGAACAGCTCTTATCATCAGGAAGTTCTTCCTAATGTTCAAATGGAATCACTTTTCCTGTAATTTGAAACCATTGCCCTAAGTCTTAGTCTCTGAAGCCATGGAAAACAAACCTGTTCCCTCTTCATTATGACATCCTTTCAAATATTTGAACATAGCTATCATATCCCCTCTCACCTTCTTTTTGTAAGGCTAAACATCCCTAGCTCCCTAAGTCACTCCTCGTAAGACATTTCTTCCAGACCTTCAACCATCCTGGTTGCTTTCCTCTGTACCAGCTCGAGGTTGTCAACATCCTCGATACCTCTGGATGAGTATGCTGGATCTGGTGGTTGAAGAACACAGTGATCAGAAGTTAGTGGTCTTTCTACTGAAGGATCTAAGTATTTATATGAGGTTTGGCCAATCTAGAGGATTTGCCAGTGGTTGGGAGTTGTTGACCTGCCACTTTTGGTCCTTTCTTATGCTGCATTGAGTGCAGATATGAGTTTTTGTCTGCATTTTGTTGAGAACATATGCAAACTATACACAGAATTGTTTCTGTTCACAGTCTACACAGTTGCATACAAGAGTATTACTGTGATAACATAAATTCACATGTATCTGGAAGATATTTACAGATTAGTGGCCACAGCAGTCTGTCACAACAAAGTTGAAGAAGAGTCAAGTGGCAACAAATTTCTACCCACAAGCCTGTATGCCACAGTAAATATGCTAGCCTTTAAGGCGCCATGGCAATATTTGTTGTTTTAGGACATATTTTTGTGTATCAGTATGAAATATGTATAACTTTCTGTTACCAAGACAAGCCTGTGGGGAAGCTCCAGGCTGTATATGTGATAAAATTTGTTTCTGTGCTCACAAAATAAATGTTTCTCTGGATTTTCATTCAAGAGCTTCATTTCAGGCAACTGATGAAAGAGGGGACTGAATAACAGCCAGGACTATGTGGGGGGGGGGCAGAAGGAGGAGGTGAATGACAGAGAATGGGAACATGCTATGGAGAGAATGTGAGACAGAAATGGAAAAGAGGCAAACAGGGATGCAATTGCAGGTAAAAATAAAGCAACTGAAGCCCAGGTGGAATTGATGCAAACTATTCTCATCAATACTGCTGCTCCCCCCCCCCTGTCAGGGGAACTGTCAGCCAAGCCGGCTTGTAATGAAAGGAAAAATATTTTATTCAGATTTATTAATTTGAAAATGAAGCCCGCCTGTCGAGAGGGGGACAGTTCTTCTCAATCTGTCATCGTTGAACCACGAGCTCCTGACACTGGGATTCATTTGTCTTGTCGGCTCTGACAGTTGGATTCTCCCAAAGCACTTCCTGGTGGAACACCCTGGGATTTTGAACCGGATGAAACACATTCCGACAAGGAACAGCCTCTTTATTAATGCAAATTGTACAAGGAGGCAAGACAGAAGGAACATGTGATGCTCACAGCCGGTCAGGTTGCTTTTCCCCATCTCAGTCAATTGTTATTTACATCCATAGACAGTTTTCAGTTTTCATAAAAGGAGACTTGGCTTTTCAGATATTTATGGAATTTTTTTAAAAAATGATGCCATCACTTCAAGTGTGTGTCTTTGTGAATGTGTATGCATGTAAGTATAATACATGTGCACCTGCAACTACAAAGCTGCCATCCATTTCTAGAAAGCTGTTACATGCTTTCATTAGCTTTAAGAAGCTGCTAAAATGCTTTGTGCGTGATTCTAGATCACAACATTTTATTATTTATATAACTATTTTAACCCTCCTTTCTCGTTAAAAAGGACCCAAGCAGCTTACAATAACTAGAAGAGTGTTTAAGCTAATATCACTGTGTATACAATAGTACTACAGAAAAAGCAACATCAAAACACATTTAATGCAGTAAGATACAACAATCAAATTTCAATAAAAATTTGTCTCAGGAGGTATTCACTCAGGGGAAGCTTGCCTGAAGAGAAAGGTCTTTGCCGTCTTGCGGAAGGACAGAAAAGGCAAGGCAACTCTGGCCTCCCACGGGAGGGAATTTCAGAGTCTGGGAGCAGCAACAGAAAAGGCACTTTGACCTACTAAGTCCTTCAGCATGACGCAAGAATAATCCTTCCATGGTTTCACAAAATATAGGATCGTGGTCTTCGGTACATCTGTGAAAATAACTTTTTTGTCATGATTAGACAACTGCTAAGGTTTGATCTTTCAATGTCATTCCTCCCTGCAAGGGTAAGGGAGCTGATTAGCCCAAGAGAACCATGGATTCTAATAGATTCCTGAATGCTCTGAGAGTTTAGAGTCGCAAAAGACAGCAAAGATATTCTGCTTGTGTACTAGTATTGCTTGCTATGAATGATAAAGAATAATTTTAGAACAGCAGAACTGGAAGGAACCTATCAAGTTCAGGCCCTGTCAACAAGACACATGGCTGGCCACTAAAAGAGCTATTCCTCCTCTGACACTGTTGTGTTTTGCTGATCCACATGTTCAGCATGAGCTCCAGACAATGAAAAGTCCTGAAGAACCTGCATTGCAAATGGAATAAGACTTATCACAGAGGTGATAAACCTACATAAAAACACATATATACTTATTGTGCAGCATTAAAGGCAACAAAAAGGCCAACTTTGTCAACTTTTAGCTGTGAGACAACCAACATTTCCCCCAAGGGTTGCTTTTGATTCACTCCTGTGAAGTCAGATGTGCTGTTCTCAGCAGTTTACTTCAGCCACTGGGCAAATGCATTAAAAGAAAAATTACTCACCTCTGTTCTAACCAAAATACGGACAACAGTATCTGTTGAGGTGTCTGGTGCTTTTATTTAGTCAGACCTACAGTCTGAGAATGTAAAAAAAAAAAAAAAGAAAACTACGGCATGAAAACAACTCCCAGTATTCTGAGCCTAGATTACCAATGACAAGGGGGCTCCAACCAGACTTGTCCTGGGAGGGGCTTCTTTGTCCGCTTGCCCAACAGAGACATGCTGGCCAGCTATGAGGCTATGACCACCAAGAATAGCCCCTAAGTAAGGGGCTAGCAGCCCATCAGAGGGGTCTTTGTCTACCGGCCATGCTCAGCTTTTTGCTATAGCTGCCCCTACAGCCATGATCAACATGAACACAGTCATTGGGATGGAATCTGCAATGCAGACTATAACCACAATGGTTGAGACTTCCTGCACCTACACGCCACAGCCAATCATAACACAGCAAGCAATCACAGGTCCTGCTCCTTTGTGGCTTTGGGTGGGGGAAAATTGCCCTACCCCTTCTATGCCAGTGGCTGGCTTACAGGAGAGGCCACCAATGCTACCCAGGGTACCCCTGCGGCCACACATAGTGAAGGAAACAACTTACCCACAGTCCCAGACCAGCCCCCGCAGAAATCCGCTAGCAATGTTGTTTCTGGTGGGGTATCTACCACTACAAGCAATGTATCACCTATCACTCCCCCCAGCCGCTGTGGTGGCCTTGCCTGGCAGCACCAGGCCATCACACTTGGGCTCACACTTGCTCCATGCCACCATTGACAAAATTTTGAGTGGAGAGTACGTGGCCCTCTTCCAACTCCTGAATAGGGAGGTAGAGGAGTCTACCTTCTCCAAGTTGGAAGACAGGGACAAAGAAAAGATTAAAAGAAAAATTTCTGACAGTTCTTAGTCCAACTGGATGGCGGGATTTATCATATACATGGGTACCCTGAGTAAGGCCAAGCCCGAGCGCAGCCCAGAACTCTTTCAATATTTAGACCTAATCTTTAGGGCTTATATGGATTTTGGTGGGGCCGCATGGTTTCAATATGAAGAGGCCTTTACAGCATGAGCCACTGAAGACCCAAGCCTGAGCTGGAATGCCTACGATAACTTCCTATGGCTCCAGTACATGACCCCTTCCCACCCACAGGCTGGTGAGCATTTTGACAGTGGCCACAGAATTCAATGCCCTGCACACTCATCCTCTGCCCTCAGGATTGTGGGCCAGCAGGTTCAAGTACGGCTGGCTTGCTGGGAATACAATGGGAAGGGCTTCTGTACCAGGAAACCTTGTTAGTATAGGCAGGTCTGCTCCCAATGTGGAGGGCAGCATGCGGTCACCGCATGCTTCCGCCCAAGGTACAGCATGCCTGGCCCAAAGGACAGGAGACCCAGCCCAATTAAATGGGAGGCCCTTGATCACTGGCTGCAAGATTACCCAAATAAGCAGGCAGCTAGATACATTTGGGAGGGTTTTCATTTTGGCTTTTGAATTCCAGCTATCAGCGAACATTTCTCAATCACAGCCCGTAACTTTCATTCCATAAAGGGCTACGAAGACTTGGTATGCAAAAAAATCCTTAAATAAATTAAATTAGGCAGGGTACTGGGACCCTTCTCCCAACCCCCTACTTCCCATTTTCGATCACCCCCTTTGGGCTTAGTTCCCAAAAAAAGAAGCAGGAGAATTTCGGCTGATACATCATTTATCCTACCCAGATGGCCAGTCCATAAATGATATGATCCCCCCTCCTGACTTGTGCACTGTGCGTTACACATCCTTTGATGTTGCTGTGTGTATGATATGGAGTTGTGGCCCAGGCAAAAGTGACATCAAGTTAGCTTTTCGACTCCTGCCAGTGCACCCTATGGATTTTGAGCTGCTGGGCTTCTCCTTTAATGGCAGGTTCTACATGGATTGAGCCCTTCCTTTTGCTTGCTCGGTCTCATGCACTGCATTCAAACTGTTCAGTACCTTTTTGGAGTGATGCGTCAAGAAGCAGTCTGGCTGCCAGGAGCCAGCCTGTCACAGAACCTGATTCTGAGGGGTTAAATGGTGAAGAGCTGCTGGAGGAGCCTTGCAGCTCAAATCAGCAGGCAGCTGGGTCTGATGACTCGGCTGAAAACATATCTTCTCCCCCTAGAAGGGCCATGAGTAGGATTCTGCAAAGACGTGCTACCAGGAGGGCTAGGGAAAGGGTCTTTGATGCTAGACGGGGAATCAGGGCAGCAAGCCCTGAGTACTAGCAGAAGCCTTTCCAGGAGTAAGGGCGTGTTCCCTGTTTGGGGATAAAGCTGGTAAGAAACCTTGAGTTCTCTGTGGGAGCAATGCATCATTTGAACCTGCAACCACGTTCCTGTCTGTGACCTTGGCTCTGTCTCCTGATTTCGGACTGGCTTCCTGGACCACGGCTTGATCTGTTCCCTTGGGTTTGGCATCTGGTTTCTGTGAGATATTCTGGTTTTGACTTGGACTGTTAATTGCTGGGAGTTGGATTCTGTTATTTATCTGGCACTTGATTGTTAGCAATGGACTTGAATTTGCCTGGCTTTCCACTAAAGATCTTGGCAAAGAACTGAACCCTGTTTGTGTGTGTGCTCTATGTGTGGGGCTTGACAGTTTGCTCCCACCCAAACTTCTTCAAGCAGAATGGAAGAGGAGGGGGCTGTTGCGATGACACCGCTGGAAGCTTTGCAAAACCAAGTGCTGCTTTTGTCTCAGGCAATTCCTCAATTGCAGCATGCTCCAGCACCAGCTGGGTTGCAGCCCCGTTGCCCTTTGCTGCCTCCTGACTGATTTGAAGGCAAGTTAGAGGAATTCCCTGCATTCTTGGCTCAATGCAAGCTTTTTATTGAGGTGTGTGCTCAAGAATTTCCTACTGAGAGGTCTAAGGTCCGCTTTATCATCCGTTTGTTGAAAGGACAAGAGGCTAAATGGGCTACTCCTTTACTCCTCAGTGCCTCACCTCTACTGGATAATTATTAGGCTTTCCTGAATCACATTTCTTCAGCTTTTCAGAACCCCATACAGGCTGCTACTGCCAACAGGAGACTAAGACCTCTGAAACAGGGCAAAGATTCAGTGTTTGACTACACCACTGCGTTCCGTTTGATAGCACAGGATCTGAATTGGAATGAACCGGCACTGATTTCTCAGTATATGGAAGGATTGGCAGATGAAGTGCTTGATGAACTCTCTAGGGTGGAGCAACCAAACACGTTACAGGAACTCATTACCCTGTGTCTCAGGATAAATGGACGCCTGGAAAGCTGTCGTCTCTCCCAAGGCAAGAACTACAACCAGCAACCTCTGCCAGCTGTGTCTCATCTGCAATCCGATGAAGCCCGCAGAATGGATCCAGAACCTATGGAACTGGGAGCTGCTCGACCACACCTCACCCCAGAGGAAAAGGCAAGACGACGCATTCATAATCTCTGCCTGTACTGTGGAGGAGGAGGACATTTCGCTTCCATTTGCCCCTTCAAGCGCTCCTCAGTAAGTGCTGCTACCTCTTCAGCAGTAAAAGGGCAGCTCCATCCTTGAAGGAACCCACAGGAATGGAGCATACCAAAGGGTTCCCAGATAATACCATCACCCCCCCAAGGACCTTTCCTGGTACCTGTAACTCTAGGGCTTCCTGATGGCCGGAAAGTACCTGTGTATGCTATGGTAGACTCTGGGGCAGCTCACTGCTTTGTGGATGATGGGTTTGTGCGGTGCCATCGGATTCCAGTACAGAACAAGGAAACTCCTTTGCTGGTAGAATCCATTGAGGGTCGGTTACTTCGTTCTGGGCCGATAGCTCAGGAAACCTGTCCACTTACTCTTCAGGTAATGGACCACAATGAGCAGATTTGCTTTAATGTAACTCGGATGCCCCGGATTCCTCTTGTCTTGGGTCCTTCCTGGTTGCGAGCTCATAATGCATTGGTGGATTGGGTGCAAGGAGAATTGTACTTCAAGGTTCCTTCCTCAAAGCAAAATTCTTCTACCATCCTGGCAGCTGCCCATGCTACATCTGACCCTGTCTTGCCCCAGGTATACCAAGACTTTG
The DNA here is from genome assembly GCA_029282475.1 of Phrynocephalus forsythii. NCBI lineage: Eukaryota > Metazoa > Chordata > Lepidosauria > Squamata > Agamidae > Phrynocephalus > Phrynocephalus forsythii. The sequence goes on along the minus strand of JAPFRF010000003.1, from coordinate 2,078,581 downwards.
TGGATGTATTTGAGGAAAAGGGGGCTGACAAGTTACCTCCGCATCGGCCCTATGACTGGGCCATTGATCTGATACCTGGGGCACCCCTCCCTGTGGGACGAGTCAATCCTATGTCCGAACCTGAGTTAGAAGATTTGAGGGCTTTCCTAGACAAGAACTTTTGACGTGAGTTTATACGCCCTTCCAAATCGCCATTGTCCGCACCGGTGATCTTTGTAAAGAAGAAGGGAGGGGAGCTTCGTCCTTGTAATGATTACTGAGCATTAAACAAGATCACTATTCAGGACCGGTCCCCTTTACCCCTAATCTCTGAACTTTTGGACCGGTTAAGAGGGGCAAAGTGTTATACCAAGCTGGACCTTCGTGGGGCGTATAATTTGGTGCGTATCCGTAAAGGAGATGAGTGGAAAACCACGTTTCGAACCCCGTACGGCCAATATGAACATTTAGTAATGCCTTTTGGACTGACAAACGCACCCAGTGTATTCCAGCGGATGATGAATGACATTTTCCATGATCTACTAGCTCTTTGTGTGGTCATTTATTTAGATGATATCCTGATTTATTCCGCTGATCCAGCTCAACATGTCCAAGATGTTCGTCAGGTCTTGCAGCGTCTCCGGGAAAATGGACTATATGCTAAGCTGGAAAAATGTGAGTTTGACATTAAGGAAGGTGAATTCCTGGGGCATATTATTTCTCCCCAGGGAATCTGCATGGACCCTAAGAAAGTAGAGGCTGTGTTGTCCTGGTGGCGACCACAAAACCGTAAGAATTTGCAATGGTTCCTCAGTTTCGCTAACTACTATTGCCAGTTTATTCCCATCTACGCCAACATTGCTGCACCTTTAAACCATCTCCTTCGGCCCAAAGAGATTTTCTGGTGGACTCCAGAAGCAGAAGAGGCTTTCTCTACTTTGAAAACTCGCTTCACCTCGGAACCCTTGCTCCGTTATCCTGATCCACAATTACCCTTTGTAGTGGAGGCTGACACATCTAGCGTTGCTTTGGGAGCAGTGCTATCTCAACAGGATGATCCCTCCCAAACCCCACGTCCCTGTGCCTACTACTCTTGGCAGTTAAAACCTGCAGAGAAAAATTATACTATCTGGGAGTGAGAACTGCTAGCCATCAAGACGGCTTTCGACGTATGGAGGCATTACCTCGAGGGAGCTCGACACCCTGTTCAAGTATTGACTGATCATTGAAACCTTGAACATCTACAAACAGCCCGGCGATTGACTCAGCGACAAATCCGGTGGTCATTATTCTTTTCCCGGTTCGATTTCCGGATCAAATACATTCCTGAGGCTCAGAATAAAAAATCTGATGCGTTATCCAGAAAACCTGAATATGCAGCACCTGTGAAAGAGACATTAGTAGTGGCCATCTTGCCTCCCTCTGTGTTCACTGCCACGAATCCATGTCTCAGCTTGGCAGAAGAAATCCGTGAATCTCAAGCTCGCGATTCATGGACTCAACAACGTCTTCAGGAAATCCAGAATGGGAATCATGGAGAGTTTTCTGCACAACAAGGGTTATTATTACATCGAGGACGGTTATATGTTCCTGCTTGTCCTCTTCATAACCAGGTGTTGCATCTCTCACATGACTCTTTACATGCTGGACACTTTGGACTTTACAAAACCCTGCATCTTCTCACAAGGGAGTTCTGGTGGCCACAGGTCCGTGCTGATGTTGCCCGATATGTGGGTTCCTGTGAAGTTTGTCGACGGGCAAAGGATGCTGTGACCAAACCCTCGGGTCTGCTGAATCCTTTGCCAACACCCTCTGGTCCCTGGAATGCTGTCTCCTTAGATTTGATCACGGATCTTCCTCGCTCAAAGGGATTTACCTGCATCCTGGTCTTCATGGATTTATTCACCAAAATGGCTCACTTCGTTCCTTGCCCTAAATCCCCTACTGCATCAGAAACACCTCATCACTACTTGCAACACCTCTTCAGACTTCACGGTTTACCTGCACATCTCATTTCAGATCGTGGGCAACAATTCACCTCTCGCTTCTGGCAAGCAATGCATAAGGCACTAGGAACACAAGTTCACCTGTCATCAGCTTATCACCCCCAGTCAGATGGTCAGACTGAGCGTACTAATGCCACCTTAGAACAATATTTACGCTGTTATACATGCTACCAACAAGATAACTGGGCTGATTTGTTACCTTTAGCTGAATTTGCATATAACAATGCTGTACATTCATCCACTCGTCAAACCCCATTCATGGCTAACTATGGTTATCATCCTCGGTACTTTCCAACTACCCTTCCTTCCACCTCTGTGCTGGCTGCGGATGCATACATTCAAGAACTCCATGGCATTCAGGAATTATTGCGAGAGCAACTTGACCATGCTAAGGAAGTATATAAGAAAGCAGCGGACAAGAAAAGACAAGAAGGGCCACAGCTAAATCCAGGCATGATAGTTTGGCTATCTACTCGATACCTGAGACATCCTGGGTGATCCCGAAAACTAGATCCTCGGTTCATCGGTCCTTATCCCATCTTAGAACAAATCAATCCAGTTGCTTTTCATCTGCAACTACCTGATTCCCTTCATATTCATCCAGTATTCCACCGATCCCTCTTGGGTCCAGCTGCAGACCCTGACCCCAACCGACCACCGACCCCTGAACCTCCTCCACCAATTTTAGTAGAAGGAGAAGAAGAATATGAAGTCTGTCAAATCTTGGATTCTCGAATACACCGTGGAGGATTGCAGTATTTGGTAGACTGGGAAGGTTATGGACCTGAAGATCAGTCATGGGAACCTGCATCCAACTTGCATGCTCCTGAGTTGGTTCAACAATTCCATGACAGTTACCCTGATAGGCCTGGCCCATCGGAAGAGGGGGACCATGGGGAGGGGGATAGTGCCAGGACCCTACCTGTCACAGAACCTGATTCTGAGGGGTTAAAAGTTGAAGAGCTGCTGGAGGAGCCTTGCAGCTCAAATCAGCAGGCAGCTGGGTCTGATGACTCAGCTGAAAACATATCTTCTCCCCCTAGAAGGGCCATGAGCAGGATTCTGCAAAGACGTGCTACCAGGAGGGCTAGGGAAAGGGTCTTTGATGCTAGACGGGGAATCAGGGCAGCAAGCCCTGAGTACTAGCAGAAGCCTTTCCAGGAGTAAGGGTGTGTTCCCTGTTTGGGGATAAAGCTGGTAAGCTCACCTTGAGTTCTCTGTGGGAGCAACGCGTCATTTGAACCTGCAACCACGTTCCTGTCTGTGACCTTGGCTCTGTCCCCTGATTTCGGACTGGCTTCCTGGACCACAGCTTGATCTGTTCCCTTGCGTTTGGCATCTGGTTTCCGTGAGATATTCTGGTTTTGACTTGGACTGTTAATTGCTGGGAGTTGGATTCTGTTATTTATCTGGCACTTGATTGTTAGCAATGGACTTGAATTTGCCTGGCTTTCCACTAAAGATCTTGGCAAAGAACTGAACCCTGTTTGTGTGTGTGCTCTGTGTGCGGGGCTTGACACTGGCTTACATCAAGTAGTTCATTATCTTGATGACTTTTTATTCTCAGGTAGAGCAGGCACTAACCACTGCCACACACTGCTTTCAACTTTTGCCTAGGTAGCCAAAGACTTCAGGGAACCCCTAGCAGAAGAAAAATCAAGCTGGATACCATGCACCAAACTAGTCGCCTGCCCCCTAATACATTGGTAGCCTTAGAGAAATGCATTATGGCCCTTCTGGCCAAGTGCAAGGCATCACTTAAGCAGCTCCAAGAAATTATTGGACACCTAAATTTTGCTTGTTGGTTGATTGCTCCTGGCAGGGCCTTCCTCAGATGTCTCTGCACGGCCACTGTCGGCCTCAAGAAACCACACCATAGAACGATACTCTCCTCCTCCCTTAAAGAGAAACTTTCTTAAAGAGGGTTCTTTCTGGACGTCTGAGGTCCACCTTCGTGCTGACTTTCAGGTTCACATGGATGCAGCAGGCACACAAGGCATTGGTATGTTCTGGTGAGGCAAGTGGTATGCTGGTACATGGCCACAGCACTGGGCTTCCACGGGTGTTACCAAAGACCTCACCTTTTTGGAGCTCTTCCCCATCATAGGAGCTCTTTGACTGTGGTCTCTGACTTGGTCTAATTCCACTGTGGTGTTACATAAGAAGAGCCATGCTGGATCAGGCCAAAGGCCCATCTAGTCCAGCTTCCTGTATCTCACAGCGGCCCCACCAGATGCGTTTGGGAGCGCATGAGACTAGATATCTGTCTCCTGATACCACTCCCCTGCATCTGGCCCTTGAACTACCCTGGTTTAAAGCCTAGAGATTACATATCTCCATCATGGTTTGTAACCCGTGATGGACTTTTCCTCTAGGAATCTGTCCAATCCCCTTTTGAAGGCATCCAGGCCAGATGCCATCACCACATCCTGTGGCAGGGAGTTCCATAGACTTACAACGCGCTGGGTGAAAAAAATATTTTCTTTTGTCAGTTCTTACTCTCCCAGCACTCAATTTGAGTGTATGTCCCCTAGTTCTGGTATTTTGAGAGAGGGAGAAGAGCTTCCCTCTATCCACTTTACTCATACCCTGCATTATTTTGTATGTCTCAATCATATCCCCCCTCAAGTGCCTTTTTCCAGACTAAAGAGGCCCAATTGTTTTAGCCTTTCTTCATAAGGGAGGTGCCCCAGCCCAGTAATCATTTTAGTCGCTCTCTTCTGCACCTTTTCCAGTTCCACTATGTCTTTCTTGAGATGTGGTGACCAGAATTGTACATAATACTCCAGGTGGGGCCTTACTATTGTTTTGTATAACGGCATTATAATGTTGGCTGTTTTATTTTCAATCCCCTTTTTGATAATCCCTAGCATGGAATTGGCCTTCTTCACTGCTGCCACACATTGGGGAGACACCTTCATGGAGCTGTCCACCAACACACCAAGATCTCTTTCCTGATCCGTCACGGATAACTCAGAGCCCATGAGTTGATAGATGAAGTTTGGATTTTTTGCCCCAATATGCATTACTTTACATTTGGTTACATTAAAACGCATTTGCCATTTCTCAGCCCACTCCCCCAGTTTGGAGAGATCCTTCTGGAGCTCTTCACAATCTTCCCTGGTTTTTACCACACGGAAAAGTTTTGTGTCATCTGCAAACTTGGCCACCTCACTGTTTATCCCTGTCTCCAGGTCATTTATGAACAGATTGAAAAGCACCGGTCCCAGGACCGAGCCCTGGGGCACACCGCTTTTCACTTCTCTCCATTGTGAAAATTTCCCATTGACACCTACTCTTTGTTTCCGGGATCTCAACCAGTTCTCAATCCATAAGAGGACCTGCCCTCTTATCCCCTGACTATGCAATTTTCTCAGCAGCCTTTGGTGAGGGACTGTGTCAAAAGCCTTTTGAAAATCCAGATAGACTATATCCACCGGTTCACCCAAATCCACGTGCCTGTTGACCTTTTCAAAAAATTCTAAAAGGTTTGTCAGACAAGATTTACCCTTACAGAAGCCATGCTGATTTTCTCTCAGCAAGGTTTGTTCTTTTATGTGTTTTAAGATTTTCTCTTGGATGAGGCCTTCCACCATCTTCCCTGGGACAGATGTAAGGCTGGGACAGATGTAAGGCTGTTCTGGTGTGATAATTTAGCAGTGGTCCATGTAGTCAATGCCTTGACCACTAAATCGCCCAGAGTGATGAAACTGGTGCAGGCTTTTATCCTGCGCTGCTTGCAGTATAATATTGTCTTTCATGCTAAGCATGTGCCAGGACTAGACAATGATATCGCTTATGCCCTCTCCTGTCAACAGATGGCTCGCTTTAGGGAGTTGGCTCCTGACGCTCAGGTACTTCCCGAAGTCCTGCCAGAGGAGGTATGGTACATTGGCGACTAGAGGCGAACCGAGCTCTGGCACTGGCATTGGCCCCCAGCACCAGAAAAAGCTATGTGGTCGTGGTTGGAGAATATAATACATTTGGCACCAGAGCAGGCTTCTATCCCTTATGGTCCCCTACTAGTGACCAACTCGCTCAATTCACTGTGCACCTGCACGACTTAGGCTTAGCACCCAGATCCATCCTGGGCAGAATAGCTGCACTGTCCTTTCATGTGAGGGCACATGGCTGCCCCCCTTCTTCTGATTTTTGAGTGCAGAAAATGATTGAAGGGTGGTCCAGGGAGAGGGGTAAGCTGATGGATACTAGAGACCCAATTACTCCCAAGCTCTTGAAACGTCTCTATGACTTGTGAATGGACATTTGTTCTACTGATTTTGAAGTGTGCCTCTTCAAGGGCTGCCACCTTGACCGCCTTCTTTGCTGCCCTGCAGATAAGCAAACTGGTGGCTAAATTGAATACGGATTTGTCAGGAGCCTTTCTGCAGAGGGCTGACGTGGCGCTATTGGCACAGGCGGTGACCTTTACTCTGCACAGGTTGAAAACCGACCAAAGGGGCAGGTGCCAGAGCATGCTCCTGGGGCACTCCAGTGATCCCACACTGTGCCCGGTGAGAGTCCTTGAGCAATACCTCTCAGGCAGGGGTGACGTGCAGGGTCCCTTGTTCACCCACTGGGACAATTCCCCATTGACTATTTGCCAATTCTGGTGGGTTACCAGCTCAGCACTAGCCAGGGCAAGGGGCTTCTGGCTATAATTTTGGCACACATTCATTTAGGATTGGCACTGCATCCACTGCAGCTGCGATGGGCTTTGTTGCACAGGACAGCCAGGCTGTCGGGCGATTGAGATCTCAAAAGTACCAGGCCTATGTCCAGCCCCTCCCTACCTTATAGATTACATCCAGAGCATGGGCCACTTTTTACTATTTGCATGCCTTTGCCTATGTTACAGTCTGTTTCTTTTTGCAGGAGCATTGCCGCTCATGCGAACACGAGTGCCACATCTTCTAGGCTGTTGAGTATGCACAGTGTTCAACTTGGGGGCTGGACCTTGGCCTGGGAGCGTGGGTGACACTCGACTGGAGGGGACCCGCAGAATGAGATGGGATGCATTCATAGAGTTTGCCTCCCACTACAATTTTGCTGATTCACCTTGGTGGAAATGACCTCCCACGCCTCTCTAGCAAGTCTCTCATTTTGCATGCCAAAGCAGACTTGCGGTGTTTCCTCAGGTCATACCCACACGTGCGATTCCCATGGTCTGAGATGCTACCCTGCCTCATATGGAAAGGAGCCTGTGATCCTAAACGAATTGACTGGGCTCAGAAATGCATCAACAGAGAGGTCGGCAATGTTGTCCGCCTCCACAGGGGGTTCGGTTATTACTCAGCATGCCATCCGGTATGGCAGGCCCCACCTTTACAGGGCTGACGGGGTGCACCTATATGATCTGGGCCTGGAGCTCTTTCTGTTGGACATCTACGGGGGAATCTGTGCCGAGTTCCTCAGCCGGGTGGGGGGAAAGGGCATACTATGTAGCCCCGCTTCCTGTGGTGGTAAGTCCTTTAGGGAAATAGAATCAAATACGGCTTATTACTAGGGCAGCCCTTAAATTCCCACATTAGGCTTAGAAATAGAAAAGACAGTAAATATTGATTTATGACCATTTACGTAAAGCTCGGCAAAGGGCTGCCCATAACTCTATTGCTGGGGAGGTACTGCCCAACCGGGTAATACCAGAGTTTGGTTATGGGTTAATCCCCCAAGCACCACTTGCCCCATACACGCTCCCCCATTAAAGACTCAACAGTAGGACAAATAGTACTATAAAATATTAATAAAGTGTGGCCCATTATTAATCCCAAAAACATGTCTCGTCTCTTTATTTCGGGCTGGGTGGAAAAAGAACTGTGTGAGTTGTGGTCCAAAACATCTGGAGTGGTGAAGGTTTGCCACCACTGCCCTAGGGAATCAGCCCCTGATGACTGAATGCCTACCTGCACTTTTTTGAGCAAAAAAGGGTGGGGAAAGGACAGGAAAATGCCTGGTTTTGTTTCCAAAAAGGATACCTATTGCCTTGCTTGCTAAACATTTCTAGAGGTTCCACCCATCAATGCTGCTCTAAGTGGCTTCCAAGGCTCCTGATGAGGTTGGTGCTTGAGGCCAAAGCCTTCTTCCTTCCTCAACAGGAGCTGGTTGCTTTGACATTTGGCATTCCTTGCTTTGGCCTCTCCTCCACCCACGCCATCTAGGAGTCTTCTCAGGCATCTTTGATTTCAGGAGCTGGTGGGTGAACTCTTGGGTTGAGAGGGAAGGAGTACTCTCTTATTAGGGAAGCTTATGGGGTTCCCCTTCCCATATATTTTCCCAGCCAAGTTCCCTTCTCTTGGCTGCCATTTTTCTTTTCATGATTGAGGCTTCCTGGCAAGAAGCAATGTGTATGTACACTCTGCATTTAATTTGAAGCCAACTTAATGGCATATCATCTGTTCCAGCCGAGAGGCTGCCTTTTCACATTATCTTTCATGGTAACTGTTCCGTCTTGGATAGCCTTTAATTTTTAAAGCATTAGCACGTGTAGAATTAAACCTCAAGACATTGTGTTTATTTAAAATGATTCTCAGAGTATTCAGTGTATTTAGGACTACAACTCTGCCATCCATTTTTTAAAAAAAAATCTTCTAGATGGTGAATATGGCCAGCCATCATGTAATGGAGGGAGAAGTGATTTCAAGACAATTGGGGTGGGGGGGTTAAGGGAAGATGAGACAGGCTCAGCATTTCCTTGCTATTGGCTGACTCTGAACACGAAGGTAGGATGGACACAAGGGGAGTGGGCAAGGAGGAAGAATGTTTATAACTGCTCAGCCTTTTTCCTGCACTTGTGTTTTGTCCTGGGCTGCGGCCATTACACTTGGGGCTTAAAAAGCAAGTTCTCTCTGTAATCCAACATGATGGATGTTATAACTACAGTTCATGCTGTTGATACAAAGGACAAATGTAATAGGAAGAGTGTTAGGAAAATATTGTGCAGGCTACATAGAACATTTTTCCAGATATCTGCAAAGTAGACAGTCCACTAAATTTTTAAAGCAAAGAACATTTATTTGTGTGAAATCGAGTGGGGGTGGGGTGGGGTGGGAATTAAATATCTGGTCAAGAACTAAGGCAAACTTTTTTTAATGTTTGGGCATGTCTTGGGTTGTTAAAAAAGCAAATGTACTGCCTCTGTAACGTCTTCTACTAACTTCATATGGTAAATTCCACAAACTAAATTTAAAAATATTGAAACCTTGCTGTTTTAAAAATGAAGTTTGTTTATGTGCTGAGTTTTTATATAAATGGATGGTGTTATATGGTCTGATATGTACGCTTGAATTTTGTAGCATCCAATTCTTTTTTTAAAACAAAGTACAGTGGAACCTTGACTTACGCCATTAATCCGTTCCAGTGGTCTAGACTTAAGTCAAACATGACTTAAGTCAAACGAACGTTTCCCATTGAAAGTAATGGGAAAGCGGATTAATCCGTTCCAGATGATGAAAAAGACCCCCCGAAAACAGCAATTTAACACAAATTTGACTGGGATAGGAGATTCCTTCTGGGGATGTAAATGAAATATCTCTTCAAAGAGAGGAGGAGGCAGTGGAATTATAGTCCACAAGTTATATGCCTCCACTTTTTAATGTTCATAGCAACAATGTCTAACATTTAAGTTTTACTGATTTTTAACCTGACGTTCCAAGTTCTGAACAACTCTATGCTTACCATTAGAGTCCCACAACTGTACAGCTCCCCAACTAAAATGCTTCCATTGTGGACCAGACTTCTGCAGCCAGATTTTTTACAAGACTGAGCTGACTGTCTAACCAGCGAGGCCAGCCCCGAGCTCCCAGCCCTTCTTCTCCTCCGGCAGCAGTGGCGGCTTCGGTGAGGCCGAGGACCAGCTCCAGGTGCTCTGAGCTGGCCTCGCCAAAGCCGCCGCTGGCGGAGGAGGGGAAGAAGGCAGGAGCAGTTTGGAGGCGGCAGCCGCGATGCTGGGTTGTGGCTGTCACCCAATTCCGGTGCCTTGTGCCGGGGCTCCGAGATGTAAGTCAAAGCCTGCGACTCAAGTCAAACAGGCCCCTTCTTGCTGCAAGTCAAATATGATGCAAGTCAAGCTTTATGTAAGTCAAGGTTCCACTGTAGTTTTGAATTTGAAGAGGCACAGGAGAATGCTTGAGAGAGGTTTTCTATGTGCATTAAAGCTGAGCAACTTCAGCTGGAATATCTGCAGTCCTTATTTCGCTGAAAAACAAAAATCACTTTTCTAAAATCAGCTTGCTTGTTTAAGCAATGTTTTAAAATGAAACCCAGTATTACTTGTAGGTTTAGAAAAAGTAGCTATGAAACTAGCAAGTCTTGTAGTTCAATGCAGAAATAGAAATGTGGAATCAATTTTCAAATATTTGCAGCAACATTTTTCAAGATAAATTTGGGCTGTCTAGGAACTCAGATTCAAATTCATGAAATAAATGTTCTAAACTTAGAAGGCATTGATGAATTAACACAGAAGTGGTTAATCCCACATAACAGACTATAAATTGAGTGATTTAGCTGTAGATGAAAGTGGATTAAACTGGGGGCTTTGTCATTCAGTTTACTAGATATGAATGATATGTTCTGCTATTATGTTTCTTTTATTTATTTATTTATTTATTTATTTATTTATTTATTTATTTTTTATTTATTTTTATATTTATACCCCGCTTATCTTCATTCGAAACTCTAAGCGGCTTACACGGCGAGCGAGCGCCAATAAACACAAAACAATAATATATAACACAGCAAAGTAATTAAACAGTAAAACCCATTGCATCCATTGATTTTGATTAATAATTTCAGCTTAATGCTGTTGCACCAATTGCACTGATATAAATAAACGAGGTGGAGTACTACCTAGCATAATCCGAGACTAATCTGGCCTAAGCATGTGCTTGGAGAAAACACAGCTTTTTAATTCAGTTTTCATACAATTTTTAACATGCTATGAATCTTTTTTACAGAATTCTTTCCCTTGTATCAGTTTCTCTGTTTGCATATATTAAGCCCAATACTGGAACAAACTCAGGCTCTTACTCTGTGCAAATGGGTTTTGGGTTTTTGGATTCCTCAGTCACTCAAAGCAACGAGTGTTGTCTAAGAAATGAGTTGAGGTTTTGGGGGAGGCATCACAAAGAGGTGAGATTACAGAGTGTGGCTGCTTTCAGTGTGTTTCTAGTTCAACAAGTTCAGCACCAGTGGGGTGGGTCTTCAGTGAGGGTGAAATTGAGATGAAATCTCACTGTGCCAGATTGGGGGCCAATTGTGTAGAGTAGAGATGGGCACGAAACGAACAATTTTTCATTTCCGTTTTTGTTTTTTTAAATTATGCAACGAAATGACAAACGAATTTTGTCTCTAAAATGAAACGAAACGAACAGAAACACCGGAAATTTTGTCATGCGTTTTGTTTCCGTTACTGCAATATGAGTGAATTGCTTAAAATGCTAAAAAAAAAAATTGAAATAAATGGTAATGAAATGGTAATGAAACGAACGAAAATGAAAATGATTTTTATGCAAAAATTCACGAAAAATGGAAACAAACTGAAACGGACCCTCCAAACGACAAACGAAATGCCATTTTTTTTATTCGTGCCCATCTCTAGTGTAGAGAATCAATGTTCTTTAAATAGTCTTGCTAAGTTTGAATAACTGCTGCAAGTTGATATTTGTGAAATGTCTTGAGCAGGCACACCCAAACTTTGTCCCCCCAGATGTTTGGGACCACAACTCCCAGAATTCCAAGCCTGTATTTCCAGTGGCAAAGGACTGTGGGAGTTGTGGCCCAAAACATCTGGAGGGCCGAAGTTTGGACATGCCTGGTCTTGAGTTTTAGCACTAAACTGGGAGCCAATCTTACCATATCGTACTAAGAAAAATTACTTGTTAATCTGAGATGGAGTTTTGAAATAGTTGACTAAGAGCATAGCTTTCTGTCAATAAATGATTTGGATTTTGATACTAGTATGCTTTTCAAGCCAAATTTATATGAAAATCAGATGCTCCAGAGAAGGGCAAATGGGACCAAAAGTTCATAAGCCTCAGAGCACACACACACACACACACACACACACACACACACACACACACACACACACACACACACACACACACACACACACACACCACGGCCCTCCTTTTTGGGGGAGGGGGGGAAGATGATTTGTTTTTAATGGGGACTTGAGACTTGGACCCAAAGACTTACCAACATCCCTGCAAAAAGGGCCAAGAACTTCATTAATAAATCCCCTAGTCCTGGGGCTTCATGGAAGTGTGGTCCCTATTCCCAGAAGCAGGGCTCTGACCTGTCCACTGATCCTAGCCTGTTAGGCAACAGCCTGGTCCAAGGGCCCTGCTATAACTTAGAGTCCTCGCTCCGGCTTGCTTCATTCAGAGAGGCCTTCTCAGGCTGCTTCTCATCCAAGCTCCAATTTCACCATAGAAGCTACAAGGGATGAAATATGCTATTTGAATGTAATTTTGCCTTCAGGCCTCTTTCAGTCCATAAATTGGAAGAGACCAGCCTGTCATCTCCTATTTCTGATTAGCCAGAGTACATGTGTTGCACTCAAATGGCAAATGGTTATCCCAAGGTTATTGGGACAGATGAAAAATTGAGAGGCTGTTCTACAGCCCACCAAACATCCAGAGTGGGAACCAAGGTCTTCCAGACCCTCTGAGGTTGCCTGTTATAAAACACATGCAAAGAATCAGAGATTTTGTATTTCTTGAGAATACTCATAAGCCAATACTATTCATCTTTCTTTGGCTTATCCATCTGTGATCACGAGACTTGCAACATTATCAGAAATGCTGTGTGTCCAGCATTTTTGAGATTCTCTTTAGTTATCTAACGATAGGGATAATGGGTCTGTATTATTCTTTAAAAGGGACAATTTTCTGTCTTATGAGTACATTGACGAGACACATGGGACACATGGGATTCTTTCTGACATGTCTAGAAGGTGAATAAACGCCAAAATGATGTTTCATTTCATCCTTTGTTCCCCGCACCCCATTTCATTTCGTTAATTACAAAATGAATTTTTGTTAAAAATTGTTTTGTAATTTGTTTTATTTCATTTTGGTTTTTTACTTTAACCTTTTCTCTATTTAATTTTTTTATTTGTAGTGTGCTCAGGGCTTTTTTATCTTTTATTTTTATCTTTTTATTACTAAAAAGTCCCCAGTGCTGGGGCTTCTTTTTTTAAAGCAGGTGAGAGGCGTTGGCTTGGGGGCAGCATTATTTTTATTTTTATTTTTAGTTTTTTTTTAAAAAATTTCTTGCCCGCCGACCAGGTTGGCATGTTTTTTTCTTTTTTCTTTTCTTTTACTCGTGCTGACCATGTGGCTCCCAGGCCGGGTTGGCATGTTTTTTTATCTTTTTAAATTTTATTTTATTTTTTAATTTTAAATTTTTTCCTCCCTTGCCAGCTGGGTTTGCGGATTTTTTCTTTTTTCCTTTTCTTTTACTCGCTCTGACCATGCAGATCCCAGGCCGGTTTGGCGCTTTTTTAAAAAAATATTTTTATATTTATTTTATTTTATTTTTTTGAATCACCAGTCAAATGGTCCACTGATCATCTGTAGTGTGGGCCTGGTTGGCATTTTTATTTATTTATTTATTTTGGATTTTTTTCCATGCTGTGGGCCAGTTTGGTGGCCTGTGGGTCAGGTGGGCGTCCCACGGACCCGGTCAGTTTTTTATTTTTTAAATTATTATCAATTTGAATTGTATCAACTGCACACCAGCTGGATTGGCAGCCTGCCAGCCAGGTCAGTGATGTGCAGGTTGGGCCGGATCAGGGTTTTTAAATTTTATTTTTTAAATTTATTTTTTTGAATCGTGCTGACTATGCGCCAAGTCAGGTCGGCGGGCCACAGGCTGGATTGGGTTTTTTGAATCACCAACCTCGTGCATAGTACAGACCTGGTCAGTGTTTTTTATATTTTATTTTTATATTATTTTATTTAGATTTTTTGCATGCCAATTTATTATTATTATTATTATTATTATTATTATTATTATTATTATTATTATTATTATTATTATTATTATTATTATTATTATTATTATTATTAACCGCACAGCCATCTACGCTGGATTTTGTATTACCAATCACTAGTCGAACGCTTCCCAAGCATTTAGGACTCAGTGATGTATCTGTGAGCAGATCCCAGTAAGGTAGCTTTCTGCAGCTGACTGATGGTGACTTTGTCAACTCCAATTTCTTCTAAATACTTGCTTAGCTCTTTAGGTACCGCACCCAGCATGCCGATTACAACTGGGACCACCTATACCGATTTATGCCAGAGTCTCTGAAGTTCAATTTTCAGATCCTGATATCGGGTAATTTTTTCAAGTTGTTTCTCAGTGAGTCTACCATCTCCTGGTATAGCAACATCAATGATCCACACTCTTTTCTTCTCCACAGTCACAATATCTGGGGTATTATGTTCCAAAACCCTGTCTGTCTGTATTCGGAAGTCCCAAAGTAATTTTGCATGCTCATTTTCCAGTCACTTTTTCAGGCATATGATCCCACCAGTTCTTTGCTACGGGCAGATGACTGACACAAATTCCAGTGGACCATTTGAGCAACTACATTATGATGCTGTTTGTAATCAGACTGAGCAGTTTTCTTGCAACAACTCAATATATGGTCGATAGTTTCATCTGCCTCTTTGCAGAGTCTACATGTGGGGGATTCAGCTGATTTTTCTATTCTAGCTTTAACTGCATTTGTTCTGATATCTTGTTCTTGAGCTGCAAAAATCAGGGCTTCTGTCTCTTTTTTCAGTGTTCCATTGGTGAGCCATAACCAGGTCTTTTCCTCATCTACTTTTCCTTTGACTTTTTCAAGGAACTGCCCATGCAGCGCTTTATTATGCCAGCTATCAGCTCATATTTGCATTGTTGTTTTCCTGTATTGACCCTTTGTTTGCTTTACTTTAAACACCTCCCTGTTCTTAACCTCCAATAATGCTGGCTCTGTACTATTTTTTACATAATCTGCCAACGCAAGCTTCTCTTCTTCAACTGTCTGCTTCACTTGCAGAAGACCTCTACCACCTAATTTTCTAGGTAAATACAGTCTGTCAACATCACTGCATGGATG
This sequence comes from Phrynocephalus forsythii, assembly GCA_029282475.1. Taxonomy (NCBI): domain Eukaryota; kingdom Metazoa; phylum Chordata; class Lepidosauria; order Squamata; family Agamidae; genus Phrynocephalus; species Phrynocephalus forsythii. The sequence continues at coordinate 2,063,488 of JAPFRF010000003.1, read as the reverse complement.
TAATGCATAGTGAATGGTCATAAGTTTTCTTGTTTTCCTATCTAGACTATCTAGCTCCGTCTGAGTCCAGTTTATAATGCCAGCGGTATACCTAATGAGCGGTATGGCCCAGCTATTAATGGCCTTGATGGTGTTACCACCATTCAGCTTACTTTTTAATACTTTTCTGACCCTTTGGATATATTCTTTGCTGACCACATTTTTCACTTGACCATGCTTGATATTATCTAATGGCAGTATGGCCAAATATTTATAGGCTTCAGATTGATGATACTTAATAGCTTGTCCATTTGGCATTTCAATTCCTTCACTCTCAATGATTTTTCCTTTTCTCAGTGCCACTGTGGCACATTTGTTTAGGCCAAACTCAATACTAACATCAGTACTGAAAATTTGGGCTGTATTGGTCAGTGAGCGTATTTCAGTTTCTGATTTTCCATACAACTTTAAGTCACCCATATACAATAGATGAGAAATTTTCCCTGAATTTTTAGCAGTTTGGTACCCTAAATTTGTCTTCTGCAAAATTATTGAGAGGGGAATCAGGGCAATAGTAAATAGCAGAGGTGACAAAGAATCACCTTGAAAAATCCCTCATTTAATGCTAACCAATCCATAGCTTTCGTCCCTGACAAACAATTCTGTGTTCCAGTTCTTCATTGCATTTTCAATTAGGGCACTAATGCTTTTACATATTCCATTTCCAATGGCATCCAGGCACTTAATAATCCAAATATGCGGAACTGAGTCAAAGGCTTTTTTATAGTCAATCCAAGTCATATATAAATTAGTTTTCCGGGCTTTACAATTCTCTAGGATCATTTTATCAATGAGTAACTGATCTTTTGTGCCTCTACGTCCCCGTTTGTTCCCTTTCAGCTCTACTGGCATGATGTTATTTGCTTCCAAATAAGCTTGGACTCTAGCAGCTATGATGCCTGTTAGCAGTTTATACATAGTTGGTAAACATGTTATTGGCCTGTAATTTTCAGGTATTGCTCCTTTTGTTGGATCCTTCTGAATCAAATAGGTTTTGCCAGTTGTTAACCACTCATTAATATAACTTAACATTTCATTAAATTGTTGGGCCATTTTTCCATGCAGACTGGTCAGGTGTTTAAGCCAAAACCCATGCAGTTGATCACTTCCAGGTGATGTCCAGTTTTTGACTCTTTGTACTCTTTTGGTGATCATATCAGCTGTTATTTCTAGTTGGTCCATTGTGCACTTGGAGAATTTCTTCTCAAAATCTTGGAGCCATCCAGCATTTGTATTATAGTACATAAGAACATAAGAAGAGCCATGCTGGATCAGGCCAAAAGCCCATTTGGTCCAGCTTCTTGTATCTCACAGCGGCCCCACCAGATGCGTTTGGGAGCGCATGAGACTAGATATCTGTCTCCTGATACCACTCCCCTGCATCTGGCCCTTGAAGTACCCTGGTTTAAAGCCTAGAGATTACACATCTCCATCATGGTTTATAACCCGTGATGGACATTTCCTCTAGGAATCTGTCCAATCCCCTTTTGAAGGCATCCAGGCCAGATGCCATCACCACATCCTGTGTCAGGGAGTTCCATAGACTTACAACGCGCTGGGTGAAAAAATATTTTCTTTTGTCAGTTCTTACTCTCCCAGCCCTCAATTTGAGTGTATGTCCCCTAGTTCTGGTATTTTGAGAGAGGGAGAAGAGCTTCCCTCTATCCACTTTACTCATACCCTGCATTATTTTGAATGTCTCAATCATATCCCCCTCAAGCGCCTTTTTTCCAGACTAAAGAGGCCCAATTGTTTTAGCCTTTCTTCATAAGGGAGGTGCCCCAGCCCAGTAATCATTTTAGTCGCTCTCTTCTGCACCTTTTCCAGTTCCACTATGTCTTTCTTGAGATGCGGTGACCAGAATTGTACACAATACTCCAGGTGGGGCCTTACTATTGTTTTGTATAACGGCATTATAATGTTGGCTGTTTTATTTTCAATCCCCTTTTTGATAATCCCTAGAATGGAATTGGCCTTCTTCACTGCTGCCACACATTGGGGAGACACCTTCATGGAGCTGTCCACCAACACACCAAGATCTCTTTCCTGATCCGTCACGGATAACTCAGAGCCCATGAGTTGATAGATGAAGTTTGGATTTTTGCCCCAATATGCATTACTTTACATTTGGTTACATTAAAACGCATTTGCCATTTCTCAGCCCACTCCCCAGTTTGGAGAGATCCTTCTGGAGCTCTTCACAATCTTCCCTGGTTTTTACCACACGGAAAAGTTTTGTGTCATCTGCAAACTTGGCCACCTCACTGTTTATCCCTGTCTCCAGGTCATTTATGAACAGATTGAAAAGCACCGGTCCCAGGACCGAGCCCTGGGGCACACCGCTTTTCACTTCTCTCCATTGTGAAAATTTCCCATTGACACCTACTCTTTGTTTCCGGGATCTCAATCAGTTCTCAATCCATAAGAGGACCTGCCCTCTTATCCCCTGACTATGCAATTTTCTCAGCAGCCTTTGGTGAGGGACTGTGTCAAAAGCCTTTTGAAAATCCAGATAGACTATATCCACCGGTTCACCCAAATCCACGTGCCTGTTGACCTTTTCAAAAAATTCTAAAAGGTTTGTAAGACAAGATTTACCCTTACAGAAGCCATGCTGATTTTCTCTCAGCAAGGTTTGTTGTTTTATGTGTTTTAAGATTTTCTCTTGGATGAGGCCTTCCACCATCTTCCCTGGGACAGATGTAAGGCTAACTGGCCTGTAGTTTCCTGGGTCCCCCTCCTTCCTTTTTTAAAATTGGTGTGACATCTGCTATCCTCCAGTCCTCCGGCACTGTGGCCGTTTTAAGAGACAAGTTGCATATAACCGTTAAGAGATCTGCAATTTCATTTCTCAGTTCCCTAATAACCCTTGGGTGGATGCCATCTGGGCCCGGTGACTTGTTAATCCTCAATTTATCAATTAGTCCTAAAACCTCCTCTCTTTTAACCTGTATTTGATTTAATTCTTTAGTCAAGAGGGGCGGCTCAGGCAGTGGAATCCGCTCAAAGTCCTCTGTCGTGAAGACAGACGCAAAGAACTCATTCAATTTCTCTGCAATGTCCAAGCCCTCCTTAACCTCCCCTTTTCCTCCCTCACCATCCAGAGGCCCAATTGGTTCTCTGGCAGGTTTTCTACTTCTAACATATTTAAAGAAGCTTTTATTATTACCCTTTATATTGCTAGCCATGCGTTCCTCAAAGTCTTTCTTTGCCTCCCTTATCATCTTTTTACATTTCTTTTGCCAGAGTTTGTGTTCCTTTTTATTTTCCTCGTTTGGGGAGGATTTCCATTTACAGAAGGACCTCTCCTTGTGCTTTAGAGCCTCTTTATCTCCACTCGTTAACCATGCCGGTGTCCTCTTGGACTTAAATGAGCTCTTCTTTCTTTGTGGTATGCACTTGTGCTGGGCCTCTATTATTGTTGTTTTAAACAGGCTCCATGCACTCTGAAGAGATTGGATTCTTCTAACCCTCCCCTTCAGTTTCTCTCTAACTAGTTTCCTCATCTGAGGGAAGTTTGCCCTTCGAAAATCAAGGGTTTTTATGTCTGATTTGGTTGACACTCTTCCTCCGACATGCATGGCAAAGGTAATTGCAGCATGGTCACTGTTCCCCAGAGGCTCAGTGACATTCACATCCCTGACGAGGTCCTGAGTATCACACAATATTAGATCTAGAGTTGCCTGTTCTCGGGTGGGCTCCATGACAAGTTGCTCTAAGGCACAGTCATTCAGCAAGTCGAGAAACCCAGTTTCTCTTTCTTGCCCAGAGCTCGCATTGGCCCAGTCAATGTGGGGATAATTAAACTCCCCCATGATTACTATCCTATCCCTCTTAGCCACCTCCATGATTTCTCTCCTCATTTCAAGGTCCCCTTCAAGTTTTTGATCTGGTGGACGATAGAATACTCCAACTATCACATCACTCTTTGGACCTGGTAGTTTAACCCACAGTGATTCTATGGTGGAGTCAGACCCTCTGTCAATCTCCATTCTGCTGGATTTTACACCTTCTTTGACATAGATGGCCACTCCTCCTCCAACCCGCCCCTCTCTATCCCTTCTATAGAGTTTATAGCCTGGGATTGCTGTGTCCCACTGGTTCTCCACATTCCACCAGGTTTCTGTTATGGCTATTATATCAATGTTATCCCTAGCTGCCAGATGTTCAAGTTCTCCCATCTTTGCTCGGAGGCTTCGAGCATTGGCGTAGAAGCACTTGTACAGTGGGTCCCGCAACAGCTGCTGCCTTGTTCTTCTCCCCCCACAGCTTTTATTTTCAGTAGACAAACTGTCACATTCTGCTATTCTGCCAGTGTTAATACTTGCTATGTCATCTCTATGTGATTCTCTACCCTCTCCAACCTCATTCCCCGAGGATGAGGTGTTCCAGAACCGGATGCCACACAGCTCCTGTCGGCTTTCCCCAGTTATCAGTTTAAAAGCTGCTCTGCTGCCTTTTTGAGGTTGAGTGCCAGCAATCTGGTCCCATCATGATTCAAGTGCAACCCATCCCTCCTGAACAGGTTTGGCTTGTCCCAAAATGTTCTCCAGTTCCTGACAAATCTAAAGCCCTCCTCTCGACACCATCGCCTCATCCACGCATTGAGGCTTCTGAGTTCTGCCTGCCTGGCGGGACCTGCACAAGGAACAGGTAGCACTTCTGAAAATGCTACCTTGGAAGCCCGGGACTTCAATCTTCTACCTAGCAACTTGAATTTGGCTTCCAAGACTGACCGCTTGGCCTTCCCGACATCATTGGTACCGACGTGTACCATGACCACTGGCTCCTTCCCAGTTCTCCCTAACAAGCTATCTATATTTCTGGTGATGTCTGCAACCTTTGCACCCGGCAGGCAAGTGACCATCCGGTTATCATGCTCCTCACAAATCCATCCCTCCGTATTTCTAATGATAGAATCCCCTAGCACAATGAGCTTCTCTCCTGCAGATTGCTCATCAACATGTACCTGATCTTGTATCTCATCAATAGTGATGAGGGAGAGATCCTCCGGTGGAACCACTTCTTCCTCTATGTGTGCCTCATGAGGTGTGCTGAGGGAAAGAGCTTCAAATTGATTGTGCAAGATGAGACTCTCTGAGCGATGCCTTGGCCTTCTACTCCTTTGAGTCACATTCCTCCACCCATCCACCTCCTGAGTTGGGGGAGTGACTTCCTCCTCTGAAGTGTGCCCTGTCTCTTCTTGGACCTGGATAGTCTCTTCCGCTCTGTCCAGGAACTGCTCAAGCTCCTTAATATGTTGCTGGTCCACTATGCGAGCCTCTAGCTGCTGGATCTTCTCTTCCAATAGCGCTACCAGCTTGCACTTGCAGCAGATGTAGTTCTGCACACGCTCTGTCAAGATAACAAACATGGCACAAGTACTACAGGTAACTACAGCTGCTCCCTCCAACTCCATTTTAATGATTACAATAAAATGTATTCAAGGTCTCAAAAATGTAAACTTGCACTTTTTTTTTAATCTAGTAAGACTCTTTACTTCTTTTATTGTTTAGTCAAAATCTAACAGTTTAGGGGCCGCTAAAGCACCTCTACTCTAACTGCAAGCACGTCAGGAAGTGTAGGACCTCCTGAGGAGTTGCTTGGCTTGGGAACTCAATTAATCCCAGATTATTATTATTTTTTTTTTTAGTTTGCACGTGCTGGTAGCAGCTATTTAAAGCTAAAACTCCGCCCCTTGCTCCTGCAAAAAGAAGAAGTTAGCTCTGCCCTTTGGCCGTGTGCTCCTCTGACCAGCTCCTTCCTCTCTGCTGCTCTGCCAGAAAAGGACTGAGAGACGGCTGGTAGCAGCTATTTAAAGCTAAAACTCCGCCCCTTGCTCCTGCAAAAAGAAGAAGTTAGCTCTGCCCTTTGGCCGTCTGCTCTTTCTCAGTCCCCCATGTTGCTGCTGCTCCTTGCTCAAAAGAAGAAGTGCCAGAAAAGGACTTCCAAAACTGAATGGTTGCCATTTTCTCAGGCTTTTCATCTTTTATATCTATCTTCTGATTTAAACTCTGATAGAACTTTCTTTGATCTGATTGAAACAACTGGTTGTCTTTATACTGAGTAAATCTAGCATCATATCTTTCAATTTTTCTAGCTATTGCTGTTATTTGCTGCTTCACTATTTCCAATGCTTCTCCAATTTTCCTTGTACTTAGCCAGTATTTTTTAGTCAATTATTTTTTGATCTTACCATTCTTTAATTTGTTCTCCTGCAGGATTTTTAAATTACTCACATCTGCTCGGAGTCTTTTGATGTTAAGCTCAAGCCTGATTTTCCACTGCTCTGCCCTTTGGCCGTGTGCTCCTCTGACCAGCTCCTTCCTCTCTGCTGCTCTGCCAGAAGAGGACTGAGAGACTGCTGGTAGCAGCTATTTAAAGCTAAAACTCCGCCTTGCTCCTGCAAAAAGAAGAAGTTAGCTCTGCCTTTGGCCGTGTGCTCCTCTGACCACGGTTTCTCAATGCATTGGGGGGGGGCTTCAATTGTGGAATCCCTAGTTCTCCTGTTACTATTACTGCTGCACTATAAGCAAGCTGATTTATCTGTTCAATTGACATTATCTGGATTGTTGCAAGTGCTGAGTTTACATCGTTCATCAATGGTACCAATTTTTTTCTAGGCACAGTCTTTAAAATTGGGAGCCTTGCCCTCTCTTCATTTAATGCATCATGTGTGAATATTTTATTCTTCAATTCTTGCTGCCTAATAGTGAGCTCTGCTGGTGTTCCAATCCTATTTGAATCTTCTTTTGGTTCAAATTTTTGCACAACATCCATATTTTCTTCAACTTTTGACTGTTGGATGTCCCCAGGTGTTATTAATCTATTTTCTCCTCCCATTTGGATAATTTGTTGACCTCCAGTTTCACAACTCCTCTGTATTTCTTCTCGTTCAACTTTACTAATACCATGTTTATGATAATATATCTTCGCTGGTCAGCTAATCGTAATTCAGTTATCTTGGAGTTTGGATATTCTTGTTTCCATAACTGATGCATCCGCTTTTGGTAGCCTGTAGCCTTGTTTTTCAGGTTCTGCTCTATAATTGCATTTCATGATTGTCTGATTCTCTGGTAAAGTATATTTCTGCCGCTTCTGAGGTGGTTCAACTTTCAGTAATTCTACAGGCCCATGCCCTGGTTGCTCAACAATGGGACCCATGACCTGTAGCCCATTTATCGATGGATGTCCAGGTTCATCAACACCCATCGCAGTGATGATGAAACAAGCAATTGAGTCTAATGCTAGAGCACCTTATCACTGCATTGCTACATTAGTTTAGCACTAGATCACCGCTAGACAGATAAAAAAATCATATAAAATTGATATGAAATCAAAACAACTCTGATGAACTCTAACAGGCTTTAATGCTTCTGTGGTTATGTGTGTATGTGTGCAGAGACTTTTGGAAAACAGTCCCTTTTCCACCTGAAAGAGTTAAGCAGCTGGATGGCAGACCATGAAAGGAGATTTGGGGATCAGCAGGAGGGTGATATCAAAGGAAGGGAGGTGTGGGATCAGATCAAACTACATCACAGAAAGGGGTCATGTGGACACTGGTATCAAAATTCCTGGAGTCTTTGTGTGTTCACATATTCAGTCCCATACAGCAATACCTTGATTTATAAGCATAATGCATTCTGTAAACATGCTTGTAAACCAAAACACTCTTATATCAAAGCAAATTTCCCCATAAGAAATAATGGAAACTCAGATGATTCATTCTGGGGTCCCATAGACCACGTACCGTACACACAAAATGTCAAAACACACAAAATAAGTTGGCTAGAAGTCCACATCCACACCATGGTTTAGGTACCTGGCTGTGGAATCTGCTCTGCTTGGAACTAACAACTGGATTTTACACTGTGTTTTTAATGTGACAATAATAAAATGTAATTTGTCATGCTATACAAACTTGACTAGCTGCCCTATGACTAGAAATGGTTTTAAAAAATAAGAACGTTGAAAAAATGAATATAAATATAAAAATATATATAAAGAAAAATAATACCTTAACCTGCGCATCTGGCTGGTGCAAGGGAGGCCTCTATTCCTCTCTCCTCTCTCTGCTTTGAAGGCTGCCTAAGACAGAATAGTTCCAGACAATCACCCACAATCCATCGGGGAGGAGGGAGAGAGAGCCACTATTGCCTCACTTGTGATCATGTTGTGACCTTCTCCATTGTTTGTATATCAAGACACTGATTGTTGATCAAGGCAAAATTTACAAGAAATGTTTGTGTGTCTTGCAAAAGACTCTTAAACCAAGGTATTCCTGCACAGAGTTGCTGCTACTGCTTGTGGAGCAAAAAGCAGCTGGGGAATTGAGATAAATGGAGAGGGTTTAGCCTTGGGCTATGACTCCAATCAAAATCTCAGGCAGGTGCTTTTAGACCAGGAAAACATTGAGAGTTCTCAAATGCAATGTGACTCAAATGTTGCTGCTTTTTAAGGATGTTGCTGCTGTTTTGTCTGACTGTGTGCAACTTGGCATATAAGCATCTACATGTACCTGTTTTACTTTGCTCCAGTTTTACTATAAACTATTTTAGGTGCTCAGTGTCCAAAGAAGTGTGTATGTATTTTGAATCTCAAGTGAATCTATGGGTGAATTCAGTACCAGTCACTACAGCATTAAAGTACTGTTGGAGCTTGAAATTTGTGATTCCCTTTTCTTTTGAGCTGAGAAAAACATGAAGAGCACAAGCATTGTCTAGCCTTCTCCTCTTCCTTAGGAAAGGAAAAATGTTCAGTCTGGATGCTTCTTGGTTAAAGGATTTTTTAAAAAGTTTAAGAGTAAATGCTTGTGCTCTTTCCTTTTATACAGTGCTGAACTTCATTTCCACACATCCATCTTCCTTGGAGAGCGAACAAGGGAAGAGAGAGGAAAGGCAAATAATGAAGAATAAAAGGAACACAGGAAAAAACATCTATACTTAAAGGGAAAGAAATAAAAAAGACCAAAAAAAATCCTCCTTGTTCCTGTCTCCCCCTTCATGCTTTGCTTAAGCCACTTCACAACACAGGAAATTAAAAGGGCAAATCTTCATCTCGGTGACATCCAGAGAAGTGTACCTGATTGTATTTTCCCAACATGCATTCTCAGGCTTGTATGCCCCCAAGTCCCATCTTGACTTACAGTTTAGTTTAGTTTAGTTTAGTTTAGTTTAGTTTAGTTTAGTTTAGTTAGAATTTATATACCGCCAGCTTACGCAAGACAACTCAAGGCGGCGAACAAGATGTCAGGTGTTGAAACTGGTGTTTCCTTAATGGCTTGGTCAGGATATCTGCTATCTTTTTAGTAGAACAGCAGATTCTCTCAGTGACCACTGCTTGATCTTTTCACTAACTGAATGGAACCTCATATTTTTCCTTTGTGACTATTTAGCTGCAGAACTGATATTGACGCAAACAACATAAGGAAACCAGATTGTGGACAGTTCCAATGTATGCTGTTGTTTAAAAATGTGAAAAAAATAATGACAGAGGGCATTCAGTAGCATGTCTACTGTACTTTGCACAGACACTTTCACCACTTCCTTTGTCCACACAAAAAATGGCCTTTAAAATGTAACACAAGTATTTTGTTTGTTTCTAACGGTATTTGGAAGAACTTAAAACTTACGGCCTCTCAGTGGAGTGCCTTATACAGCCAGGCTAGGAGATGGCTAAGCAAACCCTCAAGCAACGAATTTTGGAGGTAGAGAAACATCATGATTTAGGCTACCTCTAATAACATATCAATTGATCCAGCACTGATCCCCTTCAAACCAGCTAACTATTTCTTTGCTCATTTAACAAAGAATCAACGCAGAGCTTTTACACTTGCTCGGATGAATGCTCTGCCGTCAGCAATACAAGAGGGAAAGTTCCAAAAGATTCCCTATTCTCATCGTAAGTGCCTCTGCAGGACAGATAGAATTGAAACAATGGCACATGTATTCCTGCACAACCCCTTATATGATGGAATTAGGGAAAAACTTATTTAAAGCAATTCCCTGGATGGCCAGAGGCATTTTATACCTGCCTCCTGTTGTCAGAGCAAAATAAACACACTGTAGAATGTCCTACTTCAAGCATGCTGTCTAATGTAGCTAAATTCTGTGTGGCAGCAATTATAATTCATGCTCAGAAGGTTTCAACAATTGCTCAAGCCCTCACAATTTAGGCTGGCTCAATTTATATGGTATTCCCCCTCCCTTGTTTTTCCTTGTTTTGCTGTAACTGGTACTGTTTTATATATATACAGTATGTACTTTGGATTGCCTCCTGCCAATTGGGCGGTATAAAAATCCGATTTAAAAAATCAGGGAATATCTTATAAATGGGGCACATTTCTACTTTTGTGTCCCAGTTGATCAGTGAGGCTACAAAATAAAACAGGCTGAACTGTGCTTTCATCATTGTAAGGCTAATTACACTGGTGACAATGAGGCCTGTAATAAGACTTCCTGGGGTAAAGCAAAGTAAAGCAAAGTGTTCTGCTTATATACCGCCCCATCCCACTACAAGTGGTCTCTGGGCGGTTTACAATTTTTAATTACAGTGTGCAGGCTACACATTGGTAGGAACTGGCAAGAACATCCCATGGTCAGAAACAAAAGGCTAAAAGATATGACGCTGGAAGATGAGCCCCTCAGGTCGGAAGGTGTCCAACATGCTACTGAGGAAGAGCGGAGGACAAGTACAAGTAGCTCCAGAGCTAATGAAGTGGCTGGGCCAAAGCCGAAAGGACGCTCAGCTGCAGACGTGCCTGGAAGAGAAAGGAAAGTCCAATGTTGCAAGGAAATATACTGCATAGGAACCTGGAATGTAAGATCTATGAACCAGGGTAAGCTGGATGTGGTTAAACGTGAGATGGAAAGAATAAACATTGACATCCTGGGCATCAGTGAACTTAAATGGACAGGAATGGGTGAATTCAGTTCAGATGACTATCACATCTACTACTGTGGGCAAGAATCCCATAGAAGAAATGGAGTAGCCTTCATAGTCAACAATACAGTGAGAAAAGCAGTGCTGGGATACAACCTAAAAAATGATAGAATGATCTCGGTACGATTCCAAGGCAGTCCTTTGAACATCACAGTAATCCAAGTTTATGCACCAACTACCGGTGCTGAAGAGTCTGAGATTGACCAATTTTATGAAGACTTACAAGAACTTCTAGAACTGACACCAAAGAAAGATGTTCTTCTCATCATAGGGGATTGGAATGCTAAAGTAGGGAGTCAAGTGATAAAAGGAATAACTGGCAAGTTTGGCCTTGGAGTTCCAAATGAAGCAGGGCAAAGGCTAATTGAGTTTTGTCAAGAGAACAAGCTGGTCATTGCAAACACTCTTTTCCAACAACACAAAAGGCGACTCTACACATGGACATCACCAGATGGACAATACCGGAATCAGATTGACTATGTTCTCTGCAGCCAAAGATGGAGGAGCTCTATACAGTCAGCAAAAACAAGACCTGGTGCTGACTGTGGCTCAAATCATCAGCTTCTTATTTCAAAATTCAAACTTAAACTGAAGAAAGTAGGGAAGATCACTGGGCCAGTCAGGTATAACCTAAGTCAAATCCCATATGAATACACAGTGGAAGGGAAGAATAGATTCAACTAGATTTGGTAGACAGAACACCGGAAGAACTATGGATGGAGGCTTGCAACATTGTACAGGAGGCTGCAATGAAAAATATTCCAAAGAAAAGAAAATGCAAGAAAGCAAAGTGGTTGTCCAACAAGGCCCTACAAATAGCGGAGGAGAGAAGGGACGCAAAATGCAAGGGAGAAAGGGAAAGATACAGAAAATTGAATGCAGACTTCCAAAGAATAGCAAGGAGAGACAGGGCGGCCTTCTTGAATGAACAGTGCAAAGAAATAGAGGAAAACAACAGAAAAGGAAAAACCAGAGATCTGTTCAAGAAAATTGGAGATATTAAAGGGGTATTTCGTGCAAAGATGGATATGATAAAGGACAAAATGGTAGGGACCTAACTGAAGCAGAAGAGATCAAGAAGAGATGGCAAGAATATACAGAAGAATTATATCAGAAAGATCTGGCTGTCCCTGATAACCAATATAGCGTAATTGCTGACCTGGAGCCAGACATCCTGGAAAGTGAAGTCAAGTGGGCCTTAGAAAGCATTGCAAACAACAAGGCCAGTGGAGGTGTGACAGCATTCCAATTGAACTCTTTAAAATCTTAAAAGAGGATGCTGTAAAGGTGCTGCATATGATATGCCAGCAAATTTGGAAAACCCAGCAGTGGCCAGAGGACTGGAAAAGATCGGTCTACATCCCAATTCCAAAGAAAGGAAACGCCAAAGAATGCTCCAACTATCGCACAATTGCACTCATTTCACATGCTAGCAAGATTATGCTCAAAATTCTACAAGGCAGGCTTCAGCAGTATGTGGAAAGAGAACTTCCAGAACTACAAGCTGGATTTCGAAGGGGCAGAGGAACTAGAGATCAAATCGCCAACATGCGCTGGATTATGGAGAAAGCCAGAGAGTTCCAGAAAAACATCTACTTCTGCTTCATTGACTATGCCAAAGCCTTTGACTGTGTAGACCACAACAAACTATGGCAAGTCCTTAAAGGAATGGGAGTGCCTGTCCACCTTATCTGTCTCCTAAGAAATCTATATGTGGCACAAGCAGCAACCGTCAGAACTGGATATGGAACAACTGACTGGTTTGGAATTGGGAAAGGAGTACGACAAGGCTGTATACTGTCACCTTGCCTATTTAACTTATATGCAGAGTACATCATGAGAAAGGCCGGTCTGGATGAATCACAAGCCGAAATTAAGATTGCCGGAAGAAATATCAACAACCTCAGATACGCAGATGATACTACTCTAATAGCAGAGAGTGAGGAAGAATTAAAGAACCTCTTAATGAGGGTGAAAGAGGAGAGTGAAAAAAATGGGCTGAAGCTCAACATCAAAAAAACTAAGATCATGGCCACTGGTCCCATCACCTCCTGTCAAATAGAAGGGGAAGAAATGGAGGCAATGACAGAGTTTATTTTCTTGGGCTCCTTGATCACTGCAGATGGTGACTGCAGCAACGAAATAAAAAGACGCCTGCTTCTTGGGAGGAAAGCAATGGCAAACCTAGATAGCATCCTAAAGAGCAGAGACATCACTTTGCCAACTAAGGTCAGGATGGTTAAAGCTATGGTTTTTCCAGTAGTGATGTATGGAAGTGAGAGCTGGACTATAAAAAAGGCTGATCGCCACAGAATCGATGCTTTTGAGCTGTGGTGCTGGAGGAGAGTCTGGAGAGTCCCCTGGACTGCAAGGAGATCAAACCTATCCATTCTGAAAGAAATCAACCCCGAATGTTCACTGGAAGGACAGATTTTGAAGCTGAGGCTCCAGTACTTTGGCCACCTCATGAGAAGAGAGGACTCCCTGGAAAAGTCCCTGATGCTGGGAAAAATCGAAGGCAAAAGGAAAAGAGGACGACAGAGAATGAGATGGTTGGACGGTGTCATCGATGCAACCAAAATGAATTTGACAAAACTCGGGTAGGCAGTGGAGGATAGGAAGGCCTGGCGAGCTCTGGTCCATGGGGTCACGAAGAGTTGGACACGACTGAACGACTGAACAACAACAACATGTACTTTGGAATGGTCATTGACTGCAATAAACTATTCAAGTATTCATTCATAACTGCATTTGGACTTATCCATTCCATACTTGGTTCCAATATTCCTGGTGTTTGTGCAAGGAGGGATTCACAAATCCCTTGTGCAGACTAGAAGGGCCATTCTGTTGAATGAGACAACATATAGCTTTTGTAAGCCTGAGCTCAGAGAAACAGTATGTTCTTGTTTGTAGAGGTGATATATTTGACATCAAGTGGATTCTGACCTCAATATTCAATTATGGGGCAGTGAAATTTGTAGCAACTATACAGTAACCACCCCCACCCCCGCCTACAGTAACTCTATCCCTATTGGGGTTAGGGACCTGACCTGACCAGCGATAATTGCGGATGCTGGCTCGGATCTGGACTGGGGGGGGCTGTGTGGGGCCCCCTACACTTACATGAGGCCTGCTGCTATCCTGAACGGGCCTCTAATAGCCTTCACGGGCCTGTCAGAGTCCCCAGAAATGCTTTCCGGTGATCTGGAAGTTACTTCCGGTTTTCCAGTGTAAGGGAGGACATTTGACTAATTATATATTTATAAATATATATATGGCTGCTTCACTAACCACAGGTATGGACAAGCCCTCATGTATTCAACAACAATGTATTCTAAGCAATACATATATATATATAGCCACACTAGTGACACGAATAATGTAGTTATATTCACTTAAGCACTCCACGTATATATATATATATATACATATATGTATCACATTCACATGTATTTACAGTTGTATTCTTGTAAACTTAGAATCTTTGGTCAAGCCTTTCCGGCTAGAATAGAGAAAGGAACTTCCGCTAATTCAGCAAAAGCAATTATGAATTCAAGGATCCAATTAAGTTCCTAAGCTTTGAGGATCACACACTAGCAATTAACGTGTGTCCAAGGCGTACCAGGGAGGCCTTATCTCAGCGTCTGGTGTTCGTAACTGTCAAATGTCCAAGGACATAAGGATGATCCTACCCTCCCTGCCTGTGAGGGGAGGAGATCAAACGTACCAGTTAGAACTTTTAGGCAAGTGTCAGGAATACAAAATAAATGACCAAAGATGTCAATTAGTGTTTGATGCATGTAACAAATGTATATGACGTAAATTCGGATGGGCGGAGGGGGAAAAAGTGCTGGAAAAACCTTATAAAAATATCTCCTTTCGTTTTCTGGGTGGACTTCTCACCACCAAAAAGTGTGGAAGTGCCCTGATTGATCAATCAATAAATTCTTTTCTCGTCTCCTGAGACTCAGACTTGGTCTTTTGCAGCCCATGAAGCGCAGGCACGCTGGCACGGGGACCCTCATAAATTTAAATTCCTTACATTTCTGGTGCATTGGCCGGGAAAGATGCCACTGCCCTAGCGCTCTTGGGAGTCTGACTTAAATCACAGTAAGAATTCATGCTGACCCTGGAACAAATCTAGTCCGGACCCTCTGATTTTGAGAGGAGACTTGTTCTATCAGCATTGGACACAATACTGTTATTTAAGGAGAAACAAAGCCGGCAGAACAACGGAGGAACTGAAAGAGGACTGCGCAAAAGAAATCTGGTAAGAAGAGAAAACTAGTTGTGGGGTGGCGTGAGTTCGAATCTAACAGCTCTGTGGAGTGGAGAAGATTGCGGATTCTTGTAGTCGGCCCCCGGGGGTACAGGGAGGAGAAGGGTCGGATACGACCTTAACATCCCAAGGACTAGGGGACACTGAGGGACACTACGACCCTGAAATCCCCAAGGGAGGAGGGGGTTTTCAGACTGAAACAGGAGGAGAAGAGCGCTGCTCTAACATCCTGGGAAAGTTTGCAAAGCCCAACATCCCTAGGGTCCGCCCCTAAGTATTTGAAACAGGAGGAGAAAGAGCGTTGCTCTACCATCCTGGGGAAAATTTAGAGATATATTAATGCATGGGCATGTGGGATGGTGATTCCACTTTTGAATTTTGCATGTGTGTTTTTCAAGGTAAGGGGCTGTGCCTCTATACCCTGCGTAACCATAGGGAAGTGGCCATTCCCTGTGTCTTAAGCAGGGGCAAAGACTGGCAATCTTTGCCCTACAATACCAACGGAGTTCCACCATCTTCGTTTGATTTTAGAGAAGTTAGAAAGATCTATTCTTAGGCAAGGGATCGCAGTTAACTGGGGAAACAGAAATGTGGGAGAGTTGTGTATGGTTGCTGAATCACATGTTGGCGTGTATGATGGGCATTTGATTGTTGAGGTGTGAGTCCGTTTGATGCTTGTGTGGGAGAAATCATAGGAACACAGTTAGACCTTTAAAGTAAACCTATGGGGATAAATTAGTGCAGTTTATGCACCCCCTTTTTGATGTGCGATGTGGTAACATTGGAATTCTGCCACCAGAAGTAATGATTTTGGTATTAAATGGAACATGAGTAAGCTTTAAGAAGAACCCCTCTAACTAGGATGAGGCAGGACTTTACCATCTCAAGTTAAGATTCTAGCCCTCAGGGAGGACAGACCAATTATGACCTGCTAGCAAGAGGTGTGTGAATGTACAAGGACGTGCTTAGTTAACTAATATAAGAGACTAAAAACTCTGCCAACTAGGAGACCCCTCCAGCAATTTTGATAATACCAGGGGGAATATGGGCAGTGAGAAAAATACTTTTGAATACTCAGGGATAAACAACATCCCGCATATTTTGTGACTGGCTGGTCACGCAACAAAATTTACCAGCTGAAGGGATATTTTACAAGGAAAGAAAAAGTAGAAGGAAGGCAGCAAGACAGAAGTGGGATGGATAGGTATGATGTTGAGGGAACGGGAGGAGAGCACGGAGCATTGAGGGGACAGGAAGTGCTAGATGGGGGATGCGTACCCCTGAATTGCCTTATTCAAGCATTCAGGAGGTACTTCCATCCCGCTACGCCAATGCCCAACTCCTTGGATATGGAAGCTTTAAACAGAACTAAGGGTTGCTATGCACCACATGAGGAGATAGGTAGGGACGTTATTTCCGAACTATTAATAATCAAAAGCAGGGAAATCAAATCAGGGGCTGAGCCCCTTCTGGCAGCTGGCCACGACAGAAAGTAGAATCAATGCCTTTTTTTTTCTCCCTTCTCCAAAAGTAGTTAAGAACATTTGATAAAAGACCAGGCAATTTAATTTCAAACACAGGGAGATTCTCAGGACCAAACTGCCAACAACTATCCTACTGCGCAAGTCTACCTTTTTTTTTTTAGGCGAAGGAAAAGTGGGGAGAAGATCTTAGTCTCTCTCTCTCTATCCTATCTAGGCATTATTTGCCTCCCCAGAGATATAAGAGTGACGGAAGAGAGAGAAAGTCTACATGTTCACCTAAGATTTTTTTTTTCTCTCCCTCCTGATTTAAGTAGCTCTGTGTATTCATTACAAAAGCCACGCTTCTCAAATTAGGCTTAAGCCAACAACAAGATCAATAGCTACTGAAAGGGTGAATTGCCCCTTTGTTCCAGGGCATTTCACACCTAATACATTACAGAAGTAATTACAGGAGATTATCTGCTTGCCTCAGGCTGTAAAAGGCAGCCGCGGGGGAATTTAAAAGTTGACAGCCCCTCCTTTCTCTTTCTGCTCTCGGGGGCCCCTTGCAGGGCAAGGCAGGATAACAACTCCCAACCCCTCCTTTCTCTCCCAAGCCACTTGATAGAGTTTGGACGCAAAACTTATATTGAACACATCAACCTAATGCATGCATAGCGAAGGGAATAAACTGACCCCTAAAAGCCATAAGCCAGTAAATTTTACAGGCAATGGCCAGAAGGTCACTCCTCTCCACTTACGGGAACGACCACAATTTTCCGTGCTGCCTTAAAAGCATAAAGAGGTGGCTTCTAGCCGACTTGCAGCATTTTTTTCTCTCTCCTGGATAGGGGGAGAGGGAAAGGGGAGTCTATTGTTTAGAAGAGAATCCAGGAATTCGGCCCCAAAACGTCACGTTTTAATTTAATTAAACCCTTGGAATCAAACACACCTATCAGGTATTTTTGCCAAAGAATAAGAGGTGAAAATCTTGTTATCAGAAACTTTAGAATAAAAGAATTCTTCGGAAAAAGGACACAAGAGAAACCTGATTATTTATTTTTTTAGGATGTGACAGCACACTAAAGCCCCCTCCCCTCTTTGTAAGCTGTCCTGCAAGCATATTTTTTATTTTTGCCTTTGAAGTAACTTACAAGTCAATCCCAAAGCGTTGCAGTTAAGGCAGGCTTAAACACTAGAACTTAAGAAGAGCCTTGCTTGCTTTCTTAATGAGATTTTTAGAAGATATGTTCAAACGCTACTGGGATAGTGATTTTACTTGCAATTTTAATGACTCTTAAGAATATAAGAATTATCTTTTTGCCATAGGCGGTAAAAGGCTCGCCTGGCCACTAAAATGTGCAAAGTGTATTGGTGCAGCTTTTAAATCACACCTGGTCTCAGGAGCTCCCTGAGGAAAATGAGGCTTATTTTCTTTTTAGAAAACAATATGGACTTAACGATTTTCTTTTTCCTTTTTTTTTTTGTGCACATGAAACCTGTATGTAAAGGGCAAGATTCCCTATTTTAAAGGATGGCTCTGCAGTGCACATTATAAATTTGTTCCAAATTTCACAGGGAGCCTAGTAGCGTGGCTATGGAATATTGTTCCAGCTGAACTTGTGCAAAACTACTGAAGTGCAGCTGTGTACTATGGCCCTTTTTCATGGACTGCACTACACTGTGCCATAGAAATCTGCACACAGTGTACTGCATGTAGCACTATCACACCTGGAGATCTGCAGATTGCTTGGCCATTCTTGTGTGTGGTTGTTTGTCTGTCTGTCTGTCTGTCTCTTTCCACACGGGAAGACGCTGGAGGAAGCACCCTGTTTTGCATCTCATGGATATTCTGCCAGCTACACCTTTTTGTTGTCCCCGTGGAGGAGAGCAATTTGACTTGGGGATGGGATCTGTGGTTGATTAGGGACACCTGAGCACCTACACCTTGCAAGCGCTCATTGGAGCCAGCTGAACTTGTGCATATCTCCTGATGTGCAGAGGTGTCCTCATCATAGACTCCCCCTCCTTACTTCACGTACTGGTTTTACGAAGAGGAAAGCTTCAATCTGCCTTTTACGACATTTTTTTTTCCCGAGACTGTCAGATAGACTATACCACCCTGCCTGGCAGCACAAGGACAGCTGAGGGGCCATTTTGTGTGTTTGTGTTCTGTGTTTGTCTGTTTGTGGTCGTGTGTCTGTTCTTCTCTTACCCAGGTACATCCTGGAGGACGGGTTTTTGCTCTGGGAAAAACGCCCACCCGTTCTTTATTTTTGGATCACGGAGTCGGTCGGCTGTGGAAAGCTGACGCCGCCGGTCGTAGATGCTCAGATGGGGACCCTCCTGCCCTCCATTCTGCCATCCCTCCTGGACCTCCCCTCCCCGCCTTTGATGCCTTTGATGATGCCATCTTCGTGATGACTTCGCTCCGCGGGTTCGATCGATGTGGGCTCCAGGATCCAGTGATGTCAGCCTTTTCACCCAGCGTGACCCGTACCCCGCGACCGAGAGGGAGTGAGGCCTGACCGGTGACGCCTTCTGCCCTCTGCTGTAGATTGCCCCTATGCCTTAGATGACTTCACCCTGGACGGCGGGCGACAACATGAACCTGACCTGTGGTCACCGCATCCTGCCCATCCTTCCCCAGATGACAGCGTGCGTTTGATACTTTGAGGGTCCCAAAGCAGCCTGCGGATTCACTTTCAACTCAGGTTGACAGATTAAAATCCTGTCTTCCTGTCTCTCATTTTCTCTTTTTCTTTTCTTTTCTGTTTGTTTATGGGGGGAGAGAGTGGGTCTGAAACAGCCACTGACTCTTGTTTTGGATTGCGGCCAACAGACTTCACGTCTGCAATTTAACCCCCTTTTCACCGGGACAGAGACTAGGGGTTTAACTACTGCTTTCAGACCTTCATTGATGCCTGTGCGCGTGCCCTGGATCACCATGAACTTGTGTTGCCACACACGCACACACCAGCCTCCCAGCATCCGACAAGTGAGCGCTTATTTTTTTTTTCTTTTTCTCTGCGCACGGTAGGCTCCAGAGCAACTTTACATATTTACATTACCCTGTGCTCTATTATGATATTGTTTATTGTCTATTATTGATAGTCACTGTGAAAACTCTTACTGAAGTGCTTCTCTGGATGTACCTTTTTATGTAATGATCATGCTTGGCCACTGAAAATGCTTTTTACTCACAAAGCATTGAGTGCCAGAGATTATGACTTGCCTTTCTATGCAATTTGTATTGAATGAGAGACATTTTGGTGCCCATGGGTGTTCACGAGCCTTTATACCTAAGAAAAAAGTGGCTTTATGAAGTAGCTATATCTACATTATTTTCTTCACCAAAGACACTGATGAACTAATCTTGGCCCCATGTTTACGGGGCAGATTTTTTTGTGTGTAAACTATCAGCCACAGAGACATTTCTGACCGGATTTCAACGGCTCATTCATGACTTTACCATGAGAATGTATGGCGCAAGGTGGGTTTTCTAAGCACCATCTAGATGTGTCTTATGCCTTTTTCAGCCTTCATGATATGTATATTACCTTTATTTAGTATCATTGCAAATGTCTATCAATTGAGAATGCACACACAACGGGGTGATTCTGCACAGCCTGCTATTATCTGAGTTTGAATGCACACCACACACACCTAAATAAGGTTGGAAAAAACCTGGCAAAGTAGCCTGGCCCACATATTTCCTTGGTGGGCTAAGAAGGGCATATTTTCCTTATAAGTATTTGGTTTGCAAAATGAACCTACAGTGTGGTGCTTTGTTAGAATTCAGGGTTCTCAGCCTGACTACCAAACACACAAACACGATATCTCACATGTGCACTGCTGTGGCAGGCAAATTAATTTGGGTTTCATGATTGTCCTAAAATAAGGTAATGAACAAATCTGCTGTTTAAAGCATGTTTAATTATCGCTTTGGGACGGGGATCGTGATATCCAAGTCTATCACAATATTATCAAAAATTCTTATGCCAGCCCCCTTCAACAGTTGAGAATTTGGGATCCTTGAGAAGTGTACAACATGGCCTGGGAGGTTACCTGATACTGCTGTGACCACGATGCATTTCTCCAACAGGGGAAACTTAAATGCTGTGGTCCATGGAACATATCCATCCGTTGCAGTTTGTGGGTCCGACCAGGGGGGGTCTTCTTACATCCCAAGCATGGCAACACTTCATCTGTTAACTTAACATTTTACTCTAGAAAGTGCCCTAGTGAATTAAGGGGTGTTTCCTTGGCCTTCACCTATTTGATGCGTCCCCCTGACTTGAGACGCCACAAATCATTTTATGATAATTCATTTTCTTGAACTGTGCCTATAAGCCCTTTGGGGAAAAAGGACTGAGAATGTTTTTCTGACTGCCCTGCCTACATTTTTGTCAGGAAAATAGAAAGTCCTTCCATGAGCCATGAAGACCATCTCACCCCAGGAATGACATAGGGGGGGGGGGCTCACGCAATGTTCACACTTTTGTACATATACCTTTGATATGTTTTGTTCGTCCCTTACAAGTCCATGACGTTTTCTGGGAAATTTACTGGCATAAATTTCCAGAAATCCGTTCAGGGCCGAGTGTAAGGGAGGACATTTGACTAATTATATATTTATAAATATATATATGGCTGCTTCACTAACCACAGGTATGGACAAGCCCTCATGTATTCAACAACAATGTATTCTAAGCAATACATATATATATATAGCCACACTAGTGACACGAATAATGTAGTTATATTCACTTAAGCACTCCACGTATATATATATATATATACATATATGTATCACATTCACATGTATTTACAGTTGTATTCTTGTAAACTTAGAATCTTTGGTCAAGCCTTTCCGGCTAGAATAGAGAAAGGAACTTCCGCTAATTCAGCAAAAGCAATTATGAATTCAAGGATCCAATTAAGTTCCTAAGCTTTGAGGATCACACACTAGCAATTAACGTGTGTCCAAGGCGTACCAGGGAGGCCTTATCTCAGCGTCTGGTGTTCGTAACTGTCAAATGTCCAAGGACATAAGGATGATCCTACCCTCCCTGCCTGTGAGGGGAGGAGATCAAACGTACCAGTTAGAACTTTTAGGCAAGTGTCAGGAATACAAAATAAATGACCAAAGATGTCAATTAGTGTTTGATGCATGTAACAAATGTATATGACGTAAATTCGGATGGGCGGAGGGGGAAAAAGTGCTGGAAAAACCTTATAAAAATATCTCCTTTCGTTTTCTGGGTGGACTTCTCACCACCAAAAAGTGTGGAAGTGCCCTGATTGATCAATCAATAAATTCTTTTCTCGTCTCCTGAGACTCAGACTTGGTCTTTTTGCAGCCCATGAAGCGCAGGCACGCTGGCACGGGACCCTCATAAATTTAAATTCCTTACACCAGAAGTCACTTCCAGTATGTCGGAAAGCACTTTTGGGGCCTCTGACAGGCCCAAGAAGTCCATCGGAGGCCTCAGAAGTGGTTTTCAGCGATCCACGAGTCACTGCCAGTTTTCCGGAAGTCACTTCCGGTTCTCTGGAAAGCAAACTCTGGGGCCTCCAACTGGCCCAGGAAGGCCATCGGAAGCCCGTTCGGGGCAATGCCAGGCCTAGGGTAAGTACAGAAGGCCTGAAACAGGCCCATCCAACTTACCCCAGGGGGCCTTGCCTTTCATATACTGCAATCCTGTAATATACCAAGACTGCAGTAAATGAAGTGCAAAATGGCTGGGGAACACTGTGTAATCACCTCCTTGATCATTATTTATTTACATGGTGTAAAGAAAGATTACTGTATTACTGTATTAGAACAGTTCTTATTTCCTCTCTTGGTGAACAGATTGTAGTTCAGTAGGAGAATATCCAAATGGATAACAGTGGTAAGGAAAGCTTCATTATGCATCTCTCTTACTAGGCAGGTAATTTCCCTAAAGAAAATGACTGTGTAAAGTTCAGAAATTGTACCAATGTAAAAAACAGGTTAAGATCCTGTGATTTTTTAAAAGTTCATGTTCTGCCACCATGGATGCTTATGGTTCTTAATATTGGTTTCACCCCAGCAGATATCTTGCCTGAAAAGCAGATTATCAGGAATAGGTCATGTGAGCCCTTTATCATACATTTAAGATGTATGAGGTCAGACACAAGCCATTTCCATTCCTTGTGAGTGCATAGGGACCATGTGATTCCTCTATGGATTTACGATGCCATCAGGAGTTAAATAGGAAAAGGTGTTAGGGCTTTGGGAATCAATAGGACTATAGATTGATGGCAAATGATGCCAGCTTTACCCCTGATTGGGTGCTTCTGAGTATGTCAGCATACGATTCATCTTTAACAGTTTATGTTGTAAACTTCCCAGAGTAGCCCTAGGGCTATATGTGTGGTATAAAAGTCAAAATAAATAAATAAATAAATAAATAAATAAATAAATAAATAAATAAATAGGCCTGAAAGAGATGCAGGCAGCCATTTCCAACACCTTCCTTGATTGTCCCAGGTGATCATGTATGTCGGAATTGCCCCAGAAGGGCATCCGATTGGTTTTAGGGGTCCCTCCTATTAATTTCATAGACCAGTAGGGAGAGGCTTTGAGAACAGATCAGAAGCCTACATACAGTCATTTTCTTTGCCCAGATGCATTCTGGGGAAAGAATGTGGAAGTTACAATCACTCATCAAGGCCAATAGACTTTCCTTTATCCCACTCACCTTTGAATATTAAACCAAGAAGGATGGAAATCTAAGTAAAATAAATAAATAATGATCAAGGAGGTGATTATATCCTTCAGCTATGCCTCCAAGGGGAAAATTGGTTATTTTTCTTTAATGGATGGCTTACCTATACTTGCAAGGTATAATAAACATATTTGTTATGGTTTGATTGTTGGTGAAGAATATATACACACAATGTGTACATGCAGAAAAAGGTGCAGGCTGAGATCTTTTAACTTGGAAAGATTAATCTACACACACTTCCCCTTTTGGGAAGGAATTGTGTCATACATGATGCGCTCCCTTAGATTTTGCTTGGCATTGAAAAATCTCATTTGTAGGATGTATTCTTCTGAGTAACCATAACTACTGATCTTGTTGAGTATGTCTCTCTTCCAAGGTGACAGATGATTGTCCTGTAATACCAATGGAATGAGTCCAGTTAGACGGAAAGTTAGTTTTTAGCTAGGCAAGCTCTGGCTTCAACCTTCAGGTAGTCCACTTCTAATCTGAGGGCTGCATTGGAAACCTCTCTGGACACATGTAAGACAGCCCTCACAAATCTGGATTGTACTACTTCTGGGGGGGGGGGTAAATGAAGAGTAAGGACCTGGTTGTGCCCCATACAAAAGCTGACTGAGAGATTTGGTCTAGAAAAGCCTTAATGCTGCTGGAACCTACTGACCTCTCCTTATATAGAAGAATTCAAGTATGGCAAAGCTACAGTTTTGTGCTGCTTGTACAACATTGTTGACATGGACCTTGGAGTTCCCATTAGAGTGGAATGTGTAAGTCCTTATTTGTTCTTTGTCTTGTTCATTGATTGACCACTTGTACAACCTGGGTCTCTGCACAAACACTAAGACTTTGGTCTTAGAATAATTTATTTGCAATATTTCCTCTCTTCAGTATTGTGCAAGGGCGCGTAATGCTCTCTTTATCCCTATGGTGTCTGTGAGATTAAAATGGCATTGTCTGCATACAGCAGTAAGGATATATGTCTGTTCACTAACTTAGAAGGGTGAAATTCTGGCTGGCTAAGTGTTGCTATCATTGTATTGATGCAAAAGTTAAATAGCAATGGTACTAGAATACATTCTTGCTTCATGCTGTTGTAAATGGGAACCTGGTCAGATAAATGACCTTCCCTTTTGCATCTAATTCTGATGTATGTATTCTCATACAGCTTACTGTATACATAAGTAGCAGGAGACATTGAGCTATAGTGGAAGACTCAGAGCCTATCCCTTGAGACTGAATCGAAGGCCGATTTAAGGTTGATAAAGGCAGTGAATAGAGATCCTTGGGATTTGTTGGAGTACTTGTCTACTAAGTGCCTTAAAATGATGACATGATCCTGAGTAGATCTTCCAGATCTAAATCCAGCTTGTTCGTCAACTAAGATACTCTCTGTGTCCATCCAGTCGATCAATTTCCAGGCCAAATGTCTGGCATACAGCTGGCTAATTAAGGGTAATAGACTGATTGGCCTAGAGTTAGCTGGATTATCTTTCCTGCTATTTTTATGAATAGGGATACTAACAGCTGTACCCCATTCAGATGACAAGTGAGCATTTTTAAAGCATTTTTATTCATTTTCTACACTAAATTACATAAAACAAATATATTGCTTATCTTTTGTCATGTAACCGCTTCAATCACAGTTTTTCCCAACATCTGAGCCCAATATAATTCATATATCACTTCCCAGCTTAAATGAGCATACTTTCATATTTAGTTTCCTTACTATCTCATCCCTCTTCTATCTATCTTTACTTACATCTAATTTTAATACAAATATAGCCTATCTAATCTCAACAATCTATTCAAACTCACTGTTTAGCTCTTCTAAGCAATTTAGGATAGATTTGGCTAACTATATATATTCTATATATCATCCACAATATATTTATCCATTCTTCCAAATAATGCCTAATTTCAGCAATCATCATTAATTCAAACTAATACTTTATGGCAGGCATGTCCAAACTTTGGCCCTCCAGATGTTTTGGACCACAACTCCCAGAATTCCAAGCCTGTATTTCCAATGGCAAATAACTGTGGGAATTGTGGTCCAAAACAGCTGGAGGGCCGAAGTTTGGACAAGCCTGCATTATGGGCTATTATAAGAGAGCTTCCTCCTCGTCTATATGTTTCACTTTATGCATAGAAGTTCTTGTCTATACCTAGCTGCCTCTATTATTTTAAAAATCTAACAGATTAACATTTATATATATATCAAGTCTTCACATTTCCATTTTCCATTTCCCATATCATACCAATTAACTAGTGGCCTTAGGCAATCAGAATACAGAAAACAATTTGTGTAATAAATTCACTAAGCCAGATTTTTTTTCAGTTTTTCCTTTTCCAGCCAAGTCCCTTATTGCCACAGGTTTTTCCCCCCTTGTCAAAAGAAGGTGTGGAACTTCACTAAAGAGCCCCTTTCACCTCAGGGCTTGTCTTGCTTTGGAGGTTCTCACCTCTCCAGGCAAGCAACCCCAAACTCTTCTTAGAGTCTGCAAATTTAGGGGGAGCACTGGAACGCACCTCCATCCCTTCACTGCCTAGCCCCGCCTCCTCTCCAGCTGAAGTTGAAGTTATCAGGATTAGAGAGGGGCACAAAACATTTTGTTATTCATTATTTGTTTTTTTACGTAACAAAGCAAATAACGAACCCCAGAGTGGATTTAGAACAAAATGAAACGAACCAAGAAAAGCTTTGTTTTGGTTCGTTCCAGTAATGGCGGCGCTAGAGATGTCTCCTACCTGCTGGTGCTGGTCCTTCCTGGAGGGTCTGTCCAGTCTTCTTGACTGCGACCAGGGAAAAAAAAAAGCTGACTGGTCGCACTACAGCTGGTAGGTGGCCTTGGTCAGCAGTAATAAATAAATAAATAAATAAATAAATAAATAAATAAATAAATAAATAAATAAAATAAAATAAAATAAAATAAAATAAAATAAAAGATCCGACACACAGGAACCAGAACTGGCCCATGAGCACCAGACCCGGCCTGTGGGCCATGGAACCAGCCCGAAGCCGGCAAAAGAAAGAAAAAGGCAATCGGCCTGTGCTACAGCTGTAGCGTGGGCCATGTGGTTGGCAGTAAAAGAAAATACAACAAAAATAAAATAAATAATAAATAATAAAAAAGGAGTGCTGACCTGGCCCCAGGGGTGGCCGGGTTGGCACCCTAAAATAAAGAAAAAATACAAAAAACAAAACCAGCACCGACTCAGCCCCAGGGGCCACACAGTCGGTGCTTGAAAAACAAACAAATAAACAAAAAGAGGCTCTGTCCCCAAGCCAGTGCCTCAAAAGGCCCCTGCCACAGGGGTCAGGATCGCCCCACTGCCGCTGCTGCCACTGGCGCCGCTGCCCAGTAAGTATGATGTGTGAAGATGATGATGAGGATATGGATGATGAGAAAATCATCATTGGGAAAATCGGGTGGTTTATAAGTGTAAGAAATAAATAAATAAATGAGGATGAGTATGCTGCCCATCCAGTTGTTGTTAACGTCTCTGGTTTGTTTGTTTTTTGAATGTTTTTTCCAGCTTGCATGCAGTCAAACGGATTGGATTAAATCATGCAAAGTGGGAAAAACAAATAACGAACAAAACGAACCAACGAAATGAATATTTGGAAAAAATTCATTAAAAACAAAACAAAGCAAACCAAACCCTAAAACAAAACGAACCAAAACGAATCGTCATTTTTTTCCGGTTCGTGACCATCTCTAATCAGGATCTATAAGTCTCCCTAGAGTAGAAAAGCAAGAAGTCTCCATCTAGAAAGGACAAGAGTGAGGCATGTGAACGAAGAAAATGATCTCAACAGCCCTAAGAAGAGCAATTTAAGGTTGAAGGAAGGTCAGCATAGGACACAGCAGATGAAGAACAGTCTTGGGAAATCAAGGATGTCATCTTTCTCTTCTCTCCCATAGGAAAAGACTTCTGAATGCATCCTCTTGGGAATAAGCTGAGTTGGCCTTCTCACTTCTGATGGAGGTCCTTGTTGACAGTCATAGTGCTTTAGAAGTGCATGCCATTTTTATATATGTATGAAAAGTCAAGAAATTTCTTGCATATTGCAAGACCTAAACACTCTGTTATTTTGGTTCTGTATGGAAATTCCACAAAGCAAAGCAAAGTGTTCTGCTTATATAACACACCATACCACTTCTGGTAGTCTCTGGGCAGTTTACAGTTTAATTACAGTATGCAAGCTACACATTGCCCTCCCCCAAGCAAGCTGGTTGCTCATTTTATCGACCTCAGAAGAATGGAAGGCTGAGTCAACCATGAGGCCACTACCTGGGATTGAACCCCAGGTTGTGAGTGTTGGAGTATCAGATTTGGTGCTTACAGGGTTAAAGTCAAATCTGTTGTCATGCGCAGTGAAATGTTGGAGAGGAGATAAAAACTCCAGGTTGTTTCAGTTAGTTAGAGGGAGTTTCAAGGAGAGTGTTAGTTAGTGTTTTTCTTTGCTAGCGTGTGTGTTGCAAGACGCTGAAATGCCGGCTTGTAGTCCGGGTGTAAATATATGAGTTAAGTGTAAATAAACTAGGCAGTAACTTATCTCAGACTGTCAGACTGATTTATTCTTGTACACTGGCAGAAGACCGAAGACGCTGTGCTAAATCTCCAGAAGAGAGAGCTACTCTGCTGTCCCCTGTGTCTGAAGATTGTAAGATAAGCAGAGACACGCAAGGGAAGTGTGCTGGACCAGCTAAGATTCTCTCCCAGCTGTATGCTGGGGAGAATTTTTTTGCTCAACGGCCGCTCAAAGCTAACAAGGGTTATGGACCAGAGATAAGGTCAGTATAGATAATTTGCCAGTGTCAAGAAAGCAGTACAGGAGTTATATGTGCGTGGTGAGAAGAGGGCTAAGGCAGAGAATGGAAGCCTGGAAGCCAAGTAACGCAGGAAACCTGACTGCAAGCAGTTTTTGCTGGGCTTGAGTCTTTGTCTGGAGACAGAGAAAAAGAGGTTGGGATCTCTTTGCTTCGGGGTACAGTCGGTACCAAGGCAAATAAGAGGTCGCCTCAACTGGAAGTCTACACTTGGAGCTTCGAGGCTGTCTTGCTGGAAGGAGACGTGAGTAGCAGTCCCAGAGAAACCATTGCTGTTGGTGAATAGCAAAAGGGGGGGATTGAAGCCCAAGATGGAGGCAGGACAGGAAAGTTTTACTGTGCCATTCCAACATCTCAATTCTGAGAACTATCTGGACTGGAGTGTCCGAATTCAAGCTTGGCTGGAGGCCAGAAATTTGCTGGACTGTTTAAGTAATTTACCTACCGATCCAGCTCAGCTGCCCCAATCAGCCACAGCTGCTCAAAGAGCTGAAGCACTAGCCTCAGTGCGAAGGAATGCAAAAGCCAGGGCTATGTTGATTATGAGTTTAGACTCTAATCAGTTAGTTTATGTACAAAGTCTGAGAAATGCTAAAGATATATGGGACAGTCTTGAGAGAGTACATCGCAGAACGACCCCAGGTGCAAAGGTCCATTTGTACAGACAGCTATTTGGGATGAAACTAAAGCCCGGGGGAGATATCAGAGAACATATTGCTGCAATGGTGTCTATTTTCAACCAGTTACGTTCTCTGAATATGGCTTTCACAGAAGACCAACAAGTTTGTGTTCTTCTGAGCTCTTTAGACAAAAGTTATAACACGCTGTGTTTAACTATGGAGGCTTTACCTCAGGACAATTTCAATATGTCCTATGTGTCGGGACGTCTTGTCCATGAACAGCAACTGAGAGCCAATGAAGGTGGGCAAAGCAAAGGGAATGCAGGCTGCTTATCCCCAAGAGAGG
This sequence comes from Phrynocephalus forsythii, assembly GCA_029282475.1. NCBI lineage: Eukaryota > Metazoa > Chordata > Lepidosauria > Squamata > Agamidae > Phrynocephalus > Phrynocephalus forsythii. The sequence continues at coordinate 2,034,213 of JAPFRF010000003.1, read as the reverse complement.
GGGAAGTGAGAGTCTACGCAGCTGCAAGGAAATGTTTCAGGTGTCAATCACCAAGCCATGTTTTAAAAAATTGCCCACAGTCTTCAAACTCCAAGGTTAACTCCCATAGCAACCAGATAAGAGACAGTCCACAGCGTGGGATGCCGAGGCAAGCTGCAGCTGAGAGAGGCAAGCGCGGATATAGAAGAAGAAGAGAAAACATGTCAGTGTCTATGGCAATGTTTAAGAAACAATCTTCAAGCAACTGTGTTTTCATTTTAGATAGTGGAGCCTCGCATCATCTAGCGCCACCTGGTGTTCAGAATGAGAATTGCAGGAAACTTTCTCAACCAAAGAACATTACAATGGCTAATGGGCAGAAAGAGTCTCTGAACACTGCTGCAACAGTGTATATTGAATGTTTGGATACTACTGTTGATGTTTTTGTTCTAAATGGCATGACACGTGGTATTTTGTCTATATCAGCTCTAGTTAGAGATGGTTTTTCTGTATTGTTTGAAATAACATATGTTCTGTTTCTAGGAATGGGAAGCTGCTGATACAAGTGCACTGTAAGGATGGTTTGTATGCAGTGAATGCAAAAGCAGTTCCAGAGGGATACAGCAATGCAAATGCAGTGCAGGCGCAATGTGCTAACATTCCCAAACACAACAGCTGTGCCCATTTACTTCATCGTAGAATGTGTCATTTAAACTGGGGGTATTTAAAGAAAATGCCTGAATGTGTTGAAGGGTGCAATGTGAAACCATGTTCTAGATTTTTGGATTGTAGGCCATGCAAAGCTGCAAAGGTCAAGAGATGTAGTTATCCTAAGTCAACCAGGGTATCTACAGAACCTTTTCAACTTGTACATGTTGATATTTGTGGACCAATGCCAACTGTTTCTTTGGGAAATGCTAAGTTTATTCTTTCAGTAGTTGATGATTTTTCCAGAAATGGTTGGGTATTTCCTCTGAAAACCAAGGGAGAAGCAGCTCAGAAGCTGAAGGATTGGATAGTGGCAGTGGAGTGTGATTTTTCCACAAAGGTTAGACAAATTCAATCAGACAGAGGAGCTGAATTTACAAATACAACACTTCAGAATTTTCTAAGACATAAGGGCATAGCACATAGATTGACAAATCCTTATTCTCCCGAGGAGAATGGCGTTGCGGAAAGGAGAAACCGAACTCTACAGGAAGCGGTTGGCGCTATGTTGAGGGATTCGGGTTTGCCAAAAGTTACTGGGCTGAAGCATGGCAGACTGCGTCACATGTATTTAACAGAGCTTACAATTCTGTTGTAGGTCAAGCTCCTTACACGTTACTACATGGCAAGAAGCCAAAGATAGGATATTTCAGAGTGTTTGGTTCTGAGGCCCATGTTTTGATTCCAAAGCCACTACGTAGGAAAGGAGGGCCAAGATCCAGAAAAATGATTTTTTGTGGATATGAACCATTGACAAAAGGTTGGAGATTTGCCTATCCTGATGGATCCAAAATACTAGTCAGTAGAAGTGCAGAGTTTTGTGAGCAGAAAGGATGGACTAGGGTTCATGCTAATCCTGAGGTGTTAAGTGAAAATTTTGACAATGTAGTAGGACAAGATGAAGCAGGTGCAGGTCCTGAACCAGATGCACAGGTAGATGACACTGATCAACAAGGAAGTGTATCTCCAAGAGGTGTGAAGTCTGAGCCAACATCACCACAGTCTAGTCCAGTGGGACAGAGAAGGCGTGTCAAGTCAGAAGGTTCAGGTAGTACTAGTAGATCTGACGCTAGTGATTCCAGAATTGTGCCCAGCAGTCCAACTGGGTCAGAGGGGGCGTCTGAGGTTGGTCCTAGACGTTCAGCTCGCACAACAAAGGGTAAACCGCCAGAGAGATTTTCTTCTTCAAACTACTCACCCGTGAGTGTTTGGATAGGTTTAGCTCAGTGTGAACCAGAGAGTTATGAGGAGGTTTTGCAATTGCCTGATGAGGAAGCTAGTAAATGGCATGCAGCAATGGAGAAAGAGATGGAATCCATGAAGACTATGAAAGTATTTACACCAACAACACTGCCAGAGGGCAAACAGGCAGTGAGTTGTCGTTGGGTGTATAGAATTAAGACTACAGCAACAGGTCAGACACAGTGTAAGGCAAGACTTGTCGCTAGAGGATTTACTCAGAAGAAAGGGTTGCATTACACTGAGGTGTATGCACCAACTTCTAGAAGTGAGACATTTCGTATGTTGTTGACGGTAGCAGCACAGAGAGGTTTTCAAGTAGCTCATTTTGATATAAATGTTGCTTATCTAAACTCAGATCTAGAAGAAGATTTGTACATGTTACCACCACCAGGTTTTGAGGTCAAGAAACCAAACCAGGTGTGGAAATTGCACAAATCGATCTATGGACTCAGACAGTCAGCAAGAAATTGGAACAAATGCCTAAATGATGTTTTGGAGAATATAGGTTTCCACAAGAGTCTAGCTGATAACTGCCTGTATCTGAAAGGATCAGGAGACGAGCAGGAGATAGTCCTGATTTTTGTTGATGATATTTTGTTTGTTAGTAAAACACAGAATCAGGTAAAGAAGTTTGCAACAAAGCTTGGAAAGAAGTTTCAGCTTAAGAATCTAGGTGATGTAAAGATGTATCTAGGAGTTCAGATTAATAGAACTGAAGATGGAAGTTTTTTACTTTGCCAGAAAAGCAAGATTGAACAGTTGTTACAGAAGTTCAGAATGTCTGACTGTAATGGTGCTAAAACACCAATGGAGACAAATTTTGAGAAGAATAGTCAAACTAATAATGATGAGAAATTTGAGAGGCCAGAATTGTTTCAGTCAGCTATTGGAAGTTTATTGTATCTGTCTCAGTGGAGCAGACCAGATATTGCTTTTGCTGTGAATTTGCTAAGTAGAGAGGCATCAAATCCCAGTAAAATTGCCTGGAATGGTATCAAGAGAATACTGAGATATTTGAAAGACACTAAGGATTTCTGTCTCAAGTTGTCAGCAGAAGGTGAATCGCAGTTACAATGTTGGTCAGACAGCGATTGGGCAAATGCTGATGACAGAAAATCAGTGTCAGGAATAGTGGTGAAATTTGGAAAGTCTCTAGTTGGGTGGAAGTCCCGAAAGCAAAGTCTGGTTACACTTTCCTCTACAGAATCTGAATACAGTGCTCTGTCAGATCTCTGTAGGGAACTAGAGTACTACAGATGTTTGGTCCAAGAAATCAATGGAAATTGCTGTCTACCTATTACGGTATGGGAAGACAATCAACCGTGTTTGAAATTGGCAGAATCTGGTCAGTTTAAATCCAGAACTAAACATTTGGACATCCGTTACCACAATGTATGTCAGAGTATACAGAATGACTTGGTGAAACTGAAGTATTGTCCAAGTCAGAAGAATCTTGCTGATGGGTTCACCAAACCATTGAGCTTCCAGAAGCATGGAGAGTTCCGTGAAGGTTTGGGTATGGAATGAGTAGAAAACTCACAATGTTTTTCCCAACATTCACTGCGAGAGGGGGTGTTGGAGTATCAGATTTGGTGCTTACAGGGTTAAAGTCAAATCTGTTGTCATGCGCAGTGAAATGTTGGAGAGGAGATAAAAACTCCAGGTTGTTTCAGTTAGTTAGAGGGAGTTTCAAGGAGAGTGTTAGTTAGTGTTTTTCTTTGCTAGCGTGTGTGTTGCAAGACGCTGAAATGCCGGCTTGTAGTCCGGGTGTAAATATATGAGTTAAGTGTAAATAAACTAGGCAGTAACTTATCTCAGACTGTCAGACTGATTTATTCTTGTACACTGGCAGAAGACCGAAGACGCTGTGCTAAATCTCCAGAAGAGAGAGCTACTCTGCTGTCCCCTGTGTCTGAAGATTGTAAGATAAGCAGAGACACGCAAGGGAAGTGTGCTGGACCAGCTAAGATTCTCTCCCAGCTGGTAGCAGAGGATGGTTTTACCTGCAATACAGGCATTTAACCACAGTTTTACCTGCAATACAGGCATTTAACCACTGCACCATGGTACAAAGTAAACTTTGTACCATTATTCCTCACTTCAGATACCAGAACCATTAAAGCTAGCCACAGAGATGCTAATCATCACAATTTTTGTCAGGAAGTGGACTGACAGATACAGTACAGTGGTGCCTTGAATTACCAAGTTAATCTGTTCTTTGTGACATTTCATATCTTGAAATTTTTGTAATTCGAAATTGAATGGGGTGCAATGTACCCTGGGTGGAATGGAAGCCTTCCACATTTTTTGGTATCTCGAGGTTTTTGTGGAAGACTTCAATTCCCAGGGTCCATTGAGCACTGGATGGATTTTACTTTGTATTTTGAATTTTTCACATCTAGGGGCATTTGTAATTTGAGGCATCACTGTATACTAACTATTTATTATCCCAATAACTGCGTTTCCAGTACAATGACAGTTTTTAAAATGAGAACTGCAGTGCTTTATTCACCTCTTGAACCTTTCACAACTAATTACAAAGCAAAAACATTCCAAAAGCCTTTCCTTTAAATTGTAACATATAAACATCTAATTATTTTAATGACCTTTAAGGTAGAAGCATATTTGATGTGGAAGTCCGCCAAAGATCAAGCAGTTGAATCTTTGCAAAAGTGCTGTCCTACCCTTTGTAAGTCTCACATTAACCTCTGTATGTATGTATGTATGTATGTATGTATGTATGTATGTATGTATGTATGTATGTATGTATGTATGTATGTATGTATGTATGCATGTATGTATATTTCTATACCAACCCTTTAGTATAAACTGCACTACCCAGTTTACAAAATGGTATTTATGGGCTTCTTTACATAAATCCTTTTGGAGTGGGATGGTGCAGGCTAAATAGGGTTCCTTGGGGTCAATTAGAGGTGTAACATGCCATTTAGCACAGTCCTTACATCCAAATGGAATACAGGAATTCCAGCAGTCCTATTTCTTCCATTTCTTCTGTCTGAATTTCTGAACTTGTGAAGTGCCTTCATAAATGAGTCAATTCAGCAAAGTGAGCACTTCCTGTGCTCCTCAGTGGAGTGGTAGTGAAAATGATTTTTTTAGATTGTAGTAGACCATCACAGTTTCACTGTATCACCTTAAATTTTTTTAATTTGAATTCGAATACAAATACTTTATTATTTATTTATTTAGTTAGTTAGTTTGAATTTGAATTTGAATTTGGCGCAGTGGTTAAATGCCTGTACTGCAGGTAAAACTGTGATCACGACCTGGGTTCAATCCCTGGTAGCAGGCTCAAGGTTCACTCAGCCTTCCATCCTTCCGAGGTCGGTAAAATGAGTACCCAGCTTGCTGGGGGGGGGCAATGTGTAGCCTGCACACTGTAATTAAAAATTGTAAACTGCCCAAAGACTACTTGTAGTGGTATGGGGCGGTATATAAGCAGAACACTTTGCTTTATTGCTTCATAACCAATCAGCCTGTACTCATTAACATAAATTAAAACACTCTTAAAGGATAGTATTTGGCATCTAATGTAAGTATGTATAAACAATCAGGAAAACATAAAATATTACAACAGACATTTGTAAACAAGTATCAAGTTATAAGATTAGCTTTAAGAGACTGGTCAGCTGGCAATGAGTTCTGTGTTTCCATGTCTTGTTTAATGGATTTATCAATTTTTTCTTTGTTTTAAAGGAGCAGTCAACAAAATGCCCACAGCTAAGTCTGTTCAATTTGCCAATACCTTGTATTCAATTTGTTGATATCTTGAAGTGGCTCGCTTATTAAGCTACTTCATGATATCAGAAATTCAAACTGGATGGAGCCTTGACAGCTAGAAGGCTCAATTGGTTCATTCCCAGCAATCACATGTGCTGGAAACAGACCAAACCTTTGTAATCCTACATGCACTAAAAAAGTAGAAGTCCTGGCAGTGGCTCAGAAAGGTGTAAGTAGGAACACGTTGGGGATAATTTAGTTTGCTCAGATGCAATCACCAGAAAAAGGAGCAAATCCCCACAGTGGAGGAAACTGGAGGCTAAATGCCATCTGATTGTTTCTGAAGTCTCAGTGTCTGTGCTGGAGTTTTTCTGGAAATCATGGTTCTTTTTAAGTTTTAACACCCACTGTACTGTTTTTGAAGCAGCTTCAGGATATTACAAATTTAGGCATGAGCAGATTAAGAGCATATTTTACCCCATAGTATCTGGAGGGCATAATTCTAACCACCCTCTTTACTGCTATCTTTGTTCTCAAAAGAAGGAAAACTCACAAGCAACTGAACTGAAATCATCATTGTCTCTTGTAATAATTAGGAAATCTTTGTAACAGATCAGAATACTTTAACCAATCAGATTAAATTGACTGTGCTCACTGATTAATTGGCAGCTATTATATATCTGGTCTTTTCTTGGAAAGCCTACACACTTGGCTCAGCTGAGCAATTATAAATAGAAAAATATTTTGTACTTTGTCTCAGCAAGAGTCAAGTTGGGTAATTAAAGTACCCATGAATGGCCTGTAATAAAACCAATTTCATCAACATATAAAGCAAATATGAAAGAATTAAATGTTTGTGCTCCATGAGTCTGAAGAAGTGGATTACGATCTACTAAATCTGACAATGAAATACATTTTTCAGTCTCCAAGATGAAACAATAATTTTTGTTTCTGTTTCAATAGTAAGGAAATAGATTAACACAGCTAGTTCTCTGAAATTGCTACAATTTTATGTTAAGTCCTTGGACAGATCATGCCAAGGCTTTTGCTTTTTTCATTTCAAAAAATCCATTAAAAGAAATAAAGGCAGATGCAACAAACTCTCATTTTTGGTGCCCCCCCATTCCTAGAACTTGTTCGTTTGTGTGATCAGTTTACCCATTTTCCTGACCCACTTTGCCACCAAAATAAATATGACAGCTGTGTGGCTGCCTCAGTTCTTTCTCTTCCCAAACAAGTTACTGGGATTATTGACTTTGTTGAATATCAAGTAAAGTAATACCTTGGTTTACGAGCATAATTTGTCCTGGAAACATGCTTGTAAACCAAAACACTCTTATAGCAAAGCAAATTTCCCTATAAGAAATAATGGAATATGCAATTTGTACCCCAAAACACACTTGACTAGCTGCTCTATAACTAGAAATGGTTTGAAAAATAAGAAAGGATGTTAAAAACAAATTAAAGAAAAATATAAAGAAAACTAAAACAAACCTCTAACCTGCACGCCCCTTTGAGAACGCAAAGGAAACTTTGATTCCTCTGACCTCCATCTGTTTTGGAGGCTGCCTGAGACAGAATGTTCCAGACAATCACCCACAATTCAGCAGGGGGAGAGAGCCACCATTGGCTCACCTGTGATCATGTGACCTGCTCCACTTACTTGTATTGCAAGACGTTGCTTGTTGATCAAGACAAAATGTAGAATAAATTTTTGTTTGTCTTGCAAACCATGTTACTCTTACTGTATTCATTCATTTCAGCTGCTCAGCAAGTTAAGACAACAGGCCAGGTGCAATCCTTTTCAACACAAAAACAAAATAGCTTCTGCCCTCGCTTCCACGAGCTTCTAGGAACTGTGTAATTGGAGAGGCAATTTTCTGCAAGAGTAGAGAAACTCCATATATTTCTTTTCCACCATAAGCAGGAAATTGCTCTGATAAATGCATGTATGACCTGAAGATCAAGTGATTTTTAAAAAAACTAGATAGATTTCATTGATTGACACAGATTTCATATTAATTTACATATAATGGCTGAAATCCTGTGGTTTTCACCAGAGGCGTAGCTAGGGCTTTCAGCGCCCAGGGACAAAGTCAGTTTTCATGTGCCCCCCCCCTCAGGAACCTTCTGGAAAGGATGCACCCTGCCCTCCATGCTCAGCTCTTAGGAAGAAAAAGTAACAGCAGGGAAGGTGAGGGCTTCTCATTCCTAGAGATAGCCCTTTTCCAGCCTCATCCAGTCTCTCTGGGTTGCAGGATCTCAGTGAAAACAGGAAGGATTCCAAGTGTACTTCTGCCGGGCATAGAGGTGGGTGCTTCTTGCCCACACTCTCCTTTCCACTCCCCCCCCCATGTCAGCCACCAAAGAAAACTCAGAAGGGATACACACACCCTACCCTCCCGGGGGGGGGAGGGACCCACCCGCTCCCCTGGACTGCCCAAAAGGGTCCTGAGGAGGCACGAGCCAGCAGCATTGGTCTGGTCATGCTGCAGTGGCAAGTCCAGCAACGTGCAAGGATGCTGGGGCATGCATGCAGCCCCAGCACCAACCTGTGCAAGTCTGGAAGGGAAGAAAGTAAAAGGTGGATTTTTATGGATCCTCTTGATTTCATATGATTTTTGCATGGGATCCTACCCAAATTACCATCAAATCGTATATCTTCTTAATGCCCAAATACTACACAGTAATAATAATGGGACCTCCAGCACATGGCTGTGCAGTGGCTCAAAAACATGGATCCAAGGCATGAATCCTCAGGTATCTACCTGATTTTTCTACATGATTGCCCTCAAAGCACTCTCACATCATAGGCTACATCTCTGCCTACAGATTAGACACCAGAAATTGTAGGTCCATCAACTCATGGCTCCACAGTGGTACAAAAGCATGGATTGAAGGCAAGGATCCTCATGGATCCAGGATCATCCCAAACCAATGTCCCATGCTAGGCCCTATCTCTGCCCACAGATTGCACACCACAAATCTGAGGTCCAACAGTGCATAACTCTGCAGTGGCACAAAAAATGAGTCCAAGGCATGGATCCACATGGATCCATCCAATTTTTCAACAGGATCGCCCCCACAACACTCTCCCATCATAGATCTAATCTCTGCACACAGAGTGCTCATCAAGAATCATGGGCCCATCAGTGCATGACACTGCAGTGTGCAAAAATAAAACTGATATTTATCCAGGATCGCCCACAAACTACTCTCACATCATAGGCCCCCATCTAGGCCCACAGACTGCACACCAGGAATCATGGGTCCATAAGCACATAGCTCCACACTTAATAAGGTAGACCACAACTTACTTTTGCATAAGATAGAACAAAGCGGGATAGACAGTACAACTACCAGATGGATGGATTTGCAGCTGGCTGACCCATTGCAATCGTGTGGTCCTCAATGGAAACACATCTACATGGAGGGAAGTGTGCAGTGGAGTCCCTCAAGATTCTGTCTTGGGCCCAATGCTCTTCAACATCTTCATAAATGACCTTGATGAGGGGACTGAAAGAGAACTCGTCAAATTGGCAGATGACACAAAGCTGTGGGGAACTTACAATACTTTGGGAGAGAGAGAAAAGAAGCAGCCCTTCTACAGGTGCTTCTACACCAATGCTTGAAGCCTCTGAGCAAAGATAGGAGAACTTGAACATTTGGCAGCTAGGAATAACACTGATATAATAGCCATAAGAGAAACCTGGTGGAATGCTGAGAACCAGTGGGATACAGCAATCCCAGGCTATAAACTCTATAGAAGGGGAGTGGACATCTATGTCAAAGAAGGGGTAAAATCCAGCAGAATGGAGATTGACAGAGGGTCTAACTCCACCATAGAATCACTGTGGGTTAAACTACCAGGTCCAAGGAGTGATGTGATAGTGGGGGTCTGCTATTGTCCACCAGATCAAAAACTTGAAGGGGAAGTTGAAATGAGGAGACAAATCATGGAGGTGTCTAAGAGGGACAGGATAGTAATCATGGGGGACTTCAATTATCCCCACATTGACTGGGCCAATGTGAGCTTGGGGCAGGAAAGAGAAACTGGGTTTCATGACATGCTGAATGACTGTGCCTTAGAGCAACTTGTCATGGAGCCCACCGGAGAACAGGTAACTCTGGATCTAATACTGTGTGATACTCGCACCTGGTCAGGGATGTGAATGTCACTGAGCCTCCGGGGAACAGTGACCATGCTGCAATCTCCTTTGCCATGCATGTTGGGAGAAGAGTGTCAAGCAAATCAAACACAAAAACCCTTGATTTCCAAAGGCGGATTTCCCTCAGATGAGGAAACTAGTTAGAAAGAAATTGTAAGGGAAGATAAAAAGAATCCAATCTCTTCAGAGTGCATGGAGCCTGTTTAAAACAACGGTAGTAGAAGACCAGCACAAGTGCATACCTCAAAGAAAGAAGAGCTCATCGACGTCCAAGAGGGCAATGGCAAGGTTAACTATTGGAGTTACAGAGGCTCTAAAGCGCAAGAAGAGGTATTTTCATAAATAGAAATCCTCCCCAAATGAGGAAAATAAAAAGGAACACAACCTCTAGAGAGGCAAAGAAAGACTTTGAGGAACGCATGGCTAGCAATATGAAGGGTAATAATAAAAGCTTCTTTAAATATTTTAGAAGTAAAAAAAACCTGCCAGAGAACCAGTTGGCCCTCTGGATGGTGCAGGAGGAAAGGGGGAGATAAAGAAGGACTTGGAAATTGCAGAGAAATTAAAAGAGTCCTTTGGATCTGTCTTCACGACAGAAGACCTTGAGTAGATTCCACTGCCTAAACGGTCCCTCTTGACTAAAGCATTAAATCAAATACAGGTTAAAAGAGAGGATGTTTTAGGTTTAATTGATAAATTAAAGATCAATAAGTCACCGGGCCCAGATGGCATCCACCCAAGGGTTATTAGGGAACTGAGAAATGAAATTACAGATCTCTTAATGGTTATATGCAACTTGTCTCTTAAAACAGCCACAGTGCCAGAGGACTGGAGGATAGCAGATGTCACACCAATTTTTAAAAAAGGGGGGGACCCAAGAAACTACAGGCCGGTTAGCCTTACATCTGCCCAAGGGAAGATGGTGGAAAGCCTCATCCAAGAGAAAATCTTAAAATACATAGAACAAACCTTGCTGAGAGAAAATCAGCATGGTTTCTGTAAGGGTAAGTCTTGCCTGACAAACCTTTTAGAATTCTTTGAAAAGGTCATGTAGATTTGGGTGAACCGGTGGATATTATCTACCTTGATTTTCAGAAGGCTTTTGACACAGTCCCTCACCAAAGGCTGCTGGGAAAATTGCACAGTCAAGGGATAAGAGGGCAGGTCCTCTTATGGATTGAGAACTGGTTGAGATCCAGGAAACAAACAGTAGGTGTCAATGGGCAAAATCGGTGTGCACCAGGGATCTGTCTTTTCAATCTGTTCACAATCTGTTCCAGAAGGATCTCTCCAAACTAGGGGAATGGGCTGCGAAATGGCAAATGTGTTTCAATGTAGCAAAATGTAAAGTAATGCATGTTGGGGCAAAAAATCAAAACTTTATCAATTCATGGGCTCTGAGCTATCCATGACAGATCCGGAAAGAGATCTTGGTGTGTTGGTGGACAGCTCCATGAAGATGTCTACACAATGTATGGCAGCAGTGAAGAAGGCCAATTCCATGCTAGGGATGATCAAAAAGGGGATTGAAAATAAAACAGCCAACATTATAATGCCATTGTAGAAAATTATAGTAAGGCCACACCTGGAGTATTGTGTACAATTCTGGTCACCGCATCTCAAAAAAGACATAGTGAAACTGGAAAAGGTGCAGAAGAGAGCAACTAAAATAATTACTGGGCTGGGGCACCTCCGTTATGAGAAAAGGCTAAAACATTTGGGGCTCTTTAGTCTGGAAAAAAGGCACCCGAGGGGGGATATGATTGAGATGTACAAAATAATGAAGGGCATGCATAAGGTGGATAGAGGGAAGCTCTTCTCCCTGTCACAAAATTCGAAAACTAGGGGACATCCACTCAAACTGTGGGTTGGGAGAGTGAGAACAGACAAAAGAAAATATTTTTTCACCCAGCGCGTTGTTAGTCCGTGGAACTCCCTGCCACAAGATGTGGTGATGTCATCTAGCCTGGATGCCTTCAAAAGGGGATTGGACAGATTCCTGGAGGAAAAGTCCATCACAGGTTACAAACCATGATGGGGATGTGTAATCTCCAGGCTTAAAACCAGGGTATTGAAGGGCCAGATGCAGGGGGGAGTGGTATCAGGAGACAGATATCTAGTCTCATGCGCTCCCAGATGCATTTGGTGGGGTCACTGTGAGATACAGGAAGCTGGACTAGATGGGCCTTTGGCCTGATCCAGCATGGCTCTTCTTATGTTCTTATGTTCTTAAAAAGTGCAGAGAAGTGAAAGAAAGATGATAAGAGAACTGGAGGTTAAATTGTATGAACAACTAAAAGAACTAGGCATGTTTAGCCTGACAAAGAGAAAACAGAGGGGAGACATGATAGCAGTCTTCCAATACCTGAAGAGTTGGCATAAGGAAGAAGACATTAATTTATTCTCAGTTGCAACTGAGGGTACGACAGACCCATAATTTTTTGTGTGCAGTCTGTGGGCAGAGATAGGGTCGACAACGGGAGAGTGGTTTCGGCACAATCCTGTAGAAAAATCAGGTAGAGCCCTGTGGATTAGGGATGGGAAGCTTACAAAAAATGACACACTGTTTCAATGTTTCATATGCTTACGAAATGAAACAAAATGAAAAAGCAATCTAATATCTCACCCTTTCGCTGTGTCTCACATCCTTGCCATTTGAGGGATATTATCTGGCTGTGCTAGTTGAAGACAAGATTAATTAATTGTGACAATAAAGAGGGTGGCTTTATGTAAAGGCTGGGCAAAATACAACTCACTGACCACATTTTTCGTAATTCATGGGATCTGGAGACTGTACTTCTATGTATGCGGCCTAAATAGCATTTACTCTTTTTGTAGCTACCTGTATCACACTGTTGGCTCATATTCAGTTTGTGATATATGACAATTCCTTTTTTAAAATACGTTTTTATTAGAAAATTTTAGTATACAAAAAAAAAAGTCAAGTTCAAAACATTAGCAATACAAAATCATTCTACCACTAAAATTTGGCTTCCCTCTGTTCTTCCCGTGGTTTTAGCGTTATTCATCTCCTAGCCTTCCTTTCAGACAAACCCCTTTATATACTTATAAAAAAGATTTGAAAAATAAGTAGTAATCCTTCGAGCTCTATCCTAATCCGGTAAGAGTCTTTAATTCCTTGCAATGAATCTCCATGTAGTTCTTAAATTTTTGCCAATCTTTTTGGAACTTCTGGTTGTCTTGATCCCTCAGTCTGCACGTCAGTCTGGCCATCTCTGCAAAGTCCAATATTTTCGCCCTCCATTCATCCAAAGATGGTATATACGTTGTCTTCCAATTCTGTGCCAGGAGCATTCGTGCCGCTGCTGTTGCATATAGAAATAGAGTCCTATCTGCTCCTTTAATTTCATTATCCACCAACCCTAACAGAAAAAAATTCAGGTCGTTTTGGGAATGTACAGTTTAACATCTTTTTGAGTTCATCATATATCAATGCCCAGTACTCTTTCACTTTCTCACAAGTCCACCACATATGATAAAAATCACCTTGTTTCTCTTTACATTTCCAGCAGTGGTCATCTTTCATCCTATACATCTTTGCTAACTTCGTTGGGGTAATATACCACCTATACATCATTTTCAACAGATTTTCTTTTATCAAAGTACATGCGGTAAACTTCATATTCTTTTTCCACAGTCTTTCCCACACATCTAACTCAATATTATGACCCAGATCCATAGCCCATTTTACCATACATTCTTTAACTTGTTCATCTTTTAGGTTCAACTCCAACAAAAATTATATAATCTAGTCAACAATTTCTTTTTTGGGCCCGTGATTATGGTTTGGAACTTAGATTCCTTCTCTCCAAACCCAGACACCTTTCTATCTTTCTGAAATATGTCATTTAGTTGATGGTACTGAAACCAGCCTGTTAACTTCTCTTTCAACATATCATAAGACTTCAGTCTAGGACCTTTTCTGAAAAGAATAACACATCACCATAGGTGATCCCCACTCCTTCTTTATCTTTCCTCTTGATCACCAATGCCTCAATCGGGATAACCATCTCGGTGTATGTCTCTCTAAGAGGGGTTTCAACTGTTCCCAGACCTGAAGTAGTGACTTTCTAATTACATGATTCATAAAGCTTTTATGTACTTTCACTTTGTCATACCAAAGATAAGCGTGCCAACCAAATCTGTTATCATGACCTTCTAAATCCAATAGATCCTCATCAGCTAAAGTAATCCAATTTTTTATCCAACCGAGGCAGGCCACTTCGTAGTACAATCTCAGGTCTGGCATGGCAAATCCTCCCCTTTCTTGGCATCTGTTAGTAATTTAAATCTTATTCTGGGTCTTTTACCTTGCCAGACAAATTTGGACAATGTCTTCTGCCATTCCTTAAAGTGGCCTATTCCTCTAAGTATTGGGATCATTTGAAATAGGAATAACAACCTTGGTATCACGTTCATCTTTATCACCGAAATTCTTCCCATCAACGACAAGTTCAATCTATTCCATGTTTCCAATCTCTCTTAATCGAGTTCCATACCATATTATAATTATCCTCAAAGAGATTTAAGTTCGTAAGAGATAAGTTAATTCCCAAATATTTAACTTTTTTCACCACTGAGAGGGCGGACAATTTTTCAAATTCTTCGCAATCTTTCTTTGTTACATTTTTCAATAAGACCTTCGTCTTATTCTTATTTAGTTTGAAACCGGCTAGATTACCAAATTCCTCAATTATTTTCATCACCTCAGTAATACTTTCTTTTGGATTCTCTAACGTCAGAACTAAATCATCAGCAAACACTTTTAATTTATATTCCTTATCCCCCACACATATACCTTTAATTGTCCCCATGTCCCTCAGTTTGACTAACAATACTTCCAATACAGTAATAAATAACAATGGGGACAATGGGCACCCTTGTCTCGTACCTTTCCCAATCGGGAAACTTTCTGTTATCACATTATTAATCAATAAACTTGCTTTCTGTTCCTTATATATTGCATTAACACTGTTCCAAAACTTTGTCCCCACTCCCATGTTTTCCAAATTCTTCTTCATAAATTGCCAAGAGACATTATCAAAGGCTTTTTCAACATCAATAAATATCAAAGCAGCTTGTTTCTCTTTCCTGACTTCTAGATACTCTATTATATCAATTATATTTCTCATGTTATCTTTCATCTGTCTGCCAGGAAGAAACCCCGCTTGATCTTTGTGTAATAACTCATTTAAAACCCTTTTTAATCTATTAGCCAAAACATCGGCAAATAATTTGTAGTCTCCATTCAAAAGGGAAATGGGCCTATAATTTTTAACATCTGTTGTGTCTGAGTTCTCCTTTGGAATCAGTGTTATATACGCCTCCTTCCAAGTATTAGGTATAACTCCTTTTTCTAGCACTTCATTCATCACCTCCACCATTATTGGTAACATTTCTTCTGACAATTCCAAGATTGCTCGCAGTGTTGCTGATCCAAGAATCCCCCATCTTGTAGACGTGTGTTTGAGCTTTTTTCCATAGGTGTAGTACAGTGGTACCTTGTATAAAGGAATTAATTCGTTCCAAATGAAATTATGTTAAGCAAATTTTCCTTTATATAAATTCCCATAGGAATGCATTGAAAATGGAGTGATCCCATTTTTATGCTGTACAGATTCTCCCCAAAGGCAATTATGTTAAGCAAATTTCCCCTATCTCTGGAATTTTTTATGTTGTACAAATTTTATGTTATACAAGCTGTTTGTTATACAAGGGTCCACTGTACTTTGCATTTATCCCAGTTAAATTTCATTCTGTTGTTTTCAGCCCAGAGCTCAAGCCTATCTAGATCCTTTTGAATTTTGTCTCTGTCTTCCAGGGTATTAGCTATTTCACCTAATTTTGTGCCATCCACAGATCCAATTAGCACCCCCAGCACCCCCTGATCCTGGTCATTAATAAGAATGTTGAAGAGTGCTGAGCCCATAACTGAGCCCTGGGGCACCCCACTTGTTACCTCCTCCTCAGTCTAAAAAGGAGCCATTAATCATCATCATCCTCTGATTATGATTCTGTAGCCCGCTGTATATCCACCTGACAATTGTTATATCCAGCCCATTTCTAGTTAGCTTGTTAATCAGTATATCACGGGGGAGCTTTGTCAAAAGCTTTGCTGAAGTCAACTAGTAGTCCAAAAAATCTGAATGTCTTATTTCTTATATCTATATTCATGTTCCCAATGATCACTGATTGTGAGAAGGACAACAAAACCAGCTTGACCACAAGTAGAGATGGGCACAAATTGAAAATATGACGTTTTGTTTTTTCATTTTTCATTGTGGGTCCGTTTCAGTTCATTTTTGGTTTTTGTGAATTTTTTTGAAAAAAAAATTCATTTTGTTTTTTCGTTTTTCATTTTTCATTTTTACCCGCTTTTTGCGCGACTTAAAGCATTTCCGTGTGCGGACATCCCCCAACGCCCCAGACCAGAGGGAAAACACTAAAAAAAAAAAAAAACCACGATGCTCGCAGAGACACAGTATAGACTAGGTATGCAGGGAGGCTGCAAAGGCAGTGGCAGGCGTTGTCCAGGGCGTAAGGCAGCCGCAAAGTGACTGCACTGCGGGGCAGAGGAGGGTACTCACCGAGACGTATGCACACACACAGGGAGGCTGCAAGAGAGCTCTCTTCTTTCTCTCCCCTAAGAGCCAGGCTGCAGCCAGCAGGAACACAGAGACACACACCTGCCTGACTGGCCTAAAGTAACGAGTCACAGAGACAGCAATCCCATCCTACCTCCCACCACAGACTGCAAGGAGGACGGGGGCTGCCAAAGCTTTTTATGCCCTCTGTGGCTGCCACACCTACCCAGTCTTGGTTGAAATTGTCCAAGAATTTACATGATCCCATCACATGGCTTGCATCCATCTTGTGGCTGGAATCCATTTTGGAATCCATCCTTAAAGGAAAAAGGAAAAATACATCGTGATGGGAGAAAGACAAAAACAAACATTTTAAGGACCACAACCCCCTGGTAGGTAATAATTTCAAATAATTATCACTGCGTTTTTACGGATGTCCAGGGCGTTTTAATACCCAAGAAATCAATATTAGACATCTGGGGGCCATTTTGGGTCAATGTCCCCTAACTCCCCTTAAAGAAAAAAAATACAACGATCTGAGAAAAGACATAAATGCACGTTTTAAGGACCCCAACCCCCCTGGTAGGTATTATCAGGCAGAATACATAATTATCGGTGGGTTTTTACGGATATTCAGGACGTTTTTTAACATTTAAAAACAGCTCATTTCATTGCGCATCACCATTAATGAAAATGAAACGTAACAAACCTAATTTTCGTGATTCTGTTCGGTTCGTTCCAATTTCATCACAATTTTCATTATTTGTTTTGTTACATAACGAAACGAATAACAACTAATGGAATGACTTTTTTTTTCGTTTCGTACCCATCTCTAACCACAAGGCCAGGGCTCAAGAAATGGTTAGACAATCAGAAAGCTTGGAATTTAGATTTGTCTTTGTTTTCCTCAAAGAAATTTCCTTGGTCTGAGGGAGCAGATACATCTACCACAAAATCAAATCCGCTTCTGATTTTCTTTAAGGGCTTCAAGGAGCAAAAACATTGCAGTTGGTAAAATTTATACATCCCCTCTGAAAGGGTTAACATCTCATGGCCACAATTGTCTCAGGACAACTTGGAGTTGTCAGTCTCTGAGAATGGACGATAATGGATTTGAAGTGGATTGCTCAGCCCATTGAGAAGCAGATGCAGTATTTATTGAACAGACATTAGAAAGAACATTTCTCAATTTCTCAGCATTGAACTCAGGGGTCAATGGATCTTCTTGGCAGTGACATGCTGAGTCATCTCCTAGCACAAAGCTTTTAGAAGGACCAGGGTTAGATTAAAGGATTAGACTCCATCTTTAACATTTCCTTGACAAAATGGTAGAGTCTTAAATCATTTATGTTACTCTGCACTGTTCTGCTTGGCTTTTCCTGCTATCTTTGAAAGGGGGGGGGACTACAAAATGTTTTCCCATTCCTACTTTCATTTTCTGAAGCTGAACATTTTCATCACTCCTTGCCAAGATAACATGAGTGAGAAATGATTTAGATTACACATGTGCAAATGTGCACAACATGAGTGGGAAATGATTGAGATTACACATGTGAAAATGTGCACAATAATAATTCTAAAAGCAAATTTATTCTGTAGACTGAATCATGGACTGGGCAATGCCATTAAAATGTTACAAACAAGGTGAGCTTTTGAGTTCCATAGAACTTTTCATTACTTGCAGACACTTATTGTAGAAATCAGTGATCACGTTATTTTCTCTAATAGGCTAGGTTATTACCTGCTAATAATACTTAACAATATACAGGTATTCAAATAATTTCTTGTAACTTAATTGTTCTGTAAGTTAAATTATTTAGAGTCCAATAGGACTTGACCCAATCAGTCTTCAAAACATAACTGCATATTTCATCAAGTTCCCCTTGGTGACATTTGGATGACAGCCCCCAGTTAAAACACACTTAAACATTGCAGTATGTTCATGAACACACAATGAAAATAAGTTATATATAAAAATTCATGGCCAAAGCAGACAAATAATAAAGCAATCAATTTATGTTTCTCATGGAGAATAACCTGCTCATTTTGAGAGGGATTTTAAAATAATGCTTTGTTATTATTAAAAGTAAGGCAAAGATGGACCCTAAATTAGCTCCGCTATTCATTTTATATGGCGAAAATGAACAAATACTTCATGAAGAAACATTGTCCATCCTTACTGCAGTTGTGTGCAGAATACCTGAAAACTGAAAGAAAATAAATAATTTGTAACAAGATGTATATCATCTCTCTTGAAAAGATGACTAAGCAGATAAGAACATTAGAACAAATTTAAAAGTCACATAATCCAATGATATTCTTCCAACATGGCAAAGGAACAAAGCCTTCAAAATACACCACTTGAAAAGCTGTGAAAAGATTTTTTGTGAACCCTCACAATTGAAACATCATGGAATCCTTGTCCTTATTGTTGTTAGTGTCTTTTATTGATCAGTTTCAATGTGGGTACTGTCTTGCATTCAATGTAATATTAAAATTAACGTAATTTTTATTTTGTGCAAATAGACCCCACCTTTTGTTGGTATATATGATTATGTAACACAGTATGTAGGTGTGTACCCGCATGTTTACGTATGTTTGCTGGGAAAGAGCAGAATGTTGTACTGGCATAGCATTCCATTCTCATCACTCAGAATGCGTCTACAGGCAGCTAGGCAGCTCTATAAGGCAAGTGACAGTTAGAAGTCTGTCAGACAGGAACCAAATATGCAACTCAGATAATATGTGACCAGACAATATGTAACTCATAGAGGGACATGTACAATCATATGACACAATCAGGGCCCATTACATGACAGAGACTAAAATATGTAATCACGGCCAGAGAGGGTTAAGGATGTAGCTGACAGGATTTGATAAGGACTTAAAATAAGTCCAGATAGGATTTTAAAATGTAATAGTGATGTGAAGAGAGAGTTAGTTATTGACTAGTGAAAATATGTAAGTCAAGAAGATGTAAGAAAAATACCAAATGTCTAGCATTAGGGGTTATGTCATATTTTACACGTGTTTTTAGGCAGTAAACCTTATTTAATGTTCTAACAAAAGGACAAGTGATCATTTACTATCAATTGCTGGCACAAACATACATAAGAGATAACATCAAATGTCTACAAAGTGTTTTTCTATCAATATGGCTCAAGCTGCTATGTGCAGATTCTGCAAAGTTATAGATTATCTACTGTAGCCAAAAGCCAACACATTTTTCTCCCTTCTGTCTTTTTCTTCAATATAGGACTGGCCAAAACTTTTCACGGTTGCATGCTATAATCCTGATGTCAGGAACCCTGGGAAGGTGACCAAATGATGAAGTGAAGCATTCTCCCTTTTTGACTGCAGGCTACCCCTACTGCGTGGGAAGCAGGTGGGGGAATGAAGCACTTTCGGGCAGCACTTCAGTACTCAGCTGAATTCAAAGTATACCTGGCTTCAATCCATGTGAGAAAGGAAAAGGAAAAGCAAAGTGGCTAGAGTGCCAGAGGATGGGGCTTTGGGATGAAATAGGGGCATGGCAATGCAGAAAGCTGAAGAGTAGTTTGTGGGTCAGATCAGCCCACTAACTAGGACTCCAAAATGCGGCTTTAATGGATATCTTGGCTTAAAGGTATCCGTTTTGATGTTACCTACTTCTACCATTGAAATCAAAGAACCATTTGGACCTTGCACAATACATTGCAAGAATATGTGATATTTCTATTAGATAATAAATAAATAAATAAATAAATAAATAAATAAATAAATAAATAAATAAAAATCATACAATCCATTACTTTTCATGAATCAGTGCCCACTTCTTCAGGCATATGCCTGTGTCTTGCTAATGAAGAGAAGTTAAAGTCCCAAAAGCTCATGGGAGATGGATGTATTGGAACTTGGATTTCAAGTTACAGATGAGGAAGCTACTGATTGGATAGCCAACCACAACTCTTCAATATAGGACTGGCCTAGTTTTTCTGTGAGAGCCAGCAAAGTGTGATGGAGAGAGTGATGGCCTGTGGGCCAGGAGACCTGAGCTTGAATTCCCCATTCAGCCATGGAAAGGTGCTAGAGGGTGACACTGGTAAAACCACTCCTTAAATATCTCAATCCCTTGAAAACACTACCAAGGTTTCTATAGGTTGGATGTGACTTGACGGAGTATAGCATAGACACAGATTGCAGTGTGGACCAATTCATCATTTTGGGGGAGAAGATGGAAGGTTATATAGATTCTTTGCAATCTGCATCTATATATTCAGTTTCTGATATTTTTGATGTTAGTCTGGGTTGCTTACATTTATATTGGCCTTGCTGATGCTGAGCCTTATGCAAAAATCCTAGAATAATTAAATTACATTGAGTAATAACCCCTGAGTATACCATGACAGTCTTAGCTCAAGCTGAGTTAATGCTGTCCCATGAGAGCACCCTTATGTAAGCCATTGGGTTATTTTCTTGAATAGGGGTAACTTCCTATGGTTTATTGACACTTGACTGTCTGATTAGAGAAGGTGCTCCAGTAAGCTTTGGCCTGCCCCACAGTTTTCCTCTTTCCCCTGTTCATGAGTTTTGTTCCAGTGTAGTGGTTTTGAAAGAAAAGCAACAAATCAGATATAATCTACATTTATAATAAAATCCTATAAAAATAACACAGAACATCCACTTTTAAGGCAGCCCAGTAGATTTATGAGATTATATGTAAGAGAGGACAGCCTAGCTAGAGAGAAGTATACTATAGTAAGGAGAGAAGGCAAAGAGGGTATGGAAGGTAGTAAATATGTAGCCATGATGAAGTGAGCCCATTACCTGACTGGCAATAAAAGAAGGCAAGTACTAAGAAAATGATGCTGTAGAATTTAATCCAATATAGGCAAATGTAATGTACTCTGCCATCTCAACGTATCTGAGTGAATTGGTAATATAAACAAACATTGCCTATTAGTAGATACAACAAAGCCTGTATCAGCTTTTTATTTTTTTGTTTTTAATTCATTTTTATTGTACTTTTATACTCCTCATCTGGCAGCAAGGCCACTCTGGGCGGTTTTCAACAAATATTGACACTGACAGATTACAACACCGCAATTAAAATAAGCAAAAAATTTAGCAATATTAAAATACAAATTAAAATTTAAATACATTACTATTGATAAAATTTCATGTTGGGTGGAGAAAGTGGGTCTATCAGAAGAACGCTGAAATCACATACTACCCTATAGGAAATGCCTGCCTAATTAGCCAGGTCTTTAAGGCTCAGTTGAAAGAACTGAATGAGGGGGCCAAGCAGATGTCTGGTGGAATGTTATTCCACAAGCATGGGGCAAACACAAAGAAGGCCCAATTTCTTGTTTTCATTGTATGGGCCTCTTTTGGCATAGGTGCCTGGGAAGACCGGATATTATGGGCAGTTCTCATTAGGAGGTGCCATTCTGTCTAAAGTTTTCTGACTTGCCAATTGCCACCTGTGATTTAGCTTTGCCTGCTGGAATTCACTCTTTAAGGGGCTACCTATAAACATATGTAGTTCAGAATGTTCCAGTGGCACAACCAGTCTCAATAGTTAGGCTGCTGACTCACTTATGGCATCCAGAAAGTGTTACTGTGATACAAAAGGTTACAGAAACAGTATATACCAGCTGTCAGTTATTTTTTCCTAAAGCTCAGCTCAAGGGACTGAATATTAGTTCCATGGCCATAAAAGGAGACTGTCAAAGTCCATATGGATCTGCCTGTTTGTTAAGACTCTCAGGAGAACCTTCTTGGAGAAGATAATTACCAATCAAGACCCAAGAAAATATATTGCTCCTAGAGTTTGGCTTGGACATGCCCTAAACTTCAACCTGTTAGCACTCTGGCCTTAAGGAACAGTTAAGTGGTGTACCTCTCTAATGTTGTCTTTTAAACTGTTTGAAATATGATTTTTATATGATTTTAAAGTTCTGAATTCTATATTTTAAATTATTTTCAGTTATACTTTTTAGCTTCCTTTAAAATATTTTTGGGTAGAAAGGCAGTATAAAATGGATAAAATAATATTTTAAATAGTTAATAAATAAGACCCAAATCTTTATATGTACAAATTAGGGTGTTTTTTTTTAAAAAAAAGCTGTGTCTCCTGAACACTTGGAGAAGAAACCCTCACTTTGGACCAGTAATTAGTGATAAATGCTCTATCTGTCCCCCTGAGGATAAAGAAATGTTTAAAACTGTTTATTTCCATTGTTAATGCATCTCCAATTTCTTCTACTTTTAGTAAAAGTACTTTCTAATCCTCAGGTTGCTTATTTTCATATGTAACATGTGTTCTACTTGAGAACTGGGGGAGGGGACAGTATGCTGCATGTGAATGAAGTACAAGACAAGAGTGCTGGTACTTCCTTACAGGATGGGTGGTCTGTATGACAGTTTTTTCTCACAGGAGAAGCATAAAAACTACAAATGTGGTTTATTTACACTTTTCATTTGAAGGCATTTTGGGGTACCCTGCAAAGCTGATGAAATGAAGGCTAGATGAATCTAAAATCATTATTTCTTTAGAAAATTTAGGTGTTGGCTGAGGAAGATAATAGCCCAAAAGACTTGTTCTGCATATCAGAAGCGTAGATGTGATTCTAATGTTTTAGGACCAGTAACCCCAAAGGGAGGCATATTTCGTTGTCATCATCATCATCTTTTAAAGTGCCATGCTTCCCATCTATTTTTCCTTGAAGAATAACCTTCAGCAGATGGTAGAGGAAGCATCACTTTGGGGAATAGTTTAGAGTCCAAGACCCTGCCCCATAGTTAGATAGCAGTTTCTTTCTTAACAGAAAACTTGGTGGCACAAGTCTAGGACACAAAACCTTTCAGTTTAACCATTTCTCCTAGCTAACCCAAATGTACGTATCTGTAAGCTACTATATGTCGGGTGGGACTGATGAGTGGAGAATTATGAGATTAGTAGTCCAAAGTTTCAAGCCCCCCAAGATGCCCTGAGTTCATCTGATCTCACCTGATCTCAGAAGCTAAGCAGGGTCAAACCTGGCTAGTACTTGGATGGGAGACCACCAGAGAATACCAGGTGCTGTAGGCGCCTGGAGTAGGAACTGCCAGGAAAACTCCACGGACATGGGGTCATGAAGAGCTGATCATGACTGTAATGACCCAGCAGCAGCAGCAGCAGCAGCAGCAACAACAACAACAACAACATGGCAAGTAAGGCTGGAGAGCAAAGAGATGGAATGAATAATCACATTAATCAATATTAAGTATTCTGCTTATTTTGAATATATGCTACTATGGCTAGGTGGCCAGTACAGTGTTGGTTACCTTTCCAAAGATGTCTGGGGATAATCTATGGTGTGGCTTTGCACCACCCAAGGCTTATTTTTTCTGATGAACTTCAACATTCATGCTGAGGTGGCTCAGGATTTCTTATCTGCCATGACAACCATTGATCTGTCCTGATTAGTTGCTGGCTTGGCACTTGTAGAAAGGCCAGGTGCTTGAGCTGTTATTCTCTTCTGGTAGAGTTCCTAATTTAAAGGTGAAAGAATCACATTTGATCCTGCTGTTGTGCACAGATCACCAGCTGGTTTGTTTTAGAGTTGCTGTTTGTGTGAATTCTATAGGGGTGGTAGACCAACAAAGATGGTAATCTCAACTTGCCTGATGGATGTAAATAGTTTTGTGAATACACTTGGCAGTTTCTTTTTTTATTTTTTGATAGTATTCTTGGAGCGTTAACGTGCTTTTGAGGGCGAAACCCTCTTCCTCAGAGTAGTACCAATAGGTTATAACATGGCAAAAGATGGATTTGCCAGGAGTTATTTCTTAGATGTAAGGTCCTTGTCAAGATGAGAAAAAAGCCAGGCAGTTTCTTAGTTGAGGCTCAGAGCTTGGATGTTGTAGGCTGCATCCAAATAGAAGGGAGAGAGGTGTTTTTATTGCCCCAGTTCTTCCAAAGACATGTCACGGCTCACGTACAAACATTCACACCTCTCCTCAATGTGGCTTATGTGGCCTATAGCCCCTGCCTTTCTATCTTTTGTTATAACCTATTGGTACTACTCAAAGGAAGAGGGTTTCACTTTCGAAATATTAGCAATGTTTTTGTTATTTTTCTAGTAGCCTAAAGGTATAATCTGTTCAACTTTTGTATTTGGTTTTTGTGATGGCCACACGGCTCCTCAACTTGTTATATATATATATACTAGAGATGGGCACGACCAGGAGAAATGACGTTTCGAGTTGTCGTTTGTTGGGATGGGTCCGTTTCGGGTCGTTTCCGTTTGTCGCGGATATTTTCAAAAAATTGTCGTTTCCGTTTGTCGTTTGTGTTGGGGTTGGGGTAAGTGGGCTCTAGGAGGCACCTCTCTGGGTGCCTCTGACGTCTGACCCACTAAGAAGTGAAGGGAAGGGAAGTGTTTTGCGTAGCCGCTGCGTACCATACATTATGTTAGGGTTGGGGGGTAAGTGGCAGAGGCACCTCTCTGGGTGCCTCTGACTCACTAAGAAGGAAAGCATACTGGCGTACTGGCGTACAGGTTAGGAGTAGGGGTAGTGGGCTCTGGCTGGGAGGCACCTCTCTGGGTGCCTCTGTGACCCACTAAGAAGGGAAGCGTACTTGCGTACGGATCTGGGTTAGGGTTGGGGTTAGGGTAAGGGCTAGGCTTAGGGTTACGGTTAAGGTTAGGGTTGGTTAGTGGGCTGCACCTCTGGGTGCCTCTGACCCACTAAGAAGGACAGTGTACTGGCGTATGGGTTAGGGTTAGGGTTAGGGTTAGGGTTACGGTTAGTGGGCTTTTTATGCCCTCTGGCACATCCAGAAGTCTCAGTCAAAACCTGGCTATGCGATTGGTCGAATGGGTCCAAAAATTTGCATGGTCCCATCCCATGGCCAGCCCATCATTGCGCAGGTGTAAAAAAATAAAAATAAAATAAAATAAAATCAATGGAGATGTTTTATTGCAAGAAAAACCCACTGCTGCTACTATAAAAAATCAGGCATTTAAAATACCTAATTTTCAAATGTTACTGTGGTGCTTTGGTGGGTTTTTGGACCACGATTTAAAAATAAATATTGCGGTCGCCATTTTGGACCCCCCCCACTGCATGGCAAATGGAGATGATGAGGATGGCCCCCCCAGCCTGGTACCAGCAGCCCAGGACAGGAGGGGGGAGGCCAGGGACCCCCCCCAGAAACCACCCCTCTCTAGTAGGTGCCCTCACTGAGGCAGGCATATTTTCGCCTGCTTTTTTGGCCAGGAATCGGGGTTTTGTTATTTTTTTTTACTTTTTTTCTGTGCTGCTTGGCATCGCGCGATCGCCGCGATGCCATGAACGACAACGAAAAATCAGACCCAATTTTTCTTTTTCGGGTCGGGTTCGAGCTGGAGTGGAGTAATTCTCGTTACCGTTACCCGTTACGTAACGATAACAAGAACTGAAAACGGAAACGAGAATTTCGCCGCTCCATGCCCATGTCTAATATATACAGTGGAACCTTGACTTACATGCTGCTTGACTTGCAGCATATTTGACTTGCAGCAAGAAGGGGCCTGTTTGACTTGCACCGCAGGCTCTGACTTACAGCTCGGAGCCCCGGCGCAAGGCACCGGAATCGGGCGGCAGCCATGACCCAGCATCGTGGCTGCCACCTCCAAACTGCTCCTGCCTTCTTCCCCTCCTCCGGCAGCGGCGGCTTCAGCGAGGCCAACTCCAAGCACCTGGAGCTGGTTCTCGGCCTCACCGAAGCCGCCGCTGCTGCCGGAGGAGAAGAAGGGCTGGAAGCTCGGGGCTGGCCTTGCTGGTTAGACAGTCAGATCAGTCTTGTAAAAAAATCTGGCTGCAGAAGTCTGGTAAACAATGGAAGCATTTTAGTTGGGGAGCTGTACAGTTGTGGGACTCTAATGGTAAGCATAGAGTTGTTCAGAACTTGGAACGTCAGGTTAAAAATCAGTAAAACTTAAATGTTAGACATTGTTGCTATGAACATTAAAAAGTGGGGGCATATAACTTGTGGACTATAATTCCACTGCCTCCTCCTCTCTTTGAAGAGACATTTCATTTACATCCCCAGAAGGAATCTCCTATTCCAGTCAAATTTGTGTTAAATTGTTGTTTTTGGGGGGTCTTTTTCATCATCTGGAATGGATTAATCCACTTTCCCATTACTTTCTATGGGAAAAGTTCATTTGACTTACGGCATGTTTGACTTATGTCTAGACCTCCGGAACGGATTAACGATGTAAGTCAAGGTTCCACTGTAGATTTATTAGGAAAAAAGGAGAAAAAGACTAATTTAAAATATTTACCTCCATTTTAAATCTTAATTTTCTCCTTAAATGGTAGACTATGTAATCTTTACAAATAAATAGATTGCTAGGTCGCATTTCTTTCTTATCGATTTTTCTTATACTATCGTTTCCCCCTGGACTTACCAATATATATTCTTAATTATTCCTCTTCCCTAAGCTAGGTTGTTGCTGCAAATAACTGTGCAAATATTTCAATGTATTACACATTATCAATCATTTTCACCATCAATACCAGATGCCAGAAAAACACTAGGATTTTTAAATAATTTGCTGTTCTCTATGGGCCAATTATGTCCTTCACAAATATTTACATAATTTTTTAAAAAATCAAAGAAATCCTTCTTTCTCACTTTGGATTTGTAAGTGAATATGGAAAAATTATGCAGAACCACAACTGCCTAATGTGAAAATGGTGGCCAGGCAGGGAGTAGCCAGGTGTGATTTCAATTCCCTTTCCATACCTTTATTAAACAGTTCAAAATGTTATTAATTTTGAGGAAACCAAATATTTCCTTAGTGCAGTTCCATAGGCAGGCAATTTCTTAGGTTGGTAGTCTAGCCCAAAGGCAACATCTGTGTGCCAATCCAATCTACATGCCGGCGCATCTTTTGCCCAGTGTACTCTTGTACCTTAAAAATTGGACCTGATTGATGGACCATCAAGGGTTTCTTTTTTTGTTTTGGGTTTTTTTTTTTTTTGGGCCAAGACAAAGTACATATAGAATAGGTAGGGAGGTAGTTGAGGAATACCTAGAAACCCTAAATGAATTTAAGTCTCTGAGGCCACATGAAGTACACCCAAGAATATTAAAAGAACTAGCAGAAGTAATTTCAGAATCATTGGCAATAGTCTTTGAGAATTCCTAGAGAAAGGGGGAAGTCCCTCTAAATTGGAGGAGGGCAAATGTTGTTTCCATCTTCAAAAAGGGGAAAAACAAGGACCCAAATAATTACCGCCCAGTCAGATTCACATCTATTCCTGGAAAGATTCTAGAACAGATTGTTAACCAGACAGTCTGTAATTATTTAACAAGCAATGCTGTCATTATGAGAAGTCAACATGGGTTTGTTAAAAACAAGTTATTCCAGACTAATTTGATCTCTTTCTCTGATAGAGTTATAGGGGAATGAGGGGAATACTGTGGATGTTGCTTATCTTGATTTCAGTAAAACATTCAATAAAGTTCCCCATGATATACTTTCAAAGAATGTGGGATAAATAATGCTACAGTGTTCCCCCGCCCTATCGTGGTTCATATACTGCGGTCCTGCTATATTGCGGAACTGCAGTATTGTACAGTGCAACCCGAAAGGCATCAGAGAGCGGCGCACCAGGCCAGGCTCCAGCTGATTAGCACTGGGGTGGGAGAGATAAATCTTTATTTCCCCACCACAGTGCCAATGAGCTGGAGCCCGGGGTGTGGGGGAGGGGAAAAGGGTTTTAAAAACCTGAGCTTTTAAAACCATTTCCCCCTTCCCCACACCCGGCTCCAGCTCATTGGTGCTGGGGTGGGAAAACAAAAGTCCCCCCCCAGTGCCAATGAGCTGGAGGCCGGGGTGTGGGGAAGGGGAAAAATGTTTTAAAAGTGCAGGCTTTTAAAACCTCCCCCCCCACCCAAGCCCCAGGATCCAGCTCGTTGGCACTGGGGTGGGGAAACAAAAGGTTTCCAGCAGCCCGGGCAAGTGGCAGTGGCAGGTCAGATCCACCACCGGTGCTTGCACAGGCTGCTCGAAGACGTCTTTGAGCACGCCCTGGAAGCGGCAGTGGTGGATCAGATGCACCACCGCCACCTGCATGAGCTGCTGGAGGACTTGTTAAAATGTCTTCGAGCAGCCTGGGCAAGTGACAGTGGTGAGTCAGATCCACCACTGATGCTTGCATAGGCTGGTCAAAGATGTCTATATCGTGGTACCACAGTACTGTACAGTGCAACCCAAAAGGCATCAGGGAGCAGCATGCCATGCCAGGGCTCCAGCTGACTAATGCTGGGGCGGGGGAGAAAAACCTTTATTTCTCCACCACAGCACCAATCAGCTGGAGCCCAGGGCATAGGGAAGGAGGAAAAAGGTTTTGAAAACCATTTTTAAACCATGCCCCCCTTCCCCAAACCCCGGGCTCCAGTTCATTGGCGCTCGGGTGGGGAAACAAAGGTTTCCAGCAGCCCGGCAAGTGGTGGTGGCAGGTCAGATCCACTGCCGCCATTTGCATGGGCCACTCAAAGACTTTTTAAAAAGCCCTCCAGCAGCCTGTGCAAGTGGCGGCGCTGGATCTGACCCGCCACTGCCACTTGCCCGGGGACCGCCGCCACTGGAGGACTGCCGATGCCAATGCTGCTGATGCCGGGGGACTGCCACCGGTGAGACTTTCTTCCCCGCACTCCAGGATTTTTTTTAATTTTTAATTTTAATTTTGTTATTGTTTTTGTTAACTTCTGGCTGGCCTGTGGGCCAGATCAAGGCTTTATTTGTTTATTTATTTTTATTTATCCTTTAAGTACTGGCCGGGGCCAGCACGATTTTTTTAAAAAAACATTCCAGCGCTGACTATGCGTCCCCCAGTCTTAATTTTTTTTAATTTATTTTTTTAGATTTTACAAGGCCGACCATGTGGCTCCTGGGCTGGGTTGGCGCTCTTTTATGTTATTATTATTTTATTTTTATTGGCACTTTTTAATTTTATTATTATTATTATTTTTAAAATTAAGTCCCTAATGCCAGGGCTCCCCACCCCACCCCACCCCACAGCTGAGAGGCACTTGCTTCCCTGCACTGAACAGAAGGTCAGGACTAGAGATGGGCACGAAATGAAAAAAATTTCATTACGTAATGAAACGAATAACGAAAATTGTGATGAAATTGGAACAAACCGAACAGAACCATGAAAATTAGGTTTGTTACGTTTCGTTTTTATTAATGGCGATGCACAGTGAAATGAGCTGTTTTTAAATGTTAAAAAACATCCTGAATATCCGTAAAAACCCAGCGATAATTATGTATTCTGCCTGATAATACCTACCAGGGGGGTTGGGGTCCTTAAAACGTGCATTTATGTCTTTTCTCAGATCGTTGTATTTTTTTTTCTTTAAGGGGAGTTAGGGGACATTGACCCAAAATGGCCCCCAGATGTCTAATATTGATTTCTTGGGTATTAAAACGCCCTGGACATCCGTAAAAACACAGTGATAATTATTTGAAATTATTACCTACCGGGGGTTGTGGTCCTTAAAACGTTTGTTTTTGTCTTTCTCCCATCGCGATGTATTTTTTCTTTTCCCTTTAAGGATGACACAAAATGGATTCCAGCCACAAGATGGATGCAAGCCATGTGATGGGATCATGTAAATTCTTGGACAATTTCAAACAATAGCATGCTCAGGTTGCAGATTGGGTAGGTGTGGCAGCCACAGAGGGCATAAAAAGCTTTGGCAGCCCCCATCCTCCTTGCAGTCTGCGGTGGGAGTTAGGGTGGGATTGCTGTCTCTGCGACTCGTTACTTTAGGCCAGTCAGGCAGGTGTGTGTCTTTGTGTTCCTGCTGGCTGCAGCCTAGCTCTTAGGGGAGAGAAAGAAGAGAGCTCTCTTGCAGCCTCCCTGTGTGTGTGCATACGTCTCGGTGAGTACCCTCCCCTGCCCCGCAGTGCAGTCACTCTGCGGCTGCCTTACGCCCTGGACAATGCCTGCCGCTGCCTTTGCAGCCTCCCTGGATACCTAGTCTATACTGTGTCTCTGCCAGCATAATTTTTTTTAGTGTTTTCTGTCAAGCCCCGCACACAGAATACACAGCAAGCCAAGTTCAGTTCTTTGCCAGGAACTTTAGTTGTAATCCAGATAAAGTACAAAGTACAGTCCGAGTCAATCCAGAATAATTTAAAGAGCCAAATGCCAAGTTCAAGGGAAACAGAGAAACGTCGTAGTCAGGAAGCCGGTCCAAGGTCAGGAAACAGAGAATGCCGTAGTCAGAAAGCCGGTCCAAGGTCAGGAAACAAAGTCAGGATAACACACAGGAACGTGGTGGCAAGGTAAATGATGCGTTGCTCCCACAGAGGGTTCAGGGTAAACTTGCTAGCTTTATCCTAAAACAGGGAGCACACCCATATCTCTGGCAAGGCTCCTGCTAGAACTCAGGGCTTTCAGATCTAATTCTACGCCTCATTAAAGATCCTTTCCCTAGCTCTCCTGTTAGTTCTCCTTTGCAGGATCCTGCTCCTAGCCCTTATAGGAGGAGGAGATGTGCCCTCAGCTGCGTCCTCAGACTCAGCTGCCTGCTGAGTTGAACTACAAGGCTCCTCCTGCTGCTCTCCAGCATTTAACCCTTCACATTCGGGTTCCATGACAGGCAGGGTCCTGGCATTTTCCCTCTGGTCTGGGGCATTGGGGGACGTCCACACACAGAAATGCTTTAATCCGCGCAAAAGGCGGGTAAAAACAAAAAACAAAAAACAAAAAAAGAAACAATTTATTTTTCAAAAAAATCACAAAAAATGAAAACAAACCGAAACAGACCCGCAACAAAAATGAAAACCTGAAACGTCATTTTTTCTATTCGGGCCCATCTCTAGTCAGGACTCGGCGTGGTGGGACTCAAGGTAGGTGTCCTCCATAACCAAAAACAAAATGAATGAAATGGAAATTTCCATTTCATTTTCTTTGATGGATTGGTTTGTTATTCATTTTGTTAGTTAACGAAATTTAAATTCATATTTCTTAATGAAAATGATTGCAACTCCCCTTGGGCTTGAGTCCCCATAAGTTTTCTTGTAAATATTGGAGCAAGTTGTTTCAGCATTTTTACGTCTTTTTTGATATTTTCTGAATGTATCATCTTTATTTCCATTGTTTCTTATGGGGAAATTTTCTTTGATATGAGTTTTACCTTTTAAGCCTGTTTCTGGATCAGATTATGCTCATAAATCAAAGTATTACTGTAGTTCCAAATGAAACAAAAGGAATTGGTACTTTAAAAAAATCTGCTTCAGAAACAGAAACTGGTCTTAGAGGATGTAAGAAAATAAACCACACTTTGTTTCAATTTAAGATTTTCCAATGCATTTCAGCCAAAAGGTATAGCTTTCTTCTATACAAAATTTTATAAAAGAGGAGAGGTGACACATTAATATTTTTACATAGTGATAAATACAACCATCTGAAATCTTATGCAGTAGGACTGCCATATCCATGGGGGATCAGTTCCGGGGACCCCCCACGGATAGCGAAATCCATGGATAAGAGCAAATGCTCTTATCCAAGGATATTAGTGGCAGCTGGGGTGCTGGGGTGAAAGCTTTCACCCATGAAACCTCCCAAACACTGGCCAGCAATGGCGGCAAGCGGGGAGGGAAGAAAACTTGCCACCAGTGCCCTGCTTGCCACCAGCACCAATGGCCAGCCACCTTCTTCAGCACCGGGCTCTGCTGCCGGCATGCAGGGGTGGTGGTGGTGGTGGTGGTGGTAGTAGTGAGGAGGGCTTGGCAATGGCATTCCCCCCCCCTTGCCACCACTGCTGGCCAACTGACCTCTTTGCTGCTGGGCTCACGGCGGCAGCAGCAAGGAGGGGGGGTGAAGAAAACTTAATGATGCCAAGCCCTCCTTGCCACACACTAGCCACCTTCCAGAGGGGTGGGTGAGGACTTAAGAGGACTCGTCTGGCCTATCGGCCTTTGAACTTCCCGCTCGGCTCCTGGGCAGAGGACCGAAAGTTTGAAACTGAGCAGGAAGATGAAAGGCTGGTTGGCCAGGTGGGTCCTCTTAAGTCCGCACCGCACCCCTCCAGAGGCCGGCTGGCATGTGGTGGTGGCAGCGAGGAGGTCTCGGCATTAGTACATTTTTCTTTTCTTTCCCCTCCTTGCTGCCAGGCTCGGACCTCCCCTGCACCTGCTGATCACCAACTGAGGATAACTGAATCCACGGTTGGTGAATCAGCGGATGTGGGGGTTGTACTATACATTGTTCTTAAATAGAATATACAGCTAGCATGTTAACATATTTAATTGACCATTGTGGCCATTATATTTAATACAAACCATTGATTTTTGGTGAATAAAATATCTTTTCCCTTTACTTGGTCTGTACACAGCTCCAGTTAGATTAGTTATGGTAACAGTGGGAGACAGATCCCCTATTTATGGAGGTTATTCTGTAATTCTGAAGTCATACTGCTAAAGGAAAGGGGGGGAATTCATTTTTTCATTCTAACCTTTGGGTGGCAGTTTACATAGTCTCTGTATCCAGGTAATCACTCTTTTCATCAGGGCCTTACCATTGCTTATGTGGACAGCATCTAGATCCCAGAACTGTAGATCCTTTATACAAGGGTTGTTTTCCAAGGTTGACCAGAAAAGTCCCTAGTCTTTTATTCTTAACGTTAGCTACGTAAATGCTACCCAATAAGTACTTTAATGGCCCTAGATGGGTTTTTCCCTATATAGAGCTTGTTACAGAGTTGGATGGTGTATATTACCCGGCTGGTGTTGTAAGTAGACATGAGCACGACTCGGCGAAATTGTCATTTCCGTTTTCGGTTATCGTTTCCGTTACGTAACGGAAACGGTAACGATAATTAAGCTGTCAGAACTCGAACTCGAACCAAAAAAAGAAAAATTTGGTCAGGTTTTTCGTTTCCATTTGTGGCATTGCGGCGATCGCGCAATGCGAAGCACAGAAAAAGTTTTTAAAAGTTTTTTTTAAAAAACCCCGACTCCCGGCCAAAAAAGCAGGCGAATATATGCCTGCCTGAGGCTTTGCCACCTACCAGAGGGGTGGTTTCTGGGGAGTCCCCGGCCTTCCCCCCCCCTCTTCTCCTGTCCTGGGCTGCTTGCACCAGGCTGGGGGGGGGTCATTTCTTTTGAAATCGTGGTAAAAAAAACACACCAAATCACCACAGAAACATGTGAAATTTATTTATTTATTTATTTTAAATGCCTGAATAGTAGCAGCAGTGGGTTTTTTTATAGCAATAAAACATCATATTGATTTTATTTTATTTTATTTTATTTTTAATTTTTTTAGACCTCCCCATTTGGGCTGGGCATGGGATGGGACCATGCAATTTTTTTGACCCATTCCACCAATGGCATCGCCAGGTTTTTGACTGACACTTCTGGATGTCTCGGAGGGCATAAAAAGCCGAGGCACCTTCCAGAAATCGCAGTCGGGTGTATGGATGTGGTTGAGGGAGGAGGGCTGGCTGCTGGTGCTGGTGTGATCCGATCGAGATTGAGGAGGGAGGCTGGAAGCTTTAGGATTTAAGTTAGGCAGGCAGGGAGGAAATTGAATTTAGAAAATAATTTCTTTGATTCCCTGCAGCTTTGTCTGCTGAAGGGAATAGCAGTTTATTCTTTATTTCTTCTCTGGCAGTTTGGAGGATTTTTTTCTGATATTGGATAAAGGGGGAGGTTCGACTGGGAGTGGGAGGTGTGGATTTATTTTAAAAATATATTATATACTACCATTTATTTTCTATTTTCCCAACTTCAATTTGCTTGCACACACACACATTTGGGGTGTGTGATATCCTAACTGCCCATTCGCCTGTCTGCCCACGCCGCCACCCGCCTGCGCCATGTGCTGCCGCCCGCCCACTCGCCCGCCTGCGGCCGCCCCCCCCCCGCTCACCCACCCCCTGCCCTGCCCGCCACCTAGAGCGCAAAAACACCTAGCGCCGGCCCTGATTGCGGGACACCCCTATGCTCTGGGAAGTCAAATCGCGCTAAATCGCGGTGGAAACGACAAACAACAAACGACAAACGGAAATGACAAATTTTTGAAAAATTTCGCAACAAACTGAAACGACCTGAAACAGACCCATTCCGACAAGCGAAAACTCGAAACGTCATTTTTTCTGTTCGTGCCCATGTCTAGTTGTAAGTGTTGAATTTTCTCAAATTATATCTGTAATCCCTATGGTGAGACGCAAATGCAGAGAACAGGAAGCCTACCCCCCCCCCAAAAAAAACACCCTTCTTTCAGCATCGTGTGTTTCCTACCTTCTAATGTGAGTAGTGACAGAGATTATGCAGTTTATGGATTATTCCTCTGTACTGCAGAGGAGATATTTATTTCAGAGGAGGATGTCAGTTTTTTTGCCATCAGTCCTGACTAGATGAGTGCATTTTGTTGGGTTGTTATACTTGGAAGCTGCCTTTCTGGGATGATTCCTGATTTTTTGGCCCCAGAAATACTGCAATGTGCTTCCTGTGAATATATCATGGTTTTTTGTATCAGCCCACTTTGATCACAACTGAAGCATGGATTTGTTTGGCTTTCCCTATTTAGACATTACTATTTCAGCCTATTTTATATCTTGTTGCATCAGACATCTCAAGGCACAGGTAAACAATGTTTGATTGCCCGACTTTGACATTACAGTTTTGATTGTTTTTCACAATTTTGGTTTTATGCGCAGAAGATGTACTGGGGTGTGATTTCTTGGGAATGTTTAAGACTTACTGGAACAATCCTCTCTGGTCCAATGGGATAGAATAATGTTGTTGGGTCTTTCTGAAATAGACAGTGCTATTTCAGAAAGACACTGGAGCCACACATACTTAGTTCCCTTTTAAGACTAATGCTTCCACTCACATAAACTGGAATGCAAAAACTCGATGAGTATATTTATGTACATCCCCATGGCCAGGTGAGGATACAGATCATAAACAAAATGGCAATAGTTCATTATCACAGGAATGAGACTGTTAAGCTGTAAATTACTTTAATTAGTAACTCCAGGCCAGGCAACAGCCAGTGGACTCAGGTGTCATAGGAACATTGAACAATGTTACTGGAAGAGAGATCTGAGTATGTCAAGGAATATGATGGCCTGATCTCTGTTCAGCTCCTCAGACATGAACTGGAAAATTTTTATATAATCATTCCTGATATTGTCCCTCTGCAATTCCTTTTTTCTTGAGTGGCCATTTTGAGATACATACTAGAGAGCCCTGAGAGGTTGGGGAAATTATTGGAAATTATTTTGCTGTATTGTTCCTTATGTCAGATGTTATCTATCCATGTTTTTGTTCAGAGTGTCCTGTTTGTTCTATGTAGAAAGTGGAAGGGTACTGCCATTGAAAGATGGTGTGGCATTTACCTGAATGATGAATGATGCATGGGGGTGTCTGACCTGATTGGTGGGTTTGCAAACCAATGAGAGAGTCTGGGGAGTGGTCTGAGCAGGTTTAAGGCACTGCTCAGCACAGTTTTAGTCAGATAGGGCTAAGGACAGATACGGTTAGATAGGGACCTACAAAAAGACCTACACTTACAGATAGGAATCTGACAGTGTCTGAGAGAATCAGGTAGAGTCTGGCACCCTCTAAGAGAAAGATGGATAGACTAAATAAAAGATAGGATTTTTAGAGTGTCTGAAAAAAAACTAAGTGTTTATAGCTTGTAAATAGAGATGGGCACGAAATGCCAAAATGGCATTTTGTGGTTGTTATTCAGGCCCTGCTGTCCACTTCTGTTTCCATTTTTTGGGCTCTCAGGGCCCACTTCATTTCCGTTTCTTCATTTTTTGGGTGCGGCCAGCTGCAGCCACAGGGAGCCTTCCCAGGGCCGGGCGCCACCGGAGCTGGTGGCATGCAAGCCGGCATGCAGGCTGTCATTCACCAATCGGAGATGGCTGGACAGGGGGCTGGGATCCCACCTCCGCGCACGGAGGCGGGATCCCAGCCGCCTCTCTCCGCCCTCTGCTGCTCCATTATTCATCGCGTGAGTGGCGTGATGGCAATAATGGAAACGAACAGAACTCAAGAAAATTTTCTTGGTTCTGTTCGGTTTGAGCTTGCCCCATTGCAACGGTCATTATTTGTACCGTTACGTAATGGAACAAATAACGGAGAATGATAACAAAAAAAATGGTCGTTTCATGCCCATCTCTACTTGTAAATTTAGGAACCAGGTGTGCGTGCATTCATTTTTATTAGTGATCATACTTAAGTGGGTTTGAACTATATTCTTTTTGTTTATGCTTCAACAAATCACTATGAATTATTTTTATTCTACTTAAAAACAATCTGAAGGCTTTAATTTACTAGTGAAGCTAGTTGGTTGCAGCAATAGAGGAAAATCAGAAGTGGTGTTTGCCAACAGCCTGTGAAAGGGCCTGAGGCAAGCAAACATGTTAATGCTACAGATGGTATAAATCCCATTACAGAAGCAAAATGTAAATTGGACTATGCTGTTGTGAGTGACATTGTTGAGACCCTTGATGGTATTGCCACTGGAGATATGGGGGCACAACTGACATCTAGATTTTGGGGTCTCATTTCTATCTCCATATTGTGTTGCCTGTTGCATGTCAGTAGTTATTTAAGTTCTTGGGGTTGTATATAAGTAAATACAGGTCAGTTCCCCTAAAGGATGGGAGAAATAAATATGGAGTGCAACTATTAAGGGTGTGTCTCAGTGGTCTCATTTGAGAACTGAATGTAACAGTTCCTAGACTGGTAACAGTGTTCTATCATTCTCTCTAGTACTAAAATATTTATTTACATTGTTGATCTCCAGGTTTTTTTATATAGTTGTTCAGTTACATAGTGTTCAGATAGTAAAATATCTCTTAACAGATTCATTAGAAGAACCTG
Organism: Phrynocephalus forsythii; assembly: GCA_029282475.1. Classification (NCBI taxonomy): domain Eukaryota; kingdom Metazoa; phylum Chordata; class Lepidosauria; order Squamata; family Agamidae; genus Phrynocephalus; species Phrynocephalus forsythii. The sequence goes on along the minus strand of JAPFRF010000003.1, from coordinate 1,996,890 downwards.
GTGCATATTATGATAGTAACCAATTTAATGCTAGCCCTCCTAAGACTCAAATATGCACCTTTCTTATGAGAAACAAATAGCCATCTGAAAAACTTTAGATTGCCTAGAATGGTGTCCAAATAGATCACTGTTTTGTCCCCAATACATTGTTGTTACTTTGGATCATATGCTAACCTATAAGTTATACTGTGGTAAACAGGAAAAAGGGTGTCTGCAAGGAGCAATATTCTTCCAAAGCTGACCGGAACTGCTTGGGCACACAACCACACACACTAAGAATTACAACCTTGGCCTGATGCTGTTCCACAAGTGTGATCTGATGTGATCTAGCTTAGTCCGTGCAAAATGAGTAGATGTAACACTATAAAATCTGTAGAATCATTACTGGATGCCTGATGCCAACCTCTTTTGGTAAAATCAATAGCATTCTAGCAGGCATTGTTTCAGTGACACATGAAAAAGGTAGCAGCTAGGGCTCGGTCCCACGTCCCTTTAATAGCAGTTTAAATTACTAGAAAAACCTGTGTTAAAAATGCCATCCCCAGGGCCACCAGGCTTTTTGAAAAAAAAGAAAAAAGAAAACCTGGTAATGACCCTTTAAGTGAGATTTCTGTGACTCACCCAGGAGGTAAGGAATTTTTTGCCTTGCTTTGATAATCCACCTTTTAAGGAAGCAGATGCTGTGGGAACACACAGATGATCAGGAGACAGATATCTAGTCTCATGCGCTTCCAAAAGCATCTGGTGGGGCCACTGTGAGATACAGGAAGCTGGACTAGATGGGCCTTTGGGCTGATCCAGCATGGCTCTTCTTATGTTCTTATGTTCTTATATCCGGGTTTCTTCTTCTTTTTAACTCATAGCACCGACCGGCTGTTCCTGGGGCCGATCGACACTGTTTTTTTAATTGCTTTTCACCTTTGGAGAAACAGGAAACTCCATGTGGTGCCCTAAGCCTTAATTTCCTCCAACCAAGTGGTCCGTTTTTTTTTCAAATGCTAGTGCCACCTGCTGGCCAAGGGGGGCTGAACTGCACTTTTAAATTAAAAACAAGCTTTGGATGTGTGAACTCCTGTCCTACTTATTCAATCACATGATGGGACAAAGAGGAAAAGCCGGACCTTCAGAAGATCAGGATCAAAACCCAGGTGAGATAGCAGCCTAAGAGTCAAATTATCTACAGTACATCTAGTGCACATCCTGATAGAGGATTAAGTTAGATTGGAAGGGTGTATTGGAGTTATATATGGATTTTGAATTACACAGGGCTTAGGCACCCCTAACTCCAGATTTGCAAAAGGGAGAAGGATGTTGCCTTTTTAAAAATACACAGAAAACAAATGGAGTTTGGATACTGGAATCAAAAGTGGAAAGAATCATAATGTCCTGTGGTCATTATATGGGCAGTTGAGACATTATCAGTAGCAGCAGTAATGGCTGGAACTGGGTTGTGCACTGCTGACAACTGCAACAAAAATTTGTGACCTGGCAAAGGCATGCAATGAGAGGTTTGGTCATCCATAGCCGTGTTATATCAGTGCTAAAAAGAACTGAAACATAAATCACTTCCCTGCTGTTGGTATTAACAGCTACTACTCGAGGAAATGCAGACTCTTTTGTTGCAAGTTTCAGCAAGCCAACCACCCACTTAAGCAGCCTAGGTTGCCAGGAAGAGGGGGAGAGAATAATTTAGGAGTCAATCCGGAGGAGTCAAGTTGCTGCCATGCAAGATTTGTTCTTCCCCCAAACTTCTTCAATGTCACTTAAATACTAACTAGAATGAAAACATGGAAAGAGAAGACAGGGAGTGTGTTGAAATGCACTCATGTCTAAATGAAACAGAACAATATGAACAAAAATTTAAATATAACTTACAATGTTAACACTCAACAACAATGTTAACTGCAAAATACTAGTGCAATAACCAAATACAAATCTTGTAAGAGTTAAAGAGAAAAGGCCAAGGTTAGCACAAACAAAAGCAACAGCAAATATATTTAACAAATAAAATGAGGGGAAGGGGGATACTTGTATTCATGAGAATATCACTAGAAGCCCCTGGACATGATAAAGATGTATTTATTTATCTTGTTTCTCTTAAAACAACTCTATAAAGTAATCACTGATTGAAGGACAACAAGTAAGTATTGTGACCATGATGATATTTATACTTGGAACTTCCTATTCAATGTGCAACACTCATGGAATCCTAGAATTGGATTGGATGGGGCCTACAAGGCCATGGAGTACGACTTCCTGCTCAATACAGGAATCCACATTAAAGGCGACATGACAGATGGCTGTCCAATTCTCTCTTCAATGAATCCATTGCTGGAGCACTCATGACTACCTAAGGTAATTGGTTCTGTTGTTGTTCTACTCTAACATTTAATACATTCTCCTTTATATTCAGCCTAAATTGGGCTTCCTGTAGTTTGAGCCAATTATTATGTCCTGCACTCTGGGATGATTGGGAATAAATCCTGCCCCTCCTTTGTATGTCAGGCTTCCAATTATTTAAAAAGTGCTATCGTATCTTCCCTCAGTCTTCTTTTCTCAAGACTAAACATGCTTATTTTCACTCAAAGTTCCTTCTACTGTCACGTGTCTTCCACCAAGTCATCTATGTTATTGGTTAGAATCAAGTCAAGGATAGCTATGCCTCGAGTTTCTTCCTCCCCATTTTGTAGGAAAAAGTTATCAGCCATACAAGTCAGGAATTTCCTGGAAGGGACATATTTGGCAGAATGTGTCTCCCAACAGATATCAAGGTAATTGAAATCTCCCATTACTACCACATAGTATCTCCTTTAAATTCTTGCAATTTCTTCCATCTTCATCTCTGGTAGTAGACTTCAACTACTACATTCCTTTTGGTTTTTAGCCCTGTCAGAGTTTTGTGTTATTTGATCAGCCAGCAGAAGCAGAGTTTTCTTAAAACCAAACAGCTATATTACAAACCGTACAAAAATATATCACAGCATCACAGAACTTATACAAAGTTCAACAGCATAACAGCATACATTACATTGACAAAATATATGGCAGAGAAACAAAGTGGGTGCCTTACTCACAGAAGGCTCAATAAACAACGATTTACAGAACATTTTTATACATGTGTCTGTCTAATCATGAATGACATTACCACATAGCTATTGCAACCTCTTGCATCAGCCAAAATTCATTATGTTCATTCTTAACATCTGTACTCCATTAGAAAAAACTATACATTGAGTCACTGTGACTTTGCACTTCTACAGACTCCATCTTTAAATTAATTAAATACATATCAAATATATATCAAACATATATAGAACATCCTGTCTAATACATATATTTACTAACTAATATCTGACAAGCCCAATTATATCAATCCAGATGGGACAACCAAGCTCATTCTCCTATATTCTCCTATATTCTCCTATATTTCAATACAAAAATATGAAATTTTGGCACAATGTAAGGGGAAAACCTAGATGTTGACTTGTTTTTTCATTATTTCACTATTTCTCACCAAAGTACAAAAGCAACTTGAAGGGCTGTTTTTCAACAAGTGTGAATGGGCTCTGTCATGCCAGGATGAGGAGACATCAGACAATCGCCTTGATCCACCTGCATTATTACCACCTGCATGTTTCTTGTTGGCACAAAGACTTCCTGGACCAAGTATGCCGTGCCTTGCCAGCCAACCCATTCATCGCCCCTTGGTTGTTTCACTTGCAGGATGGCTGCCTCTATCACAAGAACCAACTTTACATTCCCAAGGGTCCCCTTCGACTGCAAGTGTTACAGCAGTGTCATGATGCCTGCACTGTGGGGCATCGGGGTTTCTACAAGAAATTTAAACTGGTCACACGAGTATCTCGGTGGCCAGCTCTCCATTCAGATGTGAAGAAGTACATCCAGTCTTGTGATACAAAGTATCATGTCAGAAACCCCAAGGTCACCTTTTGCCACTGCCTACTCCAGACAAGCCATGGTCTACAGTTTCTTTGGATTTTATAGTAGAGTTACCCCTATCCCATGGCCACACAGTGATCCTGGTAGTGGTCGACTTGCCAACCAAGAGGGCGTACTTAATCCCTGTCCGGAACCTGCCCACTGCGCCCCAAACAGTGCATTTGTTTATGAACCATATTTTCTGCCTCCACGGATTGCCAGATGTGGTAATTTCAGCTAGAGGTCTGCAGTTTACTTCCCAGTTCTGGGGGCAATTTTTTTGACCTACTGGGGGTCCAGAGGCAGCTGTCCTTGGATAGCTCAGGCCAATGGGCAGATGGAACAGGTCAACCTGGTGCTGGAACAGTACCTGCAGTGCTTCTTAAACTACCATCAAGATGATCAGTTCAGTATTCTGCCTCTTGCAGAGTTTGTGTATAACAATGTGGTGCATGCCTTCACTGGGGTAGAGTCCAGTACGGGTTTGACTCCATGGGGGCCCATTATTTTGCTGATTTAGGCTTCCACCCTGAGAATCACCCAAACATCCCCACCAAGACCTTGGTGCCAGAGGTGAACAATCAGTTATCTCTAGAGATGGGCACAAAACACCAAAATGGTGGTCGTTTCCATTATTCGGCCCCTGGAACCCCACTTCGTTCTGTTACTGTTATTCGGGCCCCTGGGGCCCGCTTCGTTTCCATTATTTCAGTTTTCGGAACAGCTGCAGGGAGCCCTCCCGGGGCCAGGCACCTCCCGGCGGGCAGTCATTCACCAGGCAGAGGCTGCGATCCAGGATCACAGCTCCCTCTTGCCACCCTCCGCCATCCCCGCACCAGATGACAGAGCCAGGGACGGGGTCTCAAAGGGATCTTCCCCATGCCAGATGACAGGGCGCCCAGCATGCAGAGGGGTGAAGGGGGGACTCGGCTTCCCGACTCATCATGACAGTGCCGGGCGCTGTCATGACCCGGGTGGGGAAGATCCCTTTATGACCTCCGTTTGCCCCTCTACATGCAGAGGGGCCAACGGGGTCAGGAGGGGGCTGCGAGCAGCGCCATCTCCAGCTGTCTCTGCCAGAGGTGCGTGACAGCAGGGCAGCTGTCAAGCAACTGCAGCAGAGATTGCTGGACAGGGGGCTGTGATCCCGCCTCCGTGCACGGAGGCGAGACCACAGCTGAGGCTCAGCTGATCTCCTCCGCCCGGGATGACAGCTGCCTGGCCGTCACCCCGGGCGGAGGAGATCGAGGCGAGACCACGACTCCCTCTCGCCGCCCTCCGCCATGAGTGCATGACAGCCGGCCTGGCTGTCATTCATCCTCAGTGGAGATTGCTGCAGATCGCTCCAGTGACCCCTGCTCGGGCTGTCTGCTCAAAGATGCTGCCAGCTAGAGGAAGAATTACCCTGAAAGTAAGAAAAACAAACAAAAAAAGCCCACGCAGGGCCAAACCCAGAAGTGAACCCGATCTTCCGGGTTACATGGGGCTTTTGTTTGTTTTTCTTTTTTAATTTTTATTTTTTTATTGAACATAAAAAAAGACATAATAACAATGATAAACAATTATATAAAAAAACAGTAATAGACAATCATAAACAGTACAAAGTGCCCCCACCCCCAAGAAACCGTCCAGTATTCTTGCATCTTCTCTTTCTTCTTCATCTTTTTTTTTTTTTTTTCCAATAGGCTTCTTAAGGTCCTTTACGCCAGAACTGTGTTGGGTTATAAGTTGGTTGTATCCTTTCCCTTTTAATAGTACATGATCTATAAATTTCCCCAAACATCATAGAAAGTATCTTTTTTATTTCACCTCTCAAAACTTTTATATTACAAGATAGTTTATCATTTAGTGCTATGTCCCACACTTCCTTATACCATTCAGCAATTTTAAGGTCTGATTTCAGTTTCCAGTTCCTAGCAATAATCAGTCTAGCTCCTGTCATAAGATTTGCTATTAATTCTTTAGTTTTCACATCATATTCATTGATAGATGGTAATGATAACAAAGCAATTTCCGGTACACATTTAATATCAGTTTGTAGTATTTCTCTTATCTCCTCAATAATCTCTTGCCAAAACTTTTGAACTATTTCACATTCCCACCATAAATGAAAATAGGTACCTATCTTTTTTTCGCATTTCCAGCAGAGCTTAGAATATTTTGGATTCATTCTATTCATTCTGACTGGAGTCATATACCATCTTAAAACTAGTTTGAAGTAGTTTTCTTTTATTCTGACTGATAATGACCGTAAAATCCTCAAATTCCAAATTCTTTTCCATTCATCATTATTTATTTATTTCTCTATGTCTTGTTTCCATAGCTCTCTTATTGTGTCCTGTTCCCTATTCTCAAATGAATCTTGAATTATTTTATCTCTTTTTTGGGGGGGGAGGGGACTGAGGGAGGAAAAGAGGAGGATAGAAGGATCTTAAGATTCACATTATCATGTTATCTTTTTATTACATTCTTTCTTTTCAACTTTTCACGTATATAACTGTAAGCAAGACTAGACAGTGCCAACGCTAATTTAGAGCTTCTGAATCATTATTGTTTGTTTTTCTTACTTTCAGGGTAATTCTTCCTCTAGCTGGCAGCATCTTTGAGCAGACAGCCCGAGCAGGGGCCACCGGCACCTTGTCTGCACTGGCAAAGAGGAACCCAGGAGTCCGGGACAGCCACTGCCTCCCAAGGCTCAGCCCGCACCTGGCCAGCAGCTTGCCTTGACCGGTCCCACTCACCCCGCAAAGCCTCCAAAAGGCCCCGAGGAGGGCGGTCCTGGCGGCGGCGGCGGCAGCGTTTTCAGGAAGGTTGGCCTTTCTCCATTTTTTAATTGTTTTCACTGCCTTGCCGACCACATGGCCGTGCTACAGCTGTAGTGTGGCGGTTGGCTTTCCCCCCTCTTCCTGGTCGCTGACTCGCTGCCATCCCTGAAGGCCTTCCGGGCCAGCACCAGATAGGAGACATCTCCACCAACCCCCCATTACCGAACCGAACCGAACCGAACCAAATTTTCTCAGTTCTGTTCGGTTCATGTAAAAATAAAACGCCCCTAGGGTCGTTATTCATTCTGTTACATAACGGAACAAATAATGGATAACAGAATGGGAAAAAAAAAGTCATTTCGTGCCCATCTCTAGTTATCTCATATCCAGGAAATACAAACCAAACTCTCGTGCCACTGGGATTGGGCAAAGGGGACAAGCACTGCCATTTTGGTCCCACGTTGCAGGTTGGGGAGCACTTCAGGTCATCTTGCCCCTCAGCCAAGCTTGACCATTGATATCAGGGTTCCTTTCAGATTCAGCAGGTGAACCCTGTTGCCTTTAAATTGGACCTTCCTCACACCCTTAATATTCCCAGTATTCCCAGTTGAAGCTGTATCAGACGAAGCTGTTACCTGGCCATACCCCTCCTCCAGCACCAGCCCTGTTGGTTTATGGGCATGACAAGTACCAGGTGGCAGAGATCCTGGACTCAAAGAAGGTCCAGGGCAAGCTATTCTACCTGGTGGACTGGAAAGGATATGGCCCAAAGGAGTGGTCCTGGGAACACCCTGGTCACGGCCTCATTTGCAGATTTCCTGGTTGCCACCCATGCCTCAACTGTTGCAGAAACATCCTGGGTGCACTGAGACAAAGCAAGACAGCACAAGGCAAAGCTTGAGAACCAGCAAAGGGTGCAATGCTGACAAAGGAAGCACCAGGGGCAAATAGTCCTATAGCAAGGATCCTGCAGGCATACTCAGTCCCAGCCTCCTGGTCCTGCTCTTTCTATCCCCCTTTCCTCTGCAGTTCATTACTCAAACAAGTCCAGCCATGCCCATATAGATTTAGGGCATGCCTCCAAGGAAGAGTACTGCACTTATCGATTAGCTCTTACCAGCGGTGACTATTATGGGACTAGGTGGGGAAAGTGCCCAGGCTATGCTACTCCCAAAGTTTGGCTCACTTGTGGAGAATACTAGAACTGCTAGAGGAGGTGGAATCCACTTCTCCCAAATGAACTGATTCTGTTAACCTGGACTTTTTGGGAGTGTAGTTAACTCCTTGGTGCCCTAAATGTTCTCAGGTTTTATTGTTGAGCCATGTTTTCTCACTTAACATGAATAAAGGAATCTGTTTCTGCATGCTACATCATGATGGAGGAAAGTGCAGGGGGCCTCGCAAATGGTTTTTTTTTTGAGGGGGGGGGACTATGGATCATGGAGCCTTGAGGTATCCAGCAGACCAGGATGATGCTGTCATGGAGGTTACATTTTGCTCACCAAGGAGGCTGAAAGGCCCTGTACCGAGTACTGGGCATCACATGCCCACATCCCTCCAAGTTAGCTTTAAGTGATCAGCATCATCTGTCTTGTATTTATTTATTTATTTATTTATTTATTTATTTATTTATTTATTTATTTATTTATTTATTTATTATTGAATTTATACCCCACCCATCTTCCCGAGGGAACTCTGGGCGGCTTACAGTGGCTGATCAAATCAGCGAAATACAATGCAACAAACAAACAGATAAAAAACAATATTAGGATAAAACAATACAATAGCACCCTTGGTAAAAAAACATATGAAGCTCGAGCATCAGAGCGTCTCGTCAGTTAAACTAACTACCAGATGGCGGGAGAGAGAAAAAAAAACTAAGCTTGGTCACCAAAGGCCTCGCAGAAGAGCATGGTTTTCAACGCTCTGCAAAAGGCCAGCAGGGACTCTGCAGAGTGCACTTCGCTGGGGAGGCTGTTCCACAGTGAGGGAGCAGCCACCGAGAAGGCCCGGTTGCGAGTAGAGGTTCTTCAGGCCTCTCGGGGGGTGGCAACCCGAAGCGAGTGCGCTCCCAACTGCCGAACTGGTCGGGCTGAAGTTGATCGCTGGGTGATCCGCTCTGCCAGGTAGTCTGGGCCCAAGCCATGGAGGGTTTTATAAACTAAAACCAAGACCTTGAATCTGATCCGGGATGCAACGGGCAACCAATGCAGGCGGGCCAGAACTGGGGTGATGTGGTCATAACGACGCGTACCCACCACCAGTCTGGCCGCCGCATTTTGTACCCGCTGCAGCCGCCGGAGGAGAGTCAAGGGCAACCCCATGTAGAGGATGTTGCAGTAGTCCAGCCACGAGATCACCAGCGCTTGCACTACTGTTCTCAGAGAGTTGCCGTCTAGGTACGGGTGGATCTGGGCTATTTGGTGCAGGTGGAAAAAAGTGATTCGGGTCACGGCAGCCACCTGGGCATCCAAGGATAGCACCGGATCCAGAACCACGCCCAGATTCTGAACCCTGTCAGCCAGTTGGAGGGAAACACCCTCCAGACTGGGGAGAGGGCCTCCGTATCCAGATGGGGAACTCCCGAAGAACATCACCTCGGTCTTCCCGGGATTGAGTTTGAGCCTGTTGGCCCTGGTCCAAGCCATAACCGCCTCCAGGCACTAGTCGAGAGTCCGGACAGCTTCCACTGCAGAGGTGGAAAAGGAGAGATAGGGCTTCCGGTTTAATGGCCGACTGCATAAGACGCTAGGAGGAATCCCTCCGGGGGTCCCCAGAGCGCACAGGAGGTTTAAAGAGTTCCGCGAAGACTCCGCGAACTCTAATAACCTCAGGGGGGTGCCCTGAGGGGTTGGGTATCGGCTGCGCTCTTTGCGGCTCTCCTCTTGCCCCGGTCCGGAGGGGTCGGGGAGAGGATTGAGCTGCGAGCGCTCTTGCGATCGCTACCCCTGTGCTGCAAAGTCTCGTTGTCTTAGCAGGAAGCCATTAGCCTCCAAGAACTCTATCCGTTTCTATCGGAGGAAGGAACAGCAGAGGCTGTTAAACGGCTAACTTGAAGAAAAGGATTATACCCGAAGAAACGAGAACTGATTTGTCTACAACGGAATCTGGTTGGAGCGTGGTGGAAGCTAAGCCATAACTCTCCTTCGTGATACAAATTGAGCCGTGCGGTGGGGGTGGAGAGATACCCCTTCATTTACGAAGTGAGTTTGAACTATTATTATCTACATTGAAGAGGTGAGAAAAGATGGGACTTGGGGAGTCTTGACCGAAATCTGCAATTCAGAACTGGTGTTGGTAGTCACCCCCTCTTTTTTTCTTTGCGAAAGGACTGAGTGAATAAAGAAGAACGCGGGGGGGGCGGAGGAGACAGCTCCTTTTTTGAATACATTTCAAAGGACAGTGGTGCTTGGAGTTATTTTACATTTCCAAAGACCTCGGAGAACTGACTTTTGGAGTAACCTCCCCCCCTTTTTTTCTTTTTTCCTTTTGTGAAAGGATTAAATACTTAAGAAGAATTTGGGAGACAGACTAAGAGGGGAATCTGATTGGTTTTATATTCCAAAAGACTTTATTAGAGCTGGTGTTTCGAGTTACCCCCCCTCTTTTTTGGGGGGGGAGCTACCTTCGTTACTTTGGATTTCTCAGTGCTCTGCTTTCCATTTTTGGGGGTGCTGTGAGCAACTTTGGAGATATTGCTATTTGATTTTTGAATCTGTAAGAACTTTCCCTTCAGAGGCTCTCGTGAACAGGGACTGCATTTTCTCCTTCTTGAGAACTGTGTGGATTACGCGTTTGGAAGAAAGCTGAAGATATCCCTTTAATTCTTTCCCTTAATTTTTAATTATTAAGGGTTTTTTGTGGGTCTCTGCTTGTGCATTTGGCTGCAGCGGAATTGAAACCAAGTCATTATCTGTTGTTTTTCTGAGGCTGGAAGGTCGCATGGTAGTCAAAACAAGATTATTCTTCGCTGCAGCTGTGAAGGCGACTGGAAAGTTCATCTCTTAGGTTGGAGTGCCATCTGGTGGATTATAAAAATTAAATGCATCTGACACTGGTTAAGAAATTAATTTCTTATGTTGGAGCGCCATCTAGTGGATTTTGAAAATTATTGCATGTAAAATTCAGTTTAAACGCTGTTTGGGGTGGGAGCAAAGCAAAATTTGATAAATTGTTATTAATTTGATATGTGGGTAATTTTAAGTTAGAAAGGACAAAAGGAAGTTTGATTAAGCAAATCGAATATTATTGATGGTAAATAGGTCATTATTAATTATTGGAGCATTAATTGGTTAATTTGACTGGTTGAAGCTTATTATTATTTATTGATTGAATCAATTTGAATCAATGTTAATTGGTGATTAAATTTATGAAAATTGTGCTCCATTAAAATAGAAGTTAATTAAAATTGAGATGGCAGAGAAGAAGAAGATGACATCTTTAACACAGAGAAGAGACTCCAGAGAGGAGGGCAAAGAATGGGAAGGATTAATGATACATATAAGGAGAGAATTTGAAAAAAGCGAATAAAGTATGGACAGGAAATTATCAGAACTAAAAGAAGATATGCAGAAACAAATTAAAGAGGCAGTTGGAGAACTATCAGCTCAAGTGAAGGATTTAACGGTGAAAACAAAGAGCATAGAAGCCAAAGTGAAGAAAGTGCAGACAGAGGTTAAACAATGCAGAGAAGAAACAGAGAGGAATAAATCAGGCGTGACAGAAGTAATGACCACACAAACGAAATTGGCTGAGGAGCTTGCTTTTCTTGAAATGAGGCAACGGCAACAGAATCTTCGTTTTCGCTTGATACCATGGGAGGAAGGAGAAGATATTAAGGCCAAAGTAATAACTGAACTTGCGAAGTGGCTTGGGTGGCAAGAAGAAGAAGTAGGTGGTGCAATCTCCCAAGTGTTTAGAATAACAGTCAGAGCAAAGAAATTGAGAGCGAAGAAGACACCAGGTGATGTTATTGTGTCAATGACATCTATGGACGTGAGAGATAGAATTCTGAAACATAGTTACGACAACAGATTAGTGATTGAAGGACAACAGATCCTGATATATAAGGAGATCCCTCTTTATTTTTTTGAGAAGAAGAGGAAGTTATAAACCTCTGGCTGAAACATTGAGAAGAAACGGTCTGAGATTCCGTTGGGAGTTTCTGGAAGGCCTATCTTTTATCTACAAAATGAAGAGGTTTAAAATAACATCAGAGTCGGAGATAGGTAAATTTCTGAGAAAATATGGAGACAATATGGAGGTACAGGAAACCATCGAAAGAGGGGGATAGATTACCTGAGGAGAAGGTGGACCAAAGTTCAAGAAGAGGTAAGGGTGAAGAAGAAGAAGAGGAAGAGGAGTTAGATCTCTCTGATGAAGAGGAAGGCAAAGCTGACTTAGCTATGGCCAATATTTGAATAGAGACTGATAAAAATATATTTAATTTGAAATCTACAATGGCGTTGAGAGTATTAACTTGGAATGTTAATGGTTTGAATGAAAAGACCAAGAGAAACAGAATTACGCATTTACTGAAGAAAGAAAACTTGGATCTGATTTGTCTGCAAGAAACACATGTTGCAATGAAACATACGAAGATTCTAAAAAACAAAATTTTGGGACAAGAATTTGTATCGTCTGATAAATTGAAGAAAAGAGGAGTTGTGATATATGCAAAACAAAAATTAGAACCTAAGTTGATAATGAAAGATGAAGAGGGAAGATTCTTGATGGTGCAAATTACTTGGCAATCTGAAAAATTCTTCATCGTAGGAATTTATGCGCCAAATGAAAGGAAATCAGAATTTTACAGAGACTGCTAGATTATATGGAGCAAAATAAAAAGATTGTAATGGAGTAATGATAGCAGACCTGGAATCTCAAAAGAAAGGCTCAACCAAAGACAAAAAAATTTTAATTCAGGTTGAGGCCAGGAAAAGGAATTTGAAGATAGAGATCTGGAGAAACAAACCTTTTTTTCTGAATCAAATCAGATTTGAAAAGAAACTTTTTCACATATTTGTTCCTAAAAACTTCACAAGATGCTAGCAAAATTTTACACAGAAAAAGATCTCAGAAAATAATGCAATGATGAGGAAGGATAAAGGAAAACTGCAATATTATACTGCTGGAATGAAAGGAAAATTTAAAGCTATTCAAGAAACTTTAAATCAAAAAACTTTTAGAGACTATTTGGAAAATAACTGGAGAAGAGAAATGGAACAAACTCTTGACAAAAAAAGCTAAAATGTAAGACTTTTTATTTAAAGAAGACAGGCTTGAAAAACAGAAAAAAAAAAGAGGAGGAGATCTTAAAAGAAATGTTATAAATAGAGGAAAAGAATGCCAAAACTCCAGGAGATGACGAAATGGATTCAAAATTAAAGATATTCAAATCAAGTTGTCAATTCCTAAATTAAAGAAATTTATAATGAGATTAAGATGATGAGACAAAGAAACTTTGAATCCTGGAAACAAACTTTAAACTATTTTAATTCTCAAGCCTAAATAAAGATCCAAAAGATGTTGGATCTTAATTAGTAATATCATAATAAATCAAGATGCCAAGACCCAAGAGAGCAATTCTAAAAAGTGTTTACATTTATAGACAAATTTATACAAGAAGAAAAAACGGATCTTTAACAAAGATTGACAAATATTTAGACACTGGATTGAAAAGTTTTGAATGTTCTTTTGTGAGATGGGAAGATCAAAGGACAAAGCATGCATTTTGTCTCTAGATTTATTTAAATCTTTGAAAATCACCGTGTCCAGATGGCTTGACTGCAAAATATTATAAAAGTGAAATGAAATGTTACCAAAAATTTCTAAGTGTAATAAACCAACTCTATTCTCATAGTTACCTCATCAATCATTGTTAATGATAACATGACCCAAAAAGAACCCTTGGATGTGAACAAGACAGGGATGTCCTTTAGGCCCATTCTGTTTTTTGAATGGAGATTATAAATTATTAATGCAATAAGTTTGGCCAACTTATTAAAAAGGGTTCTAAATGAAAGATAAAAAAAGATTATTTGCGGGTTTCGCTTCCTGGCAGACAGATGAAAAACAATATGAAAATATATTAAGAATAAAAGCATATCTAAAGTCATTTGGTGAAACAACAAGCTTATGATATTTATTGATGCTGAAAAAGCAGAAATAATGTCTTTTCAATCAGGATAATTTGGAACATGGAAGAGATCTCAAATTTTGAACTGAAAGTTTGTAAATGTATAAAATAAATTTAGGGTTACTTTTAGATAAAGACATTACTAAAACGGAAAGAAAGAAATTACACAAAAATAAAGGAAGAGATTAGAAATAAATTACAAAAAGTATTCCAAATTAAACTTATCATGGTTTGGGGAATTTAAATGTATAAAAATGAAAAATATAAACTAAAATAAATTTTCTTTTTAGAATTTTGACATTATTCAATACTAAAGAAATTTAAATTAAAGTTTATCAAGATCTTTTAAATAAATTATGCAATGGTGGAAAAAATAAGAATAAATAAAAGTCTTATTGTAAAGATCAAAAAAAGATTGTGAGGAATTTGAAAACCTAATCTTAGAATGTATTACAAATATTTAATCAATTTATCTCCCTGGGGAAATATTATTTAAACCTCAAAAATAATATGGTTTGGGAACTTCAATCAGAGGAACTAAATGAAGACATAAATAAATATTGTTTAGTTTGTCATTGATGGAAAGAGTTACCCAATTAAAATGAACGTCTTACTAAGTTTGTTATTCTTATTTCAAAAAGATCCCAAGAATCAAATACAGGCCATTTCCCGGAATGGCAGAAGATATCAGATAAATTTCCCTGGCAAGGTAAATGAAGAAATTGGGAGAAATTATTTAAATTAAGGAAAGTGGCAAGACTAAAAGATTGGATTAAAAAGATGACATCAAAACAAGAAATTAAAAGATTGGATTCTTTAAACTCAGGAATTTTTGGACTTAGAAGGTCATGATAATAGATTTGGTTAGAAAGCTGGACTTTGGAATGATTAGGAGAAATACACAAAAGTTTTAGAGGATATACAAAATTTGAGTCACTATTTCTGACAACATATGAATCAGAGAAAGGAAATACAGGGAAAGGAACAGTTGGCAAATTATATAAAATAATTCAAGATTCATTTGAGAATAGGAAGAACAGGACACAATAAGAGAGCTGTGGAAACTTTTCATAGAGAAGAAATAAATACTGAAGTCTGGAAAAGAATTTGGAAAAGAGGATTTTACGGGTTGGTATCAGTCAGAATAAAAGAAAACTTTTCAAACTAGTTTTAAGATGTTTGGGACTCCAGTCAGAATGAATAGAATGAATTCAAAATATTCTAAGCTCTGCTGGAAATGCTGAAAGATTATATAATTTATTTTGGATTTGATGGTGGATGAATGTCAAAGAATGTTGATAAAATTTATGGATTTGAGATTATTGAGTTAGATAAGAGAAATACTGTGGAAAAAGATATTAAATGTTTACCGAAATTGCTTTGATATCATTAAATCTATCAAAAATGAATATGATGGTAAATTACTAAAGAAATTAATAGCAAATCTGTATGACAGGAGCTAGATGATTATTGCTGGAACTGTAAACTGAAATCAACCTGAAAATTGCTGAATGGTATAAGGAAGTGTGGGACATAGCACTAAATGATAAACTATCTTGTAACTATAAAAGATTTGAGAGTGAAATTCCCAAAAAGATCTGAACTTTTTCTATGATGTTTGGTGGAAATTTAAAGATCAGACAGGACCTTATTTTTAAAAGGGAAAGGGATAGAACTGGAAGACTTATAACCCATCTTTGGATCTGGAGGGCGAAATTAAAGGACTTTGCAGAGATGGCCTTTTGGAAGAAGAAAAAGATGAAGAAGAAAGAGAAGATCCAAAATACTGGCAAAAATTTAAGGGGTACATGGAGACTTTTGTAAGGTTTATGAAGACTCTTACTTTTTAGGGTATAATTGTTTATCATTGTTTTTTGTTTTTTACCTTTTTTAAAAAAATTTTAAAAAAAATAAATAAAGGTAATCATCAACAAGAAAAAAAAAAAAACCGCGCGAAGAACAGAGGGAAGCCGAACCTTAGCGATAGATTGATTCTGTACGGTTAATGTTTTGAATTTGTTCTTTTGTATATTAAAATTTTCTAATAAAAAAAATGAAAGGAAAAGGAGAGATAGAGTTGCGTGTCATCAGCGTACTGATGACAGCAGACTCCAAATCTCCAAATGATCCCAGCCAGCGGCCTTACAAAGATATTGAACAGCACGGGGAGAGAGACGAGCCCTGTGGAACGCCACATGGTAATGTCCACGGGGCCGACAACTCTCCACCATGCTGCACATACTGGAGCTGACCCTCCAAGAAGGACCGGAGCCAGCTGCGAACAGTGCCTCCGATACCTACCTCAGAGAGCCGGTCCAGTAGGATACCGTGGTCGACGGTATCGAAGGCTGCTGACAAATCTGGAAGAACCAACAGGGTAGAGCAACCCCTGTCGACCGCCCGGATTAGGTCATCTTGCAGCGCGACCAGAGCTGTCTCGGTCCCCCGGCCAGGCCTGAACCCGGATTGGTATGGATCAAGGCACCACTGTTCCTCCAAAAAGGACTGAATCTGGATTGCAGCCACCCTCTCGATTACCTTGCCCATGAAGGGGACGTTGGCAATCGGACGATAATTCACCAATTGGTCCAGTGCCATGCCTGTTTTTTTGAGAATGGGCTTTACCACCATCTCCTTCAAGCGGGAGGGAAAAAACCCCTCGCTGAAGGAGGCAGTGGCGATGGCAGAAGCCCATTCGGGCATACTCCCTCCGGCAGCTTTTATGAGCCATGATGGGCAAGGATCAAAGGGGGTGGACGCGGGCTGGCAATGGGCAATTGCCCTGGAGGCCTCGGAAGAGGAAACAGGCCCAAACTCAACCAATCAAGGAGAGTGAGGGGGTGCAGCAACAGGGGATGGCGAGGGAGGGCTAGTGCAACCGGATTCGAAGCCGGTCTGGATGGCCTCTATTTTAGATCTAAAGAAGACTGCAAAGTTCTCACTACTGAACTCAGTAGGAGGAGGCCTCACCAGACTAGGATTGGTGAGGTCTAGGACCACCCGGAAAAGTTCCGCCTGGCAGTTTGAGGCCTCACCAATTCTCAGGGAGTAATAAGATGTTTTAGCCTCCATGATCGCACGAGAGTAGCGCCTAGTCTGGAAAAGAACTGCAGTCTTATTGAAAGCCGTCCGGTTACGCCTCCAGCTGCTCTCCAGCCTCCTCCACTCCTGCTTCATCGCTCTCAGCTCCGCCGTAAACCACAGCGAAAGTCGAGCTCTGCTGTGGAGGAGACGCTTGGGGGCCATCCGGTCGATGGCACGGGAAGCTGTTTCAAACCATCAGTTGGCTGCAGCCTCAGCCGGATCGTCAGCCAAGCCACCAGGAAGCTCTCAGAAGGCTTCAGCCAAGCCAGAAGCCCAGGAAAACAAGGGGCGGTCTCAGAATTAACAGGGAAAAGGACAGCAGGTGATGATGTGTCCATGACACAGGTAGGGAAACAATGTCCCCCACCAACTCCCCCGCAGGGTCCAGAAGGGTATGCCCTGACCTGTGGGTAGGGCAAGAAATATGCTGGGACAGACTCATTTATTTATTTATTTATTTATTGCATTTATACCCCGCTTATCTACAATATGTACTCTAAGCGGCTTACAAAACATCGGGCCTCAATAGCCATAAATTACAAAAAAACCCAAAAATAAAACCAATAAAAATAACACTAAGCAAAGTTCCTAATGGCACCTCAGTGACTGACAATGATAGATAAAATAGTTTACGATGGCGGAGGAAAAGAAAAAAAAAAGGACAAAGGCCTCCCGGAGGTGATGATGTGGGGATGGAATTCCAGAGGCTGACACAGGTAGGGGGCTTCAAACAATGTCCCCGCCTGCCTCCAGACTAGACTCCCAAGTAGTCCGGTCCCAAGCCATGGAGGGTTTTATAAACTAAATAAAACCTTGTCAAATCCGGGCTGCATGCCCTGACCTGGGGTGATGTGGTCAGGGCAAGCCTGGCCGCCGCAAATATGCAGACGCCGGAGGACAGACTCATGGAGGTCATGGACTCACATGACCACTGTTCTCAGAGAGTTCGCGTCGAGGTACGGGCGGATCTGGGCGATCCGACGGAGATGGTAGTAGGCGGACCTGGTCAGCTGGGCCTCCACTGAGCAGACAGTCCACTGCCAGACATGCACACATGAAGTCCCCACCAGACCAGGCACCCGCCGAGCTGGGGGACTTGTCAACAGAGACAGCAGACTCCAAAACTCCTGATGACCCCCGCCAATGCAATGAACTCCGAGAGCTCTGGGAGGGATTGTGCTGGGTTGGAAGGAACGGAGCCAACTGCACAGTGCCTCCGCCCAGCACAATGTCAAATCTGTCCCAGATCCAGGAGGACCAACAGGGTAGAGCTGTCCTACCAACAGGTGAAGGCATTCTAACCCCGGACTGACCAATGTCGAGGCCCTGGGGGACTGACATGAAGTGATTCCCTGCCCAGCACAATGTCAAATCTGTCCCGCTGTCCTACAATGGCATTCTAACCCCCTGACCAATGTCTGCTGACCCTCCACAATGGCACCTGCCCTCCCCTGAAACCAGAAACCCAGGCAGGCACAGCTGGGCAAGCGAAGCTCCCCCCTCTGCGCCCACCCAGGTCTCTGTAATACAGGCCAGGTTGGCCCTCCCATCACTGATGGCATCATAATTGATGGGGATCTTATTGTGGACTGACCTGGCATTCAGAAGGAGACAGGACAGGTTGGAGGCGCTGGTGGGGTGGCTCCGGGACACATGGCAGTGAGTCGAAGGGTCAGAACGTGGGACAGACGCAAGGTGCCTGACCTGAGTTCTTCTTATCTGACTAACCCTCCGATTCTCTGAGCGTACAGTCCACGGCCGGACACAGTTGAAATAGGAGCCCCTGCTAACATGGTGACTAGAGATGGGCATGACCAGAAAAAATTACTTTTCGAGTTGTCGTTTGTCGGGACAGGTCCGTTTCGGGTCGTTTCCGTTTGTCGCGATAATTTCCAAAAATTTGTCGTTTCCATTTGTCATTTGTCGTTTCCACCATGATTTAGCACGATTTGACGTCCCAGGGAGCATGGGGGCGTCCCGCAATCAGGGCCGGCGCTAGGTGGGCAGGCAGGCTGGTAGCCTGGAGGAAGGGGGATAACCTTTGCAGTCCCTGGATCTGGGACTCTAGTGCTTGGTCCTTTTTTAAGGAGCTCCGAGGTGGCGGGAGAAGCGCGCCTTCCTTCCTGGAGAGACGAAGGGAGATGGCACCTTTTATTCCCGGAGTGCTTCCTGATCCACCAGACACATACAGTCCTTTGGGGTGGGAGGTGGGGAGAGTCGGGAGGAGAGACGGGTCTTTTTCTTCCTCTCTACCACTTCCCACCACGGAACCCACTCTTTCCGCTTCCCGCGCTCACCTTCTGTAAATGATCCCCGGCCGGGAGATTAAAAGAGCGATGGGGGTTTTACTTCTTTATTTCAACCCGCCGCTGCTCATTGCCTCCAATCCGTTTCAAAATGTGCTCGCAGCAAGCCTCTTGAACTCAGCTGGCACTCATGCCATGCCGCACGTGTGTGCCCGCTGCGTGCGCATTTGGTGTCCCCTCCTCCGAGTTCCGCGTGGGTCTGTGCCTTCGGCGTTGTCCCTCCACCAAGGTGTGTGTGTGTGTGTGTGTGTGTGTGTGTGTGTGTGTGTGTGAGAGAGAGAGAGAGAGAGAGAGAGAGAGAGAGAGAGAGATCAAGGCAACATAGTCCGGGCTCTGCGGGATGTAATCGCGGTGCCTCTTCACCGCTGCCAGCGCTTACGAGGGGGAAATGTGACCCACAAGCGTGTCATCCACCTGCTCCCACAGCTGTGTAGTCCAGTCGGCGTGGAGCTGAACTGGGACTCTG
Organism: Phrynocephalus forsythii; assembly: GCA_029282475.1. Lineage (NCBI taxonomy): Eukaryota > Metazoa > Chordata > Lepidosauria > Squamata > Agamidae > Phrynocephalus > Phrynocephalus forsythii. The sequence goes on along the minus strand of JAPFRF010000003.1, from coordinate 1,977,192 downwards.
TATGTGTCTGTGGATCAGGAAGTGTCCCAGGGACCCCTCTTTGCCGCACCATCCCTCACACCCGCCCCCTCCCCCGCCCCTGCACGCAGCCCAGTTTGGGATCCTTCCTTTTCCAGGTTTCAGAATTCTGGGGGCTGAAGACCCACAACAGGAATGCTCCCCAACTTCCTGTTGCATCTGCGGTTAGTTACTCCATACCCAGGGTGGGTAGTTCGTCCCTCTGGGCTTGGTTTACGTTTGGAGAGCAAGGCTTCCAAACCGCGGGAGGGGTGGGGGAGACAGATCCTTAACACAGACCTGAGCCGAGCTGATTTCCACAGTTTCCAGCATATCTTTGGGACTGGAGAGTAAGAGAAGACTCTCCCCGCTAAGAGACTAAAGGTGAAATCACATTGCACCCCCCATTTTGCGCCCTAGGCAGCGGGCAGGGCGGGGGGACGGCAGGCGGGGAGGTGCGGGCAGGCAGTGGTGGCGGGAGGCCATGGGCGGGCGGCAACAGCAGCAGGGGGGAGGCGTGGGTGGACGAGCGGGAGGCCGGTGGCCGCAGGCGGGCAAGTGGGCGGGCGGCGGCGCGGGCGGGCGGGCGACATCCAGCAGTGTCAGTCAAAACCTGGCCATGCCATTGGTGGAATGGTTCAAAAAATTGCATGGTCCCATCCCATGCCCAGCCCACATGGGCAGGTCTAAAAAAATAAAAAATAAAATAAAATAAAATAAAATAAAATCAGTGCAACCTTTTACTGCTATAAAAACCCCACTGCTGCTACTATAAAAATTAGGCATTTAAAATACCTAATTTTCACATGTTTCTGTTGTGCTTTGGTGGGTTTTTGGACCACGATTTAAAAATAAATACTGCGGTCGCCATTTTGGATACCCCCCACCGCAAGGCATGGACTCGTCTGGAGACAATGAGGATGACCCCCCCAGCCTGGTGCAATCAGCCCAGGACAGGAGAGGGGGGGAGGCCGGGGACACCCCCCCCCCAGAAACCACCCCTCAGGTAGGTGTCCTCAGGCAGTCAGGGTTTTTTTTTACTTTTAAAAACTTTTCTTCTGTGCTGCTTGCTTGCCAATGGCATTGCGCGATCGCCGCGATGCCATGAATGACAACGAAAAATCCGACCAAATTTTTCTTTTGTCGGTTCGAGTTCGAGTTCTGATGGCTTAATTATCGTTACCGTTTCCGTTACGTAATGGAAACAACAACCGAAAACGGAAACGACAATTTCGCCGAGTCGTGCTCATGTCTAATAGTGACCATTAAAAAAAACCTTGTACTAAGTTGTCTGTTCCCAACAAGGATAGCTTCTTCATTGTCAACAATGTGGTTTCACATTGGTCATGGTCAGCTCCGGAAGTGATAGAAGAGATGCTTTCCCTGGAAATGAATCTTGCCGACCTTGGATTTCTCAAGCATATCATCATGAAGGATAGGCCTGAGTATTCCAACTAATGCTTTGAGGAAAGGCAACATGTTTCCCTGCTGCTTTCTGGCTGCCTACATCTTTCTGTGTACTTTGCCTTCTCTGTGATTTCCACAGTGTTGATTAAATGTTCTACTGTAGGTTATGTTCTGCTCCCACACATCTGTTTAGCTCCTGCTGCAGATGGGGGAGGCACGTTCTGTACAAGTAGAGATGAATAAAGAGATGGAACAGGAAAGCGAGACAGTGAATGAGAGAGAGAGAGCACCATCAAGTCAGAACCAGCTCGTAGCCGTCACTTCACGAAGTACTTCGCTTCGCAGCGGGATTGCCTTCGCTTTGAATGTGAAGGCGGTCACGTGGTCTCCCTTCGCCCCCACCCCTTTTTCTCTGTCCTCACCATGCGAAATTTTCTGTTCGAATCCATTGCCACCTCACATGCTCCCTTCCGGTTTTCGCTTTCTTTTATTTTAAAAAAATTTACCGCGGCGTATCGATGCATCGATACCCGGCTGTCATTTGCGGCAAAGCTGAATTACTGTATGATCCTTCGTTTTCCACTCCCGATTTGTATTGCTTCGTCCATTGGCGACCAGAAAAAAAATGCTGTTCCCCGTCAGGGCCACAAGGTGGACCAGCACACAACATTTGTTGTGCATGATCCATCGGACCTCCAAGGACATTCGAGTAATCCCTTCCTAAATCCCTAGAGCATAGACCAGCTACTTCCGCCTCCATCAAACACTGCAAAGGTATCATGGCTCCCTCCCGTTCTGCTAGCCGGCTTCAGAAACTCCATAGGTATTGCCCATATTTTGTTGCACTGCTGCATAGTGTTCATAGGGTGATGTTCGGTGTAGCTACGTTATGCTTCCGGAACAGAAAACGACAACTCCGACGCAGAGTTATGATTAGGGATGCTATGGTGGGTTGCAACACTTTGATATGGGTCATTTGGCAGTGGGTGCAAACGTTGCCTAGACAGAAAATATTCTGGTGTTACCCGGGACGTTCTCAGTGGTTTCACGACACGGTTCTTCAGCTTTGGGACGATAGGCAGTGGTTGGAAAACTTCAGAATGACGAGAAGAACACTTTTTGGGGTCGCCGACAAGCTGCGACCATATCTGATGCGCAGGGACACAGTTATGCGATCTGCCGTTCCAGTCGAAGAACGAGTAGCAATCGGGGTGTACTTCTTGGCCAGCCGTTCTTGTTACAGAACCATCGCTCTGGTATTCCAGAAAGGAAGTTCCACTGTTGCAAGTATTGTGATCGAGGTGTGCCTAGCGATGGAACACGTCCTTCTCAAGGAAGAGGTTCGTCTTTCAGAATTCAATAAGGTTCGTGTCTTATTATGGATTTGCCCATTTATTCTTCCGTAACATTTATTGCTTAAGTACAGATTTCGTTCTGTTAACGTCAATCATTTACTGTTCCTTTTTTTTGGTTACACAGATGACGTCATCTATGAAAATATTCGGATTTTCGCATACTATTGGATGTATTGATGGAACCCACGTCCCGATCAGCCCTCCTAAATTGCAGGGGCCAGCTTATTTTAACAGGAAATCTTTCCATTCTGTTTTACTGCAGGCTGCTTGCAACGGTGACGGTATTTTTTTTTCGATGTTGACAGGACATTCAGGAGTGAACCATGATGCTCATGTTTTTAGGTCGTCCACTCTCTTCAGCAAGATGGAGGAAGGGACGCTAATACCTGGCAGCCCTTTGTTCACCTATGCAGGGGTGTCAATTCCACCTATAATTTTAGGGGATGGCGCGTATCCTTTGTGTAAGTGGCTGATGAAGCCTTTTGCTGTACCTCGAAATGACAGGGAGCGTCATTACAATAAGATTTTTAATCGCTCAAGATGCGTCGTTGAGAGAGCATTTGGGCGCTTGAAGGCTAGATTCAGGCGCTTGTCCGTTAGGATTGAGGCACACATTGAAAACATTAATTCCATTATTGCTGCTGCCGTGATTCTACATAACATATGTGAACGTGAAAAGCCTGACATTCCTGATGAGGAGCAGCAGCAACGTTCACAAGTTGATTCCCTTGATGGCAGCGACACATATGACTGCTACAGATCAGGCACTGCACGCGCAGAGGCTGAAGCAGTGCGCAATGCCATTGCTGAGTATTTGCTAACCCATGTTAAGTGACATGTATAATAACTTAATTTTATGATAGTTAATTGTTAAAACGAAGAATAAATAAAATCGTTTATTATACAATGAAATGAATGATTCCTCTTCACTATTAATTAATAATTACAATACCTTCTCAATAAAGGATACAGTCGTTGTTTGCATATCTATCCTACTTTGGTTCCAAAGACCAGGAACAGATTGCTGGCCTGACTCCAAATTGAATGTCGCCCTTTACTGCATTTCGTTTTTTATTTTCTATATAAAGTAATTGGACAGGCAAGGCCTAAAATGGCAGAGAAACGTGCTGTTTGGGCACTGTGCTACTTGTTTTGTGATGATATGACTTTTCTCTGCCCGCATTAAACCTAAAATGGTTTCTACATTTTGAAAAATGTATCATTAATACTATGTGGGACATGAACTTTGCAGCTTACTTTTCCTTTGGGAGAAACTACTATAAACCACGGTTAATGTAACGAAACAGTTGCTGGGCAACTTTTCAACTTCAGCCAAGTAGTAATATTTTTTAAAGCAACTATTTCCTACAGATGGCCTTGCAACTACTTATTTATTTGAAATATAAACTCAGTTGCATAACAAAGGCCTTAGTAGACCAAGAACGGTGCTGTTTGGGGACTGTGCCTTGGGGTATCTTGATGGTATTACAGATGTCTGGAACACTATTTGCAGACAGATTGTGCAAAATGGGGTTTTCATGTCAACAAACAACACACATGATTTTTTCAAGAATGTCCTCCCATGAAAGCAAGCACTACATTGCCTGTTGGGTCCCCTCCGGAAAACCTCCACAAACCTTTTAATAAACAACACAAACCCTGAAATTTTGTTTTGTTGAAAGGTGTAGGTTGCCAGAAAGGGCCCCTCTGACAAACCAGAGCACACTCTTGGCTCACATCAACCCTCCCTTCATATGCAGATTTATGCTTGCCTAGGTGGCAGAGCAGGAAGCAATAAATCTGTCAATTCCAAGAAAAAAACCCGGTAATGTAAAACAGGGGGTGCCTGCTTTTACACCACAAAGGTCAGCTAGTGTGTTTTCAGCATGCTTGCTTTACTTTGCAAGCAGATTTTGCTAAATTCCCTTTTCGTTTCAATAAACAACAAAAACCATACAATTATATTTTGCACAATGATAAATTTTTCAAGGAGAATCCATTCCTAACCAACACAAAACTTAAATCTGTTGCTATTCCATCCACTAAAAAGGAAACACTTTGGCCCATGACTGCAATGCAGATTTAAAACCCCAGGATTGACAAGGGGCCCCTTGTCAGAAACCAGCCAACATTCTTTCCCTTGGGTAGTCGACAACCTTCCTCTTGATATGCAGATAGGCATACTGGCTAGGAGCAAAAATGATGTCATTTTAATGGCTTGCCTAGGTATTGCTGGATTGTCTTTCTACGCTCACTTATCTTGAAACAACTTTAATAACAAAAAATGGGAGATTGATAAAATGAAGACAACCCAAGATTTTTTCAACTGCATAATTGTAGCTGTATTGTGATGAGAAAGAAAAAGAGTTTCTATTGGTCCGTAGCTTTATATCGCATGGTTAAGATGGGGCACCTAGTAATCAGTAAGCATTCCTTCGCTGGGATACCCAACACCTTTCTGTAGATATGCAGATTAGGGCTGTATTGGAAGGAAAAACAGGAAGTCAATTTCCCCGGCTGTAAAGTCTTTTGGGATCTTCTTCAACCGATCACTATTCATTTGAATACCTCCACTGCAGAGCTTGAGAAATGGATAATGAAGACACCTCAGAAAGTAGCCAGGGAACTACTGTTCAATCCAAAATTAAGCGAGGCGTTATCTGGGGAAATGAGGAGACCTCTGCTTTAATTAAGGTTTGGGGAGAGGCAGAAATTAAATATGCTTTGTCCTCCCTAAAAAGAAATATTGAGATTTTCGAAGTAATCTCCTCTGAGCTAGCTAAACTTGGATTTATTCGTTCGGCATCAGAATGCAGGACCAAAACTAAATCTCTCAGGAAACTTTACAAGCAGGCAGTTCTGCAAAACAGCAAATCTGGCTCCAGTCGTTCAAAGTTTATATGGTACGAAGAGATGGCTAACATTTTCCGCACTGACACATCGATCCACCCCTTGCGTACTACAGAAAGTGAGTCCCGTGATGTCAATGGTAAGTTCGAAAACTGATTGTTAGTATGTCTTGACTTCCTTGGATACCCCATTTGCCGGATTAAAAATTAAAGCACATGTATCGATATATCGCTGTGTCTGTTCCCCAATCCTAAAAAAAATTAATAAAGTACAGGAAACATTAATTTCCGAATTTTATGACAGCATTATGCACGAGCAAATCCTTATATTAAAAAAGCCTTGACCCATCGATATGTCGGCGGTTGCCAATTATTACATAAGCGAGAACGGTGTTATTTTGTATCCCAGAGACCAATAATAGTTACTCAAAATTTTATTGCGGAAAAGCAAATTGCTACAATAAACTACTTGTTAACTTCGATTAATCGATGAGTACTTTCCGAGTAAATTGTATAATTGGTTTTTTTAAAGTCTAAATCCGTTCTTTTTTAACTAGGAGACCACCGTTCACTTGAGATAATTAGGAGGAGAACTAACTGATCTATTTATGTTTATACCCCGTTTTTTCTAAGCGAAACTCACACCATTAACAAAATATTAAGTTTTTTAAAGTACCGGAATTAATTAATCATAAGTCCTATAAATGACTGCTTTAAGCTTGATCAAATTACTTTAATCATTTTATCTCCAGATCCATCGATGTGTCGGTGGTAGGCATTTTTTTCATAAGCCACTTATGGGTTTTATTTAAAATGGAAATGTTTACTCAGTACACAGTCATTTATTGCGGAACGGCTATTTTTTTCCCTTAAGAACATAGTACTCATCGATTTATCGATAAGTACGCTACTAAAAATTTGGGCGGCAAGCTGTTTTTTAATTTAAAAAGTTTGAATTTTCACTTTGAAACCGAGAGAGGCATGTATCACATAAACGGAGGGGGGGGTTACATCGGCAATTTCTAACTGTGCCGAGCTTTGTCACTTGAATTAATTTTGACGAACTACCATGAGTTATTAATTGCAGGTGGGTGCCTCTCCATACAGGTGTCCTCAAGCAAAAATAAACCATACACAGGTGAAAACGGACCTCAGTTGATTACCAGACCACGTTGCGCTGGCGGTCCATTGACCATAGGCTGTTTCACTGACTTTAAAAAAAGGAGGGGGAAGGGGGGGGCGTGACGATTCCTTAGGAGCGCCAATGATGTCCCAGCGGATGTAGTAAAAAGGAATCTCGAAAAGCACTTCCTGAAGAGCGCCATGCCTGTAGAGATTAGTTTTTGGACCTTACATTTCGCGAGGAAATTAACCAGAGGTTCCTAATATTAAAAATTTCTCACATTTCAGCAATGGAGCCGATTCCAGGAGGAAACGAAAACGTCGCTACCTTGATTCTTTTCGAGGACACTGACAGCGAGAACCTGAGCTATGGGACATCTGAGACATCAATGTTGGGTAAGTGTGTTCTTCGATATAATGGAACGGTAGTTCTCTTTAAATGCTTATGGGTCCGGTTCTTTTTAACATAATATGAGTTCAAAGCGAAACACAAAAAAATAACTTCAACCCGAAACTTATCTTTACCCCCAGAGACTCAATCCACTGATGGCTGTGAACCTTCCACTTCTGGTTGTTCGTCTTCTCATAGCACACCTGCAATTGCTGCAGAAAGGTCCAGCAACCCAAGTAAGTGGTGTTCTATCACGGTTTGTGGTGCTTTAGCTGGACCAATTAGGGAACTATTGGCAACCTCCCATGAGTGTTTTTTTTTTTGCGTGTACAGGTGCAGTAATTAAAAAATGGGGAACCTAATTCAAACGCTTTGAGTGCCTTTGAGTAAACATTAATGTTTACTTCCAAAGGGTTAAATACACTCACTGTATCATGTACAAATATTTGTCCTGCGCTACCTTCTCTGGATATTGTACACACCAAGGTGATAACCAATGCAAACTATTTTTGTCTGTTGTTATATGCAGTTTATTTATCATTCTAACAACCTAAGCATTTTTTCTTTTACATCGCCACTATAGGATCAATAGAAACTACCAACTACGAGGCAACGCTTGATCCTGCTACAAGACTGGCCTTAATCAGGAAACGGAAACAGAGAACTACTGCTGCGGCCAGGCTAGATAACACTCTATCTGGGTTTGTGGAGTGGGTTAGGGAATCTGATCAAAGAAAGGAGGAAAAAATGAATGAAAGGGACAAGGAGGACATTTTTTTCCAGAAAGAGATTATTAACAACCTAAGGGCTGCATCCACATGCCTTGAGAGGCTTACAAACTACCTTATTGAATCTCCCCCAGAGGTACCAGAGGGAAAGGCGAGGAAAAAAACCAAACATTTGAAAGAAGATTCACCCATCACATGTACTTCCAGGCGCAGGGACAAGTCACCAGCAGTATTTGCTGAAATAAGTGACTCTGAACCAGAACTCAGTAACACTGCTGATTCTGGGAACAGTTGTGAGGAGGATAGTGATGATGATGGCTCTGTATCCCTGCTAAGTGGCAGCAGTAGAGCTGGTGGGGCACAGAACCGTGGCTCTGTCAGTGAGCTTACTCGAACTGTAAAAAGGACAGTAAAGGAACCAGGTAAGGTATCTGAAAAAAAAATAATAATACCAGACTATCTGAGGGACTTGGCCAAAAGAAGTATGATAGAGATCCATACATAATTGTAAAGAGGGAGGAAACACTAGACGATTCTCAATCATTCCTAAGGACACCTCCCAAAAGGAAAAGAATGAAAAAGAAAATATTTTCACCTTAGTTTTTATTGATTATTAACTTCTTTTACTACTATGTATAGGAACCCCCACCCCGACACTGTTTACTTGGAAATACATTCTCAACATAACACCAACGCCCAGTACAGAGATACCAAAGAACATCACAGAGTCAAGAATGTATTACTGTATGTGTTTTATTACTTTTTTATGAAAGTAAGAACATTTTTTCAAAAAGGCAATGACTTCGTATTAACTGTTAGTTAAACAGTACACTACTTGAAACATAAGCAAACGTTATATTTATTCGAAAATATGGCTGTCTTGGCGTTACTACCAACAATCAGTAAGTGAAGGACGTTAAATTACTAATGGTTGAATAATCAACTGTATAAGAGAAAGCACCCAGATTGTATATTGCGAGGTCATTTATCAACCTTGCTTTTGATTTTCAAAATATTGGACATAATTTTTATAATAGACCTTTTAACTATCCTTAATAAATTTAAATTTTAAAAAAGGAAGTATTTGGGAGTAAAGCACAACAACTTACTGTTGGTGTTCTCCAAAACAGCCATTCATACTTTGCCAGAAATTCTACTATTGTTATCAGAACTGCTGTTCCTTAATGTCTTTGGTTTTTAAAGAAATAGAACAAGTATTCATTGCACCCTTTTTAAAAGTGAAGTATGCATTTTCAAGTAAAAGAAGAACTTTTATTGCCATTTGGCATAACATCCAACATATACATCTATCAAAGGAATTAACAAATCGAACCCAATAAATAACTCAAATAGGCATTAACCAACAGTCCTTTTAAAAAAATTACTTCTAGAAAATAAGTGAAACCAGCAACAGAAGGCACTGGTAATATCTGAAATATGCTTATAAGTACTTTAGATAGATTTTTGGCTCTTTGAGTAGCAAGTAAAACAAGTTGAGTTCTGCAATGGATAAGTACATCCTTCTCAAGAACTCCTATTAATATTCAGAACAACAACAGTAAACTTACATCCATTCCTTTCAGAGAGGTAGTGCAATGTTTTTTAGTTAAACTTTTAAATAACAACAAATATTTTTAAATTGGAATAGGAACCATGCTCTTGAGCAGAACTGTGCAGTTTTATTCTGAAGTAGAACATTAAACTAACAGCCCAAGCTTTCAGAGATAAACTGCAATGTTTTTAAGGTACACTTTTAACTAACAACAATTACTTTTAAAGTGGAATACTAACTATGGTCATTGAGCAGAACAGTGATCATTATAATTGCACTCCAGGAAAAATTCTTCCTCTTTAAGAACTACTGTATATAACACCAAAAAAACCGGATTTTAAAGTGAAAAATTGTTGATATTTCAAAGTGCTTTTAAAATAAGTATATTTTTAAGTAGTCTATCGCCTTCTTCGTCTTCTCCTGGGTGGTGGACGTTCCCCTGGTCCTGGAAGGATGTGCTGTTCAAGGACTGCAACTGCAAATAAATGATGTTTAAATTAATTATTAAGTACTTTTAACATACTGTAGCATCTAATTTTTATATAGAACCAACTTAAACTAAAGTTATCCAGAAGTAAGTAATCTATAAGCTTGGTTTTTAACTTAATCATTTTAATATGACCCCTACCAATGTGTTCTTAAGAAGGTCAGTTCAGTATTTTATGACACCATTTTTATAAAGATTGCTCTGTGATTTTAATGTTATATTCTATGTAAATGTACCTCTGGCCACCACCTCCTGCAAAACAGCCACCCAATTTTCCATCTCCGCCCTAGGCACTGCTGCTCTCATTATATCCTCCGGCTGTTCAGGTAAATTTTCTATTGCAATGGAAAGGGGACATATTTTTAGTGGTTGTGGTTAGCATTTACCCAACTTAACCAAATTTAAAGTAACACTATAACATCGTATGTGCTTTTCCCCTCACCATGTTCTCCTTGGACCTGGGGCTCAACAGCGCCTTCTGGACCTTCAGGAGCATTTTGTTGCACGTCCCCCGCAATGGCCCCTTGGTCTTCATTAGCGGAGTCAGAGTCTCCCTCCTGGACTCCGCGTTCTTCTGGCAAATGTGGTTGATTTTGTGCCCTCCCCCTCCTCCTCCTTCCAAGATGTCTTGCAGGGCCATCCCCTGGTGTGGAAAACAAGGAAGGGGGGGTGTGGATGACATTAGTTCAGAGGAGGGCTTCGTTGTAGGGCCTCATTTCTGTGCGAATCAATCTTTCAGACCACATCCAAGAACCAGGGAACAGTGCCCCTGTGCCTTGGTCCTTGGATATGTCACTTGTACACTTATCATGACTGGTAAGCCTAACATCTAAGTATGTTATAAAAAAAAGTTGTTTAATCTTACCTGCGGGGAAAAATGGGAAGGGTGGGGGCGGTCCGCTTGAATCCATAATTGGAGCAGCTGGTCCCAATATGCTGCTTGTTGTCTCTCCTCAGCATGTTCACCAAAGTAAAAAAGGCTTCTATTAAAGTTTTGCCTCAGCGTTTTAAATTTTGATCTTATCTGGGTGGGGGTTCTTGCATAGTTCATTCTAGCAAGTTCCCGAGAAGCAATCCTAAACGCACCCTCATTTCTTCTAGGCTGCATATGGAATAGTACAGGCCCAAGCCTATTCTGAATTAAGATGTCCAATAGGGCAGTCACCTCTGCCTCCGTCCAAAATCTGCCCCTACCCCCCTCCATCATAATGCTAGCAACGTTAATCTACTCCACAGAACTCCACAACACAGCCCTCCTCTGAACTAACTCCCCACATTTATCCAAAGGTGGCCCCTGGCATTTATAATATTTTGAGGCTTGACACTGAGCAGTTCTGGTGAAAAAGAAACTAATTTCAACCAATAGGAGAAGGGGTCAAAGTGTTGTTGCAGGGCCAGGTGCCTAGGAGTATGTTTACCATGCTATCTTTATAATTGATATACTGTTTTTCAAACCATCCACTGCTTAAAACCCATGTATCAATTGTGCATATGATGCTTTGCAACAAATAAATATACTCTTTTCAATGCATCTCTTTGTGTCTTCTATTTTAAGCACAATAATTTTAATCAGTATCCAACGGTATCTTCATTCTTGCTCTTTCTTGTTCCCTCCAAGTAAAGTGGTGGAGTGCCTGATGATAACCAATAGAAACATTCACTTGGCCCTTGTGTACTAATGGCCCATTGTTTAAGAAGGTGACGAGATGGAGTTGGTGATCGGCAGGCTCCACGAAGTCCAGCACCTGCCGTTTGAGGCAGAGGTGATGACTATCCAGGGGTCAGAAGTTCAGGCAGTGGAACTGACCCTTGCAAACAGGAGAGGAACGTACCACTTCTTAGAAAGGGGTAAACCAAGATGCTTGTCTTTAGCTTCTCTCCCAAGGCTGAAAATGGACAGTTGAAAACAAGGCAAAACTATTGTTTTTACCAGTTACTGCTTCCAAGTTATTTTGTTATAAAAGGTTAATAAAGGAACCCATTAAATTCATTAGGACAGTTTTTTCCTGGAAACCAATGGTGCATTCTGAAGGAACCCTTTAATGTGTTCGATGCACCGGCGCACTCCGCCCCAAACCCTAACGAGAGGCACCATCCCGTCTGACTAAACGTCTGTTCGATGTAACGGAGCTCAACTGTCACCTTTACATGTTACAACGGTGGCTATGCTTTATTTGGCATGGGGGGGGGAATGGGGGGGATACGATGCTTTCAAAGCAACAAGCCGTGCTGCTCAAATAGCACCCGCAAAAAACGGAGGCGGGAAGAGTGTAGTGCGTTTTAAACTCTGCCTATGCACAGAGGCACTTCTGCAGTCTCCCTCGGAATATTGTTAGGGATGCCCCAACCCTAATGAGAGGCGCAATCCCGTCTGTTTACGTATGTTAGATGCAACGGAGCACAACAGTATTTTTTTTAAAGGGGGAATTGTTTCTGGGGGGTTTAGGGGGGAATAACACAGACGGTATCAAAGGATCCGGCAATGCTTCCCAAACCTCTGTCATTTGAAATGGAGGCTGGGCGAGTGCCGTGCGTTTTAAACTCTGCCTATGCCCAGAGGCACTGATGTAGTCTTCATAGGAAGATTTTTCAGGGTTGCCACAACCCTAACGAGAGGCGCCTTCCCGTTTGTCTTCAACTCTGTGCGATGCAACGGCGCACAACTGTCAAAATTTTTTTTGCCACCTTTACATGTTCAAACGGTGGCTATGCTATATTTTGTGGGGGGGGGGCTTAAGGGGGGCAAACACAACGCTTAAAAAAGGAACAAGCGGTGATCCTCAAACAGCACACTCAAAAATTGGAGCCTGGATGAGTGTCGTCGAGCGTTTTGAACTCTGCCTATGCCCAGAGGCACTGGTGTTGTCTTCAAAGGAAGATGTTTAGGTTTGCCACAACCCTAACGATAGGCGCCATAACGTCTCTCGATTTGCGTCTGTTCGATGCAACGGCGCTCTACTGTCAACTTTATATGTTACAACGGAGCCTATGCTTCATTTGGTGGGGAGGTAAAGGGGGGGAACGACCACGATGCTTTCGAAGCAGCAAGCGATGCTACTCAAACAGCACTCTCAAACAAGGGAGACGGGACAAGTGTAGTGCGTTTAAAACTCTGCCTATGCCCAGAGGCACTGGTGTTGTCTAAATAATATGAATATTTTCAGGGCGGGCACAACCCTAAGTGTAGGCAACAGCCGGTGTATCTTTACGACGGCTCGATGCATCAGCGCACAACTGTCAACCTTCATTTTGGATGTCTCTTTTGTATTTGGTGGGGGGTCTGGGGGGGGGAGGCCACGAAGCTTTCCAAGCAACATCCGGCACTAAATGTAATAAAAACCAAAGAGTTCATACAAGAAAGTAAAGTACCATCCCCGGCAAACGCCACCACTCGGCGGTTTCATTAATTTCGAAAACGAAGGTTGGGGCGCGTAGGGGAACACAGCGGCACCTGGCGTTTGTCGATTACGGGAAAAATGAAAGATATGTGACACCGAGATACATATATAACTGCACAAACACGCAAAAGTGTCTGATTATTGCAAGAACGGAAAGCAAGATCAAAAGAACGGGTTAACCGAAATATCGATGCATCGGCATTGCGGCGAAAAAACAATTAAAAAAATAAATAAATATACTTTTTAAGTGGCCACACGTGAATTTGGATGCGAAGCGGGATGCGAAGCGAAGAAGATTCCCGGCCTCCGGCAGGGGAATCTCTCGCCCCGCTTGGAGCACGGTTTAGGGGGCGTGGTCGGGGTGGCGCCGAATCCAAAGAGGAGGAGCGTGCGGACAGAAGCGGTCGATTCGCACGGAAATTACGGCTCGCCGCGCAGCGAGAGGTTCGTGAAGTAACGGCCTTAATAGTGCTTTCAGGGTAAGTGAAAGTTTTGACTAGTAATTTTGCCAGTTCCAGCTCTCACTCCCAGCTGGCTTCCATGGCTAGGTGGGATATGAACCCAGGTGTTCTTGTCCACTGGGTACCTCTAAGGAAGGGTCCTCTTTTTTTCTTTTCTTTTCTTTTCTTGATTTTGCTGTGGAGACCTCCAGTATGCCCTAATGGACTTCCCATCCTCCCAAGGAAGACAGTTAAAGTCTGGTTCTGCAAGGTCCTTCCAAGTTCCTGAGGAAGCAAACACAATCAGCCACTATGGGCGTTTATACACAACCCCTAAACTCCGGGGCAAATGGCTCCCAGCTCCGGAGATTAAAAATGTTTACCCACCAGCTCCGGAGTTAACAGGAAATTAAGTGCGACCCCGCCCACTTTAGCGCGTCCCGGCGCAGTTTTCAGGTACCTGCTTTTTGGATGTGACAAATATTTGATCCGGTGTAAGGATAGTGAGTGCGGGGCTCTCCTGGCTTCTGTTTGTTCTTTTTTTGCGCCCCGCCCCTTTAAGAGATCTGAATGCTGCCGGGAACAAAACGGAGGTAAACCGGCATTCTTTTCTTTCTTTTTTCTCCCTCCCTCACGCAGCCAGCAACCAGGAAGTGCGGAGGGGGGTGGGGACAGAGGAAGAGCGACGAACCCCTAAGATCTCTGGTCCGAATTTAAGTGGCCAGCGGATCTTAGGGATCGTGTAAAAAGGCCCTATGTTACCTAAGACTTGATGTTTTGAAACTAAACTTGTGCAATGGGTTGGGTTTCTCTGCTTTATATAATAGTCGACAGCAGTCATGCATCACTCCCCACATCAGAAGGTAATTCTCCTTTCTAGTTGTATTAAGGGGTGGCCTGACCCTTACCACGTGCTCATTATAGGCAAGACAAAGGAAGCTCCAGGAGGGGTGCTTTTCCTTGCTATATGTATTTTTCCCTCACACAGTATTATTTGTATCTCAGTGTTTGGAAAGGTGCTGGGAGGCACAGATGTCATCAAGTGTCTGTCTCTGTTCTCCCATATGATCCAGTTCTGGTGTGGCCATCTTCCCATTCTCTTTAAGGGCACAACCCACTGTACTGCATGTGGAGCTTTAGGAGAAGGGGTTGTTTAGTTTTGAGTTCCTTCTCCCTACTCAAACCTCCTGAGAAAGACAACCAGACTTTGAAGACCCTGTTTGTTTCCAGAGGTGTAATTCTCTGCCAGACTGCTGGGTATGCTGAGGGTAACATATCCACACGATGTGCACCTTCATCTATGTAACAACTGTAAGTGTCCACAGGGAAGCGGGTTTTCTGAATACTGCAGCGATGCCAGTGAGGCCCATTATAGAACTGTTTGAAATTTGCTCTGCAGCACTTTTTAATGGTATGGCTGTCTGCTTCAAGTGTGTTTGTATGAACAATGTGTATGGTGTGGGTTGGGATTTGCAGCTTGAACGGTTGTTCAGTCATTCATTTTGTGGGTGTGACCATTGTCTGTGCCACCACTGCCAGCTTTTGCAACCAACTACCTCAGTAGCACTTTGTTTCCTGATCATCGGGCCATCTAAGGTGCAGCCAGGCTAGGGGAATGGAATAGGTGTGATCACATCTTCATAATGTAGGGCAAGCATGGTGTGGAAGTTTAAACCAAAGTGTAGAAATTAGATTAAGGGGGAAGTAAACCTGTAACCTATATATGTGCAACTGCAGCTGCTTGAGTTCTGTGAGTGGAACAGTGCAGGCCGTTATTCTGAATACTTGTTCAAGGTGCCCAATGGCCCTGCTGGCTCTTCCCCAAGATAAAACATCACAATAAATTGTTTGTGATAGTCACAGGGTTCTCAGACTGGATCTGGTTCCTTGTAAAAGGTTACACATATTCATGGTGGTAACATTCCTTGCTTTTCAGGATTGTTCTTGTGACTCCTCCCTGTAAGGAAATAATTGCCAAGATATTAGGTAACACTTGAAAATTTCATTTATAACGTTTGGCTTTTCTTCCCACAAAAGCAAGCCAAACAAGAGCAAAGCCGTCTGAATTGTGCAATCATTAAACCAATTTTCCCTTTCTCCCTGAGCTGTCCTCCTGGATTGTATGTGAAATGATCTTTGCAGCCAGCTATGCAGTCTTCAGATGTATTGATCCATGGGTGGAAATTGCTATTGACTGTAAAGGCTGTGGCTGCACTGTGCGTTTCTCTGGTTTTCAAAGACACACCATCCAGGTGATTTCACTTTGCACATGACACTGCTCAGGAATTACCAACTGGAAATAGATATTAAAAAATAAGAGCTTGTCTCCATACCAACAAAAATGGCTCAGATATGGGAAAGAAAGGCTTGATTATCACGAAAAACGGCAGTTTTCCTTTGTTTTCACCAGAGCTTCTTTGTTTGAAATTTATTTTATTTTATTTTATTTTATTTTATTTATTGATTTTTACAATTTATATGCCGCCCACTACCCAAAGGTCTCTGGGCGGCTTACAATAAAGAATTAAAACAGTTAAAACATCAAATATCAATAAATAATTAAAACAATAAAAATCTTACACTAAAATCATTACACTAAAATTGCCATCAGAGGACCCACAGTCTATGTTGTATC
This sequence comes from Phrynocephalus forsythii, assembly GCA_029282475.1. NCBI lineage: Eukaryota > Metazoa > Chordata > Lepidosauria > Squamata > Agamidae > Phrynocephalus > Phrynocephalus forsythii. The sequence goes on along the minus strand of JAPFRF010000003.1, from coordinate 1,960,831 downwards.
AATTAAAAAACTTCTGGAACAGGAAGGTTTTTATCTGGCGCCAAAATGTCATCAATGTTGGCACCAGGCGGATCTCACTTGGGAGGGCATTCCATAGCTTGGGGGCAGCTGCCGAGAAGGCCCTGTTCCTACAAGCCATCCCTCTCACCTCCTTGAGGGATGGCTCTTTCAAGAGGGCCCTCCTGGCTTGATCTTAATTGCCGGGTAGGTTCATATGGAAGGAGGCGGTCCTTCAGGTATCTAGGTCCTAAGCCATTTAGGGCTTTATATGTCAAAACAAGCACTTTGAACTGGGCTCGAGCAGCAACTGGTAACCAATGAAGATTATACAGAATCGGCGTGATGTGATCCCTGGTGGCCCCACCGCTTACCAGCCGCACCACACAATTCTTTTTGTATTCCCTAGCTTCACGTTCACCCCAATAAGTACAACAGGGCTCTTCTTTGCGTACTCTTTCCTTCCGCTTTGGGCATCATTATTCTTTCCCATTTTCTGGTATCAGGGGTCTCCATCCATACCCATTCCCAACCTGCCAGTAATATTCTGCTCTCCTTCCTTATATATCCTTCCACCACTTCTGTCACCTGCTTTTCTTCCTTTCCTCCTTTTTTCTCCTCCAATCACTGGCTTTTTTCTCCTCCAGTCACCGGCTTCTCCACCACTTTCTTTGTCCCTCCATCATTCTCTTTTCCTAATTTAGACTGTTCTCTTCCCCACTCCTCACGGTTTTGGTGCAATTCCCAGTTCCCACCACAATGTATAACTGTCCATGGGAGGGGCAGACGGCACTTCAGTGGGAGGTTGTTCCGTTCCTCCCACAGCTCCACACCTGGCAAAACAATCTGTTCTTCCATTTATGTCACGGAAACAACTTAGTTTAAACTATTTTTAAACAGCAGAGTGTGGTACAAGAGTGAGATCAAGCTCTTAGTCCAGCTTTCCTAATTGTGTGTTCTGTATACAGATCGAGAGATACCATTGTGTGACTGCCTATGAAACCATATTTCATCCTAACAACTTTTTTTCTTGCAAAAAAAAAAGTTACACAGCAGGACAATCAAGTGCTGACACACACCCTTCTCTTTTCAGAACAATTCATAGCTTCTCAGAATCCATATAGTTAAAGGTTTTGCTGTAGTCTATAAATTATTTGAGCTGCCTAGATGCCCTAAGCACATCCGATCTCACCTGATTTCGGAAGCTAAGCAGGGTCGGGCCTGGTTAGTACTTGGATGGGAGACCACCAGGGAATACCAGGTGCTGTAGGCGCCTGGAGTAGGAACTGGCAAACCACTCCAGTATTCCTGCCAAGAAAACTCCATGGACATGGGGTCACAAAGAGTCGGTCATGACTGTAATGACACAACACATAAATTATTTGGTGTGTTCCAATAAGGAGCATATATTTGCAGTATGATCACATATGCCTCTTCCTTTTCAAAATTCAGTTTGAGTATCAGGCATTTCTCTTATTGCATCTTCCTCTTTTCTTGGTGCCTTAAACATTTCCTAGGAAATGCTGCCCTCAATCAACCCAGAGTGCAGGCCAAGTCATAATGGGCTCAGGTTACAGGAAGCCACATTTCGGTTGAATATCAGGAAAGACTTCCTAACAGTTAGAGCAGTATGGCAATGGAACCAATTACCCCAAGAGGTGGTGAGTGCTCTTACACTGGAGATGTTTAAGAGAAATCTAGACATCCACATGGCAGATATCCCATGATTTGTATTCCTGCCTGGAGCAGGGGTTTGGACTTGATGTCCTTGTAATCCCCTACTAACTTTGTGATTCTATTATTTTGAATGCAGCACCAATACCTGGCCTCTTCCTGCACATTTTCTCTTGGCAAGTACCACTCACTCAAACATAGGCCTCAGCCTGTTGCCACCATGAGGATGGCTACCTGTCATCTCTCCATCTGGCCTGACCCCGGGGGGAGGGGGAGGAAGCCAACAACCAAACAAACAAACTGCGATCAACAGTGTACACAATGTACAAAGGAGGATGTAACACATGCCCTCCACCAGTAACCTGCCCAACTTGCTACACCACATTAGCAGCAAGCCACTCGACTTAGGGAGCAAAGTCAATCAAAAGAAAATCTTTTTATCCAGCTCAGAAAGCACACACATATGCAGCACATCAGGCAAGTGACAAGAAATGTACAAACAATAACAAGTCAGTTACAAATGAACAGTTGGGAGAGCCAAGACCTAAGACCACAATAATCAAGGAAGGACGCAATAGCAGACCCCTCTGTACCATACACAAATCCTCCAAGACACACAGGAGAAATACAAAAAAATATATAGTAAAAAAGAATAAATGAAATATATTGAATAATTATGCATGTAGACAAAATTTCCAGTGAAAAGAACAGAAAATAAGCACTTGCACCCAAAGGACAGTACTTGTTGGACTCGGGACATCTCTCCCACAAAACAGCTATCCATCCCACTCAGTCTTCACAATCTGTGATGTTAAAAATGGTAACAGCATAGGACAGTGGTCGTGAACCTTTGACACTCCAGATGTTTTGGACCACAGCTCCCAGAATTCTAAGCCTAGATTGCCAATTACAAAGGACTGTGGGAGATGTGGTCCAAAACATCCGGAGTGCCAAAGATTTGCCACTACTGGCATAGGACGTCATAGAATTAACACCAGAGGTCAATTAACAAAGGAGGTCAATGAATTAACACCAGAAATGGTGCTTTTTTGCTTGTGGCACCTTCTGACAGGAGCAGTCTTCCACCAAAGGTTCATCATGTGTACCCCCTCTCAGTTTTTAGGAAATTAGTAAAAACAGAATTATAAAAAGCTGCTTTTTATTGGTGTTTATACGTGGCGGCTTAGAGGGCTAGAGCACTGAAAACTGTTGGCTGCAAAGTTGGCAGCTCAGCTGTTCGAATCCTGGGTGCCACACAGCGGAGGGAGCTAACACTGTTAACCCCAGCTCCTGCCAATTTAGCAGTTTGAAAACATGTAAATGCAAGTAGATAAATAGGTACCACCGTAAAAGTTGGATGGTAAAAACAGGGTTACCTTGCAGCCATGCTGGTCACATGGCCACACTTGCACAACACTGGCTCTTTGGCTTGAACACAGAGATGAGCACTGTCTCTAGAGTCGGACACAACTAGCATGCATGTGTGTGGGAACCTTTACCTTTACTTTATACCCATTGACTTAATATGTTAAAATTTGTTTTAAATTGTCTATTTCTATTTAAATATAGTGTAAAGCAGTGGTCCCCAACCCCCGGGCCGCGGACCGGTGCCGGTCCGTGGACCGGTCGGCACCGGGCCGCCTGGGGAGGCCGGGGAGGCTCCTCCCCTTTTCCTCCACCGCCCTCCTCCTCCTCCTCTTCTCTCCCGCGGGCTGCCTTCCTCCTCTGCCCGCCGGCGGCGGCGGCGCATCCTCCTCTTCCTCCTCCGCCTCCTCCTCCTCACCCTCCACCAGCAGCAGCAGCAGCAGCAGGGAAGCTGGGGGCCGGGCACGCGGGGCCAGCGGGAGGAGGGGGCGCGCGCGGAGGCGCTGGCGAGCCCCCATGCGTGCGCACCGCCGCCGCCGCAGCGTGGGGCCCCCTCAGTCGGAAGAGGAGGTGGGTGCCCCCTCCTCCTCCCCCTGGGGCGCGCGCCCTTTGGCCCCCTGCTCGCGCTCCAGGGGCGGAGCCCCCCCTGAGTCTGCCGCCGCCGCCGGACCGCGCCTGTGTTGGGGGCGGGCGGGGGGGCGTTGTGGGCCGGCCCGGGTGTTTTCGCCGCTGCCGCGACCCCCCCCCCGCGGTCGCCGCCGCCCCTGCGACCCCCCGCCGCAATCGCCCCAGCTGCTGCTGCTGCTGCTCCTCCAGCGGCGGCGGCGGGAGGAGGAGGAGGCGCTACCGCCCTCGTTGCAGCCCCTTCGGGGCAGGGCGGGTTCCGCCAGTCCCCAGCAGCTGCCTCGCCGCCTCCCCGGAAAGCGGACAAGTTCCAGCAGCAGGTGAGAGAGGCGGCGGCGGGAGGCGCTCGGGCTCCCCCTTCTCGGCCCGGAGACCCGGCGGGAGGGGGGCAAGTCTTGGTGGCGGGGGAGGGCGCGCGCGGCGCGGGGTGAGCTTTGCCCGCCTCCCTGAGAGGTGGCCAGAGGTGTGTGTGTGTGTGTGTGTGTGTGTGTGTGTGTGTGTGTGTGTGTGTGTGTGTCGGGGGAGGGCTGAGGAAAGGACACTGGCCTCTCCGGGGGGCGCGTGGGGACGCCACCCCCCCCCACCGGCCTCCCTCCCCTCCCCCCTCCCGCTCGCCCGCCCGAAGACCGCAGCCGGAGGCGGGCGGCGGCGGCGGCCGAACCCGGGCGGCTGCTGTGGCCGCCGCGGCCGCCGACAGGAGGAGGAGGCGGGGGCCCGCCCACCCAGGAGCCCCAGGCTCCCCCCACCCCGCCCGTGCGCGCGGGGGCGAGCGGCACGCCCAATGCCCCCAGCCGGCGAGCGCCGCCGCCGCTCCCGTGCCCCCCCGCAAGGCACACGCTCCAAGCCCCCGCCCCCGCCTCCCGCCCCCCATCCCCCACCCCCACCCTCCCCTTCCCCCCCGCGACCCCCCGCACCCCCATCTCCCCTCCGCACCCCCAGCCCCGGGCCACGGAAAGTCATCAAACATTTACCGGTCCGTGGGGACAAAAAGGTTGGGGAGCACTGGTGTAAAGGAACTGAGAAATTGAGGTGCTAAAACTATCAGCCCTGTGAACAGTCTCTGCTATTTCCCCACCTGCTTGGTCCCTCGGGATCCAGAAATAAACCTGGGATCAGAAACCTGCTCACACCTTTGTGGGTTCCTTTAAAACCGCTTTACTTTGCTGCTCACTCTGACTCATCTTAATCAACAACATAGAAGCAATCTTAAAAATATATGTTTATTAAAAAATACAAAAATACAAAAATGAGGAAAACTAAGCAAAAATCTTAAAAATCTTAAAGTATTTAAAGAATTTTGATGTACTAAGAATGATTCCAATAAAACAATAAAGATCTATCCTACTCTAAGTAATTCTGACAAAATGATGTATAGAAACCATTGCTAAAATCTCATAAGCTACATAAATTTGCATTGCTAGCTTAATCATGACTTCTCTCCTTCTCCCTCTAAAAAAGCATTCTTTACTCTCTCTAGCCTCCAACATTATCAACTCTTCTGTATTACCCATTGGATGCCCATTAATCTGTATATTCAAACATCTCTGTACATCTTGACATGCCTGTGGCATTTACCTGTTGTAATGAATAATTCTTGAGAAGTGCCTGTATTGATTGGTGATTTGTAGAGTCTGGGGGAGGAGCCTGAGGGGATTTAAGGCTCTGCTCAGCACTGATTTAGTCAGATAGGGAATCTGATAGATCAAGGGTCCTCAAACTTTTTAAGCAGAGGGCCAGTTCACTGTCCCTCAGACAGCTCCCCTCTGTATGCTGATTCACCATCTGCAGATTCAGTTATGTGCAGATAGTGAGCAGCAGTGCAAGGGGCCCAGTTGTGTGACCCAGGAGTGCCTACCTGGGTCATTGGTAGCAGAGGAGGAGAAGGAAGCAGCCTTGTGGCCCCATGGAGCCTGCCCACCCACCTGCACAAGCGGTGGTGGTGCAGGAAAAGGAAGGAGCCCCGCGGTCCCATGGAGCCTTCCCACAACCTGCAAGAGCAGCAGTGGCAGAGAAGAGGGAAACAGCCACGCAGCCCCATGGAGCCCGACCACCAGCAACATTGATGGAGGAGCTGGTGGACAAGGGATGGCTGGGGACAAGCTGTGCAGTGGCTGGGGGGAAATCAGAGAATCGCACCGTGGCCCTCCCATTTACCACCACTGCACCACCTCACCCCATCTTCTCCAGCCTTGGTCCCCCCTTCAGATTGCCATAACCTCTGGCCAGGCAGATGGGAAGGTGCACAGTCGGTGCGCCAATCAGCTGGATAGCAGGTTGGGGGAGCGGGGGACCTAGCCACGGCCCTCCCTCTTTGAACTGCTGGTATACAGCTGGCACTGGGAGGAGGGTGGGGGGAGTGGGGGAGCACCACAGGCCGCACTTTGAAATGCCATTTCAGCCCACTGGGCTGAAGGGAAAGCAGCACACAACCAGTGCAGAAGGAGACTGGCTTCCTCGCTTGCTCACTCACTCTCAAAGCCAGCAAGGTGCCTGCCAGCCCCAGCAATGAAGAGAAATGGGGGGTGAAAAGAGGAGGAGGAGGAGGAAGAGGGCGGCAGCAAGCCCCCACAAACCCTGGCATGGCAACCAGTTAGAGGGAAGTAGAGGCACACTGCGGGTGCCTGTATGAGCAGCTCCCCGCGGCGGCAGTGGTGCAAGAGCCTGAGAGTGAGGGAGCGGACCCCCTACCACTGTCCACCTTCATGCACAATCACACACACCCTCCCGCCCACAGGGAGGCAGGAGGCAGCCCTCCTGCATTTAGGCAACAAGGAGGGAGGTAAAGGGCTGGATGCCACTGCTGCTGTTGCCCATCGTTGCCACCCCTCCACCTCCCATTGCAGGCCCAAATGGAAGAGGGACATGGCCAGAAGCAGCCCCAGTCTGGTAGCCGACATGAGTGGGGCACGCTGTGAGCCCCAGCTGCCAGTGCCAACGCTGCAACCCCAAGCCACCCCTGTCTCCTCCTTGTCATCCCCCTTGCCCTTGCCCTCAGCGGCCACGGCTAGGATGCCGCTGCCACCACCCCTGCCCATGACAACCATGGCCTGGGCCTGCTTTGCGGTGGGGTGGGGTCTGCAACTGGTGAGCCAGATCCAGCCCACGGACCGTAGTTTGAGGATCCCTGTGATAAAGTCTGAGAGAATCAGATAGGGACAGATAGAGTCTGACTTAAAGACTTATACTTACTAGAGAGAGAAGAGATAGGATTTAGAACTGTTAGGAAAACTAAGTGATGAGTGTGACGTCACCCCTTTCACAGACTGAGTTTTCAAAGGCACAACCGGGTTTTATTTTGACATCCCACTGCTGTGCCACCAAATTGTGATGACACCTCCCTTTTACACGTGTAATTGTGATGGAAATGGTAATGCTGCTACCTTTTATTCACTTGGTAATGCTGCCACCTTTTAGATCGTCGCCTTATGAATTGGGACCAACTCAGATGAATAATATAAAAATAATGACGGAGTTTATTGAGAAAATAATAAATATAACAATGTCTGGGGATGGTATGCATTGCCTTTAACATAGAATAGATTTAATCACCTCTTCAAGCCCCCCCCTGTCTTTAATAACTAGCAAACAGTATAACCCTCACTGCCTGACAGAACTCTCACAGAGCAGTGCTCTCTCCCAGCACTCACTCTCAGAACCTTCAACTTAACTCAACTCAACTTAACTCAACTGACTAGGTTCCACCCATTTTATATCATACCATTCCCTGCCGTCCTGCTGGGATTGGCTGATGATTTGTATATTCATTACTCCTGTTTCCAGGGTTTTGTCACAATGAGTATCTGAAAACCTAAGAACTGGGTGTGCAATTGATCAACGTAGACTGCAACATAACTTTAGTGTGATTGAGCTATATTCTTCCTTTTGTTTGTAACTAAACACGCTACCCTTGGTGGTTTTGATTCTACTTTGTAATAAATAAACCTCTTATTTGTAAAGGCCTATGGTTATAAACAATAAAGTTTTGATGGAATTTAAAAATAAACTTCTTTTATTTTTATTCAACTTAAAAACTGTCTAAAAGCTTTAATTTACTGATGAAGCTAGTTGGTGCCAGCAAATGAGAAAAAAATAGAAGCAGTGCTTGTCAATAGCTTGCGAAAGGGCCGGGAGCAAGCACGTTGATGCTACAACACCTTCCTCTCCGACAGAGCTCTTCTGGCTTCCAACGTTGTCTCTTCCCAAAGTCTCTCTGCCAGCCTCGTCTGATAAGGAATAAGCAAATAGTAGCTGCAAGATTCCTGAAAAACATTTCTTTCCTCCTTAACTACAAGATTACTACATAACCCATGTACCTCTAATTTCCTCACATTAGTATTTTTTTAGCCAGTGTTTTGTTTATTTTATGGTATTTATTGTATATTGTGTTGTGTATTGATCTGTAATTGCTGGTTGAAGTAACTGCCTCCCTGTTCAAAAGGGAACAGGCCTATTGGTTGATTATAGTTGCTGCATTTGGATCTTCGATCCTATTGGTTCCCGCCAAAAGGCAGCCTTGTGATTGGTTGTAATTGTTCCCTCCAAAATGTATCTTTTCCTAGCCAGTCCTGTCCGCTATAAATGTAACCTCCTCTCCCCAGTCCCCAGTCTTGTCTCTCCCTGATTAAAGAGCTGTTCACTAGAAGCTGTCTCCAGCCTGCTTTGTCTCTGAGCTGAAATCACTGCTGAATCACTAACCCCACGCTACAATACTGGCGACGAAGGTGGGATCTGGAATGCTGAGTAGCAGAGGCCCATCACGCTGACTCAGAGTCCGGATCGCAGCAGAGACAAGACTCACCTGCTGGCTAGAAGACGACCCTGCCCGCCTGGAGAATGGAAAGTCCACGGGTCTTGGAGCCCTTCCAGCTGTCCGAGCCTCACACTTGGGAGGACTATGTTGAGCGTATCGAGTTCTTCGCGGTGGCTCAATGAATCACAGATGCCAGCAAAAGAAGGGCCACGTTCCTGAGTTGCTGTGGGCGGGAGACCTTCATGTTGGCCAAGGCGCTGCTCGCCCCAGCAAAGCTGAGGGAGACAGCACTCAAAGATATTTTTGCCCGGCTGACAAGCCACTTGGCACCTACCAAAACCCAGATGGCCTGGCGGATGGAGTTCCAGAAAAGGCAGCAGCAAGCTGGAGAATCTGTGGCTGCATTCCTGGCAGGACTCCGTGAGCTTGCTCAGCACTGTGGCTTCCCAAATCTTGAAGACACTCTCTTGAATCAATTTGTTGGGGGGCTTTGCAGCAAAAAAGCCCGACGGCGCATTGTGGCAAAGGAAGATGTCACCCTTGCCTCCATCTTGAAAGTGTTGGCATAGCAAGGCCTACATCCAAACATATGGCAAAAGTAATCTCAGTATGAGTCAGCAGTTTGTATATCTCTTTAAGAACTCACTATTTAAGTAATGGCTCTAGCCTCAAACACACTCCTCGGCCACGCCCTGATCTGCCTGATGTTGGTGTTTGTTTCCAGAGCCATAGAGAGAGTTGGAGAATTACTCCTGTTTTATTGCTATGTAAGCTTGTATTTTACTCTTTTGTATTTTTAATAAGCAAGGCAGTATATATGTGTATAGCTCCTTATATCTCCTTTTTTATGAGCTTTAACACAACTGCTGTTGCCCTATTTTCTATCTTGTATATTTATCTGTACAGATATTCAATGAGTGTTTTATTATTTTCATAGATCATCCCGTCTACCCTTTCCCTTTAGAATATAGAGATAAAGTATATTTTTCATATATGTTTTGTGTCTATGACTCCTCCTTTAATCAGACTGCAGCACATAATATCAAATAATACACCAATCTCCCAGCAATCCATTAATATATCCCAACAAAATATGGTAGCAGTCGATAGTTGGGATTTTTTAAGTTTGGTGTTATTTTTGTAGGCTGCAGACTGATAAGTTGTTTTGGAGAAGACGCCGAGATTGTTTTTGGATTTTGGATTTTTCGTTTTGAAGACGGAAGCCTTTTCTCTGCAAACATTCTTTTCATTCTTTGAACTGGAGAATGCTTTTGCATTGCTTGCCTCTGATAAGGTTGACGGACAAAAGGGAGTCAATGTTTTGAGTTGGCTGAGAGACTGTAAGACTTTCCCTGATAAAACCTTCTCATTTAATTCAAGTTGGAGTTTTTACTGAAGAGCTAAAAGGAATTTTTGCCATTACTTGAGGACAGCATTTAGCAGCATTTTAAGATGACTACGCCCAAAGACACAGCTTCGGACCAGCCGCATGCTTCAAGCCAAACTCAGCTGCATGTAATGAACGGTGCTGGCGTGTTCCCAATTCCCAAGCTGAGCTATCAGAATTTCCAAATGTGGGACGCTAGATTGAGAGTTTCCCTCCAAGTACAAGACTGCTTAGCTGCTATAGAACAAGAACACATGCCTGAAAGCCAGCAAGGACAGATTCAATTTAAAATGAGAGATGCCAAAGCTTTAATGTTGCTGTACTCCTGTATAGAAGATCATGAGACACCTTTGGTTACCAAGTATAGAACTGCTAAAGGACTCTATGATGCTTTAAGGAAGAAATATTTCACTAGGTCAAGTAAAAATGTTATATTCTTAAAGGAGAAATTGTATAGCATGAGAATGAAGGAAGGAGCTAGTATTGATGCACATTTAGATGAAATGTTAAAAATTGTATCTGAGCTTCAATCTGCAGGTGCAGAAATATCTGATTCAGAGTTTAATACTTGTATATTGCTAAGCCTACCACAATCTTTTGCAAACCAAAAGGCTATGCTAGAGTGCACTGCAAAGGTGGATGTGGAATACACAATAGCTTATTTAAGAGACTCTGGACTTAAAAGGGCAGTGAGTAACAATTCTGAAATGCCTGTATTAACTATGAGACCTGATTCAAGGGAAATAAGATGCTATTTGTGTTCAAGAACTGGTCATGTAGCCAAATATTGTAGATTTAAGAGCACGGAAGCTCAAACACCTAGAAATGCTCCCAAAGTGACAATGTTACCTAGTAGGAAGGGACATTTTAACAACCATAGAAATTGTAACCTATCTCATGGTAAATTCAATGCAAGGTGTGATCAAAGTTTTAATGGTAATAGAGGTACTCAAAACAAAGGTAATCAATTGTTCCAGATATCTAATGATGAAAGTGCAAATGATAAGAGACATTTCCTCATTGATAGTGGTAGTTTCATACATGTTTGCAAATACAGAGAAAGCTTTAGTGAGCTTGACACTGAGAATAGACCAAAGATATTGCAAGCAAACCAGCAGAGGTTAAATGTGCTTGGAACAGGAACAGTACCTTTAAAGGTCCTTACATCTAGAAATGAAGTTGTGAAACTCACCTTGACAAATGTAGCCTATGTTCCTGAAGCATCAAATAATTTACTAAGTACTAAAAGGATTGTGAATAATGATTATACAGTTATACTTAAAGGTGATACAGGAAAGATTATTAACAACAGGACTGGCCTCATATTAAAGGTTGAAGAAGAGGATGGATTTCATTATATCATTGATGTTAGTGATAAGGAGCATACTGAAACACATCAAAGAAATCCTATATGTCAAACTAGGCAAGGCACTTGTGATCATAAAAACTGTATTTATTCCTGGCATGTAAAATTGGGACACAGAAATATGCAAAGCATTGAAAAACTGTTATTAGAATGTGGGATTAATGCTCCTAAATGTGATAAGATGAAAGAGAGATGTGAAATTTGTATAAAAGCAAAGGGAACTGCTCCTAGTTATACAGGAAAAGCTAGTCTACAGGACAAAGAATTTTTAGAAGAGGTTTATTCAGACTTAGTGGGTCCTATGCCCTTATCCGCAGGTAGAAATAGATATTTTCTTACCTTTACTGAATCCAAGAGCAAGTATAGTTACATATATATTCTTAAAAGTAAAGATGAGACTCTTGAGAAATTTAAAACTTATGTAGCTGCAATTAAGAACCGTTTTGGTCAGGCACCTTTGACATTACGTACTGATGGTGGAGGAGAGTATTGTAATGTAGAGTTTAAGAGATTCTTAGAACAAGAAGGAATAGAGCATAAAGTAACTATATCCCATTCGCCACAACAGAATGGATGTTCTGAAAAATTAAATCGTACTTTGCAAGAAATGATTAGATCTATGCTGATGCAAGCAGAATTGCCCAACACCTTGTGGGTCAAGCAGCTGTTACTGCAACTTATTTGCATAACAGAGTCCCTAGCAGAGTAACGGGTAAAACACCTTTTGAACTATGGTTTGGAAAGAAACCTGGATTAAAACATATACGGGCTTTTGGAGCCAAAGCATATTCCTATATCCCAAAGGAAAAGAGAGGAAAGCTGGATCCCCACGCTGAAATTGGCGTTGTTATTGGGTATCCTATTGGAGGTAAAGGGTATAAAATCTTTAACCCAGAGACACTGGAAGTAAAATGTTGCAATGTGGTGTATATAGATGAGAGCAATTTAAAGAAACAGATGTCTCAGAGTACAGTGGCCATTGATCCCCAAAATAGAGAGGATGTTTCACAAGAAATGGTCAGTTGGTTACCTGTAGAGACTGCCAGTCAGATGGCAAGTCCACCTTCAAATGAATTTATCAGAACAGAAGGGGAAACAGGAACTGGACCATGTGAAACAGATGTAACAACCACTGTGAGACGATCTGAGAGGAGCAACAAAGGCAAACCTCCAGAGAGGTATGGTTTCTGTGAAAACCTTCAAACCATAACTGAACCAGCAAACTTTAAAGAAATCAGTAAATTACCTGCATTAGAAAGGAATAAATGGATACTTTTGTACTTGCGAGATATGTTAAATGTGTTGGACCTGGACTCAAATGGAATTGACCATAGATGAATTTTGATGCCATAATGTTTTGTATGTTAGACCTTGAGAAGGGGTGTTGGCATAGCAAGGCCTACATCCAAACATATGGCAAAAGTAATCTCAGTATGAGTCAGCAGTTTGTATATCTCTTTAAGAACTCACTATTTAAGTAATGGCTCTAGCCTCAAACACACTCCTCGGCCACGCCCTGATCTGCCTGATGTTGGTGTTTGTTTCCAGAGCCATAGAGAGAGTTGGAGAATTACTCCTGTTTTATTGCTATGTAAGCTTGTATTTTACTCTTTTGTATTTTTAATAAGCAAGGCAGTATATATGTGTATAGCTCCTTATATCTCCTTTTTTATGAGCTTTAACACAACTGCTGTTGCCCTATTTTCTATCTTGTATATTTATCTGTACAGATATTCAATGAGTGTTTTATTATTTTCATAGATCATCCCGTCTACCCTTTCCCTTTAGAATATAGAGATAAAGTATATTTTTCATATATGTTTTGTGTCTATGACTCCTCCTTTAATCAGACTGCAGCACATAATATCAAATAATACACAAATCTCCCAGCAATCCATTAATATATCCCAACAGAAAGAGGCCTCTGCCACAGAGAATTATGAGCAGGAAGAGCTCAATGCCAGTGGCAAGACCACAAAGCTGCGGGTAGAGGCTGCCCATGCCATGGATGAGCCAGAGGCTAGTCCAAGCCAGAGCCCAGTCCGTGGTGCATCAGGCGGATGCATGGCCCAAAGATCGCCGAGGCGCTTGCACAGGCTGTGGCGGACACCATGAGCGGAAAAGCTGCCATTTTCGTGATGCTACGTGCAGGGCTTGCGGTAAGACAGGACACATCGGCCGAGTCTGTCGGTCAGTGGCAGCTGCAACAACGGAATCACCTAGATCAACGCGTCGCAGATCATCCACCACAACTCATCTCCTAGACGACTGCAATTATCTCACAGAGATCAACGGAGAGATCGTGCAGTTTCCGGCGCAGGGCAAACCATCCATCAGAGTGAAGATCGAAGGTCGACTGTGCGACATGGAGGTGGATTCCGGATCTGGATTCACCATTGTCTCAGACCAGACTGCAAGGGCTCTTTCCTGGGGGTAAGTTCCCCTCTCTGGAGCCATTCCCAGCAACCTTGCAATCATACACGGCGGGCCGCATCCACATTCTAGGAATGTGTGCTGTGAGGGTACAATTCCAGGAGAAACAGGCCGTGCTTAAATTGGTGATTGCAGATGCGAGTCGCCCCAGTCTTTTGGGTACTGACTGGTTTCCTGCCTTGGGGCTGAGTATATCAGGGCTCAACTCAGTCCAAGCTGCCCCTGAGTTGGGCGAGGTATTAGGCCAAGAATTTGCTGAACTCTTCAGTGGAAAGCTGGGTTGTTATAAAGGGCCTCCAATTGACTTTGAGCTGGACCCCAGGGTGGCTCCAATCCGACTCAAGCCAAGGCGAGTGCCTTTTGCGCTGCAACTCAAAATTGAGGCGGAACTGGACAAATTGGTCAAACAGGGGGTTCTTTCACCTGTGGACTCTTCTAGGTGGGAGACTCCTATCGTCACACCCCTTAAGGCGAATGGGGAAGTGAGGATTTGTGCAGACTACAAATGTACCATCAACAAGGCACTCAGGGGAAATTCATACCCCATTCCAGTCGTCTCACAGCTGTTGGCAAAATTGGCTGGGGAAAAATTTTTCGCCAAACTTGATCTGGCTCAAGCTTACCAACAGCTGCCAGTGACTCCGCAATCTGCGGAAGCACAAACGATTGTAACGCACAAAGGGGCTTTCAGAGTGAACAGGTTACAGTTTGGAATTTGTGTGGCTCCAGGAATTTTTCAAGGGCTAATGGAGCGCCTGTTAAGGGGTCTGCCAGGGGTCTTGCCATTTTTTGATGATGTTCTGATTGCTGGGAAAGACCCCCAGGAACTAGTGGGGCGTATCCGTGCTGTGTTACTCAAATTTAAGGAGGTGGGGCTGCAGCTGAAAAGGGAGAAATGCAGTTTTGGGGTGCCATCTGTGGATTTTTTGGGGTTTAAAATTGATGCAACGGGCAACCACCCCACTGACTCTAAAATTAAAGCCATTACTGAGGCACCACGCCCACGGAACAAGACGGAGTTACAGTCATTCCTGGGACTTATTAACTTTTACCATTCATTCCTACATAAAAAAGCTTCAATAGCGGAACCGTTGCATAAACTATTGAAGAAAAAGAGTGTGTGGCGTTGGGCTCAGGCACAGCAGAAGGCTTTTGACACCTTGCGGGGCATGCTGACTAGCAGGAGCGTCCTTGCTCATTATGACGAGTCGAAACCTCTTGTTCTGGCATGTGATGCTTCTCAGTATGGGCTGGGAGCTGTGCTGAGCCATAGGGAAGCGGATGGGTCAGAAAAGCCCATCTCGTTCTATTCTCGTACGTTGTCGCCAACGGAGCGCAACTACGCACAAATTGACAAGGAAGCCCTGGCAATAGTGGCAGGGATTAAAAAGTTTCATGACTATTTATATGGTCGCCACTTCTTCCTTGAAACTGACCACAAGCCTCTGTTAGGATTGTTCCACCCGAACAAACAGACGCTGCAGATTCTCTCCCCCAGAATGTTGCGATGGTCTATATTCCTGAATGGGTTCCACTACACCCTGACCCATGTTCCAGGGAAAAGGTTGTGCCACGCTGATGCACTAAGTCACTTGCCCCTTCCTGGTGTGTGCGATGCAGATCCTGCCCCAGCTGAATGAGTGATGATGCTGGAAACACTTCCGGGGGGCCCTGTAACTGCCACTGAAATAGCTGAGAGAACAAGGAAAGATCCCGCTCTCTCCCGTGTGCTCACTTGGGTGGGGAGGGGATGGCCAGGTGGCCCGCATGAGGAAAAATTTAGACCGTACGCAACAAGGCAACATGAGCTATCCCTGCATAAGGGCTGTCTCCTATGGGGAGACAGGGTAATCATCCCAGCACCACTGAGAAACAGGATTCTGGATACACTGCAGTTGGGGCATCCGGGAATGGTCACGATGAAGTCGCTGGCCCGGTGCTATGTATGGTGGCCTGGGATGGACCAAGAGGTTGAACGGTGGGTACGGACGTGCAAGGCATGTCAGGAAGTACGCCCAGAAGTGGCCAGAGCACCAGTCCACTGGTGGGAGCAGACCCGGACTCCCTGGAGCCGGCTGCACTTAGATTTTGCTGGGCCATTCCAAGGAAAGGTTTTTTTGGTTATCGCTGATGCGTATTCTAAATGGTTAGAGGTGGTTATGGTTCCCAGCA
Organism: Phrynocephalus forsythii; assembly: GCA_029282475.1. NCBI lineage: Eukaryota > Metazoa > Chordata > Lepidosauria > Squamata > Agamidae > Phrynocephalus > Phrynocephalus forsythii. The sequence goes on along the minus strand of JAPFRF010000003.1, from coordinate 1,945,063 downwards.
TGTCGTCAGCTGCAGTCATCAAGGTGCTGAGACAGCTCTTTGCAACCCATGGGTTGCCCGAGACCATTGTCTCAGACAATGGAGCAGCCTTTGTATCCCAAGAATTCAGGGCATTTCTGGCTGATAATTTCATAAGAGGGGTCACCTCAGCTCCTTTTCATCCCTCATCCAATGGGCAGGCTGAGCGCATGGTGCAGACAGCCAAAGGATCCCTTGCACGCTTGATGGAGGGTGACTGGTCAACGCGCATTGCCCGAATGTTGTTCTTGCAGCATGCGACGCCGTGTACTACTACGGGCAAGTCGCCAGCAGAGCTGCTTCTAGGTAGAAGACTGGTGACGGTGCTGGACTATGTCCACCCAGACAAAATGCCAAACCGCAAGGCTAGAGCACCTCCACAGGCAGAGAGCGACTCTACAAGGTATTTTGCTCCTGAAGATTTGGTCTGGGTGAGGAATTATGCCAGAGGTCCCCTGTGGGTGCCAGGGGTGATTACCAGAGCATCTGGGCCAGTCTCTTATTACGTGACCATTGAGGATGGCAGGGTCTGGCGTAGGCACGTGGACCAACTGAGGCGCAGAGCGCCCAGTAGAGTTGGTACTGGTATGGGTGAATTGCAGCCTGAGAGTGACACTACCCCCATTAATGAGTCCCAGCTGCAAGACCAGAGCGGAGATGACCCAGGAATGCAGGTACCAGTGGCTTCCGCAAATGAATCTGCTCCTGCAGGTCCTCATAGTGCTGAGGAACAGATCAGGGACACTGAGCTGTCTGAAACCCCCTCTGTGTCAGACGAAACGATTACAGTAGACTCTCCACCACAGACACTGCCTGCTGAAGCCCCTGCAACACCCGTAGTCAGGAAATCAACTAGAAGTCGCAGGGCCCCACAATATCTAAAGGATTACGTGTGCTGTGCCCACCAGGGGGGGGGGTGTTGTGTATTGATCTGTAATTGCTGGTTGAAGTAACTGCCTCCCTGTTCAAAAGGGAACAGGCCTATTGGTTGATTATAGTTGCTGCATTTGGATCTTCAATCCTATTGGTTCCCGCCAAAAGGCAGCCTTGTGATTGGTTGTAATTGTTCCCTCCAAAATGTATCTTTTCCTAGCCAGTCCTGGCCCCTATAAATGTAACCTCCTCTCCCCAGTCCCCAGTCTTGTCTCTCCCTGATTAAAGAGCTGTTCACTAGAAGCTGTCTCCAGCCTGCTTTGTCTCTGAGCTGAAATCACTGCTGAATCACTAATCCCACGCTACAATATATTGTATGTAGAGATGGGCACGAAATGCCAAAATGGTTTTTCATTTTGTTATTCATTTCTCCACCCCATTTCGTTGTTTAATATGAAATGAATTTTTTTAAAAAAATCATTTCGTATTTGGTTTGTTTTCTTTCATTTTTGTTACTTTCATTTTTTCCTCTTTTTTATTTTTATTTTTAGCTTGGTTGGCGCTTTTTTATTTTATTATTAATTTTAAAAGTCCCCAATGCCGGGCTTTTTTTTTTTAACAGCTGAGAGGCGCTGGCTTCTCTGCGCCCCATTTAAAAAAAAATCCCAATTTTTTTCTTTTTTTTTTACTCCCTGCCTGGACTGGATGGCCCGCGGGCCAGACCAACTTTTTTATTTATTTATATTATTATTATTTTGTAAAGTCTTGGCCATTTTTAAATTAATTTTTGGCACCATTTTTAATTAATTTTTTAAAAATTTTAAAGTGCCAACCACACAGCCCCTGGGGTTTTATTTTTTTATTTTTGCAGCACTGACCATGTGGCTCCTGGGCCAGGTCGGCACTTTTAAATTTTATTTTATTTTTACTTTACAGTGCCAACCACGCAGCCCCTGGGGTCCAGGTTGGCACTTTTTTATTTTATTTTTAATTTTTTTACTTTTAAAGTGCTGACCATGCGGCTCCCAGGCTGGGTCAGTGCTTTTTACATTTATTTTTATTTTTATTTTTATTTTTATTTAAAGAGACTGGCTTGGGGCCAGCACTGAACACCTAAGAGGCACTGGCTTCCCTGTGCCCCATTTTTTTTTTAAAAAAACCTATTTTTATTTTTATTTTTAACTCCCCGCCCGGAACAGGTGGCCCACGAGCCGGACCAATGTTGTTTAATTTTTTTTAAAAAAAGTCAGGGGGTGGCACCATTTTAATTTTTTTTTAATTTTTACAAATTTTACAGTGCTGACCACGCAGTCCCTGGAGGCCAGGTCTGTGCTTTTTCTTTTTTAATTTTACAGCACTGACCATGTGGCTCCTGGGCCAGGTTGGTGCTTTTTTAAAAAATTATTTTATTCTTTTACTTTTACAGCACCGACCATGTGGCTCCTGGGCTGGGTCAGCGCTTTTAAATTTTTTATTTTTATTTTTACTTTATAACGCTGACCACGCGGCCCCTGGGGCTGGGTTGGTGCTGTTTTCTTATTTTTATTTATTTTTATAAGTCCCCCCCCATGCCTGGGCTTCCCCGCCTCTCAGCTGTAGCATGGGCTGGCTTTTTTTTAAAAAAAAAAATTGGCTGCCAGAGTTTCAGGCACGGAGGAGAAGGCTGGCAAGGTAGGAGAGAGACATCAGGAATGAAAAACGAAATGAAATGAAGCAGAATTTTTTGTTTCATTTTGTTTTTCTTTGATGGGTTGGTTCATTATTCATTTCATTAGCTAACGAAATGAATAACAAATAAAAATGAATTAAAAATTTAAAATTCATTTTGTGACCATCTCTAATTGTTTGCTGTACTGTTCACTTTAATGTGATTTTTCATGGTGTCAACTGCTCAGAGTGTTTGTAGTATGGAGTGGCATTCTAGTCGAAATGATAGATAGATAGATAGATAGATAGATAGATAGATAGATAGATAGATCCACATTTATCTGCTTTAGATAAGTCGCTGTTCATTTATTTTCTTCATTCCAAAACCTATATCTAATCAATATACTTTCAATATACTGTCTACATCTTGTGTAGGTTAGGAAGAAAATATATTAAGTCTTTGTATAAGTGATGTTATGAAATAATCAAATACAGTGGTACCTTGTATAAAGGAATTAATTCGTTCCAAATGAAATTCTGTTAAGCAAATTTTCCTTTATGCAAATTTTCCATTGAAAGCAGAGTAATCCCTAATCGCGGCCATTTTTATGTTGTACGGATTCACCCCATAGACGATTCTGTTAAAATCTCCAAAATGTTTTATGTAGTACAGATTTTATGTTATACAAACTGTTTGTTATACGAGAGTTCACTGTACATGGTTTCATGAAAGAATCCTTGTTTTCATCTTTCTTTTACTGAGAGGAAAATGGGTATTCCAAGCATGTGCATGCTGTGTGTGCTTCCCTTCTTCATACCTCCCATATCCTCCTCCTCCTCCTCCTCCTCCTCCTCCTCTTTTTCTTCTTCTAAATGCAGAGCTGGAAGGGGGCATATGAATTATCTAGTTATTCAGGAGCCACAGTGGGGAACTGAACTTGCAGCCGTTGGCTACACAGCCAGATACTTAAATCACTGTGTTATCTTAGCAGAACAATGTATACAATAGCCTAAGAAAATAAGTTGCACTCAGGCTGTGTGGGAAAAAATAGCAAAATTAGAATTTCAGAAGTGTTCAGGGGGAAAGAGTGGCTTCAAGCCACTGAACAGGCAGGCAGTTAATTACCTTTTGCTACTATTGTTAGGTTAGGTGTAAAACTTTAGAAGTGGCAGCAGTTCCTTTAAAATATTTTAATTGTTGTATTTTGCCACCAGCAGCATTTTATGGCAATACACCCACCATTTACTTGCCCCTAAGTGTTCCATGAGTCAAATCATTCCATGCACAATTGACCCTATCTTTTTGGGCTTTTCTTCATCAGGGATTTTATTGAGAGTATAAAGGGGTCATCTATAGGTAGACTGGCTAGAGAAGCAACACTGACTATTCTAGCAGGAAAAGGAAAGCCTTCCATGGCCAGAAAAGTGCATTCAAATGAGAATGAAAGAAGCGAGGACTTGGGCTGAAGGGGCAGTCTGTTGGAGCATGGTCTCAGCATTTGTGAGTGAGGAATATGTCTGCATATATGAAAGATAGTAATTGGGTGGGGCAAAGATATGTGTCAGTGGGCTTGCCATATTCTAGTTCTCCAAATATGAGCACTCTAGTTTGAACGTTATGCAAATAAGGTAGACTAATTAGCATACTATACACATTTGCAGTTAATTTGCCTAATGTGCTAGTTAATGCAGAGGTTTTGGCATGTTAATTGTTGCGTTATTTTTCTCCCAATATATTTTAGCTTGTGGTCATTTCTGTAGTGGCCATGGAACTAGATGAAAGCTGTGATGGAATGGCAAAGGATGAAATGGGCATTTATAAATAAAAAGTGATGCTAAAACCAGCAGAACGTGACAGACAACCAAGAACAATATTGTAGACATCAAGCCCAATAAACATTGCTCTTTACCAATATATCCCCAGGAACAACATCCAAGTACTGGTTCTAGACAGAAAATTGATATTGTGCAGAACAGCCTAGAATGGCAACTTCTGAGTAGGACAACTAAACAAAATACAATTAGTCACAAAATGTCCCCAGAAAAAAAGTCCAGTATTTGTTCCAGTATTGTTTTTGCACCATACATCCTGGAATGGTGACTTCTGAGTAAGCAAGCAACTACATGATCAAATACTGTGGGATTTGCTCCACTTATTAAAAGGGAAAATTTGATGTATTTTGATACTCTCTACATGAGGCAAAGGCTGATTCACTTCTTTCCAGTCTTTTTTTGCTCCAAAAGTTGTGTCTTTTTTCTGCCTCTACTTTTCCCAAGAACTTTTGAGGGGATGTGGTGGCTCAGCGGACTAAGGCTCTGAAAACTGTAGGCTGCAAAGTCAGCAGCTCGGTGGTTCGAATCTTGGGTGCAATGCAGCGGAGCAAGCTCCTGCTGATAACCCCAGCTCTTGCCAACCTAGCAGTTCAAAAGCATATAAAATGCAATTAGATAAATAGGTACCACCGTAAAAAGTGGGAAGGTAAAACAGTGTTTCCTTGCAGCCATGCTGGCCACACGGCCCTGGACTTGTACAACACTGGCTCTTCAACTTGAATACAGAGATGAGCACCGTGCCTAGAGTCGGACACAATGAGCATGCATGTGTGGGGAGAACCTTTACCTTTACCTTTGCCCTGTTTATGCACTCATAAAGATGGGAGAATATCTGTAGGTGTTTGTTTTCATGTAAGCGGTTGTGGTGTGATTTCAAATGTTCCACTAAGGGAAAAGGTTTAGGACTTTGAGATGTGCATGTGCATACACACAAACCACATTGGGATCCCCTACCCCTGTTTCAAATGCTTTGTACCATCAGAAGAAGTTGAGATGAAAAAAAATCCCAACGTGGCGTATGTATGCATGTGCGTGCGTGTGCATTTCAGTGATCTGACTGTTTTTCCTTAATTGGACATTTTCTACAACATTCTTTGAAATGCACATATGCAAACACAACACTTTAGGTTCCCTTCCCCCAATAATTCATACATCAGAACAGGTTCAGAACAGGGTCATCACTACTTCCTTTCACAAGTCACAAGTCACAAGAACCTTTATTGGCATAAATTAGTATAAAACAGATGCAGCAAAATGTAAAATAAAGAGGTGGGAAATAAATAAATAGGTAAAAATGATTAAAATATTGGGTTAATAGCAGGCCTTGGCCCCAGACTATTTACTAATATGTAAAGCAGTGGCCAAGTATTCAGCCACTGAGGCTGTCAATTCCGGAAGTTTGTCCTCAAGAAAGTGCTTTGTTATACTCTCCGGGGATCCAGAGAAATTAGAAATATAAGGAGTCAAAAAGTGAAGGCGGAGCTTGTGGAGGGAGGGGCAGAAGAGAAGGATATGAGAGGTTGAGTTGGGTTTCAGTAAACATAGTTTACAGAGTCTATTCTCAAATGGGACGTTGTGGTATCTTCCTGAAAGAACTGCTGAGGGAAGGATGTTCAATCTAGCGAGCATAAAAGCACGACGCAGACAAGGGATTAATGAGATGTTTCATATAATTTGCTCCTCATCCTGGAGTTGGCATCAAACCATAAAAGTGAGGAGAACATGTTGGATTGAGCCCTGATGAAATGGTTTGACACTCTATATCCCAGATTCGTTGACGGACGATTTTGAGGATTTGGGATTCTTCGCAGTTAATTAGGGAGTCTAGGTTGATTCCAATACGATGAATTTTGGACTGGATAAATTGATACCATTTTGAAACATAACGGTCCCTTAATAGTTTGTATACAAGGGAGTTGGAGTCAGGGTGAAAATGAATACGTAGCCAAAAGTTAATAGTGACTGTCCAAGCAAAAGTTGATGGCAAATGGATTCCCAGTTCATTAGCAATAGTATAAGATTGATCATATTGGGAACACCTAAGATGCGATGAAAGAAGGTGGCAGCAGTCCAGTCGATTTCAGAGTCGACATCTGAAATCCAGATCAGGATCCCATATAAAAGCTGGTTTATCATTTTTGCCTGAAAAATCTGGAGAGCAGCAGGAACATATTGGTTCCCGGTATGGAAATTGAACCGAGAGATAGAAGATAGATGGTTATTAATAGCTGATATAGCAGCCCTCCGATGATGAAACCAGGAGAGTTGATGGTAGAACAGGAGACCCAAGTATCTGAAGGATCTCACTTGTTCAACAGGTTTCCCGTCGACTTTCCATGAAAGAAGTTTCCATGATTTGGAGAATATCAAGATTTTAGATTTCTCAGTGTTAATAGTCAGATCATTCTTAGAACAGAATTCTGAGAAAGCTGACAAGAGGTGAAGAAGGCCTTGTTTGGAAATTAAGAGGAACACAGTGTCATCAGCGTAGAGTAGTATGGGAACCGGAAGTTGATTCAGTCATGGAGCATGACTATCAAATTTGGCGAGATGGCCTGGTAAATCAGACAAGAAGAGATAGAAAAGGGCAGAAGCAAGAAGGCAGCCCTGCTTTATCCCTTTGATGACTGGAATCTTAGGGGTAAGGAGGCCTTCATGATTTAGGTGAACTTGACAGCTATTTGCAGAGTGGAGCTGACGGATCAAAAATAGCAGGCACGGGTCAATTCCCGTATTGGTAAGTTTGGACCACAAAAGAGATCTATTGATAGAGTCGAAAGCTCCTCGAAGGTCAATGAATGCTGCAAAATGTTTGCCTTTGAAATGCTGGGAGTATTTCTCCGCCAAAAAGGATAAAATGAGAGAGTGGTCAAGTGTAGAATACCCAGCACGGAAGCCCACCTGTTCTTTGCCTGGGAAGTTGAATTTGGACATCCAGTCAGATAGCTGTCACAGAAGATGTTTAGAGTACAACTTCCCAATTATTGAGAGTAGGCTTATGGGTCGATAGTTGCTGGGTATTTCTGGGTTGCCTTTTTAAAGGATTGGAATGATGATAGAAGATAGCCACGAGTCAGGGAGTATCCCAAATTTGTCCACAAAGGTGAATAGGCAGGATAGAGGTTCAGCCCACCAGAGTGGATTAGCTCTTATGAGATCAGCTGGGATGCCATCTGGGCCTGGGGCCTTGCCAGGCTTCATGCTGGCTAAGAGTTCAAGAATTTCTTCTTTGGAGACTGGGGGCCAGGCGGGTTCATCAGGGGGCATTAGTGGAACAGCGGAGAGGTCTGGAAATAACGAGTCCGAAAATAGATTTGAGTAATGTACAGTCCAGTCCGAGGCAGAGATTGGTGGGTTTAGAACTGCATTGGAGGAGTGGTTCTCTCGTGAGACCAAGGCCCAGAACTCTTTCATGTTCTTTGAACAAGTTGCATGTAGCAGTCTAGACCAGTTGTTCAGTGCATGAGTGTGTCTTTTCTCAACTAATAAAGCTTGGCAAACCTTCTTAGCTTGGAGGTAGAGGGCTGATGACTCAGAAGAATAGTGGGCGCGTAGCCATTGGTAAAGCCAGCAGAGTTTTTTCTTGGCAGCTCAGCATTCATGATCGAACCAAGGAGCAGCTCCATTAGATTTCCTAGGTGGGGAGAGTGCAGCTGGCAGATTGAATAAGGAATTGATAGCTGATTCATATGCCTGAATGACTTTTACAGGAGAGTCAGTTAGGAGAATGGATTGTCTTAGATATAAAGCAGCAGCTGTAGAGGACCACTCAGCAAATGAGTTTTGGAGTTTATTGGTCCATCTTAATCTTCGGTGATGGCGGCGGGGGGTTCGGGTGTATGTTCCAAAGGAAGATAAGAGGGCAGCTGTAGGGACATTATAGTAGGAAAATGATCACTTTTGGAGCGGATGCCAATCTCGAAGTCAACAATCTCGAGAGGAAAGTCAGGAGAGATGAGAATGTAATCCACGACACTAGATCCTCTGGGAGATAGAAAGGTAAAATTTCCTTGAATGTCACTTATAGTACAGCCATTGAGGATCCTGAGATTATATCTGGCGCACATTAACAAGAGAAGATGGAACTTGCATAGAGCCGTTCTTTCTTCCTTAGGCTCTCTTTTAAACATACAAGTCCATAAAATTGATTTAAAGGACATATCATGGCTTCCTTCTCTTAGGGGCCAAAAGAGAATTCACCTCTCCTTTGAGAATTCAGTCATTCCGTTGATATTATTCAAAATGAAACCCTTTCTAGCCAATTTTCAGATAACACCTATTAGAGTCTTTGCAGATACAGCCCCCCTCCCCTACCTTTTTAAGAAACGACCTTCACAGGAAAACAGAAGAGGTTCACAAGAATATGAGGAACATGAGCAGGGATACATCCCTGAGGCCATGAAATCGAACTGTGACCCCTCTCCTGCTCCCTTACAACTAATGACTTCCAGAGAGCTACCAATTTAGGCATGGGCCCCACGCAGATTCTTCCTGTTCCAAGAAAGGCCCTTGGGGAAGATTCTTTTGATTCAGAGATATCCAAATTAGATGTGGAGTCATTACATCATGACCTTCCTGAAGATTCCACTCATCTGATGCATAGCCAATCTACAGATCTCATTACTTGGGTTCCTGATAATATTCTCGGCAAACGTACAGCTGAACACCAATCTCTATCAGAGCATAATCTATTGCCCACTATGAAACCCCCCAGCGCCATTAAGGAGATGATTTCAGGTGACATCCTTACTTCAGCCGATGCCTTGGATCAAGCAAACCCCCTCCTGACGTCCGATCTTAACCCCAAAATTAATCCCACTCAAGCCTTCCCCTGTCTTCAACAGCCCTTGAGATGCCAAACTCCAATAATTGCAGCTCTGTCTCTGCATGTCTTAAACCCTCCTTGCCACCCTGTCATACCGGTAAGAACTCTGAGCTGCCTAACCTCCAAGTGATTCTTTCGAATTCTCCAACTGCTCCCCTTCTTTTTGGATCACCTATCGACGATAATGCACATATCGAACCATCCATCGAGAGCAATGCAACCAGGACCAATAATTGACCATCACTTTCTTTGTTAACATCATGTGATTCCCGTTCTATCCTTAAACTTATTTCCTGGAACATTGCTGGTTGGGAGAGGAAAACACTTGATCCAGATTTTCTATACTACCTCAGATCGTTTGACATTATACTTCTCCAAGAAACATGGTCTACAAAAGACTTCTGTTTCCCAGGTTTTACTGTTTATGCTCTTCCTGCCTTTAAATCTCACCCAAAGGGACGCCCTAAAGCAGGCCTTTCTTGTCTGTTGAATCGGACCTCCAATATCATTGCTCACCAACTATCGGGCAAGCCCCCTTATGCTCAAGCTTTCCTGCTTAAATGTCTCTCCAAACAGATACTCATGTTTCCTTTCACTTTCCTGGCTTTAGTTTTGACAAATAAAACCCTAAAAGAGTCACAGAGGTGGGAGCAGAGGAAGAAAGGAAAGGCGGGGCTGTGGGCTGGAATGCTGTTCACTTTACAACAAATAGAAATGCTGAACTCATGAATCAATGTGCACTGTGTGAGCACTGATTGCTATTTCAGACAAAAATACAGGCTGTGAATCACAGCAAAGCTGAATTGTTCTGATTCCTCTCCCTAATGTAGTAACACTTTAAGATAGCCCAACAAAATTTATACATAATATCTGACTAGAAGAGAGTGATGGAGTCCTTTACAAACATCCCGAGAACAACATCCCAGCACCTCTTCTTAGTAGAATATCAATATTGTGCAAAACAGCCCAGAAAAGCAATTTCCGAGTAAGACAAATCTAAAAGTTCATCTGTTCCATTATATTAAAGATGAACGAGAAGTATCAAAATGTTCCCAGAAACGGTATCCCAGTTTCCATTCTGGGGAGAAAATCAATATTGTGCAAAACAGTTCAGAATAGCGAATTCGAAGTAGGACAGCCAAGTAAAATCCAGCAAGGTCACAAAGGACATTTTTCTGACATTGGGATATCTAATGAACCACAGGTTCTTAATCAACTTAACTAAGCACCAGCTTTTGCCTTACTCAATGTTGGTCCACTTATAAGCTAAAATCAATACTCAGGAGGCAATGATGTACTTGTCCCCAAAAAGAATTTCTACAGTCTTGACAGAGCAGAAGAGAACTGTCTGCTCCAGGTCACTTCCTCTTATGTACCTGTCACAGGTACTTCGACTTGTCATCTTTATTATTCACATGGTATCATAAGGCAGATTTCATTCAATGACCTTTCCCATGTCTTCTTGAGCCATATCAGTGTCAGTTAACCCCCAAATTCAATCTGCCAATCCTTCTATCAGCACAGGATAGGCAACACCTCAGACAGGGGAGCTCCAAAAACTATCTCTCCAAAAGGGCCCTCCTTTGCACTACTACTACTACTACTACTACTACTACTACTACTACTACTACTACTACTACTACTACTACTAATAATAATAATAATAATAATAATATAATAATAATAATAATAATAATAATCCCTTTTGGTCACCTCAGATGCAGGCCTAATAAGGGTGGGGATTTTTGGGGAGGGGTTCACATTATGTAGAGCTAGCCTTAAGGTGCCCCAGCACAGTCTCCCCCATTCCCCCATTCTTCTTACATAGTTGCACATCTTCTTACATAGCACACACTGATGTGCACATATATGCCACCATATTATTTAGTCTTTTATTTTTCCTTCCTCCACCTAAAAGATTTCAGTTTGTGGTTCAACTGAGTTGTACAGTTCATTTGTTGTTGTTGTTCGGTCGTTCAGTCGTGTCCAACTCTTCATGACCCCATGGACCAGAGCTCGCCAGGCCTTCCTATCTTCCACTGCCTCCCAGAGTTTAGTCAAATCCATATTGGTTGCATCGATGATACCGTCCAACCATCTCATTCTCTGCTGTCCTCTTTTCCTTTTGCCTTCAATCTTTCCCAGCATCAGGGACTTTTCCAGGGAGTCCTCTCTTCTCATGAGGTGGCCAAAGTACTGGAGCCTCAGCTTCAAAATCTGTCCTTCCAGTGAACATTTGGGGTTGATTTCTTTCAGGATGGATAAGTTTGATCTCCTTGCAGTCCAGGGGACTCTCAAGACTCTCCTCCAGCACCACAGCTCAAAAGCATCAATTCTGCGGCGATCAGCCTTCTTTATAGTCCAGCTCCCACTTCCATACATCACTACTGGAAAAACCATAGCTTTGACTATCCTGACCTTAGATGGCAAAGTGATGTCTCTGCTGTTTAGGATGCTACCTAGGTTTCCCATTGCTTTCCTCCCAAGAAGCAGGTGTCTTTTTATTTCGTTGCTGCAGTCCCCATCTGCAGTGATCAAGGAGCCCAAGAAAATAAACTCTGTCATTGCCTCCATTTCTTCCCCTTTCTATTTGCCAGGAGGTGATGGGGCCAGTGGCCATGATCTTAGTTTTTTATGTTGAGCATCAGCCCATTTTTTTACTCTCCTCTTTCACCCTCATTAAGAGGTTATTTAATTCCTCCTCACTTTCTGCTATCAGAGTAGTATCATCTGTGTATCTGAGGTTGTTGATATTTCTTCTGGCAATCTTAATTCCGGCTTGTGATTCATCCAGACCTGCCTTTTACATGATATACTCTGTATATAAGTTAAATAGGCAAGGTGACAGTATACAGCCTTGTCGTACTCCTTTCACAATTTAAAACCAGTCAGTTGTGCCATATCCAGTTCTGACAGTTGCTGCTTGTCCCACATATAGATTTCTTAAGAGACAGATAAGGTGGTCAGGCAGTCCCATTAAGTGTATGTACCTGGCTGTTCATAGGTCTCATTAAAGGTGGGTAAAGTTCTGAAATGATTTATCTTTGTCTAATTTATTTACTTATGTCACATTTGACATTTTAACAGTGGTGTGTAAACTTTTTATATCTATGTATGTACATTTGTTTATTTATTTATTTATTGGCCCACCTAGCAACAAAGGGCCTTTTCACACGACCCCTAACATCCGCTGGTCCCTTAAATTCGGACCAGAGATCTTGGGGTTCGTTTCTGTTCCTCCGTCCCCACCCCTCCGCACTTCCTGCTCCTGTCGGCGTGAGGGGGGAGAGGAAAAAAAGGACAAAAGAAGCCTTTACTAACCTGCCGGTGCCGTGCCGAACTTGCCACTGGCCCCGTTACTTCCTGGTTCCTTCAAGGGGGCTCTTAAAGGGGCAGGAGGCAAAAAAACAACAGACAAGCCAGGAGAGCCCGGCACTCTTATCCGCATCAAATTTTTTTCACCGGCAGAGAGCAGGTACATGAAAAATGCGCTGGGTCGCGCTAAAGTGGGCGGTGTCGCACTGAATTGTCTCCAAACTCCGGAGCTGGTGGGGAAACATTTCTAAGCTCTGGAGCTGGGAGCCATTTGCAGCGCAGCTTAGGGGTCGTGTATAAACGCCCAGAGGTCACTCTGGATGGTATATAAATCCAATAGATAAATAAATAAATACTTGGGAAGAAGCTGAGATATGAAGTTCATGAGGAAAAGGAGGCTCCACTCTCTCCTACAGGATATGCGCCCCAAAAGTCTTCTGCTTATATATGGCTCCACACCACTTCAAGTAGTCTCTGGGTGTTTTAGTTTTAATTACAGTATGCAGGCTACACATTGCCACCGCCAACAAGTTGGGTACTCATTTTACCGACCTTAGACGGATGGAAGGCAGCAGAGTCAACCTTGAGCCGGCTACCGGGGATTGAGCCCCAGGTCGGGAGCAGTTTTACCTGGAGTACAGGCATTTAACCACTGCTCCACGAGGTTTGTGCTGGATAATATGAGCGCAGATACTTGCAGTCAGAATTTTTTTTAACTTTCATTTTTGTTTATCACCATGCTGAGCTTCAATGAGCGAATTATTACGGGATCATAAGGCGAATCTACCGGGTTGAGCTGCCCTTTGGTCTGTGGTGCCGTCCCATTCCTACTGCGGCGGGTACGAGGCAGAAAGAAACGTGCGGAGAGCTGGGCGAGTCCATAGAGAATCCTTAAGGCTGCCTCCCAAAAGGAGCAACAACAACAACAACAACAACAAATGACTTCTCCCTCGCCCTGAACTCCATCGTGGCGAAGGGAACCAAGCGGGCTTGGGCTACAAGGGAGGAACCACTGTCCCCGGGGCCGATTCGGCAAACGCAGCGCCGCCCCCCCCCCAGGACCTGGCGGGGAACCCCCTCCCTCCGAAGGCGGCGAAGGCGGGGGCGGCGGTGGGGGGGCGGGGCGGGGGCGCTGCTCCTCCTGCTCCTCCTCCTCCTCCCCCGAGGCCCCCCCGCTGGGCTCTTTCAGGGCCGGAACCTCCTGGGTTGCCCACCTCTGAACCCGGTGAGTGACAGGCAGCCGGCCGGCCGGGCGGGGCGGGGCGGGGCGGATGACGTCAAGCAGGCGGAGGCGGAGGCGGGGCTGCCGGCGGCTGGCGTCGGCCAATGAGGGTGGCGGGTGGTCGTCTCCGCTCCCTCCTCCTCGGCGCCGCCCCCTCCGACCCTCCGCCCCCTCCCCCTCCCCCGCCCCTCGCCCCCCGCCCGCCTGGCCGTGCCTTTTCTGTGTCAGTTTCAGGAGTTCGGAGCCTGAAACAAAAGCGGGCGGCCGGGAAGGAGGCGCCTCAGCCCAGGGGAGGGGAGGGGAGGGGAGGGGGGCCCGCGCGTGTGCGTGTGCGTGCGTGTGTGTTGGCTGGGGGGGGGGGAGCCGCCTGCCTGGCTTGGCCAAGGCGGCGCAAAGCTGGGCTGTGCCTTTCTTGGCGCAGCGCGAGAAGCCTCTCCCCCCTCCCCGCCTCCGCTCTCCCCCCCCAGCCGCCCCCCCCCCGGTGGTCGGACGAGAGCAACACCCCCCCCCGCAGAGGCAGCGCGAGCGGAGCGGGCCGGGGGGGAAAGTTTCCTGCGCGCTCGCTCTCCTTTGCCCTCGCGCCTTTGGGGGTCCCGGGCAGGATTGGAGGGGCAGCTGCCCCCCCCCCCCCGGCCCCCGCCCGCTTGGTTGGCCGCCACAAAAGCGAGAGGCAAGTCGCCGCCTGGGAGAGAAAGGCGCGAGAAGACCAGGGAGGCGAACCGCGAGAGCGAGAGAGAGAGCGAGCCTCTGGCTGGAGCTGCCGGTGGGGGGGGGGTTTGCAAAAGAGACCCTCGCCCTCCTCTCCCCCCCCCCGCCCCCGCCCCCCACGGAAGAGCGCCTCGGGCACCGCCAGCCAAGGGGGGCGGCCGGCCGTTGGTTTGAAAGCCCGAGGAGGCGCCAGGCAAGGGAGCCGGAGGGAGCCGCTCGGTCCTTCTTCTTCTTCTTCTTCTGCCCGGAGGAGGAGGAGGAGGCGGAGGAGAAAGAGGGGCGCGAAAGGCATCGCCCGCCGCCCGCGCTTCTTCGGAGAGCGAGCCTTGGCGATGGAGGAGCAGCCGCGGTTGATGCATGCCCACGCCGGGGTAGGAATGGCGGGGCACCCCGGCCTGTCCCAACACCTGCCGGACGGAAGCGGGGGCGCCGAGGGCGAGGCCCCCCGGAAACAAGATATCGGGGACATTTTGCAGCAGATCATGACCATCACCGACCAGAGTTTGGACGAGGCGCAGGCCAGGTGAGCCCTTAGTTTCTTTCCTTCTTCCGCTTATGGTGCCGATAAGTGGGAGAAGACGAAGGATAACTCCCACCCCCCCACCCACCCCACCCCCTCCTGAACCCCCCCCCCCCCACCCCCCTCCCTTTAACGGCGGAAGGCTTAAAACCTTCAGTCATGGCTCTGCTCTTTGTGCGCTCTTTAACAGACCAGAAAGAAAGTAACTCCGAATAAAACAAAACCCCGATCATATAGACCAGAAATGGCATTTTTAAAAAATGTATGGGGTTACTCGGGCGCCCACCCGCTCGTGCACACACACACACAAAAAAGATAGTGGGACCGCGGCGAGATGGGGGGGGGGCGGGATAGCCGATCCTTTTCTGATCACCTTTTATAAAGTTAAGGAGGGATTAACAGCTCCGTTGGCCCTTTCCCAGGCTTTTGGAGTTTCCCAGGTGTGTTTGAAAGAGTTCAAGAACTGAAATACTTAAATACTTGTTTACTTAAAGGACTGAAATCATAACCATACTCCTGAGCGAGCTTTGCGATGGTTGGAATGTTCTGTTTTAGGTAGGTGCAGGATCCTTCCCTCCCTATCCTGTCTAATTGAGCTGCATGAATAAACAGAGGACATGTTCCAAAAATCAATTTGAATGGCCTGAAACTTTTATTTTTCATTTTTTTAAAAAAAAAAACAGGTTACTTGAGTAGCAATGAAAGTGGCAGTGTCTTGAATTCTATTTTTGAAATGGGAAAAATAAGATCCCATAAAAGGCCTTGTTTAAGTTCTTGGAAATTTAATTATTCTGGGTTCATTGCACTTAAATTCCTTAGCCCAGACCAGGAAAGTTACCTGCAGGTAATCCCATTGCAATCAGTGGGATTAATCTCATTTAATAGTTGTTGGATTGTAGCCTCCCCCTGCTGCTAAAATGTTGTAGTTGTATTTAGAACTGTGTCTGTTTTTATGTACTTGCTCATTGTAAGAATACAAGTAGAATGTTTAATTTTTGCCAAAATAATAAGTGGAGCATATTAATTTGAATGCAGAAGTTGATATAACCTGGTCACTTAATTGCTTCACACATATATCTGTTCAATATAAAACATGCTTCCATGAAAATAACAGTATGACATCCTTGTGTTGTATGTATCAATAGATGTCTGTATAGATCATTAATTGAGTACATTATAAGATTACACCAATTACCAAAAGATTTGGTTTTACCTTTGCAATTATTTTGTATTTGTTCATTTAATCAGACAAACCAACATGACAGTTTGTGGCTCATGAAACTGAATTTTAGGGGGGCAATGATGTTTTTTTTATTTAAGACAATCATTATCAGACTTATTTTGAATTGCTTCTGTTTACCTACCAATATATTTCCCATTTTGATCATATGATGAAGTCTTTAATGTTTTGTGCACATTTCTTTATTTTTGAACGTGGAGCTTCCTGAAAAGAAACAAGCCTGTAAATGGAATTTGACAACTAAAACATGCAAGATTCTACATATTGTATTTAAACTGCAATAAAAAAATTGTACAAAAGTAGAAAGAACAATGTGAATTTGGCAAAGGAAGAACAGAAAAGAAAGGAAAATATGTTTTAAAAATCATTTACTGTTTATTAATATTTACCCAAACAATTTTCATGATTTTAGCTGCATTTTGTATCTTGCTATTTATATGGATAACAGTGAGAAACTGTCCATGTTAGTAGCTTTCAACTTAGTTTTTGATACTGCACATGTCTATTTGGAAATAAATCCTTTGAGTTCAGAAAGTCTTCAGTTAAGTAGATATGGAATAGCCCAAATATAATTAGTCTGAAAAAATGCCAGTTAAATAAAATATGTTTCATAAAATACTTTGGCAAGGAGAAGAACAGTTCAAGTTGAACAGAGCGTGCGTGTACAGCTCCTTCTTCATAGTCAATTCTCCCTCTATTTTCTGTATATACCAAGGCGAGGGAGTGACAATGTGGCTGAAATCTTTCAGTTGTCTTCTTTACATTTTTGTATTCGTTAAATATATTTTTGCAGGAGAAACAGGTTTTATGTATCAGATGCTGTATAGGGGCAGCCCAATTGTGCAGCAGCGACAAACATTCATCTCAGCCAGAGGAGTTTTGGTGGCATTTAGGCAACAGAATGAGGGAGAGCCAGATTTGACACATGCTGTAGAATTCCCTTGGGATGTTCTGCTGTAGAGAAGGATCCATTGCACAGATTGGGAATTGCCCAAAGATTTCATGAGCCTTATCACAAATTTTGTCGTGAGTTTTAAGTATTCATAACCTCATGATATGTCATATTTGCTTAAATACTCATGTGATGTTGGGTGCAATGAAACGGCATAGCACATCTTCAGAAGGTGATTTCTGTTATAAGAAATAAGATTTTGTGGAGGCTAATAAATATTTACTCAAAAATGCTGCATTGATTTGTACTCTGAATAAACATCAATCAGAACATGAACTGAATAAGCAAATTTCTACCACATACAGTGTGTGTGGTGGTGTAGGGAAACAGGGAAATACTCAATATTCTGGTTGACTTTTTTTTTGTTCTTTGTGATGTTCCAGTTTTCCTTAACCTGTCTAATCATAGTGCCTTTGAATAATCAAACAAACGAATATGAGCATAAAAGAAATACATTTGGCAGCTCCCCCATCCATTACATTCATGCTTTTTGTAACAATGTATCACCCTGTATCTATTCTTCAGTTCATGAGCTGAGATTCTGCATGCCAGCTTCTCCTTTTGAAGGGCTTTTGAAGTGGAACATATGAGTGAGTTAAAGATGGGAGGGAAGAATATAAAATTTTGTTACACTTGCAAATGGCTTGTACATGGTCCTAGAAGTGACAAGTTTGCATCCTTTGGCCAGAAGGATGGTTTGTGAATGTTGCTACACTGGCGGCTTTTGCATTGCCATCTGCGTGGAGGAACTACAGACTGGTGTCCTGTTCAGAATAAAAGTGTAAATTTTTAGTGATGGTTTAGTTTAACCTTTAATATTTTTCTTCCTGAATCATCCCATCCCCATCTTTTTTTTTAAAAAAATGATTCTCCTATGCATACCCTAAATATAATCCTTTTGGTTTCCTTGTAGGAAACATGCTTTAAACTGTCACAGAATGAAACCAGCACTTTTTAATGTCTTGTGTGAAATCAAAGAAAAAACAGGTAAGAATTTTAATTTTCTTGCACTTCTTGGTTTCTTTTTATGAATCGGAGACCTTATTGTATTACAAGATTACATTTAATGGGAATGGGAAAGTTGTTTTTTACTTTTAGGGTTAGATTATTTTAATGATATAAGGAATATTTAGTCACTTCTGTCTGAAAAATGGAAGTGACCTTTTAAAAATGCATTCTATGTATTACTCCTATTTTAAAAGTTACAGTAGTTTTTCTTTTAAAAAACTCAGAAGTAAATCATGTTATAATTTTAACTATATGCATTACCTACGGCTTTAAAACTGGTAGTAAAATTGTATTTAGTCACTTCTGTCTGAAAAATGGAAGGGACCTTTTAAAAATGCATTCTATGTATTACTCCTATTTTAAAAGTTACAGTAGTTTTTTTAAAAAAACTCAGAAGTAAATCATGTCATAGTTTTAACAATATGCATTACCTACGGCTTTAAAACTGGTAGTAAAATTGTTTCTATATGGGAAACATTTTGCAAATCTTTTCTGCTTACTGTAAATCCAACTATCATTCTGAAAGTAACACATACAAAATAGATACCGTATCTGTCTTTGTTTATATATATACTGAAAAAAAATCCTTAATAAATTGTTAGCTGTGGGGTGGTGGTGGTGGTTGATGCCATGCAGTAAATTAAGTATCTAAAGGTGCTAATGATATGAGAAGATTCCTTCTGTGTTTCCCACCTCACAGTCTCCTGCCATGTGCTAATATACTCACAAAATGTCTCAGGGGGGTATTCAAATTTTAAAAGCAAGAATTAAAAATAGCTGTCATCAATCAAGGTGATCTTAAGCTGCAGATGCTCTGAGAAGAATGTTCAGTGACATCCAGCACTTACTTATTTCCAAATACTTTTTTCTTATGGAAGAAGGAAATCCTGATATTAAGTTTAAGCTCATGGGAAAGCGAGAGTTTAGGTTTAGGCAGTTGGAGAGTCTAATTTCTTGAGCTGAAAGCTTGGCTATAGTGTCTAAACAAACTATCTGCCACCCGCCTCCTCTCTTATCTTCTCCCTTTTTCCCAACAAGGATGTAACAGGCAGTAATTCATATCTCAGTCATATAAAGGGTATGACATGAATGAAAGTGACAACAAATATGATTCCAAACTCATTTGAAAAACATTGAAAACAGAAAAAAAGAGGAAAGAGCCTTTCACAGAACCTGAATGTACATGCCTCTAAACCCTGCTGAAGAATGCTTCATTATATGAATTGATGATTGAAATAGGATTATTTGACTCCAGAAATTTATATACGATGAATAAGGAGGCCCCCTGTGAAATCTTGTTTCTGTAGCAGGTAGCCTATAGACAAAACATCTCCCAATAAAGACCTTAAGGCTGCTGATCTGAATGCTGGCTTTATAGCCCCTTTTCTGTTTCGCCTCTTTCAATTTTCTCTTCCCAAAAGCAAAACAAAAGCTCACCTTGTCTTCTGTTTTTGAACACTATCGTATTTAATTAATTGAGGATTTTTCTGTCAGGTCTTTAACTGATTTTCTGCCTTAGTCTGAATTGGATGTGGTTATGAAATAATAGCAGACAGCTACCAAAAATGGGATTGTTTGAGGATGGAGCAGCTTTTCCCCTCAAGTTTAATATTTGGAAAGGCTGGTATTAGAAGTGAAAATTTTTTTAAGACTAATCCAACCACTTGGCTAATTCCAGTTGTATTACTAGCACAGTTGGAGAGCAGCTTGTTCAGCAGCAAGGGCCACATTAGAAATATTGTCAGCTGGAGGGGAGCAGCTATTTTGCATATTATTTGCATGCCATTGTTATGTCACTTGAACGTGGCAGAATTGCTCTTCTTATTGATATGCATTTGACCTAGACATGTTTGCCTTTACATGTAGGGGAGATTTGAGTTGATAGATGCACTGGGTCCTGGTAATCAGAAGATGATGCTATAAAATGCTGGACCCAGTTTTCTCCTTACCTGTTCATTCCATATAGTTGTACATTCTTCTCATATTTTCTTAATATTATTTGTGCAGACATGGGAGGAGAAAGATTGGTGAGGAGGAGAAATATATAATTCCCGAGATAATACAAGCATTCTCAGTACAGAAACATTGTGGGGGAGGCATATTGATGGTAAATTGTAAATTGCATACTACCACTATTCCACCTTGTGTAGGAAGTGCCGGAGGCTAAAGTATAATAATCGTGTGTGTGTGTGTGTGTGTGTGTGTGCGTGCGTGCGCGCGCACGCCTGTCTATGTGTCTGTGTGTCTGTCTGTCTGTCTGTCTGTAAGGTAAAGGTAAAGGTTTCCCCCTGCACATGCATGCTAGTCGTGTCCGACTCTAGGGGTGGTGCTCATCTCCGTATTCAAGCTGAAGAGCCAGTGTTGTGCAAGTCCGTGGCCACCTGGCTGGCATGGCTGCAAGGAAACACTGTTTTTTACCTTCCCGCCTTTTACAGCGGTACCTATTTATCTACTTGCATTTTACATGCTTTCGAACTGCTAGGTTGGCAGGAGCTGGGGTGATCAGCGGGAGCTCCCTCCACTGCATGGCACCCGGGATTCGAACCGCCAAGCTTCTGACTTGGCAGCCAACAGTTTTTGGAGCCTTAGTCAACTGTGTGTGTGTGTGTGTGTGCGTGTGTGTGCATGTGTGTGTGTGTGTGTGCACGCGCCTGTTTGTCTGTCTGTCTGTCTGTAGTTGTTTCCTAAAGCCGTTAGAATTAAGGTGGGAGTACGACTTACTATGTTCTTTAGCATTTTGGCCATACAAAACACAGCTTGAGGAAGCATATTGGATGACAATTGTGGGACTGTAGTATCAGAAATACTACTTGATTGTAAACCAGTGCTGGCACTTTATTTACGTATTGGGCATACTGTGCTCAAATATTTCCTTAAATTTATTTCTTTTGTTGCCTACCCTTGTTCAAGCCTATGAGTAAGAAGGAGCTTCACTGGGCCCTTTAAAATATTTTATAAAAACTGTTTTCTGTGCAGAATCATAATTCTTTGGTAGAGAATTTATAGTACCCTCACAGTTACAGCATCTCTGATTATGGGTTGCCATATCTTTTGTAAATTAAGCTAAGCCTGTCAGATTAAACAGATGCAAATGATCATTTAGGGCCAGAGATTCTGTTAAGTGGCTGGTCAGGAAGGAACATGCAATGCAGAAGAAGAAAAGTAAAATAAAACAAACCCAATCAACATTTTCTTCCAACAGTGGTTGAAAGGAGAATGTATGGCTAGATCAAAATCTCACTGTGCTAAAGGGTTTACAGCATGGTGTGTGTGTGTGTGTGTGTGTGTGTGTGTGTGTGTGTGTGTGTGTGTGTGTGTGTGTGTGTGTGTGTGTGTGTGTGTGTGTGTGTGTGTGTGTGTGTGTGTGAGAGAGAGAGAGAGAGAGAGAGAGAGAGAGAGAGAGAGAGAGATTGTATTACTTCTTCTCTTCTCGCCCCAGTGTTCTGAAATGGGCATTCCCTTTCCCACTGTTTGATTTAAGTGACTCCAGAGTCTGCTAGAGATTTTACCACCATTCCTTGCAACAGTATGGCTAATATTTCAGTGTTAACATTATTGAAACATACCCAAAGTGTCTATAAAGTGTTCAGAAGAAGAGGTTGTCTTTACTTGTCAAAGTATTCCTCTTTGTCTGTGGATGTTTCAATTTATTTGAAAGGATTTATGGGTTCCTTTCATGTATGCTTTTATGAGAAACCACAAATGGAGGAGGAAACTGGGTTTGAGTTGTATGAAATCGGGATGTTTATTTTTTTGACAAAATAGAACATTTTATTTTCATGTAATTGGGTCGATGCAAATGTGTTTATTTGATCTCTTCATCTTAATTGTTTGGAGTGGATGTGCACTTCTGAGGAGGTTCTGATGTTTAATATTTTACTACCTAATGAAATAAATTGTGATAGATTCCATAATTATTAGTCTTTTTAAGCAGGAGTTCTTATGGACTGCACAATAATTCCCTGTGTGTGTGTGTGTGTGTGTGTGTGTGTGTGTGTGTGTGTGTGTGTGTGTGTGTGTGAGAGAGAGAGAGAGAGAGAGAGAGAGAGAGAGAGAGAGAGAGAGAGAGAGAGAGAGATGTTCTAAAGTGAGTTCTCTGTGTTTGCATGGTCAGAATGTTGAGCTAGGAAGGAAAGGTAATATCTTTTGTTGGCAATGTGGAAAATGTCTGCTGTTCAAAACTGAACTTTTGTTAGGAAAATTATTAGAAGATGTAAACTTTTATCTTGAGGGCTTTAAGTTTTGAGTTTAGAAGTTCAGTAGCTGAAAAGTATAAATCTGAGTTTTGAAATCCTGTGTCTACCAAGTGTCTTTCCTCTGGGGTGGAAAAGTAACTCAAGCCAGATAATTCAAAGACCTAAACCCAAATTTAATTGTGTGAAATGTATAAATACTTTAAGCTTACAATGTATTTAATTATACAGAACAACATAACTGGCTAAATATAAACTGACTGACTGAATACTATGTTTATAGGGACATCTGAACTCTTAACAATATTATTTACTGTAAAAAAATGCTGATGCTACCCTGAGCATCACACATAGCAGAAAGATGAGATATGAGTTCAATAAATAAATTAATAAACTACATTTTAATTATAAATTATTTATTTAACTTTATTCCTTTATATTTGATGCAAAGTTGATTGAGATCTTTTAACGAAAAATGGGATTGTAGGAGAATGCTGAAGTTACTTATGTGTACTGGTTCGTGTGCTATCAAGTTGGATCTGCCTTGTGACAACCTTAATATAGTTTTCAATGTATATGAGATATTTAAAGAGTGCTTTTTATCATTTCTATCTCCCAGTGAGTTTTCATGGCCAGATGTGATTTCAATCCTGGTCTCATGAATCCCAGTGGGACACTTGGTCAACTGAACACACTGGTTCTTGGAAGGCCTGATAAATTTTGAGTTAGTGGAAGTGAGTGGCATAAGTGGCTGTTCACAATCCAAACAAATATTTGGATCCACCCACCATCTCTGGAAAATCACTTGAGTTTAGGTCACTTTTGCTTAACATAGCACAACACATTTGTATTGTAAAAAATAGTTTCAGTAATTCCACCGAGATGTAAAGGGGTAGTTCTTAAATCACAGCTTGAACTTTTCCCTACATCATCATTGGCATGCCACAAAGTTGAGGTGGTATAGATATTAAATATGATTTCAGGTTGGTTTGTCTCTAAACAAAACAGTTTCACAATAACTTGGGGAAAATTGCATCAAGGCTAGATATGCTCATTCTGCAGTTCATTTTGTTTGACTGGTGAAGCATACAAATGGGCCTCCTTGGGCCTTGATTCCTTTGTCTCGTCTTCCTGTGATATGTGCTCCTTAGAATAAGCAAGTCTCCGTGCTTTATTTGGACTTGTTGGGAGAGAGCTGAGGTATCAGCAGGCAAATGGGTTGCCTGTAGGGCACATGTTCTCAAATTCTGGGCCTAATATATTTCCTGCTTTAACTCCCAGAATACTTAACCATTCTCCATGCTGGCTGCAGATTCAGAGTTGAGGTCTAAAACATCTGGATGGTCAAAGATTCAATGCTGGAACACTGAACACAAGAAAGACCCCGAGTGTGTATGTCAGTAATTTCCAAACTTCGGCCCTCCAGATGTTTTGGACCACAACTCCCATAGTCCTTTGTCATTGGCAGTACAGGCTTGAAACTCTGGGAGTTGTGGTCCAAAACATCTGGAGGGCTGAAGTTTGAACATCCCTGGTGTATGTGCACTGTATACTTGCTATTTGTTTTGCTTGTGCCATTGACTATGAAGTGCCAATGAGAAGACTTTGGGAAAGAAATAAAACTCTACATCACAGGACTAGATCAAGTTCTGAAGCTGAGTGAACTTGAAACGAACAGCGATGTTTGAGAAGTTACCTTGGCTAACCCTCACTGTCTTCCAATCCTTGCTTTCTCTAAGAAACTGAATCAGTGAGATGCAGAGCTTCCTGTAAGCATCAGGCACCTAAGTGTGGTACCAGCCTTCAACATAAATTTTAGTTCTGTTGCTCTTTCTCTTCTGTCTTGAAGGTTGACTGCTTAAAAACCTTTCCTGATCATTAAGTGGAAGAGGAAGATATTTGGTATGTATGGTCGAAAAGGCTAAGGGGTGTATTCTGACCTTACCGCATGCAGTCATCTTATGGCATTAACAGATACTCCTTTTTTATAGAGCAGAGGAGACAATGTATAAAACATTGTCTCAAGTCTTCCCAGAGATCATTCATGTAGATTGGGGTATGTGAGCTTAAGTTCAGGGGGTCCATAATTGTCGTCTTGCTTTATTAGTCAATCCCCAAATGATCTGTGTTGTTGAATTGGTTGGAGGGGCTGGGTCATGTTTAATTTCATGAAGAAATTTTCCAGGAGGCACAATCAAATTCAGGCTCTCTTCAACTGTTGCTGCCTTTCACAAAACATACATAAAAGGAGTTCAACTTCTCTTCTCACCTTTACTCTCTATCATTCAACAAGAATAGCTAAGGTTACTTGCAAGCATTTATACTCATATTTATATTTGTACTCTCTTTTCAAGTGCAGGCTAAGAGTCTAAGCTTTCACCTGTCAAATAAAGAGATGCAGATTTTTTACATTAGATAAGTTCTTGTTGATTTAGTTGAATGTTTTATTTCTGTTTTAACCATCCATTCCCCCCTTTGCTACATGATTTTGTATGTAATTTGTACTTAAATTACAAGCCTAACTAGTATTAGAGTAGTGAACAGTTTGATGTCACTGTCAAGATTCCCTCCTCTCCAATCTTTCCATCCATTCAGCTCTTGGGATCTTCACATTTACTCAAATGTATAAGAAATATTTACTGGTTGTTTTGTGGACTTGAAAGGGCTGCGAGGTCACATCCACAATATGCTGCCAGGTTGTGGCAGCATATTGAACATACACCCTTTTAACACAAATTTACAGATTAATAAAATTAGCAAATAATCTCCAAAGATATTCATCAGAAGAAAGAAAATGCTTTCATTATCTCACTGCCTCCATGCTCCCAATTCCTCTCCCCACCCATTACTTGTAACACAACTGAAAGCTTTAATTTATTCAGCATACAGTCTCTTTACTTCACTGCTTTCTGTAATTTATACCTTATACTGCCTGCTGTCTCAAATTACTTAACTCTGTAAGGCATTTAGTGAGAGACTGGGTACAAAATCGCTATGCAAAATAAGGCTTGGTTAGACAGCCTGACTTTTCACATTATTAGCCAGATTTTAAAATATGGTCCTAATCAGATAGTCCCAAAGGAAAAGACTGCAAGAAGAATTATACACTGAGGACCAGTTTGCACAGTTATTTGCTGCAGATGCCCAGTTCTTGATCCTGTGTGTGCGCAAGTGAATGCATGGGGGAAAGGAGCATGGAGCAGGCTGTGCTTGGCCGTAGCCGGGTCAGTTCTGATGGCTGTGACAATTGGAGAGAATATTGCTGAGATTGTGGAGGTCGTTGCAGGATATTTTTTTTTAAAAAAATGTTGTTTCCCAGCTACTTTGGGGTTTGCTGATGAATGCAGAGGAAACAGGAAGCCTTGGGGGGGGGGTGATGGAGGATAATGCCATCATTTATTCTACCCAGAAAGTCTGTGCAAAGCTTGCCTTAGCAGGTAACAGCACTCCATGGAGTAACAACATTCAGTCCCATTTCTTTTGCACATGGTGGGTCCCTGGGTACTATTAACAATAAGCCAAGTGCACAGCACCAAAAGTGCTGGCCAAGAGGTGCCCTCCATATCCTGCAATACTGTATTTGTTTCAATACTGAAATAAACAGGAACAAGTCAAAGTAGGGTAGCTTAGAACAGTGGTTCTCAACCCGTGGGTCCCCAGATGTTCTTGGACTGCAACTCCCAGAAGCCTCCACCACTCGCTGTGCTGGAAGGAGTTTCTGGGAATTGCAGTCCAGGAACATCTGGGGACCCGCAGGTTGAGAACCACTGGCTTAGAAGATACATAGAGTTTTAATGAGCTTCATGGCGCTATGGTTGTTCTGTTGTTTTGCATCTATAACTGTGCTCACAACCTAGGGTTCAAGCCCAGATAACTGGCTCAAGGTTCACTCAGCCTTCCATCCTTCTTAGGTTAGTAAAATGAGTACCCAGTTTATGGGGGCAGTGGGGAGCAATGTGTAGCCTTCACAATTAACTTGTAAACTGCCAGAAAGTGCTTTAATAACTGTGGGGTGGTATATAAGCAGCATGCTTTGCTTTGCTTTTTGCCTTTTAATTCAGTAGATCCCCTTTGTCAATTTATGGACATGCAAAAGTTGGGAAATGTGATCATTACAGAGAACAGAGTGTGATCCGAAAAGGGGTGGTCTTAGTGTTTGAGGAGGTCCCCCCCCCCCCCGTGGATAGCTATAGCTTTCAGATTATTACCTAGGTTTTGGTTCACAGCATTCCTACAGAACGTGAAGAAAATAGGTATGTTTATAAGAGTAGGTCTCGTATCTAGGCCTTAATTGGGAAAGGAAGGGGAACAAGTGAACACCTTGTGTTTTTTCTTTTTAGAGGCTGGGAACTGAATCAACCCTGCCATTGACATTTGGTTTCTGTGTGATTTTGTCCTTCTCCTTTTCTTATTCTGCTACTCTTTTTTGAGTAAATATTTCCCGAGGCATCCAGGAATGATTAACTGTGGGTTTCTTCCTTCCTTACCCCATCTGTTTCGTGATATTTACAGAGCATGTGTTCTGGTGATGTTCAGCATTTCCCAAGATAGCTGAAATTTGCTTTCTGACTATTTGGGCTGTTCGGTAACATTTGCACACTTGGAGGACCTTAAGCTTTATACACAGAAGCTCAAAAAGGAATGTCCCTTCACCTCCTCAGTTTGGGTCTCATGATGGGAGAAGTAGTAGTGCTGGTTGAAAGGAAGGGCCACTAGAAATGTCCAAACCTCCTTTCGTGCCTATCTGCTTTCAAGAAGGATTTGGGCAGTTGTTCTCTGCGGGTAGAGTGAAGAATCTTCTGCTTGTGAGCAGGAAGTTGACTCAGAAACTGCCTCCCTCCATCTTGATTCTGTTGAGCTTGTAAAAATGTTGGATGGAATTTTCATTATGGGAAGCAAATGATTCCCCCTCCCCCCCCCTCCCCCCCCCACACACACTCCAGTTTGTCATAATTCAGCTTTGAACACTGAAGGGAGCACAGTTTATTTACATTAACACCTGACCTTTTCCATCTTAAATTAAACTGACATCATACATATCTGGTATCTTTTAGTTTTCATATCCCATATAAAGGCTTGCTTTGTTCCCAGTCTGTTGAGGTATTTTACTGTGTAGCTGGAAGAGTCCATATACTTTCCTTCTCCCTTTTGAATCTTTCTGTGCTAACTGGGAAACCAGGCAAGGACTCTCTATCCAGTAACGGACTGTTGTTCAGTGAACGCTGAAGGACTTCTGCCTTGCCTGTGGTTGTGTTCCCATAGCGTGACACCATCTATGCATGATATAGTCAAGTGAGACCCTTTATTTCACAGAACTAACCTAGCAAAAACAATTTATCCTAAGCTCTTACAGCAGTGGTGGGATTCATACAACTGGTAGACATGCAGCCCTGGACATTCTTGCAGTTGTAAGTTTTCCTCAGGTTCCTTGATCAGATAAACAGATAAGTGAAGAAAAGATGGGTTGCTTCCCTTCAGATACTCTACATTGGGAAATACTATATAACAGGGCTGTCCAACTTTGAACAGCCCGCGGACTCCTTTTGCCCGCCGCATGTTCCGGCAGGTTCCTTTGCAAAGTGTTTTTGCCCGTATGCAAGTGCACATGCACGCAAACTCCTCCTGCTACTCCACCTCCAGTTCCTCAGTGCTCCCTGCACCTCGCGCACATGCATCCACACACGCACGCACACAAATGCCTGCCCCTCCACATGCACACCCCCACACAAGCACACTAATGCTCACCCCCCCACGCACACCCACAGACGAGGAGGAGCGGCGGCGGCCATTAGGAAGCTAGTGGGGCCGAGACACAGCTCAGCGCTCCCTGCCTGCTGGCTCCCAGCTGCCTAAGCCTGGCTCTGCCCTCGGAGGAAAAGGAGGAGGAGGAAGAAGAGAGCGAGAGAGTAGAGATGGGCACGACCAGGGAAAATGATGTTTTCAAGTTGTCGTGTGTTGGAGCCGGCCCGTATCGGCTCGTTTCCGTTTTTCACGAAATTTTCCAAAAATTTGTCGTTTCATTTGTCGTTTTTTCATCAGTCGTTAGTACTGGTTTGGGGGGGGAGCGGGCTCCTGGAGGCACCTTTCTGGGGTGGGTGCCTCCTCTGGCCCGCTATGAAGGGAAAGCGGGCTCCTGGAGGCACCTCTCTGGGGTGGGTGCCTCCTCTGGCCCGCTACAAAATGGCATGCATAGCCAATTGGATATGCATACCAAGTTGCAGTGGCAGGCAGAGGCACCTCTCTTTCGGGAGCCTCTGTGACTCACTGCCTGGCATACGGTGCACTTGGGCTGGGGCTGGGGAGGAGGAACAAAGTGAGAGAGGACCCCTATGGGTGCCCTCTGGCTCACTAAGAAGGGAAGTGTACTTGCTGTATAGTGCAATGCGACTACACAGATCTGGCTTGGGGTTAGGGTTAGCGCAAGGGCTAGGCTTAGGGTTACGGGTAAGGTTAGGGTGAGTTAGTGGGGTGCACCTCTGGGTGCCTCTCTGACCCACTAAGAAGGACAGTGTACTGGCGTATGGGTTAGGGTTCGGGTTCGGGTTCGGGCTAGGGTTAGTGGGCTTTTTATGCCTGACTGGCACATCCCAGAAGTCTCGGTCAAAACCTGGCCAAGTGGCCATGCAATTGGTGGAATGGCTCCAAAAATTTGCATGGTCCACTCCCATGGCCAGCCCATCATTGCGCAGGTGTAAAAAAAATAAAAATAAAATAAAATCAATGGAGACGTTTTGTTGCAAGAAAAACCCACTGCTGCTACTGAAAAAATTCAGGCAGTTTTAAAATAGCTATTTTTACGATTTCAAAATAAATAAATATTGCTTGCGGTCGCCCCATTTTGGATTCCCCGCCCACACCGCATGGCATGGTGAGTTGGCGAGACAACGAGAATGCGCAGCCCAGGAGAGGAGAGGGGGGAGGCCGGGGACCCCCCCCCCGAAACCACCCTTCTGGTAGGTGCCCTCACTCAGGCAGGCATATTTTCGCCTGCTTTTTGGCCGGGAATTGGTTTTTTTTATTTTTAAAACTTTTTTTCTGTGCCGCGCCGCTTGGCGAGTTGGCGAGACGACGAGGATGCACAGCCCAGGAGAGGGGGGCCCCCCCCCCAGAAACCACCCCTCTGGTAGGTGCTCTCAGGCAGGCATATTTTCGCCTGCTTTTTGGCCGGGAATCGGGTTTTTTTTATTTTTAAAACTTTTTTTCTGTGCCGCGCTGCTTGGCGAGTTGGCGAGACGACGAGGATGCACAGCCCAGGAGAGGGGGGGAGGGCCCCCCCAGAAACCACCCCTCTGGTAGGTGCCCTCAGGCAGGCATATTTTCGCCTGCTTTTTTGGCCGGGAATCGGTTTTTTTTTTTTTAATTTTAAAAACTTTTTTCCTGTGCCACTTGGCATCGCGCGATCGCTGCGATGCCGCCAGGAACGACCACGACAAATCAGACCCAATTTTTCTTTAGTCGGTTCGAGTTCGAGTTCTGGCGGAGTAATTGTTGTTCTTCGCTTCGTTACGTAACGGAAACGAGGAACAGAAACGGAAACGAGGATTTCGCCGAGTCATGCCCATGTCTACAAGAGAGAAGAGAGTGGCTGGCAGGGTCTCCACTGTGCACAGGCCCCAATGATTGACTTCCTAAATGGGCTGGTTTTGTTTTTTTGTGTGTGCATGTTTTGCTCTTCCTCGCTTCAAGGGAGAGCAGCCCCCTCCCTTCCCTGCTTTTTTTGGGGGGGGGGATCGGGCAGCAGCAGCGAGCGGGGCGGGGGTGCAGAAAGGGAAATTAGATGGTGGGGAGTCCGTTGCATGATGGCTTCCCCCTCACTGTCATCATTTGGACAGTGTCCACCCCCATATGCATGCAAGCAAGCTTGCTTCCTCACAAGCCACGAAGGAACTGCCGGGTGCAAACGTGGCAGCCACTGATGCAGGCGAGAAACGAAGACTATGGTTATTGCAAAGGGATCAGATCCTGCTCGCATCTGCATTGCATTGCCCACCGGCTGAAATGTGAAGGGGGAAGTAGTTTGGGGGAACCCCCCCATGTTCTTCTCTCAGACTGTTTCTTGTGTGCGCGGAGCACACAGCTTCGCCATCCCCGGGAGGATTGTGTTGCCTTGGTGCCGTGTTTCTGTTTTAAGGGAAAGCTGTAGCAGAAGGTGACGGATAAAGGCATGATATTTATTAAATAAATAAGGGAAGGAAGCCCTGGGAGGAAAAGGAGGCGGCGGCCGAGGAGGTGCAGGGTGGGCGGAGCCAGGCGGCGGCAGTCCTCCTCCTCTGCCACTGCCTCCCCTTCCCGGCGGCTCAGCTTCCACACGCCTCGCTAGTGCACTAGTGGGGGAACTCCCCTGAACACGCCATCAGAGGCGACGCACCGGGAGGGCGGGAGGGACCCAGTGGGCGACCTCCAACAGCGCCACGGGCGACACATTGTACAGGCCAGCTATATAAATATGACTCCCTGTAATACACAGCAAACCTATATCCCCAAGATTGTAGTTTTACTGTTTAACTATGATGTGGGGCCCTTTGTGCCTCTGATTCATACACAAAAGACACATTTGATTTTTGATTTTTCCAGTCCCCATCCCCCCTATTTCTGGATGTACTGTAATGTTTGTACTAGGTACCAGTGTTAGGTAGGTGGGTCTAAATCCGCTGAGTAGAATGTTGGATAGAATCTAAATTTTGTTTTCACATACAATGTATCACAGAAGTGAGTACATCACTTCACATTTCGTAAATATTTTATTATAGTATATCTTTTTATGTGACAACACTGAAGAAATGACACTTGGCTACAATGTAAAGCAGTGAGTATAAGTTTGTATAATAGTGTAAATTGCTGTCCCTTCAAAATAGCGCAACACATAGCCATTAATGGGGGCGTGGTTTGACATGGCCGTGGCAGGACGCTAGTCTCGGCAGTCCGGTTGTCTGAGATTCTTCAGAGATATACTTGTGTGACTCTTCAGAGAATCCTTGTGTGAGTAAGAAACATTTTAATTAAGCCAATGTTCTCTCAGTCTGGCAGATCTTATCTGGCCACATTCCTCCTCTAAGTGTTAAAAGTGAAAGTAACTCCATCGAAAGAATGAGAAAGTATAAGAAAGCAATTAATTAACTCAGTCTGGAAAAATTCAAGGTCGCTGAAATGCTGGACTCTTTAGAGCTCTTTAGAGCTTAGTTGTTTGACTTTTTAAAAGACAATTTATGAGTTTTTAAGCCGAGTCACATAAACAAAGTGGTGTGGAAGCAGCGGCAATTATTTTGGCTTTCGAAGCTGGTTTTTTTCTTTCCCTTCACTTTGAATTGAAATAACACTGGGGAATGTGATTGCCACATATTTATAACAACAAGCATCTTAGAATTAAGCATCTTAAAGATTTGGAGGATTCTGAAGGATCCTAAAATATAATCAATCAAGAAAATGGCGGCCTGAGGCAGCTAAGAATATAGCCGGGTACTGCATTAAGGAAGTGCTCTATCTGCTGGTGATTAAAAGGAATGGATATAAGAACTGATGGAAGTTGGTGTAATCCTCCTATTTCCCACTGAGACCTCTCCCCTTTCTTCTCCTCTGATTAATAACACTTGAACATTAATTTTTCATCAACATTTTATTTTATTTTATTTGTTTGTTACACATACTGTATGAACATTAATTTTTGAGCAATTTTTAGTTAAGTTTATGGTTGTTGATGAGGCCCTATGCATAAGTGGTTTAAAGGACGTTCACAACCTGTGTGGGCGAGGAAAGAGGAAAAGGAAAAACCTGGACCAAGTAATAAAACTTTTGGAAGATTGGTACGCTTAGAGGCCTCTGAACAACAACAACAACAACAATACCAACAACAATATCAACAACAATATCAACAACAATATCAACAACAACAGTACACTCCCACCATGGAAATTCAACAAACTTTGAAAGAAATTGTTTCTAATCTTAAAAAAGTGGACTCAGACACAGGGATCGTGGCTGGTAAGGTTTCGGGTTTAGATTCCAAAATGGATGGCTTGGAAAAAAAGATGGCTGACATGGAACAGTCCTTCTCTCAATCCTTGGGGATTGATGAATCAGAATGTTCTTGCCCTTGATATTTTATTTATTTTAATTAATTAATTAATTATTATTTTTTCATGTTATATGCTGCCCACTACGCAAAAGTCTCTGGGTGGCTTACAATTAAAATAAGCAATTAAAACATTAAACTGTCAATAAACAAAACAATAAAACTTTTAAATACAATACACTAAAATTGCCATCAGGACCCACAATCTATGTTATGTCAGTTAAAAAACTTATGGAACAGGAGTTCTGGATAGGGGTTAAAAATACAAGATGACCTTGACAGACTAGAGTGCTGGGCCAAAGCAACTGGAATGCATTTCAACAGAGAGAAATGTAGGCTCCTGCATCAGGGCAGAAAAAATGAATTGCATAGATATAGGATGGGAGACACCTGGCTGGAGAATAGTACCTGTGAAAGGGATCTGGGAGCCTTGGTGGACCACAAATTGAACATGAGTCAGCAGTGTGATACAGCAGCGAAGAAAGCCAATACAATTCTTGGTTGCATCAACAGCAGCATGGTTTCTAGAGCAAGGGGAGGTGATAGTGCCACTCTGTTCTGCTCTGGTTAGACCCCACCTGGAGTACTGTGTCTAGTTCTGCCAACCTCAATTTAAAAAGGATGTTGACAACCTCGAGCGAGTCCAGAAGAGGGCAACCAGGATATTTAAAGGTCTGGAACTTATGTCTTACGAGGAGCGGCTTAGGGATCTGGAAATGTTTAGCCTTACAAAGAGAAGGTTGAGAGGGGATATGATAGCCATGTTTAAATATTTTAAAGGATGTCATATCAAAGAGGGGGCTAGCTTGTTTTCCATGGCTTCAGAGACTAGGATTCGGAGCAATGGTTTCAAATTACAGGAAAAGAGATTCAATTTGAACATTAGGAAGAACTTCATGATGGTTAGAGCTGTTTGGCAGTGGAATATGCTGCCACAGAGGGTGGTGGGGTCTCCTTCTTTGGAGGTTTTTAAGTAGAGGATTGGTGGCAATATGTTGGAAATACTGTGATGGGGGTTCCTGCATGGCAGGGGGTTGGACTGGATGGCCCTTGAGGTCTCTTCTGTGATCGATCACCACTGTCATCTCAGCTTCCCCTTCAGCACCACCACCACCAGCTCTGCCTCCCCTCTGCTGTTGCCCCCATCACTGTCATGGTCTCCCCTCATCCTCCCTTCCACAATCACTATAACCTTGGGCTCCCCTCCATCGCCTTTCCTGACTTTGGAAGCCCTGGTCAGCTGACTGGTGGCACTGTACACTCACACCAAACTGCTTATCGGTGGCCCCCCTGCTTGAGGTCGCTGGATACTGGGAAGAAGGAGCAGGGTTGCCGGTCAGCTCAATACCGCAGGTGCTCCTGCGCTCCAGTCAGCTGATCAAGGCTTTGAGAGTGAGACTATGTTGTTTCCTTAAAAAAATAATCGTATAGAGCTATACCAGATAGAAATAATTTTAAAAATAATAGTGCAAACTACAGAGTCATTCGTATGTGGAATTGGCTTCAATGAATCAGTTCTGCATCCACCTCAAAATAAACAGATCTCTGGTAGAGGAGTTAAAAATGAATCCCATTGCATGCATGTACTTACCTTGTGTGTACACCAGAACTGAACTTTGGGGTTTTTCAGGAACACCTGAGTTAAAAGCATTTTTATTGTTAGTGGGGTCAGGCTCTGTGAAACTTAAAAGCACAACACGAAGTGCCTAACCCAGTACTGTACACTGGATCTTTGGGAGATATTTATGAAGCAAACATAAGAGCTAAGTACTAAAAATGCCCGTGTGAATATGGTTACTGAGCAACTCTAGCCTTAGTCTGATATTCTCATACAAGTCAAAGCGCCAGTGCCTTCAGAAACTAAGCAGTGATTTTATTCGCTGAACAGCAAACCACAGACAACACAAGGGTTTTAATAACCTCTAATCAAAATTCACTTATTTTCCTCTTTCTTTTCAGTATGCATAGTGTTTTTTCACAATTTACTTTTATTTATTTGTTGCATTTGATTTAGCACCTTTCTGCCCAGCAAGGCCCCTAAAACCATTTATGGTGAATTGACCAGAAGCAGATTTTTAAAATTCATTCTGAAATCACAGAACTGCTGGATAGTTCAGTGGTTTAGGTCTCTGGCGACAGAGACAGAGATTGGGAGTTTGATTTCACTTGTCCTGGGTTGATAGGTTCCCTTTCAGCTCTAGTGTTCTAGACGTACCTATGTGCTGCATTGTACAGTAGTTGTCATTTCTTAAAATGTTATCAAAGTGTTTCAAAAATGAAACAAATATGAACTCAGGTTTTCAGGAATTACCAGATTTTGGTTTATCTGTATACAGGTCGTTATAAATGGACGTGTGGGTTATCTAGTCCTCCATGCAGATATGAAGTGATGCACAGACTAGTTGAAGCAGCAACAACAAAGATGTAGCTTTTTATATGCAAATTCATGTAAATGTTCAGGAACATATATTAAAAATGTAAGTGAGCCAGCATCAGTACATCTGATCTATATGCCTTGGGCCAGGTTTGCTAAGGTCACTCATATTTTGTAGCAGTTCACCACGAATGAAGGCTTCAGTCTGCATTCCCAAGAGGTTAGGATTAAGGGCAACAGATTTTTAGCATTTTGAATCAGTAAATTTGAGCTGGAGCCATATACAGTTTGTGATCTTTGAGCAAGTGTGAGCAATGCTCATAACATGTGCACAAATTTTAAATTTTAAATTGTGCACAAATATGCTTGTTAAAGGAAAAATGTGTACAATAATAAATATTTGAATGCTGCAGTTTCAAGGAAAGGGGCATGAAAATATGCACAAAGGTCTGTATGGGATGAAGAAAGTCTGGGTTGTCCCATTCACCTGCATGAAGCTGATGGGAAAGGCTGCACAGAGCTTTGGGGTGACTAAGGTTCATGGATAGCAATTACTACCGGGATAATCTCAAACTCGACCTCTCTTTCTCTGATCCCAGGGTAGTGGAGGCCTGTGTCTAGAGGCAGTGTTTGAACAGAGGAGGACAAACAAACGGAAGCTTGCAGGCAAGATGAGACACACATTCTTTTGGTTGAGAAGAACACTGATTATGGAGACTTTCATCTAGTGATCAGATAGAGACATCTTGTTTATTATGCCTACAAACTGTTTTCAAACATTTGTACTCCATGCGCTTGTTGACTGTGAGGAACTGGATGTGGGACACAGCACCTCAGTTTGACAGAAAATGGGTCCCATATAACTTAGTGGGTGGGTATCACAATAAGATCTTTATCCTAGTTGATTAGCTTTATGATTTAGAATTCAAGACTCACTGGAGAGATTTTACCCTGGCTTATTTGAACACTTTACTTTCAGCCTCTTTACAGGGAAGGTATATATACATTACAACCAACTTTTTTGCCTCTGCAAATCTGGTATGGTGAAAACTGTGGAATGTGTCCTATTGTATGCACATATTATAAAGAGTCACAGAAGTCCTCCACAAAATTTACATATCTCGGGGATTTCCATAGAAATTTTTCGTATCTCAAGTTTTTGTGGAAGTTTTTCATTCCCAGGGCGCATTGCGCCCCGGACAGACTTCCCTTTTAATGACACGAGATGCCCGTATCGCGAGGCACCACTGTATTTCCCCAATTTTTAAACATTATCCAGGCAGATCCATTACATTTTATACGTCTGCTCCTCTCCTGATTCCTCAAGTTAAATTACAGATAAGGTTGCAAAATTTTGTACAGTGGCTTGTACAGTGAGAAAGCAGATGACTAAAACACTGCAGTAATCAGATTAGGAACTCACCCTTAATTGTAATCTGAATTTCGGTCTGCTTTGTATCAATTGTAAATGCATTGTTATTTTATTTTAGTCTTACATATCTAACATGGCTAACTTATGGTCATAATAATAATCAAGTTAATGTGTTCTTGTTAAAAGCACATTAGTGTGTTGCTCGCTATATGCTGATGTTTTTGTATGAAGAGTTGCCTCCATTCATTCTCAAAGGCCAGGTCACTGGTGGTGTAGGCAGAGGAGGAGGAATTACATGGTCTGAAGTCAATTTCATGAGAAATACAAATAAGTAGCAGCTGAATTAAATTATTCAAGCATCGACATTGGGAATGAATATTGAAATCTCCCATCTTCTGGTTCCCTAAGTAACTAAGAATGTAAAATATTAGTGGGGCTGCAAAATGTGTCCTTTGTTTAGAAAGTGTTCTATGTGGCACATTTCTTGGTGCTTTCATTTCTTCCTGGTACATTTCCAGGTAGTGGTATACCATCATGCCCTCCCTTTGGCTCCTTTTTCATTTCCAAGCTCCATGGTGTTTTTATAAGGAATGCCTATTTTGTTATTACAAATTACAAACCCTTCCTGCTGGCCCCCAGGTCTGATGCTGATGGATTTGTTTGAGAAAGGAGCTGTGCTGGCATCCTTCCTTATTGAATGTGCCCCCTGGGAAGGCAGTTTGAATATCTCTCTGTCTTTATGGTGCTTCTGCAGACTTGTGCTGAGGGAGATGGAGGAAACCCCCCCTCCCTTACCAATCTCCCTGTCTAGGTTTTGGAGAGCCATGCCTGGTATGTTTCACCCTGTTCTCCTGTTCTTCCCAGTGGAGTTCACCGAAAGTTCACCTACAATGAATGGACAAAGTGGATTGAACTTTGTGTGTGTGTGACTTCTCACCCTGTGTCCTCATCGCTCCATTTAAGGCAGAGTTCCAGTACTGTTTTGTTATAATATCCTAGCTGAAAAGGTAGAGGAGCGCATTTAAAACATCCGCACCAAAAATACTGATTGTTCCACAATGTATCACTCTCATTTTGAAACTGTAGCATGGGATTGTAAAATGGTGTTTCATAGCATTTGATAATGAGAAAAAGAAGAACTTCTAATGTTTGGTGAGGTAACATTTAGGAATTGGATATTTATAAACTTGGGGGAACACGGAAACAAACAAGCAAAAATCTCAATTTGCTTCTGCATTTGATCTAGTGAGGTAGTTAGGGTTAAATAGTGGGTGAGATCTTTTGAGGCCAATAAAATGTTGCCCTGAATAATTAGAGGCTGTTGATTTACCTTCCTTCTATCTTGAGATAAGTAATTTGTGTGTGTGTGTGTGATGGGGAGATCAATACCATATGTATTTAATTGCAATATTTGCAGGCTATGGTAGGTGCCTATTTTTGCCTTTTAATATTATTTTCGTACTTTTTTTGCTAAATAGTCATCATGGCGGTGCACAATGAATATAAAATGAAATGTTAAAGCCATTTGAACCTAGGGAGGTAACAAAAAAGATTAAACCAAATTTTAAAAGCAGTAAAACACCCATTAAGTGTTATCCCAGGTATGATAGGAAGATTAGAAATCACCTTTAAATTCAGAAACAGAGGTTGAGTTGTGAAGAAGGAAAACTGCTTGTAGAACAGTCACTTCTGCTATTTTTGAACAGCTAAGTTCCAGTGTTGGAGATGGAGGAGAATGGCATTTTGTGGGCTCTTTGGGTGGCAGCTGTTAGTTCTCAAATCTGAAGCTTTCTCTGCTCCATACCACATGCCAGACCAGGTTGAGAGTTGGAAGTAGTCTAAATTTCCTCCCATTGATTGTGTGGGGTGAGGTGTACTTGTTTTTTCAAATAACACAGGCAGAAAATGTGATATTACTTCTCCATTTGCTTTGCCTATCTTGGACCAGTCATTCCAGTCTCATAGGAACATGCTAACTATAGGTTTAGGGTTTATTTTAGGTTTCTGGGTCTTGGAAAGCAAGCTAAATTCAGGGTTTAGTTCATTTCTACTTCTCTCAAAACTAGCAAAAATGCTTTGATCTTATGGTGAAGTTTTGAGAGCTGTGCTCTACACTGCCCACTTCACTTGGCACAATAAGAGTTATAAATGAAGAATGAATTGTGGTAGGAAGCAAGTGAATGTGATTAGTCAGCATGGATGAGCATGCTGTTTGAACAGAGTTATAATGTTTGAATATATTGAGGCAAGAGTATGTTCAGTATGAAGCATGAACCCCTAGCCCAAGAGACAGGTAGAGTCAGAGAACCACTGAACTGTAGAGGTGAAAAGGGCATCATTATTGAATCCCAACACTATGCCAAAGCAGGAAATCTATAATTAAAGTACATTGGGCAAGTTACAAAATAAAACAGAGGCAAAAACAGCAGATATAAAATTAAAAAAATAAGGAAGACAACTGTTTTGTGGCACCTTAAAATGCTGTGCCACATCATTAAGTCATGCTTGTATGCAGTATCCCATGCTAGTAGTACTATTTTCTTTTTACTTATACATCAATCAATCCAGCTGCCATCCATTTTCTCCTGTAAAACTACATTTTCCCAGTTGAAACTCGTGTTGATAGATTTGGCCTAGTTCTCCAATCTGTTGAGGCTATCTCAAATCTGGATTCTTGCTTTTGGAATATTAGCTTCCTCTCCCAGTTTGGTGTCACCTGCAAATTTGTTGAATATCCATCTTCATGTTCTCATAAAAAGATGTTTAACAACATTGAGTAGGGAGTTGGACTCGATGGCCTTACATGCCATTCTATGATTCTAACCCTATGGCATTCCACTGGTTACTACTTTCTAGGATGTCCACCACCAACAATTGATGAGCAGTCTTTGGATATACCATGTTAACCAGCAATAAATCCAACTGGTGGCATGGTCTAGCCCACTTTTTTGTCAGCATGGCCACAAGAATATCATGGGAGATATTCTCAAAAGCCTTGTTCAAATCAAGATATTTGTCAATCACTGCATTACTGCCATCTGCCAAGTTTGGGAGTCTTGTGAAACAAAGAGATACTCGGGTATGGCTTGTTTTTGCAAAGCTCATGCTGTGTCTAAAATCACAGAGTTCTTTTCTAACTGCCCACAGACTGACAATTTAATGATTTGTTCTAGCATTTCTTGGTGTTGCCTTGAGGTTGGGGGGCCAATATTTGCCTGTCTATATTTTGAGTCTTTAGGGGCCTTGCATGTTCTCCAAAAATACTTAAAAGATTAGAAACAGAAAATTCAAGACTA
Source organism: Phrynocephalus forsythii (assembly GCA_029282475.1). Classification (NCBI taxonomy): domain Eukaryota; kingdom Metazoa; phylum Chordata; class Lepidosauria; order Squamata; family Agamidae; genus Phrynocephalus; species Phrynocephalus forsythii. The sequence continues at coordinate 1,905,598 of JAPFRF010000003.1, read as the reverse complement.
CATCTGTAAGGCCCTTTGTACACGACCCCTAAACTCCGCCGCAAATGGCTCCCAACTCCGAAGCTTAAAATTGTTTCCCCACCAGCTCTGGAGTTTACAGATAATTAAGTGCGACCACGCCCACCTAAGCGCGTCCCAGCGCACTTTTCAGGTACCTGCTGTCTGGAGGTGAAAATTCCTGATGCGGATATAACGTAGTGACTGCCCGGCTCTCCTTGCTTCTGTTTGTTCTTTTTTTGCCCCCCCGCCCCTTTAAGAGATCTGAATGCAGTGCCGGGATGGCAGAAGGGAGGTGAGCGGCATTCTTTTCTTCCTTTTTTTCCTCCCTCCCCTCACGCAGCCAGCAGCCAGGAGTGCGGAGGGGGTGGGAACACAGGAACAGTGACAAACCCCAAGATCTCTGGTCTGAATTTAAGTGGCCAGCGGATCTTAGGGGTCGTGTGAAAAGGCCCCAAGTTGGCTTAATATCTGCAGATGCAGTTCCTCTGGCCCAAGATACCTGAATTAATTTAAAGGAACTAGATGTTGTCATACCACCACCCTTCTCTTTTAATCAACTTGCACTGGGTTGTACACTGTTTTTCTTTTGGGAGAAGACAGATGGAAAGTATGGTAGGTGTTCAACTGTGCTGCCTTTTTGGTCTTTCTGTTACTATTTCTTTATTTACTTGCATTAGATCTGCCATTTCCTTCTTATTCTTCTTGCTTTTGAGCATAATTGCTTTTAATTTCTTGTGTAAACCTGAGCTTCTTTTGAGTTATAATATTGCTATCTACTTCTCTATGACTATTGAGTACTCATGTGTACTCTTTGATAATTTATCCTTTTCCATTTCTTGCACATGCCCCTTATAAACATTAACTCATCTAAAATCTCCTTATTCAGCCATGTCAGCTTGTTTAGGTGTCTCCCACTTTTTTCTCATAGGAAGAGACTCCCCCCATCTGTCATCAACTCCCATTTCTTTCAGTGTTTTTGACCATGGGATACAAACCACCTTTTCCTTAAGCTTATTGAAATCAACTTTCCTGAAGTCCAAATAACTCATTCTACTAATCTCAACATTTTCCTGTCTCACTATGACAAATCTCAATATGGTCAGGGTCACTTCTGCCCAAGTTTCCTCCTATTTCCACCTCATTGCCCAGTTCTTCCCTGCTAGATAGAACCAGATCCAGATCTGATCTTCTTGTTGCTTCTTCCAACTTTTGGGAGATGAGGTTGTGACTCTTGTCAGAGTTGGACTTCCACGTTATTCCAGGATGAAACCTTCCATTATTACACAATCTCCCCCCTGTAAATGTTTGTAACCTGATCTAGGAACACATTATCCAGACTCTCAGTCTGGTTAGGAGGACAGTAGCAGACCCCCCACAGTGATGTCACTTTTCCTTTCCTTTCCTTTGATATTTACCAAAATTGCTACCCACTAGCATTTCATGCTCTAATTCTTGATCTCTTCACAGAACATTTATATGCAGTGGTATTCTTCCTCCCTTAGTATTTTGGCTATTCCTTTTGGATAAGTTAAATCCCTTCAGTCTTTATGTTCCAGTTATGAGTACCATTTCACTTGGCTTTAGTGATGCCTATCAAATCATATTATATGCCTTCCTTTTGTAATAGGTCCAACCCATTTTATTTGTTCTCCATGCCTTTTGCAGTGTTTCATAGACTTGTGGTTGTGAACTTTAATGTTGTTGGTCTGGATCTTGGATTTATTCAAAATAAATACAGTAATACCTCGGATAACAAATGCCCCGGATAACGAATTTTTTGGATAACGAATGGACATTTCCACCCTCCCCCCCCCACAGCCCACAGCCCTCAGCCCTAGCCAAGGGTGCTTTCCCTGACTAGCTGGAGCCACCCCCTCAGTCCAACATTCCAGGAGGGCTTTCCCCAGCCCGTGCTTTCTCCCTGTTCTTGGCTCACTGGCTCCTGGTTCCCAGTGGCGGCAGAGGTGGGAGCCGGGAGAATGGGGGGGGGAGGAAGGGGTGAAGCCGTGCAGCTTTGCCTACTGCCCTGGTGACGAGCGGCGGCAAGGAAGGAAGGTCGGGCCCGGGGGGAATGGGGGGGAGGAAGCGGGAAGCTGCAAGGCTTTTGCCTGATGCCCAGCTGCTCAGCGGCAGCGGCAAGGCAGGAGAGGTGGGGGATGAGGGCAGGAGGCAGCCTTGGCAGGGGTGGGTGCACTTTCAAAGTGCACTTTGTAAAGAGGTCTCAATAAAAAGGCTTTTTTGGGGCCTTTTTTCCGGACCTCCAGAACGGATTAAATGGTTTCCCATTCATTTCAATGGGAAACCATGTTTCGGATAACGAATTTTTTGGATAGCGAATTGCTTTGGAGAACGAATTGAATTCATTATCTGAGGTACCACTGTATACTAAAAAAGCAATCTTGCTTGTTTTAAATGAAAATGGTTACTTCTAGCCCCTTTAAAAACATATTGTAAAAATCTATGCTTAAAGGGAAATTAAATTGAATTTGAGAAAAATGATTCCAAAGGGGAAAAACTCTGATGTTATAATTTAGTTATAAACTAAATCAACATGAATATTCTAAACATAAACATTGTTGCAAGGTTGAGAGGGGAAGGAAGATCTGACCTTTGATCCTACTAAGGAGAACAAAATTAAATGACTCTCAGGAGGACTTTTTAACTCCTTATTGGCCAAACAGCCATTTAAAAAGTTTATTTTTCTCATGTAAAATACTTTGAAATATATTAAAAATAGAGAAGAACTATTCAGAAGCTCACTCCCTTAAACTGTGAAATTACTGGGTGATTTTTTTCCCTTTGTCGTTGTGGATGGTTTTATAAAGTCTAGTGCCTATGCCACCCATCTTGTCACAATATCATTGTTTGGTAATTAAGGAAAAACTTGAAAGATGTGATGTGCTTTCAAGTCACTTCTGTAGTGACTTAAGTTACTGACATCTGAACTAGTCCAAAGGTTCTGCTCACTATCATTCATATGTGTTAAGAACAGCACTGAAATTGCTTTGTATCTGGGTGAAAAGTGGTTAAGTGATGAAAAAAGGAGTCGGCTTCTGAGATATTCCCTTACGTGGTGGGTGAAGGGTAGTGAGTACAAGAGCATATCCTGTAGACCATCTTGACTGCTACCATTGGTGTTGTTAACATTCAAGCTACCCTTTGCTATGGAAAGCTTGGCATCCATTTTCCTGCAGGCAAGGTGGACATTATATTGTGCAACGGCATTGAGTGATATTCTGACTTTTTGAATTGTGGGCATAGAAGCACACTATCCCACATTCATAAAGTGGAGAGTTTTTGAAGAAAAGAATTCTGTAAATTGTGGCATTTCTTTCTTGAATCAGGAGCAGAAGGAGAAAATATGCTTGAATGTCTGCTTGGTGTGTTTTCAGCTTTCTGCCTTTAGGATCCACATTGATGTTTGCCACAGAGCATAAGTACCTGTAGATAATTTCTGGGGCATGTTTAGCATGCACAGTGAGTCCTTCTGGAGAACTAGCCTAGCTCATTGAGCATCCTTATTGTCAGTGAATGGAGTCTGTGCTCTACAAAATGGCATTAACTCTTCTGTACCTGCACATAATAGAAATTTGACAGACAGGAACATTTTTAAAGATAGCTGCTTTGCCAAAATTTACCTTCTGATTTAAAACTCAGGGATGAGCAAAAAAACTTTGCTGATTTAGTGATGGCATTGAAATTTGTAATTATCTGTTAGCTTGGGTGCAGCATGAATTAAATGCCATTACCTGCAAAAGCTCTCTGACTCAGAATATTAAATGCAGTTCTGGACATGTGCTTGCATTTCAGCAAACTAAATATCCAACACCATCTGCAGGCACATATGCAGATTTTTTTAAAAAAAAACATTAACCCTTTATGCTTGGGAAGATTCTTCATTGATTGTGGTGCAATGTCATACTCCAATTCCTTGATTGAAAAGTCTTTTGCTTGACAAATGTTTTCTTTATTGGGTCAAGTCCCTTGATTTTCTTTTCATTGCAAATAGTTCATTGGCATTTAAAGTGTAGAATTACCAAGGACCTATATGACAAAGTGCATACAGATTATATGAAATTACAGATTCAAAAACAACTCTCAGAAAATAAACAAGCTTTTTCAAATGTTTGCCGAGTGCACTAGAAAATACTGAATCACATTCTACATCAAGCCAAGGAGCTTGTCCATTATTAGTTCAGATAATTTCTCTTGTTGTGATGAACAGTTCAAAAGAGAGAACATTGCTATACAACTGGGAACATTATGAACTGTCATGGTAGCTACCAACAAACTTCTGTAAAGAATGGTGATATGGAAATGTTGGTGGCAGACCCAATGGAACTTGGAATTTCCTATGGTGGCAGAGGAGATTAATAAGAGATTATTATCTTTGTGTTTACATTGTATTTGGCTTTGTAATGTAGCTCCATATTTTCTCATAGAGATTGCTAGATAAGTTGAAGAGCTCAAATGTTTCGTCTCATTTTCCCGTCCCACTGACTGAAATCTAGTTTTAAAAAAATTAGAGCTGGCCCATTTAATCCACAGAATTTACAGCATAGTTGACACACTAACTCCCCACTGATTTAGTGGATATACTCTAGTTGTGACTTACTACTAGATTTCTTTTTTATTTTTTTATTAGAAAATTTTAATATACAAAAGAAAAACAAATTCAAGACATTAACCATACAGAGTCAATCTATCACTGAAGTTCGGCTTCCCTCTGTTCTTCGCGCGGTTTTAACGTTATTCATCTCCCAGCCTTCCTTTCAAACGAACCCCTTTTATATACTTATTAAAAAGGTTCTAAAAATGGAAAATAGTCCTTCGAGTTCTACCCTAATCCGGTAAGAGTCTTTAATTCCTTACAATAAGTCTCCATGTAGTTCTTAAATTTTTGCCAGTCTTTTTGGAACCTCTGGTTGTCTTGATCCCTCAGTCTGCATGTCAGTCTGGCCATCTCTGCAAAGTCCAGTAATTTCGCCCTCCATTCATCCAAAGACGGTATATACGTTGTCTTCCAGTTCTGTGCCAGGAGCATTCGTGCCGCTGCTGTTGCATATAAAAATAGCGTCTTGTCTGCTCCTTTAATTTCATTATCCACCAACCCTAACAAAAAAAGTTCAGGTCGTTTTGGGAATGTACACTTTAACATCTTTTTGAGTTCATCATATATCAATGCCCAATATTCTTTCACTTTCTCACAGGTCCACCACATATGATAAAAGTCACCTTGTTTCTCTTTACATTTCCAACAATAATCATCTTTCATCTTATACATCTTTGCTAATTTCGTTGGAGTAATATACCATCTATACATCATTTTCAACAGATTTTCTTTTATCAAAGTACATGCGGTAAACTTTATGTTCTTTTTCCACAATCTTTCCCACACATCTAACTCAATATTGTGACCCAGATCCATAGCCCATTTTATCATACATTCTTTGACTTGTTCATCTTTTAGATTCAACTCCAACAAGAAATTATATAATCTAGTCAACAATTTCTTTTTTGGGCCCATGATTATGGATTGAAACTTGGATTCCTTCTCTCCAAACCCAAACATCCTTCTGTCTTTCTGAAAAATGTCATGTAGCTGATGGTACTGAAACGACTTACTACTAGATTTCAATCACTGTGTATTTACTAAAACCAGAAGACCCTGAATTTTCGGAAACCATTCCAGACATTTTGTAATGTATTTCTAATATTACTTACCTCTGCATCCATTTTTATTCATACTTATTTTTAAGTTTTTGAATTTCTCCACTGTGGCATTGCTTCCCACAGTAAATCTATTTATCCCCATTTCTCCTATCCTTACATTATAGGCAAATCTGCTATTATTAGTGTTTCATTCTTTGAATGTAGTAGTACACTCTTTTTAATTTTGTCTCTTTCTTGGAATTAGGTTAATAGTTCAAGCCCATCATTTTTCTTTGAGGTTGACATTTTAAAGAAGTCACCTGCTGTGAGATTGTTCTGGCATCTAAGCCCTTGACAGTTGAGGCCAAATGGTACAGAAAGGGAAAACAAAACCCGAAAAGTGGGGAGGTTTACAGAGGCAGTGGGTTGACTGAAGCAGGAGGAGGAAACACACATGCTTAGGCCTTATTTTTAATCATTATCAGGTTAGCTTTTCGGGAATTCTTGAGTGGAAATTATTGGGCTCTTTTGAAAAGGCAGCTTGAGTTTTTTCTCAAAGGTATTGAAAGAACAGTTAATGGGAACCAAGCCAAGTGAATGCAAACTTTTCATAGTAGAAATCATACTGAAACAAACATTTTGGAAAAGGCCAATTTCTTTCATCACTCCATTTTAAAAGTAAAAATGGTGTGATTTTAATTGATAACAGATAGCACTCATAGGGTAGTCCTACATCATTCCTCCTGTTTCACTACAGCAGTTTTCATGTAAACAAAGTATTTCCTTTCTTAAACATTAATAAAATAAGAACTGGATAGATAAACTGATAAACATTTATTTTGGAATGTAGTATAATAAGATACAGGCACAGCATTAACCATCGGGCAAAGTTGGTGGGAGGGCCTGTGTTTGATTTTCTGGTAATGCATGTCAGGCATTTCATTTAGACAGAATTTGAACTTATGTTATAGCTGAAGAACTCACTGAGAGCTTCTTTTTTTTAACATTACGCCTGTCTTCACTCTTCATGATCTGTTGAGCTGACACAGTGACTAAGGTTATGCTGATGATCAGGTTAGTGATTTTTGTGGTTCCTTATTTTATGCTTATACATGGATTATTTTTCTATTGTAGTGCAAGACAGGTTAGTTTGAAACTAGGTTGTCCTTGAAATACATACAGTCCCTTCATGAAGACGTAATGCCGAACCATCACATGTACATGCGATCAGGGTGGCTAGAAGATCTTATCACACCCTGAGAATTAGTGAGGCCTTGAACCGCCAAGCGGAGTTGTTCCGTGTGGTTCGCGACCTCACTAATCCTGGGCTGTCTAGGCCTCCTCCTACTGATTTCAGTAGTGAGAATTTTGCAGCCTTTTTTCGATCAAAAATAGAGGCCATCCGCACCGGTTTTGATCCCTGTTGCCATAGCCCACCCTCGGCATCCCCTGTTGCTGCACCCCCTCAGTCTCCTCGCATGGTGGAGTTTGGGCCTGTTACTTCACTCGAAACCTCCAGGGCTATTGCCCACTGCCAGCCCGCGTCCACCCCCTTCGACCCTTGCCCATCATGGCTTATGAAAGCAGTTGGTGGGAACATGTTCGAATGGGCGTCTATCATCGCCACAGCCTCCTTCAGGGAAGGGATCTTTCCCTCTCGCCTGAAGGAGACTGTGGTAAAGCCCATTCTGAAGAAACCCAGCTTAGCACCGGGTGACCTAACCAACTACCGCCTGATTGCTAACGTTCCCTTTATGGGCAAGGTGATCGAGAGGGTGGCCGCGATCTGGCTTCAATCATATCTGGAGGGTGAACACATCCTGGATCCATTCCAGTCCGGGTTCAGGCCAGGTCGGGGGACTGAGACAGTCTTGGTCGCTCTGCTAGATGACCTCCTCCGGGGGGCCGACAGGGGGTGCTCCTCCCTGTTGGTCCTCCTGGATCTGTCAGCGGCCTTTGATACCGTCGACCACGGTATCCTGCTGGATCAGCTCTCTGAGGTTGGGATCGGGGGCACTGTTCACAGTTGGTTCCGGTCCTTCCTCGGAGGCCGTCCCCAGCAGGTTCAGCATGGGGGTGAGCTGTCGGCCCCTTGGATACTTCCTTGCGGGGTCCCACAGGGGTCGTCTCTCTCTCCCATGCTGTTCAACATCTACATTAGGCCGCTGGCTGAGGTCATCAGGAGACATGGAGTCTGCTGTCACCAGTACGCTGATGACACACAGCTCTATGTCTCCTTTTCCACCGCTGCAGATGAGGCTGTCCGGACCCTTGATCAGTGCCTGGGCGCGGTCATGGAATGGACCAGGGCCAACAGGCTCAAACTTAACCCCGATAAGACCAAGGTTATGTTCTTTGGGGCTTCCCCATCCAGCTACGGTGGCCCGTTTCCCACCTTAGAGGGCGTTTCCCTCAGGCTATCGGACTCCGTCCGGAATCTGGGCATAGTCCTGGACCCGGCGCTCACCATGGAGGCCCAGGTGTCCGCCGTGTCCAGGGCTGCCTTTTTCCACCTTTGCCGAATCGCCCAGATTCATCCGTACCTGGATGGGGATTCCCTCAGAACTGTGGTGCAAGCACTGGTGAGCTCGAGACTGGACTACTGTAACGCGCTCTACATGGGGTTGCCCTTGACTCTCATTCGGCGACTGCAGCGGGTCCAAAATGCGGCAGCCAGACTGGTGGCGGGTGGTTCTGTCTCGCTTGCATTGGTTGCCCGTTGCAGCCCGAATCAGATTCAAGGTCCTGGTTTTGATTTACAAAACCCTCCATGGCCTAGGACCTGACTACCTGACAGAGCGGATCGACCAGCGGTCAACTTCGGCCCGGCCGACTAGGTTGTCGCGGGCGCACATGCTGTGTGTGGCCACGCCCAGGGAGGCTCGGAGAACTTCCACCCGTACCCGAGCCTTCTCTGTGGCTGACCCGACCCTGTGGAATCATCTCCCAGCAGAAGTGCGCCTAGCAGAGTCCCTGCCTGCCTTCTGGAAGGCATTGAAAACTCTCCTCTTCCGGGAGGCGTTTGGGTGACCCCAATAAAGTTTTTTTTCCCCGCCATCTGCATCCTTGGTCCTTACTGTTCTGTTTTGTTTTGTTTTATATTGCTTTATTGTTTTATTATTTAGGTAGTCAGTTAATTTGTTGGTATTTTAATCAGTTGTTTTGTTGTTCTCTTGTTGTAAACCGCTCGGAGTTTCTCTCAGGAAGACGGGCGGTATATAAGCCTAATAAATAAATAAATAAATAAATCACTTTCGTTATGTGCATGGACAGTGGTGAGCCTTGGATTTGCATCCTCTTTCCCTGTGCTGTACAAGAAGAGTTAAACAGATTATTCTGCCCTGGGTTTGCTGTAACCCAGTAACCCACAGTCATGACTCAGGATCATAGTGTGCAGGCAAGTTATCCTTTGCTGCAAACCAGAAATATAGACTTTTAAATTCCTTGTATTCAAAGGGGGAAAAAGTCAAGGAGGGATCATGATGCTTTTTGTGGTTTCTCCACATAAACATCCAACTATGAATGAATGCATTTAGTATGCAAAGATAATGATAATAGAAGGTGCAGAAAGATGCATTTCCCCCTTAATATAGTGGGGAATAAACAACCTCAGCTGCCATTCGTGGGCTGCAAGACCAAAGGAGAACTGATCACTCCTGGTTTTATGTTTGAAAAGTGAGGTTAGAAGCTTGTAAGAATTAATTATGAAAATATATACAATTTTTCCTTTGTACAAATTTCCCATAGGAATGCATCGAAAAATTAATCCTAATCGCGACCGTTTTTCTGTTGTACGGATTTGCCCCATAGGCGATTCTGTTAAGCGATTTCCCCTATCTCCGAATTTTTTTTCTTTAAGCGGATTTTCTGTTAAACAAACCGCTTGCTATACGAAGGTCTACTGTATATATATTTGAGAGTGCAAGAAGTTAAATTGACTTAAGTGGAAATAACACCTGTAAAGAACCTTGAAAGATACTTTGAGAAAAAAATATAATGCACAGCTAGCCTAAAGTCTGAACATGTGCGTGTGTGTGTGTTTGGGCGTGGTGGTATAGAATTAATAATGGGATCCAGAAAAATATATGAGGTTTATGAATGATGGAGAGAAGGTAATTACCCACTGAAACCTCCAAGGTAATTCATGTTTTGCATTCAAGTCCATATTACATCTTTAAAGCAAAAAGACTTTGTTTCAGTAGTCAGAATCCTGTGGCCGATTTATGCATACATAAGATAACTTGTAGAAGTGTTGGAAGCAAATGGATGTTTATTGATTAAGTGATAGTTGGCTTCCTGTCAATGATTGGATAACTCATTGAATTAGATAGATGTTTATGGAATCCAAGATTGGAACCTGAGCTCTCCAGTATGTGTCCTGGAGAAGAAACAACCTGTGTATCCTTGGGTACAGTTCCGGTGTGTCTTCAGAAGAAGGGAATGGTGAATCGTTTCTAATTACTTCCGATCTAGAAAACATTGAAAAGGGTAATCATACATTGGAATTGAGATTATGTCATCCACATTACTTGGATTAGTTGGATTTTTTATCCAGGCACACGCCTAGAAATGCAAATAACGTCTCATTAATAAGCGGTAATTTGTTAATGCTAGTGTAAGAGATGGATCCGTTTTCTCATTTTTCCAAGTCTGCTAAAAGCAAGAGAGCATTGGTTGACCTGGTGTATTCACCATCTTTCTTCTTTGAACTTTAATCATGGCATTCTGCTTGCTTTAGTTTTTAGAAGAGCTGCTGCAGGCAGGCAGGATATCCTCTTGTGCCTTCATCCCAGGGCCAAGGCCATCTAGCCTTTTCTCCTTTTGTGCTCTCTTCCTTGCTTGCTGCTTGGGTAATTGTCACTTCTTATATACTAATGATTATAAATAAGGGGGTGAGTGTACAAAGGTTAATGAAGTTCTGTGACTGGAACTGTTATGAGTTTCCAGGAGGGCATATAGAGATTGGCTGGTCTGAGCAGAGAAGGTAATTGGAATTTGGTCTTTCAGCATCAATACTTGGAGTTTCACATTTCTTTTTTGGATTTCCAAAATAAACCAAAGTCAAGAAGAAACACTTCAAAAACTTCGGAGGAAGGATTGAAATATGCTTTTGCTGCTCAAAGAGATGCTTGAACCCAAACCTATTCCTTCCCTTCTCTGGTGAAATCAAGTACATTTCATGAAGCTATGAAAAATGTATCAAGACACAAAAGTAACAAATTGGAGTGCCACCCTTTCTTTAAAAATAGGGATATTTTGACCACAGTGGGAGCACATCCCCTTGAAAAGTAGGGTGATATGTTAATACTTGAAACTATTATAATTTCTTTTTAAAATTAGGGATAATCTTACTCTAGAGGAGGAAACTATATTGTGACTGTCCCCTGTTCATATGACAGCAGTCTTGTTCTCCCACCTTCAACTAATTGGGAAAGGTTCTGGAATATTTCAGTGCCTGAGCATCATGTAGAGAGGTTGCTATGGAGTCTTGAAATTGGATTATGTTATTTTGTGTGAAAGGTATGTAATGTACTTAGTCACAAATCTTTGGCCCCCATATGTACAAGGGCATTAGAAAAAGCAATCCAGAGTTTGAAAAAGGTCTAAAACAAAGCAGGAGGGAGAAGAGCTTCAGTTCCCTTAATTCTAAATCCCACCTCCTTGTACTCATCCAACAGTCTACTGGCTACAAACTCATTTAATAGAGTTTGTAAATGAGTTTTTCTATACTTGTGATATAGTTTCCTCATTTGGCTCTTGGCCTGGTTACATTCATTATCAAAACAGCCAGCAGTTTTTAAAGCTCTTCGATGGCCTACGTTGGTTACCGTTGTTTTTAGTTTTGCTCCTAGTTTTTCGGTCAGAGCTTGAAAAAGATTTACTGCCTCAGTGTCACTGCTGGCATTGAGAATGGCATTTTGGTCGTTCATATAGTCCTCAGTTTTCAGTTGCTGAGTCAGAGCAATACCCACTGCTGGTGACCATTTAATTCTCTTACTACTAGTCACTTCTAAGTCTTTGTTGGGGTACAAATGTAAATCTAATCGAGGGTTACTGTGTATTTGATACATTAGCATCATTGACAGGGATAGATGGTCACTTTCTGTATTATTACCAATTTCAAACCGAGTAACATAGTTATATGCAGAATATGAGATTGCTATATAATCGATTACACTACCACCCATCTTAGTGAAATGAGTATATTCTCCCGATGGATCGCCATTCACTGAACCATTTAGTATTAAAAGATTTTTCCTCCTTGTAAACTGAACAAAACAATACCCTGCATAATTGCATATTTTATCTTTAGAGGTGCGACATTTCCCCCTCAATGTATAGTCATCTGCATCCAATACCTGATGAAAGTGGGTATATAAATTTTCATCATTAGCAGCTAATTGTGCATTGAGATCTCCTGCTATGATAAATATTGCCTTAGGATATAACCATTCACGTTGTTCTACGTAATATATTGTTAATAATAATTTTTTTGAGCATGGTGGTATATATACATTGACTATCAGCAGAGAGAATTCAGAGAACAGAATATGGCAAGCAATTACATATAACCTAGAAGAGGTCACCTGGGATAGTATAGTATTAGATGATGGAACTAAGGATCCCAAGGCCTCCCTTAGGACAGCCATGTCTGGAGCTAGGATCAGCTTTTAGTAAATAGCTTGCAAAGCCATCTAGCTCCAGTTCTTCTCCCAGGTTTCCTGAAAAAGTACTATATCATAATCCCTAATAAGCTTTTGAAAGGAAGGATCTGCTACCTTTCCTCACCAACCTGCAATGTTCCAAGAAAGAAATGTCAATCCAGAGGTAGATGGATCTGAGATGAATATTTTCTTTCCTGCAGCAGAATTGAGGAGGGTCTCACTTCCTGAGATAGCTGTTTGGTTTATGAGTGTAGGGCAGGCGTGCTGGAAAGTTGGACAGTTGTCCCCTCGAGTAACAGTATCTGAACAATGGGCTGCTGCCCTCTCACTGGATGGGACTCTGTTTTTTCCTTAGATCCACTCTTCCCCGCTAGGTGGCTCACCAGAGACTATATCTTTCTCTGAATGTTCAACCAGCTCCACTGGTGGGTACCATACACTTACATTGGATACCACAGAAAAGGCGGGGTAAATTAGGCAGCCTGCCTTCTTAGTGACTTTCTCGGGGGAATCGATTTCCTCCTCCCCCAGTTCTCTCATCTGGGTCCAGGTGGATGAAGTCACACTTTCTGGTTTTGGGATAGGGGTCAAATCACAAAAATCTCCCTTTAGAGCAAGCTTATTCAGTAAGGGATTTATTTCCACTGAGATCTGTGGCTGTGTAGTAGGGACCTTCCTGTTCTGAAGCGCTAAGTTCCTTTCAGAGGTGCTTATTTCTCATGCATCCAGATCTCTTGTTTGTGACCAGATATGTGGATCAATTGTTACTGGTTTTAATGTAGGGGTCCCATCATTGAAAGTATTCTCTAGGGTAGTCTTGTGTGGTAGAAGACTAATTCTCTCTGGTGCCTCCCACTGCAAAGTAGGTGGCCCTCCATTCTGAGGTTTTAAATCAGCAGCTCCCTTCCTTGCTCTTATTTTTATCAGGTGGCCCTTTAGAAGCTGACGTCTGTCAATTATCTCATTTTGTATTTCAAAAGGTAAAGTATGGAAAGAGTCTAAAAGATTCTTCTCCTCAGGATCCAGGGGTCCAGTGGGTTCTTGTATCCATTCCATTGGCTGCTGTGAAATATCCTCTGGCAACTCTGCAGCACTTGGGTTTTCCCCCTAATATAAGTTCCCCCTGAGGGCTGACAGTAGTAGCCAAATCAACAAGATTAGTGCTATAATTTTCTTTTTCTAGGGGGCTTTTAGCATAATCTGAGGTAAAAGGCCTCAGTGGCAGAGGTGGTGCATAGTTCTCAAAGACTCTTACCACAGATATGCCCCTCTTGAACAATGTATCTTTGCATTTATATGCCTGTTCAGCTGAGCTCCTTTTTGTGAATGTGACCATTGCATGAGCATTGCAGGCATTGAAATGTAGATACTCCACAGACAACAGGTCAGCTAGGGTAAAAGCTCCTGGAGAAGCCAGTTCTTAATAAGTGCAGTTTGCGCTTGTATTGTGGTGTGAACCCCACTGGGTTGGGACAATTTAGCAAGGCTAATTTTTGTCTGTTCAATACTAGTTTCCAGCCATGGTCTCCTGTGATCCTGTCCTTTGAGGGTCTAGGTTTCTGTGGGACTTGAACTTGTAAGTTCTGAAAGGTGTCTTGCTGTGCTGGAATTGATTTGATTCAGGAATTTGGGTAAAAGATCTCACTTCATCGGATGAGAGGTGAACATGATCTGGGTATGCTGGTTTATTTAAAGTAGGCTTCTTAATATGTTTAGTATTTTCATGTAGTGAGATGTTTTCCAGTAATTTAAAGAGTTTCTTAAACTGCATCTTTTTATATCAACTCACAAATCTTTGGCCCCCATATGTACAAGGGCATTAGAAAAAGTAATCCAGAGTTTGAAAAAGGTCTAAAACAAAGCAGGAGGGAGAAGAGCTTCAGTTCCCTTAATTCAAATCCCACCTCCTTGTACTCATCCGACAGTCTGATCAGCTCACCTCAAAGAAGTCCTCAATCTTCCCTTTTTCACGTAATGTTTTCCCCTCAACCAATATTACATGATCATTTCTCTCTTTACTTCAGAATACCTTAAAGCATTTGCAGTGTATCATGATCCCACCATTAAATATTGATAAGAACAATAACAGCAGTAGCAGCAGCATACTGCTAAGCCAGTTCTGACTTGCTAGCGACTCTTTCCAGGGTGTTTCGGGTATAGATTACCAAGAGGAGGTTTGCCATTCCTCTCTTCTGGAGGCGCCTGGGGACTTGTAGCTTGCTACAGATGCTGGTTCTTTTTCTCACAGATGGATAAAATTTAGAATTCTGTTTAAAAACATCCGATAGAGACTTTTTCATCTTCCGAGGAACTACATTCCACTATCTAACAGCTCTTTTGGTCAACATACATTTGAATTCTAGTTCCTTGTAACTTGAATCCATTAGTTTGGGCCAAATCCTCTGGAGGGACAAAACAAGCTTTCTTCCTGTTCCATGTAGGTTGAGATGGTGGTCATATCATCTCTATTCTCTTTCCAAGTTAAAGGCACCCCTGTCCCTCAAGTCATTGAAGATTCTCTGTCATCCAGGTGAGGTTATCCAGAAGTTGAATCAAGGCAACTGGACTTCTTTTCCTGTGAGAATGAAACATTTCACTACTCTTCAAAGTAGCTTCAGACTGACAAAGCTCAATCCCTCAATAATTTCTCATGGAGCTTGGTTTTTCTACTACTCTCATTTTTAAAGTTATCTATCTGTGGAAATGGTTCAATTTATCAATATCCTAAAACTGTGGTGCCCAGAACCGACTCATTTTTGATAAGATTATGGTTGGGCTTGTTTCCAACAATGTGAAAGGATATCTTCAGTTGCTCAGGAATTGTGGGCATATCAAGGATGTAAGAGGTCAGTCTGTTTAGACTGATCTAAAATTTGCGTGTAACCATATGAGGGTTACTTCTCAGTGAGATGATCCTATATGGCTGTCATTTACATATGAATAATGCAGCTGTGTAAGTGGAGCTGATTAGATAATTATTTTCATTGTATTGCCGCCATTCATGCGTCTAGGCAAAAGAAGGGGGCCACTTCAGATCTTTTGGGGGGTGGGGAGTGACAGCAGGTATTTGGGAATGCCACATGGATTCTCCGGTATGCTGTTTGTTACTGGTAATTTGCAGCATTCAGGTTTTGTTGAGGATGCTGTCTTGTTTTCAGTCTTGAATTCATGCTGCCAATTGCCAGTCAGCTGCCACATGACCTCAGTTCTGTGTTAGACTTTGCAGCCTCCACATCTTGCCATGATCATTTGGGCTCTGTTACCAAAATCCTGTCAAATCAGCAAAAAAACAGCTACAGCCAAGATTATGTCATCCAGAACCTCACTGGTACTGACTCATTCCTTTTTCCTTTAGGCTTAATTATCTGTTAAGGGTAAGCATTTCAAGAATTTGTAAAGAATTAATGTTGAGGATGGTGGTGAAAGATGTTGATGGTGAATGGAGGCAGATAAGATTTCTACAGTATAAACCGTCTGCTCTTGAGTTTCTTGAGCTCCACTTTCTGTAGTGAAAGCATTGATCTAAGCCAGACATTGTTGCAGACCATAAAACCATCTTATATGTTAATGACAGTGTTCATTTCAGAAGAAAAGGTGCAAGGCATTCTGGGTGTTTCAGTCCCTTTCCTCTCAGATCAAGTGTGGCTTCAAAGTCACTGCTTTGTCACTTGATGTCACCACCCATGAAGCCAACTACTTTCTGTATCCATCTCATATACGGAGGAGTTGTAAAAATCCTTTGCTTTAGACTAAAAGTTATTCAAAACTGACTGTATCACATGGCTTTCTCCATAAGAGCTGTTAGGAATTTTATGGCAGAATCTTTCACTACCCAGTAAGACTCAATGAGACTGCTTTTTCACCTAGAGCAATACAGTGGTACCTTAGTTAAAGAAAAAAATCGGTTTAAGAAAAGAAATTATTGGGAATGGGGATGCCTCAGTTTAAGAAAAATTTTCAGTGGAATGCCCAGGTTTAATTGTTTTTTTATAAGGCATCAAAAGTTGATGTGTGATGTTTGCATGATGAAAAGAATTGAGTGACTTGGTTTAACAAAATTTTAAACAGAATGCCCCAGTTTGCCTTTTTTTTCTGACCTCCGGAACAGATTAATTGGTTTTCAGTGCATTTCTATGGGAAACTGCATTCTGGTTTATGAATTTTTCACAATACAAAATGGTCTGAAGAACAAATTATTTAAAGCAATGTATCACTGTACCTTGGTTTACGAGCATAATCTCCTTCTGGAAACATGCTTGTAAACCAAAGCACTTGTGTATCAAAGGAAATTTCCCCATAAGAAATAATGGAAAGTCAAGATTCATTCTGCGGCCCCATGGACCACATACTGTACACACAAAATGCCAAAACCCATAAAAGAAGTTGCCTAGAAGTCCATGCCTGCACTATGGTTTACTTACCTGGCTACGGAATCAGCTCTGCTTGGGACTAACACCTGGATTTTACTCTGTGTTTTTAATGTGACAATAATAACAATGCAATATACACACTTGACTAGCTGCCCCATGACTAGCAATCTTGTGAAAAATAAGAATGTTGAAAACTAGAGTAATACAGTAGATGGGCGCTGAATGAGAGATTTAAAGAAAAATATAAATATAAAGAAAAAGAAACCTCTAACCTGCACTCACCTTTGAAAACGTTCCTGGGTGGTGCAAGGGAAACCTCCATTCCTCTCTCCTCCCCTTGCTTTTGTGGTTTGCCTGAGAGGGAGCATTCCAGACACCCCCACACCCCCACACACACCAATAATCCAGCAGGGACTGGGTGGCAGGGAAAGGTGCACCTCCTTACATTTCAAAAGTTTTCTGGTGGAGAGACCAGGAGGGCAGCAGCAGAAGGGCTTTCCCATCCTGGGTGGGAGGCTCTTTCCTCCCCCAGACCCCATTTCTGACCTCCACCCCACCCCTCTTTGCAGCCCCTCCTCCCCCTCCCTGCTTCCCACAAAGGGACTTGGAGCCTCAGCTTTGGGAAAGGAGGGATAAAATCCCCCCCCCACACCTCCCACCTGGGGGCTTTGCTGGGAGGGGTCCTGGACCCTTGGGAGGGCAGCTAGACAACCCCACCCCCCCCGAGTGGCATGCCTCAAGGAGGAAGAGGCGGCTTGGCAGAAGCACCTTCCTTGGTGTCCCTGATAGGGGTTTTGCCTTTCTTTCAGGGGTGGGGTTGGGACCCCCTCCTTTCCGTGGAGATTTCCTAGGACAGTGATGGCAAACCTTTTAGAGACCAAGTGCCCAAACCGCAATTTGAAACCCACTAATTTTTCACAAAGTGCCAATACGGCAACTTAGCCTGAATACAGTGCTACCCTGGGTTACAAATGCTTTGGGTGCTATCCTTGGGGAAAGCGAGTATTGAAGAGCAGGCATTTGAAATTTCCTTTGATATACAAGTGCTTTGGTTTATTTAAAAACCTGTTCTTTGATCCTCGCTTTCCCAAAGGGTAGCACCCTTGGAAATTGGGAATCAAAGAGCAGGCTTTTGAATTTCCTGCAGCCACAGCATCCTTGCTGTGACTTTCAATGGGGTGTTACACTGTTGGGAAAGCCAGCGGGGAGCGGTGGCTTATGGGCTTGTTCGTAGCCCCCGATTACTCTCCATCCACGTCACTCTGGGCAACCTAAAAGTGGTGTGGCTGGAGATTAAACTGGGGCTATGAATGAGCCCAGCTCATTTGCCCAGCTTTTCTCTTTGCCCAGCTCTCTGCATGGAGCTCAGTGGCATATTCTGAGCAGAAGGGGACATGCTGTGGCTGTGAGGGGGCGATGTCATGTGCACACAGAAAGAGCTCCACTTGCCACTTTTGGCACCCATGCCATTGGTTCATCAACACTGTCAACACTACCCTAAGAGGAGGAGGAGGAGGAGGAGGAGGTGCATCAGCCGTGTGTGTGTGTGGGGGGGACTTGCATATTTTCCCTGCCCGCCAAGAAGCTGCATAGGCTTGGGCAGTAGGCGGAGTCTTCCTGGGGGAACTGTGGCATCTCTCGTTCAGTGCCCACCCACACTGCATGTCTGCCTCGTTACACCACTCTCTGCCTTTTCCAGGTGGGTGAGGAGCCCCCCTTCCCAGTGCCTCTCTCTCTGTCTTCTCTGATTCCTCCAGGCTCCATCAAGTCTCTCCTCTTTCAGGAGGCTTTCGGCGGCAGTGGGGATGCTCCATCGGCTTTTGTCATGGGCTGAAGGGCGAAGGGTGGTGGTGGCGGTGGCGGCTTGTGTGCTCGTTCATAGCCCATATACTCTCCAGGCATTCCACTTTTGCGATGCCCAGAGTGGCATGCCTGGAGGGTAAACAGAATACAAACCAGCCCACAAGCCACTGCCTCCCCTTTGCCCAGTTCTGTGCAGGTCAGGGCAAGACTTGGTCCCTCTGTTCTGAACCAGGTGGGGATTGGGTCAGTTGGTGAACGGGAGGACCTGATCTTGCCCAGCTGTCAAAATCAGCTGTTTGGAGGGGGGCAATGATTCACTCCTGCTCTCCCTTCTGGCTTCAGCCAAATGGTTGTAGCCTCCCTGCTCACCACAGCCACACAGCTGATGTTGACAGCTCATTGGAGTTTCCTGCTTTGCTGGGTCGGGGACAGGCTTCTCATAGGAATGCATTGAAAGCCTATTGTATGATTAATCAGTTTTCAATGCATTTCTATGGGAAACCGTGTTTTGAACTATGATATTTTTGAATTATGAAAGATCTGTTGTAAACCAAGGTATTAATGTATATACATACACATTTCCCTCAACCTGTCCCCATCTTATTTTGTGTTCAAGCCCATAATTCCAAATTAGTTTCGAATGAAGTGTTCCTTTAATAAAGATCCAACTTGCATATACGTCAAGACTCAAGAATAGTCTGGTGTGAAAAAAAATCATTTGGTAAAACCATGTTGTCAATTCTGTTTTTTAAATTGCATATCTTTAGATACATTTCCTTGAAAAGTATGCTGTCATTTGTTTGTTCTATAGTTTCCAGTCTATAGCATAAATGGGCAAAATGCAGCCATCTGGATGTCACTGTTTTTCGACTTCCCATCAGGTGTAGCCAGTGTAGCCAGTGCTGAAGGTTGCTGGGAGGTGGTGACCAACAGTATCTGAAGGAGTGCTCTTTCCCATGATTTTGCTGCAGAAAATCTCACTCTCAGGTTCTTAAATTGAGTTTGTAAAATTATTTCAGTGGAAAAATCATGGTTTTAGATGATCTAAATAAATGCTGTTTGCAAAAGTAATGTGGTGCAGGGCGGCTGGAATTTAAAAGGAAGACAGTTTTGAGGTTTATCCTTGCTATGAATTTGATTTAAATAAGAAATTATCATTCAGCTTCTGCTATTGTGTTACATGCAGTATAAGAAATAATAACACTGCAGGTTCTTGTGTAAGGAATGCACTATGGCAATGTATTGTAAGTGAAGCACTCTGGGCACTATAAAGGGCAAGTGTCTTGTGTTCTGAAAATATATGAGTGTTAAATCTCTTCCTCCCTCTCCACTAGCTCTTGATGGGAGTTCTTAATGTGGCTAAGTTGAGGGAAGCAGTCTTCAAAGACTACTGTATTATCTTTTCTCAGCTCATTCTCACCACTGTCCCAGAGGATGGATTTATGTTCCACAGCCATCGCGCTTGTGAGTCTGCCCATCTGATACAAACAAGGGGCATCCCCCTGAGAGAAATCTGTGGAGAATTGAGCTTGCCTACTCATTTGCAGGTCTGAAGTATTGCAAGATGAGCTGCAGCCGCAATCCAGGAAACAGCTCACTTGTACGAGGCCTATGATGTACCTCTAAATCACTTTTCTTGGCTGGAAGGAATAGACTATTTGCTCTAATCACACATGCAACTTTATAGGCTTAGTTTTTTGCCCGTTCACACAATGCACAAAGTGTCAGACATTGGACAAAGTTTGGTGCAAAAGCCTCATGCTTTGTATACAGAAAGTCCCCAGTCAAGTCTGAACATCTTGAGGTAGGAAGGACCTTGGAGTTGTGGGCTTCTGCCTGTTGGAATATAAAATCCTTGTCTAACTGTAACCTGCAGTTTGATATGAGTTAGTTGATTATTATATAAATGCAAGAGTAGGTGATGCCTTTTATTAGACCACAAAAAACTAAACAAATAGTAAGTTTTTGTGGATAAAATCTGCTTTTTCAGGCTCTAAGCACATCCATTCATATTTGGTGGTGGTGGTGGTGTTGGGGAATGTCCAGAAATTGAAGTTGTCTAACTAGCAGAGACAACCAACTCTTCTTGTGGGGCTGGACCTCTTCCTGTCTCTGTAGTAAGGAATTTTTATATCCTGGCTCTTGAGATCAAAATCTGAGAATTACCCTGTGATAACGCCCCCACTTCACCATGAGTAAGTCATGGGCAAAGTTGGAAATATAAGGGCTAGTGTCAGACTTTTATTAGGAAGATAATTCAGAGTACACATTGTGATTGTTCTTATGACATATGTTGAATGATTTACTTTGTTTTCCCAAATGTTTAAACCTGTGCTCCTGCACAGCTGCCGTTTGTGAAGGTTCTGTCCTAGAACCTGCGTATGTATTATGCCTCATCCATAAGATATGTAATCCATTTTTCTGTCTATATAGTGGACGTTCGTATAACAAACGGTTTGTATAGCGTAAAATCTGTACAACATAAAAAATTCCGGAGATAGGGGAAATTTGCTTAACAGAATCGCTTATGGGCCAAATCCGTACAACATAAAAATGGTCATGATTAGGGATTACTCTGTTTTCAATGCAATCCTATGGGCAATTTGTATATATGAAAATTTGCTTAACAGAATTTCATTTGGAACGAATTAATTCCTTTATACAAGGTACCACTGTAATGGTATCCATGTTCTTCACCTTATCCCATGGTCCAAACACTGATGACTTCAAATACTGTGACAAGGGAAGATTGTAGGGCTTATCTTCAAAGTACTTGAAATGTGGTTGTAGTATACAGATGCCAACACTGGATTTCTTTGGGAAGAAGTAGATACATATGAGTTTAAAGACAACATGGTTAAATTCAGTTAAAAATGAAACATTTTTGAAATAGAAGCCTGTCTGCTCAGGTGATCTCCTGCTTAAGTTTGTTTTCTTGAGTCTTCTCTCCCAAAACATTTATGTTCCTTCCTGGCAATATTCTGCCATTATTCTGTGTTTGCTAATTTTGGGCTTATTTCCAGAATGATTAAATTATTGATTAATTGTCTTGGAGGGGGCCTATGAGGCCATTGAGTCCAACTCCTTGGTCAATGCAGAAATCCAAAAAAAGCAGCTCCAGCAAATGGTTGTCCAGTTTTATCTGGAATGCCTCCAGCTCTGGAGCACTCACCACCTTCTGAGATAATTGTTTCCTTTGTCATACTGCTGTAATGGTTAAGATGTTTTCCTGATATTCAGCCTAAATCTGGCTTCCTGTAACCTGAGCCCATTATTACGCATCCTGCACTCCAGGATAATTGAGAGCAGATCCTGCCTTTTCTCTGTATTAACTACCTTTCAAATCTTTGAAAAGTGCTATCAAAGTGCTCAGTCGTCTTTTCTCCAAGCTCAACTTGCCCAGTTTTTCAGTCTTTCCTCATAGGGTTTGGTTTCGATCATCCTCCTTATTGCCCTCCTCTGAACTTGATCCAGTTTGTTAGCAAGTTTATTATAAAGTGTGGTGTTCAGAATTGGACACAGTTCTCAAGATGAGGCCTAAGCAGTGCCAAATAGAGGCGGGGGGGGGGACTAGTACTTCATGGGATTTGGAGACTACATTTCTGTTAATGCACCCTAAAATATCCACCTTTAAATCACACTTCATTCAGATCCTTCTCACTCGTTTTCAGCATCCAGTTCTCAACCTATCAGTTTTCAGCCCAGTTCTCAACCTATCAGTGGTTGGGCACAAAGACCACCACTACACATGTCTTGCAGGTCACCAATGAAGTTTCTTTCTCTACCTTTTTACTTCCTCCTCTTCATAAGTGCCTTTTCCTTTGTCTTGTCTGTCTCAAAGGCTGCTTTCTGCCTTGGTCTCTGCATTTCGATTTTCTTTCCTCTTAGACCCTTTCCTTACTACTTCTTCCCCGTCAGACTGTTGTTTGTTCCCCCTTTCCTCTCATTCTCTGGGATGTGTCTCATTTTTAGTCCTCTGCTTTGTTCTGTTAGATGTCAGAAACCAGAAAGGACTGCTTACTACTCCCAGCTGCTACACATTGCCCTCAGGAACGATCAGGACCTGTCCCTTTTCCTTAAGTGAAGCACATGGTGCTTTTGAAGGGGGAGTTCTCAGAGGCTACTATTATAGGTCACTTGCTGCTGTTAATCTAAACCATTCATGCCTTTTCCTTGTCCCTCGCCCCCATTTTTCTCTCTTCCTCCAGTAGTCCCTTTCTTTGAAACTTTTTCTTACTGTCTTCTCTGTGAAACTCGTGTTAACCTCCACTGTTTGCTCATTCATGTCACTCACTCCCTGGTGTCTGTCTCACTTTTATTTCTCTGCTGTTCTCTGTTAAGGTAAAGGTAAAGGTCCCCCCCTCGCACATGCATGCTAGTCGTGCCCAACTCTACAGGTGGTGCTCATCTCTGTATTCAAGTCAAAGAGCCAGTGTTGTGCAAGTCCATGGACAGGTGGCTGGCATGGCTGCAAGGAAACACTGTTTTACCTCACCGCTTTTTACGGCGGTACCTATTTATCTACTTGCATTTACATGCATTTGAATGGCTAGGTTGGCAGGAGCTGGGGTTATCAGTGGGAGCTCGCTCCGCTGCGTGGCAACCGGGATTCGAACCACCGAGCTGCCAACAATTTTCGGAAGCCTTAGTCCACTGAGCCACCACGTGCTCTGATAGGGTCAGCAAAGAGAACACAGTCTCCAAGATTCCTTTTTGTGTGTGCAGCCTCTCCACTTCCTTTCAGAACTTAACCAGACTTTTTGCAGCTTTGGGGGCATTGTTTGGGGTTTTAAGTAGTTGTTGTTCTACCTTCTTTTATTTTGCCTGTTAATTTAGCCTCTATTGTGGTGTTATATGCTGGTTTCTGCTATTAAGTATGAAGGGCTGCATCTCTTTCATGGGGACAATGAAAGACACCCCTGTGTCATCCATTCTGCCCAAGAAAAATCAGAGGCAGTTTAATAGCTCAAGAAAGACGTTTCCTAATGCAAACCGAAATATGCATTTTTGCCACTTCAACTGGAGTCCTCTGTAAATAACGGTGCTAGTCAAAATGAGGAATAAAATGGGAATTGTTGAAAAATAGGTTTTCTAAGGGGCAAAAGAGAAGCTCAGCCTCATCAGCCCTAAAGGCCAATACCACTCAAAAGGAGAGACTGATTGTACAAGACTAGCTTACCTCTCTAATGTCTTTGTCTGTCTGTCATTACCTCTTAAACTGTTTCTGTTGACACCAGTGACCTAGCTGAGTTCCTTTCGGTTTGTGAACCTCTCTAGATTTCTTAGCCCACCTCATACCTCATGGGTCCTTGTGTTTGCTCTTTCTCTCTTTCTCCTTCTGGCAAGTTTTCAAGGAGGGAATAAATTAGAAAGCTCCAGAATGGCAAACTGTTCTCAGATACCAGCAAGCCAGTGAGAACAGGGACCAGATGTTCATCCTCTTGCCCCACTTGGCCACATTTTTGCTCCACTCTCTTTCTCATGACTCCCTTCTCTACATCTCAGCCAGCTGCCCTTGTTTTTTCTCCCCACCCCTTGCTTGCTGTGTCTACCTTTCAAATTTTGGTAAGGGCTATCAAAGCTCAGCTCAGTCTTCTTTTCTCCAAGCTCAACTTGCCCAGTTTTTCAGTCTTTCCTGAAAATGTACCCAGAGGAATCAAATGTACCCAGAGGAAATCTGGCATGAACGGAGGTTGCCTGCCCCAACCACTGCTAGATCCCTGTCAATTGCTCAAACAATTGTTGTTCTAAGACAGTGATCATCTTGGTGGAATTTTGCAGCTCAGTAACAGGTCAGGAGTCCATTTGTTGTTGTTGTTACCTTTTGTTATTCCAAATAGAAGAGCATGCAGTGGGGTCAGTTTATTTTAGGAAAGCAAGAAGAGTGAATTAGTTTGGGAAGGCTTGAAACAATAGCATTGGGGACCAGGCAGGGAAATCCAAGGGAAATCTTTCTCCAATCCAAGGGGAATCTTTTTCAGGCTGTGCTCCAAGATTTCTCTGCTTCTAGTGTATAAAGAAAGCTGACAGCTCACAACAATGGCTCCTTTTCTTTTCTGTGGCTGGTGTTTTGATAGTTTTATATTACACTCCTACCCTCTGTTGTGGGTTGGAATTGTGGAAGGGGGTGTTTAGAGAATTGGACTTGGACAACATGATGTAATGTTTTTCTTTCCTTTCTGTTTTCTTCTGCAAAGAGCTATGACTTTTCCCCTGCAAGATCAGCAAAATTTATGTCAAGCCCTGACTCCTACTTGGCTGGGCTTTTGGGGAATGATCTTTTAAAAGAGCAGGCACCTTGCCTACCTTAGGCACTGGTCCGTCTCTGCAGGTTGCAGTTCTGTGTAGAGGAGCCCATGCTTACTCCTGGGTTCTATCTAAAAGTATTGCATTTGCAGTATTCAGACAAAGCAGTCCACTTGATGCCCTGTGTTTTGTTAATCAACCATCACATCTGTTTCCTATTTAAATCTTATTGGGAGGAAATAGAAAGCCTTTTTGTAGTTTAATAATCTTGGAAGCAATACACTGATCCCTTGTTGATTATCCACTAATCCCTCCTTCCACCATCCCTGTCCCTTGCAGCTTTCCTTTTAGCTTCCACTAAAAATAAACCAATCTGCATATTCTAATCCTACTAAAGCCATTCATTCACCTCCCCTTTCACTCTTTCTTGGGATGCTTTGTTATACTATGTACCAATAGTCATTCCATTTTGTGTCAGCATTGGATGATAAAGGCATTTGTGATAAGCTCTGGCTTGTCTGCTCTTTCTGCTTGTTTAATTTAGGGAATATTCAGCAAAAAGGAAGAGAATTCTTGAATAATATCTTTCTTTGGATCACTGAAAAGTGATAGCCAAAATGAACTTCAAAGTCCTTTCAGAATTTTTCATTAGGTGAAGATGGTACAAAACGTATAGGTGGGGAAAAAGAGAAATAGTTCCAAAACTGGGACCAGGTATGGTGCTTATTGTTCTTGAATGCAGAGTAGCAAAACAAGATAGAGACTGTAGATTGAGTTTAAGACCAAGGTGCAAAGGCATTGTTTTACAATGTCTCCTCATTGAAGACACAAATCTGACAAAATCATGTGGATTTGTTCATTGTTTTAGGTGAATATTCTTCCTTCCCTACTCTAATCATTACAATGAGATGCTATCCTTTGGAATAAAGTTTCCAACTGTTCTTCAGAAGATGGTCTGCACTGGCAAATCTCCAGGTGTGAAAGCACCACAGTTGGAATGTGTTTAGTGCTATTAATGGTGGTTCCAAATAACCATTAATAGCACTAAAAGAGTAAAAAAAGAAATAAGGCAGTATGGTGTCCCCAAACTATTCAGAGTTTCATATGTGAAGCCCTCTAAATTGACTTCTCCCAAGAGGAAGACCTAGAGCCAACGCAGAGGCTGGATCATTCTTGGAAAGGGGTCCTGGACTGTTTTCTTTCCTGATAGATTGCAGGAACATAGGAAATTGTCTTCCATCAGGTTAGACCCTTGATTCATTTCTCACAGTATTGTTGACATTGGATGACAAATGCTGTGCAGAAGCAGGCAAAAGTTTTTCACTCTCTACATGCCTGGGGTTCAACCAGGTACCCCTCAAAGGCAAAGCAAGTACTCTTCCCTTAATTGTTGTTGTTGTTGTTGTTGTTCAGTCGTTCAGTCGTGTCCGACTCTTCGTGACCCCATGGACCAGAGCTCGCCAGGCCTTCCTATCCTCCACTGCCTCCCGGAGTTTTGTCAAATTCATTTTGGTTGCATCGATGACACCGTCCAACCATCTCATTCTCTGTCGTCCTCTTTTCCTTTTGCCTTCGATTTTTCCCAGCATCAGGGACTTTTCCAGGGAGTCCTCTCTTCTCATGAGGTGGCCAAAGTACTGGAGCCTCAGCTTCAAAATCTGTCCTTCCAGTGAACATTCGGGGTTGATTTCTTTCAGAATGGATAGGTTTGATCTCTTTGCAGTCCAGGGGACTCTCAAGACTCTCCTCCAGCACTTCCCTTAATTATAGATTTTTAAATGGCTTCATGGCAGATCTAATTTAGATTACCTTGGGAGAAAGAGGGGAAAATAGCTCCCATAATGGGTTTTTGTAAAGGTCTCCTGTTATCATCTCCATCCCCACAATAACTTGAACATTGTCCTGAGCCACATTATGAGAAGTGTTTGCTGTTGTTTTTTAAACTTATTATTATATTTAGAGATGGATACCTGTCTTCAGAACTGGATGAACTGCCTAACTTTATAGTAGCAGAAAATTTCCATAGTTTGCACTTGCATTACTTCTTTCCCTCTTTACAGTCATTGCTATTTGAGTACTGTGTAGTCTGAAGATAGATAATCTGAAATCCCTAACTATGTATATTCTCTCAAATCTTTTCATAACTGCATTTAAACTTCGGTTCTTGAAATGGCTCTTTGCTACTTGCAAAGGTGCCCAGATACCGTTCTGTAATGTGTTGCAGATCCTGCATTCAGAAGGAGGTTGAATGATGACCTCAAAAGTCTCTTGTCTTCCAACTCTGTGATTTTGTGTACATTCTGAGTTATCATATTCTCCATTCATTCATTCCCCAGTCATTTGAAGCCATGAATATGTGTTGGCTGTTTTTACTATCACGTGAGAATAATAAAAAAATAATAAACTTTATTTTTATGCCTCCTTTCTCCCCGAAGGGGAGGACACATTTCTTGGTGAATTGTACAGAGTGAGAGTTGTACATGAGTATTACTATGCAGCTTCCATTCCTCCCAGTATGCCTTGTCTGCAGATGCACTTCATGGCTTGTGTGGCATCATGCTGAAAGATTGCAGAGAGATTATTTGGTGGGAGAGGGAGTAAGGGAGAGTAATGCTCTTTGTTCACATCTTTGTAGTTCCCCTCTGATCTCTGCTTCTCCAAACTGGAATATGCCCCTAATCCCAAGGCTGCTGGTTCCAATTCTTTTCCTTAAAAAAAAAAAAAATTCCTCTTTAATCCCCCCTCTTGTTTAGCTTCATTGCTTTTGATGTTCCCAGCCTCCTATCAGCATAGCTCCCATAATGCCAGCCCTGTGTCTTTCATTATCACGTTAACAGACTTGACTCCTGCCTCATACGTTATGCTAATGATCAAGAGACATGTTAATGATATTTTAGAAGCCTAATTAGTGGAATATATAACTATATGCAATTTGGTAATGGACTGTGACAACAAGTTGTTAAGAGAGGGCTTGACAAATCTGGTTGGATGTGGGCTCAAATAAACATTTGCTGAAAGTGAATTAACGGGAACTGTTGAAGGTTGGGAGAGGTTTGTTGCATGTGGGCATGTGCCCACACATGCATGTTGACTACATATAAATGCTATATGCAAACGTCAGTTATTCAGTCTTTTTTCTTTTTTAATATCCTGAATGTTTCATGGGGGAAGTAAATCCCAATGATTTCAGCAGTTTATGCTGTCCTGTAATTGTATATAGTGATATCATCTCTGACAGGTGTGGGTGTAGGAGAGTGTACATGTACATGCCTGTACTGTATATGTCCAATAGAAATGTTTAACTTGCATTCTATATTACTGAAAATTACAATGAAAAGCAGAGCTCTTGATTTCTCTTGATCAGGTATTTGTTTACAGGAGTGTTAGGCAAGTATGTGTTATACAATTCACTAGTGTATTAGTTTTCTTTACATATATGTTGAATGGGCAGAAGAATGAACCTGCCATATAGATTATGAGAAAGATGAGAATGAAACATTGTTACATCTTCAGAAGTCTGATTTTAAAGACTGGCTTAAATTAATCTCTGTAAACCTATTTTTGGTTTATGCTGAACCAGGAGGTTACATATCTTGGGTATACTTCTTAATCTTCCACTTGCCTCATGGTGGTGAGAAGTGCTTTTGACAGCTGTGGCTTGGGTGTAGTGTTCAAAGGTTTTGCAGCTATGAAGATGGAGCATACTGTCAGTTAACTACACTATTGTTTTTACCATATTGTGACTCTAAATGATGTCACATGAATTTGTCTTCTCTAGTTGTAGGCTATCTATTAAATTACAATTGGCTCTAGGTTGTTGCTGTCATCTTTTTCCAACCAGCCACAAAAGGCATTTGTTTTGCCACCAGAATGGCACAGGGTTTTTCCAAAACTTTCCTGGACCCCATTCCCTCTCCCCCTCTCCTTTGGCCTGCAGGATACATGAGATGAGCAGAGGGGGATGGGGGGGGGATGCATTGAGAAGGGAATTGTCTCCCGGACCTCTCTCCTTCATGGCCTCATGGAGGCCTGGCATTTATTTATTTTCGCACGCACGCACGCACGCACACACACACACACACACACACACACACACACACACAGAGAGAGAGAGAGAGAGAGAGAGAGAGCAGATGGTGAAGCTCAGCTGAAGTGCTTGGTTGCCTCCTCCTTGCCATGCCCTGCCTCAGACATTTGCTCCTGACAGAAAACTGGTTGAGGTGGGTCAGGGCCTGTGGAAGAAACAAAAACAAGTGCATCTTCCACCCTGAGGTGATAAACAAACTGTAGTGGAAGTGTTCCTTGATGACCAGTGGGTCCACCCTCTTTTGTGCATATCTGGGAAGAAGCATAACCTGTGCCATAATATCTTAGAATCATAGAGTTGGAAGAGACCTCAAGGGCCATCTAGTCCAACCCCCTGCCAGGCAGGAATCCCATCACAATATTTCCAACAGATGGCCATCCAGCCTCTGCTGAAAAACCTCCAAAGAAGGAGACTCCACCACCCTTTGTGGCAGCATATTCCACTGCCGAACAGCTCTAACTGTCATGAAATTCTTCCTAATGTTCAAATGGAATCTCTCTTGACTCATGTTCAACTTTTGGTCCACCAAGATTCCCAGATCCCTTTCACAGGTACTATTCTCCAGCCAAGTATCCCCCATCCTATATCTGTGCAATTCATTCTTTTTACCTAGATGTAGCACCCTACATTTCCCTCTGTTGAAATCCATTCCGTTAACTTTAGCCCAGCACTCTAATCTGTCAAGCTCCTTTTGGATTTTCATTCTATCCTCTAGGGAATTAGCAACCCCTCCCAATTTCGTATCATCTGCAAATTTAATTAGCATACTCTCTATTCCTTCCTCCAGGTCATTAATAAAGATATTGAACAGCACTGGACCCAGAACAGAACCCTGGGGCACCCCACTGGTCACGTCTCTCCAAGCTGAAGAGAGGTCATTTATGATAACCCTTTGGGTGTGATCAGTCAACCAATTAGAAATCCACCTAACAGTAGCACTATCTATCCCACTTTCTACTAACTTCTTAGCAAGAATACCATGGGGAACCTTATCGAAGACTTTACTAAAGTCCAGATAAACAATATCCACAGTATTCCCCTCATCCACCAGACTTGTAATTCTATCAAAGAAAGAGATCAAATTAGTCTGGCATGACTTGTTTTTAATAAACCTGTGTTGACTTCCTGTAATGACAGCATTGTTTGTTAAATAATTGCAGACTGACTGTTTAATAATCTGCTCTAGGATCTTTCCAGGAATTGAAGTCAAGCTGACTGGGCGGTAATTACTTGGTTCTTCTTTTCCCCCCTTTTTGAAGATGGGGACAACATTAGCCCTCCTCCAATCGATGGGGACTCCAGGACTTCTCAAAGATTATTGCCAATTGTTCTGAAATTACTCCTGCCAATTCTTTTAATATCCTTGGGTGTAATTCATCTGGCCTAGGAGACTTAAATTCTTTTAATGTTTCCAGGTGTTCCTGTACTAGCTCTCTACCTATTCTATGTTGCAATTCCCATCCTACCTCATCTACTCTTTGTCCCAGCGGATCTCTTTCTTCCTTTTTGGAGAAAACGGAGGCAAAGAAGGTGTTGAGTAGTTCTGCCTTTTCCTTGTCTCTTGTTAGTAACTGGTTATCATTGCCACGCAGAGAGCCTATCATTTCCTTATTTTTCCTTTTGCTGCGGACATAGCTAAAGAAAATGTTTTTACTATCTTTAATGTCTCTGGCAAGTCTAAGTTCGTTTTGCGCTTTAGCTTTTTTTTAACCATCCCCCTGCATATATTAGCTGTTTGTTTATATTCCTCTTTGGTGCATTTCCCATTTTTCCATTCCTTGTACTTGTTTTTCTTTATAGTTAGCTGAGTTGAAAGTTCTTTAGTAAACCATTGTGGTTTCTTTAGACCTCTGCCATTTCTTCTTCTTGTTGGAACAGTTTTAGATTGTGCCTTTAATATCTCGCTTTTTAGGAACTCCCATCCATCATGGACTCCCTTCTCTTTCAGTGTTTCAGTACATGGAATCACAGCCAATAATTCCCTAAGTTTACAAAAATTGGCTTTCTTAAAGTCCAGGATTCTTGTCTGACTATGCTTAGCTTCACCTTCCAACTGTATAACAAATTCCAAGAGGCCATGGTCACTTTTACCTAATGATCCCACCACTTCGACCCCATTTACAAGGTCCTCCTTATTGGTTAAGACCAGATCTAAAATGGTTTTGCCTCTTGTTGCCTCCTCTACCTTCTGGACCCTGAAATTGTCTGCAAGGGCAGTAAGGAATTTGTTAGACCTTGCATTCCTAGCTGAGTAGGACTGCCAGCATATATCAGGATAGTTAAAATCTCCCATTAGTACTACATCTCTCCCTTTTGACTGTGTGGCCATCTGCTCACAGAAGGCATCATCCCACTCCTCCGGCTGGCATGTTGGCATATGTCTCTCTTTCTGCTTCCCCTCCACTTTTTTTTTTTTGCATACCCCTACATGACCTGGTTCATACCCCTGCGGGTACAAATAACCATTATGGTGAGAGTCCTTATTTTCATTATAAATATCTTATTATGAAAACTACATAGTTTCTCCAACTCGTATTACTTCCTGGTATTATTCCTTCAGTATCTTTCAAAATCAGTTGGAAACTGATATTGTTGTTGTCATGCAGTGTCAGTCACTTCCAACTTATGGTAACCCTAAGAATTTGTGACCTGCAGAAGAGCCTAACATTACTGGCTCTTCTCAACAGGACTGAAGTGACCTCTTCTCAATTCCGATCCTGCTTGAGTGGCAGGTAATGATGGTTTTCTCAGTAGTGTCAGCTTCTGGGGCTGTGATTTGATCTCTGAGTAGTTTTTATTTTTCCGGGAGGGGATTATGCAGACAGACCATAGTGGTAGCAGGGCTCCCTCTTTTACTATTCATAAGCAATGTGCCTTCTCTTTGGCACAGGTGGTACAGTACAACAGTTGGACCCTTTGCAGCAACATCATGCCCCATTCTTCCTGCCCTGAAATCACACCAGTCACCCTTTAAATTGCTTATACAAATTGTCTGTTAGATAGCACTGCTGTAGTATGTGATGCTGCCCCTTTAAATGTGTACAGAGCGAAAGTGGGAACTGGCACAGTTGGTGTGTGTTGCTTGAAGTACTCTACTTTGAAGTTGTGCCATGCCAGCTACGGCCTCATTCCTTTTCATCATACTGTGATATCACTGATGTGCACAATATGAGTTGAGCCTCAGAACCATCACATTTGACATAGAATCTGTCACTCTATGGTTGACACCAGGATGAAGTAAAAGCAGTGACACTAGACTTCTTTAGTAAATCATCAGATTAAATAATCGGCATGCAACCATCTTGGCCCTTGGAATGCCTGATGTGAAGGGGCCCTGGAAGAACATTTGTAAGTGTCATCTAGCTGTTAGGTTTTCATTGGCCATGCAACTACTTTAATATGGCCTTACATGTACTGTGTCTACAACCATGTCCTCTTTTAGTCTCAACAGCTTTCGTCCTGCCCACACCTAATAATAAACAAGAAGGGTGAAGCAAAGAGTCTTTACACTCTGTGATTTTATGCTGTGGATCAAAGATCAAAGCAGAGCACAGTGACCATAAAAATAACAGCTTTTTCAATTTTACAATGCTTTCAGTGGTAAAGAATCAAATAAATTTAATATTAATTAAACACTTAGCTTTTAACCTCCTTCTGCATTTCCATTTGGCTGACTGTTGGAGAAAAAAAAATTAATTGGGCATTTTAAATCTTGCGTTACTAAATGCTTTGACAGAGGTTTCAGAAGCACTTATAACTTAAAAGCTAAAGGCAAGGGAACCATTTGTCCTTGCATTCACTTAATTGAAAAATCTGGGGTTTGGGTGTGTGTGGGGGAATTAAAAGGAAGGGGGAAAGTGTCATTTTATGTCTGAGTTTCTTCAAAATAGCATAACTTATAGTTCCCTTTATGGCCCCTGCCTTAATTTCATTTCTGTAAGTGACATCTTGTGGAATGGAAACGATTGATCTTCTATTACACACACCCTATTGATCCTGCACCCTGTTGAAATTAGGATGAAATGTGTTATTTCTACTTTTATGTGATGATAGCATACTTGTTTCTTGCATCCTCTCTACAGAGTGCTTCACAGCCATAGATATTGACATGGGGAATAAATTTGGTCTTCCTCTTCCTCCTCTCCTCCTCCCTTTGTGTTTTACAGACTATACATTCCTAATTGAAATTCTAGGTATTTATTTGTGAAATGCTGAATATTTGTTTGGGAATTCAGCTGGTTTTGGATTAAGGTGCAGCAGACCCACACTTACATCAGTGCAAGCACAATTAATGAACAGTAGATTAAAGGCAGAAGATAGAGAAGTGTGGAGTGTTTCAGGATGGAATAGTGGTTAGTAGCTTTGTAAAATGTTATAGTACACAACAGAGGAGTTGTAGATAGAGCAGGGAGTTGTAGATAGAGCAGGGAGAAGTGCTAAAATCCAATTAGGTTGCCAGTTGAGATGAAAATAAGATTGGCAGTCCCTTAGATCCTTAGATGAGGTGGCAAGCTTTTTATGTCTTCTATTGGGACCTAATATCAGTTGGTAAAAAGTGCAGGTCATAAAATATCTCGATGTGAGTAAGAGCAGAAATATGGAAAAGCGCATGCCTGCTTTTATGGTGACAATAAAATAGCAGCAATTCTTCCTTGATATTTTTTCTGGTTTTGTGTTTCTGGTTCTGGAAATTTAATTAAGAGAAATTGTGAGGTATTAGATAAGATTGGTGGGCCTGCATTTGGGCACTAATCTAGGTTTAAACCCCTGTTGTACTTGAAGATCACTGGGTCATTGCTATCTCATAGCCTAAGTTAGGCTGATGGTTCTCACAGGAATATCATGAGGATAAAGGTTATAATCTCCACACACTTTTCCCTCAGCTTCTTGGAAGAAGGGTGGGATACAAATGTTAATAACAGCTAGAGCTGAACTGGAGTGTAAATCTGATATTACATGACCAGTTAAAAAAAGCAATTAAGTTAGTATTTACATGAGAGGACTGGTCAAACAAAAATCAATGGGATTCCTGAATCAGTGCTGTATGTGGCTCAGTGCCAGGTTAGGAGGTTGGACAAATAGTTTTAAGTTCTAATTTAAGTTTTAAAAAGAAATTTAACCAACCCCTACAATCTCATTTTGCTTTCATTTTTCATAGATTATAGTGAATTTGGTATTTTTCACTGCTCCCTGAAAAGGAAATGATCTCTACCATTTTTCTCCTTTTATTCAGAGTTCATCTGATAGACTGCCATATTTTTCCATATATAAGATGCTCCCCTATATAAGACCCCCCCACTTTTCCAACCCAGAATTAAGAAATCAATATTTTAAAAATAAAAGTTCTTTCCTGGATGACTTTCCAGCCTGGGTTTTGTACTCACCTCCTCAGATGAGCCTCACCAGATTGAGTTGTGACCTCAGCATTGAGCTGGGTCACTGAAGGGCCTGATCCTGGAAAGAGATCACATGCCATGGTGGTTCCTCTCCCATCCCCGGTGGTGGTGGTGGTGGTGGTGGTGGCAGCAAGCCTCCCTGTGTTTCATGGATGACTTTGCCAGCTTTATTGGGTGGAAGGACAAGGATGAAGGGGAGGGGAGGTATGTGTGTGTGTGTGTGTGTGTGTGTGTGTGTGTGTGTGTTGGTGTGTGTTTGTGCACACACAAACGCGCACCAGTTCTAGGGAACCTGAGAAATCTGTCATTGGGAAGCTGTCACCTGCCACTGTGTAGCCCTTCCTCTCTCTGCAGCCCTTGCATTTTTCCGTCTCCTTCTGTTGCATCCCCTTCCCGACCACTGCTGTGGATCAGGCTCCTCCATCTCAGGAGGCACCTGGGAATGCTTTTGGGTATGTTACCCCCTCCCCCCTTTCTCTCTCCCCACCTCCATCCACATTTTGCCAGAGGCCTCAGAAATGATTTTCTGCGATCTGGAAGTCACTTAGGGTTCGCAGGGAGGGCCGAGAAGGTCCTCGCAGGCCCGATCAGGGCAGCGCCAGGCTGGGGGTAAGTACAAGAGCCCCCAGCTAGGCCCCCCAGTCCCGTCCTGACCTGCATCCACATATCACAGATTTTCAATTATTGTGGGTCGGGTCGGGTCCCTAACCCCCGTGATAGTCGGGGGTCACTGTAGTGAGCTTCTCTGGAATATTTTTTAGCCACAGGGATTCAGAACAACTCTTGCCCTCTCTTCAGTTTCTTTTTTGCCTTCTAAAGTGTTTACATAGAGCAAGCCAGTGTACTTTAAAGTCATTTTAACCAAGAGGTAACTCCTGTCTGCAGTTCTATACCTATGAACTAAGTGAGCAATTGCTCTCATTGAGAAATGGGACATATCTGAGCTGGAGATCATATTGATACTGAGACCTTACTACAGGAGTAAGTTGAATTGAAATTCATTAGACTTCTGTCTGAGTACACAGGAAGGCTGGACCACCTACAACACAGTATCCAAAGCATTTACTTCTTGGGTAGAGGATACGTGAGTGCACAAAACACTGAAACTGGAATTTGTAGCCAATAAAAATGTTGTGTCCCAAATAATATATAAGTGGAGAACTTATTTGTTTACTTATTTGATTTATATACTGTGCCATCTGACCAAGGGTCACTCTGGACAGTTTACAAGCATTTAAACATAAACAATACAATAAATAATACCTTTAAACAATATACAGTACATAACCAAATACAAATCAACCAATCAATGATAATTAAATCAAACAGCAAGCAATAATGATAAATCAGAATAAATATAAGAAGCCAGATCAGTGAGATGAATGAGATGACAAACAATAACCAGGGAAAGCCAGTCTATACAGCCAGGTTTCTAGCTGTTTTTAAGAGACGTAGTGTGGGGGCCAAACCAGTCTCAGAGAGCACCAGATTCCGTAGGCATGGTGCTACCACCAGGAATGCCTGATTCCTGGAGGTAGTTTTTCGGGCTTCCTTCGGGGTCAGCACCCTCAAATGTCCCACCTGAGAAGAACAAGCATTACGGGCAGTACTTTGGGGAAGGAGCCATTCTGACAGCTTGTTGAAAAACAGGCATAGTGTTTGCTTTGTGTTTGGGTGAGATGTGTTTAACTCATGAAATTTCTTGAATTTCTTCAAGAAATTGGTTTCTTCAGGTACTTGAATGTTCTCTCTCTTTGCATCTGTTTGTGATTGGTAGTGAGTACAGTTCAGGCTGTCAAAAGTTTAGTCTGGTCTTTGCTATATAAAGCTGGGCATCATTTTTCCTGCTGGTATAAATGGGCATAACATACCGGTAGCCAGGCAATGGTCAGACCCTTTTCTGGCATAGAAGCAATATTCCACCCCATCCATCCCCATATATAAAGAAGCTGGCCATCTCTGCATTTTAAAATAGGCGGTGTTACAGAATATAAAAAGGAGAATGTGATCATGTTTGGCGAAGGAGCAGAGCTGTTTTACCAGAATTTATTTAAGGAACCAAAATGCAGCTTGTTGTTCACTTTAAAATGCTCTCTGCCTGATAGGAGGTTTGTACCACCTTATTCCTCCCCCTTTTTGTTTTGATGTGTGGCTCTAAAAAGTCACTAGATTTAACTAGGACACATATCCTGTTTTCTACATCAAAGTGCTTCACTGCTTCTAAATAAATTCTCTACAGTGCCTTCCCTTTAAGGCGGCTTGGTTGGCTGCCTGTCTTTATCAGGCTGTGACTTGACTCCCATGGTTCCCTGCTTAGGCATCCAGCTAAGCATTCTCTGTGGAGGACCAACCACTCCCCTCAGCCCAAGATTGGGTGCTCTGCACAGGCAGGCAGGAAAGGAGAGAGAGGGCTGTTCCCTTTAAATTTGGCCTGGAAGCTTCAGGTGTCCTTTCTTTCCAGAGTTAATGCTTGCCTGTCACTCCAACAGTTCCAGTTAGGAAAATCAAACAAGAGAGAAAGCAAAAAGGAGGAAGTGAGGGAAAGGAAAATATTAAGTTTGTGTATGTGTCCATATGTGTGCAGGAGGTGGAATGTCAGCAAAAGCCTAAGCCTGTGCCACAATAAATAATAATAATAAAATTAAAATAGACCAAGAGTCTAGAGAGGAATTAAAGATAAATATTACCAGGTAGGGGAGAGAGAGAGAGAGAGAGAGAGAGAGAGTAAATGGAATTTCTATTCAGTTCTATGCAAAATATCGTACTTGGCCTGGGACACCCCCCCCCAAGTTTTCTCTTTTAGCAGCAGGAAAATCAGGGACACTTTACTGCATTATGAGACAGATGGTAAGTGAATAGGAAATAAATTACACATAACAACTAAGTGGTTAAAATGTTATCCTTGTTAGGAATTTTTATTTCATTATTTATTCATTTCATTTCATTTCTATCCCATCCATCCCATAATCAGGCACTGCTTTGGGGAGTTAACAGTGATTCAAAATCAAACAGCTACCCACAAATACATAAAATAATGAGATATTAATCAAAACATAATAACACAAAATGTAAAATAAACCTAGAGGCAATGGTGAATGATGAAGAATATCCATCCTTTTTAAAATTCATGGATTCACAAGGATTTCAAAGGGGTAAGAGGTTTCCAAAGAGCTCTTCAAACAATACTGCTTTTACCCATTTGTTTGTGGTCAGAAGGGAGGGAGCCTGATATTCATCTGTGATCAATGCCTTCCATAGCATTGTGGCCACCACTTAGAAAGGCTTGTTCATTTTCTTGCATAAATATTTATTTTTTCTAAACATAAGTTCAGTTCCTTAAGAGGTGTTTGTTTTTGTTTTTTTAATGCAGTTCAAGAACTTGGTCTAATGGCCACGTCCTAAGAAGCAAATAATCAAAGGGTACTTCATTGGTCGACTTTAGTGGTTAGACTTTATATTCCCCTTAACCAGTATTACCAGCATTTGCAGATACAGCAACATCTTGATCAAGCAAAGCAGAGAGTAAGTTTTCTTGTTTTTCTAATTTCTGATACTGTGTTGGATTTAGACAGGCAGAACAATGCCAAGTTTCAGATCTGTCTGCTTGAGCAGATTTAAATCAGGTGGAAATATCCTCGTTTGGCAGAGAGTGCCTGGGGAGGTAGTGCAAAGCAAGCCTGTTGGTCTTTAGTGCTGCTGAAGAACGCAGCAGGGGTAGACCTCTCCCTGCTCCCACCCCACCCCCTGGCTGTTCTCTTCTGGCCTTAGTCAGTAAGAAAACCTAGCCTGTTGTTGCATCTATCTGCTCTTTTTGCCTTGCATTGGACTACGCTCAGGCCTGAAAAATAAAGTAACATAATCAACAGGAGTTGTTGTTAAACACATTGTTTAAACAACATTCTCAGTATATTTTCAATTTGGTTATTTTTGACTTACAATCAAGAATGGGGGAGTGCAGTTGAGTCAATTTCCAGGTTGGGAGGCCCTTGGTGGATTTATACTGCAGAAAACAGTAATCTGAAATGACTTCTGATGAAAGTAAAGGAAGAAAGTGTCAAAGAACTGCAGTTGAACATTAAGAAGACAAAAATCACGACTACAGTAGAACTATACAACTGACAATGCAGGCATTGAAATAGAGGTTTTGTGTACCATGGTGCAGTCACCCAGAAAGACAAAACAAATGGCTCTTACAGCAAATTGAGCCTGAACTATATTCGGAGCAAGCAGAATGAAATTGAGGCTATGGTAGTTTGGGCACATAATGAGAATTCAAGATTCTCTAGAAAAGACAATTGTGGGAGTTCTCCCGTGGAAGCCTTGACCTGCAGGGCTTGGAAAGTTGGGAACCCAAGCAGAGAGCTTGGCCAGCCAAGCCCCAAGGAGGGTTGAAAAGAAAAAGACTCCGACACGGTGGTTCTGGTGCAAAAATGGAGCAAGTCCCTCTTGCTGCACCCAGCAAGAGCCTTTATTGAAACCCACAGGACTACAATTCCCACATCACCTTGCGGCGGTTTCTTAACCAATCAAAAGCTTACATGATGGCTCAATGCCCAAATAAGGCTATTTCTTTGTCTAAAACTTAACACTACTGAGCATGCCCAAGACTGTTTGTTACCAAAGCAGAGCTTCTACGCATGTGTGAAATTTTAACCTGAGACTTGATCAGACCATGTAGCTTTAGCCAATCACAAAGTATTTTTCCACCTAAAGTGCAACATAGTATCTGAGCATATCTAAAGCTTGACATAATTCAGTGCAGTGTGCATGTGTTAAACTCTCCTCGCCTGATACGTGATCCGTTCGCTTGCTGTTAATGACGATGCCACAGAGGCATGCCGGGAAAGATTCTCCACAGACAATATTGCTAGGAAAAATTGTAGGCAGCAGGTAAAGAGAGAGTCCAAAGGCAAGTTGAAATTACTCCATGAAGAAAGCCACCTTCTTGAGTTTTCTAGAGCTGAACAGGGCAGTTGGGGAGAGGGTATTTTGGAGATCACTCCTTCATTGGGTGGCAGTGGGTCCGAGGCAACCTCGGCACATTACAACAGCAACTGTTTCTTTTCTGGAGTGGTTTATGGGTTCAGTAGTTCTTCGGATGCATATTCTCAGCTATACAATGGTACCTCTGCTTACGAATTTAATCCATTCCGAATGTATGGTCTTAAGTTGAAAAACTCTTTAAGTAGGGGAGTGCTATCTAAAAAATAAAAAAATTGAAAAAATCAAAAACATTAAAACAATTGTAAGTAGAGCAGACTGCATCTAAAATTTGTAAGGCAGCAGTTAAAACGGCAACTATTTTATGCTCTTAAGTCAAATTGCTCTTAAGTCAAGCTGCTCTTAAGTAGAGGTCCCATGGTACAGTCCAAGGGGCAGCAAGCCTACCATGCACAGGTAGCACTGCAGGAGGAAATGAGACTTAAAATGATTTATGTAGCCTTTGAGGCCTCAGTTTTGTCCAAGTAAAGGAAATGCAATGAAACAATGTATTTTTTAAAATGAAACAAATGTTCTGTTTGTTCTTCATGGCATCTGTGAATGCACACGTTGGGTGTTTTGCGCCTGCACAGAACAAGCTGATATCGCCCAAGCTGAATCTGTATTTGGTAAGGATCAAATGGTTTTGAGAAAATCTTGCTTTCAGATTTCTACAACCTATATGACCATGATTCGGATACAAATATCTGTCATGTGGCTACAAAACACGAGTCCCCAGTCTTTGCAAAACAAACTTTAAATACATGCACATGGCAAGGATCAAGTTCTGAAAAATGATGCAATACCCGCACACAACGCAAAATGGACTTTAAAGGTATGCACACCACAAGGATCAGCACCACTTGAGAAATGCATAAAAATTAAAAATGTCCAAATATTGCTGCAAAAACTTTCAAAACTGGCACCAAAACAATTTATGTTAGGTATAAGACATTTATGGAATTCCTAAATGTTGATGATGATCTGCCTAAATGAGGTCCGCTCACGTGGAACCCCATTTACATTTTGTGGACTCCCAATTTTTCTCTCGCTGTCATAGACCCCCTACAATTTGAAATAGACTCCTGGGGGTCTATATAGACCACTTTGGGAACCACTGGTCTGAAAGATTATGAGGAGCAGCTTAGGGGGCTGGGAATGTTTAGCTTTGTGAAAGGAATGTTGGGAAGGGATATGATAGCTATGTTTAAATGTTTGGAAATATGTCATATTGAAGACGGGATTGGTTTGTTTTCCATGGCTTCAGAGACTAGGACTTGGGGCAATGGTTTCAAACTACTGGAAAAGAGAATCATTTTAAACATTAGGAAGAATTTCCTGATGGTTAGAGCTGCCTGGCAGTGGAGTATGCTGCTACGGGTGTGGGG
Source organism: Phrynocephalus forsythii (assembly GCA_029282475.1). NCBI lineage: Eukaryota > Metazoa > Chordata > Lepidosauria > Squamata > Agamidae > Phrynocephalus > Phrynocephalus forsythii. The sequence goes on along the minus strand of JAPFRF010000003.1, from coordinate 1,865,011 downwards.
TGTGGGGTGGAGTCTCTTTATTTGGGGTTTTTTAAGCAGAAGCTGGGTGATCATCTGCTGGGCATATTGTGATGGGAGTTCCTGCATGGTGGTGGTGGGTTTGGACTGGATGGCCCTTGAGGTCTCCTCCAACTTTATGATTCTATGATTACGTGCCCTTGCACAATACTGTAGAGACAGGGCTGGTGCGTCCATTAAGGCGAACTAGGCAGTTGCCTAGGGCGCCAAAATGGAGAGGGGGTGCCAAAATGGAGAGGGGGCTCCTCCTCTGCCCACCCCACCCCTGCTGTTGCTGCCGCTGCCCCCGCCTAGGGCGCAAAAAAACCTAGCGCCAGCCCTGTGTAGAGAGGTAAAACTGCATATATTATTCCAAGAGCAAAGTTTTTGTGTTTGTGTAGAGGCCAAGGATGTACAAATGGTCAGTTAATGAACAACATATATAATAAATAGGGACCTACAAATACCTGGGTGTCACCTTTCAATCTAATGGAAACTCCAAGGCCTATGTCAACAATGTTGTACAAGCAGCACAAAAATCCAGCTTTGCCATAATAAAATTATTTTATACAAAGGGAGGTCCTCCTCATTTGCCCCACTAGGAGTAGTACAGTCCAAATTTGTGAGTACAATCCAAATCTGTGCCTAGATGGGTTTCTAATGCAGCTCTCAGATTAGAAGTGGGCTTCTTGAAGTTTAAAGCCAGAGCCTGGCTGGCTATCTTTAACTTTTGGCTAAAACTACTTGTAACGTTCCTCCCAACTGGACTGACTCCTTTGGTATTAAGAACATAAGAAGAGCCATGCTGGATCAGGCCAAAGGCCCATCTAGTCCAGCTTCCTGTATCTCACAGTGGCCCCACCAGATGCGTTTGGGAGCACATGAGACTAGATATCTGTCTCCTGATACCACTCCCCTGCATTGGCCCTTGAAGTACCCTGGTTTTAAGCCTGGAGATTACACATCTCCATCATGGTTTGTAACCTGTGATGGACTTTTCCTCCAGGAATCTGTCCAATCCCCTTTCGAAGGCATCCAGGCCAGATGCCATCACCACATCCTGTGGCAGGGAGTTCCATAGACTAACAACACGCTGGGTGAAAAAATATTTTCTTTTGTCTGTTCTTACTCTCCCAGCCCTCAATTTGATTGTATGTCCCCTAGTTCTGGTATTTTGGGAGAGAGAGAAGAGCTTCCCTCTATCCACTTTATTCATACCCTGCATTATTTTGTATGTCTCAATCATATCCCCCCTCAAGCGCCTTTTTCCAGACTAAAGAGGCCCAAATGTTTTAGCCTTTCCTCATAAGGGAGGTTCCCCAGCCCAGTAATCATTTTAGTCGCTCTCTTCTGCACCTTTTCCAGTTCCACTATGTCTTTCTTGAGATGCGGTGACCAGAATTGTACACAATACTCCAGGTGGGGCCTTACTATTGTTTTGTATAATGGCATTATAATGTTGGCTGTTTTATTTTCAATCCCCTTTTTGATAATCCCTAGCATGGAATTGGCCTTCTTCACTGCTGCCACACATTGGGGAGACACCTTCATGGAGCTGTCCACCAACACACCAAGATCTCTTTCCTGATCCATCATGGATAACTCAGAGCCCATGAGTTGATATATAAAGTTTTGATTTTTTGCCCCAATATGCATTACTTTACATTTGGCTACATTAAAATGCATTTGCCATTTCGTAGCCCATTCCCCCAGTTTGGATAGGTCCTTCTGGAGCTCTTCACAATCTTCTCTGGTTTTTACCACACAGAAAAGTTTTGTGTCATCTGCAAACTTGGCCACCCCACTGTTTATCCCTGTCTCCAGGTTATTTATGAACAGATTGAAAAGCACCATTCCCAGGACAGATCCCTGGGGCACACCGCTTTTCACCTCTCTCCATTGTGAAAATTTCCCATTGACACCTACTCTTTGTTTCCTGGATCTCAACCAGTTCTCAGTCCATAAGAGGACCTGCCCTCTTATCCCCTGACTGTGTAATTTTCTCAGCAGCCTCTGGTGAGGGACTGTGTCAAAAGCCTTTTGAAAATCCAGATAGACTATATCCACCGGTTCACCCAAATCTACATGCCTGTTGACCTTTTCAAAAAAATCTAAAAGATTTGTTAGACAAGACTTACCCTTGCAGAAGCCATGCTGATTTTCTCTCAGCAAGGTTTGTTCTTCTATGTGTTTTAAGATTTTCTCTTGGATGAGGCTTTCCACCATCTTCCCTTGGACAGATGTAAGGCTAACTGGCCTGTAGTTTCCCGGGTCTCCCCTCCTTCCTTTTTTAAAAATTGGTGTGACATCTGCTATCCTCCAGTCCCACGGCACTGTGGCCGTTTTAAGAGACAAGTTGCATATTACCGTTAAGAGATCTGCAATTTCATTTCTCAGTTCCCTAATAACCCTTGTGTGGATATTGCAGGATAATCATTAGTCACCCTGGAGGAGAGCTATAGTCCACCAAATCTGCAGCTACAGTTATTTGGAATATGGATTTTATTTGAGTTTGCTGTGTAAAGATGCTTTGGGGTGGCTTTTGCTTTCAAACATGTCCTGAAACATTTTAAACAAATAAAGAATAAAGAACTGTAATGATATAAATATTCCCTGGTAAGAGCAGAGAGTTTTTTTTTTTTACTCAGATATCTGTGTCTATTAGAGATGTGTACAAACAGACTCATCTTGGTTCATCAAGGTAGCAACATACAATAATACCCCGTCTATCGTGGGGGTTAGGGACCAAACCCGACCAGCGATCATTGAAAATCCATGATATGTAGATGCAGGTCGGGGTCGGGGGCGCATAATGTTTAAAATGTCTTTAAGCAATGGAACCAGCTTGGCTCCATCAGTTAAAGACATTTTAAACATTGTATGCTGCTTCCCCGTGCCCTGGGAGGGAGGTTTGGAGAAGAGGCATTCAATGTTTAAAATGTCTTTAAGCAACCTGGTGGGGAAGAAAAGCCTTTTGTTTCCCCACCCAGCACCAATCAGCTGGAGCCCGGTGCTTGGGGAAGGGGGGGAGGTTTAAAAAGCCCGGGCTTTTAAAACCTATCCCCCCTCCCTCAAGCCCTTTTGGGGTACCACTGTACTGCGGTCCCACAATATAGTAGACTGCAGTATATGAAGCATGAAAGGGTGGGGGACCACTGTAGCTGCTTCTGCTCCCACCATTTTGCTTTCTCAGCCTCAAACAGCTACTCACCTGGCCCAGTTTGGTAGCTTCTGGTATCTTCTCAGTTGATTTTTCACTCTGGCTACAGCTCAGGCTTCTTTTCCCCACTTTCTTGTCCGTGAAGACAATCAGCCAAGTGGGCAGGACAGAGAAGACTTTGCTGCAGCTGGAGTGGAAAATCACTTGAGAAGCTGCCAGAAGCTACCAAACTGGGCCAGGTGAGTGACTGTTTGAGGTTGAGAGGGTGGGGGAGAGGAGGCTTTATGAACCAAGACAAATTGGTTAATGCCCATCTTTAACTATCTCAATATCTGATTGATGCTAGAGTAGTGCAAACACCATAAAAACTAAGGGTATGAGGACTCTACAGGAAAAATGCAAAAGGATGATCTGAGAAATTAGCTAATTTTCTTCAACACGACCATGCAAGAGCCAATAAAGAGAGGGGAGGAAATCAGCCTTGTTTACAGCTTATTAACATTTGAACTTTCTCCTCACCACATCTAGTGGGGGTCTACATGTTTTCCTCTTTCTTTCTTTCTTTCTTTCTTTCTTTCTTTCTTTCTTTCTTTCTTTCTTTCTTTCTTTCTTTCTTTCTTTCTTTCTTCCATCTGTCCATCCGTCCATCCGTCTGTCCATCTGTCCTGTCCTGTCATGTCCCGTTCTGCCCTTTTAAAGGGTTGCTGTATAAGGCCAGTTAGGCAATTCAAGAAGTGGTGGGATCAAAAAATTGACTGAGAGACAAGAGCGACATTTTCACTGTGCATCTTGTGAGTAGATCCAGACTCTGTGGCCGTGAGGAAGCAGCACAATCCCAGCATGCCCCACCCCCACCCCCACCCCCACCCCCCAAAAGAAGGTAAACTACATTTGAGTAGTCTTCTACCTAGAAAACCCTAGAAAGGGTTGCCGTAGGACAAAATTGACTTGAAAGCACACAATTATTATTAAAGATGGATACAGGGAGATGATAAGACAAAGAATGCAAAAGATTTTTAATCTCAAGAGTCCAGACAGAGCAATCCTGAGATGGGGATCTTGATTGTGCAGGCATTTAAATATTATACTTAACACAGATATATTCTTAATTGTAATAGGGAATAATCACCTGTTTCTCAATTCCTTGTCATTTGTTCACTTCATATTTTTCAGTAAAAGATACAATTAAACCTATGGGTCATTATATATTCTAGTAGCCTTGATTAAATGTATGGATTGCCTCTATAATCTAACATATGGCTATAATTTTTTAAAGGGGAGTTGGGATCTACTTCTAGTTCCTGGGACATGAATGATCTCACAGTGTGTCTCAATTAACATTCAGCTGTAGGTTACAGTGTAACCCAACAGAGAAAGGCCCTGTCCAGCAGCTCTTATAAATGTAACTTCATGTATCGTACTGCGTCCTCCACCTACTAATCATCCTCTCTCTCTCTGCTGCTGCTGCTCCAGCACTGAACTCCGGCAGCAGCCATGAGTGTGCACCCTTGTCTATGTATGCACCCCTTCACTCTTGTTTCCTCCTCTTCCAAGCATGTTTTCTTTTTCTGTGACCCAAAGACAAGAGGGGGAGAAAGAGAGGGAACAACTGTATAAAAATGTTAATTTATTAATCACTGCCTATATAGCAGTTCATCTGAAATGCTGTTGCTATGCCAACACCCTAGGAGTTTATTTTCTTAATCCCGGCAAGGAGCTCCTGGTCTCTTGGTCTCCAGCTGTGTCATTAGAATATGGTGCTGCTGCTGCTGCCCGCCTCCCCCCACACACACAGGACCATCACAGTATCAGTTTGAAAAGGGGAAGAGGGAGGGAGGGAAAAAGAGGCCAAACCACCAAAGCAGTCAGATGCAAAGCAGTAGGAGCCCTTTCTCAGTACAACTTAGTAAAAATGACACAAATTAATATACTCTACTTAAACCAGACCAAGATTAATGGTTCTCTATCAGAGCTGCTTAGTCCAACTGTCACTCGGCAAGCACGCGTTGGACAAAATCAACACTAATCAACATTTATTCCTCTCTTGCCCTTGGGTCTGAGAAGTGAGATCGGGCTGTGGCATTCTCCCGCTTGTCTCGCCACGCTTTTCACCCTCTATCCAGCTTTGCCATATATCACCCTTTCTCGCTGTGCTTCTCCGTGCACGGATCCACATTCTCAGCTATCAGACAACATTAGAAGCATGATAGATTTTCTGTTTTAATTTACATCTATTATATTTCAGTGTAGCAGTTCTTGATTCAGGGGAGACCAGTGTCTCCTACAGAGAGACTCAGCAGGAGGGTTTCAGTGTTAACCTATTAGGGCTTGCAAATAGACTCTCTCTCTCTCTCTCTCTCTCTCTCAGGCCTCCTCCCTGTCCCTTTCCCTTTCTTTCTTCCTTGCCTTGTGATTCACAGCACTTCAGTGCTCCTCATACTTGGGACCCACTTTTCCTTTTGCTCTGAAGCTTAATGTGGTGGTTGTACTGCTTGTGAGTAGACATGGGTCATTTGTATTCGCAATCCCCCAGGATACAAATACAGTGGATAAAAAAGTTTACAGACCCCTGTGAAAATGTCAAGTCTCTGTGATGTAAATAAATGAGACAAAGAAAAATTATTTCAGAACTTTCCCCACCTTTAATGAGACCTATGAACTGTACAACTCAGCTGAACCACAAACTGAAAGCTTTTAGGTGGAGGAAGGAAAAATAAAAAAAATTGAAATAATAGGGTGGCATATGTGTGCACACCCTCTTACAACTGGGGATGTAGCTGTGCTCAGCAGTAAAAAATCACGTTCAAACTCATATTAAATTCAAAGTTCTTTTGTCCCAATAAGAACTTTGAATTTTAATAGAAGGTTCTCTCTCTCTCTCTCTCTCTCTCTCTCTCTCTCTCTCTCTCTGTGTGTGTGTGTGTGTGTGTGTGTGTGTGTGTGTGTGTGTGTGTGTGTGTGTGTGTGTGTATTGGGGGTAATAAAGATTGTTTGGTGGCCTTTTGTTTAAAAAAACGAAATCTGATCAAAAGCTAACAGTTTTTTTTTCAAAACAGCAAAGTGTGCTGCTTATATACTGCCCATGGTTCCCTCTAAGGCTCATGCAATCACATACCTCTCCACCTCTCCCCAATGTTTCTCCTCCCTGCACACTTGCTGCAACCAATTTTGTTCCACTCATGATGGAACCTGCATGTGGGATGGGTGCTGAAAAGCAGAGGAGACATTGATACCACCCTATAGTGTTTAAAGCACTCTGGGTGGATTACAGGTTAATTATGATTTTACCGAACTTGGAAGGATGGAAGTCTGAGTGAATCTTTGCTCGGCTACCTGTGGTTGTACCCAAGGTCTTGAGCACAGTTTTGGAGGCTGTACAGCAGTTTAACCACTGTGCCATGAGGCTCTGTAGAGTTTGGAACTTGACTGCCAGTGCTATTTGGCAGTCACACTTTCTCCTTTAAGAACCAGTGGGAATTATTGGGACTTCATGTACATGCATGGTCCATAATATTTTGGTGCCCAGCCTGAGAAAGGCAGATTTACATCAAGAGCTAGCTAGCTGTTCATTTTTTGTAGTGATGCAATAAAAGTATCATTTCTCCTCGCCTTTCACATGCTCTTGCATTATTTATTTTCCATCTTTTTTTGGACTATGGGAGAAGGGCATGCAGGAGATGCTAAGTGACTGGCAAGCAACGTTCCATCAAATTTCTGCTAGCACTGGGTGAGAGCCCCATCAGTGACTGAAAGCATCTGGGCCTCAACACTGGCTCAGCGTGGCAGGACTGATGCTCTGCTGCTTGGGCACTCAGTTCAGAGGGAATGTTCTTTTCTTTTGGGAAAGAGAGAGCCTAGCCCAGTGGTGGCGAACCATTGGCCCTGCAGATGTTTTGGAGCACAACTCCCACATTCCTTTGTCATTGGCAACACAGGCTTGGAATTCTGGGAGTTGTGGTCCAAAACATCTGGAGTGCCGAAGGTTTGCCACCACCCCAAAGGTGGTAACTGAACCTTCTCATTTGAGTATGAAACTCCATTTGGAAAGTTTCTTTAAACAAAAACTATGGCCCACACATCCAGCAATGGTTCTGGGATTTCTTCATGTCTTCGGCACTATCCCCAGCTTTGTGGTGCCCAGCCTGATAAATTCTTTTGCAGGACTAAAACGCTAGCTTCTGTTTATGAGAGTTTAGTGATCTTACAATAGTATCACACTTGCTGTGGGACTGTGTACAACAATCATAACTAAACTAGGATAATAAACTACATGAACTTGGTCATACCTGAATTTGCCACTTCCTACAGTAACCCAGTTTTACCTCTTTATCTTGACTTTGCTGCAGCAAATATGTCAAGGAAGGTTTATTGCATGCTTGGAGGAGAACTGCAGGCTTCCATGTAAATTTATATTATTTAGCATTAAATTAAATGATGCTCACTATAACTTTGAACTTGCAGGATAGTAAGATTTGTTAAAAAAATTAAATGTTACCTCCAGAAATGGGAGGTGATGTGTATTAACCAGGTAATGGAAGCTGCCCTCATTAATTTTAATGGTAGGTTAGACTCTTAATGAGGAAGAAGGGGTGGAACATATTGGCATCTCTCCCTCTCCGATGTGTTGGCTTTGTTTAGCCTTTTGTTGCAGCTACTGCATTCCAGTCAGTGTAAGAGAGATGTTGCTAGGCATTGCAGCCTCTGCAAGCTACACAGTAACACTGTTAAAATTAGAGACACTGGTTTCCAATGCTAAGGAGAACATGGAATAATAGAATTTGCTAACCGTGCTCGACTTCAAAAATGACTTGTTTCAAGGATTTGTGATGGCCTCCACTGAATTTCATTTTAAAAGGAGTGGAGTTAGAATACTTCGGAACAAAACCACTTGCTTCGTTTAAGCATGGTGGTCCTGGAAGTTGAGCTGCTCAAATCTAAAAAAATGGTGACTTTTAGGTCAGGCAATTCCTCAGCTCTCAAAAAAAAAAAAAGAAGGGGCCCCTAATAATATATACCTTTGAATTTGTTAAGATACACAGTTCGAGATTAAAAATTATTATTGCAGGATAATAATGGCTTTTCTAGGAAAAAGATGTAAAGAAAAACAGAGAGAGGAAGCTGAATTAATTTAAAAGCAGTCTCTCTTTCTGGAGAGAGAGAGAGAGAGAGAGAGAATCTTGTTGTGCAAAGTTATGACCATATAAGCTGATGAGAGGTATTTTGGTGCTCATTGAAGGTTTCTTCTTCCATCTGCTCCTCCCTGCTCCCCAGAGTTCTCGGCCTTCCTCTGGATCCCCTTTTGACCTTCTGGCCTTTAGGAGCCTCAGGATGGAAGGAGGGAGTCGTTGATGCTCAAAATGTGCCACTAAGACACAAACTGGAATAGATTTCCCTTCTGGCTTTTGTGCTTTTCCTGGTTTTTGCAGTACAGCTACCCCATTAAGAATGGATTAAATTTAAATGTTAGAGGAAGAAAATGTTGCTACTGCCATGAGCAATAAGAGGGGCATCCGGGAGCAAGTGTCAAGAAAGACACATCCTGGAAGAAAGGTCTGTATTGCTTAATGCAGCTTAATACGGCTTAATTTTCTGTTTAAAAGCAGATGATGGCCACAGCCAAGGTCCTGAGTGGGTGGTGTCCTTGGCTCCAGGGTAAATGTGACCTGGCTGTTTTGAAATCTTGCTATTAGAAATGCACTACAGGCCAGAAATGATTAAAGAGCCAAGGTGAGGGACGAGACTTCTTTGTAAAAGTCTTTTTAAAAAATGGCCTCCACAAGGTTGCAAGGTTTGGAAAAAGCCTCTCCCTTCTCTTACTTATTTGGCTCCCCCTGCCACCCCCCCAGTAAGGAATGAATGGCATCATAGGTAGCCCACATCACAGCAGGATTCCGTCCTCCACCTTTTTTCTGGATCACCTGTTGCCAGGGTCAGAGGACTGCAAAACTGCATATCAACGGTGTGCTTCCTTGTTCTTGAAAAAGCAGAAAAGGGAGAGAAAAAGAAAAATTGGTACTTCCTACACTGTGCTGATTCCTTGTCTTTTTTTCTCCCTTTTACATTCCTTCAGAGAGTCAGTCTTAAAAAGTAAGACCATGTCATGCTGATTGAGGGTGGGGTGGTAAAATTATTTATTTGTAGAACATCTGTTTAAAATGTTTTAAAAGATTATACTGGCTTTTAAAATTTAAACCAGATTGACTTTTATTATTATTACTAATACTTTTGTTTGAAGAAACCTTTACTTAAAAATAGCTTTAAGATGTTTTGTAACTCATAACTGAATAAAAATAGAACTGCCTTTATATTTTGAGACAGTGTGTTCATATATACTCTTAGGAGTTTTATAAACAGCCTTGAACTACTAGCTTAATTTTGTGGGGCTTCTGTGTAATTATTTAGGATACTTTTTCTATTTCACCTGATACACAGTCGAGCAGATACCATCAGAAAACCATCAGCTCTCAAACTACGGTTGTTTTTCCAAAGCTCCATACCTTTTAAAAGGGATATATATGAAAATGAAAAATAGTCAGTCTGGTTGGTCCTAATGACCAGTTTTTTCATTGAAGTTGACCCTTGGTTTTATTTTTTCTCTCAGCATAATACAGTGTTGAAAAGTCCTATTAAAATGTCTGGGATTGCTTTCAGTAAGTTCCTTGAGTACTGCTGATCCTTGAGAGTGGTGACCGGTTACTGTGCATTCCTTTGCAACTTTCTTTTTTGAAAACCTGGCCCTTGCCTGTTTCTGTGAAACAACACACACACACACACACACACACACACAGAGAGAGAGAGAGAGAGAGAGAGAGAGAGAGAGAGAGAGAGAGAGAGAGAGAGAGAGAGAGAGATGGCTTTCTCTGAAATTTGCGAACTTTCAGACATGAAGAAATGTCACTGTGACTAGAGGATTATTGAAAGCAAATTCAATATGGGTGAGGAGATTGTGATGAAATACATACTAACATTATAGCAAGTAAAAGTACACTTCTGGCAGGGAAAATCTTATGACTAAATTGAGTCTTTTCAAGTAGTGGTTTAAACTGATTTAAATCAAATCCATCCTACCCCCTTGTTTTCTCCAAAAGACATCCCTTATAAGACCTGAGTTCTCAGAAGGGAAGTATAACTGAGATTTTTATTGATGATGAGCAAGATAATGAAACAAATCAGATGCAAGAGACAAATGTCTCCGGTTTGAGTGAATGAAGAGTTCCAGAAGGTCAAAACAGAGCAAATGAGATGGAATTATAAACACTTGGTTTTTCAAAAAGTAAGTAAATGCAGAGATAGGCAATAATGGTATAGCTATAGAACCAGACTCTGAAGTTCAGATTGCTACTATCATTACTTCCATACTCTAATTAAAATGAACAGCAATTGGAAGTGGTTAATTTAGACTATCATGATGAGAATTTGTAAGAACAATTTGATGATGCTAGTCATCTTGCTTTCATATTTTTTTCTGGCATGCCAAAACATCTGACATTACTTTCTGAGCTCGCTTTGTAAGTAATCAGCAGACCTTAAGGAGGGAGCTCAGCTGGGAGTTGGAAATTTCTGATAGAGAGGCTGTGTGCTGTAAAAAGGAATGTAAAATTGCTTCCAAGTATGACAACTAATAATTATAATAAGAATTGTCATTTGCAAAGTAAGTATTAAAGGCTAGTGGATAGCAACATCATGTATGTATCTCTCATATTCACAACAGCATTATAAAATGGCTAATAGTCATAATTGCTATTTGCTGCCATTGTAATCAGAAACAGCATATTCTGAATACCAGTTTTTGGCGGGAACATATGTGGGAGGGCAGCTCTTGTACGCATGTCTTGTTTGTGGGCTTTCTGTGGGAATGGGGTGGAAAACAGTTTTTAGGTTCCAGGCTGAGGATAATGTTGATGTGTTGCTGGGCTGCTTCTGGCATCATCTAATGTGGGTTCTTTGTCTGCAACTAGACTTTGTGCCATGGCTTACCCTGTTAGAGATGATACAATGGTGGTGGGGTAATTCTCAAATCCTAATGAAATTGATGCTCAGTTAAGGAAGCTTTCTTTCCATCACATCTTCTCAATTAGGGGATGACACAGTGTGGTCCAAACTGCTCCCTAAATAAATTTCTTGAATAGAAATTGGAGGTAACAGCAAAAGTTGCCTCTCTTTTGTTGAATGGTGTACAGTGGATATAAAAATTTTGCACACCCCTGTGAAAATGTCAAGTGTCTGTGATGTAAATAGATGAGACAAAGATAAATCATTTCAGAACTTTTTCCACCTTTAATGAGACCTATGAACTGTACAACTCAGCTGAACCACAAAACTGAAATCTTTGAGGTAGAGGAAGGAAAAATAAAAATTTGAAATAATAGGGTGGCATATTTGTGCACACCCTCTTATAACTGGGGATGTAGCTGTGCTCATCAGTAAAAAATCATGTTCAAACTCATATTAAGTAGGAGTCAGTACACACCTGTCATCATTTAAAGTGCTCCTGAGGCATCCCAAATAAAGATCAGTTGTGCTAGTACTGTATTTATTTGCTCTATAAGACACACTCCCCTCCCCCCGACCTCAAAAGTAAGAGGAAATGTCTTTGTGTCTTATTGAGTGAATACAGCCCTCTGGACCAGGTGTTGGTTGCTGTTCCCCGCTCCCCGCCGGGTTCAGAGGTCTCTCCTCATGTGCGCGCGCACACACAACCTTGCCTTGGCTGCATGCAACTCTCTACAGCCCAGCAGCAGCCGAAGCAATCATGGCTCCAGCCCCATGGTTGCTCTGGCTGTTGCCCGGCTATAGAGAGCTACATGCAGCCAAGGTGATGTTGCGTGCATATGTGCCCACGAGGTGATTGAAATTATAAAAACATCTGATCACGCTATAATGTCAATTGATATAGCAATAAATAAAAACTATAGAGAAGCCAGAAGATGGAGAATGAATGCAAAAAATTTTCATTACCCAGAAGTGCTGGAAAGAGTTAAAAAAGACTGGTTGGAAACTTGGGACATGAATGAAAAGGCTGGAGGAAAAATGGGAATTATATGGGACACTTTAAAAGCTGTAGCCAGAGGCTTTATTATAAGAGAAAACTCTAGAATAAAAAAAAATGGAAGAGTTTAACAAAAGAAATCTAGAAAATATAATAACAGATTTAGAATCCCAATTTTTTTCTAACAATGATAAGAAGATATTGAGGCAGATTGAAGCAAAAAAAAAAAAGAATTAGAGGAATTAGAACTACAACAGGTACAAAGAAATTTACTGTATTTAAAAAGGAATTTAAAAAGGAATATAGTAATAAAATTTCAAAACTTTTAGCCAGATTAGCCCAGAAAAGAAGGGATAAAAATACGATAGGGAATATAAAAGATTCTGCAGGTAGGGTCTGTACACAAATGAAAGACAAATTAAAAGCTATTCAAGAGTTTTATCAATCTCTATATACAGCAAAAAATAAGAGCAAGGAAGATATAGAAAAATATATCACCAAAAATTTGAAGAGGGTTTTGGAAATGGAAGATATGCTGGAAATGGAGAAACCCATTACAGATCAAGAGATAGGTGAGGTAATAGATAAATTAAAGAATAATAAAACTCCTCTAATGGATGGTCTGGGACCTGAATTTTATAAACTTCTCAAAACAATATTAGTACCCAAACTAAAAAAGCTATATAATAAAATAATGGAAGGAGAACAAGTTCCGAAATCCTGGACCCACTCCTTAACCATTTTAATACCTAAACCTAATAAAAACTTAATGGGCATTGGATCATATAGACCAATTTCCCTATTAAAACAGGCTGCTAAGATTTTTACTGCAATTCTGGCCAAAAGAATGAATAATTTTGTAGCTAAATATATTAAAGATGATCAATGTGGTTTTATCAATGGCGAACATTATAAGAAGAAATCTGAATGCTCTTTATGAAATGGGAAAAAGTAATACCAAAGCAGGCATGCTATCTTTAGATCTTTTTAAAGCTTTTGATTGTGTTCAATGGGCTACATTAAAAATCTTGTTAGGAAAAATGGGAATTTGGAAAACATTTTTTAGGAGTAATAAATCAATTGTACTCAGAAGGTACTTCCTCAATAATAGTTAATGATGGAATGTTGTTGGCTGTATTAAAATCTTAAACCCCCCCTCCACAAACCCAGTTATCTTTATAGATAGGTTTCATTTTCATTTTTGCAGACTTACTGGATGTGAAGGAGGAAATGACCTATCCAGAAAATGATAAGACTCTTCCTTATCTTACCTCTTACTTTTATCTATGTATCCCCCCCTTTATATTTTGGGATTTCTCTCTGAGTTTGTAAAACTGTAAAGAGAGAAAACAGAAGAAAAGACCACCCATCCTTTCACTCTCTTCCCCTCCTTTTCATATACTACTTTCTCTTGCAGTTGACCTGTCCGAAGGATCCCTGGCATGTTGAAACCCCTCAGACTTGCATAGCCACAATCTTCTCTTTACTGGCATCTTCCAACCAATTTTGCCACCACACTATCTCTCTTTTCAAATTGAGTGTTCTGCAATTGCTATGTAGAATCAACATCCACTTAGTGTTTCTTTTTTTCCTGATTATTTTTGGGTGGAGAAGGTGGTGCTTTTGTAAACCTTGGGTTTCCACAAGCCCTGAGAATGATTTCCCCTGTGCATTTGGTTAGAGCTACCAGAAAAATGATATTCATTATCCACCTTGCAAGCAGAGAACACAAATGAGTCTTGTACTTGAGTCTAGTAATGTGGGGTCCCTTCTGTTCAGGATGTCAACTCATCAGCTAACCATGTCCTTTCCAGATACCTATTACATGTGCACACGTGTGGTTTTCTGTCCCCCACCTCAAAATGGGCTTCTATGTGGTTCTTTGCAACAGAAATGTTGTACCTGTATGTTGTTGCATGTAACAAAAAAATCAAATCAAATTTCCTTAAACTGGGGTTGCTTGATTGTTTGTTTTAATATTGTATTTCACTTTTGATCAAGAAAGGCAGGGTATCAATATTATAAATAAAAAATAATTTATAAGATTATTATCTATAATTTATCTATACAGCATTCTTATAGGACCCAGTTATATTACAGTTTGAGCTTGACTGAAAGTGTTCTTCCCACTGCAGACTTCTAACATGACTTTGATTTTGTGTACCTATTTCCTAATTCAGTTTTAACACTTCCTTTTTATTCATGCAGTCAAAAATGATGACATTTATGGTTCCTATCATCCAGCATTCAGCATGGTTAATCATAAAAGTGCATTTGTTTTGCCTTTTTCCCCGAAGTGGGGAGGGGATTAATGGCTCAGAGGTGGACAAATCAATCCTAGGTTATCCTGCTTCCAGTGGCAGACTTATTTGTGGATATGTTTATTTGAAGACCACCTAAAAAGGCTGGAGTCTGTTCTGTTGCATATTGATTCCTGTTCTTCCATTTATGGTCTTCACAGCTTGAAGCTGGTGGCTCAGGCTTACTTCTTGCATCTCCACCTAATGGCTACCAGGAAAGGATAGAGAAAATCAATATTTATTTATTTATTTATTTATTGTAGAAATTTTTTTCCCCGCCTTTCTCCTTGGAAAAGGACCCAATGATGATGAAGATATTTATGTTAGAGTGACCAGTGGTCTATCTTGAAAACAACTTCATGTATTCAACTCTCTCTCTCTCTCTCTCTCTCTCTCTCTCTCTCTCTCTCTCTCTCTCTCTCTCTCTCTCTCTCTGTGTGTGTGTGTGTGTGTGTGTGTGTGTGTGTGTGTGTGTTGTGTCATTACAGTCATGATCAACTCTTCAAAACTCCATGTCCATGGAGTTTTCTTGGCAGAAATACTGGAGTGGCTTGCCAGTTCCTACTCCAGGTGCCTACAGCTCCTGGTATTGCCTGACAGTCTCCCATCCAAGTACTAACCAGGGCCGACCCTGCTTAGCCTCTGAAATCAGGCAAGATTGAATGTGCTAGGCAGCTTGTATCTGTGTGGTGTATTCTCCATCCCTTGATTGCCCAAATCACTATCCTTGCACACCTATAGTCAGTTATTAGTAGTGGGTGCCAGCTTTCTTCCTTCCTGGTTTCGTGAGCTGTGTGGTTTCAATTTCCATCTTCCGATTAAATACAAAAATAGACCAGGTGAAAACTTTTGGCTACCAGTAGAATAACAAAGAAGTTGCTAATATTTTGAGGGCGACACCCTGAGGAAGAGGGTGTTGCCCTCAAAATATTAGCAACTTTTTTTTATTTTACTGGTAGCCAAAAGGTATCGCCTGGTCTATTTTTGTACTTAATTTTTGTGATGGCTACAGGGTTCCTGACCTTGCTATGCTTCATATTTCTGATGCATATCTTGTGTGCAAGAAACCACTTCTCCACCAATGGTTTGCTTAGCTGTGAAAAGGAATCACACAATAAAGTACTTCTTATCTGATTTCTCTCTCTTTTACAGCTCCCTTGCTGTTGCTTCCCTGAGTATGTAAAGGAGAAAGTTTTTGTTTGTTTTCTCCCTTTATACAATGCATTGCTGTTCTATTGGTTTTTTTCCTAAAACAACCCCCAGAAGAACCTACAATGTGATTTGCCAGAGAACTCTTATTTCCTCACAAATAATGTTTCCCTAAGGGAGGAGAATGGGTCTGATTGCCGCTGACATTTAAACTGATAAATGTAATTTGTATGGTAAAGTGCTGCTAATTTAATTGCATTTCCTTTCCTTCATCTCCTCTACCCACCCTCCCACTTTTCCCCAAGAAAAGAGGGTTGTAGCAAAAGGCTTTTGCAAGGTGTCGCTTTGCATTGTGCAAAATGGGAAAGGTCGCTACCTGACTTATTTCGTCCCCTTTGCTTCAGCTGTCACTGCTGACAGCCCTCATGTTTATTTCATCTTGCACAGTGGCTGTCTCGTTTCCCTATCCTCCGATGTCATTAACGCACAGAGAGTGGGGCCTGCAGTACGGAGCCTAATGAAATCCACCGTGGCTGTTCTGCTCCCCACCTCGTTACCAAGGCTGAAGGTGTCAAATTAAACCCAGTCTGGAATGGAAGGAAAAAGAGTGGGGAAGTGTGTGTGGGTAAGATGTACGGGATGAGGGCGGCGGCAGTGGAGGAGGGCAGAATCAGAGATTTAACAGCTTTGGAAGGGAGGAATTTTCCAAATTCCAGGCATTGATGAGTGCCAGGGAACTGGGGTAGCAAATGTTGCCCACAACTTTTCCTCTCCCCCATTTACTTTTTGCTTCTAGATCTAATTTTCATATTATAATTATTATGTTTTATCCATACACAGGTTGAGATTAGGGTGGAAGAAGAGCTGAGCTTGCTGCCTTATTCAGCCTTGGAACAGTTGTATCTGAATAACAGCTGTTGCTAAAATGCATTGCTGTAATGCAGGAATTCCAACACATGAGGTGTCCTTTAGCAGCTCATTTAGTTGTAGGTGTGATAGATCATAGCTTCCATTATTGTTATGGCAGCTATCAGTCCACTAAGACTCCCAGAGCTTAGAAATTCGTTCTACGGATCAATTTGTTTTAGGAAAATTTTGTCTTACGAAAAGTGGTTTCCCAGAGGAATGTATTGAAAATGGATTAATCCATTCCGGAGGCTATGGGCTGCTTCGTTTTACAAAAAAAAATCTTTACAAAATGTGATTTCCCATAGGAATGCATTGGGAACAGATTAATCTGTTCTGGAGGCTAGAATAAAGACAAAAATAACTGTTTTTTTCATGGGTACATGTGGAATGGTTGTTTTCTTGTGAAGCATCCCATAGGGAATTTTTTGTCAGGCATGCCTATTCCCGGAATTTTTTTCTTCCTACGAGTTTTTTGTCTTACAAGGTGTTTGTTTTAAGAGGTACTACTGTATTAGTAGAGAAATTAAGCCTTTTGAAATTCTGGAGTTAATTCTTTCTCTTTAAAAAAAAACACCCAAATATCACATGCATCGGATAAACGTTAAAGAAAGACACCTATAATTTACCTGGAGTACTGTCCAAATAAGAAACAAGACCTATTTATGCCCAGAGATTCTTACCAGATTGTTCTGCCTCTCTGCAGATCATTGTTCTGCTATTAGGTTGGTGTCATAGTGTACATAATTTGTCTACTCACTCAAGGCCATGAAAGCTTAATGGAGCACTTTGAACCAATCTGGACTTCAAACACTGAATGAAAATCAAGTATCAGGACCATCCCCCACCTCCACTAAGGAGTGTAGCATTCTGTTCACTACTATCTGCCTCTGTGTGGAAAAACAGCCATGCATTGCTTGCTAATAATAATAATAATAATAATAATAATAATAATAATAATAATAATAATAATAATAATAATAATAATAATAATAATTAGTAACTATTGGTAGGTGCTGAATAGAGAAAAAACTTAGTTAGACATACACCTTTGTTGATATTGTGTTAATCTGATCTAAATGGCCTCCCATTGTGTTAGGGAAGCAGTTTGTCTGTCTTAGCCAGCCACTGGCAAGTTTTGTAGCTAATACCTTTATCTCATTTGGGGCTATAATCAGATATGAACTTATCAGAAGGAAGCCACAGTAAACCTAAACAGAAACTAAACAGCCATTAAACAGAAGGATGGCCCAACATAGGAGGGGTAACAGCACAGGACCAGAATCAGCAGTACACCTCCACTTGAAGGACAAAGGGCACTCTTTCAAAGATGAGGATGCACACATATTAGACAAAGAAGAGAGGTGGTTTGAGAGAGCACTCAGGGAAGCCATTCATGTGAGCATTAAGGCCTCAACAGAGGTGGGGCCTCAGGCATACATAGTCTCTCTGCTACTTATCAGCAATACCCAGGCAAATAAAAAAACCTTCACCACCAAGGCCAAAATACAAAAGAGCGCATCCCTAAAAGCTGTACATTTTATGTAAATCACAGAGACATAGAAAAAAGAACTCTTCGTTGAGCTCTGAGCTAGAGACTAATGTTGTGTATTGATCTGTATTCCTATTATCTGTACTTGCTTTTGTTGAAGTAACTGCCTTCCTGTTCCAAAGGGAACAGGCGTATTGGTTTATTCAAGTTGCTGCATTTGGATCCTCAATCCTATTGGTCTCTGCCAAAAGGCAGCTTTGTGATTGGTTGTGATTGTTCCCTCCAAAATGTATCTTTTCCTAGCCAGTCCTGGCTCCTATAAATGTAGCTCCCTCTCCCCAGTCTTGTCTCTCCCTGAATAAAGAGCTGCTACATTAGAAGCTGTCTCCAGCCTGCTATGTCTAAGAGCTGAAATCACTGCTGAAATCACTAAACCCCACGTCACAACAACTAGGATTTCCTTGTGGCTTTAAAATTAGTCATAGTGTTGTACCCAAGTCAACAAAAATGTAGAAGTTAATTAGTATTTTTTCTATAACTGTTCACACGTATGTTTTTGGACTACAATTTCTAGAATTACAAAGGAAGGAGTACCTGGGGGATTCTGCTCTAGTATCTTAATGTTATCCAAAACAGTAGTGGATAGACATCCTTGACAACGACATGAAGTTATCCCGGGTCCAACTGGACTTAGCCCATGACTGGGCCAAGTGGAAGGCCAAAACAAGAATAGTGGACCCCACCACCAAGTGGGACAAATGCTAAGAAAAATAATTAAAGAAATAAAAAATCTACATGTATCTTAATCCTCTCTATTAGTACTCCAGTTTACTCACAGCCTTAAAAACTTCAGAATGTCCTGTATGCATTGCAGAACTATGTAGCTTCATCGGGTTTAAAAACCGAATAGTCCCACCACTCAACATCAAAAAGTCTCTTTTGTCCACAGGATTCTTTTTGCATTGTTCTGTCTCTCTCATTTTCATTCTCTTTCCCTCTCTCTATCCTGATACACATTAAGTCAGTAACAGGTTTAGAAACCCATTAGTCCTAGTTCCCACACCAGTGCTCTGTCCCATTTCTATCACAGTAGCATCCATAGTGAAAATCCTACTTTTCTTGCTCTTTCTGGAAATCTTTTGAGGGAAAGAAACACACATTTTGGGGTTTCATTGATAAGATCACATTGGATTAAAACTCTTGTCAGTGTACTTGAGAAGAGAGCCTGAAAAATGAATAGGAACTGTTAGTTGCAAGTTATGTAAACACTTTTGATGGGAGTACACTAGGTAGGGGTAATGTTGGATTCAGTTATGAATTGGATACATAGGACACATTTAGAAACAGCTTGACTCAAGAGTTCGAAAGCATGTCAATGCAAGTAGATAAATAGGTACCGCTGTAAAAAGCGGGAGGGTAAAACTGTGTTTCCAATTCCTTGCAGCCATGCCAGCCACGTGGCCATGGACTTGCACAACACTGGCTCTTCAGTTTGAATACAGAGATGAGCACCGCCCCTAGAGTAGGACACAACTAGCACGAATGTGTGTGGGGAACCTTTACCTCTTGCATAGCTGTGGTGAATAGCCACAATGTTTTGAAAGGCAAACTTTTGAATGGCTTGAGATATAAACATGAAGGAAAACAGATCTTCAAATCTGAGATTTGGAAACGTCATCCAGTTTGGTGAATGATCAATCTGTCTCTGCAAAGTATACAACCCATTATATTAGTACTAGGCAACATAATTGTAAACCACAAGTAAAGCTTTTTATTCGAAGTTAAATAAACCATACTGCACTAATTTTTATTCTTCTTCAAATACTGTATGGTGTTTGAAAAAGGATATCAGCAGTATATTTGGTTTCTTCTCCCCCACTCCCTTGCCACGGCTTCTCCTGTTACTCTGTAAACAGTGTTGGAGCCAAAAAAATATCCAAAGTCTGTAAATGATGAAAGATGGAAAATATGATGCAGGAAGGTCTGAGAAATGGCTGAATCTTTTTCCAGTTTGTATCATGCATGGTTAGGCCTGTAATCTCATTTTGTTCCTGCTCTTTAAAAAAAGGCCTCTCTGAGTATATAATTTAACACATATTTTCTCACAAGCTATGCACTTAGATCTGTATAAAGATAACTGAAGTGTGAACTCTATTGAAGAGCAAATTTCTGATCTACCAGTTAAGCCAAAAGATGTGTTGTGCAGATTATTTGCTAGAACTAAATGTTCCTGTAACATTTAACTATTTGTGGAAAAATTCTCTTCTGCAGATTAGCTGGTCGTAGCCTAGCCAACCACACAATATCACAAGCATAACATGCCTTTACAAGGCCTCAGGATCTCTGCTAGACATCATGTCCATTATTCACATCTCCTACAATACTGAGACACATATATTTGGGTAGATACTACACTTGATATTCTGTGTTTTTATTGGTTGATATGGTCATAGGACTAATCAAATTTATTTACTTACTTACTATTTGGGTAGAGATGAAATGAATTTACTCCCTAAATCACATTTTAAAAGAATTAATTTAATTAGCCACTTTTGCCTTTGTTTTATAAGCAATGATATTTTGATACCAATATTTAACATCTACCAGTTTATATTTTACAGTACTTGACAGATATCCTATGATGCCGTAAAATAATTTTGATATGAAAAGGTATAAACCGCCCAGAGCTCCTGTGGGAAAGTCAGTGTGGTATAAATAAATAAATAAATAAATAAATAAATAAATAAATAAATAAATAAATAAATAAATAACCATGGTATTCAAGCATCTATCTGGCTACACTTCAGGTCATATGCTGGCAATGAGCATTCCTCTGCATTGCACATGTTTTTGGGCATGAAATCCTGTGGCATAAGCATAGTAAGTCATACTGTGTTAGGTTCATTCAATCAGTGGGGATCTGGGCACTCAAGTCTGATCCAAATGGGCCTATTATAGTTGACATTTAAATCACAATTAGAAAAGATCCATTTGAATAAATGGAAATTATGGAAGGAGCTAACTTACTAAATCCCCGCTGATTCTCTACTGGAACCTACTACATTCAGCAATAGGATTTTTGGCTACTAAATTTATGCAGAACACAGCTAGTTGTTACTAGACATGGGCACGGAGCGGCAAAATTGTCATTTCCGTTTTCGGTTATCGTTTCCGTTACGTAACGGAAACGGAAACGATAATTACACCGCTCCAGCTTGAACCCGACCCGAAAAAAGAAAAATTGGGTCGGGTTTTTCGTTGTCGTTAATGACATCACGCCGATCACGCGATGCCAAGCAGCACAGAAAAAAAGTTTTAAAAAGTTTAAAAAAACACCCGACTCCCAGCCAAAAAAGCAGGCGAAAATATGCCTGCCTGAGGACACCTACCAGAGGGGTGGTTTCTGGGGGGGGATGTCCCTGGCCTCCCCCCCTCCTGTCCTGGGCTGCTTGCACCAGGCTGGGGGGGGTCATCCTCGTTGACCTTCGCATGCCATGCGGTGGGGGGGATCCAAAATGGTGACCGCAATTTTTCTTTAGAAATCGTGGTAAAAAAACACACCAAATCACCACAGAAACATGTGAAATTTATTTATTTTAAATTCCTGATTTTTAATAGTAGCAGCAGTGGGTTTTTTATAGCAATAAAACGTCGCATTGATTTTATTTTATTTTATTTTATTTTTTATTTTTTTAGACCTGCCATGTGGGCTGGGCATGGGATGGGACCATGCAAATTTTTTGAACCATTCCACCAATGGCATGGCCAGGTTTTGACTGACACTTCTGGATGTGCCAGAGGGCATAAAAAGCCGAGGCAGCTTCCAGAAGTCGCAGTCGGGTCTTGGATGTGGAGGGTGGAGGGCTGTGTGGGTGGCTGCTGCTGGCTGATTGGAGGGAGGCTGGAGGCTTTAGATTTAAGTTAGGCAGGCAGGGAGGGAATTGAATTTAGAAAATAATTTCTTTGATTCTCTGCAGGTTTGTCTGCTGAAGGGAATAGCAGTTTATTCTTTTTTTTTTCTTCTGGCAATTTGTGAGGATTTTTTTTCTGATATTGGGTAAACGGGGAGGTTCGACTGGGAGGAGGTGTGGATTTATTTTAAAAATATATTACATTTACTACTACCATTTATTTTCCCAACTTCAATTTGCTTGCACACACACACATTTGGGGTGCAAGCCAAGATAACCTCTATCTAGTGGAGAATATTTTACAATATTATTTATTTAGTTTACTATTACTTACTTCATAGTTTGTTTTTTAAACTTGTTGTGTGTGCAGTTGAACAACACAGCCCCATTCCATTTAAGTCGATCAGAAGAATTCTGAAATTTATTTTCATTTTATTCCCTGAACAACTACTAGTAAACTATATTGTGTTTGTTTATTTACACCCCAATATCTTTCTTGTTGGGAGGCTGCTGCTGCTGCTGATATCAGCCTTACAATATTTTTGATTCAATCATTATTACTCCATTGTTTGTTTATTATTACATTTCCTGAACAACTACTAGTAAACTATATTGTGTTTGTTTATTTGCACCCCAATATCTTTCTTGTTGGGAGGCTGCTGCTGCTGCTGATATCAGCCTTTAAATATTTTTGATTCAATCATCCACTGTTTGTTTGTTTTTATACACTTCTGTTGTTCTATGTGTGTGAAGTTCAACACACACAGGCCCTTTGCATTCCAGTGGATCAGGAGAAGTGTGGTATTCATTTTCATTTCATTCCCTGAACAACTACTAGTAGACTAGTAAACATTTAACAATATCGGGTTTGTTTATTTACATCCCAAATATCTTCTAGTGCTGCCTGCTGAATCTCATATCAGCCTTACATATTTTTGATTCATTCATTACTCCACTGTTTTTGTTTCTTTTTATACACTTCAGGGTTGCATTTGCTTGGCTTTACAAGGAGTGACATTGGAGATGGGGAGGACATTGAGTCTGGAGTAGACCCTCATCCAGATTTGGGGAGGAACGGAATACTGTGTCTCCTGCTGCCTCTGAGAGGTGGAGGGGAAATGGGATGGATAAAGGCTTCAAGACAAAACAAAAAAAAGTATAACAGGCAGCCAGACCAAGTAGGGTGGCCAGTTCAGTCAGCGTTGACCAAGAGAAAAAAAAAAGAATATTGCATTCTGCCCACTTTGTTTGCTTTATTGCATAGGATGCAGTCTTATGCTACGATATATTTATTAAATATATTATTCATCACCCAGTTTAAAGTGTTTTCCTACAGGACAGAACTAAAACTGGTGGTTTTGCCCTGCCCACCTTGGTGCTGTACTGTAAGGCTGCTACTATGACTTGGATCAAAGACTGGATTTTGATGACAAATAATAGAATACTGCAGCTTGAGAGTCACGATTTGGACAGGGGTTGGCATCATTACGTATGGTATAAGGGTAATATACCTACTCTTTTCAAAAAGCATTGGATAAGGAATGCCTTAGTTAAAATATGGTTATCTATTAAAAAAACAG
The DNA here is from genome assembly GCA_029282475.1 of Phrynocephalus forsythii. Classification (NCBI taxonomy): domain Eukaryota; kingdom Metazoa; phylum Chordata; class Lepidosauria; order Squamata; family Agamidae; genus Phrynocephalus; species Phrynocephalus forsythii. The sequence goes on along the minus strand of JAPFRF010000003.1, from coordinate 1,841,527 downwards.
TTTTATCCTAAAGCACCAATGTGGTTATCTCCGTTAGGAGCGGTTACCAGTCCCCATACAAGTGCAAGCCCTAAATCTCTAACCTACAGACAACTTCTGAATGCCGATTTTTCCTTGAAGTCACTAGAAAAATTAGTATCAGAAGGTTACAAGTTAGACTGGTGGAAGTACCAACAAATATATTCACACTTTAAAAAATCTCACTAAAGAGGGGGGATTTATGATTAATGACACTCCACTTGACAAAATACTATCTTCTGGCGATTCAGAGCTTCTCAGTAAATTCTATAGTATTTTGTTAAATGAAAAAATGATCGATACACTGGTCAAAGATACTATGATAAGATGGGCAGAAAATTTTGGTTATTCTATTCATCTAAACAAATGGGACTCTTTGTGGAATACAGTTAAACTCTTTAAATCTATAGCCTTTAAGGAAAATTGTTACAAGATGTTTTATAGATGGCATCCCCCCCCACCGTTTATCTAAGATGTCTAATTGCTCACCCAAATGTTGGAAATGTAAACATGACAGTGGTACCTTTTACCATATGTGGTGGACATGTAAAGAGGCAAAGGCATATTGGATAATGGTAAAATTATTTTTAGAAAGATATTTGAAGATTAAGTTAGAGCTTAGACCAGAATTTTTTCTATTAAATATAGTAGATATTAATATCTCATATGACCAGAAATATGTACTTCATCATGTAATAGTTGCTGCAAGGATACTGTATGCGAAATTTTGGAAACAACCAGAAGTGCCAACAGAGAGAAACTTCCACGAAAAGATAAGAGAATGTATTGAAATTTACAGACCCTCCGGTTTTCTAAAGGGAGACTATGACGAGATTTCCCGGAAAAGATGGCAAGAAGTAACAAACTTATTAGTATTGTGATATTATTTGGTGATTTGTTAATATGTTAAACCATTATTTTTGGCTTGATGTACTTAATGAAATTTTTATAGTGTATTCCCTCCCCCTCCCCCACACCCTCCCTCCTTCGCCCCCCCAAAAAACCAATAAAATTACTTAAACTAAAAAAAAATAAAGTGTTTTCCGCCTGCTCTGGGTCATTGCGGGATGCCTCCATGCTCTGGGAAGTCAAATTGCGCTAAATTGTGGTACAAATGGCAAACGACAAACGAAATGACGAAACGACAAATTTTTGAAAAATTTTGTGGAAAACGGAAACGACCCGAAACGGACCCGTTCTGACAAACAAAAACTCAAAACGTTATTTTTTCTGGTCGTGCCCATCTCTAGTTGTTACCATCAACAAAAGGTGGTTTTCAGCCTCTGGCCTACCAAATGTTTTGGACTCCAGCTTCCAGAATCTACACATACTGACCATGCTGGCTAGGCCTTTGTGGCGATGTAGTCCAAAACAAAGTGTGTTTGTAAACCCAGCTGGAGGACTGAAGTTTGACTTTTACTAACCTAAAGAACAACTAAAACTCCTTTGTGGTTTAACAAAGCAAATAATGTTTTAGAAAAAATTGACTTCTGCTCATTCTTTGGAAAATTTCTCATAAGCTTCCAACGAACTAAGCAAGGCAGTCTGAAAATTGCTGGCATATCATATTTGATAGTACTTGACGATTGGCATGCTAGCATTTAATATTTAACAGCACTTGACAGTTGAAATGTAATGGTATTGTTAATCTTATAGTATTTGATGGATAACATGCAGTAGTAATTGGCATTTGACAGCTGACAGCCTCTAATATTTTATATTTGGAAACTAACAAAATCACTAGAATCAAGAACTGTCAACAGATTTTGAATTGAGAGATTATTTTCACACACAAAATGCAAGGGTGAATTTGGAATTTCTAATTCAAAATTAAAATGGTAAAATGAGTATGTGTTGCTATTTATGTTGGGAAGAGATGTATTAGAATCTGATCATTTTTCGATCATCTTCCTTCTCCCTCCCCCTCAAACCTAAACCAAGGAATACTGAATTGGGAGTGGGCCATAAATGAAAAGGCATGGGAACATACCCATCTTTTTCAGGTATGGTACAAGAGAATATAATGCAGTCATTCTACCCAGTACTTGCATCCAAGGATCAGAAGACAATGAATTTTCTGGGATATTTAACCTCTGAAATCTAGGGAAACTCCATAATTTGAATCAAGACAAATGAAATCTGTCTCCAATAAATGGAATTTTACAGTTCTTGACAATGATATCTGTGAGTAATATTAAATGATCAGGAAAGGATGGTGCCAGTCCTGTATAATAAGAGTAAAAAATAAACTGATGAGTCTTTTAAAAAATACGTCAAACAAACCATAGCGTAGTCAAGTAAAACCTATCAATTCAGATAAAGTGCCCACAGAAACGGCTTTGAGTGCCACCTTTCTCCCTCCCCCCTGCAAACTCAGCTTAAAACTCTCCTCATCAAATTTTTAAGCCTCTCGGTAAAAAGATTCCTTCCAGCAGTGGTGAGGTACACCCCATCCTCCCCCAATAGCCCATCTGAATGAAATAGCAAACCATGGTCCAAGAATCCAAATCATTCCTGTCGGCACCATCTGCGGAGCCAATTGTTCTATTGTTCTTTCCCTTCATGGGCCGGCCACGTCCTTCTACAGGGAGGAGAGATGAAATTACCACCTGCCCCCTCCCCAGGTCCTTCAGCTTCTTACCCATCTCTTCATGCGCCTTTGTGATGTCCCCAAAGTTGTGCTTTCCAGTATCATTAGTTCCTACATGGACCAAGGAAAGGGGTTAGAATCATTGGGCTTGATGAACCATCAGTCCAGGAAGACAGCAGACCTCTTGGTTCACTTTGTCAGGCTTGCAGATGACTGCCTCTCTTCCTGTAAGCAAGGGGTCTTCAACCACCACCACTCGCCTCCTTTGAGGCTTGGTAGATGTCCCTTGGTGTGCTGTTGGATTCTGAGTCCTCTGTATAAGGCAGTGATGGTGAACCTTTTAGAGACGGAGTGCCCAAACTGCAATTCAAAATCCACTAATTTTTTTGCAGAGTGCCAATACAGTAATTGAACCTGTATACAGGTGGCTATGAAGGGGTGATGTCGAGTGCCCACAGAAAGGGCTCCGAGTGCCACCTTTGGCACCCGTGCCATAGGTTTGCCATCACTGGTATAAGGTGTTCAGGCTATCCTTGCTGCTCTTGCTGCTGTTCCCTTTGCTGGTTGATAAGGGAGAGAGGTAGGACTCTATTGTGCAGCCGCAATCTGTCTGTTTCCTGTGTGTGTGTGGTGTCGTTACAGTCGTGACCAACTCTTCGTGACTCCATGTCCATGGAGTTTTCTTGGCAGGAATACTGGAGTGGTTTGCCAGTTCCTACTCCAGCACCTACAGCCCCTGGTATTCCCTGGTGGTCCACCATCCAAGTATTAACCGAGGCCAACCTTGCTTAGCTTCCAAAATCAGGCGAGATTGGATGTGCTTAGGGCATCTAGGCAGCTGTCTGTTTCCTAGTTCTTTTGTTTTTGTCTGTGACCTTCCTCCAGGTCTATTTGTGAAATGCCCTTGTCCTGATTGAGATTATATCCCTGTCACCTGTGTTGACAAACGATTTCTTTGCTTCCTCCAAAAAAACCTCCTGGTCCCTAAGGTTGGGAAGATTGGAAACAGAGGCCTCCAGCTGCCTGACCCTGTCCTCCAAGAGGGCCACTAGTTTGCACTTAGACTGAGCATGAGTGTCCCAGCATCTGGTTTGGCAAAAAAGCAAATATTCCACAGACGTTACAAGTAACTACAGCAGCCCCCTGACTCTCCATCTTATTAAATGGACAGTTACTTGAAAGTGGAAGAAAAAAAAGAAAAAGATAATGGAAAACTGATCTTCCCTGTTACACTCAGTACTGCTACACTTAATCTTCCCTGCTACACTCAGTATTGCTAAATTAGGATGGAATCTAACTCTCCACTTCTCTCTCCTTTTTTTTAAATATTTGTGTGCCATCAGGAAGAACATGTTATACTTGTCTCCTGATAATGCTCTCTGTTTGTAATAATGAGAAGCAAGATGGTGGGCGGCAGCAGCTCTTTGGCGTTTCTGCATCCCAGCGCCTGGTTATTTTTTGTCGTTTTGCAGCTGAGCCGCTGGTTTTTTATTTAATTTATTCAACTTTCGGGCTTGCCGGGAGTACCTGGGGTAGGTGTGTGGACTTGGGGGGGTCGTAGAGCTCGTTGAGAGGGCCCGTCGAGGCTCCTATTGATGATGAGGAGCGTTTCTATCGACGATGTATGGAGCGTTCCTCTGACTCGTATGCCCCCCCGCTTCTTTTCACCACTCCTCCCATTCCTCCCCCTTCCTTCTTCTCCGTTCCATCTTAGCCCTTTCCCGGCAAGCCCGCTCTTGAGGGGAGCCCCGGGTGAGCGGCCGGTCTGTCCTCGGCGGTCTGGAAGACTCGAGGATTGCGACGGCGGCCGCCATTTCGGGTCTTCCCCACGGGTTAGCGCTGAGGCAAGAGCTGAGCTCCCTGCCGGGACGGGTCGCTCTCTCCCCCCGAGGCAGCCTTGTTCGCCTTGTTCGCACCCTGGCTTTCAACCTGGCCGAGCGGGAAGCCCTGCAAGATTTTGCCTGAGTTACCCACCGGCTACCTCCCGTCGATTCCTTCCTTTCTGCCTGTGGCCCTCGGGCGGCAGTTCGGCCGCCAGCGTACCGCTTGCTCTTCGGGGAACTCGGGCGGCATGTCGGCCGCCGGCGCCCGCTTTCCACCGCCACCGTTCCGCCCCGAGGCCTTAGGTGGTTTCCCTCCCTGTCCTTTCTTCCCTGCCTGTGGTTCTCGGGCGGCAGCTCGGCTGCCGGTGTGCTACTTGCTCTCCCGGGGGACTCGGATGGCATGTCGGCCGCCGGCGCCCGTTTTTCCACCGTTCCGCCCGGAGGCCTCAGGTGGCTCCCTTCCCTGAATTTTCTTCCCTGCCTGTGACTCTCGGGCGGCAGCTCGGCCGCCGGTGTGCTGCTCGCCTTTCCGGAGGACTCGGACGGCATGTCGGCTGCCGGTGCCCACCTTCCATCGTCCTGCCCGGAGGCCTCAGGTGGCTCCTTTCCCTGGCCTTTCCTCCCTGCCAGTGGTTCTCGGGCGGCAGTTCGGCCGCCGGTGCGCGGTCTGCTCTCCCGGGGGGCTTGGGCGGGGGTATGGTGGAGGGCATTCCTTGTTGGGGGGTCCCCGAGCCCGGATATTTGGGTCCTGCTTTAATTGGTTGTGGCAATTTTTTTTTCTTCTTCTTGCCACCAAATGCCTGATTATCCATCTTACTGCAGTGACCTGATATTAATCATCTGAGCCATGATCATCTGGACTCTCTCTTCACCCCTCTCCCAGGTGTATCACATCTTCCCCTGGCGCTTTGCCCATTTATGTTATGTATCGTTTACTTGGCTTAGTAGATTGCTTTGTTATTGTTATTACCTTTTTATTATTGTTATTGTTAATTAATTGATTTATTGTATAATTTGTACCCTTTATTGCTTTGAGTGTTGGTTTTTTTGTTTGTTTTTTTTCCTCGCCACCATGTTTGCAGGGACTCACATACCAACTGTGACGGGCCGTGGGCGGTACGCTTGTAGTCGGGGGGTTCGTCAGATCAGAAGAACCCGGGTCAGGCATCTTGTGCCTGTCCCACGTTCTGACCCCTCGGCTCGCTGCCACGTGTCCGGGAGTCATTTCCCCAGCGCCTCCAACCTTTCCTGCATCCTGTTGAATGCCAGGTCAGTCCACAATAAAATCCCCATCATATATGATTCCATCCAAGATGGGCGGGCTGACTTGGCTGTTATTACCGAGACCTGGGTGGGTGCAGGGGGGGGGGCTTCGCTCTCCCTTCTGTGCCCGCCCGGTTATCTAGTTCAGGGTGTGGGAAGGTTGGAGGGTCAGAAGGGAGGAGGGGTCGCTATAGTCCACCGGGATTCTTTTTATGTCTGCAGGGCCTCGACATTGGTTAGCCAGGGGTTAGAGTGCCTTCACCTGCTGGTGGGACAGTGGGACAGATTTGGCATTGTGCTGGGTTACTGTGCTCCCCGCAACCCAGCACAATCCCTTCCGGAGCTCTCCGAGTTCATCGCGGCTGCATTATTGAAGTCCCTGCGCCTTTTGGTTGCGGGTGACTTCAATGTGCATGCCAGCGGTGAGCTTTCTGGTGCAGCTCTGGAGTTCATGGAATCCGTGGCTTCCATGGGTCTGTCCCAGCATGTTGTATGCCCCACCCACAGGTCCGGGCATACCCTGGATCTGGTATTTTCCTCCATGTCGGGGATATCGAGTCTGGAGGTTGGGGGCATTGTCTCCCTACCTGTGTCATGGTCAGACCACCACCTGCTTTCTTTCCCCCTGGCGATTCCGGCCCCCCCTTGCGGGGACAATCGGCCTCCTGTTTTGGCCCACCCCTGTAGACTCATGGACCCTTCTCGGTTCCAGGAGGTCTTCGGGGCGCTTCCTGGCGAACTGGCTTGCGCGCCGGCCGAGGTTGTGGCCAACCATTGGTTTGAGACAGCTGCCCACACCATCGACCGGATCGCACCTAAGCGTCTTCTCCGGTGCCGAGCTCGGCCCTCGCCGTGGTTCACGAATGAGCTCCGAGCAATGAAGCAGTTGAGGAGAAGACAAGAGCGCAGCTGGAGAAGAACCCAGACGGTTATTAATAAGGCTGCTGTTGTTTCCCAGACTAGGCGCTATACCAACGCGATCAGGGAGGCCCAAAGATCTTTTTTCTCCCTGAGAATTGGTGAGGCCTCTAACCGCCAGGCGGAGCTTTTCCGGGTGGTTCGGGACCTCACCAATCCTAGTCTGGCCAGGCCTCCTCCTACTGATTTCAGTAGTGAGAATTTCGCAGCCTTTTTTCGTACTAAAATTGAGGCCATCCGGACCGGCTTCGACTCCGGTTGCAGTAGCACTCCCCCGGCACCCCCAGTTCCTGGTCCACCTTCGTCGCCTCGGTTGGATGCGCTTGGGCCTGTTTCTGCTGTCGAGGCCTCCAAGGCTATGGCTCACTGCTGGCCAGCGTCCACTCCTTTCGATCCCTGCCCTGCCTGGCTTATCAAAGCTGCCAGTGGGACTATGGCCGAATGGGCTTCGGTCATCGCCACCGCCTCCTTCAGCGAGGGGTTTTTTCCCTCTCGCCTGAAGGAGACGGTGGTAAAGCCCATTCTCAAAAAACCAAGCCTTTCCCAGGACGAATTATCCAACTATCGCCCAATTGCGAACGTCCCGTTTATGGGCAAGGTGATCGAGAGGGTGGCGGCGGTTCGGTTGCAGTCATACCTGGAGGATCGGCAGTGCCTCGATCCTTGCCAGTCCGGGTTCAGGCCTCGTCGGGGGACCGAAACAGCTTTGGTCGCGCTGCAAGATGACCTAATCCGGGCGGCCGACGGGTTGCTCTACCCTGTTGGTTCTCCTGGATTTGTCAGCGGCCTTTGATACCGTCGACCACGGTATCCTGTTGGATCGGCTCTCTGAGGTTGGAATCGGAGGCACTGCTCGCAGTTGGCTCCGTTCCTTCCTGGAGGGCCGTCCACAGTACGTCCTGCATGGGGGGGAGTTGTCGGCCCCTTGGATACTCCCTTGTGGGGTTCCACAGGGGTCGTCGCTGTCCCCTATGCTGTTCAACATCTACGTAAGGCCGCTGGCTGGGGTCATTAGGAGATTTGGAGTCTGCTGTCACCAGTACGCTGATGACACGCAGCTCTATCTCTCCTTTTCCACCTCTGCAGTGGAAGCTGTGAGGATCCTTGACGAGTGCCTGGATGCCATCCTGGCTTGGACCGGGGCGAACAGGCTTAAGCTCAACCCCGGGAAGACGGAGGTCATGTTCTTTGGGAGCTCACCATCTGGGTACGGTGGCCCTCTTCCCTGTTTGGGGGGAGTTTCCCTCCGGCCAGTGGAGAGGGTGCGGAATCTGGGCGTGGTCCTGGACCCGGCGCTCACCATGGAGTCTCAGGTGGCGTCGGTGACCAGGGCCGCTTATTACCATCTTAGGCAGATTGCCCAGATCCGCCCGTACCTGGATGTTGACTCTCTGAGAACAGTGGTCCAAGCACTGGTGATCTCGAGGCTGGACTACTGCAACGCCCTCTACATGGGGTTGCCCTTGACTCTTCTCCAGCGTCTGCAGCGGGTACAGAATGCGGCGGCCAGGCTGGTGGCTGGTGTGCGTCGCTATGACCACATCACCCCAGTCCTGGCTCGCCTGCATTGGTTGCCCGTTGCGGCCCGGATTAGATTCAAGGTCTTGGTTTTAGTTTATAAAACCCTCCATGGCTTGGGACCGGACTACCTGACAGAGCGCATCGTCCAACGATCCACCTCGGCCCGCCCAGTTCGGCAGGTGCGAGCGCACTCGCTCCGGGTTGCCACTCCTCGAGAGGCCCGGAAGACGGTTACCCGGAACCGGGCCTTCTCTGTGGCAGCCCCCTCCATATGGAACTCCATCCCTAGCGAAGTGCGCTCTGCAGAGTCCCTGCAGGCCTTTCGAAAAATGTTAAAAACCTTTTTATTTCGAGAGGCCTTTGGTGATTCTTAATTTTTTTTGTTTTTTTTTCTTTTTTCTTTTCCGCCATCGCTTTCACATTTTGCTGGTTATCAACGTCTCCATTTTTAACGGTTAGGTTGCACGTTTGGAGTGCTGGGATGCATTAGGAGGCACTAGGATTTTTATTTTATATTGTTTATACTGCGTGTTTGATGTGGTTTTAATTGTTGTATTTCTATTTTGCTTGTTAGCGTTTTAACGCTTTTGTTCGCCGCTTAGAGTCCTATTTAGGAGATAAGCGGGATATAAATATAATAATAAATAAATAAAATAAATAAATGTTCCGAAAGCAGCACATTGGGGATTTAAAAATCTATATATTTGTTGATGTTTCAGTATTGAAGTTTTTACTTTCTTTTTAAAGTAGTCTGGTTAGAATTGTCTTGTTTTTGAACTGCTCATGACTTTCCTTCCAGATTCAGAGCAGTATTGCATTTTCTCTACTTTTGCTGGCCCTTTCGCTCTCTCTTCAGAATTGAATGCCCCTTTCTGAAGTGGGGAAAGAAAGAGGTGATAGATTGGTTTGTCCTGTAGGTTATACAGAGCCCTAGGGCACCTGCCATTCTGTGGCATCACAATCCTGTGATGAGTTGCTGCTTCTATCTAGTGGCAGAAGGACACAGCTGAGATTTCCCTGTTTGTTTTTTGTAGTAATGGTGTCTGAGCTGTCAGTGCATGATCTGTCAAAGTGCCTTCCACGAGGAAAGAGCAAAGCAGGGAGGCTTGCATTGAAGTCAAAGTATGAGTTGCCTTGCCTCAGCCTCCAGCCGCACGTGGGGCTGCACTCTGGGCTTGGCAGTTGACAAATAAAAGGTTGGAAAGGGGCAGGGAAAATAAAACATTTATCCATTGTTAGCCCTTTGTACTAATCATGTCAGAGAAAGTGGGCGTAGCATTTTGTTGGAAGACAGTGGGGCAGTGAGTGAAGATTACCCTGTAATGGTATGACTGCAATAGGGTTTGAATTAACACTTTCCATAATCAAATCTGGTTTTATCAAATCTGTTTTTCAAAGATCCCCATAGCGCACTGGCTAAATGCCTGTACTGCAGGTAAAACTGTACTCACGACCTGAGGTTCAATCCCAGGTAGCTGGCTCATGGTTGACTGAGCCTTCCATCCTTCTGAGGACAGTAAAATGAGTACCCAGCTTGCTTGGGGGGAGGCAATGGGTAGCCTGCATACTGTAATTAAACTGTAAACAGCCCAGATACTATTTGAAGTGGTATAGGGCGGTATATACTGGTAGGCAGAACACTTTTATAACCTTCTAACGGGGTCTTTTTTAATGGTTCCTTACACCATAAGGCTTTTTTAAAATGAAATGTAGGAATTCGGGTATGTTCGGTTTTTCTAAACCATATGCTCATTCATGTTTACAACTAATGTCCCTCTCAGTGCTCTTTTCCTTCCACCCCTATTGATGCTCTTTCTTTCTCTTCATCCACCTATTGAGGTGCTTGTTATCCCTTTTTCTTTCTCCATGGCCACTCCATTCATTGCCAGCTCATTCTTTCAACCACCTACTCGCCCAGGTGATTCTTCTGTCCTCCCAGGCTGGAACTGTTACTTTCCCCTTCCAGTCTCGTCTTTCCCATCTTTCCCCAGTTTCTACTCTTTTTCCATCTTGCTGATCTTTTTTCTTTTTTCTGCCTCACTGTTCATCCAGACTTTACTTTCCATCTCTTCCCCAGCTCACCTGTGAGCAAAACTGCTTTGTTCTGTTTATCTCATTCACTAATTCTCTCTGTGTGTCTCCTAACTGTTAAAGGTTTTGGAGTGGGGATGATGTCTAAAAGACCTCTAGAGAACTGTACAAACATAAATAATAGTAACCAGATGGCAGAAGATATCAGTGGTAAGAATTCTCATAACGAAAGTGGTTAGAAAAATAGCACTCAGGTTCTGGGATTCGTTACTGGCCATATCAGGTCAAGGGCAGTGGTATCAGCCAAAAGAATTCCAAAAGAACATTGTAAAATCTTTTTTAATGTGCCTAGTTAAATGACAGTTTTTATTTTTGTTACTTAAAATATGTTTTACATCACCCAAGGTGATTTCTTTCTTTCTTTCTTTCTTTCTTTCTTTCTTTCTTTCTTTCTTTCTTTCTTTCTTTCTTTCTTTCTTTCTTTCTTTCTTTCAACATAACATGATATAGCACTATTTCATAAGACTGTATCACCCTGTATTAGCATCTCCTGACAGTATTGTAAAGGTAACAACTGTGGATGTACAGTTACTAAAAAGGATCAAATTAATATCATATTAAAAAAAACACAAGCAGCACCAAAATACATTAAAAGCAGTAATTTATTTAAAACCCACTCAGGCAGCAGGCGCTTGCCTGCTTATGGAAGAACAGTAAAGCTAGGGCTAGCCTAGTTTCTCTCTCTCTCTCTCTCTCTCTCTCTCTCTCTCTCTCTCTCTCTCTCTCTCTCTCTCTGTGTGTGTGTGTGTGTGTGTGTGTGTGTGTGTGTGTGCCGACTCTTCGCGACCCCGTGTCCATGGAGTTCTCTTGGCAGGAATACTGGAGTGGCTTGCCAGTTCCTACTCCAGGCGCCTACGGCACCTGGTATTCCCTGGTGGTCTCCCATCCAAGTACTAACCAGGACCGACTGTACATAGCTTCCGAAATCAGGTGAGATCAGATGTGCTCAGGGCATCTGAGGGAGTTCCAAATTCTGTGAGCAGTGACAAAGTACCTCTTGTGTAGCCACCAATCACACTGGTGAAAGTGTTGTCTCTCCCAATGATCTTAACACCTAAGCAGGCTCATAAATGGAAATGTGGCCCTTTAGATAGCATGGGCCCAAACCATTTAGGGCTTTATAGATTAAAAACCAAGACTTTGAATTCTGTCTGGAAACAGATTGACAGCCAGTGGAGTTGTTGTAGTAAGGGGACTTATGTGCTCCATTTAACCAGCCCCTATGAGCAATCTGGCTGCTGCATTTTGGACCCACTGAAACTTCCTGACATTTTCTGTAGGCAGCCCTAAATAGATTGTGTTGCCGTAATCCAGCTGGGATGTAACTAAAGCAATGTGACACCACAGACAGAGCACACTTCTTCAAGAAAAGACATAGCTGGTGCATTAGTTTTATTTGTGCAAAGGTACTCCTGGCCACCACCAAAATTTAGTAATCCATACTCAGATACTTTATTGAGTTTTCAAAACATAATTCTTAAATTTCTTTTCTCCAGGAATCTGGGAGAAGATTCCAGATACTTGAAATCACCTTGACTCCTAGCACAGCCTAATTTTAAGGTTCATACTACTTTCTAGCACAACACTATAATCACACATACGATAGCTTGAAAAGCCACTATTTTTACCTTCATTTCTCACCTCTTTTGGCAGAATGTTTTGTGACTATTGTGGTAGTCTAAACCTTACACTTTTGAACATGAAAATAGATTACAGTGGACCCTCGTATACCAAACGATTTGAGTTACATAAAATCTGTACGACATTAAACATTTCGGAGATGGGGAAATTTGCTTAACAGAATTGCCTATGGGGCGAATCAGTGCAAGATAAAAATTGTCGCGATTAGGGATTAATCCGTTTTAAGTGCATTCCTCTGGGAAATATAAAGGAAAATTTGCTTAACATAATTTCATTTGGAACAAATTAATTACTTTATACAAGGTACCACTGTATAGTGTTTTCTTTTCTGATGATGTGCAGAGATTTTAATATAAGGAGGCGAATACACGTCCTGACCCATGACTTGCATTTTTTTCCAGGCTGATTGTTAGTTCAAAATCTTGGCAGGCCTTGCTAAAATGATCCATAAGTTTTTGACGATCTTTGACAGAGTGAGCAGTAATGGCAGCATTGTCAGTGAAGAGGAAATCCCACAAACATTTCAGCTGAACTTTGGACGTTGCTCTAAACCTAGAGATATTAAAGAGTTTTCCATCTGATCTAGTCTGGAGATAAATACCCTCTGTTGCAGTTCCAAAAGCATGCTTCAACATGACAGCAAAAAAAGATCCCAAATAAAGTTGGTGCAATAATGCAGCCCTTCTTCACTCCTAATATTAAACAAATCTGATGTTAAGCCGCCAAAAAAATAGAGTACCCTTCACATCCTCCTGAAAGGACCTAATGATGTTGAGGAGATGAGGTGGGCACCCAATATTGAGGAGAATTTTAAAAAGATCATCCATTCTAGCCAAGTAAAAAGCCTTCATGAGGTATATAAAGGCTACAAAGAATGGCTGTCTTTGTTCTCTACATTTCTCCTGCAATTGTCTAAGGGAAAATACCATATCGGTGGTGGACCTGTTAACTTGGAATCCACACTGTGATTCTGGATAAACTCTCTCTGCAAGCACCTGGAGCCTCTTCAGTAGGACACGAGCAAGCAGCTTCCCTACAACACGAGATAGGGAAGAGAGATGCCATGATAGTTGTTACAGTCACCTCTGTCGCCTTTGTTCTCATATGCTATGACCATATTAGCATCATTCATGTCTTCTGGTACTCTACCTTCTCTCTAACAGAGAAGAAGATTCCATACAGTTCAGTGGCAATAATCTCTTTGCAGCACTTCAGAACTTCAGCAGGGATGTTATGCTTCCCAGGTGCTTTGCCAAAGGCGAGTGAATCCAGGGCCCCATTTACTTCTTCTAAATTTGGTTCACTGTCAAGCTCCTCCAAGACTCGATGTTATTTAATGCTTCTTCACTTACTACATTTTCTATAGCATATAACTCAAGAGTAATGCTGCTCCTAGCACAGCATCTGCTGTGCTTGGTCCTGAATGACCTCGCCTGTAACAGACTTCAGAGGAGCAGTTTTCTTCTGTGTTGGACCTTAAGGCCTGCTTGATACCATCATACATCCCCTTGATGTTGCCAGTTTCAGTTGCTACCTGAATCTGAGAGCAAAGCTGCAACCAGTAATTGTTAGCACGTATCCTAGCGGTCTGTCAGACTTTGCTACAAGCAGTTCGCAGAACCCTGAGGTGCTCACTGGAACAGGCTTTATATACAATTAGAGCTCTCCTCTTTTCATCAATGGCTGGCGTCAGCTCCTCTGAATGAGCTTCAAACAAATCTGCTGTCTTTCTAACCTCCTTATCAAATACTGACAGGGTGGTGTTATAAACAGCATTCTTAAAGTGTCCCCATTGTTGGGAAGCATTTGCTTCAGTTGGACCAGGGAGAACTTCCTTGATTGCTTGTGCAAATTCCTCCACTTTCCCCTGATTGCGGGTCTTACTGATGTCAGTTCTTAGTCTACCTTTCTTCTTCGTGTAGTGCAGTCTCTTTGTTTTCAGTTTTACTCTGCTGCACACCAGGGAGTGGTCTGTATCACAATTAGCACCATGATTGCTGAGTGTGATCATGATATTGGGAAGGCTGGAACGCCCAACAAATATCAGGTCGAGATGGTGCCAATGCTTTGATCTCCAAGATACTCTTTGATGAGGCTTTGTATTAAAGAACGTGTTGCTAATGCAAACTCAGATACTTTATTGAGTTTTCAAAACATAATTCTTAAATTTCTTTTCTCCAGGAATCTGGGAGAAGATTCCAGATACTTGAAATCACCTTGACTCCTAGCACAGCCTAATTTTAAGGTTCATACTACTTTCTAGCACAACACTATAATCACACATACGATAGCTTGAAAAGCCACTATTTTTACCTTCATTTCTCACCTCTTTTGGCAGAATGTTTTGTGACTATTGTGGTAGTCTAAACCTTACACTTTTGAACATGAAAATAGATTACAGTGGACCCTTGTATACCAAATGATTTGTATTACATAAAATTTGTACAACATAAAACATTCCGGAGATGAAGAGGAAATCCCACAAACATTTCAGCTGAACTTTGGACGTTGCTCTCAAACTCTAGCACACCTTGGCCATTTTCATTCATCTTCCCAACACTGAACTGAGCTAAACAAGTGGGCCAAAAACTATGATCAGCTCCAACTCTGGTATTAAAGTCTCCAAGAATAAACAATTATTCTTTCTCAGGAATTTTCTTAATAGTGGCAGCCAGATAATCATAAAATTTGTCTTTAGATTCTGCTGAAGACGATAATGTTGGTTAATATGCACTGATAATAGTAACCAACCTTGCTTATGAGTGGAGCTGCAAGGGCAGAATTCTTTCACTTCCTGCAGAAGGTGGAGTAATGATCTATGGGAAAGCATCTTCCTAGAGAAATCACAGGGGAAGAGATTTTTGAAGTTCATTGTATTACGTATTTCCTCATTTCTTCAAGAACTTCTGCTTAGCCACTACTTACACTCTTCATCTAACTAGTTTGATTAGATAATGTATGAAACTGATTAAGCAACTCTTCTGAAGAATCTGGTTTAGTTACCCCTAAGGAAGGGACTTAAGTCTCAAAGCAGAATGGACCTTAAAAACTTAAATGATGCCTCTTTACCACTGACATTTTATTTTTCTTTCATTGCTTCTACTAATGCCTTTTCTCCTTCCTCTTTCTCCAGTCTTACAACAGTAAACTTCTTGTAAGCCCCATCAATGAGACTTCTCCATATATCTCTGCTAAATTCTGGTGTTAAAGTGTGTCTGTAGGCCTTGGTGTTTTGAAACATATGTATTGACTAGGGATTGGGACTTGCATTCCCACGCTAAATCTCTATTTTCCAAGCAATTTGCTTTGTTGACCTTTGCATTCTTCCCGTGTTCTGTAACACTCAGCTTTACTGTGGAGTAAGAGAACTACTGTTCTCATTGTTTCTAAAGCAGTGTTGGCAAGTAGATCCAGAAAAGCAAGACAGAAATATTAATCCATAGGAATAAAAATCTCAACATTCTGTACAGGGACTAAATTTAATTTCAGATCTCCATGGTTGAAAATTGATATTGTGTCTTATAATTTTTCTAGTTTGAGAAAGAATTCTGAAAACCTAAGAAACCTTGCAGTTTCCTGTTCTTAAGTCAAATTGCTCGTAAGTACAGCCACTCGTAATTAGAGGTACCACTGTATCTTCATCACCTATCTCTTTAAAACAATGCAGTTGCTAATCTTTTCTGTTTTACTAAGGGTGCAATTGGGGCTGGAACAGGACTTGATGTCTAACTGGTTTAATTCATGTTTAGGAAGTTGGGTGATGTACTTTGCTAAAGAGTTCTACATCGTTACTCTGAGCAATGGTTTATCTCAGGATTCTGTAGGATACACCCTTGATAGTTAAAAGAGTAAGAAACTGTCATAGAGAAGCAGTGGGGTGAAGAGGAAGAGATGTAGGACAGGTGTACAGGGAGGGCAGCTGCAAAGTAGAGAAACTGTCTTCTCTTTCTGCCTGAGGTGCTGGAAACCTTAGTATCCCAGGAGTCTTTCCTACAAATATATTGCCTTTATTTTCTTTTAGAATTGAAGATTTAGTTTGTTTCAACCCCACATTGGATTGGTTGGATTTAGTTGCTGTTCCTATATATATATTGCTGTTGGATTTAGTTGCTGTTCCTATATCTTCCTATGTTCTGTGATCATTTTAAGCTGACCTTTTAATGTGTTGTAGTACTATGCTGCTCTTGTACTTACCATATTTTATGGAATGTTAATATGGTTTTAATGTGATGTTTTAGGCATTATTTTGGTTGTCTTGTGATTTGTGAGCCCATTGCTTGGAATATGAAATGTGGAATATGAGGTTCCTCTGAGCATGGGAAGAATTCCTGCTTTTTACAACAAGCTCAAGTTATCCCTTCATCTCTTGCAAGGGAATGGAACCGAACAACTGGCAGTACAGCTTTAACTATCGCCAAACTCTCTGAAACAAATGTTCAGTGGTGGGCATGTATTTGACATGAGCAGGGCATCGGTGTCAGAAAGGAAAATCCAGAGTCCCATCTACCGCTGGAGCCTCTCCCCTACCTAGGAAAAGTGCCCAAGTGTAATTATGCAGAAAGCTCCATTGGAGCTATATCAATAAGACAGACGTCTGTTGTATCATTCTCTCTCAGTAAGGCATTTCTTCTCCCCAATTGCTCATATAGAATCATAGCCTAATAGCATCCCATTAACATAATTGCCAACACAACTAGTGTTCCGTGTCTCAGAGCCATTTACTTAGTTTACGATTAAAAAAAACCCCAAAACCAGCCTGAAAATCACATCAAGGAGGTGCATGCTTTGGCTGCTTGCCCCCAGCCTCAGTGCTGGTTTGTTGTTTGAGACATGGGTGGTGGAGGATAAACATGGGAGGGGTGGGCTCAGCTGCAGAATGCGGGATGCCAAGCAGTCAGACCAGACTCCCAAGCAGACGTGTGCTAAGATCTAAACGGATTCTGCCAGGCGAAATGAAACTCCCATTATTTTTAATTAATCCTTAATTAAAATATATTACTCTGCAGATTCCGCAAATCTCTCTTAATATGCAAATGCGACCCATTCAAGGATATTTACATATCATTAATTAAAACGGCACATTCTTTCAGTCTAACAAGCTGAGGGGTTTGGCTGCTGCCATGCTGGCACAGAACAACTGGCCGTGGCATGGCTCAGGCCAAACAGGGTAAAGAGGTTCCGTTTCAGCTGCTCCATGAGGGGGCGTTACAGCTGGGGTGTCCCTTCACCTGGATCCTATCTGGGCGGAAGTGCTGCACTCACCTCCCTACACCAAGTCAAATACTTTCAAAGGAGTCATTTGGCTGGAGACCATAGGCAGTGGCTCCAAGGTAGCCAGTTCGTTATATGTGCCAGCCTTCCCGTAATCTTGCACAAACAGCAGTTTGTCTGTGGTCCTTGTGGGGAGATCTTTGTGAGCATAATTTACTGATTGTTATCATAGAATCATAGAATAATGGATTTGGAAGGGTCTTGCAGGAATCCAAGCTTAAGTATATCTGACAGATGACTGTCTAACTTTCCCTTGAAATACTTCTTTATAAATTAGGAAGTTTCCCCTGATATTCATCCCAAGTCTGGATTCTTGTTTTATAATCTGGAATGATTGGGAACAAATCCTGCCCCTCATCTACCTTTCAAGTACAATGGTGCCTCGAGATATGAGATTAATCCATTCTATGGGGATCTTCATATCTCAAAAATGTCGTATCTTGAAATGTGCTTTCCCATAGGAATGCATTGAAAACCAATTAATCTGTTCTAGAGGTCAGAAAAGAAAATAATAATAATAAAAGAACAGATTACACTGGTAATTACAATGCCAGGGAAAATGGGAATAGCCTTTCCCTCTTTTTGGTGGTGGTGGATTTTTGACACCCCTAATCTCCAGGAGCGATGGGTTGGTGGTGCCAAAAACCCTCCGCCTCCAAAGACAGGAAAGAGCTTTTGCTGTCTATGGTAAAGGTGGGTTTTTGAAAACCAGCAAAGGAGGGGGAACATTTCCCGTCTTTGCTGGGTTGGGGAGAGACCCCCCCCAATCATTCAGCAGTGGATGACTGCTCCTACCAGCTTGACACCCAGCTGATTTTGACAGCTCAAAAAAGCATCTGGTTGTTGAGGTGCAGCCTTTGGCTGCCGGTTGATTGAGGGGTTTTCCTCTGAACACAGCAAAAGGGGAGGGGAGAAGCTTTTTCCCTCCTTTGCTGGGTTGGAGCAGGTGCCTGCTCACTTTCCCCCTTCTGCTTCCCCCCTTTTTCTCTCTTCCTCTTTTTGCCCTGCGTCTTTGCTTCCCCTCTTACTTGCATCTCCAAATCTCCCCCCCCTCAAACACACACTCTGCAGAGTCAGGAGGAGGAGGAAGAGGAAGAGGAGGAGGAGGAGGAGGAGGAGGAGGAGGAGAGAGAGAGAGAGAGAGAGAGAGAGAGAGAGAGAGAGAGAGAGAGAGAGAGAGAGAGAGAGAGAGAGAGTATGCGTAGGGTGTGGCTAAGGACTGAAACACAGTCAAAGAACAGGGAAGGGGATCCCACGCCTGACATAATTGGGGAACCCCAGAGTGAGGGTGGTCTGGCCAAGTTGGACAGGTCCTCCCCCACAGCCCCACCCCAACTCTGTCATAAACCCTGGGTCAACTGGCAGCCAAAAGCCGCTCCTTGCAGCTCTGACAGCTAGCTGATTGTTGAGCTGTCAAAACCAGACTTGACAGCCGTGTTGGGGCAGCCTTTCAATACAAAGTGCTGCCCTATGCCTGCTGTGTGTAGCATTTGCAGAAACAGGACATCCGTTTCCAATTCGAAAGGTAATCATTGGAAACGGATGTCCTGGTTCTGGAAACACTATTGCATAGCCTGCACAGGGCAGGACTTTGTAGTGAAAGGTAATCATTGGAAATGGATGTCCCGGTGGCGCTTCCTATTGTGGAAGTCTTATTTTTCCTCCTGATCTTTCAGTCTTTCCTCATAGGGCTTGGTTTCCAGTCCCTTGATCAACCTTGTTGCCTTCCTTTTAACTTGTTCCAGTTTGTCTGCATCCAACTTGAATTGTGATGTCAAGAATCATTGCCTGAGAGAAGAGCTGTTCTGGAATTCCAGCAGTCTTGAACAGGGTACCCTAAAATGACTCCATGCATTGTAAGCCGTGCATAATCTAGAACTAGCAAAAAGGATGTGCGTTTGACCAAGGAAGGGGCTGGATCGCCTTCAGTAAGGTTCTCAGCTAATTTCTCTATTTTCACTGGGCCATCTTTTTTCTAAGGTGTGCATTCACCTGGAACATCATGCAGCTTAATGCTAGTGTTTTCATTTGTTGGTCTACTAGTCATTGTTGCCTTCCCTAAAGAAAATATTCTTAAGAGGATAACGGATAACCATGCTGCTTTGTCTTAAGAAATCCAATGCAAACAACACTGCTGACTTCCATAGTTTTTGGCAATATAAAATGTTTTCCAGATTTCAATGAGGAGATTAAGGCTTCTTCATATCTAAATTGTCTTGCAATTTAAAGGTTAAGAGAGGGGAAATTAAGAAATATATTTTTACAATATATGGGAGAAATTTATTGAATATGTTGTAATAAAAGAGAAAGGGAAAGAACCCAATAGTGACTTTATACATTCTGGAAAAGAGGACTATAAAGACTTGAAGAAGAAAAAGAGAAAGAAGACGATGACACAGTAAGATCTTGTGGGGGGGGGAGCATTGATTTAACTATGTATTCTCTTTATTGTTTTTGTGTTGTTTTAAAATAAAAAAATAAAAAAAGACTTCTTATCAGTACACTTGCATTGAGGTTGATGAGGTTTATACATTTCTTGATGTTCATTATTGCTCTGGTATAGGTGGCTATTGGTTTATTTACTTGCATTTTGCATCTGTCTACAGTTATGTTATTTTTCAGGTTTTTTTAAGTGATATATTTGGTACGAAATACAACAATGATAACTAATCATAATGTGGCTAATGCTTGGAGTTTTATTGTATTTTCATTATCAGGTGATATTTATACTGATTAAAATATTGCTGTTTAACTTAGCCAGTTGTACTAAAATAAGTCTATTGAATTCGTGGGGATTTAGTCACAGTCGCTCACAATCTCAGTTTTTACTAATCTATATAATTTAGTGTCATCAGCAATCTCCATTGATACAAAGTGGCAAAACTCTTTGACTAAAAACTACTTATTTTAGTCAGTCTAAAATAAGTCTATTGAATTAGTGAGGATCTAGTCAGTCTATTATCTCCATTGATTCAAAGTGGGACTACTCTAGTTATTTGTATAAATTTTATTTATTTGAAATATTTTTACCTTGCCTTTCTCCTTGGAAAGGACCCAGTGTGGCTTATGGCACTGAAAGACAATGTACAGTGTTGGAGATAATGAATATATAACAGTTGCATTAAGACAACATACAAAGCTAAGAACAATAGTCTGAAGAGGCATCTTTCATCATTAAAAAGGTAATATTAAACATAAGAACAATAAGCAAACAATTATAACAGAAAAATGCCATTTACAGATATAGAAAACTAAAAATGGAAAAACACAGGTAGTATTACAAATTCAGCCCAAGCAGTAATGCATTACAATCCATCTAAGAATCACACAACAGGTAGACAAT
This sequence comes from Phrynocephalus forsythii, assembly GCA_029282475.1. Taxonomy (NCBI): domain Eukaryota; kingdom Metazoa; phylum Chordata; class Lepidosauria; order Squamata; family Agamidae; genus Phrynocephalus; species Phrynocephalus forsythii. Next base: position 1,821,048 of record JAPFRF010000003.1, on the reverse strand, counting down.
CGTGCAGAGAAAGCTTGCCTGAAGACAAAGTTCTTTGATGCTTGCAGACTTTCAGGAAAGATAGGGCAAGTTGGGCCTCCTGTGGGAAGGAGTTCCAAAGTCTAGGACCAGCAACAGAGAAGGCTGTCTCCTGTGTTCACTTCAGATGTTCCTGTGAAGGTGACAGATGGTAAGGCAGGTGTTCCAGTCACCTAATCATTCTGGTTGCCCTCCTATGCACTTTTCCCATTCCCATAATATACATCTGGAGGTATGGTGGCCAGAACTGTACACAGTACTCCAGATGGGGCCTCACCATAGATTTATAAAGAGGCAAAATGACCATTGCTGACTTATTTTCTATACCTTCCTAATGATCCCTAGCATTGCTTTTTTTCACTGCTGTGGTACACTGGGCTGACACTTTCATTGACCTCTCCACCAGGACATCAAGGTCCCTGTCCTGGTTTGTTGCAGTAAATTCAGATCCCATCAGTTTATAAACGTAATTGGGTTTTTTTGCCCCAGCGTGCATCACTCTGCACATACTATTGTTGAACCTCATTTGCCAGTGGTTTGCTCACGCCAGTGTCAAGAGATCCCTCTGGAGCTCCTCACGATCTCTCTCAGTTCTTCTTCGTGGACTCTGTGAATCCACACAGTGGGTCTTCGCTCCTGCGCGCTTGAGTTCCCGGTCGTTCCAAGGTTAAGGCTTACAAGCCCCTCCCCTCCGTGCGCATGCTCACCCATCTCCCGCCTTGCTGACTCAGTTCCTTTTTGCTGCCGCTGAGTGTGGTCGTCTTTCCACGAGCTCCTGCAAACAAAAAGGAAAGTGAAAACTTCATTTAAATATTTAATTTCTTTTATTTCCTTTGCTCCCAGTCCCCCCCCCAAGTTTATATAGTTATTGTTTATTTCCAGCGCCCGCCTTTAGGGTGGAGGGGTTGTATACCCCCCTCGCCCCCATACTGGCGGGTGCGAAGGCCGTTTATGGCCGCGGCAGCACTGTTTAAGCAGTGTGAATCCTGCCGTAATAGAATTCTGTTAGCTGACGGACACAGTTTGTGCCTTTTTTTCCTGGGCGAGGCTCATCAACCTGAACTCTGCCCGCATTACAAAAAGCTAACGAAGCCGGCCCTTAAACATCATCTGGAGCGGTTAAGGGCTTACTTGTGGGAAAAATCCCTCCAAACCATGGAAACCCACTCCGAGGCTTCCATGCCTTCTACTTCCTCAAAATCAAATCTTCAACCAAAGGCAAAACGATGGAGAAAGAAAGAAAAAACATCTCCAGCCTGCTCTGATTCCGGAGAAAAGATCAAAGGAAATGGCCTCTGATGTGCGATCAACGACGGCGACGGCGAAACCACCCGCGCTCGTCTTAACCGAGTCGCGTGGCATAGAGGGGGTTCACAGTTCAGCGCAGGTCGGCGCCCAGTCTCCTGATGCCATACAAGACTAGCCTTGGTCCCATGCCTTTGAAAATCAGGCAACGGGTACCCGTTAACCTCCTCATAGCGCTATGATTCTATCGGGCTTACCGCCGGGCCAGCTTGTCCATGACACGGACATGGCCACAGTCAGCTACAACCCGTTGTCGCACCTACAGAATCTACAGGCTGCCTCCATGACCTCAGCTCTCCAGCATTCTGACGCGGAGGAGCAGGGTCTAGATGCCCCCAAGCGCTTGGGCGCTATGTGATCAGACATCGAAGAGAGAGGAGTCTCTGATGTCGGGCGTCCTGCAAAAGATCAATGCCCACTTGTCTCCCCGAGTCAGGGCAGAGAGAGGGTGAGGGTAGACTCTCATGATTCCACGTCATCCCCCTCATCCTCTCCTAGGCGTCAAAAATCTAGACGCAGGCAGGGCAAGAGGCACCGACGTCATGGATCTTCCTCCTCATCGTCCCCCGCATGGCATCATAAAAGCAAACGCTGTTCTAAAAAGAGACGACGTCATGCCCGCATGGTGTCTAGCTCCTCAGACACTGATTCTTCTACCACTTCTTCATCCGCCTCCTCACAACATAAGAGGCAGCGAAGGAGTAAACCTAAGCCACCAGCCCAGCGCCCTCTGGTGTCCAACACTGACACCATTGCTGGTCTAGCCTTTCAGAGCCATGCCCTGCAAAGCCCCACTGACACCACACCGCAAGCAGTGGATCAGCAGATGCAGCTGCTGGATTCTCCAGCCGCCATGGATCGCCCGTTAACGGATGATTCCAACATGGGAACAGCCTCTCAGAAGTCGCATCAGTCCACCCTCTCAATACCTAGACACTTTGAAACCGATATACCAGACAAACAATCTTCCACCCTAATGGAAGACTTTAAACATTATTCACAGATGATACACAAAATTGCACAAGTCATGGGACTTCAAGTGCAACTCCCAGCTGCAAGGTACTCGTGCAAATTCTTTGGCCACTTGCACAAGTCCAGGCCACCTCCTTTGCGAATGGGATTTATTCCCTCTATGTTGGGAAAGGCCAAGGAGGCCTGGGCCAAATCCTCTGATTCCAACGAGAATTGATAGCCTCTACAAGACACATAGTGAGGGCACAGACTTCCTTATGAAGCACCCCCTACCGAATTCGGTGGATGCCATGCAAAACAGAGGGAAGTCCCATTCCAACACCACCCCGAGCAACAAGGAAGCTCGGAAGCTAGACCTCATTGGCAGGCGTCATTACGCCCTTGCCTCATTCTCCTTGAGAGCACTGAACTATCTGTGCGCAATGGAGGCGTATACCCGTCACCTCCTATTCACTTTTCCGGACTTCATAAACCACATTCCGGAAGAAAAAAGGGCAAAGCACAGGCCTCATACATGGAAGTTTTGTCTCTGATCGACTACCAGATGATAGCCTCCATGCACATAACGAATACAGCTTCTAAGCAACTGATGACTGCTATACATCTCCGTCGTCATGCCTGGCTCAGGACATCCAATATTACAGATGATGCCAGAAACCATATAGAAGACTCCCCATTTGATGGGGAAGGACTCTTTGCGACGTCCACTGATGCGTCACTGGACAACATCCAGAAGATGTGTAAGGCTGCAAAATCTTATACACAACAAGGAGACTGGTTCATCGTCCTGGACCTACAGGACACTTATTTTCACGTCTCCATAGCCCCTCAAGACCGGAAATACCTCCACTTCCGGATAGGAGGCTCAACCTACCAGTTCAAAGCCATGCCCTTTGGTCTCTCCTCCGCCCCGCGGGTGCTTACAAAGTGCATGGCACCGGTGGCGGCCTTACTCAGGCTCCAGGGAGTCCACATCTTCCCATATTTAGACGTTTGGCTCCGGGTAACACCTACAAAACAAGGGCAGTGAAGGATCGAGACCTCACCACCTGACTCCTAACATCCCTGGGACTTCGTCTCAATGAAAAGAAGTCCAACCTCATACCCTGCCAGTCAGTGCTGTACATAGGAGCACTTCTGGACGCTCAAAAAGGAAGGGCATACTTAGCGCCAGATCGCTGTTCCAGAGCGGGAATTGGCAAACACTCACAGGGAGATGCCTTTGCCACCAGGTGGCCAGCCGGCCTCCTTTATGCATTCCCACCAATACCACTCATTAAGAGGACGCTGATGAAGATCAGAAACCAAGGAGCCCATGTCATACTTCTGGCCCCGTGCTGGCCAAGACACCCATGGTTTCAAGTCTTGCAAACAATGGCGATCGACTCTGTCAGGCTGACATCAACGCCCGATCTCCTGACGCAACACCAGGGCCAAGTCAGGCACCCAGACGTCCTGACTCTCCACCTAACGGCATGGTACATCCGCTAACAATTGCAGAAGTACTCACAAGCTCCAGGAAAAAGTCTACTAATACCCTATATGCACATAAGTGGGCATCCTTCCTACACTTCACTCGAGCTAACTCTCAACCCTCGAGTCCAACCAACATCCAGGTTCTCCTGGAATTCCCCCTCTTACTCTTTAACAGAGGACTATCCCTATCTACCCTAAGAGTCTACACTGCAGCCATAGTAGCTCAGTATTCCTAGTGGCAATCAAATCAGCCAGGCGAGCTTCGGGGCTCGCTGCGCTCAGAGCGGACTCACCGTTCTTCAAATTCCACCACGATAGAGTGGAACTTCATCCGGACATCTCTTTCTTACCAAAGATAGTGTCCTCATTCCACGTGCGTCAGCCACTTATTCTACTAACCTTCTTCCCAAACCCAAGTACTTACCTCGAGAGGAAACTCCACTCCCTCGACGTCAAACGAGCACTCCTCTTCTGCACAGCTAGGACAGCTTCTGTTAGAAAGACACACAAGCTCTTTATCAGAACCTCGGCACCATCTCAAGGTTATCAAGTATCCCCTCAATCCATCTCCAGATGGATTGTCACAACCATCAAAATGGCTTACAGCACTGCGCATGACTCCCTACCGGTCATGCCTCGGGCACACTCTACAAGAGCAGTAGCCTCATCCACTGTTTTCATAAAAGGAGTGCCCTTGGAAGACATATGTAAAGCGGCTACCTGGTCTCAACCGTCTACGTTCCTGAAGCACTACAAACTAGATGTCAGGTCGCAGAGATCAGCCGCATTTGGCAAAGCAGTTTTGACAACTGTGCTACGATGACTACCCTCCACCGGTAAGTCAGCTTGCCAGTCACCCATTGTGTGGATTCACAGAGTCCACGAAGAAGAAATGCAGGTTACTTACCTGTAACTGAAGTTCTTCGAGTGGACCTCTGTGAATCCACCCCACCCACCCGCCTCCCCTCTCTCAGCCATGGCTTGTTGTACTCTCTAAGGGTCAGCGGCGGACCAGAGGGGAACTGAGTCAGCAAGGCGGGAGATGGGTGAGCATGTGCACGGAGGGGAGGGGCTTGTAAGCCTTAATCTTGGAACGACCGGTAACTCAAGCGCGCAGGCGCGAAGACCCATTGTGTGGATACACAGAGGTCCACTCGAAGAACTTAAGTTACAGGTAGGTAACCTGCATTTTTTACTAATCTGTATAATTTAGTGTTGTTAGCAAATTTGGCTACCTTGCTATTTACTCCTACTTCTAGATCATTTATGAAGAGGTTGAAAAGCAGGGGAAGTGTCCATTTAGTGCTACTATCTGTTTCCCGTCCCTTAGCCAGTTGCTGATCCAGGACAATTTAGGGCTTTGTAGGTTAAAACCAGCACTTTCAATTGTTCCTGGAAACTGTCCTCCACAATGATGTTATGTGATGCCTGTAACCAGCCCCAATTAGCAATCTGGCTCATGCCTTTTGGACCCACTGAAGTTTCCTGAGACATTCCATTGGTAGTCCAGTATAGAACCACGTGTCACAGTGGTCAGATCAGGTCTCTCAAGAAACAGATGTAGATGGCACAGTAGTTTTAATTGTGGATTTGCCCTCCTGGCCACTGCTGAGACCTGGGCATCTAGGCTTGATGATGAATCCAGGGGCACCTCCAAAGTTCACACCTGTTTTTTCAATGGTAGGGGAATACTAGCCAGTACAGGTTACATCCCTGTTCCTTGTGCTCATTTTTTAACTAACCAGAAGCACCTCTGTCTTGTCTGGATTAAGTTTCATTTTGTTCACCCTCATCCAATTCATTACTGATACCAAACGCTGATCCAAATAATAGTGAATCACAACTAGATTAGTCCCATTTGAATCAATGAAATTTACGGAGGGGTTGACAGACCAAATCCCCGCTGATTCAATGATCCTGCTGTACTGTAGTGTGACTTGCTGTGGCAAGCAGCAGGACTTCAGTCAGTGAAAATTCATCCTCCCTGAATTCTGTTGGAGACATTAAATCCAATAGCAGGCAAGAATGGGGGTGTGATAGCAACTGAAGAGCTCTGCAGACTGATAACCATGCAGCTTGATATGAGAAGTAAATTTCCCTGTTCTCAGTGGGAGTTTCTTCTAAAGTAATGAGAATGGGGTAAGTCCATTGATTGAAGAACTATAGCCTTTACATAGATAGTTGAAGAAGACACTGATTTGATTTTATTCCTGCTTTTTATTTTGCATTTCTGGAATGTACATCCAGGAACGCTTCTTCTATATTTCCCCCCTTTAATAGGATTACCTCAGTTATCTTTGAATATTAGGCACACACAAAAAAGTAACATTGTTATGTAATCGAAATTATTTGTGAATTGAGAACTCTGAACTTTACAGAAAGTATCAGTAAGTAAAATACAAGGCAATAAAATGTGACCCATATAAGGACTTTGCTATATTTAATTTCAAATGTGCATTCAGTTTGGGGAGTGCTGAAGACATTTTCGAAAATAAAGTACAGTGTAATTTTCACAAAGCAACAGCGAAAACTAATGAAAACATCTAGATAAGTGAAAGCACACCCGAAACATAATTTTGAAAATAGAGCAAAGACCAACCAACAAACAAAAAACATAAGAAACGGCCTGTAAGTTAGAATTCTCCAAAAGAATGGCAACTGAGCATATGTTCCTCAGGGAAAGTGCCACCACAAGCAACTCCTTTCTTTTGAATCTTGTGTTTAATTAATCCAATGTAATATATATATATATATGGAATCATCATCATCATCATCATCATCATCATCATCATCAATCATCATCATCATCATCATCATCATCATGCCCTCTGGATCATTGAGCCCAGCCTCTGAAAAGGAAGCACAGTAGGGCCATTGTACTCCCAACCCCTGTCTCCTCAATCCCAGAAGCAGTTTTATACTAAAGAATGAAAAGGGATACATTGTAAAAAAAAGTAACAAAAGCAACAATGAGAAAGTTAAATCAGAATAGTTTTCCTACAGAAATTGATGGTGTTCATGCCTATCGTTACTGTTGCAAAGCCAGGAGGAAGCCAAGCTTGCTTAATTGCTGAAAGAATTGCTGAAGACTCACCTTTAAAGTATATGTCTTTTTAGCTAGATGCTACTGGGTTTTTTGTTTGTTTGTTTGTTTACCACCCCAGTGGCTAAACAGACTAGCAAATTAAATTACGTCAAACCACAACAGTGCAAATTATCCATATTAAAACAACAGGGCACAAGGATAATAAATAAATGAATCAATTCAAATGTGGTTGTCTTCAAAAGCCTCTCTAAAGGCGCTGACCAGGTGCTATGCGCATGCGATCAGGGACGCCAGAACAGCTTATGCCTCCCTGAGAATTGGTGAGGCCTCAAACCACCAGATGGAGTAGTTCCGGGTGGTTTGAGACCTCACCAATCCTGGTCAGCCTAGACTTCCTCCTAGTAATTTCACGAGTGAGTCATTCGCAGCCTTTTTTCGATCTAACATTGAGGCCATCCATACCGATCTGGACTCCGGTTGCCCTACTCACTCCTCCAGTGTCCTGAGCGCCGCACCCCCTTGGTCTCCTCGTCTGGTTGCGTTTTTCCAGCAGAAGCCTCCAGGGTTTTGGCTTGTTGCCTGCCGGCAGCCTCCCCTTTCAACCCTTGCCCTTCCATCCGCCAGAGGGAGCATGCCAGAGTGGGCTTTGGTTATTTCCACCGCCTCCTTCAGGGAAGGGATTTTTCCCTCTCGTCTGAAGGAGACGGTGGTGAAGCCCACGTTAAAGAAACCTGGCCTGGCATCAGACAATTTGGCCAACTATTGTCCGATTGCCATTGTTCCCTTCATGGGCAAGGAGACTGAGAGGGTGGCCGCCACCCGCCTTCAGTCATTCCTGGAGGAAAATCATGTCCTTGACCCATTCCAGTCCGGGTTCAGGCCGCTTCATGGGACCGAGACCGCCCTGGTCGCTCTGCAGGAAGACCTCCTCAGGGAGGCTGACAGGGGTTGCTCTACCCTGTTGCTCTTCCTTGACTTGTCAGTGGCCTTTGATACCGTTGACCACGGTTTCCTGCTGGATCGGCTTGCCGAGGTGGGGATCAGAGGCTCTGCTTTTAGTTGGCTCCAGTCCTTCCTTCGCGACCGACTCCAGCATGTGCAGCTGGGGGATGAGCTGTCAGCTCCTTGGACTCTCCCTTGTGGGGTGCCCCAGGGGTCGGCAATCTCCCCCATGCTGTTCAATATCTATATGAGACAGGTGGATGAGGTCATCAGGGGATTTAGAGTTTGCTGTCATCAATATGCTGATGACATGCAGCTCTCTCTCTCCTTTTCCACCTCTGCAGAGGAGGCGGTATGCTCCCCTGATCTGTGCCTGGAGGCGGTCATGGAATGGACCAGGACTAACAGGCTGAAGCTTAACCCGGAGAAGACCGAGGTTCTGTTCTTTGGGGCGCCTTCTGTGGGGTACAGTGGCCCTCTCCCCAAACTGGGGGGGTGCTACCCTCAGACTTGCGGACAGGGCCAGGAATCTGGGAGTGGTCCTGGATCCGGCCTTATCCATGGAACATCAGGTGATGGCTGTTTCCAGGACCGCCTTTTTCCACCTGCTTCAGATTGCACAGATTCGTATGTACCTGGACGAGGCCTCACTCAGAACAGTCGTGCAGGCCCTCGGGATCTCGAGGATCAATTACTGCAATGTTTTCTACATGGGGTTGCCCTTGACCCTTCTCCGGAGATGTCAGTGGGTCCAGAACGCGGCGGCCAGATTGGTGGTTGGTGCACGTCGCTATGATCGTATCACCCCAATTCTGGCTCTTCTGCACTGGCTGCCCGTTGTGCTCCGGATTAGGTTCAAGGTCCTGATTTTGGTTTACAAAACCCTCCGTGGCTTGGGACCTGAGTACCTGCTGGAGCATATCTTCCAAATATCAACTGAGGCCCAGCCCACTAGAATGTCGCAGGCGCTCTCACTCCGAGTGGCCACGCCCAGGGAGAAACATGCTAGAAACATCCACACTAACTTCCTGCGAGACATTGTGGTCAACTGTGCAGGGGACTCCCTGATATGAAGGGGTACCTATGTGTGTTTTTCCTTCTTTTTAACTGCCAATAAGGACCTGCTTCTTGCAGATGATTTTGTGGGGTGATTACCTGGAGAAACATTGCCTGGGAGGATCTGGTGGTGCAAATGGATGGATTTTGGGGGAAAGCTGCTCCATCAAGAAATGAGGCCCCAAACTATGAAGGGATTTGTAGGTGAGCATCAAAACCTTGAACTCTAGGAGATATGTGTGTAACACAGTGGCCAAGAAAGCCAATGCGATCCTTGGTTGCATCAACAGAAGCATAGTTTCTAGAGCAAGGGAGTTGATAGTACCAAAGTGTTCTGCTTATATACCGCCCCATACCACTACAAGTAGTCTCTGGGCGGTTTACAATTTTAATTACAGTGTGCAGGCTACACATTGCCCCCCCAGCAAGCTGGGTACTCATTTTACTGACCTCGGAAGGATGGAAGGCTGAGTGAACCTTGAGCCTGCTACCAGGGATTGAACCCAGGTCGTGAGCACAGTTTTACCTGCAGTACAGGCATTGAACCACTGCACCACGAGGCTCCTTACCACTCTATCCTGCCCTGGAGTACTGTGTTCAGTTCTGTGCAACTCAATTTAAAAAGGATGTTGACAACCTCAAGCGGGTCCACAGGAGGGCAACCAGGACAGTTAAAGGTCAGGAACATATGTCTTACGAGGAGCGCCTTAGGGATCTGGGAATGTTTATCCTTTCAAAAAGAAGGCTGAGAGGGGGTATGATAGCTATGTTTAAATGTTTGAAAGGATGTCATATTGAAGAGGGAACAGGTTTGTTTTCCATGGTTCCAGAGACTAAGACTCGGAGCAATGGTTTCAAACTATAGGAAAAGAGATTCCATTTGAAAATCAGGAAGATCTTCCTGATGGTTAGAGCTGTTTAGCTGTGGAATATGCTGCCACGAAGGAGGGTGGTGGAGTCTCCTTCTTTGGAGGTTTTTAAGCAGAACCTGGATGGCTATCTGTCGGGAGTCCTGTCATGGGGGTTCTTGCATGGCAGAGGTTTGGACTGGATGGCCCTCAAGGTCTCTTCCAACTCTATGTTTATGTGTTTCTATGATCTCGACATGGTATGTCACAGGTAGTCAGTGCAGGTGAGCCAGGACTGGGGAGAGATGGTCAACTTTACTCACATTCACTACAAGCGTGGCTTGGGAAGAAACCTTCAGGGCTGGCGAATCTCTTTGCTGAGCTGGATTAGAAATTTTCCTTTATAGAGATGACGAAGATCACTTCTGTACTTCGCTGACCGCTAAGTTGGCTAGCAAGAGCATGCCTACCACAAACAGCAAAAGGGCCATTTGTGGGAATTATCTTCTAAAATAAATAACCCAAAAGTCTTCTTTCTTGCCACCATTCATTGCCCTTTCCTGCTACAGTAGGCCAACATGTTTAATGATGTGGTGCTGCATCTGGGCTGTGATGTCCTCCATGCTAAGTGTTCCTAGCTTCCTAAATTGGGAAGATGGGGAGGGGTGTTGGGGCTTGTTCTGCCCTCTGCTTTGGGCATTTTAGTGGTGTTTGTCAAGCAACCGTTTCCCACCATTGCATCCCCATTCCTTTTCTTTTCTTACATAGACACAGCTTTATCTGGTGGAGGATTTCATTAACAAAGAGACCTACCCTGTAATCATATTTTAATAGGATTAGAGATACATGGCTATTACACCAATGAAATAGCCTTTATGTTCAGTGTATCATTAGCCTATCAGGGGAGGAAGTGAAGGGAAGATGCCCCTGAAGAAAATGCAAAATAGCATGAAAATGGATATACTGCCGAGTCCCTAGGAACTCCCACCAAGTGCCTAGAATCCAGGGACTGTAGTGGTGATGAGATCCACATCTCTCCCGGACACATAAGCCGCAAATGCACTTCAGAGAAGGATAAAGATTGGCATCATGCACCCTTGTGCCACTGCAATAACAGCATGAATGATGATACAAAAGCACCCCCTGCTCCATCGCCCTAGTGAGATGGCCGACAATGCCCTCACTTCAGCAGGTCTTCAGCCAACCCCATGCTCCTCAGAGCCCCAGTTTCAGAACTTAATACACAAAGGTGGTTTTTTGGGGGTGGTGGGGGTGGGGGTGGGGGTTTAGCTGAGAAGCCAAAGATACACAACATTGCAGCCCCCCCTCATAACTCTGGACACAAAGGGCTTACAGTTTTGAATAAATGCTGCGCAATAAGTGAACGGAAAGCACTATGCTTTGTGACGTCATCTTCTTGCTCACAAGATCTCTTGCCATTGCAAAAGATGAATAAATTGTACTCTAAGGAAGTGATGCATTATCAGCATTAATTTTATTTTTATTTATTTTTAGTCCTTCCCCACCTCCCCAATCCTCCTTTCCCTTTGTCTCTTCTAACTCTGCATAGCTATGTGTGTGAATTCAGCCATTGCTTTATATATCTCTCTGTGTAAGCCACATACACTGGAGGGGAGAAGGCTGTTTGTACTTCTCGTTTTGATAAACTGACATCTCTGCCTCCTCCCCCACCACAAAGGCCTGTGCAGGGATTTGATCTGAGCAGTCCCTCGACCCCCTTGGAACACATTAAACACCCACCCAGACCCCTTACTCTGTCTCCATCTCTGAACCTTTCACTCTCCTTTAATGAGAATTTCTCCTAATTATTTCAGTGGCTGCAGCACAGGGACTGCAGTGTACTTAGATCTCAATTCTAGGGACGTGACTGTTATGCTGATCAAGGCAAGGGATCAATAATTTAGGCTCCAGCTTTAATGGCAGAGCTGAGAGCTTAAATGTCTGCAGTCAGGCTCCTTTCAGATTCCTTTAGTATTAATGTTTTCCACCAGATTTTTGCTTGGCTTCTTGTGCTACCTTGTGTCTTTCCATAAACATAGTGTGTGTGTTAGAAAGATAGGTTTAATTTCCTCCATTTGTCCATTAATCCTCAGTCACCATTGCGTCTTTTTCAACATTTACTAATTTTGCTTTAACCTACTGCTTACTGTAGTTTTTTTACAGGCATGTCACAGACAAAGAAATTCTTCTTTCCTTCCCTCACTTCCTGTATACTTCAAATGACCTATTTTGGTGTTTAGGTAAATTCAGAACATGTTTCTCTTTACATGCATACTTCATGTAGAATGTAAAATATAAACAAGGTGCCTTTCATTGAAGAACTCTGTATTTTGGTACTCAAGGTAACTCCTGAAGATGTACAATCACATCTACTCACTTCTATTTTCAGAGGTTTGAAATTCAGTTTTGTTTTTAAGCATTTGATACCCCCCCATGGTTGCAATTGAAGAAGGGACTAGTGAAAAAGAAGAGTAAAGAATTTAGAAGTAGGATGTTAAATCCAAATGGGTAATGGGAAAATGAAATTGCTTTGGGAAGACCCCTACCCTTCCTGAAAAACTTAATTATGATACACATTTCCTGGCTGAAGATTTCTTCAGAAACCTAATTTTCTAGGAACCTAATCTGAACTGAAATGCAGAAAATACCATGGTGACCATTAATGTTTGAGTTAATAATTTTGTACCACTGTCTATGGACATGTGATAGGTGATTCAGAATACATAAGGTAGTTGTGGTGTGTCTGGTACTATGCATATGACATAGAGCCACCTTTACTGTTAGCATGGAGTTGTTGCCTGGGCAGCTGTGTGGATGGAGGCACCACAATACAAAGTTCTGTGCTCAGTTGTATTTTCTGATTTTCCCGTTCAATTTGCCTGATCCATCCTCTCTTCAGTGTTGTTTTGGAAATCTGATGAAGCAATAGTACGCATTCAAGGAAGCAGAAGACTGTATTTCACACAAATATTGCACAGTGTGAGTGTGTAAATAACCTAAACCGAGAGCTGCTTACACCCAAGCATCATCTCCTAAACTGTGTAACATTTACAACAGTTGTTTAGGGCACCTGCTTGGAATATGTGCTACTTAGGAGTTTCCTTCCTGTTTAATGACCTTGGATGAGAAACTGGGAATAGGGCTTTTAAGGTAAGTGAGATATTTAAGGTGTGGTTTTAGCTGTTCCACTCCCCCAGTGAGTTTCTGTCCCCAAGTGGGGATTTGAACTCTGTTCTCTCAGCATTTTTTTGGGGGAGGGCTTTTTGCTATTTTGTTTCTGATTATTCTGAAAACAATTCACAACTAGACATGGGCACGACTCGGCGAAATTGTCGTTTCCATTTTCAGTTATCGTTTCCGTTACGTAACGGAAACGGTAACGATAATTAAGCCGTCAGAACTCGAACTCGAACCGAAAAAAGAAAAATTTGGTCGGGTTTTTCATTTTCGTTTGTGGCATCGCGGCAATCGCGCAATGCGAAGCACAGAAAAAGTTTTTAAAAGTTTTTTTAAAAAACCCGACTCCCGGCCAAAAAAGCAGGTGAAAATATGCCTGCCTGAGGCTTTGCCACCTACCAGAGGGGTGGTTTCTGGGAGGTCCCCGGCCTTCCCCCTCTCTTCTCCTGTCCTGGGCTGCTTGCACCAGGCTGGGGGAGGGTCATCCTCGTTGTCTCGCCATGCCATGCGGTGGTGGGGGGAATCCAAAATGGCGACCGCAATTTTTCTTTTGAAATCATGGTAAAAAAACACACCAAATCACCACAGAAACACAGGAAATTTATTTATTTTAAATGCCTGAATTTTAATAGTAGCAGCAGTGGGTTTTTTATAGCAATAAAACATTGTATGGATTTTATTTTATTTTATTTTATTTTATTTTATTTTATTATTTTTTTAGACCTGCCCATTTGGGCTGGGCATGGGATGGGACCATGCAATTTTTTTGAACCATTCCACCAATGGCATCACCAGGTTTTTGACTGACACTTCTAGATGTCTCGGAGGGCATAAAAAGCCAAGGCACCTTCCAGAAATCGCAGTCGGGTGTATGGATGTGGTTGAGGGAGGAGGGCTGGCTGCTGGTGCTGGTGTGATCCGATCGAGATTGAGGAGGGAGGCTGGAGGCTTTAGGATTTAAGTTAGGCAGGCAGGGAGGGAATTGAATTTAGAAAATAATTTCTTTGATTCCCTGCAGCTTTGTCTGCTGAAGGGAATAGCAGTTTATTCTTTATTTCTTCTCTGGCAGTTTGTGAGGATTTTTTTCTGATATTGGATAAAGGGGGAGGTTCGACTGGGAGTGGGAGGTGTGGATTTATTTTAAAAATATATTATATACTACCATTTATTTTCTATTTTCCCAACTTCAATTTGCTTGCACACACACACATTTGGGGTGCAAGCCAAGAACAGAACCTCTATCCTAAGTGATATCCTAACTGCCCACTCGCCCGTCCGCCCACGCCGCCACCCGCCTGCGGCCCGCGCCGCCACCCGCCCATTCGCCTGTCCCCCGCCCCGCCCCCCGCCTAGGGCACAAAAACACCTAGTGCTTGCCCTGATTGCGGGACGCCCCTATGCTCTGGGAAGTCAAATCGCGCTAAATTGCAGTGGAGACGACAAACGACAAACGGAAATGACAAGTTTTTGAAAAATTTCGCGACAAACGGAAACGACCCGAAACGGACCCGTTCCGACAAACGAAAACTCGAAATGTCATTTTTTCTGGTCGTGCCCATGTCTATTCACAACGTTAGCACTTGGCACTTTTGTGTCTGTGTTGTCCAATTATTGTGATCTGCTAGTCCTTTTTTGGCCACACTATCTTAAGTGTAATCATGCCAACATCCGTATCTATTCAAATGCAAGAAACTAAGTCCTGGTGCATGTTTTGCTCCCAGTTTCACTCTGACTTCCTCTAAGGGCTTGGCCATTTTGTTTAATAAGTGAGGTTGATCCTTGTTTTACTCAGCTACACTGACAGTATGGGTTGTGCAGGAGGAGGCACTATAATATATAGCATCATAGGGAAGGAACTTCCAGTGTTACTCTTCTGGCTGATTTTTAAATATTTGCAGAACACATGTCACTCTTACATGCAATCAAGTTGCTTCATGCACTTAAGTTCCTTGAATTAATGACCTCCAAAGGAGTTTGTCATTAACAACCCAACTCAGGTTTGGCTTCCTTTCCAAAGTTTTTTTAATAATACAGTGTTTTCAATGTTAATAGCTGCCATATTGTTGTCCTATAGTAAAATCCATGTTGTGCTGATTTTTATTTGTGAATGCATGAACATATCAAGTTGGAGTTGAAAAAGAAGCATACTGTAAAGCTGATGGAGAGAAGTTCAATGTTTTAGTTGCCATCCCAGTGACTTTTAGAGTTTTCAAGGAACATATGAAATACAGTTTTTGCTTTTTAAAACTCCGCTCACTGCAGCCAGTATCCTCAGTAAAGTCACAGCTCTGTGCCCTGGCAAGCCTTCAGCTTACCACCCCCTGCCCCCCTCCCCATGCATGCAAGTCATGTTCTGTGTGCTTTTACATGCCTAGGGTATTCATTTCATTGAGTATTTGGAAGCAAGTCCTGTTGATTTTCTCGAGGCCCAGACCCATATGCAGGGATATAGCCTGCCCTGGATCGCAAAGCAGGACTCTGTATGTTTGGCTACCTCCTGTTCCTTTCTGGGGGTTATGATAGCTTTTCTAAAAAAAACTTCAACAAATGATAATTTCATTCACCAAGTGACTGTGATTTTCCAAACTATATTTTATTTATACTTTCCAGTTGAAAAACTTAGTGTTTTTCAAGGTTGCTGCAGAGAGATCACCAGTATGATTGGATCAAATTATCTTTCATCACAATGGAAAACTGATCCCAAATTAGGAGGGGGGAAACGGTTAGTAATGTGGCCCTACTTTTTGTCCTAGATGTCCCTATCGGTACAATATTCTGTTTAGATCAGCAGATTTCAGAACACTGTGAAAGACCTGCCTCTTCTTTTTGCCACAACCATGCCTAGAATATTCTTTCTCTGCCCAAGATATACTGTACCTGTCTTTTGTCTTCTGCTCAGTGTGACTGGTAAATTCTCTCTTCCAGTTTGGTTCTTGGCAGAAGGGGAGGATGGCTCTCTTGGGGGTTTTAGAGGCTAAGCCAGAAATAAGTGGTTGTCTTCACCAACGTATTTAAACATCGGGATTGAAATTAATGTATTCTCATTGCTTATAATACCTTGCAGAAAACTGCTGAAATGTATATGGGAATTTGTACACAGCAGTTCAAGCATAGATAAAAGGTAAAGGTTCCCCCTGTGTGATAGTCATGTCCGACTCTAGGGGCAGTGCTCATCTCTGTATTCAAGCCAAAGAGCCAGTGTTGTGCAAGTCGGTGGCCATGTGGCCAGCATGGCTGCAAGGAAACACTGTTTTACCTTTCCACTTTTTATGGTGGTACCTGTTTATCTACTTGCATTTACATGCTTTCAAACTCCTAGGTTGGCAGGAGCTCCTCTGCATGGCACCCGGGATTTAAACCGTTCAAGCATACAAGCATAAAAATCCAGACAGAATACGAAGGTGTGCCAGTACAGTGGTACCTTGACTTATGAAATTAGTCCGTTCCGAATGCATTTTCTTAACTCAAAATTTTCTTAACTCAAAACGCTTTCCCATAGGAACGCAGTCAAAACAGATTAATTTGTTCCGGAGGCTAGAAAAGAGACAAAAACACCTGCTTTTTGTATAAAATTCTTTATAAAGTGTACTTTAAAGACATGTACTCTGCAGAGCAATGTGACTGATCCAGGATTAACATTTTAAACCTCACACATCACGGTTTTGAACATGCTTACAGTACAGTAAGTGCACTTTAAAGGCAGGCACCCTGTACAGGGGCATGTCTGACCCTGAAGAAACATTTCAAGCCTCACACATCAGTTTTGATCATACTAAAGGCACTCCTATGCACTTATCAAACTTTAAAACATGAGAAAACATAGAAAACTATGGAAACATGGAACAACAATCAACTTAAAAATGTCCAGCAAAAATTCCTTTCTGAGAAGAGGAGGTGGATGATGGCAGCTGGGCAGAACATGAAGGTTCTTCCTCATGTCTAGCCTACTTGACCAATAATCTCTCCATGGTCTGCTGCCTCTGTCGCTTCCTAACCATCACTCAGAAAGGGGCAGTGGCCACATTGTCAAAGTAGTCCACAGCTTCCTCGGCTTCAGCCTGATGCGGGTGGTGCTCGTTCAACAAAGTCTGAAGCTTGTTGGCATAATTGGCAAGCCTGCCTCAGAACTGCTGCCTTCTTTGGTGCCATAACACCACAGTCACTAGAAAGATAAAAAAGGCTTTAAACACCCAGACTCTCAATGCTGCAGTCTAAAAGGACCCAAGTTTAGCCACACACAAAAAATGTAAAACATGCAAAGGAATCCCAAACGACATGAGCAGCCAGCACAAACCCTAAAATCCAGATTGCAGAAATCAAAATTTAAAACATGGAAAGGATTCAAAACAGCACAGCCAGAACAAACTGCAGAAACCAAAATCACAGTAAATGGGACCCCCCCCCCGCATGCATACAAAACAAAAACAAAAAAGAATAGGAGAAAAATTAGCAACCTACCTTTCCAGCAGTAGAGAATTGCAGGAAAAAGTTCTCCAGAAAGTCCACAGACACCTTCCAAAATGGCTCCAAATCTCTCTCACACCCAGACCCACCACTGCACACCTCTTCAGTCCACACCACGTGCAACCTACAGAGGTCTGGAAGCATGGCTCTGGTGTTTTAAAACCTCCCAGATGCAATGTGCCCTGGGAGGATTTTGGGGGGGAAATTCATTTAAAAAATAGGCTTTTCTCCTAACTCAAAATTTCCCCATACTGGCGGTTTTCTATTTTTTTATATATATTTTTTATTTATATGTTAAGAAAAGAGAGAAAGAAAAAAAAAGAAAAGTAAATGGGATCGCTTTACATTGATAACAATCACAGAGCGCAAACATCATTTATAAGGTTTTTAACGCAGATATTAACTCTTGCCATCTTCTTGACAAAACGTCTTCATCTTCTCCTTTCAGGTGGCCGGAAATTCTGTCCATTTCAATAGCCGAGTTGTCTTTTGAGGGTGTTTCAGGATTCTTCCAAAATTGGGCATACAAAATTCTGGCTGTTACTATAATATAATTAATTACGTATTTTTGATCATATATTACCTCAGTATCTATAATATTTAACAAAAATAGTTCTGGTGTATATTTTAACCTGACCTCCCACAATGTGTCTAGTAAATTCTTTACCATATTCCAAAATAATTTGGCTTTTTTACAAGTCCACCACATATGATAAAAAGAGCCGATTTCTTGCTCGCACTTCCAACATTTGGGTGAGCTGTTATACATCTTGGATAATCTATGAGGGCTAAGATGCCATCTGTAAAACATTTTATAACAATTCTCTTTATATGAGGTGGGTTTGAGCATCTTAATCATTTGCCATAGCATATTCCATTTTTCTAAGTGGATGGAGTGCCCACAGTTTTCCGCCCATCTTATCATACATTCTTTAACCTGTGAGTCCCTTGTTCTTTCAAGTAACAGCATGGTATAAAATTTACTCAACAATTTTTTCTCACTTGCAGACAGTATTTTATCAAAAACATTATCATTTACCATGAATCCACCTTCCTTTTGCACACTTATAATGCGAATATATTTGTTGATAAGACCACCAGTCTATGTTTACCCCTTCGAGAGATAACTGATTTGAAGGTTTTAGAGACTGGTCCTCATACAGCAGTTGTTTATATGTTAAAATATTACTGAATAACTTTGGGCCTGGTCCTCTAATTGCTTCCATTGTAGATAACCATTTAGGAGCCTTGGGGTAAAATAAGTCTTTAATAAACAACCAATTTTTAATTAGGGCATTCCGTATCCAATGTCTTTTGAACAGGGATGGAATATTTCCTCTATACCATAGGTAATGATGCCACCCTTTGTCTAGGTCATGACCTTCCAAGCCTAAAACTCTTTCGTTTGCCATAGAAATCCAATCACGTATCCATGTCAGTGCTGCTGCTCTATAATACAGGAACAAATTAGGCAATGCAAAACCTCCCGAAGTAGTCCTATCTTGCAGATAAGCATTTTTAATTCTAGCTTTCTTCTTTTGCCAAATGAATATACGAATATACTTCTCTAAGTCAGACAAGATCTTAAAATTGGTTAACACGGGTAAGCATTGAAATAAGAAGAGCAGCTTTGGTAAAACAGACATCTTAATGACCGCTATCCTACCCATTAGTGACAACTGGAGTTTAGCCCAGGTAGCTAAGTCTGCCTTTACAGATTTGATCAACGGGATATAATTGTTGTCACTAAGGGTAGAACATTTATTTGATACCGTTATGCGTAAATATTTCGCCTTATTCACATGCATGAATCCTGATAGGTCCACTAATCCTTGAATATTAGTCACAGAGATATTTTTGGTCAACATTACAGTTTTTGTTTTATTAATCAAAAAGCCAGATATTTCTGAATATTCCTTTAGGATTCTTAGAAGTTCTGGCATGGACCGTGTGGGGTCTTCCAAAATTAATAATAAATCATCAGCGAAGGCATGTATTTTATAGATTTCCCCCCGATTGTTCAAACCTTGTATCGATGCTGAGTTTCTAATCACATGCAGTAAAATCTCTAAAGATAAAATAAAAAGCAACGGCGAAAGGGGGCATCCTTGCCTTGTACCCTTCTGTATAATAATCTTGTCGGAAGAGAACCCATTAACAATAATCATAGCATTTTGAGTAGAATATATCTGTTCTACCGCTCTAAGCATTCTGTGACCACATTGTAGGTAGTCCATTTGAGATTTCAATAAGGACCAAGAGACATTATCGAAGGCTTTCTCAGCATCCAAAAAGATGTTTTTTTAGGAGTGTATTTCATAATACTCTAAGGAGTTAAGTAAGGTTCTAATGTTTGACTGGGGATATCGATTTGGCAAAAATCCTCTCTGATCTGAGTGAATTAACTTAGTAAGAATTGTTCGCCATCTAGTAGCCAAAATAGTTGCAAAGATTTTATAATCCCCATTTAAAAGGGCTATAGGCCTATAATTCTCTATAACCTCTTTTGGTTTTCCGTCCTTGGGGATCAGAACTATATTCGCAGATTTCCATGTGTCAGGAATATGTTCTCCTTCCAAAATTGAATTGAAAAGGTGAAGCAATCTCGGGGCTAAAATGTTTAAGAATTTTTGGTAGTATTGTGCTAGCAAAGCATCCGGGCCATATTTGGGTTGTTGACAGCATTGAAATCTCCTAGAATGACTATTGGGGTATCTTCATATTGTAATAGTTCCTGCAGCAACTCTTCAAAAAAAAGTTCTTGCAATTTTTTGTCGTTTGGGCTGTATATACCCACAATGATCGTTTTCTTAGATTGGAGGGTCGCTTGGATAATAATCCATCTGCCTTCCTCATCTTTCTTAATCAAAATTGGTTGCATCTCAGGCTTAGCATATATTACTTCCCCGTTTTTCTTGGATTTCTGATTTGAAGAGGGAAAAGCAATTCCTAACTTCCGGTTTTCTAGGAGCTTCTCTTGCATGTTTAATGTGTGCATTTCTATTTTTAAGTCGATTTTTTTCGTAACTTAGGACGTTCGTAACTCAAGGTCCCACTGTAATTGAAATAATATTCACTTAGTCATGGTAAAACCTATAAGTAGAATAAACTAACAGTGCTTGAAACATTTGAACTTATTACCAACTTGTGCTTGACGGACTTATAATGGTTTCATATTAACTTCTTTATCAGACATAGTAACAGATAGCTTTTTAGAGCACCAGAACAAGCAGACTTCTAACAGACAACTTCCAGGATACTTCTAATGGATATGTCTAACATACAACTGAACAAAAACTGGCATTTGTGGTATCCCTCTTAAATCCACCGGATAAATGTCAGACAGATTGGTTACATAAGTTCTAATATATAAATTACACAACTCTTATATGTGTATACATGCATGATGGCATGTGCATAGATTACAACAAACACCTTCAAAAATTGAATGCTCCATGGAATATATATTAAAATGGTGATGGAAGAAATCTTAATGTGCGGCAGGATTGGGGTGCATGTGTTTTGAACTAAGAATTGCTGTCTCGTGGCTTTCCTCTTTTTCTTTTTCTTTTCTTTTCTTTTTTTTTTTTTTTTTTGGAAACGTTGAAAACATGTTTTAAACCTGTCCATGGTAATGCCTCTGTATATTAAACTCTAAACATAATGGCTGCAATCCTTTTGCACAGTTCTGCATGTCTAAGAGTCATCTCTGGCAGTGTTAGGAAAAAATAGGGCAAGATGGAAATACTGTTCACAAAGCCGTTCTCCATGTGTGCTGTGCAATGGGTGAAACAGGAGCTGCATGGTCAATTGCACAGTCTAATTATACATTTAGTTGCTTGTGCATAACACCCAGCATGCTTTTGTGGGTGTAACTTTATACTATGCCTGAATGAACAGGACTTCAGCCACTGGCAAGGATTCTGCAGTTGCATTATTTCTTTGGAAAATGAAATGAAGAAGAGGAGCTAGTCAGCTTTATGTCACTTGCAGTTCTGTGCCTTGCACTGCCTCCTGATGCTGGCTAGATTGCAATGTGTAAGAAACCAAATACTGTACAAGACTAGATTAGGTGATACCTTTAGGCTCCTAGTAAAATACCAAAAAGTTGCTTAGTTAAAGGTCAATACCCTCTTTTTCAAAGCTGTACCAAAATTTCAAGCATAGCAAAATATGGATTTGCCAGGAATTAGTTCTTAGATGTAGCATTCTTGGCAAGATGAAAATAAATACCAGACAGTCTCTTAGTTGAGGCTTAGAGCCGAGATGTTGTAAAACTTCATCTGAAGTTATGGGTTGTGTTTACAGCCCCAGTCCTTCAAAGAGAGTGACATAGGTCATGTACACACGTTCACACCCCTTCTCCATGTGGCACTTTGAGGCACAAAGCCCCTGCTTGTCCAGAGAGCAGGGAGGATTGGTGCAGAAAACCCATGTGCTCCATTTGGGGTCTGGGATAAACCTAGAAAAATCCACTAGGTGTAGCCAATTGGATATAATAAAAGGATACTACCTAGTGGTTCTAGTTTTGTCCTGCTCCCAAATGGAACATATGGGTTTTCTGCACCAACCCTCCCCAACATGGCTCCCCAATGTGTTTTGCTTCAAATGTATAAGAAAGAGGAGCTGGAGTAAGGGGATGTATTTAAGGATAATGATGCAGACTGAGCAGATGAGGGAAAATTCTGGGCTTTGATTTAATATGAAAATCATCAAGATTCTATCAATGAATCCATTACAGTTAATTATATTGAGGGGGATAACAGTATGTCAACAATATTCTCCATTGATTTTAATTCATGTGAGTTCAGGGCTCCAGCTTTCATCTCTATTGGGTTTTTTTTTTAGCACTTACAGGAATGAGATTCTTTCTTTTTCTGAGGATACAGTTCCTCCTCCCGCATGAAGTAGGTGAATGTTTCTTGATGAGGAAAAAGCTGCATTTCTTTATGGCTTATGGCAAACTGCCTTGATTACTTCTACAGTTGTACCCATTATGATAATTAAATATGTATTCAGCTATACACTGCTTGCAATGTTATTGCTTGGTGACATATGGTACCAACTCAATTAGAATGAAGCTAACATTAGATAACCCTTCAGATTTCATGCCTCCCTGCCCATTTTGGTGGCGGGCTGCTGTGGTATCAGCCGAGTCTATGTGATTGGAAACCCTCAGCAATCTGTACCTGCTCTTATCCTGGCCAGCTTGCCAAGGGGCTGTGATGGAGGGTGAAAAGAAGGCATCAATGGCTTGAGCAGACTTCTTTCACGATTTCCTCCAGCTGTACACATGGTTCCATTTTGGATTGTATGAGGAGCTCTGTCCCATTCCCACCTCTGGTGCTATTTCCCCTGAGCATTCTGTGTGCTGCAAATAACACAATCAAGGGAAAGGAGACATTGGGTGGGGAACGAATGTTTTGATAGAGAAGGAATAACAGGAGAAAGAGAGTTAAATACCCTCCAAGCACAGTCTGGTCCTGAACTAAACTGGTGCTCTATGTCAGCGTTTTTCACACTTATGTGCCGCGAGATGTTGCCTGGTGTGCCGTGAAGGATCAGCCGGAGGAGGAGGAGGAGGAGGAGGAGGACCAGAGCCTCCTGTCGGCGCATGCACCCTGGGCGTGCAGGGTGGCGATTGCTGGGAAGAAGCGCGAGGGTGGGAGGAGACAGAGAGAGAGGGGCGGCGAGGGGCGGGCCAAGTCCACGAAGGCTTTGCGGACCGCCCTGTGAGGGAGGCTCAGTCCAAGAGGCAGCGACCAGCCAAGGGTTGTGCCGTGGGGAGCTTCGTGGGCGAGGGCATCTGAAACAACCCCCCACCCCATAAAAGCGGTTGCGACGCCACCCACGGCCAAAGCTGCAGAGGATTTGGACGAGACTAATCCATGCACAAGAGGCGGGGAGGGACGGGGGGAGAAACGCTGCTCTTGCTCGCTTCCTCCTGCCTTGCAAAGGCTCCGGCAAAGCATGCGAAGAGGAGGAGGAGGAGGAGGAGGAGGAGGCCGGCGACGACCCCACCACCACCACCAAGGTACACCAACCACCATTGGGGGGGGGGAGAACACGAGCGGAAAAGAATAAGAGCCCACCCCACCCCACCGGGCTTTCCTCCCGGAAGGGGGACGCGGCAACCCGAGGCGCGTGGGCACGCGGGTGGAGTGTGTGTTTTTGGATGGGGGGGTAACCCAGAGAAGCAGCTCTGCAGGCTCTGATTGGTTGGCTCTCCGCGCAGGCCAAGAAGGGAGCCCGCCGGGCCTTGATAGAAAGCGGTGAGTGGTGTGTGTACGCAAGGAGACGGCACTGTTTACAGCTACGGCACCGCCCTTCTCCTTGGCTTACTCGCCCCCCCTTCATTCTCTCTCCCCCCCCCACCTCACCCCAACCCCATAACCGTTCAGATTAGTCCCATCTTGTTCCAGCCAGGCGGGGGATAAAAAAAATCATGCCTGTGCGCTGGAAGGTGAGACGCGGCTTCTTCCACCGCCTCCCTAGGCTTCTCCTCCTCTTCCTTCTCCTCTCTATTCTGATTGGAATGAGCTTCCACTTGCTGCCTCCTCCCCCCCCCCCCGCTTTGTGGGGCATTTGGTACTGCATGCGACACCACCCCCTCCCACCCCAAGCAGGGGCAAGGGCAGCGCCTGCCTCCCCAGCTGCCCCCTTTTGGGTCCCACCACAGTTCCATCCTGGATAGCTGGTGGGGGAGGTGTTGTGGAGCCCCCTTTCCCCAGGGTGGGTGAGAATGAACCAGTTTCCCCCTGGGATGCTCGTGGATGGGGATGTGGGTACCAACCATTGGGGGTAAGCGGGCACAGGAACAGAGGAAAGCAGATGTGTGAAAGGGCTGTCATCCCCCCCACCCTCCAAGGCTCAAGTGCCTGTGATATAGCTGCATGCCAGACAGAAATCCAACAGGCAGTATCCTGCCTGGAATGGATGGGGAATAATGACTTCCCCTGTTCCACGGATGCCTTTTGAAACCTCCCAGGAAAATAGTGGTGCAGTTTTTGTGCCCTGGGCGTGCAGGGTGGCGATTGCTGGGAAGGAGCGCGAGGGTGGGAGGAGAGAGAGAGAGAGAGAGAGAGAGAGAGAGAGAGAGAGAGAGAGAGAGAGTGGGGGTGGGTGGGCCAAGTCCACGAAGGCTTTGGAGACGTCGCCCAGCGAGCCTGAAAGAGGAGGAGGAGGAGGAGGAGAAGAAGAAGAAGAAGAAGAAGAAGGCGTCACCACTCGCCAGCGGACCCGCCGTCCCTCCTGGCACATCCCGCGGGCTGCCCTCCAGCAAAAGAAGCCAGGGGTCCAGGGACGCGACCCCCAGCCCCGACCCCCAGCCCCTGGGCCATGCGGAGGTGAGGGGAAGAGGGCAGGTGCACGATCCGGCCGGTCCCGGGGGCGGCGCTTCTCAGCGGATCCCTGGCCGCCACCGCTCGCAGGCGGGGAGGTGACTCCCCCGACGACCTCCCCCCGCGCGCTCCCGCCGGCCAGTCGCCCCCGCGCGCTCACGACGATGCCTCCGGTGGGTGTGTGGGTGTGGGCTTGGTGGGTGTGTTGGGCTTCCTGGTGCCGCAGGTGGCCAGCGCCCCCCCCGCAGCGGGACCCCAAGGTCACCCACCCGCCGAGCGCGTCCTGCAACCATGCAGCCCATCATCCCCAGGTGCAGGGGGGTGGGGGGTGGTCTCGAGCCACGGCTCGATCTACTCCTCCCCCCCGCTTGTTAAATTTTTTAACATTTAATGGTGGTGTGCCTCATGATTTTTTTCATGAAGCAAGTGTGCCTTTGGCCAAAAAAGGTTGAAAAACACTGCTCTATGTAACTGTACAAAGTACCTAATGCAAAGCAGACTTCTAAAACTGCATGTAGAACATGACGTACAGTTTGGTTTGCAACATATCCAGCCTTAGCAAGATCAGCTTTCATTTTCTTTTGTGGGGGAATGGCAGGGGAGAGGCGAGCTAGACAATTAATGTGTGTTTTTGTGAGGAGTCGCATTGTTATATTTTTTTTCTTGAAAAGAATTATGAAATTATCTTTTAGGCCCATAAACCATTTTGTACTCGGCAGATGATTGATTCTGGCAGCCCCATCTCCCTTAACCTTGGTTAAGACAGGAATGGACATGTTGGATTTGGCTCAGTCAGCTTGTTGTACTCTGCCATGATTGTGAGAATATACAACAGTATGATTCTTTGCTCAAGGTCAAATTCCTTGTTCATGTTCCTTCACAAGACAGCCCAGTGGTTTAGGTTTTTGGATGCGGAATCAGAGGTTGGGAGTTCAATTCCCTAATGTGTTTCCTGGACTTGATGATCTATCGGGACCCCTTCCAGTCTTGTCGTTCTAGGTTTATAATATTCCTTTGGCCGAGATGCTAAAATATGCATTAGATGCTGTTGCTTAATTTGATTTGAAGCTGGCTAATTAACTATAGGAAACCTCTTGCCAGTGATGAGTGCTCACAGATAGTTCCTTATCATCCTGGAGAGAAATAACAAGTAGGGTGCTGCAGGATTATCTCCTTTGTCTATTATAAATGACATGGATGAGGATGTTGAGGGGATGCCCTTTAACACTAAACTGGGAGAGGTATTTTTATGTATATGAAGATAATTAATTAAGCTTAATAGATTGGAATACTGGGCCAAAAACAAAACAAAAAACAGAAACCCCCCCAAGAAAAACAAAACAAAAAGAGTGTCAGCAGGAAGAATCAGGTGTACAAATATAGGACGAGTGACAGCTGGTTTGGCCGTGGTATGTGCGAAAAGGATCTAAGGATCTCAGTAGACACAAGCGCCACATGAGCCAACAAAGTGGGGCGGTGGCTTAAAAAAGAGTAAATGCCATCCTCACTTGTCACGTGTCAGAAGGAACAAGAGTGCAGGATTGGAACCAATGACTTCAGATTGAAGAAAGATTTTGTCTAAACATAAGAAGGCCTCCCTGACAATACAAGCTGTTGAAAAGTGGAATGACCTATTTTGGAAGGTGATGGACCTTCCCGCATTGGAGGGTTTTATGTTGGGTATGTGTATGTCATGGATGTAGCAGTAGATTTTATGTTTTATTCAATGGCTATTTGGGTTCCTTCCAACAGTACAGTTCTGTGGCCAAAATCCTCTTATATAGCTATGCAAATAGCACAGGTTTCAAAGGCAATTTGGTGAAAGTTAAGTAATCAAATAGACAGCTGCATGCTGAGTCATTTGGCTCAATGTTGAACTGATAATGTCAATAATTTCTTAAAAACTTACCTCCAAAGGTTATGCCATTTGTGCTATACCAGCATAACCAGGTTAAGAAGAATTGAACCTTGATTTTATGATTTTTACAGTGGGACAGTTCTTACTTACTATCACTTGTATTACTACTAATATACTGTATAAAGGAAAAAACAATGTGAGGTTAAACAAAAGATGGTGAAATTTACTAGGAAGCTCACACTTGAAAGATAGAAAACACTGGGGCAAAGTGGGAAGATTACACCAGACGTTATTGAGGCCTTTGAGTAAGAAAAAGAAGAATTTAGGTTAGTTTCTTATTGTTGGCTGAAATGTGGCTTCTTTGGTTCCTCAAAAAAAGGGTACCTTAGTTCCTGTAAGAAGGAACACTAAATTGAATGAATGAATGAATGAATGAATGAATGTTTTTATTTACGGTTATTAACCAAATCCCTGCAAGGTGGAATTGATTTATATTATGTTATTATGTTATAAATTGTTAAAATGTATTTTTGATTATTTACAATTAAAAATCAATATTTTAAATTAAATTGTGATTTAAATAATATTTTTAAAAATCATTTATTTTAATCCATCCCAATTCCTTGTAAATCAACATACAGCATGTGAAAAAAATAAACAAGCAGAACATGTCAAGTGCTTCTGCTTCTTGTTCTATCCATACACTCTTTGGTTCCCCTTTTATAAATTGATTTACATATACACAGAGAGAGACACAGACACAGACACACAGAGAGAGAGAGAGAGAGGAGGGAGGGAGGGAGGGGGGAATACATGAAATGAGCAGGAAGCACATTGTGATGCTGTCATCCACACAGCATTGATATTATTTATTTTCCTCAGTTGCTGCTCCGGAAACCCAGAGTTGACAGAGCGGTTTTGTAGAATAGAAACATTATAGACTGTTACTGTCAGAGTGTTAAATGTGATGGATAGAGGAATAGAAGAGAGGGAGGGGACTTTATATGAGCCATGTCTGAGCACCAGAGTGCTCATGGGAAAATAAACCATCCACGTATAAGAGATGAATGAGGTAATGTGGTGGGAGGTAATGGGTTCTTGCAACATGCCACAAAAGGGATGCTTATTAGGGGAATAGATTTAACCCTTTCTTGGTTCCTGAATCTCAGCACATATGGTGGAAGTGGATTGTTGTGGTCATTTATGTGTTGCTTTACTATATATAATATATCACTAACAAAACGTGATATATGTGGTGGTGGTGGGGATGCACAGTATATCACAGAAGTGAGTATACCCCCTCACATTTTGTAAATATTTTAATATAACCTCTCATGTGACAACACTGAAGAAATGACACTTGGCTACAATGAAAAGCAGTGAGTATACAGCTTGTATAAAAGTGTAAATGTGCTGTCCCCTCAAAATAACAAAACATACAGCCATTAATGTCTAAACTGCTGGCAAAAAAAGTGAGTACATCCCTAAGTGACAATGTCCAAATTGGGTACAAAGTGTCAGTATTTTGTGTGACCATGATTATTTTCCAGCACTGCCTTAACCCTCTTGGGCTAAGAGTTCACCAGGGCTTCACAGAGCTTCCACTCCTGCATGACAATATCACAGAGCTGGTAGATGTTAGAAACTTTCAGGATGCCCCACAGATGCTCAGTAGGGTTTAGGTCTGGAGACATGCTTGGCCAGTCCATCACCTTTGCCCTCAGCTTCTTCAGCAAGCAGTGGTCCTTCTGCAGGTGTGTTTGGGGTCATTATCATGTTGGAATGCTGCCCTGCAGCCCAGTCTTCAAAGGGAGGGGATCTTCCAGCTCTATGATTCTATGAGTACTGTGTTCAGTTCTGTGCACCTCAATTTTAAAAGGATGTTGACAACCTTGAACTGGTCCAGAGGAGGGCAACCAGGACAGTTAAAGGTATGGAACAAATGTCTTAGGATGAACAGCTAGGGAGCTGGGAAGGTTTAGCCTTACAAAAAGAAGGCTGAGAGGCGATATAATAACCATGTTTAAATATTTGAAAGGATGTCATATTGAGGTCGGCAAAATGAGTACCCAGCTTGCTGGGGGAGGCAATGTGCAGCCTGCATACTGTAATTAAAACTGTAAACCGCCCAGAGACTACTTGAAGTGGTATGGTTTTTTTGCTTTTGCTTTTTGGTTTGTTTTCCATGGCTTCAGAGACCACGACTCAGGGCATTGGTGTCAAACTACAGAAAAAGAGATTCCATTCCATTCTTCCATTAGGAAGAATTTCACAACAGTTAAGGGCTGTTCGGCAATGGAATATGCTGCCACCCACAAAGGAGGGTAGTGGAGTCTCCTTCTTTGAAGGTTTTTAAGCAAAGGCTGGATGGCCATCTGTCGGGAGTCCTCTGAGATGGAGGTTCCTGCATGGCAGCGGGTTGGACCTGGATGGCCCTCGAGGTCTCTTCCAACTCTATTATTGTATATATTGTATATTCTGCTTCAATGTGCTACAGTACCCTGTTTCCCCGAAAATAAGACCTCCCCCCAAAATAAGCCCTAGCAGGATTTCTATGCATTTGTTAAATATAAGCCCTACCCTGATAATAAGACCTAGTGATGGGCGTGGCTATGGTTGTGTGCAGGGCTGACATTCAAGCATATTATACTTAATAAAAGTAAGACATCCCCTGAAAATAAGCCCTAGTGTGTCTTCTTGAGAAAAAATAAATATAAGACAGTGTCTTATTTTCGGGGAAACATGGTATATGTTGGCACTCATGGTTCCCTCAGTGAACTGGAGCTCCCCCAGTGCCAACATCACCCATGCAGCCCCAGACCATGGCACTCCAACCACCATGATTGACTGTAGGCATGACACCCTTGTCTTTGTACTCCACACCTGGTTTCCACCACACACACACTTGACACCATCTGAACCAAATAAGCTTATCTTGGTCTCATCAGACCACAGGACATGGTTCCAGTAATCCATGTCCTTAGTCTGCTTGGCTGCAGCAAACCATATGCAGGCTTTCTCGTGTATCATCTTTAGAAGAGGCTTCCTTCTGGGATGACAGTCCTGCAGACCAATTTGATGCAGCGTGTTTCGTATGGTCTGAGCACTGACAGGCTGAACCCCCACCCCCACAGCCCTTCAACCTCTGCAGCAATGCTAGCAGCACTCATACGTCTGTTTCCCAAAGCCAACCTCTGGATATGATGCTGAGCACAGACATTCAACTTCTTTGGTCGCCCATGGCAAGGCCTGTTCTGAGTGGAACCTGTCCTGTTAAACCGTATGGTCTCTGCAGCTCAGTTTCAAGGTTTTGGCAATCTGCTTATAGACCAGGCCATATTTATGTAGAGCAGATCCTTAGATGGTTCATTACCATGAGTTGTTATGTGGAACTTCCAGTGACCAGTATGAGTGAGTGAGAGCGATAACACCAAATGTGAGAGTGAGAGCTCCCCTTTACACCCGAGACCTTGTGACACTAATGGCTCTCATGACACCAGGGAGGGAAAATGACTACTCGGGACTAATTTGGACATTGTCCGTTAGGGGTGTACTAACTTATTGCCAGTGGTTTAGACATTAACGGCTGAGGGGACAGGATATTTACACTGTTATACAAGCTGTATACTCACTGCTTTACATTGTAGCCAAGTGTCATTTCTTCAGTGTTGTCACATGAAAAGGTATACTAAAATATTTACGAAATGTGAGGGTGTGTACTCACTTCTATGATATACTGTATATCTCAAACAGCAAGATAATGTCTTTGGAGAAAGTTGGGGTAAAACATTTTAAATTTATAAATAAATTCATTCCTCTATATTCAGGTCTACTTTCCTAACCTCATAGGTTCATGAGTCACCAGTGTACACTGACCATTCTAAAACAGTGTTCTCCATTTTGAGTTATGCACTTCTAACTGTTACTTTATGCTTCCAGTGTGAAGTATGTATTGGTTTGCTGGCTTCTTGACAGGAGTTATCGTAGTCCCCATATTAATTAGTTATTTTTGTTTTTTGCTACTGGCTTCTGTCATACCTGATGTTATGAAATTATGCAACTTCTTAAAAGGCATGTGAGTATTCAGTTGTGTGGAGTGGCAATGGAATGTCCAGATTTTTAAAAAACTGGCAAAAGATGTGAAGTTGTACCATAAACCTAAGGTAGCAAGCATCTTTGAACTCAGCGGGATTTATTCTAAGTAATTCTGAATAGAAAGAGCCAATCTAAAACAAGAGGTATTTATTTTATTTAAATGCTGTTCCAAGTCAATAAAGAGGAATCCTTGAAAATAATAGCATCACTTGGTTCAATTGATGCATTTTGTATGTAGAGCTTGTCAGTGTGTACTCATGAGCACTTGATACTCTGGCAAAGTTAAATTAGAACTTTTAACACAAGTATTTAGTACCCAGGTACTAAATTTTAACACAAGTATTTAGTACCCAAAGTTAAATTAGAATTTTAACATAAGTATTTAGTACCTAGGTTGGAGGAATTTGTGACATCTCTGAATCAGACAACTAGCCACCAAACCAAAAGAAGAGTCCTGAACCAGAAGAGAGGACAACAATCGCAAAATGAGGGATTCCACAACAAAGTGATAAACCAGGTGGAATAGTTTCAAACAAGAGTGCTCTTAGGAGTGATTGGGTGGGATAAATGTTGGGCAGCAAGTGATTCCTGCTTTTTCGGAGCCACAAACATCATTGAAGTGTTGAAAAGTACAATTTAATAAGTTAGACAAATGCAGCAGCAATGCTGTCATCACTGACACAGCTATGGTGTGTTTTGCAGTCCATATTAGAAAGGCAATGTGGCACATAATCCACATGTCTGCTCCAGAAATGAATTTAGCTGTAAGGCTGACAGCACTTTTTGAATTTCTTTAGGGACTGTTTGTGGGGGTTCCTCTTCACATTCATGAGAAGAGGGAAGCAACAGAGACACATATAATCTGAATGTACATTCTCATAGCCATGCAGTAGATTAAGATGCCTAATAATGATAGGGGGTTATCGGTTTCCCACTTATTGCATTCCTGATATGTTGGGACTGTAACATCCATGTCCAGCACACCTGTGGAGCTCCACCTTGAAATGTGATGGATGGAAGGTAGGATTGGATTTAGAAGACTTGCAGCCAAGTAGACAGATTATGTGCCCTGTCCAGATCCCCCTCTGTAAAAGCGTTCTGTTCCCTCTCCTAAAAGTGTTGTGATGGTCACTATTATGGAAACACAGCACACACTGTAAATGAAAATGAATGCTATGAATGACTCAAATAAAAAACTGTGCAGTGGTAACGATGTCATTAGTCTTCTTTTTAACATTTTGGGGCACAAAATTGAAAAAGAAAGTATTGAATCTGACCATGTGATATCATTCTTATGATGGTTTTTAAGATCCTTGCTACTTGTCTGAGCATCTTTCCCTAAGAACAACCTCCTATTCCACCTGCACATCTCAGTTTAGGATGTTCCAGGTGGCGACCCTGAAGGAGGCCTGGAAATCAACAACTAGGAACTGGACCGTCTCTGTGATGGCCATCTCCTTGTGGAATTCTCTCCTCTCTGAGGTGTGATTGGCTTTCCCCCTCCTTGGTGTCAGAAAACAAGTGGAAGCCTGTCTGTTTACACAGGGCTTTTGTGTCCTTAACCTAAATTAAAAATATTTTTTACTTTGTTTTTCAAATTTTCTGTCTCCTGTCTGCTACCATAGTTGTTATTTTGTATTTATTGCTAGCTTGGGATTGGGTCTTTTTGTTTGCTACTTTATTGAATGTTATTATTTAATTTTATACGTGTTAATGCTATGATATTGTAAGTCACCCAAGTAGTGGCCTTGGCACTAGGTGGGTGGGGCAAAATGATAGATAGATAGATAGATAGATAGATAGATAGATAGATAGATAGATAGATAGATAGATAGATAGATAGATAGATAGATAGATAGATAGATATGTTTTATTCCTAACTCATTGACACACCCTCAAAACCTGGAGTCAGTCATTTAATGCAGTTTTTAATGTATCCACTGCAAAAAATTCAAAACAATGGCTGTAAGAATGAATCTTTAAAGGGTCTTTTGTTTTTCTAATTTATTTTAAAAATAAGGAGCATGGAAAGGTCTCTGTAGCTTCAGAGCCAGTTCAGCTGCATTTGTTGGTTGGCCACAAATAGAGAGAGCCCCTCCCCCCACCCCCCCCCCCACGGGCATGTTTCTTTCAACTCAGAAGAAAGCTGCAGATCAGGATGATGTGGCAAGAAAGCCAGTCCTGCAAGTCCCCCCCCCCAGCCCCCCCCAGCCCTAATTCCACACAACATGAGTCTGTCTCCCTGTCATATCCGCTTATATAATGTTTGGAACCATTTTTGCAAATGTGTTTTTATGAATGTCTCCTACATTTTTCTTGTATCATATTTATATCCCATGATTGCTAAATATCATGATTTATTATTTTCCCCTCATAAAAGACAGCTCAGACTTAAGGCTATTTAGCAATTTATTTTTGATACCTGTAATCTGAAGGACTACAGTTGCAAGAGCTATATGATTAAAAACTGAAGGAAACCAAAACAAGTTTTTTACTTGCTTTCACTGATAGTACAAAGGTGTCATATACAAGAAGGATTGACACAGACCAAGGGGTCTTGTGGGAAATATGATAATAACTATAAAGAAGACAGATTATTCCCCAGTTGCCAACATTCAAACCTTTTTACAGTCAGTTCAAACATATAAAACTTTATTACTCTAGCAGAAAGGGGAACAATTTCTAGTTGCACAGCTTTCCCTGGGCTGGCTTTATACTGTCTATGTTATTGCTCTGTAGTGGCATTTTAAAGTTTATTGAACAAGACTTTTACAATTGAAGGAAGTATATAAAACTGTAAATTTATTAGATTTTTCAGGACAAGTGCCCTTTCTAGTTGTGCTCAAGAATTCAGAGCTATGGGAAACCACTAGTTACAAGACCTATTAATATTAAAGAATGAGAGTGCATACGTTTTATGTCTCAACTGATCTCAGAAATAATATTATGACATTATTGGAGGTTAATGCTGACATGGCACAAAGGTGTAAAGATACAAAA
Source organism: Phrynocephalus forsythii (assembly GCA_029282475.1). Taxonomy (NCBI): domain Eukaryota; kingdom Metazoa; phylum Chordata; class Lepidosauria; order Squamata; family Agamidae; genus Phrynocephalus; species Phrynocephalus forsythii. The sequence goes on along the minus strand of JAPFRF010000003.1, from coordinate 1,787,430 downwards.
ATGTGAACGTATTGTGGATTTCATTCTGGCTTAGAACCTGCGCCACAAACTAAGTAAAAACAGGTGACTTAAGCCAAGTAGGTTACAAGTTGATATAAAGAAGTCTATAATCATGCCAAACTGAAGTACTTGATTTGTGAATGATAAAGTCAGAGGGTTGTTTAGTGTAATAAATTGCACTAGAGCAGGCCCATTGAACCAATGGGAATTTAGAGTCCACTCCTCTGTAATTTCCACTTATTTAAATGGATGTATTCAGAGGGTGATGTATTAAGCTAACATGTCACAGTTGGAGTTGACCAATTTGAATCAATGGAACATACGGAGCAATCGACTCACTGAATCCTCCTTAATTTAGTGATTCATAGAATCAGAAAAATGGAGCTGAGCCTTTAAGTGCCATCATGTCTAACCCCAAGGTCAATGCAAGGACCCAAATCAAATTATATCTGACAGGTGGTTGTCTTAATTTTCTCTTGAATGTCTCCAGTGTTTGAATGCTAAAAACCTCCTGAGATAACTGATTTGGTTGTCATGCTGTTCTAACAGTTAGGAAGCTTTTCTTGATGTTCAACTAAAGTCTGGTGTCCTGTAACTTGACCCCATTATTGCGTGCCTTCTGCAATGATTGAGAACAGATCTTTTCCTCTCCTCTGTATGATAACCTGTCAAATATTTGAAAAGTGCTATCCTTTCTCCAGTCAGCCTTCATTTCCAAAGCTTAGTTGCCAATCCCTTAACCATCCTTGTTGCCCTCCTCTGAACTTTTTCCAGTTTGTCTGAAAGCAAAGTATGCTGAATTTTTCTTAAAGTGGACTTAGTACTCAAGATAAGCCCTAATTGAACCAAATAGAGGAGAACAAGTACTTTAAGAGATTTGACTGTGAAGATTCTCAGTCATCCAGGTGAGGTCATCTGGAAGTTGAGTCATGGCAACTGGACTTCTTTTCTTGAGAGATCAAAATATTTCGCTACCTATCCAAGCAGCTTCATCAGTCTGTGGAAAGTTAGTGGCAAGTACTCCAATTTATAGTTCACCTTGATTTCACATCACCCTGGTCTGAATAGGCTCATAATTTGGACAATGGCCTGAATTAGGTGGACAGTGGCCAGGGATTTGAACTCTATACTTCTGCCAATCCAATTATATTAATCTGGATGTTTTTGCTGGGACATCCAAACTGATCCTCCTGTATTTCTGTGTAGAAATATAAATTTCTGGCATATACTATGACTCCATCTCCTTCTCTATTCTTTCTAGGGAGGTTGTTTGTTTTTTGAACAATTTTTACCCTTCAGTTGCCATATTCCAGACATGGGAGTCATCCTACCAAGGTTCAGTTATCCTTATCAGGTCTTATTTTCCTTCTTGAACTAAGATTTCCAGTTCTTCTTGTTTAATTCCCATAGTCATATATAGATGCAAAGAATGTGTGATTTATTGCCTGCTTTTGTTCCTACATTTTAAGAAGATTATTATTGGGCTCTATTAGAGATACTGGATCTGTTCCTCATATTGCACATAAGCCATCATCAATTTTTACATCTCATCACCTTCCTCTTTCCAATTTAGTTCAAAGCCCTCTTAATGAGATTCTTTATGCTGTGACCAAACACATTATTCCCCCATTAGTAATTACAACCCCATAGCTTGTCAGCAGACATGTCTTCCAGGAAACATGGCTCATGATCCCAAAATCCAAATTCTTCATGTTTTTACCATCTTCACACCTGGTTGTTCACTCAGGGTATTTCACTTTCTATTCCTCTTTGAACACTGGTAGGATGGACACGGATGACTGGGTGGGCCACAAAGTCCTTGTGTTTCCTTCCAAGAGCTTCAAGTCCTGATGTGATATCTTCATATAATTGAGTTTCCTCTATGTAATTTACTACACAAAGCAACAAAGTTTAGGCCAATGTGATGTAGTTCAGCTTGAATCTGATTGTAGTTCTTCTGTAGGTGACAGGAATTACAGTCCAAAACCTCTGAAGAGTGCCAGGTTGCAAACTCAATGCAAAGGAACTTAAAAGCCTATAAAATTTTGAGTTAATGGAAAGGAGCTTCACCTGTAATATGGATTCAGCTAGCTAGTTGTAAATAGGCATTTTAGTCTTACTGAGTTATGAATCACAATCAGGTACTCTTTCTATTTGTATAGTAATAATACAATAATATGAATGTAAATATTATCATTATTATACATTATAATATATTATATAATAAATATTATTATATATTTGACCATAATATAGTAAGAGTTAAATACTAGATTACATAAGGAGCCTTAACCTCATGTAGTATATACAGTAAGTACAAAGCAACAGAGATTATACAGTAGGTCCTTTATTTGTCTTTCTTCATGCATGTGTCCTTTTTGCAGGGTCTGACATTTTTAGTTGGCTGTAGAAGGCAAGCCAAAATCTCTGTCAGTGTCCTGACTCCTTCTGCTAAAGTGGAGTCTTCTTCATGCAGTCTCAAGCATCCTTTCATCTCATTGTAACCTATTTAGAAGTAATAGTGCAGGATCAGGTTGTTGACCATTGCCCAATAATTACACTCGTTCTAGATTTTAGAAGGCCTAAAAATATCCAGTACAAATGTGGTAGCAACCCACATCTTCCTGCCATTAATTTATCAGGGTGGATGATAAACAAATGCATTCTCTCCTCCAGTTACAGCCTAGAGGGGCTCCCTTGCTTTAGATGCCAAAGAACTGCTCATCACAGAGAAAGTAGTAAGGGGAGTTGTAGAGCACCCTTTTTGTGTCTGCTGGAGTTGTTTGCAAGAAAGAATAATCACTGATTTCATGTGGTAGTTGACAACTCCTTAGATTGCTAATCTAATCTAGGATAGCACCCATGGAGGTGAGCCTAATGATCTTTTCCACATATAAGAAAAGTAAAGGGAGGGGAGAGACTACAGCTATAGGGGGAAATAAACAGAAGGTCACTAAGATGACTTGAGCTGGTGGAGCAGAGCTGAATATTGGGCCAAATGACAGGTAGTTGCTTACCACTGATGAATGTGACCATCTGTTCACTGTATGTGAACGAGGTGTGTATTTTTGTTACAATCTGCAGCTTTCTTGAATGCTGTGGAATTAACCTGATTTTCCTATGACAGATTTTAAATTAAAATGTGCAAATTACAGTGGTAAAGAATAGAGATGTGAAGGCCCAGAAAAAACAACAACAGAAAAGTTTGGAAAACCCCCATTTTTTACCCCTTACAAACTGAACTCTGCAATGCAAGAACAAGATGCATTTTGTCCTTTAGGAGGTGCTGCTATTGTCACAAGAAAAAGAAAAAGGTTTCACTATTTGGTTCTGTTCTGTCCTCTTCACTAGGCCTCAAAACACTGAAAAAAATACAGAGCAACAAAAATGATCCTAATTAAATGTTATGCCCATTCATTGAAACTTAGTCCCACTCCCTTCTATACCTTTTTTTCCTCTTCAATTTTTTTATGAAAATGAGGTTTTTATTTTTTATTTAATACTGTGGAGCAGAATTATGAATTGTCAATTCTGGATTTTTAAACATTGTTTTGTAGGATTTTTTTGTTCCACATAAACTAGTAAATAGTTCAAGAAATTGTTACTCCATTTGTTACTTAGAATTACAAATAAATATTATTTTAAAAGTAAATTCTGTTTGTAATAATTGTTTGGATATACTATATTTTAATATGCCAAGTCAAACTGCCCATGGTCATATTTTATGTTCCTAAAGTAACATAATGAATTTCAAGCTGTAAAAGGGAATGGGGAATGCTAATACAGCATTTTTCAATGTTTAAAAAAAGTTTTTTTCCGGGGGTGGGGGAATGGAACAAATCCAAGAGGGTTTTTTAGCTCCAAAATTTTCAGAAATTTTACATCTCTAGAATAAATAGTATCTATGTACAATATTTGCTTTTATTGTCATAGGAAAAAGTATTGGTTGAAATTCCTTTTTCCCATGGCACAGCTGTCATGTAGACATCTGATTCCAGGAACGGTGTTGTAGGAATCTATTTGAGATACAACATAACTGTGTTGCAGGTTCTCCAGTTTTTTTACCTAGTTAAGGTGAATGGAGACAAAGAATCATAATAAATCTTCCTGTAATTTCCCAGATCTCTTTTGCATGAATGAATCGGTCTGTAGAACTGTTAGAACTCATAGTACAACATATCAAACTACCTCTCTTAAATGTCACTATTGTTTAAGGAAGAGTGGTTCACTTTTGTAAAGGACATATTCTTCCAATTCCAATATGGCAGATAGAAGAAAGTAAAAAAAAAATCCTTTGCAGACAGCTACAGTTCTTTGGTGCTTGTACCTGTGAAAGCCTGTTTTGAGGCTGCTGAATAGCATGAGATGGCAGTGAATGCAGGCAGTCAATAAGGTCTGCTTTTTTAAATGAGATTTTGTTCATTCCGATCACAGCTCTGCTGGTGTTGAGATAAGAATACAGATTATGGAAAGAGAACATCTGAGAGTCAGAGCTGAGGCCTAAATCTTGCTGAGGTTTTCACTCTCCTGGCCGTATTGCTATTACCTTTCTGTTTTATCTAGCCCTTTGCCTGCAAAGTGGTGGGTGAGTAGGGTGGGGTACATCTGCAGGAACTGGGTGAATTTGGTGAGAGACATTGCAGAACCATTATTGTAGCTAATGGGGCTGAGAACATTATCTTGTTGTATTTTTAACAACCAGACAAAACAGCTGCTGAACACTAGAAGTAAAATAATAGGGAACCCCCCACCCCAATCCCTTGTAATCTTGCATGGCACAACTGGGGCATTGAAAGAGCAAATGGCACTGAATTCATTTTATATTTCTTCAAGTGGGGAGAATAGATGAAAAGGGACTCTTGTGTTGAGATGAATTAACGCCAAAGTGCTTGTCTCAGGAATGCAAATGCAGCTAAGAATCTCTCAGAGAAGCTTCCCTTTTGAGAAGGGGAGGGGAAAGCTTGACATAAAAGGGGGACACTGTCAGGGAATGCAAATGAAGGTTTGCATTCAAGGGAGCTGGCCTTCATTGCAGCTCTACCAGGGCTCTTCAAATTATAACTAGCTGATCTGGGCAGTGCTGTGCAGGGGTTGGGGGTAGTGAGGGTGGGAGTCTTTTGGATTGTGAGAAGGGCTAAATAATTTCCTGTCAATGGATCCAGGGCTGCACACCTTTATATATGATACAACCGTTTATTCAGTCTAGTTGTTATTATTGTTAATAATCCTCAAGCCCCATCAGCTGCTCATGACTAGTTTAGAGAATAATCGGATACGGGTGAATAAAACAAAAGACAAAAGAATCCATGGATAGTGGAGTCACTTGGTTCGTTGTGCTGTCATTGTGAACAACTGCACAGCCAGAAGGTTACCATTTTTCATTAAGCGGTCTTCCTGCACTTATTCTCCGTTCAGAATCACAGCTCCAAAACAACAAAACAAAAACTAGACATCTGTTGCATATATTTGCTAGTGATGTTTCATTTTCTTTCCACAGACAAGGAGCAAGGATTTGGGGCTACAACACTGTATTTCCTGACCCCTGCTTCTGAGTATATCATGCCTCCTTATTTGTTTAACTAAAACTGTCCACAAGAAAGAAGGAATTTCTGCTGTCATTCCCAATATTACCAAAACAAAAAACAAAAAAGAGAGGAGAATATTACTTCAGTTTGATCACAAAAAGGCAAGGACTTTCTGTAAGAGTGGCTAGGTAAGACACACAACTACCAAACCACATGCTTTATCCTCATATAGCACAATAACACACTCTCTTCATGGATGGTAAACAGGTGAGGATCAGCAGAATCAAACACCGGAAGCTAAGCAAACACAGAGTTTTGGTTTTGGTTATTAAGCTACAAAACAGAACAAAATAAACATTTCACAAAAAAAAATGATGCTTAGGCCAACTCTCCCTAAACACAGCCAAAGCTCTTTCCTACCCCACCCCCCAAATAGCTACACAGCAAATCCATGTACAAACTGTAGACAAAACACCCTGTCACCCCGCATTTTATTTATTTAATATTTCTGCACCAGTTTTCTCCATATAAAGGACCCAAGGCAGCTTCCATCCTTGCAAGACCACATGAAAAGCCAAACACGAGGAGCGTACAAAGGCAGCTAAACCTACCAAGGAATGACTGGGTTCTGTTGTTTTCCTTTAAAAGGCACATACAGCTCTAAAAGCAATCTGACTCGATGGGCATGCTTGAAAGTGGAATACTATAGCTGTAGCTCTTCTACCCTTTTCTGTTAGTTGCTGAAAAATGTTCTGGATTCCAAGTATAAATCATATTAGACACTCACTGTTCTTTGCATGTATTATTTCATCAAGCCTTCCAGTATCCCTGTAAGGGAGGGGGAGTTATTTTTGTACATCTTGCACATAGGAGACTGAGTTTGAGAGAGATGCCAAGCTTCCCCAAGTGAGAAATTGTGATTAGAGTTGCATTAACCTTATTGACAGCAGTAGATGTGTTTGGGAGGGCAGAACTCACGTCTTGGATGTAAATCCTTTTGAAAGATGTGCAGGTGACGCGTTTCACATTATTAAGGTAGTGTCTCAAATTGCACTTCTTTGTCTCTTCCCTTATGAGAACCCCTGTGTTCTGTGATCACAGAGGATGCTAAAGAAAGTTATTCTATTTTATCAGTTAGACATTACAGTATTTTCAGCATTTGCACAGGTTTTTATTTTATTTCCCCCAGTTTTTTTTAATTAACAACCGTACTGTAACAAAATATAATACATTATTTTCCTTATAATTTCTGCTAGTACAATTTATAACAGTTTATAACAACCCATTGTGTAACCCATTTTCCAACTTGCTTAATCTATCACTAGTTTCAGTATCTGATAACAGTGGGTGCCATATTTCCATAAAACAATCCTGTTTAATTTCCCCTCTATACAATCTAACCCGATAAGTCAATTTTTCCATTACTACCATTGCCCATACTTTGGTCCCATATTTTTCCATATTTAAATTTTGTGCTGATTTCCAGCATTGGGCTATTTCATTCCTAGCTACACCTATGAGGGTTGCCACCATTTCTTTATTTAATAGTTTTTCATTGTCTCCGGTAAAAAGTGAAAACAATAAGAGCATTTCATTTGGGATTATTTTCTGTTTTGTTATTTTTTCCAGCCAACTAATCACTTCAAACCAGAATCTCTGGACTTTAGGGCAAGATAACCACATATGTTCTAATGTTCCTTTGTATCCACATTTTCTCCAGCATAATTCTGATAGTTCTCTATTAATTCTATGCAACTAGCTAGGACATAAATGCCATCTGTATACTACCTTTAACACCGTCTCCTTAGATTTTGCAGATATTGATTTATATGGTTGAGTGGACCATATTTTCCCCCATATATTTTCTGGTATTTTGATTTTTAAGTTTGTTTCCGAAACTATCCTAGATCCTGCATTACTATCATAATTCTTATCCAAAATATTTTTATAAAGTAGTGAAACTAACCCCTTTTTCTCCTTGTTACTACCTGTGCAATAGTTTTCAAAATCTGTTAATGGTCTATTAAATTCTAATTTCTTATATAATTGGTTTGTGATGCTTCCTATCTGGAAAGCTAGCAACCCATTATCTGTTATTCCTTTAGTTCTTTCTTGTATCTGTTTAATTGTAATTGGTTTTCCTTGTACAAACAGATCTATAGACTCCAATGTTCTTCCAACGTTCTATTTGAAGATTTTGATTCTTAGGTTTTAATTGTGGATGTTCTGAACAAGGACATAAAGGGGATATTGGTGGAACAAAGGTTTTCATATGTTTCCTCCATATTCTCATAGCTTCATCAGTACAAGGGTTTTGTATTTGGGTATTTTTTTTACCAACCTAGGTGTAAATAAGTGTAGATTGATTAATTTCATTTCCCCTTCTATTTCCATTTTAGCACAATCTGGAATATTCTCCTCTTTTATAAAATTAGTCACTTGTACTATTTGAAAAGCTTCATAATATCCCAGTAAATGTGGTATTCCTAATCCTCCTCTTGAATTTGGCCGGTATTTTACAGACTTTATAAATCTAATAGATCTTCCCTTTCCTGCAATAAATGTTTCCAATTTTTTCTGCCATAATTGTATCTTTTTCTTTTCTAGTTGCAGGGGTATATTTTGAAATAAAAATGAAAATTTTGGTAATATATAAGCTTTAATTGTTGCTATTTTCCTTAATAATGATAGATTCAATTTCTCCCATTTTTTAATTTTTTCTTTCATATTTTTCAGTGCAATTTTATAGTTTCTATATACTAATTGGTTTATATTTTTGTCAACTATATCCCTAAATGTTTAAAACTAGAGTAACATAAGTCCAACTTTGCCTTTGCCTTTATTTCCTTCTGTTATATTATGGAAGTGTTAATACATAAAAGATTAGATTTTTGATAATTAATTCTTAATCCTGTATATTGATTAAACTCACCTAGAATCTGCCTTAGTGTTTCTATACTTTTCAGTGGATTTTCCAAAAATAAAAGCATGTCATCAGCATATAAATTAATTTTGTGTTGCTTATTATTTATTGACATGCCTGTAATATTACCATTTTCTCTAATCTTTGTTGCCAGTGGTTCAATGGCCATAGCAAATATTAAAGGAGACAAGGGGTCTCCTTGTCTTGTTCCCCTATGTCAGTGCTCCCCAACCTTTTTATCCCTGCGGACCGGTAAATTTTTGATAATTTTTCCGTGGCCCGGGGGTGGGGGTGGGGTGGGGAAGGGGGGGAGATAAAGGAATGCGAATGCGGGGTCGGGCCGGGAGAGAGAGAGACGCACACACGCACGACCGCACCACCCCACCCCCTCCCTCTCACCTTTGCAAACCGGCCAGTTGGGACTCTTCCTTTCCGGGGAGGCCCGGCTTTGCTTGGGGACCGCCGCCGCTGATGGGGCCAGATCCTTCCCACGGAGGAGGAGGAGGAGGAGGAGCAGGCGCTGCCTTCGGGCGCTGGCGGAGACACCGGGGAAGCGCGGGGCAGTGGCGGCGGCAGCGAAGAGCCCGGGGAGGCGGCGGGTGGGGGGCCGAGGGGGGCTGCCGCGCGCCCCTCCCCCCTCCTCCTCGTGTGGGGCTGCCCCGCGGTGGCGAGGATCCGGTGGCTTTCTTTCTTTCTTTCTTTCTTTCTTTCTTTCTTTCTTTCTTTCTTTCTTTCTTTCTTTCTTTCTTTCTTTCTCCCTCCCTCCCTCCCTCCTTCCTTCCTTCCTTTCTTTTTCTTTCTCTCTCTCTCCCTTCCTCTTTCTCCCCCTTTCTTTCATTCTTTCTTCCTCCCTTCCTCCTTCCCCTGTTTCTTTCTTTCTTTCTTTCTCCCTCCTTCCTTTCTTCCTTCCTTCCTTTCTTTTTCTTTCTCTCTCTCTCCCTTCCTCCTTCTCCCCCTTTCTTTCTTTCTTTCTTCCTCCCTTCCTCCTTCCCCTTTCTTTCTTTCTTTCTTTCTTTCTTTCTTTCTTTCTTTCTTTCTTTCTTTCTTTCTTTCTTTCTTTCTTTCTCCCTCCCTCCCTCCTTCCTTCCTTCCTTCCTTCCTTTCTTTTTCTTTCTCTCGCTCTCTCCCTTCCTCCTTCTCCCCCTTTCTTTCTTTCTTTCTTCCTCCCTTCCTCCTTCCCTTCTCTTTCTTTCTTTCTTTCTTTCTTTCTTTCTTTCTTTCTTTCTTTCTTTCTTTCTTTCTTTCTTTCTTTCTTTCTCCTCCCCCTCACTCCCTTCTTTCTTTCTTTCCCTTTTCTTTACCCCCTCCCTACATTCTTTCTTTCTCCTCCCTCCCTTCCTCCCTCCCTCCCTCCCTCCTTTCTTTCTTTCTTTCTTTCTTTCTTTCTTTCTTTCTTTCTTTCTTTCTTTCTTTCTTTCTTTCTTTTCTTTCTTTCTTTCTTTCTTTCTTTCTTTCTTTCTTGCGGGGTGGGGCGATTGCATGTGTTTGCAGCGGCGGCGGGATGGGGGATTGGGGGATTGCGGTGGCGGCGGGGGTCGCGGCGGCGGCAGGTGCAATTACGGGGTTGCGGCGGCGGCGGCTTTGACGGGGGTCGAGGCCGGTGGCGGGACAGCAAGGTGGCGGCGGCTCCTGGGACGGCCCCGCGAGGCCGGTGACGGGGGCTGAGGCCGGCGGGGGCAGCAAGGTGGTGGTGGCGGCGGCGGCAGCGGCTCCCGGGACGGCCCCGCGAGGCCGGTGACGGGGTTCGGGGCAGCAAGGCGGCGGCAGCGGCTCCCGGACGGGGCAATTGGGGGATTGCGCGGCGGCGGGGCGACATGGGGTCGTGGTGGCGGCGGCGGGGCGGGGACGATTGCGGGGGGGCGGGGAAAACATCCGGGCCGGCCCGCGACGCCCCCCCGCCTGCCCCCAACACAGGTGCAGTCCGGCGGCAATGGCAGTGGGGGGGGCTCCGCCCTGGAGCGCGGCCGCAGGGAGGGGCCAAAGGGCGCGCACCCCGAGGGAGGAGGAGGAGGAGGAGGGGCACCCACCTGCTCTTCCGACCGAGGGGGCCCCCTCCTCCCCGGTGGCCCCCCGCACGCCCGGCCCCCAGGGCAGGGGGGTTGGGGCCGGGAGGAGGCGAGGAGGGGCAAGCGGGCCAAATGGGGTTCCTGCTGCTGGTGGTGGTGGTGGTGGTGGTGGAGGGTGAGGAGGAGGAGGGCGGCGGAGGAGGAGGATGCGCCGCCGCCGCCGGCGGGCAGAGGAGGGAGGCAAAGGCAAATGCGGCGGCGGCTCCTGCACTCCTCCAGCCTTCCTCCTCCACCGGCCGCCTGCGGGAGAGAAGAGGAGGAAGAGGAGGGCGGCGGAGGAAAAGGGGAGGAGCCTCCCCGGCCTCCCCAGGCGGCCCGGTGCCGACCGGTCCACGGACCGGCACCGGTCCGCGGCCCGGGGGTTGGGGACCACCGCCCTATGTAACTCAAATCTCTCTGAGTCTATTCCATTTATCATAACTGTAGCTTTAGCTCCTTCATATAGATTTCTCAAAATTTTAATAATGTTCTCACCCATATTCATTTTATCCAGTAGATCATATAAATACCGCCATTCAACACGATCAAATGCTTTCAGAGCATCAAGTGATACTATTATCATTTTATTTTTATTCTTATTAGCTGTATTTATAACATTTAAAACACGACGGATTGCATCAGACATTTGTCTCCCAGGGATAAAGCCGTACTGATCGGTATGAAAATAGTTTGTGATAAAATTATTAATTCTTTGTGCCAGTGTGGATGAAAAGATTTTTGATCCTGATTTTGTAGTGTTATTGGCCTAAATCTGATGGGAGTATATTATCTTTTCCTAGTTTTGGGATTGCTATTATTCTTGCTAGCTTCCATGATTCAGGTATTCCCCCCCCCCATTTGCACAGGTGGTGGCTGTGCTTTGATTGATCGTGTAGCTTTTCTCTATTTTAATCTCAGACATTCCTTTTCTGAAAATTCTGAAATCTAACCTCTTCCTTTTAAAAATATTCCTGCCGTTTGTGCTTCTCTTTGGTGTTAGTTATAAGGCATGTCCCTTTCATTGGCTCATGTACTCTTTTTTAATATGTGTATATACTACTTGCAATTATGCTCATATGCTTGGTGTGTTGTACACTTTTGTTTGGTAATTCCTCCAACATGATTTGATTTGGTTTATTTGAATTAATGGGGGTATATAAACTGTACATAGTGTGGAAAAGAATTCTACGTTTTGGAATGCGGGAGTTCTAACTAGATTTTCTCTTTCCTTTGGAATTTAGGATTTGACGGTTTGTTTTTAGTATGGAAACAGATAAAATGATGCAAAACAATTAAGGGTGCCTTTTTGGGGGGAGATGTTTGTGGTTCTGATAGACTTGGCATTCTGATTATCTAAAGTGTAATGTGGAGATAGCTGCACTTTCAGCTCTGAAGTGGGTGCACCTTTCATTATGCATTCAGTTGAACCACTTGCCTTGTAATAATAGGCAGTCCTGGACTGCACATGCAATCATCCAAAGTCAAAGAATAGAGGGAAGGCAGGAGGGAGGGAGAGAAAGAGAGGGAGAAAAAACTAACAGCTGCCAACTGGGCAGTGGTGTCTGTTGACTGCTGGCTGCTGCTACCCACTCATTACAATTAAAATGAAGTGTCCGTCAGCGGCTATCTTCACTGTGTGGCCCATATGTTTCTGAGCTGATACTGTCCGGATTATTCTGTTTGGGAAAACGATAACGGCTGTTTATAACCTTGGCAAAGACTGAGGCCTAATCAGGCTGGAGCACATTTTCACAGACTGCCTGATAACAGCCTGTTAGCAGCCTTATCACTAGGGAGAGAGAGGCCAAAATAAGCAGATCTGAGCACACAGGAGCCCAACCTAGCACCGCGTCCTCTGCCCTGGCCTTTCTTTCACGATGCCTTTTCCCTGGTGGATTTTAGGTAGAATTGAAGACACACAGGGGAGGATTAATCAACAAAGAGGTTGATGTATGTTTGGGTGTTTGATTCACATGTAGCTTAAATAAAATAGAGAGGCGATAGAACTGCAGAACAGAATCAAAAGCAGGCAAGCACTGGAGATTTTCTGGGGCTGGCTTCTATCCAGCACTATTTCTAGATTGATGATAGTGCTGTTCAGCTGGAAGCACTGTAGGCTGCTTCTTGCCTTTTTATGCCCACTATTTAACCTTATTTAGATGGGTGTTTTTAACTGTTGGTGGGTATACATGGACTAGAATTGGAATATAGCCTTGCATACTACTAATACCCTGTATACTTCACGAGGTTCACATCCCTTGAACTTGTACCTAGAGCCTGGACCCTTGCAGAGAGACTTTTGCAGGCCCAGCCATCTATCCAGAGGTCTCTGAGCAAGCTGGAAGTAGACAGATAAAAGTGGTTGATGACTATTATGGGTGGGAAAGAGGACAAGACAGCTGATATAATAGAAATGATGTTGACAGAAACTAAAGGGAGCTGGATTCATGGGCAAAAGCAATCCCCTTTCCTCCTCCCTTCTCTCCCTACCTCCTCACCACCAAAGAGCCTGGGAGCTTCTGAGATTGCAACAATGTTCTTTCTTAAGTGAGAGAAATCATAGTGAGTGATGCTTCTCATTTTAGAAAGAGGCCATTCTTTCTCCCTCGTAGTCCCTCCTCATGGAAAGGCATGCCTCTTCACTGTAGGCTGAGTCATGTCCAACGGTCCTCCTAAAAAGAGCTTGTTCTTAATCTTCATGTTTCAGTTTGTCACAAAAATTCTAGGGTATGATTTTTGCCATCCACTCTCATCTTGAGTGAAATAGAACTAAAGTTCTAGGACCCCGTTTTGCATGCTTTTCACAGAGCAATGTTTCTTCCTGTTTTCTACCGGAATCCAGTCCTTCTGTCTACTTGAGTCATGTGCCCCTTATTCAAGAATTTTCATGAAGGGTAGGTTAGCTTAAGTCTAGTAATAATTGGTTATAGCAATGGTATCTGCTTCCATGTCTCAGAGGCTGCTGTGGACCCTGCTTCTGTAGAAGATGGTGCCACTTAATTAATTTGTAGCCTGCCCCCCCCCCCGATAGCTGCTTTGCTGTGGAATAACAGGTTCCTCTTGTCATGGAATCATAGAAAAACTGAGTTGGAAGGGGCCTGAAAGACCTTTAACTCCAAACCTCTGCTCAGTGTAGGAATCCAAAGCAAAGCACATCTGGCAGATGGCTAACTTTCCTTTTGATTGACTCCAACTCACCTTATTTATCTTTCACGCCTCCACTTCATAAGCAGCTGAGGTAATTGGTTCCATTGTCGTGCTACTCTAAGAGTTTGGATTCCCCCCCCCCCCAACATTCAACCAAAATCTGGCTTCCTGTAACTTAAGCCTATTCTTTTATGTCCATTACTTGGGGATGATTGAGAACATGTGCTCCTCTTCTGTATGACAATATTTCAAGTATTTGAAAAGTGCTATTGCATATCCCCTCAGTCTTTTTTCTCAAGTCTAAATGAGCCATTCCTTCAATCCTTCCTCATATGTCTTTGTTTCCAGGCACCAGATCAACCTTCTTACACACAGTTAAGCCAGATCTGACAGATGGTTATCCAATATTCTCTCGAATGCCTCCATTTTTGGAGTGCTCACAACCTCCTGAGGTAATTGGTTCCCTTGTTGTTCTGCTCTAATGGTTAATATGTTTTTTCTGATCACCATCACCCCTGCCAGTCCATTCGTGACCATAACAGAAATGGTTGGGAGGAATGCACAAGGGGTTTCCGCCGCACATAGGGAGGGGTGAGGCAAGTACATGTAGACCTTAGAAGGAACCTTGATTCCACTCAATTCTGTGTCATCTACTCATTTGATAAATATTCCCTGGATTCCTCCTAAGATTAATGAAAAAAATTGAAGAGCACCAGTCCCAGGACTGTGCCTTGAGGTAATCCACTTGTTACTTCATCCAAGTTGGAGAAGAAGCCATTGATAATCAGTCTTTGGCTGAGTACAAACCCGTTACCACCTTGCAGTTGTTCTATCCAGCCCACACTTAATTAGCTTGCTAATCAGAATATCATGGAGCATTTTTTCAAAAGCGGAAGTCAAGGTATTTACATCTACACCATTCCCATTGTCTACTAGGGAGGTTGCCCAATCAAAAAACAAGTCTGCCAGGATTTGTTTTTGACAAATCCATGTTGGCTTCTTGTTATTACTGCATTATTTTCAAGGTGCTTGCAGAGTGACTGCTTCAGAATTTTCCTGGGATTTATGTCAGCCTGACTGGTGTATAGTTCCCTGGCTCCTCCTTTTCATTCTTTTTGAAGATCAGGGCCACTTCTGCCCATCCCCAGTCATGTGGCACTTTATCTTTCCTCCATGTTTTCGAGAAAAAAATAGACAATGATTCTCCAATACCTTCAGTCAGTTCCCTCAAGATTCAGTTCCCTCAATATTCTTGAATGTAGTTCATCCAGCCTCAGGGATTTGAACTCATTCAGAGTAATCAGGTATCCCTTCAGTATTTGCTGATCAAGCTCAAGCTACAATCCTATCCCCTCCCTTTGTACTTTACATTTCCCTGGAAGAGCATATAGTGTATTTTGGGAGTAGTTCAAGCTGAAGTAGGAATTGAACACTTTGCCTTTGTCATCTGTTACGATTTTCCTATCCCCATTGAATAGCTGAGAATTTCCCATCCCTGTTTGTAGCGACTACCCCGCAGAGCCCCACTTGTTTCATGGACCATTGACCTGCACTTGCTACCTATTTAGCTTTGCTGCCACCATCATTCTAGGGTATCCCAGTTTAAAATAACTGGGTCCCAGTGGAAGTGTAATGTGGACCCAAATAAAATAAAAGTTTATTGAATGCAAAGATGTTTCAGGATCAAGTTCAGTTGTGAAGAAATACTTAAAAGTTCTCAAAGCAGTAACGCTCAAACTCCGTCTTTACTTCAAACCTCTCACGAACTAACTCAGCCCTATCTCTCAGGATGTTTCTCCCTTTCTCAAGCGTGCAGTTTCCCTATCTGACTAAAAACGTCTCCAGTTGAGCCTTTTATGCACTTGGGCTCCGCCTCCACACTCCTTATTTGGTACACAGTGTTAACTCTTTGAAAAAGGTAAAGGTTCCCCCCTGCACATGCATGCTAGTCGTGTCCGACTCTAGGGGCAGTGCACATCTCTGTAATTCAAGCCGAAGAGCCAATGTTGTGCAAGTCCATGGTCATGTGGCCGGCGTGGCTACAAGGAAACACTGTTTTAACTTCCTGCTTTTAATGGTGGTACCCATTTATCTACTTGCATTTTACTTGCTTTCGAACTGCTAGGTTGGCAGGAGCTGGACTTAACAGTGGGAGCTCACTCCGCTGCAGGGCACCCGGGATTCAAACTGCTGAGCTGCCGACTTTGCAGACGACAGTTTTTGGAAGCCTTAGTCCGCTGAGCCACCATGTCCCTATTTAATTCTCTATGCACCCCCCCCCCTTTTTAGGCACTCAAGTCAGGACAAGGGTGAACGCCACACTGTTGATAACTGAGCTATTGTTTCTTCTCTCTCTCTTTAGCTACACACACCCCTGAAGAATGCTTTAAAAATAGTATCTCTTGCTAACTTCAGCTCATTCTTAAGCAGGCTACTTGCCTGTGCTCTAACCTGGCCTTCCTTTCACTTTCCATATTTGTTCTGCTTTGTTTTTAGGTTCCCTCTGAACTTTTGTTAAAGCCATATTGGTCTTTTTTTGCTTGTTGGAATTGTTTGTAGTTGTACCTTTAGAATTTCTGTTTTAAAAAATTCCATCATTCTTGGGCTCCTTTTTCTGTTAGGATTTCTTGCCATGGGATCTTATCTACCATTGTTGACATAGATTACTTTCCCAGATCTTTTCACCTTTAGTTCTGCCACCGAAAGTAGCATATATTCACATCTGATTTACAAACAGTATGTATAGATGCTCTCAATACAAACAAAAATCTGTTCAGTTCCTTGTGTACACCACACTTGTAAATTTCTGCAGATAGAACAGAAAAAACTACTTAATCTTTCTGCTTAGAATGTGCTTTGTGGTAATCCCTTTATAGTTAGTACCATCAGAACATAGAAAGCACTGGATGTGTTCAGTAATAAAGAGGGGTTTTTTTTTGTTAATCAAGAGTTCTTGGTCCTTGCCAGACTTCTTTGTATTATATTGCATTCTTTATACTGTATTCCTAGAGATCAGTATGAATCTGATTGCTATAGTGGTGTTCCTCAGCAGCAAAGACAAAAGAGCCACTCCTAATTGCAAATCAGCTACCAATTTCTGGCGTTTTTAAAACCTCTTTTAAAGCTTCTATGGTTGATTGGAAAACGGTGGTATTTTTATGCCTCTGTGATGGAAACAAATGTTTCTAGGGCTTTTGGAAGTGGCCCAAGGAAAGCTGCTACTTTTTGACTGTCACTCAAATCTTTTTTCTGCTTCTGTTAAGCTGTTTCTGTTAAATAAGATCCAAAACTGCATGTTAAGGACAGATCTGAGAAGTGCTAGGACATGATCTCATGCTTTTCTTGGATGGACTAATTTGAAAGCCTCCCACATTTCTTTGGGAAAAACTATGCATCACAAAATGTGTGTTGTGGTTAACATCGATCAGAAAAATGGAGGGGGTCCATGCAAGGTTGCTTTTAAGGTGCAGGGCTGCATAGGGGCACATCACTCCACCCTCCTCTGCGGTATGTACTTCCCCCTCTGTGGTCCCAAAGTGAGTTTTTCAAGCTCCTTTGGTTCTGGGCAGACAGCACCCCTCGTGGGAAGGTGGAGTCATGAAAGAGGGGGACAAAGTCATCCACATGAGGGAGAAGCAGGTTGACAAATCAGATGGAACTTTATATCCATTGTGGCTTTGTGCTTTAAAAAAAAAAACTTCTCTGGCAACCGGAGGGTTTTTTTGTTATGACATCAAATAGTTTTGAGATGTGGCTGCATGTGTAATTGTCATCTGTTAGGTGGGCCAAAAGTGGCTTCAGGTGCTATGCTAATGTCAAAAGTTATGACACCTGAATAAAGACAGAGTGCTATAAAACCTTGTAACACCCCTTGGCATTTTAAGCCTGTGGTGCTCTGTCACAGGCATTATTTATCCTTGAAAGGGTTAATATCAGCGTGAACCAGATAATCATACTTGTATTCAAGTTCAATTCCCCAGTGTGCCTACTTGGAAGGGGTGGACTAAGGATAATCAAGTCTATGAAACCTACTCCCCTTGTCAAATTCCCAGCATAAATCATCCGCCAAGGAACCAAAGCCATTTCTGTCCCATAATCAGACCTGACGCCAGATTGAAATTGATCTAAATAATCTATCTTATCCAGGATCCCTTGGAGTGGAGAAGCTAAAACCCAGTCCAACACCTTGTCTGAAAGTGGAATATTAGAGACAGGTCCGTAATTATTCAGTATTGTGAGATGTGAGGAGGGCTTTTCCAACAATGATCTTACTATTGCTTCCTTTAAACATGCTGGGATCCTACCCTGTTGCAAGAAGGGGAGAAGCAGTGCTTCTACCCAAAACCCTATTCTGGCTGCTTTCATAAGCCATGAATGGCAACAATCCAGCAGACATCTGGTAGTCTTCGCCTCTCCAAGGGGCCTGTCTGCATCATAAGGCTGCATAAACTGAAACTCATCCATTAATATAGGGCAGACATGGGTCATAGTTACTGTACATTTACAGGACTTGAATCAACTACAGAATCTGAGCAAGAGTGGATCTGAGCAATTTTGTCTGCAAAGTGTCTTGCAAATTCTTTACAATGAGCTAAAGTGTGGTCTGCACCAAATCACCTCAGACATTTCACATTAGGAAAATATATAAGTACATAATATGTCCAAATTGCACTTCAGCTGTTTCCCACAGGATCAGATATATGTACAGATTGTAACAAAAGATCACGGGGTTAATGAAGTTCAGACCATGGTTTCCTATGGTCTCTCAGCCACTGTTGCCTGTCTTGCCCATTTTCTACTGAGCTATGAACACAGTGTGGTGTAGTGGAAAGAGTGAAAGACTAGGACTCTGGAGATCTGCTTTTGAATCCTTGCTTATCCATGGAAACTCACTGGAGGGAGGAGGAACTCCTTCTCACCTGTGGAATAACCTTCCACCAGACATCTGACTGGCCCCCTCGTTGGCTGTTTTTTTTTTTTTTAAACTATTAAAACTTGATTATTCAAGCAGGCATTTCCTCAAATATAATCTAAATCCAGTGATCACCCATTAAAACATGACTTCAACTGATTTGCCCGTCAATAACTTATATGCTATTTTATGCCATTTTAATTTAATTTATTTTTAATTTTTTTTTTTAGTTTTGAGTATTTTTATTCCACCTTTCTCTTTGGAAGAGGACCCTAGGCGCTTTACAGTAGTGAGGGACAGTATACAGCCCAGTACATTTAAGACATATTCAGGTTTAAGAAAAAGGAACTGAGGGGTATCTAACAGCATTAAGTGGCAACATTAAAGCTAGAAGAGAACATGAGTAGTTAAATAAATGAATAAAAATTCAATTATGAGGGATGGAACTAAAATTGAAAACACAGAGATGGTCAATGTAATCATGTAAGGTAGACCCTCTAAAGAAACTAAACATTGAAAACATACTGTCAATGCAGTCATAAATGGAGAAGTATAAACACAAAGTTGTAAACAATTATTAGCACAAAGCCTGTGAAGTCATGTATCGTATATTCATATAAAAGTCACATAATAGGTAGTGCATCATTCAGGAAAAGCTTGCCTGTTTCCTTTACCTGGTTATGGAAAAACAGCAGAGATGGGGCAGTCCTGGCCTCTAATAGGAGGGAGTTCCAGAGTCTGGACTCAGCAGCCGAGAAGTACGCCAGTTATGCCCGTTTCATGGGTTCTAGCTTTCATGGGTTCCCATGAGATGGACCTGTGAGGTTGTTGGGGTGGAGAGAAAGGCCTCTCCTGATGACCTTAGCACCCGAGTCAGTTCATACTGCAAGATTCAATCCTTGAGGTAGCTAGGACCCAGGTCGCATAGTGCATTGTAGGTTAAGATCAGCACTTTGAATTGTTCCTGATAGGTGATAGGCAGCCAGTGGAGCTGGTTTAATAGGGGTGTAATGTGATATCTCTACCCCACCCCAGTCAGTAATTTGGCTGCTGTATTTTGGACCAGTTGAAGTTTCCTGAGACCTATCACCAGTAGTCCCATGTAGTATGTTACAATAGTCTAGCTGGGACGTCTCTAGAGCATATGTCACTGTGGCCAGGTTTCCCATGAAACGGGCATAACTGGCTTTACTTGTGCAAATGTGCTCCTGGCCACAGCTGTGACCTGGGCATCTAGGCTCAAGGAGAGAACCCCCAAACTGCACACCTCTTTTTTTCAAATGGATCGTGATCCCATCCAGTATAGGTTGTATCTCTGTCGCCATTTCTCCCTTTTGACTGATCAGAAGCACCTCTGTCTTGCCTGGGTTTAGTTTCATTTTGTTAATCCTCATCCAGTTAATTACTGCGGCTAAACACTCATGTAGAGTTGAAATAGCAGCTCCCTGAACTTGACGAGAGGTATAGTTGGATGTCATTGGCATACTGGTGGCATTTAACTCCAAAACTCCTGATAATCTCCCCCAGTTTTTTCATATAAATGTTAAAGAACATAGGAAACAGAACTGAACCCTGAGGGACTCCACAGATCAGCAGCCATGGTGTCAAACATGAATCACCTCACACCACTTTCTGCGTTCTCTCCTGCAGGAAGGACTGGAGCCACTTGAATGCATTGCCCCCAATTCCCATTTCATAAAGAGACAGGAGGATGCCGTGGTTTATAGTGTCAAAAGCAGCTGAGAGGTCTAATAAAACCAAAAGGGACACAGATCCCCTGTCCATTTCCCTGCGTTAAGTCACCTACCAATGCAACCAGTGTCATCTCAGTCGCATAGCCAGGCTTGAAGCCAGATTAAAATGGATCCAGGTAGCTTATCTCATCCAGAAACCTCTGGGGCTGTGAGGCCACAACCATCTCTAGTATTTTCCCCAGAAATAGGATATTTGATACTGGTCTGTAATTGTTCAGTATTGTTAAATTTAAATAGGGTATTTTTTTAGCAGTGGTTTTACTATTGCCTCCTTTAAGCATGCTGGAATCCTGCCCTGTTGCAAGAAGGAATTCAATACTTACTTACTTACTTACTTACTTACTTACTTACTTACTTACTTACTTACTTACTTACTTACTTACTTACTTATTAACTGCTCGACCAACTACCAGCCTGGCCACCACATTCTGCACCCACTGCAGTCGACGAACAAGGGTCAAGGGTAACCCCATGTAAAGAGCATTACAGTAGTCTATCCTTCAGATCACCAGTGCCTGCACTACCATCCTAAATGAATCCACATCAGGCATGGGCAAATCTGGGTGATAAGCCTAAACTGGAAAAAGGCCACCTAGAAACAGCTACCACCTGGGCTTCCAAGGACAAAGCTGGATCCAGGATGATGCCTGGACTCCTCACTCGATCCGCCAGCTGGAGGGTCAATCCCTCCAAACTGGGGAGAGGGCCACTGTACTCACCCAGGGATTCCCTGAGGAACAGACCTTCAGTCTTCCTGGGGTTGAATTTGAGTCTGTTAGTCCTGGTCCATTCCACAACCGCGGCCAGGCAGCAGTTCAGGGTCTGTACAGCCTCCGTTGCAGAGGCGGAAATGGAGAGATAGAGCTGCGTGTCATCAGTGTATGGATGACAGCAGACTCCAAAACTCCAAATGACCTCAGCCAGCAGCCTCATGTAGATGTTAAAGAGCATTGGGAATATTGCCGACCCTTGGGGCACCCCACAAGAGGGTATCCATGGGGCCAACAAGACACCCCCCCAACTCTACTCTCTGGGCATGGCTATTGAGTAAGGACCAGAGCCAGCACAAAGCATAACCCCCAACCTGCCCAGGAGGATACCGTAGTCAACAGTATCAAAGGCTGCTGACAAATCAAGAAGGACTAACAGGGCAGAGCAACCCTTGTCTGTCCCCCTCAAGAGGTCATCTTGCAATGCAACCAAGTCTGTCTCAGTCCCATGCCGTGGCCTGAAGCCAGACTGGAATGGATCCAGGATGAGGTTCTCCTCCAGGAGTGACTGGAGCCTAACCGCGGCAACCCGCTCGATCACCTTGCCCATGAAAGGGAACATTGGCTACCGGACGATAGTTGGACATATGGTCTGCAGCCAAGCCAGGTCTTTTAAGAATGGGGCGGATCACGTTCTCCTTCAAGTGAACGGGAAGAATTTTGTCCCTGAAAGAAGCAGACGTGATTGCAGCCGCCCATTTTTGCATGCTCCTTCTGGTGGTCTTAATCAGCCAAGATGGGCATGAAGATAGTCTTCCTAACCAGTCTGGTATACCCCCTGTGGTGGCTTTTTATTATATTTACTGTATTTTTACGTTTTTAATTTTATTGTATGAATTATTAGTGTTTATTTTGCACTAATTGCACTATTGTATTCACTAATTGTTGTTAACTACCCAGAGAGGCCTTGCTGCCAGATGGGCGGTAAAAAAAAAATCCAACAAAAAACAAACAGGTAAAATCTCACTTCCTTTGAAAGCCCGACTATGTTTCTTTTTAAGTCAGTTCTGACATGATGGCACAAAACACATAGTTGGGAGATGACGGATAGGAGGTGACATTAAGGTGTCAAGTGAAGTTTAATTTACCACCATACTGCACAGCCAATGAGGGGGAAAGAAGGCTACAAAGCCAATGGAAACCGTTCTCAAAAGTTTCCACCTCTAGAAATACAGGTAGCAAACCTTCCAGTGCCAATTACTGAGGAGCAGGACTGGGAACAGGGTGTTGGCTTCATGTCCCCCTCCCCCATGGGGCATTGTTTGGGCACAAAGTGCTGGACTCGGTAGGCCTTTGGTATGATCCAGCACATATGTAAATGTATAAATGTATTCACTTATTGCACTGCAAAAACTAGATTAAAATTGTAATCTAAGCTGCATTAGACGAATGCATCTAAACAATATAAGTTAGATTTGCATCTTCAGCTCACATTTGCTGCTGGGAATGTATCATAAGATGCATGCTTGCATCTTTAGCTGTCCCAAGTTCATATATTGTTTTCAGTGAACAGTGTATTCTATTGTTGGCCTCAGAAATGTGAGAGTAATGTGGGTGCTACAAGCAGAAGTAGACTGACGTTTTCTGTTTTAACCAACAAGGAGAATGAACATCCCCAAGGTAAGTTTCTGCAATCTCTGAATGACCTTTTCGTAAAGGATTATAATCAAATGGAACATTTCTAGTTGTACCATTAATGTTTGCCCCTTGGGTAAATGTGGCGTGTTATTTATTATCTTTACTGTTATTATTGTTACATATTTCTGAGACATTCCTTGAGTTGAATAACAAAGTGATTATTTTAAGATTTAGCTCTGAGATCAGTCTTGGCAAGGAGAGTAAGGGCTGGATTCAGTTCAGCTTTGATCCATGCCAACCTTCTCTAGGACTTGTTAAGGATGGCATTTGCATTTATTTATTTTTTCCTTAGCTGCTCCTCTTTTAGCAGCCTGTATGCGTTTAAACCCACACCCCTGGCCTAACTGGAGTAACCAAGACCTCATTTTCTTGGGGCTTCAGATTAAAAAAGAAAGTTTCTGAGAGGTAGCCGTGTTTGTCTTTTCAAGAATTCGAGGCCAAAAAAAGAAAAGAAAAAAAAGGAGCAGTCTGCCATATAACATGCCATTGGTTAGATTAGTTAAGTCTTGAAATATACAGAAGGATTGTACATTCCACCAGATGGATTGTTCTAGCTTTCCATACATCTAATCTTGCCTCCTCCTCTGTTTTAACTGTTAGTGCTACCGTAGTATTGTGTTCAAGAGGTTCTTGCTAGATTCCAGTCTTCCCCTTGGAGGCTGAGTTGCATTTTGTTCTCCAACAACCACAGTGAAAATAGAAAAAAGAAATACTGTATAAAGTTGTTTAAGACCTCTTTTTGTTCCAAAGCTGGGAAACCCATTTCAGACAAAATGGGAATTGGTAGTTAGTGAAATATGTCCTGGAGTACTAAGGCATGGCACCGAGGGAAGAGCAAAGGAGCTGCATGCGTGTTGTCAGCTAAGCCAGGCCAGTAACAAAAGATAAAGAAGAAATTGAAGGCTGGCTCAGCTTTCTTTATATCACACACAAGCTTTGTGTCTTCTAGAAGAGTTGTGAGACAGGAGGGGTATTAACTGGCACTTCCTTTCACAGATACAATGGCACCTCTACTTATGAGTTTAATCCGTTCCAAATGCATGCACAACTGCATTCAGAACAACTCGTAAGTAGAGCAGCCGTATCTAAAAAAAATCAATCAATCAATCAATCAAAAATTAAAATTAAAATTAAAAAAATTGTAAGTAGAGCAGACCACATCTAAAATTTGTAAAGCAGTAGTTAAAACACCAACGGTTTCCCGCTCTTAAGTTGAATTGCTCTTAAGTAGAGCTGCTCGTAAGTAGAGATGCCACTGAATTTACTAATGGTTTGCTGTTGGTCATACTAAAATAAAACTTGGATAATAAATATTGTGCTATGTGTAACTGCTGTTTTAGTATGTTTTATTATTACATAAAATTCAGTATCTTGTTTAGTATTTATTCACAAAGAATGCCAACTATGGAATCTGCTTTAATGATCTGGTGAGGTGCTGGTCATACCTGGTCATATATGGCCATGGTAATAACCTGGTGAGGGGGGAGATATATTTTTCTAAGGGACACTTCCTTAAACACTTCCGGGCATCACTTATACAGTAGTACCTCTATTTACGAGTTTAATCTGTTCTGAATGTGTGCTCTTAGATCGAACAACTCTTAAGTAGAGCAGTCCTATCTGAAAAATCAAATAAATAAATAGAAAAAAATTAAAAACATTTGTAAGTAGAGCAGACCACATCTAAAATTTGTAAGGCAGCAGTTAAAATGCCAATGATTTTTCACTCTTAAGTCGAATTGCTCGTAAGTTGAGCTGCTCATAAGTAGAGGTACCACTGTAATTTGTTTTGTATCAGGGATACAGAAGTCACAATATGGAAAAGCCCATGGTTGTATCTTAATTATCTGCAGTGTTAGCTGCTAATTGGAATGTAAGGGAAAGTGGTGGGAATTGGGGGTTGGGGGACAAGAAGCAACCTGTAGAATTTCTCCATCTGGTTGTGCTAAATTGCCTGCCTTTGTAATATACAGTTACAGATCTACAAGGAGGCTTTATCTCTAGAGTGTGTATCAGCTTAAAAGCCCTTCTGGCACAGCTGACATTTTGTTTGCAATGACCGAGAACAATGCATATTTATGAAGAGAAGGAAGATTGCTGGGGATTCACTGAAGTCAGACTTGTGACCTCCTGAGACAGTGAACTAGGGATTTGGCAGGATTACAGGGAGCAGAGACTTCTTGCTGAAACATTCTGGCCACAGCTGTTTTATTCGGAAGCAGAGAAAGATAAAATAGCATGCTCCCCAAACCTCCTGAATAGGGTTTTCTTGACCATGCTGATACAGTTAATTCTGTGTCTTGCATAAATCTAGGAATAGGTATGCAAATTTTCCAATGCAATTAAGTTCTGCCCCCTGTTACCGCACAGGCAGCTTGCCCTCTGAATCTCTTTGTCATTTTGAATTTTCAAACTCTCCTGAGAGGTTCGCAAACAACATACTGTACTACAGGTTGCTCAGTGGAAAACTCTGGGATGGCCGGCTCACTGGGCAGGGTTGTCCCCTCCACTTTGTGCCGTCTCTTCTTTAGAACTGCTGCCGTTTAGACTGTGATACCTCAGACCAGCAGGCCACCTGACAATAGTACAAAATAGAGTACTGTTGTGTGTACATGCTTAATTATTAAGAAATGTGTTCTGTCAAGTCAATTCCAGAACAGAGCAATTCTTTCTAGGGTTTTCCAGGTAAATAGTACTCAGAAGTGGTGTATAGCTCCCTTCTACCGGGGACTAGGCAGCTTGCCCAAGTCAACATAGGCTAGCTTTTCTCTCAGGAGGTAAAGTGAAGAATTCCCAATCTCTGGCTCTGAAACCAGATAGCTAATCAATGAGCTCTCCCTCTATATGCATGCTTATTCCACTAAAATAAATTAATTGCTGCAAAAAGTAATATCTTTACAGTTATTTTATGCTATATGTGGCCAGTCAAAATAAATAAATCTCAAATCTCTGCTTGCTACAAGTTACTGATTTCTGGTACAAAACATGCTGTCTCCCTGTCTACCTCATTATCAGTTCAATATCCACAGCAGAGCACAAGATGTACTATGACCCAGCATCTGAACCAGGTGGTATTCCTTCTCCACTGTTTATTGGGGACATACCCCTTAATGACAGATGCAATTAGAAGGATTCAATTACACCACAAAAGTGGTGAGATTATTCCTCATTATGTTACAATAAGAATCTGATGTAGCTATACCCTGTGTTACATAGAAAAGGAATTAACTGCAACTCCATAATCCAACACCAGCCATTTGCAGTTGGTTAACTTCCAGATTTTGCCAGAATCTCAGTATGGACTACAAAATGAATTAAAGAAAGTATTTCTAAAATATATATTTCTACTAAGCTGGCTGTTTTGAGGAACTCAATCCTGCCTGCTAGTTAAAAGGGCTCATACCAGTACTAGGGCCTCTAATCATTGGTTAAAGTATATCAGTATTTTTTTCTACATCACTGACAGAATTATTCATTCCTAAACTGCTTTTATAATGAACCATGAAACTTGATAAAAATGTATGAAAAACAGAGGAAAAGGCAAGCAAATGGAGAATACATGTCTACAGCCACATGGATTTCACTATCTTTAGCTGAGACATAATGTGAGACGAAAAAAGACAAGGTCATTTGGCTGGCCAGGGAAACGTGATGGTATAATGAGTCGCAGGATGGATTTTTGGAATGCTTCAGTTTATTTTGGCAGCCTGTCCGTGAAGCTTACTCAGTGAAGACGTGGTAAATGACATATGATTGTAAAAAGTTTTTCTTGTGCCATAGGGTTCCTGCTGAGGTAAAGTCTGGCATGGAGTTGACGTTGGTTGCATAGAGGGAAAGGATAATCTCGCTAAGGTGTGTGTGTGTGTGTGTGTGTGTGTGTGTGTGTGTGTGTGTGTGTGTGTGTGTGTGAGAGAGAGAGAGAGAGAGAGAGAGAGAGAGATGGGGGTGAGGTGGTGGGTGCGGTTGTGCATGTGTGTGCATGTGTGTGCATGCACATCTCTCTGTGTCTGCACATCCATGGGTCTGCAGATCCATCTTCATGCACCCATCCTTGTGGGTGCAGGAAGATGCACATACACACACTTTTTGCTCCAAGGTTCACTAGAGAACTGTCCTCTGTCTCAGTTCTGTTCAGCTGTCAGAGGTTATATATCTCTGCTGTGCTCATGCTCGTCCTCTGTAACCATTTTCTGCTACAGTATCTTCTGACTGCTCGGTGAAGCCTTAATCCCTAATGCAGCGATCAATGGACGTGCGCCTTTACCACTCGGATGCTCATTTTTTAATCCCCACTGCCTCCCTCAATGTCATCTCTTTCCATTTTTCTTTATAGAATTTCAGGTCTGCTGTACCTGCTGATTACTTAGTGGACATCTCCCTTAGTTAATTCCATCGATTTTCAAATCCCGCCAGGTTTGGAGTCCTTAGATTTCTGAAACAAGTTGAAATAGAATGTCTACATTCAAACGTTTTTCTGCTATAAATTATGGGCTTGGGAGTTATTGGGAAGTAGCACTTCACAATAATTTATTTCAAGAGTACATTATGGTGAATGGGGCTATTTTGTGTCCTTGCCCAGTGGGAGACTGGCATGTGGCTGGCGGGGCAGGGCGAATGGAGACAACATTTTGAATTAATGTTGGCTAAAGAGTAGCACAGATGAAAGGGAAATGTGCACCTCTCTCCCACCCCATCCTTGTCAACATCTTAGCAGTCAGTCGCTGTTCCTTCACTTCCTCCTTTGTTACACATGCAGTGCTTATTCTGCCCTGTTTGAATCTGATCCGTTTTATTCTGCACCATCTGCATTGGGCACATGCAAGCAACCACACAGCCTCTGAGCTGGCACACCAAAACATCCTTAGTTATTGAAGGAGTGATTAAAGTGTGCTGCCTTACTGTACAGCACAGACAAATGCCATCATATATAGGCC
This sequence comes from Phrynocephalus forsythii, assembly GCA_029282475.1. Classification (NCBI taxonomy): domain Eukaryota; kingdom Metazoa; phylum Chordata; class Lepidosauria; order Squamata; family Agamidae; genus Phrynocephalus; species Phrynocephalus forsythii. The sequence goes on along the minus strand of JAPFRF010000003.1, from coordinate 1,759,782 downwards.
CTCCAGGGATAAACTGTTGTGGTTAAGTAGGCAGAAATCCCAGTGTTGTAAGTAATGAGAGCAAATGCACATGTAATATAGCCAGGAGACTGTAATATTTTTATGCTTTAGGCCTTGGGTGTTTTCATGTAGAAGATTGTATCCGTAGATTGTAGGACCACTGGAAAAGACTGTGTCACAGCACATCTCATACACCGCGTAGCAGACCATTAGCATGGAGGAGACTAGTCAGTCACCTTGCATCTTCCCACAGTGTGGGATACATGTAGCCTTTGTTCCTCTGTGTGCTGGATTTTTAATGTTTTTCGTCTGAATTTTGTTCATGTGCCATTCAGATTTGGAATGGGGTTGCTCTTTGTTGATGCATTCTAGAATGGAGCAGACAACAGCCCTTCCAAAGCAAAGGAGCAGTTCCCTGAAAAAGCAACGGTGTCAGAAATGAGCTAATCTCCATTACCATGATCTGTTTTCTGATCTGGGAGTATGAGGGACTGGAGGAGACCTGGGAAAGATTCTGTTGCTATGCCCAGAGAACTTAATTTTTTTTATTACCTTCCCCTGTTTAATGCTTGTCTCTTAGGCAGCTGGTGATGTTTTTAATGAAGCTAGAATTGTATAGTCGGTACCCCTGCATAATACTAAGCTGCCGAGTCAGAATCAAATTAATAATTCATGAAATTAAGGTGTATAATTAATTTGAGCAGTGAAGATGAGGAGCGGGCTTGAATCTTCAGCTTAAAGAAGCTTATATTGTGCACTGAAAGAGAAAGAGAGAATAAGAAAATGTTGCTGTCTCTTAATATCAGGTGCTTCTGCAGCAGTGGCTAGATGTTTAAGCTGCCGTAAGCATTTCTGATCTCACTCGCTGATTTTCAGCTGCATATCTTTAAGCCCCCAAAGGATCACATGTTGCAGTGAGTCTTTGCAAGCCTTTGGTCTGACTGAGGTTGGGTGTGATGAAAATCTTATCCTTCTTGCTTTTCTTTATATCCATTGAACAAAAATATTTTGCAGTTTTGATTGTAGCAGTGTCGGAATGCTGAAATTAGGAAGAATGCTCAAGCATTCATTGTGCTTGAGTGTTACTCTGTGAAAATGCAACAATAAGTAAGTGCTTTCTTGGTGCAAATTGACACAGAAAGATTATAAAAGACAGTAAGCGATATTGGCATGAAGCTTCTTTTAAATCTTGCTGATTTAAATGGACTATTTGTCAATATGCTTTTCCCATTAGAATTATTAAATGTACATTTTGTTAGGGAATTGGCCTAATTTTCCTGGCTGATAGGAAAAATTCCAGCACCAGGGTGGGGAATCTGGTGTTCTAATAAAAAAGGCAGCCCCCTTGGAGGCTATGCCCTATTATTAGAATTCAAGCCAAGCAGTGGGACACAGGAAGCAATTAGATCATGAGAGTATTAAATAATACAATTGGAGGAAACATGCGTGCCAGATTTTATCACCTGTGTCCAAAGTATATGTTCCTCCCATTTGTATACACAGTTAGGATTTTATTAAAATGAAACTACCAGGTTTTCTTTAAACAGTAAAGCCACAAACAAATAAACAATGTTTCTTAAACCTTGGTTGTCCACAACACTTCTAGCTGCATTATGCAATTCTAATATTCCATATTGCTAGATCTGGTGTTCAGCAGAGATGAATATTAGCATTTTTTTAAAAATGGATACTCAATTGAGACTTATCTTGTCCTTCAAGATCCTATGAAAAGCATCTTCACAAGTTTGCAATATATCATAGTTTTTAAAATGTGCACTTGAATACATTTGTTTAACCAGTCAAACACCAGACAGTTAACTAATTTTAAAAATCTTCTAATTGTCTACTAGCCTTCTTTATAAAGGATATTATACACTGATAAACCAAAACATTAAAACCACTGAGAGATGAAGGAAATAGCATTCATTATATTTTTAAAATGGCACCTGTCCTGGGATGGTATATATTAAGCAGCAAGTGAGCAGCTAGTTGGTGAATTTCATGTGTTCATAGCAGGAAATATGGGCAAGCGAAAAGATCTGAACAGCTTTGATAAGGGCCAAATAGTGATGGCTAGATGATTGGGTAAGAGCATCTCTCAAACAGCAAATCTCGTGGGGTGTTCCGGTATGCAGTAGTTAATACCTACCAAAAATGGTGCAAGGAAGGACAACCAATGAATTGGCATCACGGTTCTCATGATGTGTCCAAAGTAGGACAGCTTCAATTTCAACATTTGTGCCTCCAGAGATAGTTCAGGGTTGATTTGATTTAGGATTCACTGTCTGCAAAACTCTCCTCCAACACCACAGTTCAAAGAACTCAAGATTAACGCAATGATTCTATAGTTACTGCACTCCTTGGTGTTCCCTTTCTTGGGGATTGGAGTGTATACTGAGCCTTTTCAGTTTGTGGATCATTGTTGTGTTTTGCTTTCCATATTTGTTGACATAGTCTTTTAAGGATTTTTATAGATTTGTTCTTTTTGGGTTGAAACAATTCTGTTGGTATTCCATCTACACTTGGTGATTTATTTTGTTTCTCACCTGTCCTTTGCAATTTTTAGTATTTCTTCTATCATCCATCTTGGTTTTTCTAATCATTTTACTTCAGGCAAAGTTTTTTTGCTTTCTTCTGATAGTATATCTGATAGTATATCTGGTTTCATTCCACATTTCTGGCTCATGAACAACCCCGTTCTTTGTGTTCTACTTGTGAAAAATAATTATTCATGTGGGCAACTATTTCTAGCCTTGGAAGCAGTTGGTTATACATTCTCAGGGATGTATGATCTTTTTGTTCCCTTAACAGGTTGCTCTTGGGCTAAGAGTAACAGACACACTGATAAAACATGAGCTGGACTGTGCAGTTGTTAGATGAATGTAAAGATGGCTGATGGACTGCATCCAGAAAGTCCTCATCAATGGTTGGGTTTCATCTTTAAGAAAGATTAAAGTAGGATGCCATAGGGTTGTGTCCTGCCTGGCCCACTGGTTTTTAACATCTTTATAAATGACTTGAAGGCATGGGCAGCTTGCTTATCACATTTGATGACACCAAGTGGATCAGGTTAGCTAATATTCCACTTTGATAGACTCAGAATCGAAGAGGATCTAAAGAGGTAAGAGAGTTGTGTCAAACTTAACAAAATGAATTTCAACAGGGAAAGCTGTAAAATTACTCAATTTAAGGTGCCAAGTGTGGTGTAGGGGGCAGAGTGTTGGGCTCAGATTCAGGAACCAGGGTTCAAACCTCCACTAAAACCTGACTTCCATTTTTGTTCACTTTGATAAAACAGAATCTGTGGTTCTGCTGTGGACAAAATGCTGTCAGTTTTCTGAGATATTTTATTCTACCCAGTTCAGAACTTCTATAACCAAACCTGTTTTCTTAATTAACATATGCACCACAATCAGGCTTTTAAGCTGCCTTCAGATCCTTGAGGGGATGGGGCTTATAATGTTTTCAATACCATTGTTGATTTCTTTTTCTTTTTAAAGGAATTTTTGCAGTTTATTTTGCTGCCACTCCAGAACATTTTTGTTTAGAAAAGAAGGGGTGAGAATATGTTGTGTGATTGTTATTAAAGGGGTTACCAAGAAAAGGAAACAAAAACAACATGCAAATGAGGCTGTCAGCAACAGGTAGAGTTAATCAGATGCTGTCAGATGAATTCAGCATCTCCCCGATTGTCGCCTGTATGAGGCTCCCTTTCGGAAGCCCTCATCTGCTCCAGATGTGGTTTAATTTACTGCGACTTTGCTAATTACTGTAATTAAGGATTAATTACTGTTAATTACTTTCACATAAACTTAACGCCAGTCAAAGAGCGGAGCCTTATGAAGCCTGCCACATAAGTGAACACAAGCACGCTAGGCTGGGTGGACCTGGCAGGCCGCTCTTTATTTGCCTGCATGGTTGTGGGGTGCCCCTGCCTGACTGACATTGCCTCATGTTGCAGAGGTTGCCCTCTGACCTCAGTATTTATTTATTTATTTATTTATTTATTTAATATACTGCTTCATCAAGCTACATGGCCACTCTGGGCAGTTGATAAAATTGAACAAATCTCAAAATGCAAACCATAGCCAACTACAGTAAATAAACCATACAGTATAATAAAGCATAGTAGCTTAACAAAACAATAGACACCCCAAATGAAATGGAAGGAAGGATGATGTGGAAACATGAACAGAGGATCAGTTTGGTAACGAGTTGAAAAGTAGAATGCACCAGGAGAATCATGTTCTCTCAGTTACTAGTCCTTGCCCTCCTCCCTCATCTGTAGATAAAAGACTCTAACATAGACAGGAGAATTAGAAAATGATACATGTCAGTAAGATAATAAATTATGTGTTCACAGTGTCAGATAAACTTGTAAAAATTAGATGTCATTGTAGTGTAGTCTGTAAAGGAAAAGATAAAACCAAGTCACTGACTAGTGCTCACATGGACAATATAATGTTGTATCCAAAAAAATAATGGAAGGAAAGTGTGTAGTTTCTGTTCTTCTATTTTTATCCTATGACCCCTGGCAATAATGTTTTGATACCATACTCCCATGTGCTGGGGGCATTACTCCAGGAACCACGTTTCAGCTTTTGCCATTTTCCCATGTGGACACAGCCTTTCCTGCCCACCCCAACATGGAAGGTTTGCAGTGGCAGGAGAAGAGCTAGGGCAGAAATTCAGATGGCAAAAGAAACGGCAGACTATTTGGAACCCGCTCCCACATTTTTTCTAATGGAAACACACATTGGTCAGGCAGTGCAAACTCTCAAACACACTGTCAGAGAACTGAAAAGGAGCCGACGCTTGGGCCGTGGCCTAATCATTTGAAGTACTGCAGACCAACAAGCCTGAATATAGTCTTACCAGGCATCTAGAGCAAACCAAATATTTTATAATTAAATACTATGCATGCATGTATTTTTCTTCACATTTGTGTGTTTTAAAATGTATATACCTAATATGAAATAAACAATATTTTTGCAGAAAGAAAAATTAATATAATCCCAATAATACAAACAACCTAACAAATGGCCACTTCCATTGGTTCTGAATTCTTATTTATTGTTTTATAGCATCTTTATTCCTTTCACATTCCTTTTCATTATCATGTATTTTATTTTATTTTATTTTACATTTTTTTTTGCAATTTATAATCTGATGGGCTAGCAGGCACCACAAAAAGTAAAGATTCAGTCTTTCATCTAAAACGATACATTCATTGCTCCAGAACTGCTTTTTAAAGGGAAAACCGGACTAAAAGGACGCATAAAGGGGCAGTAGGTATGTGGGCCACAAAAGCTGTAAAAATTCTTGCTTTTTACCTTGTGAGATTACTGTATCAGACACAGAGTGCCCATCTTTCTTACAGTGATATCTGCTATAAAGTATTGCAGATACACTGGTGGAGTCTGTGCCCCACCTATCGGGGGTTTGGAGAGAACTATGTTTGATTTTCTTCCCCTTAGCAAATGCAAGGTTGTGTTTTGTTTTTAATATCAATGATATTTCCAATTTAAATATGGCACAGTAGTATTGGGTTTTGTATTTTTCAGTACAGGAGGGGCTGCCTTCAATACATTCTGGGAATTTATCTGAGGTAAATATGCAAATACAGCACACATTCTTCCTACCTCAGGGCAACTGCCTCATTAGGGTAGACTGGTGAGCATCTGTAATAAATATGTATTAGCCAGAACATAAGCTGTTCTATATGACAGTTGAAGCCAGTTCAAGAAAGATCCATTTGTTTTTCTGTGAAACAGTGGATTACGACAGATGATGGGGGACATCTTTTGTTCTCTTTGGGCCTTTTCACACGACCCCTAAGATCCGCTGGCCACTTAAATTCGGACCAGAGATCTTAGGGGTTTGTCGCTGTTCCTGAGTTCCCACCCCCTCTGCACTCCTGGCTGCTGGCTGCCTGAGGGGACGGAGAAAAAACAGGAAGAAAAGAGGCATGGCTCACCTCCGTTCTGCCTCTCGCTCTTGCCGCGGCAACATTCCAGTCTCTTAAGTAGCTCTTAAAGGGGCGGGAGCCAAAAAACAACAAACAGAAGCCAGGAGAGCCCCGCACTCACTATCGTTACACCGCATCAAATAATTTTCACCTCCAGAGAGCAGGTACTTGAAAGGTGCACTGGGATGCGCTAAAGTGGGCGTGGTCGCACTTAATTTCCTGTAAACTCCGGAGCTGGTGGGGAAACATTTTTAAGCTCCGGAGCTGGGAGCCATTTGCCCCGGAGTTTAGGGGTCGTGTATAAACGCCCTTTGATTTCTTTGTGGCATAGTGGCAGTGGTAGGAGGAGATAAATGGCTGCAGGATGGCCCTGGGTAGTGGAACGCAGCCAGCTTAAAGCCATGGCTTTTAAAAACTTGCTTACACTAACCACAAGTCAAATTAAGTTGATATGTCTGACCTTATGGGAAGAATTCGAATATACTAAAAGAAGGTGTGTGAGAGAAAGCATTCATTAAGTTAGGACCATTCTGTGAAGACTTTGTTTCCTCTGCTTGTTTTACTAGCATTTGGAGACTAAATATACTCCTTTAGTTTTCAGATTGAATGGTTTTAATAAGAGTAAAAAGCTGAGGAATGGAAAGCAATGTAGGGCTGGGGGAAAGGGGGAAAGCTTATGGCTTAAGAGGTCATAAAATCTTAGTTGATGGCAATTTCGGTAGATGCATGGGCCGCACAGCTACTGGTATTAACACAATGAGAAAGCTATTTGTTTGCTGAACTGGCTACCTATTCTAAGTTTGCTTTGGAATTGTTGAATTCCACAGTAATGAGATTTTACTTTATTTTGTAATTTTTATTATGATGAGGATATAGCAGTGTATGCAGGAAGTCAAGGCTTCTTGTATATTTCTTATTTTATAGCAACAAAATTGTAGACCTGAATGGTTGCCAAGTCCAGTCCATTGCCAATACAGGAAATCCACACTTTAAATCATCCCTAATAGGTTGCCATTCAACCTTGGCTTAAAAATCGCCAATAAAAGAGAGCCCACAATCCTCTGAGGCAGTAAATTCTGTTGTTGAATGTTTGAAAGTTCTTCCTCATGTTAAGGCTATCAACTGATTCTTGACCTATGATCTTGAACTGTAAAAATTAAGCCCATTCCATCTTCCAGATGGGAGCCCTTCACTTAATGCAAGATGTCTGTCATACCACCATTTGGCCTGCTCTTGGCTTGGATAAACATGTCAAGTTCCCTCAGCTTTTCTTCATAGGACTTGATTTCTGAACCTACCATCTCAAGACACATTCTAGCTTTTCAATATGGTTCTTAAACTGTGGTGCCCAGAACTGGACACAGTACTCTAGGTGAAATATGACAAAGCAGAATAGAATGGAATTGCCATTTCTTTTGATTTGGACACTTTTCTTCTGTTGATACACCATAGTATAACATTCATATTTTGGTTTTATTTATTTATTTATTTATTTATTTATTTATTTAATTCATATACCACTCGATATAGCTACACGGCTACTCTGGGCAGTTTACAGTTGAACAAATATCAAACCAACAATAAAACAATATATATCAAAGCACCAAACAGAAGCAAGATGGTCTAGAAACAAACAAAAAATAAAATAAAATGCATAACAGTGAATCATTAATAGCATATATTAATACCCAGGGAAAGCCTTTTTAAATAGCCATATATTTAAATGTTTCGTAAAGACTGGGAGGGAAGATGCCAGACAAATTTCAGGGAGAAGTTGGTTCCAGAGACGAGCGGGCACCACTGAGAAAGTTTGATTTTTCTTCAAAGATTTACAGGCCTCCTTCAGTGACGGCACCCTCAAATGTCCTACCTGAGACAACTGGGTGTAATGGGCAGTATTTTGCAGCAGGAACAAAATACTGCCCATAATGGATTGTGTGTGTCGGAATGTTTTGCTGCCCTATATCCTTTCACATGTACTCTTTCCACGCCAACTTTCACCCGTCCTTCATTTGTGTACCTTATTTTTCCTGCCCAAATGTAGCACTTCACATTTTATTTTGTTTGGAAAAGCCCAGTTTTCCAATCTGTTTTCAGTTTGGACTCTGAATCAATCTGATGTATTAGCAACTCCTCCAAGTTTGGTGTCACTTGAGCATTTTCTCTACCCACCATAATTCAAATCATTAATAAGGTATTCAGCAACATGAGGCCTAAGGCAGATGTGACACCTTGCTTGTCATTCCCCAATGATAAGAAGCCATTGGTAAACACTGTTTGGGGACAGTCTGTCAACCAGCTGAAGACCCACCCAACCATAACCTCACATAGCCTACATTGTATCAGTTCACTCACAAGAGTGTTATGAAGAGTCTTGTCAAAAGTTTTTTTAAAAAATCAAGATAGACTATATCCATAGCATTCCCCTTATCTACCAAGCTTTATTTTTAAAAAAGGGAAAAAAGGAAAGAGATTAGTCTGTTTTAATTTATTTTTGATAAATCCATGGCCAGTCTTAAAATCACAGTGGCCTTTTCTAAGTGTTCATAGACTAACTGTTTAATTATATGATCTGGGACCTTTCCTGATATTGATGTCTAACTGAAAGGTGTCCAATTCGCCCCGCCCCGCCCCTGCGCCTTTTGAGCATGGGATGGCATTTGCTCACCTCCAGTCTTCAGCAGCTTCATCTGTTCTCCAATAATTCTTGAAGACTGTAGACAGAGACTTTGATGTTATATTTACAGACCCCTCATTACCCTTGGGTAATAAGTCCCTGGAGACTTGAATTTATTTAAGTTAGCTAGCTGCTCCCATACCATCATCATCTCCATATTGGGCAGTACCCTTCTAGGACATGGGAGAGGGATTTCTCAGTGGTTTCTCCCAGGGTTTGGAATGCGCTGATCCAAGAAACCAGATTGGGTCCTCCCTCTTATCCTTCCGTAATCTGTCAAATACCTTTTTTTTCTGACAGGCTTTTCTAACATGGGTATAACATGATGATTTCCTATTTTGGAATGTCATTCCTCTAAATATTTCAGAGGTGTCAACTGTGGTCATTTATTAAGGAATCATCTATTAGAATCACTGAACTGTGTTGTAGGAAATATCCCAATGGGTCATTGAGCCCTACTCCCTTGCAGAAGCAGGAAAGTAACCCTAAAAATGACCATTTGGCCTTTGAGTGAAAACCAACAGTGGCGAGGAATCCTGTCTCCTGATGTGGTCTGTTCATTGTCAAACATCTTCCTTTTCAGGAAAGCTTTCCCTGAATGAGGGACTACCTACTATGTGACTTTATATGGATTACCGTACATCAGGCATGACCAAACTTTGGCCCTCCAGTCCTTTGTCATTGGCAATCTAAGCTTAGAATTCTGGGAGTTGTGGTCCAAAACATCAGGAGGGCCGAAGTTTAGACATGCCTGCCATACATGATTGCATTGACTGATTTCCACTATTTCCATGTTGCTTTTCACCCCTTATAATGGATTTTTCTTTTCTTCTTGCATGCTCCTTGTAGCTCTAATGTTACCTTTTAATGTTCTAAGATGCCTCTTCAAACTCCTTGTTCTTAACTTGAATATATCCCTCATTATTGTAAGCCACCTTGGGTCCTTTTCCAAGGAGAAAGGTGGGGTAAAATATTCAAAATAAATAAAAATAAATAAATAAAGCTCTTTCTAATATCTAAAATTGCCTCCCTTGTAATTAGGATCCATTGTTTTGAGTCCTGCTCTCTGGAGTTAGAGAATACAAAATTTAATCCATTTTACACATGACAGGCCAACACATACATGAAGATGGTTATCATGTCATCTTCTCTCAGACTTCTTTTCTTTAAGCTACGAAATTCCCTAAACCATTCTTCACATTTTGAGGTATTTTATTATTCTGATTCCCCTTCTCTGGACACATTGTAGTCTCTTAATATCCTTCCCAAACTGTTTTGCCTATAGCTGAGCACTATATTCCAGATGAGATCTGACCAAAAGCAGAGTAGAGTGATAGTATAACTTCTCTTGATTTAGACTCTACCATTCTTTCGATACAGCTTTGTTTTTCAGTCTACGAAAGTCCTCTTGAAATTTGACTCTGTTTCACAATACTAGCTACTCTTCTCATTTTGATGTCATCTGCAAATCTGAGCACCATTTGTCTTTTTTATTCAGGACAATAGGAAAAGATTAGTGAGCACTGTTTGGGTACACCCTGTCAAGCAGCTACGAATTCATTAAAAATAGCATTGGCTTGTCCATATTTGACCAACTAGGCTACAATAATATTGTGGGGAATCTTGTCAAAAGCTTGATAAAATCAAGATGTACAGTACTACATTCACAGCATTTCCCTCATCTACCAAACCTGTAGCACATTAGAAGAAAAGAGATAGGATTAGTTTGGCATAGGTTGTTCTTGAGATCTTGGAAATCACAGTGTTATTTTCTAACTATTCATAGACTGATGGCTTAATTATCTGTTCTGGTATTTTTTCTGGTACTGCTGTCAAGCAAACTGGCTGATAATTCCCTGACTCCTTGGTAAGGAGCAACACAACTGTGTGTGTGTGTGTGTGTGTGTGTGTGTGTGTGTGTGTGTGTGTGTGTGTGTGTGTGTGTGTGTGTGTGTGTGTGTGTGTGTGTGTGTGTGTGTGTGTGTACAGTATATGTGTACACACACACATTTATTTGTTTAAAATGTTTTACCTTGCCTATCTCCCAAAAAAGGACCCAAGGTGGCTTGCATCATCAAAATGTACAATATTGGAAGCTAAAAACAGTACTGCAACTTATTTGAATATTAAAAATGAACGAAATAAGCAATACATTAAAATATTAGATGAAAACATTTCTAAGACCAAGGCATGTACCACTGTGCTCAGATCAGGCATCGCCAGGAATAAGTGGGGTTATATTATCCTTTCAGCAGCCCTCTTAACAATTTGGCCCCATTGAATTTTTTGAACACTTTCCAAAGGCAGCCCCACAAAGAGTGCATTACAAGAATCCTGTCAGAATGTAACTAAGGCATATATTACTGTGCTCACATCAGGCACAGTATCCAGGAATAGGTGCAGCTAGCATGCTAGTTTTAACTGGCACCCCTAAAAGGAGTGTGGTGGCTCAGCGGACTAAGGCTCCGAAAACTGTTGCCTGCAAGGTCAGCAGTTCAAATCCACGTGCCATGCAGTGGAGCAAGTTCCTGCTGATAGCCCCAGCTCCTGCTAACCTAGCAGTTCAAAAGCATGTAAATGCAAGTAGATAAATAGGTACCGCTGTAAAAAGCAGAGAGACAAAATGGCATTTTGTGGTCATTATTCGGGCCCTGGGTCTGCTTTGTTCTGTTTCTGTTTTTCGGCCCCCCTGGGCCCACTTCGTTTCCATTTCTTCGCTTTTCAGGTGTGGCAAGCTGCGGCTGCAGGGACCCTTCCCAGGGCCGGGCACCACCGGAGCCGGTGGCATGCAGGCCGGGAGAGCGTTCCTGCAGCTGCAGGGAGCCCTCCCTGGCCCAGGGCAAGCCTCCTGGGAGAGCCGTCCCGCAGCCACGGGGATCCCTCCCGGGGCTGGGTGCCGCCAGAGCCGGTGGCAAGCCTGCCAGCAGGAGAGCAATCCCGTGGCCATGGGGAGTCCTCCCGGAGCCGGGCACTGCTCCGGTCACCACCCCCAACAGGCCGCCACCCCGGAGCACCACCGAGCGCCGCCCTCCCTTGGGCCCCCTCCCCAAGGTCCGATCCGCCATGCTGTCCACCACCCCGTCAGGTCGCTAGTACCCCCGGAGCCCCGCGCAGCGCCGCCCTAACTGGGCCCCGTCTCCCTGGGAACCACTCTGCCCCAGGAGCCGCCACCCCAGCAGACCACCACCCTGCACCCCCAGGCCTAGACCCGGGAAACCTGTGGGGGGGGTGCCGCTGCACTTCCCCCCTCATACTCCAACGACGCCCTCCACTCCGGCTTCCGAGCTGGCTGCACCGGTGCCGCTTCGCCACGATGCCGAGATCCTGGAGCCCAGCCCATAAGGGCTCAGATCCCGCCTCTTCTTGCAAGATCAGCACAGTCTTGTGTCGTCGGCTCCGGTGGGGAAGGGCAAAGAGGCTCCACCAGGCCCAGCCCCCTCTCGCCGCCCTCCGCTGCTCCATTATTCATTGCGCGAGCAGTGCAACGGCAATAACAGAAACAAACAGAACCGAAGAAAATTTTCTTGGTTCTGTTCGGTTCGAGCCTGCCCCATCGCAACGGTCATTATTTGTACCATTACGTAATGGAACGAATAACGGAGAACGGTAACGAAAAAATGGTCGTTTCATGCCCATCTCTACTGGCCACATGTCCATGGATTTGCACAACACTGGCGCTTCAGCTTGAATACGGAGATGAGCACTGCCCCTAGAGTCGGACACAACTAGCACGCATGTGCAGGGGGAACCTTTACCTTTCTTTTTTCTTCACTAAAATGCCTCCAGGCTCAGAGATTAATCCAGGACCACACCCATGCTATGCACCTGTGATTTCTGAGGGAATGTAACTGCATTCAGCACTGAATGCATACCAATTCCTTTATCTGCCTTTTGATTGAGCTTTCTCTTGTCTGGATTAAACTTCAGTTTATAAACCCTCATCCGGTCTTACTGATACCAGACAGAGAACTAGAACCAAACAGATTCCTTGGCTCTATATGGAAAGGATTGCATACAGATGACATACGCCTTTGGCCACTTGAAAGAGCTCCAATCAATAAACACAATGGTGGCAGAAAATAATGATTTATTTGCTGTCACCCCTGCAATAGAGTAGGCCTTCCAGTAGGCCCTAACCCAGTGATGGCGAACCTTTTCGAGACCAAACTGCAAATCAAAACCCACTAATTATCCGCAAAGTGCCAATAGAGCAATTTAACCTGAATATAGGTGGCTGTGAAGGGGTGATGTTGTGACAGGGCTCCAAGTGTCACCTTTGGCACCCATGCCATAGATTTGCCAACACTGCCCTAGCCCATGTTCATTTTAATTCATTCTGGGTTTTTCATCACCATCATTCTAGTCTCTATCCCACTCATGTTTAATTATCTTTTGGGAGGAGATGATTAGGAATAATCATGTCAATGGCGCTATCAATTTTCCCATTCCAGAGATCAACCAATATAATTACCTGCTGTTTCAGGAAATCATTTGGATCCATCAGCCTCCTCGTATGGACCATATTAATTGGTGTCCCAGTCTTACAGAGGCTCTGGGTCCCACTCAGTCTAAATCTCATCATAGAAATGGCCTGTGCCTGACATTGGAACTGCAGAGAGTTTCTCCTCACCCAGATTATCAACATCAACAAAACAGAGTCTAACATGTGTCCTGCATCTTGAGTGGGGCCAGATACCATTTGGGATAGACCTACGCTTGTCATGGAAAACATAACATCCTGAGCCGTTCCTGACAAACTTGGTTTGCACACACCTTGAAGTCCCCCCACTGCATCAACGGGAGCTCAGCACCAGCCCTGAAACCAACAGGGTTAGCTCAGAAAATAGAATTGTTGAGCAGTGAGGTAGTCAGTACATTAACAAAATCCATATTCTCTCCCAGATCTATACATTCAACCCTCTAAAACTGGGGGATGGAGTCATGATAGGCCACTGCAACTCTACCCCTGTGCCCCACAGGTCTTGGTCACAGATGCATAGAAAACCCTGGTGGCCAAAGCTGAGTGAGATTAATACCATAGCTAAATGGAAACATGCCTCTTTAATGCAACTCAAGTTTACATACTCTGGTGAGAGTATCATCTTTAATTTTCCCAAGGGGAAAATTAGATGTGGTATATAAATATAAAAATAAATAAATATAATAAATAATATACTTGCAGGAGTAGGAGCCAAAAATTGCAGTTAGGAAGCTCACAGGTTTCAGATCCTAGCTGTTCTCTCCAAGCAGTATCTGCAAACAAGACTACCAGTATTCTTGTTTCTTTTCCTTTATGGTGAGCCAGTAACCGCTTTCAGATATTAATGTTTCTTCCCAACCACACCAAGGGTTCCTCAAGTCAAAAATGTCTCTCTAGAGAACCTGAGGAGGGCAGGAGTAGGAAGCAATTAGATTATGGACAAAATGTAGCTGGTGAAGTCATCAGTTTGCATGGGCATAAACGTACGCAAGAGAATTAATTCCATTGCCTGTAAAGAGGGCCTGTGATATTGTCATTTCTCCACTGAATCACTATCTTTGAAGAGACTTCATCCAGTCCTTCACCAAGTGGCTGCTGCCCAGCTTGAAAACTATCACAAATCCCTGATTTAATATTTTCAACCAGTAATTGTTTTCATTTATTGTTGAGTGGTTTTATATTAGTGTTTGCATGGAATACATACCTGTGTTATAGCACTTCGAGATATCATTAGATACAAGAAGCAGTATAGTAGCTTAATAATAACGGTAGTGATTCCTTTTCAAAATATGGCTATTGTTTTCAGCTAGAAATGATGTAGCTTTTTTATTTCCCCTTTGTTTAATATGAACATTCAGCATATCTAAATATCTGTGATAACCTGTGTTTGTTAGAACATGATTCTAGTACTATGGCATTTTTAATAATAGCTTTCCCCTGTTCAAGATGTTTATGATAACTAACTGTGTACTCCTATTTTAGAGGAGAGGTGTGATGGAAATTCAAAGTTTGTGGATAGATAATTATTATTTGAGAGAAGGTTTTGATGGTTTCTGAATTTCACCTTGTTTAGCAGAAAAGCCCCAATAGATTTCTGTGTCATACAAATTGTTCAATGTGCTGCAGTGCTCATGGTTCATACATTTTTTCAGTTTATTTTCTCAAAAAAAAAAAAAAAAAAGGAAAAAAATAGGTTCTTTGTTGGCACCAGCGTCAAAACCAAAGTAGGACTGTGCATCTCCAAGCACCCATCCTCTCTTTATCCTGAGTACTTCATTACAGTCTGTCTCCAGGCACAATTTGGAGTACTTAAGCCTAAAATCATTTATATTACCATTATTAGAATTAGCTGCAGGGTAACCATCGCAACACCAAATGAAATGTGCACGGCTGTGCTTACGCCATTGTCACAGGTTTCCTGCTCAGGGGACCATGAGAGGTGGAGGAGGCACCAGTGCTGGCTGAGGCAGTGGCTGTCAGCTCAACTCAACCCAACTGTCAGGCTTTGAATGCAGTGGGCTTCATCTTATTAATTGACACCTTCTCTCTTGTACTCTGTGCCTGTATACCTTTCAGCCCCATTTGCCTTCTCTCTCTCTTTCTTTTGCTGTCTTGGGTAGAAAATCCTTCTCATATCCCTTTGCAGAAAGGTTGAAGAAGTAAACAGGGACTCGGTGCCCATGAAGATCAGCAATGGAGCAGTTACTGCTCTCTGCAAATAAATGCAGAACAACAAAAGCAAAGAATCAGGACATGTGCTTAGTGCTCCAGAAGCAAGACAAAGCCAAGTGTCTAGAAAAGCTCTTCCTCTGTGCATGTTCATGCCTTATTTGGCTTTTTAGTTCTTTAAGCAGTGAATTTGTATGGCAGGTTTGGATCCTGAACTTGGTTGTTTTCCACCAGTTTAGATATGAGTAGAAACAATAAAGAACAATCCTTTGGGATACTGAATAGGTGCCCTGACTACGGATAAGATCAAGGAGGCTGAATAAAAGGACATTCCATGCAAACAGATTTTTTTTTTTTTTTGGAATTTCTAATTGGTAGCTGCATTTGATTTCCATGGCCTTGGTCTTTGGGATTTACACATGCAAATCAGAACGCCTGTAAGAAGCCCTGTTCAGAAGATAGAATTGAAACCTCTTCTTTCTGACTCCTCCCTCCCATTTCTATTGGTTTATTTCATGGTCACTTCCTCAGTTCCTTTCTTTCTGCTGCAAGAGGAGCACCTAGGGACTTCTGGATAAAAGGGATGTCACCTACCATCTCCTCCTCCTCCTCCTCCTCCTCCTCCTCCTCCTTCTTCTTATTCATATTTTCCTGCAAAAGTGGGGTCTGCTTTTCAGATACTGAAACACCACTTTGCCTGATCAACTGCATCTTCAGGGTGCAGGCTGACAATTGCATGTCCTTATTGACAGTGCCCTGCCATTTCTGTTTTGTTCAGCCATGGGGCCACCAACTATCAATTTTCAGATGATAGTCAGTTGGACAGTTTAGCCAATCACTCTCAACACCAATCCCAACCAACAGCTACTGTTTCTGCTCATCATCATATTCTTTACCAGCACCATTACTGCCAAACAACTTTGCTCAACCACCATAGTCTTCATTCTCTGCCATTATCACTACAATACTCCCTGCTCATTCTGGATAAAAATCTATTCTCAGCCCCCTCCATCACTGCCATGTATCCACGAGTGCCAACTGGGCCTGGAAACAGACTAGCAGCCAGTGAAGCTGCTATAGTAAAGGAGTTATATACTCCCTGTAATCAGCACTGGTCAGCATTCTGGCAGCAACATTTTGAACCAATTAACTTTCCAAACATTTGTCAAAGGTAGCCCCATGTAGAGTTTATTGCAGTAGTCAAAACAAGATGTGACTAAGGCAATGTTGGCAAACCTATGACACGGGTGCCAAAGGTGGCACTCGGAGCCCTTCCTATGGGCACCCGACATGGCCCCCTTCACAGCCACCTGGATTCAGGTTAAATGGCTGGATTGGCACTTTGTGAAAAATTAGTGGGTTTTGAATTGCAGTTTGGGCACTCGGTCTCTAAAAGGTTTGCCATCACTGGACTGGTTTGGCTGGTTTGGGCATCTCAAAGAACAGATGCAGCTGGTGTTACCACCCAAACTGCAAAACTGTAATCTCACCTAGTACAGACTGGATCCCTGATGCCTGATTTGTCTCTGGACAGGTAATAATGGTAAGCCCCTTAATTTCTTTCTTTACACTTTTCCAACTGCACGGCATTTTTAGACATTACCTGTGGAACTGTTGTGTAATGATCAAATAGTCTATTAGAGGTAGTGTAGCTGAGGCCAAGAAGGTGGTGAAATTCTTCGGCACGCTGCTTAGTTTGGTGACTGACTCTGGGAATGTTGAGCCCAGGACCAAACCTAGTGTTACATTAGCTATTTTCCACGTCACTTCCCCTGGATTCAGTGGCTGAACTAGTAACCAGAACCTGAAGTGCAGCAAGCAGCAGGTCATGGTCTGTTGGCTGTGCCCTAAAAAGAAGATCAGGCTGAAGAAATCTCTCTCTCATCAATTTTTTATTACGGTCATATGACCCGTTCAGATAAAGGGGGGGACTACAACATTAAAATAGTACAATGGGAAGAGAGCGCTTGCAACTATAAAACTGTACATAGGTCAACTTTCTGCCAATAATACAGCCCTTCTGTGGATTGCAGCTAAGAAAAAAAATGGCAACCTGAGTTGTTATATAAGAATACTAGTCCAAGAGGCAGTATGTGACCAACCACTTATCTGGGTTACCTTGAAATCTATGAATCAGTGGATAAATCAAGTCTTTCGGGATTTGTTTATAAAAAGTACAGTGTAAAAGGATATGTGATAGGAATTCAGGGACCCCAGCTCCACAAGGACAGTCATTCTTGGTGGGGGAATTCCCTGATACCTGCCCTGAAGTAGGTCTGAGGGTAGAACATTGAATCTTGGAAGACTGAATGCTCTGCAGGCTTGGGGAGTTCCAAGCATGGATAGATAAGTTGCAGGTGCCCAGTACACTGGAAGTATGCCGTATGCCTGAGGGGAACAGATTCTATTCACTAATTTTATTTATTTTATTTTATTTTAGAGTATTTTTACCCGTTTTCTCCTTGGAAAAAGGACCCAAGCGGGCTTACAGAATGAGGGATAATATATAGTCCAGTACAATTAAGACATGATCAAGTATTGAGAACAGGGAATTGAGGGGCATCTTACAGCATTAATAGACAACATTATATTAAAGCTACAAGAGAATGCGAGCAGTTAAAAGGAAAGGAAAGTTCCATGTAAAGTTATGAATGATGGAAACTAGCATTGAAAACATAGTGTAAATGTAAACCCATAAGGTTATAAGTAATTATAAACACAAAGTATATCTGATCTTGTTGATTCATATAAAAGACACATTATAGGTAGACCATCATTCAGGGAAAGCTTGACTGAAGAGAAAGGTCTTTCCTTGTTTTCGGAAAGACAGCAGAGATGAGGCAGTCCTGGCCTCCAGTGGGAGGGAATTCCAGAGTCTGGGCACAACAGCCGAGAAGGCCCTTTCCTGGGTTCCCACGAGACATATCTATGAGGATGTCGAGATGGAGAGAAGGGCCTCTCCTGATGACCTTAACACCTGAGTCGGTTCATGCTGTGAAATTTTATCTTTGATGAACCTACCCGGCAATTAAGATCTAGTCAGGGAGCCCTCCTGAAAGAGCCATCCCTTAAGGAGGTGAAAGGGATGGCTTGTAGGAATAGGGTTTTTTCAGCAACTGCCCCCAGACTATGGAATGCCCTCCCAAGTGAGACTCGCCTGGTGCCAACGTTGATAACATTTTGGCACCAGGTAAAAACCTTCCTGTTCCAGAAGTTTTTTAACTAATGATTGTGGGTCCTGATGGCAATTTTAGTGTTGTATTTTAATGTATCGTATTTATTGTATTTACATGTTTTTATTGTTCTAATTTTATTGTAATTTTGATGTTTTAATTGTCTATTTTGACCTTTGGGTAGTGGGCGGCATACAAACTAAATAAATAAATAAATAAATAAATAAATAAATAAATAAATAAATAAATAAATAAATAGCTAGGACCAAGGCCGTACAGTGCTTTGTAGATCAATGTCAGCACCTTGAATTGTGCCCAATAGCTCATTGGCAGCTAGTGACGCTGTTTTAATAGGGGTGTAATGTGCCTGATTTCGTAAGCTAAGCAGGGTCGGCCCTGGTTAGTACTTGGATAGGAGACCATGAGGGAATACTAGGTACTGTAGGCGCCTGTAGTAGGAACTGGAAAGCCACTCTAGTATTCCTGCCAAGAAAACTCCATGGATGTGGAGTCACGAAGGGTCGGTCATGACTGTAATGACACAAAATACACATACAATGTGATCTCTATACCCCGCCCCAGTCAGCAGTCTGGCTGCTTCATTTTGGACCCATTGAAGTTTCCTGAGGCTTTTCATCGGTAGCCCCACATAGAGCGCATTACTGTAGTCTAGCCAGGATGTCACTTGGGCATGTAAAACCGTGGCCAGAGCTAATTTCTCAAGAAATGGCCGTAACTTGCAAATGCGCTCCTGGCCACAGCTGTGACCTGGGCATCGAAGCTCAAGGATGAGTCCAAGAGCACCCCCAAGCTGTGTACCTGATTTTGCAATTGGAGGGTGACCCCATCCAGTACAGGTTGCATCCCTATACCTTGTTCTCTCTTTCAACAGACCAGGAACACATCTGTTTTGTATGGGCTTAGTTTCATTTTGCTTATCCAGTTCATTACTGCAGCTAAACACTCATGTAAACTTGACATAGTAGCTCCCTTAGAATCTGGAAGTGATGAGAGGTAGAGCTAGGTATCATCATCATACTGGTGGTTCTTGTTTTTCTGTGTCATAGAGTCACTGACCGAGAGCTCGATAGGCCTGTTGTTGTCCAAATAAGAACATGGAATTGAGGGGCGTACCAATAGATCTAATTTTACATTGAATTGTGCGTATCCACTTACTAGTATATGAGTCAGATATCGTATAATATATATAACCCAGGTGTTTGGCCTGCAAGTGAATCTTCAACCAAAATTTTAAGGCTTGAATCCATGCCCTCATCTCTGTACAATCAAATCCTGTTTCCAAATATAAGGCTGCCTGTCCTACACAACTGGAGATTCTCTCTCTCTCTCTCTCTCTCTCTCTCTCTCTCTCTCTCTCTCTCTCTGAGTGAGTGAGTGACTATGTAGAGGGTTTTAAACTAAGCATTAGGCTAACATCAGGAATCCTTAGCTTTTCTAGGGTTTAAAAATAAAGAATTTATGCTATTTGGCTTACTCATAAATGCTTTAAGCACTATCACCCATCTGATCTTTACAGATTGAATGCCACCTCTGGACTGCAGCTAGCCTACCTTCTTAGCAAGGGCAACTAATTCTGGTTGTAACCTCAGATTTTAAAATGACTTGCTTATGTTCAGCAGAGCCTTCCTGTGGTCTAACTAAAATAAGAGGTTGTTTAGAAATATCTGGAAAGAGAAGGTAATATTTTGATGGGGGAGATATCAGCAGAACCTGCCCATTAAGGACTAAGTGTTTCCAGCAGAAGGCTCAGTGAATTTCCTAGGCAATGGCTACAACAAAAAGTGTTAGACCAGGGAAATAGTACTTCTTCACAGCACCAAATAAATCAAGTGGTTTTTCAGAAATTATTATTCACATAGTTTTTTTCATTTCCATTGTGTGGAAGGCCTGCTTGCATGCAAGTTGTTTACAAAGAAGACTTAACTTACTTTTTCTAGATGTGAATGTTCATGGCACTAAGGTGCAAAATGTGGAAAAGAATTATTGCTCTTACATTAATGCTCCTAAGCTGATCAAAGCTTTTCCATACCATTGCCCAAAATCTCAGTGCTCTGGAAAAACAGAAAGCTCTGTCCATGTTCATGGCCAGCTGTAGTTTTCAGGATGAGTAAGTTCTACTTAGATCACATTTTTGCTTTGATGTCTTGATCGTTTAGTGTCTGCTCATGTATTTCTGTATGTTCCTCTGGCATTGTTACCATCTATCGAGAACATGTGGCAAAATTAAAGCTAATTTGTTATTTCCCTAGCAGCACCGTGAGGAGAAAAATCAAAACGGGACTAGTTTGAGGTGTATGTGTTAAAGGGCTGTGGTTCATCCATCCTGTTTAGTTCCTTTGGACAAGTACAGTGGTACCTTGTAAGATGAATTTGATTCGTTCTTTGGGGTAATTTGTCTTATAAAAAATAGTCTTGTAAACCACGGTTTCCCATAGGAATACATTGAAAACTAATTAATCCATTCCAAAGGGGATGGATTAATAGGTTTTCAGTGCATTCCTATGGGAATGACCTTCCCAAAGCCTATAATCACTGGACAGCAGAAGGCTGTGCAGGAGCGGCCTTCCGCTACCAGTGAACCCAGCAAAGGAGGAAAGCTTTTCCTCTTCATTGCTGGGTTGAGGCAGGGGAAAAGCTTCTCTCGCAAACAGCCCAGGCTGCGCGAGGGTCACTGGGTCCCTGCTTCACCCACCAATTTGGTGGTTTAAACATGGACCCACTGATCCTCCCCCACCCCGGAGGTAAGCAGCAGTGGTGGTGTTCTGCTGCTGCTGCTGCTGCTTACCTTGTAAATAGCCCAGGCTGGGTGAGGGTCACTGGGTCCCTGCTTCACACACCAATTTGGTGGGCAAGGCAAGGACCCAGGTATCCTCGCCCAGCTTGGGCCGCTTACGAGGCAAGCGGTGGTGGCCGTGATCTGTTGCCGCTTCACTCGCAATGGAGGCGCACCGAGAGAAGTGGCGGCAGCAGGGCTGGGCATGGATCACAGGGTCTCTGCTTTGCCCATCAAGTTGCTGGGTGAAGCAGGGACACGGTGATCATCACCCAGCCCTGTCACAGCCACTGCTGCCACTTCCCTCAGAATGCCCCTCTGATGCCAGGGATCCCCACACTGCACACTACTTGCTCTGCAACACCTGATATTCAATAGTACCTCGTAAGATGAATTTAACCCATAGAATAGGAAAATGTTTCGTACAAAACATGCCTATTCCCAGAAATTTCATTTGTCCTACCAGTTTTTAGTCTGATGGGGTATTCGTCTTACAACGTACCACTGTACATTGCTAATCTCTCAAAGCCATGCAAAATGACAGAGTGAGATACAGTTGTCCCCCACCATTTCATGCTGTATAGGCAAGGGCCCTTGGGGCAAGCTGCATGGGCCTGTTTGAGGCCTCCTAAACTTACCCCAGGTCTGGCACTGCCCCAAATGGGCCTCCAATGGGCTTCGCGGGCCTGTCGGAAGGCCCAGAAGTGGTTTCTGGCAAACTGGAAGTGACTTCTAAAAAAAAACCCAGAAGTACATTCCAGATTGCACAAAACCACTTCTGGAGCCTCTGACAGGCTTCCCGGGCCTGTTGGAGGCCCCAGAAATGGTTTCCGGCAAACCAGAAGTGAGTTCCATGTCTCCAGAAACCACTTCTGGGGCCTCCAACAGGCCCGGGATTCCCATTGGAGGCCCATTCGGGGCAGCGCCAGACATCAGGTAAGTGTAGGAGGCCCCAGACAGGCCCCCAGTTCTGACCCAAACCAGCACCTGCATATTGCAGATTTTCCTTTATTGCAGGTCAGGTCATGTTCTGACCCCCACGATAAATGGATGGATATAGTATTAATGAATCTCCTCTTTTTATGGGGATTGTTTCTTAAAGTTAAAAATAAGAAGGCTAGGTGAGTGTTATTGTTGAATCGATAAGGGCAGAGGCAGTGGTGCAGTTTTAAAATAGTTTCCCTTTTTGCAATTTTCTATATCAGATTCCCATCATCTGTGATTTGTCCCATGGAGAAATATTCTTTCATCTGAATCTAATCTGGCTTTCTGTATATGTATATGTTCTGCATACTGATTGAACTGTAGTTAAAATGCACCCTTGTCAGATGACTTTGCCTATGGGAAACCATTCTGTTTTCCATGTTCTATCCTAATAGTAGCTTCTTTTTCACAATATAAGTTCCACATTATAACAATCAAGTGCTGAGGCACAACCATTTATTTCAGAAAAACCCATAGCCATTTATTTCAAAACAACCCATAATTTATTATACTCTACACAGTCAAAGGCTTTGCTATAGTCTATAAATCATAGACAGATCTTCTGAAATACTTTGGTGCACTGCAATAGCCAGTGGCTATTTGCAATATGATCACGGTAGCCTCTTCCTCTTCAGAATCCAGCTTGAACATCAGACATTTCTCGCTCCATAGAAGGCAAAACTTTTGTTAGAACTTCTTAAGCATAACTTTGCTTGCATGGGATACACAAGCAATGGTACTGTAATTTCTGCATTTCTTGGCATCTGCTTTCTAACTAACAGGATGACTGCTTTCTAACTAACGGGATGGCTCTTCTTGGATGGCTCTATGCAGACCCAACAGCGTCAGAGAAGAATACTTACTGCAGCTACTGTCACATAATAGGCCTTCAAATGTACTTAGTCAGATTTGCTCTCTGTTTTCTGCCGTCATTGTTAATCAAACAACAAAATATACTGTAGCTCCTCTGTAGATTTCCATCCATTGGGAGCCAATAGCTGAACTTTGTGTTTCTTTCAGAATTTTTCTTTTACTTATGAGAGGGAGAAAACCACACACAGAGTGATTGTATGTTTGTATGTTGGTGCATCTCTAACTACTGTGTGCAGGTATTTAAGGGAGCACATTGTATAGTTGCTGTGTGTGTTTATTTGTATATATGTCATATTGATTAATATCATATTTAAACCCACATTAACAAATGTAAAAAGAAATTTAAGAAATATTGCATCATTCTATGATCAGGTTATAGCTATTGTCAAAATAACATGTTACTTTGACAGTCTTTTTGTCTGTGCATTTGGAGCCAACCAAGAGAAAATAGTTTCCTAGCAACTAAAATGTATATTCAAACATCCATTTAAGAATAAACTTTTTAAAGGATCTACCACATGGAAAGTGCCTTGTGTTTTATCCACTTCTTTGGAGTGGATTGTAAAAAAAAAAAAAATCTGGTTAACAGCCATAACCTCCAGGGCATCCTCCATCAAGTTGAAAGGGGCCTGCAAGGCCACTGAATCCAACCCCTTGCTGAAGGCAGGAATATAAATCATAGGATATCTGTGAGGTGATTGTCTAAATTTATCTTGAATGCCTCCAGTGTTGGAAGTACCTTCTACCTCTTGAAGTAATTGGTTCCATTGTTGTACTGCTCTAACAGTCAGGACGTCCCCCCCCCCTCATATTCAAATGAAATCTGGTTTCCTATAATTTGAGCCCATTGTTTTGTGTCCTGTGCTTTGGTTTGATCAAGAACAGATCCTGCCCCTCCTCTGTATGAGGAGCCTTTCAAATACTTCAAAGTGCCACAGCCCATCTGGTCCAGCATTCTGTCTCACACAGTGGCTGCTCACCAGTTGCTTCAGGGTATTCCCAAGGTGATGTCTTCACCTGCTAAAGATTCCCCACAAATGGCATTGAGAGATATCCTGCCTCTCTCTCCAACCTGGAGGTTGTCCTTAGGCATCCATAAGGATAGCCATTGATACTCTTGTTCTCCATGAACTTATCCAATCCTTTCTTAAAGCTGTCAAGGCTGACAGCTGTCACCATTTCTTCTGGCAGGAAGTTCCACAGACCAGTGATTCTATAGATCAAAAATACTTCCTTTTATTTGTTTGAGATCTAGCACCCAAAAGTTTCATGGAGTGCCCCCTTATAGGAGCTTTTCATAGCCCTATGTCAAAGAGGAACTGGAGGTGGAGGCTGTGCGCCTGCTTCTCCTTTCCCTCTCTCTTTGGAAGCCGGTGGCTATGTCCTTATTAAGGACCACCTGGAAGGAGGTAGGCCCTTGGAGAAATACAGGGAGCTGGCTGGAGGAGATAAGATGGCTGGGGAGGGGGTTCAGTGTCTCCTCCCATAGTGCCTCTAGCTAGCTGTCATGGAACCCCTTAGTGCCATGGTGAACAGCTTGGGAACTGCGTGGGGACAGGGAACATGAGAGGAAGAAGGGGACGATTGTTATGACAGGTTGTTTTGAGTTGTTGCTGATCGCCTGGTTGTCCTTGGAAAGAGTCTGTTCTACAGCCAATTGTTCGCCTCATACCTATGCCTCTGGGACTGAGGCATTTTGGGAAGGGGGAATCTCACAATCCCTTGGTCATGAAGACCAAAGACCTAGGTAAGCAGCCATTACTATAAAAGCAACCAGGCCGCCAGTCAAGTTTGAAAGAGCCTGCTGTTGCTTACTGCTCTATTCTTTCTTCCTCTGTTTTCCTATGCAAGTAATCCTATGCAGTCTTGGTGAGGGTCCTGAAGTGGGAGGTGAGGACAGACAGGTTGGTAGTAGCACTTATCCTCCCATGTTAGGCAGCAGGAATGCTTACACCAGCACCAGGCATTGACAAACCTCTCCCTAATTATGCTGCTGCTGCTGAGACAGATACAGTATTGGATTTTCTTCTCTGTGGTCTCTGAACACAGCCCAGTGGACCGTTCTGCACATGTGCAGAACATCTCAGAACTTTCTAGAGCTGAGGTGAAGTGTTTTGGTTGGGCTTTTCCCACCCTCTCTGCCTCACTGAGTAGACATGGGCACGGAGCGGTGAAATTGTTGTTTCCGTTTTCGGTTATTGTTTCAGTTACGTAACGGAAACGGTAACGATAATTACGCCGAAAAAAGCTCGAACCTGAACCGAAAAAAAAAAAATTGGGTCGGTTTTTTCGTTGTCGTTAATGGCATCGCGCCGATTGCGGCGATCGCGCGATGCCAAGCAGCACAGAAAAAAAGTTTTAAAAAGTTAAAAAAAAAAAAACCGACTCCCAGCCAAACAAACAGGCGAAAATATGCCTGCCTGAGGACACCTACCAGAGGGGTGGTTTCTGGGGGGGGGTCCCCGACCTTCCCCCCCTCTCCTGTCCTGGGCTGTTTGCACCAGGCTGGGGGGGGTCATCCTCGTCGACTCTCGCATGCCATGCGGTGGGGGGGGAATCCAAAATGGTGACAGCAATTTTTCTTTAGAAATCGTGGTAAAAAAACACACCAAATCACCACAGAAACATGTGAAATTTATTTATTTTAAATTCCTGATTTTTAATAGTAGCAGCAGTGGGTTTTTTATAGCAATAAAACGTCGCATTGATTTTATTTTATTTTATTTTATTTTTTATTTTTTTAGACCTGCCATGTGGGCTGGGCATGGGATGGGACCATGCAAATTTTTTGAACCATTCCACCAATGGCATGGCCAGGTTTTGACTGACACTTCTGGATGTGACAGAGGGCATAAAAAGCCGAGGCACCTTCCAGAAGTCGCAGTCGGGTCTTGGATGTGGAGGGTGGAGGGCTGTGTGGCTGGCTGCTGCTGGCTGATTGGAGGGAGGCTGGAGGCTTTAGATTTAAGTTAGGCAGGCAGGGAGGGAATTGAATTTAGAAAATAATTTCTTTGATTCTCTGCAGCTTTGTCTGCTGAAAGGAATAGCAGTTTATTCTTTTTTTTTTCTTCTGGCAGTTTGTGAGGATTTTTTTTCTGATATTGGGTAAAGGGGGAGGTTCGACTGGGAGGAGGAGTGCGCTGGGACGCCCCCATGCTCTGCGAAGTCAAGTCGTGCTAAATCGTGGTACAAACGACAAACGACAAACAAAACGACAAATTTTTGAAAAATTTCGCGACAAACGGAAACGACCCGAAACGGACTCGTTCCGACAAATGAAAATTCGAAACATCATTTTTTCTGGTCGTGCCCATGTCTATCACTGAGCTCCTCCCCCCGCCCCAGCATTCTCTGCAGACAGAATGGAATTCTTGCTCTTGGAATTTCTGCCTTTACTCTTCATTTCACTGAACATTCCTACAAGGCAACCAGTACTTGTAAGGTTTTCAAAATAGTTATACTTCTGCTGTTAAAAAAAGAGATGCTATTGATTACTTACCTGTCTAGTAGTTGTGGTTAGTGCCACAATTCCCATAACGATGGACTGTACCACAACTCTTCAAGAAGTGTATTTCGTGTTCCACTAAAATCTGTGACA
Source organism: Phrynocephalus forsythii (assembly GCA_029282475.1). NCBI lineage: Eukaryota > Metazoa > Chordata > Lepidosauria > Squamata > Agamidae > Phrynocephalus > Phrynocephalus forsythii. The sequence continues at coordinate 1,733,066 of JAPFRF010000003.1, read as the reverse complement.
GACTCCCCAAGTGCTGGCTTTGTTTAGGAGAGACACACAACATCCAGACCTCAGGCCATCTTTTCCTTAATGACTCTGCTTAATGACTCAACTTCTACTCAGGCAGGGAGACATTACAAAGATGATCATTATTACTAAGGCTCTTGTTCTGTTTTAAAGTGTGGGATTAAACTCCCCCATTGCATTATGACAGGCCATACTACTGGCCTTGCTACTTGCCACATAACTTTGACCATTGCTATTATTTTAGTGTATTGTATTTATTGAATTTAAATGCTTTTATCGTTTTAATTTTATTGGCATTTTAATGTTTTAATTATTTTAATTATTTATTTGTAAGCCGTCCAGAGACTTTTAGGTTGTGGGCGGCATATTAGATAGATAGATAGGTAGATATTATTGTGCAAGGTCACATTTTTATGGTCCTGAAAACAGAGATGTCGTCAATATGCTTATCCTAGTACCACTATAACCTATCACATGGAGATACTTTCCAACTCAGGACAACTGAAGGCAGCTGCATTGAGCCCATCTTTTCAAACCACTAATCCTACAGTTCATTTCCCCAAGAGCAAACTCTGTTTCTCTGGTCCAGAAATATATCCGTGCACATTTTCATACATATTTTCAGTATCTGCATTTTTTGTGAATTTTTGAGCTGGAAGTGCTCTATTAATCCACTTTTTTATTTTCTTGTTTCTCAAGCTGCATATCAAATTTTAGAAATCTTTGGGTATCAATAGCAAGGCAAGGCCTTTTCCCCAATGTGAACACACACAATTTTTTTCTCTGAGTCCTTTCTTATCCTATGCCATTGAATAGTAAATGAAGTAGGTGTAGGCTTACAACAGCTGGCAAGTATTACTGTTATATTATTGATAAATAATCTGAAACAAAAGAGTGTGATTCAGCTGGTATATCTGAGGAATTCATTAATGCATGTACTTTGCTGCATGCGAGTGCTGTGGGTGTACTGCAAATGAGTGTTTGTATATTCAAATGGGCCACAGAGAGGACCTGGAGGCAACTGCCTTCCAATTCTTTAGCAAAGATTTCCTGCTCTCTTTGGAGCCCACCTCCCTTGAAGCCAGGCCTGGATCTTGTATCTGTAATGATGCTTAAGAACATGAAGAGGGAGCTGCATCGGGAGCCAAGTATCTGCCAGGCTGTGTCAGGAGAACTTTGATCATTTCTGTCAGAAACATCACCACTTGCTTGTCTTACCATACATCTTCCTAAACATGATAGAATATTCAGCTGTTATTAATTGAGTACTCCCTAATTTAATGGCTTAGTTGGAGAAAGAGTGACTGGTTTGTTTCAACATTGCATTACCATTGCAGTGGTGTGCATTTTGCCAACAGAGGCCATTAGGAACTTATTAGGATTGGTTATTTGGAGTGGATGGGGCACAGATTTTGTCCCCAGAGCTGCTGTCCTATCTTCATGTGATTGTGATAAGATCCAAGAAGATAGTATGCGGTTGCAAAAAAAAAAATTGATCATTTTCTATCGGAACTTCCTATCTATGATTTGTATTATAGACTAACCCAAAAGTGGGACTATTTGTTCTTGAAATATTCCTGCTCAAGGGTTCTTTTTTTCAGGCCAGAAATTCAAGACTTGCCCAGCCAATCCTAACACTTTGCTCATTTCCTAACATGATTTGCAAATAGCTTGCTTTGCTATGCTATGGATTAAATGAACCCAGAGAACACGTTTTTTCCTTCTGGAGAACAGGAATCAAGTCTAAGGCCTCATAAGACAGAACCTTTTTCATAAGGTGAAATGGATCAACATTGTGCATGGGATATAACCCCCACACACAAACACACAAACACACACACACTACAAAAGAGGAGGAGGAGGAAATAGCCCCAGTGAAGCGTACAGTCACAGGATGCTGGCCTGGTTGCAGCAAAACTAATCCAAAGAAATGAAGAGGGGAAGAATCCCCCCCAAACAAATCAAAGGAAAAAGAACAGAAAAGAAGGAAAGGGTTCATTATGGAGGCACAGTAGGCAGGCAGGAATCAGGCCAGAACAGGTAATGCCGCAAATAACAACTGAGCAAAGAGCAACTCCTCATCAGATTCCAGGCCATTTTATAGATCCAGGATTCCCTCCTGCTGCCTGCTTATATCTCGATTAGCCGCTGGCAATCTTCACAATACTATTGAATGAAAGATTTCTTAAGTGATTTGGCAAAAAAACTGGTGAAAGTGAACTGAGAGTTTACATGAAAGAAGAAACACAAGAGGCCAATAAAATTTTGGTGAGCATCTCTTTTGTAAACATGAATCATTTGTGCTTAAGAGCTTCATGTATAGTTGTTGTGAGTTTTTCGGGCTGCTCATTTAAGTTCATTTAAGTTTGTAGTTTTTCATTTAAATGTGAAGAGCCATCTGTATTTGCAATATTGTGCTAGTCTTGTAAGCAGGAAACATGACCCCTACATGAATTATTCAATGCAAAATTTACACTTAGGCATTCTAATTTGGGCAGCTTCACTTCTTTTTCAATGGTTTAAGTAAAGTTGTAGAAAGCATCTATTCTATAGAATGGCAGCTGGACCTCCTGCAATGGCTCCTACTACTGCTGGGATGGAGATAAGGCTCCCAGCTGTGGTGGTGTGTGAAATTGAGGAGGACCTTTTATGTAGTGCTGACAGCCACCTAGACAACTACAAGATGCTGGTAGGATGCCTGGACCTGGTGGAATGGCAGAAATCAGCAGGGATAAAAGGAACAGAGAGGGGGACATGAGTTATATATGTCATGCATACCTCAAATACAATATATACCCAAGGAATTTACCCCACAATGTTTGTGCATCACTCTGGAGTGACCTGCAACTTTCAAAACACATTCATAGAATCATAGAGTTGGAAGAGACGTCAAGGACCATCCAGTCCAACCCCTACCATGCAGGAACCCCCATCAAAGTATTCTCGACAGATGGCCATCCAGCCTCTGCTTAAAAACCTCTAAAGAAGGAGAGTCCACCACCCTCTGTGGCAGCATATTCCACTGCTTAACAGCTCTGTCAGGAAGTTCTTCCTAATGTTCAAATTGAATCTCTTTTCCTGTAGTTTGAAACCATTGCCCCGAGTCCTGGTCTCTGAAGCCAAACCAGTCCCCTCTTCAATGACATCTGTTCAAATATTTAAACAAGTGGATGTAGCTCTTAATGAATCACACAGGAAATAGTTATTATTTTGCTAGCATTGTTTCTGCAAAACTAGGTGAAACATCTTTTGCTAACTTTAGACCATTCTCAACTTTTTACCGTTTCACGCATCCCTATAATTCTTTGCTACCTGTCTATACTCTTCCTTTGTAGTTTGCCCTTCCTTCCACTTCATGTACAGTATGTGTCTTTTGTTTTGCTTTTGTTTTCAGGTCCTTTCTAAGCTTTTTGTGAAGCCACATTAGTCTTTTTTTCCTGTCTTCCTCTATTTTTTATTCTTTGGATTATTTGTAATTTGCATCATTCAGCTTCTATATTCCAGTCATGAGAGTCATCCCACCATGTTTCTTATCCCTGTCACATCATGTTTATCCTCCTAAACTAAAATGTCCTGTTCTTTTTTATATCCCATACATTTTTTTCAGGGCTGTGGAGTCGGTAGATAAATTTTCCGACTCCGACTCCGACTCCGACTCCCCGACTCTGACTCCTCTGTATTAATATGCGAAATTACTATTTACCTATTTGCATAAAGTAAATATTTACATATTTGTTGTTGTTGTTCAGTCGTTCAATCGTGTCCGACTCTTTGTGACCCCATGGACCAGAGCTCACCAGGCCTTCCTATTTTCCACTGCCTCCCGGAGTTTTGTCAAATCCATATTGGTTGCATCGATGACACCGTCCAACCATCTCATTCTCTGCCATCCTCTTTTCCTTTTGCCTTCAATCTTTCCCAGCCTCAGGGACTTTTCCAAGGAGTCCTCTCTCCTCATGAGGTGGCCAAAGTACTGGAGCCTCAGCTTCAAAATCTGTCCTTCCAGTGAACATTCGGGGTTGATTTCTTTCAGGATGGATAGGTTTGATCTCCTTGCAGTCCAGGGGACTCTCAAGACTCTCTTCCAGCACCACAGCTCAAAAGCATCAATTCTGCGGCGATCAGCCTTCTTTATAGTCCAGCTCTCACTTCCATACATCACTACTGGAAAAACCATAGCTTTGACTATCCTGACCTTAGTTGGCAAAGTGATGTCTCTGCTCTTTAGGATGCTATCTAGGTTTGCCATTGCTTTCCTCCCAAGAAGCAGGCGTCTTTTAATTTCGTTGCTGCAGTCACCATCTGCAGTGATCAAGGAGCCCAAGAAAATAAACTCTGTCATTGCCTCCATTTCTTCCCGTTCTATTTGACAGGAGGTGATGGGACCGGTGGCCATGATCTTAGTTTTTTTGATGTTGAGCTTCAGCCCATTTTTTTCACTCTCCTCTTTCACCCTCATTGAGAGGCTCTTTAATTCCTCCTCACTTTCTGCTATCAGAGTAGTATCATCTGTGTATCTGAGGTTGTTGATATTTCTTCTGGCAATCTTAATTCTGGCTTGTGATTTACCCAGGCCTGCCTTTCGCATGATGTACTCTGCATATAAGTTAAATAGGCAAGGTGACAGTATACAGCCTTGTTGCACTCCTTTCCCAATTTTAAACCAGTCAGTTGTTCCATATCCAGTTCTGACGGTTGCTGCTTGTCCCACATATAGATTTCTTAGGAGACAGATAAGGTGGTCAGGCACTCCCATTCCTTTAAGGACTTGCCATAGTTTGTTATGGTCCACACAGTCAAAGGCTCTGGCATAGTCGATGAAGCAGATGTTTTTCTGGAACTCTCTGGCTTTCTCCATAATCCAGCGCATGTTGGCGATTTGATCTCTAGTTCCTCTGCCCCTTCGAAATCCAGCTTGCACTTCTGGAAGTTCTCTTTCCACATACTACTGAAGCCTGCCTTGTGGAATTTTGAGCATAACCTTGCTAGCTTGTGAAATGAGTGCAATTGTGCGATAGTTGGAGCATTCTTTGGCGTTTCCTTTCTTTGGGATTGGGATGTAGGCCAATCTTCTCCAGTCCTCTGGCCACTGCTAGGTTTTCCTAATTTGCTGGCATATCGTGTGCAGCACCTTGACAGCATCCTCTTTTAAGATTTTAAAGAGTTCAATTGGAATGCTGTCACCTCCACTGGCCTTGTTGTTTGCAATGCTTTCTAAGGCCCACTTGACTTCACTTTCCGAGATGTCTGGCTCCAGGTCAGCAACTACGCTATCTTGGTTATCAGGGACATCCAGATCTTTCTGATATAATTCTTCTGTATATTCTTGCCATCTCTTCTTGATTTCTTCTGCTTCAGTTAGGTCCCTACCATTTTTGTCCTTTATCACGGTGGTCCCCAACCCCCGGGCCGCGGACCGGTGCCGGTCCGTGGACCGGTCGGCACCGGGCCGCCTGGGGAGGCCGGGGAGGCTCCTCCCCTTTTCCTCCGCCGCCCTCCTCCTCCTCCTCTTCTCTCCCGCAGGCGGCCGGTGGAGGAGGAAGGCTGGAGGAGCGCAGGAGGAGCCGCCGCCGCATTTGCCTTTGCCTCCCTCCTCTGCCCGCCGGCGGCGGCGGCGCATCCTCCTCCTCCTCTGCCCTCCTCCTCCTCACCCTCCACCACCACCACCACCACCAGCAGGAACCCCATTTGGCCCGCTTGCCCCTCCTCGCCTCCTCCCGGCCCCAACCCCCCTGCCCTGGGGGCCGGGTGCGCATTCCCCTCGGTCGGAAGAGCAGGAGGGTGCCCCTCCTCCTCCTCCTCCCTCGGGGTGCGCGCCCTTTGGCCCCTCCCTGCGGCCGATTGCCGCCGGACTGCACCTGTGTTGGGGGCGGGCGGGGGCGCGTCTTCCCGAATGTTTTCCCCGCCGCTGCGCTGTGTGTTGGGGCGGGCGGGGGCGCTTGGGCCTTGGGCATGTTTCCCGCCCCCACAATCGCCCCCGCAATGGCCCCCCCGCCATCCCCCGCAATTGTCCCCGCCCGCCGCCGCCCACCGCGACCCCAGACCGCCCCGCCGCCGCCGCAATCCCCCAATCGCCCCGTCCGGGAGCCCCGCCACCACCACCACCACCACCTTGCTGCCCCCGCCTTGCTGCCCCCGTCCACCGGCCTCGCGGGGCCGTTTGCCCCGCCTTGCGGCCCGTCCACCGGCCTCGCGGGGGCCATCCGGGAGCCGCCGCCGCCGCCACCACCACCTTGCTGCCCCCGCCTTGCCAAAGCCTCACGGGGCCGTCCTGGGAGCCGCCGCCGCCACCACCACCACCACCTTGCTGCCCCGCTGCGGCCCGTCCACCGGCCTCGCGGGCGTCCGGGAGCCGCCGCCGCCGCAACCCCGTAGCCCCGCGCCGCCGCTCCCCCAATCGCCCCCATCCGCCGCCGCTGCGCTGCCCCCATGCAATCGCCCCACCCCGCAAGAAAGAAAGAAAGAAAGAAAGAAAGAAAGAAAGAAAGAAAGAAAGAAAGAAAGAAAGAAAGAAAGGGGGAGAAGGAGGAAGGGAGAGAGCGAGAGAAAGAAAAAGAAAGGAAGGAAGGAAGGAAGAAAGGAAGGAGGGAGGGAGAAAGAAAGAAAGAAAGAAAGAAAGAAAGAAAGAAAGAAAGAAAGAAAGAAAGAAAGAAAGAAAGAAAGAAAGAAAGAAAGGGGAAGGAGGAAGGGAGGAAGAAAGAAAGAAAGAAAGAAAGGGGAGAAGGAGGAAGGGAGAGAGAGAAAGAAAAAGAAAGGAAGGAAGGAAGAAAGGAAGGAGGGAGGGAGAAAGAAAGAAAGAAAGAAAGGGGAAGGAGGAAGGGAGGAAGAAAGAATGAAAGAAAGGGGGAGAAAGAGGAAGGGAGAGAGAGAGAAAGAAAAAGAAAGAAAGGAAGGAAGGAGGGAGGGAGAAAGAAAGAAAGAAAGAAAGCCGCCCACCGGGTCCTCGCCACCGCGGGGCAGCCCCACACGAGGAGGAGGAGGGGGAGGGGCGCGCGGCAGCCCCCCTCAGCCACCCACCCGCCGCCTCCCCCGGGCTCTTCGCTGGCGCCCGAAGGCAGCGCCTGCTCCTCCTCCTCCTCCTCCGCGGGAAGGATCCGGCCCCGTCAGCGGCGGCAGTCCCCGAGCAAAGCTGGGCCTCCCCAGAAAGGAAGAGTCCCAACTGGCCGGTTTGCAAAGGTGAGAGGTCGTGGCGCGGTCGTGCGTGTGTGCGTCTCTCTCTCTCTCTCTCCCGGCCCGACCCCGCATTCGCATTCCTTTATCTCCCCCTTCCCCACCCCCACCCCCACCCCCGGGCCACGGAAAAATTATCAAAAATTTACCGGTCCGCAGGGATAAAAAGGTTGGGGAGCACTGCTTTATCATATCCAAAGTTTGAATTTTGAAATAAGAAGCTGATTATCTCAGCCACAGTCAGCACCAGGTCTTGTTTTTGCTGACTGTATAGAGCTTCTCCATCTTTGGCTGCAGATAACATAATCAATCTGATTCTTGTATTGTCCATCTGGTGATGTCCATGTGTAGAGTCGCCTTTTGTGTTGTTGGAAAAGAGTGTTTGCAATGACCAGCTTGTTCTCTTGACAAAACTCAATCAGCCTTTGCCCTGCTTCATTTGGAACTCCAAGGCCAAACTTGCCAGTTTTTCCTTTTATCATTTGACTCCCTACTTCAGCATTCCAATCCCCTATGATGAGAAGAACATCTTTCTTTGGTGTCAGTTCTAGAAGTTCTTATAAGTCTTCATAAAGTTGGTCAATCTCAGAGTCTTCAGCACCAGTAGTTGGTGCATAAACTTGGATTACTGTGATGTTGAAAGGACTGCCTTGGAATTGTACCGAAATCATTCTGTCATTTTTTAGGTTGTATCCCAGCACTGCTTTTCTCACTCTATTGTTGACTATGAAGGCTACTCCATTTCTTCTATGGGATTCTTGCCCACAGTAGTAGATGTGATAGTCATCTGAACTGAATTCACCCATTCCTGTCCATTTAAGTTCGCTGATGCCCAAGATGTCAATGTTTATTCTTTCCATCTCGCATTTGACCACATCCAGCTTACCCTGGTTCATAGATCTCACATTCCAGGTTCCTATGCAGTATATTTCTTTGCAGCATTAGACTTTCCTTTCTCTTCCAGGCACGTCTGCAGCTGAGTATGCCTTCGGCTTTGGCCCAGCCACTTCATTAGCTCTGGAGCTACTTGTACTTGTCCTCCACTCTTCCTCAGTAGCATGTTGGACGCCTTCCGACCTGAGGGGCTCATCTTCCAACATTATATATTTTAGCCTTTTGTCTCTGTCCGTGGAATGTTCTTGGCAGGGATACTGGGGTGGCTTGCCAGTTCCTACCCCAGGAAGTCTTACATATTTACTTAATCCCTTATCAGTGAGAGGCTAGGTTATCCATGGGCGCTGCGTAACAGCAGAACACAATACTGTGGTATTTTGATACTATATAAGTATTGCCACTTCTAATTGTGCGTTGTGTGCCATATAGTGAAGCACATGAAAAGCATGCTTCACGGTCACTTAACATGTTCATTTTGCGGTTACGTGAGGCACTGCATGCATTGGTCTTTATTCTTACAGTAGAGAAGTCATTAATTATAACTTTTTGTGAATTGGGACATTTAAACTTGTTTTTTTTTTTTAAAAATTCCAATCTAAATTTAGTAGGAGTCGGAGTCAGAGTTGGTGCATTGTTTGCCGACTCCGACTCCGACTCCAGGTACCCAAAATTTCCTCTGACTCCTCAACTCCGACTCCGACTCCACAGCCCTGCATTTTTTATATCCCAAACATTTTTGTGATTTTCACCCTTATTTCCTTCTGAAATTTTTAATAAACGTATGGCCAAACGTACCCCCAGACCTTATGAAATGCAGTAGTCCATATTCTAGGAAGCTTAGCCTATGCTCTCAAATTACAAAGTCCTCATATTTATGCAGCTTTCATCGTAAGTCATTCATCCACAGTATTTTCCATTCTCTTTCTACTCCTCTTCTAAGTAGTGATAGCATACCTAAGAAAACTAAGAAAACGAAAGATGTTGAGTTTCTTTGCCAGAGCTTATGCAATCTTTTCATAGTTTTGTTTGGCTGTGTCATTTGTTTCCACACGGATAAGAAGAAAGGTATATGGCTGCGGTCACACTGTGGAAATGTTTACCTTCTTTAACTATAGTAGAAGTTAAATTTCAAGAATTTCAGACAAAAATAAAAAAACAAAACAAAACAAAACAAAAGACTCAAAACATGTGGCACCTTAAAGACTAACTTTTGTATTTTAATGTAACATTTTGTGGACTACAAGAAAGTGTAGAAGTAGTGAAGAAGTGGACATGTAGTCCATGAAACATTACATTAAAATATGAAAGTTAGTCTTTAAGGTGCCACATGTTTTGTGTTTTGTTTTGTTTTTCTTTGATTTTTGCCTGCAATTCTTTAACTATAGTGTTTCCTGATGAGTAGAATTCCCTCTTATATACAGGTTCCTGTGGAAGCAATGCACTGCACTCAATGGACCTGACACCCCAACTATTGCTGTGCCAATTGCCAGATAGTAGGTGGAGTGCTTGTGCTTTAACTCTGTTGACAATATATATTTATATATGCCAAGTGACTGCAGCCACAGTGATTGTACTATGAAAAACTATCGAGAGGTTCCTATACACATGGCACACCACTAAGGAATATGCCTAAACATCCCCGGAACAAAACACTAGAAGCCTCCCGGCAAGTTGGAAATGAACCACAGTTTCATGGTTGACTGATAAAATAATTTGCTAATGGCCATTGTGATCAGAAATGTATGCTACAGTGTAACTGAGGGGATAGCTGGGGAACATTTCCTTCATGTGACCGCAGCCTATGTGTTAGTCATTTTTATGAACAATGAGAATTGTTCCATCATATGCCTAATCTATACTCCAGGGAGACAGCATACCTGGTGAGTCTGAGGATCTTCCAGGGAAACTTCGGTTCCAGTCCCACACAGTAGAGAGTCTTACGCTACAACGACTGTTCCCCTTCTTCAAGTTAAGGAAGTCCTAAGTGAGCATTTTGCTGCTCAGCTGAGTTTTAGTCTCTCCCATATTTTCAAGTCGGGTATTTCGTGCAAGATGCCCACCAGACCCCTGTTCAAGAATCTGAATGTGTAGTTCCAATGGTGAAGACTGTGTCATATTTCCTTTGGTCCTAATATTTATTTATTTTCCCTCATATTCCTTTCTGTTTGACTGACTGACTATTAGTTAGTTTGTTGGTTGGTTATACTTCCCATCTAGCTCCAGGGCCACTCTGGATGGTGAGCTTTCTCCATAGTACTTCCTTTACTGCAGGCATGTCTAAACTTCGGCCCTCCTGATGTTTTGGACCACAACTCCCAGAATTCCAAGCCTGTATTTCCAATGGCAAAGGACTGTGGGAGTTGTGGTCCAAAACATCTGGAGGGCCGAAGTTTGGACATGCCTGCTTTACTGTGTTTATTCTCTCATCAGGCTCTTCCTGTTTTGTCTTGTGGTTCCCTTAACTTCAGTTGCTGCTGTTTGAAACGTCTCCATGTGTACTATTTGTCTTCTTGTATAGCCTTGTGTTTGGCCACTCAGTTTTCCCATTTTTTCTTCCAACAGTCAATCAGTTTGCATGTTTTGTATGTGTCTGTCTTGTTCCCAGGCCTGAAGGCAAGTACGTATTCCACACATTTTGCAGGTCACCACTAGGCATGGGCACGACCAGAAAAAATGATGTTTCAAGTTTTCGTTTGTTGGAACGGGTCCGTTTCGGGTCGTTTCCGTTTGTCACAAAATTTTTCAAAAATTTGTCGTTTCCGTTTGTCCTTTGTCATTTCCACCGCAATTTAGCACGATTTGACTTCCCAGAGCATAGGGGCGTCCCGCAATCAGGGCCGGCGCTAGGTGTTTTTGCGCCCTAGGTGGCGGGGCGGGGTGGGGGCGGGGGAGGTGCGGGCGGGTGGCAGTGGCGGGGGCCATGGGTGGGCGGCGGCCGCGGGCGGGCGAGTGGGTGAGCAGCGGCCGCGGGCGGGCGAGTGGGCAGTTAGGATATCACTTAGGAAGGATAGAGGTTCTGTTCTTGGCTTGCACCCCAAATGTGTGTGTGTGCAAGCAAACTGAAGTTAGGAAAATAGAAAATAAATGGTAGTATATAATATATATTTAAAATAAATCCACACCTCCCACTCCCAGTCGAACCTCCCCCTTTATCCAATATCAGAAAAAAATCCTCAAACTGCCAGAGAAGAAATAAAGAATAAACTGCTATTCCCTTCAGCAGACAAAGCTGCAGGGAATCAAAGAAATTATTTTCTAAATCCAATTCCCTCCCTGCCTGCCTTAAATCCTAAAGCCTCCAGCCTCCCTCCTCAATCTCGATCGGATCACACCAGCACCAGCAGCCAGCCCTCCTCCCTCAACCACATCCATACACCCGACTGCGATTTCTGGAAGGTGCCTCGGCTTTTTATGCCCTCTGAGACAACCAGAAGTGTCAGTCAAAAACCTTTTATTTTTTTTTCCTGTCCTCTGCTTTATTATTAGAAAATTTTAATATACAAAAGAACAACAAATTCAAAACATTAACCGTACAGAATCAATCTATCGCTAAGGTTCGGCTTCCCTCTGTTCTTCGCGCGGTTTTAACGTTATTCATCTCCCAGCCTTCCTTTCAAACGAACCCCTTTTATATACTTATAAAAAAGGTTCTAAAAGTAAATAGTAATCCTTCGAGTTCTATCCTAATCCGGTAAGGGTCTTTAATTCCTTACAATAAGTCTCCATGTAGTTCTTAAATTTTTGCCAGTCTTTTTGGAACCTCTGGTTGTCTTGATCCCTCAGTCTGCATGTCAGTCTGGCCATCTCTGCAAAGTCCAGTAATTTCGCCCTCCATTCATCCAAAGACGGTATATACGTTGTCTTCCAGTTCTGTGCCAGGAGCATTCGTGCCGCTGTTGTTGCATATAAAAATAAAGTCCTGTCTGCTCCTTTGATTTCACTATCCACCAACCCTAACAGAAAAAGTTCAGATCATTTTGGGAATGTACACTTTAACATCTTTTTGAGTTCATCATATATCCGTGCCCAATATTCTTTCACTTTCTCACAGGTCCACCACATATGATAAAAATTACCTTGTTTCTCTTTACATTTCCAACAATAATCATCTTTCATCCTATACATCTTTGCTAATTTCTAGTAATATACCATCTATACATCATTTTCAACAAATTTTCTTTTATCAAAGTACATGCGGTAAACTTTATGTTCTTTTTCCACAATCTTTCCCACACATCTAACTCAATATTGTGACCCAGATCCATAGCCCATTTTATCATACATTCTTTAACTTGTTCATCTTTTAGGTTCAACTCCAACAAAAATTATATAATCTAGTCAACAATTTCTTTTTTTGGGCCCATGATTATGGTTTGAAACTTGGATTCCTTCTCTCCAAACCCAAACATCCTTCTATCTTTCTGGAAAGTGTCATGTAACTGATGGTACTGAAACCAACCTGTTAACCTCTCTTTTAACAGTTCATAAGACTTCAGTCTGGGACCTTTTCTGAGAAGAATAACACATCCCCATATGTGATCCCCACTCCTTCTGTATCTTTCCTCTTGATCGCCAATGCTTCAATCGGGATAACCACCTCGGGGTGTGTCTCTCTAATAAAGGTTTCAACCGTTCCCAGACCTGAAGTAGTGACTTTCTAATTACATGATTCATAAAACTTTTATGTACTTTCACTTTATAATACCAAAGATAAGCGTGCCAACCAAATCTATTATCATGACCTTCTAAATCCAAAGATCCCCATCAACTAGAGTAATCCATTCTTTTATCCATCCGAGACAGGCCACTTCATAATACAATCTCAAGTCTGGCATGGCAAATCCTCCCCTTTCCTTAGCATCTGTTAATAGTTTAAACCTTATTCTCGGTCTTTTGCCTTGCCAGACAAATTTAGACAAAATCTTCTGCCATTCCTTAAAGTGGCCTGTCCCTTTGATTATTGGGATCATTTGAAATAAGAATAACAACCTTGGTAACACGTTCATCTTTATCACCAAATTCTTCCCATCAATGACAAATTCAATCTATTCCATGTTTCCAAATCTCTCTTAATTGAATTCCAAACCATAGTATAGTTATCCTCAAAAAGGTTCAAATTAGCATTTGACTTTTTTCGCAACTGAGAGAGCGGACAGTTTTTCAAATTCTTCACAATCTTTCTTTGTTGCATTTTTCAATAAGACCTTCGTCTTATTCTTATTCAATTTAAAGCCAGCTAAATTACCAAATTCTTCGATTACCTTCATCACCTCAATAATACTTTCTTTAGGATTCTCTAATGTCAAAACCAAGTCATCAGCAAATGCTTTTAGTTTATATTCCTTATCCCCCACATTTATACCTTTAAATGTACCCATATTTCTCAGTTTAACTAACAATACTTCCAATACAGTAATAAATAACAATGGAGACAAAAACCTGGCGATGCCATTGGTGGAATGGTTCAAAAAAATTGCATGGTCCCATCCCATGTCCAGCCCAAACGGGCAGGTCTAAAAAATAAAAATAAAATAAAATAAAATAAAATCAATACGACGTTTTATTGCTATAAAAAAACCCACTGCTGCTACTATAAAATTCAGGCATTTAAAATAAATAAAATTCACATGTTTCTGTGGTGATTTGGTGTGTTTTTTTACCACGATTTCAAAAGAAAAATTGTGGTCGCCATTTTGGATCCCCCCCCACCGCATGGCATGCAGTGAGACAGACGACGAGGATGACCCCCCCCAGCATGGTGCAAGCAGCCCAGGACAGGAGAAGAGGGGGGGAAAGGCCGGGGACCCCCCAGAAACCACCCCTCTGGTAGGTGGCAAAGCCTCAGGCAGGCATATTTTCGCCTGCTTTTTTGGCCGGGAGTCGGGTTTTTTTAAAAAATACTTTTAAAAATTTTTCTGTGCTTCGCATCGCGCGATTGCCGCGATGCCACAAACAGAAACGAAAAAACCGACCAAATTTTTCTTTCTTTGGATCGAGTTCGAGTTCTGCCGGCTTAATTATCGTTACCGTTTCCGTTACGTTATGTCTAGTCACCACCATTGAAATGACTTTTTCCTCCCTAATCCTTATTACCTTTTTATTTTCTTCTATTTGCATATGAATGTCATTTGCTTAACCTTGTCTCTTAAAGGATAATGGGAAAGTTCCCACTAATATATGACTATATGCAGAAACCACTGACTTCTACCAATGAACTCAATTAAAAATCTAGAAAACTTGCTGGATAACAGCCATAACAGTTGCTTTGTGTATTAATGGAAAAATTATATGCCACCCATCTGCTAACCAGAACTTTGGGCGGTTTACAATAATACAATAAGAATAAAAGTGTGGAGGGGGGGAAATCTCCAAATACAATACCAAACACATTAGTAAACACTCAAAAACAACAACAACAACAACAACAACAACAACAACAACAAACCGGCAGGCAGTCTAATTTTACTTTTTTTCTCCGAAAAAACAAAACAAACAAATAAATAAAAACTATTGATGGTCGCCAAATGCCTCTCTAAAAAGCAGCGTTTTAACTGCTTTCTTAAAGGCAGGCAGGGATTCTGCAAGGCGGATCTCACTCGGAAGCTGATTCCATCATGTTGGGGCGACTACTGAGAAGGCATAGTGATCATTTTTCGGGCTTCTCTTTATGAATGTTAATGAACACGAGGTAAACTGGCAGTCAACATTGAGGCTGGCCTTTGCTATGAAAACATTGACATCTTTTTTCTGCTAGTGTTGCAGGCACAATGTTGAGCCATTTTCTTGTCCTTTTAATTATGGACACAGTATTCCTGCCAAGAAAACTCCATGGACATGGGGTCACGAAGGGTCGGTCATGACTGTAACAACGCCACACACACAGACAGCAATATGACAAATTTGGAAAGTGCAGATTCTTTTAAAGTATTGAGTTGAATTTTATTGTATTGCTTTGTTACTGTTTATTTTCATAACTCCATTCCACTTGCCTGATTGGCTGGAATCCTGTTGCTCAGTTTTACAAATGTCATTATTTTTTTGAAAATGAAAGGTTAACAAATCTTCTTGCATAGTGAATCACACAACTTGGTAGTGCAACATACTGTAAAGGTTCATTGTTAACTTACAGCAATTTGCCTCTAAAGGTTATGCCATTTGTGTATCTATGCAACAGGATTCTGGTTGTGAAAGGAAAATGTTTCAGGTATTGTGATAGGTACTGCTGAAGGTTACTGAAGTAAAATGAAATGCTAAACTAATTTGTATGTGGCATGGTGGATTTGATATAAATCAAACTGATTTAAATCACTAGACAGTGGGACTAGATTTAAAACATTGTATTCTACATAAAGATTCATTTTTGCTAATATAGTCTTAATATTTACAACCAGCTGGAGATATCATTTCTAGAGGAACAATTTTTCAGGTTAGTTTTATATTTACTGTACATCAAAAAGTTACTAATTTGGTTTTACTATTAGAATCACATCATAGATAGATAATTATGAAATTATTACAAAGTGAACTATCTCAAGTTTAATAGGTTAATATTTTGACAAGTTTTATATACTGTACTTTATTGAAAGAAGAATCATAATACCTTAATAAAAACTTTAAATAGTTTTTCTTTAACTAAATAATAACATTATAGTTAATGTATTCTTCTAGCTTATTAAACATCCTTTTTTGTTCATTGATGTGGTTAAACAAAATATCTTTTAAAAAATCCTTAGACCAGGCCTGCACAACCTGTCAACCATGGGAAACTGATTCATTAGGAATAACCTTTGGAGTATAATGTATCTTAAATATAGATAGATAACATTTAAACAAATTTTTCCTCTAAAATAATTTTTGTTTTAAAAAGTGCAATTTATTTTCTTTAAAAAACTAATTAAAATCATTGATTTTTATTCCCCTTGGTATGAAGCTTCATGAAGCAGAGTTCAGAATGAAGACCTGTGGAAATAATTAGGATTTAGAGTGGTGTTCAAGGCTTGTTAAAATGCTTCATGTTTTTTGTTATGCAAGTTATCTGGGGGCAATCCACTCCTAGTTTTGCCCACTTAAATTGAAGCTTGCAGCTAAAGCATGGATGAATGGGAAAAAGACATTTCTGGAGGATTCTTCTTGTGTCCACTGTGTTTTGTAGCATTGCTTTAAACATAGGCACTTTTGGTTTGCTGTTCATTATTAGTTAAATATATCATTGCATCGTGTCATGGCTCAGAGCTAATGAAATTCCTGCACAGAGTGACTACAAACTCAACTTGGAAAAATGAGACATTGAAGGCTGCAGGCATTCCCCAAAGGCCCAGAGTTTAGCTCTGCTGGATGCTGCGGATTGACCTGTGATCCACTGAGTGGAGAGTATTAGAGAGCATATGAAGTAGGGGTCATTGCCTAATAGTGCCTGTCTGCGATGGAAGGAGAGTGGTTTCCCCACGCCTGTGGCTCACAGCAGCTTCCTCTTTCTGCATAGACACAATTTATGCTACTTCCAGCAGCCAAGCTGCTGCCAATATGTGCTGAAAAGAATAAGATTCATCCAGCAGATTTGCCTCCCTCATCTCTTCGTTGGAGAATATCCTCTTCCCAGTGCCCTTTGGACGTTCAAAATCTGTCTCAACTATTTCATATCATGTCTTCTAAAACCTCAGCTGTTTTTATTTCTATTTTCTGTGCTGAAGAAAGTGTAATATATTACACAGAGTTGGTATGGTCTAAGTGTAACACATTCCTACTAAACCACACCCAATGGACATCTGGTCCAACAGGACAAAAAAAAAACCCTTTGATTCCCATAGACAATTTCGTGTGCTAGAGAGAAAGAATTTGGTACCTCTGGATTGTCCTATATAGTATCAAAATCAGTTACAGTCCTAAAACCCTCAGGGCAACACAGTTCTTTGCCAACAAAAGCTTTTCATGTTGTAGCAGTCTTATTTCATAATTTTTATCATGGTCTGGGTCAAATACATTCTGTCTGTCTCCAGCAAGAAGGGATGTGCCATTGGTGTGTTTATACTTCATTGGCTGAAATCCGGTTGTTTATTCTAGTAGGTTTTACTAGAGCAGGCCTCTTAAATCAGTGGGGACTTGA
Organism: Phrynocephalus forsythii; assembly: GCA_029282475.1. Classification (NCBI taxonomy): domain Eukaryota; kingdom Metazoa; phylum Chordata; class Lepidosauria; order Squamata; family Agamidae; genus Phrynocephalus; species Phrynocephalus forsythii. The sequence continues at coordinate 1,715,893 of JAPFRF010000003.1, read as the reverse complement.
TAAGCCAACTCCTTTGTAAGTTCCATTGATGCAAGTGATCCTACTCTAGTTACAACTTACCTTAACATATATGGTAAGTCACAACTAGAGTAGGCCCATTTGAATCAATGGAACATATAGAGGGACTAGCTAACCAAATCTTCATTGATTGATTCTGGTGCTGCTTACTATGCTAAACAACAGGATTTCAAGCAGAGTGTCTTGAGCCATTTATTTAGGTAAGTACTATTAATTGGGCATTGAGTGTCCAGTAGAGAAAGGATTTTTAGATTCAGTAATTTTTTAAATAATGCAGTAAACAGAAACTATGCATCTATGACTGAATAAGTGCCTTAGTTCTTTGAACAGCAAGGACAAATGGTCCTATAATGCTTCTGGTAAAAGGTGCATCGTTTTCAGTATTTATATAATCAGCAGAAGGAAAATAATAATAATACAGCTTTCAGTACAGTTCTGTGCTCCTCAATTTTAAAAAGATGTTGACAACCTCAAGCAAGTCCAGAGAAGGGCGACCAAGATGGTTAAAGGTCTGAATATATGTCATACAAGGAGCGGCTTAGGGATCTGGGAATGTTTAGCCTTTCAAAAAGAAGACTGAGAGGGGATATGACATGTTTAAATATTTGAAAGGGTGTCATTTCGAAGAGGTGTTTGGCTTGCTTTCCATGGCTTCAGAGACTAAGACTCAGAGCAATGGTTTCAAACTACAGGAAAAGAGATTCAATTTAAACATTAGGAAGAACTTCTTGACAGAGCTATTCAGCAGTGGAATATGCTGCCCCAACGGAGGGTGGTGGAGTCTCCTTCTTTGGAGGTTTTAAAACAGAGGCTGGATGGCCATCTGTTGGGGGTACTTTGAGGGGGGTTCCTGCATGGCAGGTGGTTCGACTGGATGGTCCTTGAAGTCTCTTCCAACTCTATGATTCTATGATTCTGTGATTCAAATAGGTTAAAATCTGTGGGTGGATGGGCTGTTCCTGTGCATTGTGGTTCATGTCCTGCATGTTTATTTGGAACTATAGTAAAATGAGGTTCAAATACATGCTGTATGTTTAAAATAGTGTCATTTGCAGCTTTCTGTTTATTCATGATATAATAGAACAAGGCTGAATAAAATGCAAAAATTCACAACTATACATGTCCACATAAGACAGCAGAATTGTCTTGAAATAAATGTATGGGTTTGCCTTTTTTGTTTAATTTTTTTTTCTTACAGTACTCTTGCTTAATTAAAAGAGCTAAGTTGTACCTTGAAAAATCATATAAACTACCCTGGGTCTGTTGCAAAACCACATATTCATGTGCTTTTATTTCAAAGCCTTGTTTTAATCTGTTGATTTATGCATTGAAAAGCTCAACTTCCAATGAAATCCTCACCAACAATTTTTGTAACTGTCATTAAAATGTGCGGTAGCCTACAGTAATTTGAATATTTCATTCTGTCGGCTGGTAGAGCACTCTGCCTTACAGATGGTGCTTGCTCCATCCTTCTGGACCAGGTTCAATTATAAATGAAACCACGGAGCTTAGATGTGTCTTTTTGTCTTTGCTTAGTTGGAGTAGCACAATAAAGCTGGAGGAGTGGAAACTCCTTACACACCCATCTTTCTTGCCAATAATTTTCCCACTTAACTCTCTCCTTGCCAGTGAAGGATTCTTTGTTCTGCACAGTATAATTTAGCACACTTTTCCCCCCTAAAGAAAACAAAAGTGATACAAAACCAGCCTCATTGTTTCACTTTATTTATATATCACTTTATTTTGTATTATTTTTGTTTAATTGTATATGTATATCCAGAGGAACAGGTAAAGACAATTACGTATGTATCATTCCTCCTTCAGTCTCTATTTTTTTAAATTTCCAAGGATAGAAAAATGTTTGTTATTCTGTGGCTAAATTTTGGAAGATATTTTTCTTTAAAACATATATAGAAATGTCTAGCATTCAGAGATGTCCATTCTGGCAATTAAAAATTTGTGTGCCTGTTTAGTGTTTAGATTTCTCACTGCCAGCACCCCACTCTACCCCCACCCCCGAATTTGCTCAAAGCTTTGTTTTCCTGAAATTTCCTAAATGTTGCTAACAATTTTGGAATTCCAGTCCAAGTGACAGAGAATTGATAGAATAGAGGGATAGTTTGGAGTGGCCTCAAGGCATTGATCCGCATATGACATCAGTTTTGGGACATGGTAAAAGAAGAACATTTAGTGCTGCAGGGATCTACAATGGGTGCTAAAAGCTTGATATTGTGCTTAGTATAAACTAATACTTTGATATTAATGGTATAAAAAGTTAAAGGTAAAGGTTCCTGTACCAGAATAAGGGCTGTCCCTCTACCAGATCCCATCTGCAATCAATCAACCTCAGCTGCTGAAAGCAGGGCTCTGGAGAACACAAGCCCATGTGGATTCCTTACCTCTCCCAGCCTGGCTGTGATAGTTATTTCACTTACCAGAATAATTAATTATTCAACAGGCACCTTCATTTGAATAAAAATATGAAAACATTTATTTGGCTCATAGGAATTTCACAGGAATATTCTCTCACTGAAAAATAATGACATGATTTCCCTTCCTAAGTTAAATGGGGCTTAAGAGGCTACTTTAGAACTACATAGCTAAGCATTAGTCCATGAGTCCATCTTGCAGCCATAAGAATCCATTCGGGATAAATCCTTCCAGTCTCTCTCTCTCCCAGACTGTTTACAGCATGAGAGAAATGTCACGTCGCCTCTTTGACCAATCAGGATTCACGTGCTTCTGAGCTGAAACGTGCTTTGGCCGATGTTTACACACTTGAGATAAGCATTCTACTGAGACAAAAACTGCACTTGGTAGTGTCATTATTTACATTTGGCCTAGAGAAAGGATTCTCTACTTCTAAACTTCATTACACCACCACCCCCGCCGCAAATGCATGCTAGTCGTACATGGGATTGTATTTGGGCGGTCATTGTGGGGTGATATGTGTACACCGCCCAGAGTTCCCTTTGGGAAAATCGGGCGGTTTTTCATTGTAATAAATAAATAAATAAATAAATAAATAAATAAATAAATGCCCGACTCTAGGGGTGGTGCTCATCTCTGTTTTCAAGCCAAAGAGCCACTGTTGTGCAAGTCCATGGCTATGTGGACTTTTAATTTTATTTTACATTTACTGAGAACAGATGGTTTACTGGAGATGATAGTACTCTGGTCTGTAGTAGGAGTTTTAAGGGTTTTGCCTGCTAACATGGTAGGTTTTGTTCAACATGAAGTCACCATAAAATAAGAACTCCTGTATATAAGAAGCCACATATCATCACATAGCCAGCCCCAAAAACAAATGTTGTAGGTCTTGGCAATGTATGAAGATATCCTGATATTGTGGTTGCATTTGTTTCAGTCCCCTTGCCTTCTTAGAAACTGAAGGAATTTTTTTTCTAGAAAATTAGAATGCCACGACCTTTTTCTGTCTCAGCTATATTTAATAGATGGAAGACAACATATTGCATTTCTCTGCTTAGAGGTGTGGAAATTAAGCATATCACTGAATTCAGATACTCCTTGAATTTGTAAAAGCAACAAGAGCTCGAGAAACCCAGTTTAAACTTCATGATGAGTATGTCTTTATAAAACAAAGATGCTACTTGTATGTTACTCTACACTGCAAGCACAGCATTGAAACCAGGTCAGTGGTACCTCAGAGATAGCATTTAGCATGACCGTGCTGCATATACCTGTTTTGAGGGTTCCTGTGTTGCTAATAGAAGTGCAGGTAATAATATACAGAAAATAGCATTATTGTGAACAGAGGTGTTGAAGAAGTTCACTTGCTTCACATTTTAATATGAATTGATCTAATTAACATTTCTGAAATTAATATTTAAAACAAAAGACAGTTATCTTTTTGCATTCGTGGTATTTGCATTCAGGAAATTCTGTGCAGAAATGATGCATAATATATGAAGAGAATATAGGATATAAAAGGCTTTATTTGCATACAAAAATCTATCTATCTATCTATCTATCTATCTATCTATCTATCTATCTATCTATCTATCTATCTATCTATTGTCTACCTTCATCATTAAAAGGAACCAAGGTGGCATGTATCATTAAAAGATATCAAACAAATACCATACAGAAATCATAAGCAATACCAAAACATATTCAAAGCAATATGATAAAATAATCCATTAAAAATCCTATTCTGTCAGCCCATCCATGAGGGAAACCTGGCCAGAAGAAGGTCTTCTCCTGCTTGTGGAAAGACAGCAAAGATGGCGCCAGCCTAGCCACCTGTTGGGGGGAGTTCGGTCTGAGAGCAGCAGCAGAGAAGTCCCTCTCCCTTGTGCCCACCAAATGCCCCCATGGAGGTGACAGGGCTGAGAGAAAGGCATTTCCTGATGATCTTCACACTCAAACAGGCTCCTAATGGCTCTGGAGAGAATGATGCACCCTAAAGTATCCTGTTGAGTCGAGTCTTGTACCCAAGAACTCCTTCTGATCTTGTGAGCTCAGTTTCACTCTGGTGGACTGGAATGGCATTCAGCCTTTGTGGGCCCAAGTTTCCTTCAACTAAGTACAATCTTCAGTACACTTGCCAGCTCTGGATACATAAGGCAGCTTGCTCTTCAACATTGCCTAAGACCAGGTATGGTCACTGAAAGAATCTTCTAGGCTTGACATTCTTTCTCTTGTGACCTTCCTCTCTCTCCTTTGTTCATTTCCCTCCTCCTTGAACAAATAATAGTTCTGTGAGAATAGAGTAGGAAATTGAAGCACTTAAGTACAGAGGAAGTTAATTCATATAAATGTGATTGATATGAATAATTTATTTTAGGTTTGAAACATGATGTGATGGACAGGATTTGGCATCCTGATTGAACAACTTGCTTGTCTCAGAACAGCCCAAGACACATCTATGGCAGCTTTTATTTTTCTGTATCATGTTCACACACATCATACACAAATATGTTTCCTGTTCTCTCTTTCTCACCCTATTGTTTAACACACACAAACATGCCCGTAGACTCTGACTTTACCATTTGCTCTATCATTATTTTTCCCACTGGAACACTGAGAAGCTGGCTGAATTGTATTCCCAAGGAGTGCTTCTGGAAGCTACAGCTCAGCTGGAAACAGTTTTCCTCTTACGGTAGTCCTGCATTTATCACAGGGCTCAGGTTTTCTAACCACCTGCGATAAAGGAAAATCTGCGATATGTGGATGCCTCAACGACCTGCCCTGCAGGAGTGGGTAAGAGCAAGTGCTGAGGGGCACCCTCCCGGCACTTCCACTTGCCCCCCACTCCCGCTGGGCAGGCCTCTTCTCTCCAAATAAAAATGCGTGATATACCAGGACTGCAGTATATGAACCATAGTGTGGCAGGGGACTACTGTACCTCCATTTTCTCTGTCATCATTGTTGTAGTAATGTGCCATCAAGTCAATTCTGAGTTACGGTGACTGTTTTCAAGTTTTTCCAGGTAGAGAATACGCAAAAGTGGTTTATCCATCCCTTCTTCCAGGGGCAGCCTGGAACTGTGCAGCCTTCAAGGAAAGTCTGGGGCCTCACGGAAGTTCACAGGGTTGAAAGGGCAACCTGAGCAGGAAAGGGCCATAGGTTGCATATTATCTGTGGTCTTTAACATATGACGTCAAACTATAAGTAAGAGTCTGTAAAAGCTAAATACACCATTATTGTTTTTAATGGATCCCTAGAATTCACTGTGCTGTGCCAGTTTTTATATGAAGAAATGAGGATGGCTTGCTGTGCAAACAGAGGAACATTGGGAGCATAGTGTTAGCTTCATTTGTGGTCTGAAGTGATACAGTCTGGATGCATTTTATAGCCTATTTCCATTTCTGTTTGTTATTCAGAATTCATATAAAACAGATGGCCCCCACCCCATAAACCACAATTTTTCCTGTCCAGACAGTGCACTTCAGTCTTATCATTGCTTTATATTTTTGTTTATAAGATCCTGTCAAAACTGCAAAAAAATTAGGATCATAGCTCATAACATTTTACATAAATATACTCCACCTGTAGGTCTCCTTTTGATTACTCATATGTTTGCACATACTTATATAACGGCTTCTTCCAAATCTATAATCAACTATATATTTTTAACACTTTAAAAGATCTAGGTTGTTGTTTTTTTAAATCCATAGGAAAAGGTAACCGCAGAAGTGCTTATAAATGTGTCTGTCTCTATAGACACCTAATATAATAATAATGAATATTGATCATAGAGTCACAGAGTTGGAAGAGACCTTGAGGGCTATCCAAGACCAATCCTCTGTCATGCAGGAACCTCCATCACAGTATTCCCAACAGATGGCCATCCAGCCTCTGCTTAAAAACCTCCAAAGAAGGAGACTCCACCACCACCCTCCGTGGCAGCATATTCCACTGCCGGACAGCTCTAATTCTTCTTCATGGACTCTGTGAATCCACACAATGGGTCTTCGCGCCTGCGCGCCTGAGTTACCGGTCGTTCCAAAGATCAAGGTGTATAAGCCCCTTCCCTCCATGCGCATGCTCACCCATCTCCTGCCTTGCTGACTCAGTTCCTTTTTGCCGCCGCTGAGCAAGGTCGCATGTCTCCAAGCTCCTGCAAAAAATAAGGAAAGTGAAACTTATTCATTCAATTTGATTTTCTTCCTTTTATTCATTTTCCTCCCAAGTTTCCCCCACCCCTCCAAAGTTATTAGTTTGACTTTTCTTTTTTGGGTGCCCGCCCCTAGGGCGGAGGGGTGGACACCCCCCCCGTAGTTGAGGGTGCGCCAAAGGTTTATGACCACGGCAGCACTTTTTAAACAGTGCGAGGCCTGTTCAAACAGAATTCCGTTAGCTGACGGACACAGTTTGTGCTTGTATTGTCTGGGAGAGGCTCACCAAACCGCACTCTGCCCACATTACAAAAAGCTAACGAAACCGGCCCTCAAACACCGCCTTGAATGTTTAAGGGCTTACTTGTGGGAAAAGTCCTTCAAACTGATGGAAACCCACTCAGAAGCATCTATGCCTTCCGCTTCCTCAAAATCAAAGTCTTCAAACAAGGGGAAGACGATCGAAAAAACGAAGAAAAAACATCTCCAGCCAGCTCTGATTCCAGAGAAAAGATCAAAGGACTTGGCTTCCGAGGTGCAAACAATGGTAGCGACGCCGAAACCACCTGCGCTCATTTCATCCAAGTCGCGCGGCATAGAGGGGGTTCTGAGCTCAGCGCAGGTTAGCGCCCAGTCTCTTGATGTCACCCGAGACGAGCCTTGGTCCCATGCCTTTGGAAATCAGGCGACGGGTACCCGTGAACCCCCTCATAGCCCTATGATTCTATCGGGCTTACCGCCAGGCCAACTTGTCCATGATACAGACATGGCCACACTCAGCTACAATCCGTTGTCGCACCTACAAAATCTACAGACTACCTCCACTACTACAGCTCTTCAACACTCAGACATTGAAGAGCAGGGGATGGAATCCCCCAGATGCCTGGGCATGCAAAGATCACCCACCACGAGACCAGACATAGAGGAGGGAGTGGTCCATGATGCCAGGCAACACCCGAGAGGCCAACAGCCTATGGCATCCCCAGGCAGGGGCAGGAAACAGGTACGGGCAGAGACCCATGATACCACCTCCTCGCCCTCGTCCTCTCCCAGACGTCGCAAATCACGATGTCAGCAGGGCAAGCGACGCAGACGTCATGAATCTTCTTCCTCATCATCTTCAACACGGCATCACAAAAGCAAACGCCATGCCAAAAAGAAGCGACGTCATGCTCATATGGTGTCTAGCTCATCTGACACCAATTCCTCTACCACTTCTTCTTCCGCCTCCCCCAAACATAGAAGGCACAGAAGGGGTACACCGAAGCCAAGGACTCAGCGCCCTCTGGTGTCTAACACTGACACCATCCCAGGTGCAGGCGTCCCAATTCAGTACCCGCAGGTCCCCACTGACATCACACCGCAATCAGTGGCTCCTCAATTACCACGACCACAGCTGCCAGACTCACCAGCCACTATGAATCGCCCAATAACCAACGAATCCGACACGGGAGCACCCTCTCAATCCTCCCATAGGTTGACTCTCTCAAAATCAAGACACTCAGAGACTGACATACAAGAAAGAACATCTTCCACTCCAATAGATGTTAAGAACTACTCACAAATGGTACATAAAATTGCACAAGTCATGGGACTTCAGGTGCAACTTCCAACAACCAGCGATGCGTGTAATTTTTTTGGCCACTTACACAAAACCAGGCCACCTCCATTGAGGATGAAATTCATCCCCTCTACGCTGGATAAAGCCAAAGAAGCCTGGGCTAAACCTTCTTCCAATCCCTTGATTCCAAGGAGAATTGACAGCCTGTACAAAACTCACGGTGAGGGCACGGACTTCCTTATGAAGCACCCCCTACCCAATTCAGTGATAGTGGATGCCACACAAAACAGAGGGAAGTCACATTCCAATACTACCCCGAGCAATAAGAAGGCTCGGAAGCTAGATCTCATTGGCAGGCGTCATTACTCCCTTGCCTCATTGTCCTTGAGAGCACTGAACTATTTGTGTGCCATGGAGGCTGATACACACCACCTCCTACTCACCTTTCCGGAATTCATACAACATCTTCCCGAAGAGCAAAAGGCCAAGGCACAGGCCTCATACACGGAGGTTCTGTCCCTAATAGATTACCAGATGATAACCTCCCTTCACATCACCTGGCAAAGCATCATGACAGATGCATGGGTATTGTCAATTATCGAACGGGGATACCGAATTCAATTTCACCATCGGCCCCCACTGGGAAGATTCATCTCCACACCACCCTCCCAAGTACTAAGGGAGGAAGTCGCAGCTCTAATAAAGAAACAAGCTATAGAGCTAGTGCCATCAGGAGATCAATCAGGCTTCTACTCTCGATACTTCACAATACCCAAAAAGGACATTCGTCCCATTCTAGACCTTCAAAGACTAAACACCTTTATTCAAAGAAAGAAATTCCGCATGGCTACACTAGACACGATCATTCCGATGCTGCAACAAGGAGACTGGTTCGTTGTCCTCGACTTACAAGATGCTTATTTCCATCTCTCCATAGCCCCCCCCCCCCCCCCCAAGACCGGAAATACCTTCGTTTTCAGATGGGAGGCTCAACTTACCAGTTCAGAGCCCTGCCCTTTGGTCTCTCCTCCGCCACGCGGGTGTTTACAAAGTGCATGGCACCCGTGGCGGTCTTCCTCAGGCTCCAGGGAGTCCACGTCTTTCCATATTTAGACGACTGGCCCCTGGTGGCACCTACAAAACAAAAGGCAGAGAAGGACAGAGACCTCACCATAAAGCTCCTAACATCCTTAGGACTTTGGCTCAACAAGAAGTCCATCCTTTTCCCACACCAGTCGGTACAATACATAGGAGCACTCCTGGACGCTCAAACGGTAGAGGCATACCTAGCTCCAGATCACTCACGAAAAATCAAACAGGCTCTGCAGCCGTTTCAAACCTCCAACAAGGTGTCGGCACTTCAAGCCTAACGCCTACTAGGCCTAATGGCCTCCACCACAGCCATCCTACCACATGCCAGGCATCCTACCACTGCAGGCATGGCTTTTAACCAGGTTTTGCCCACACTGCGACAACCCCTCAAAACGGTTCAGGGTCACCTCCTCTCTCCTCATCAACCTGAAGTCGTGGGAGTCCTCCCGCAATCTCAAAGTGGGAATGCCCTTCAAACAACGTTACCCATCCATCCAGGTAACAACGGATGCCAGTACCACCGGCTGGGGTGCCACATGCAACCACCTCTCTATCCATCACAGGTGGCCACCCAAGGAGCGAATCCAGCATATCAATTACCTGGAACTCCTTGCCATTTTCAAAGCCCTCAAAGCATTCAAACTCCTCCTTGCCTACAAAATGGTCCAAGTAACGTCCGACAACACCACAGCACTCTATTACTTGAACAAGCAAGGAGACACTCGCTCGAAATCTCTACTGCACCTCACCCTCAAACTTTGGCGATGGTTCATAACCAAGGACATTCACCATACACATTGCATCATGCAACAACGTGGTGGCAGACAAACTGAGTCGCCTCACTCACGACAACCACGAGTGGAGCCTCTCAGAGGTGGTGTTCCGCATCCTCTGTACCAGGTGGGAAACCCCGATCATGGACATGTTTGCATCTCAAGCCAACACCAAGTGCAGCTGGTACTGCTCCAGAGCAGGCATCAGCAAACACTCACAGGGAGATGCCTTTGCCACCAATTGGCCCCAGGGTCTCCTTTATGCATTCCCACCCATACCTCTCATTCAGAGAACCCTGATGAAGATCAGACATCACGGAGCCCACGTCATTCTGCTGGCACCGTGGTGGCCATGGCAGCCATGGTTTCAAGTTCTGCAAACAATGGTGACCGACACCGTCAGGCTGCCGTCAATGCCCGATCTCCTGACACAACACCAGGGACAAGTCAGACACCCAGACGTCCTGACTCTCCACCTAACGGCATGGTACCTCCGCTAACAATCGCTGAGGTACTCACAAACTCCAGGAAGAAGTCTACAAATACCCTGTATGCACATAAGTGGGCATCCTTCCTACATTTCACTCGAGCCAACTCTCAACCCTCGAGTCCAACCAACATGCAGGTCCTCCTGGAATTCCTTCTCTTACTCTTCAACAGGGGACTCTCCCTATCTACCTTGAGAGTCTATACTGCAGCCATAGTAGCTCATCAGCCACCTGAGTCTGAGGCTGCAGCTCTGTTTACACATCCTAAGCTAAGGAGGTTCCTAAGAGGCATTGCCAACCTCCGTCCACAACACAGAGCCCTGACACCACAATGGTCTCTCTCCTTGGTGCTTAACTGCCTAACTAAGCTGCCATTTGAACCCATGGCTACCACATCTCTGTACCTACTTACCCTGAAAATAGCCTTTCTAGTGGCAATCACATCTGCCAGAAGAGCTTCAGAACTCGCTGCGCTCAGAGCGGACCCGCCGTTCCTGAAATTCCATCACGATAGGGTGGAACTCCATCCAGACATCTCTTTCTTACTGAAGATAGTGTCTTCGTTCCACGTTTCTCAGCCACTTATTCTCCCAACCTTCTTCCCGAACCCAATGACTCACCTGGAGAGGACGCTCCACTCCCTCGATGTCAAGAGAGCACTCCTCTTTTAAATTTCCAGGACAGCTCCTGTGAGAAAAACCCACAGGCTTTTCATCAGGACCTCTGAACCATCTCGAGGTCACCAAGTATGCCCTCAATCCATCTCCAGATGGATCACCACAACTATCAAAATGGCATACAATAATGCGCATGTCTCTCTACCTGTCACACCCCGGGCACATTCTACAAGAGCAGTAGCCTCCTCCACTACCTTCATGAAAGGGGTGTCCTTGGAAGACATATGTAAAGCGGCAACCTGGTCTCAACCGTCTACATTCCTGAAGCACTACAAACTAGACGTCAGGTCGCAGAGATCAGCCGCATTTGGCAAAGCAGTTTTGACAACTATACTACCATGACTACCCTCCACCGGTAAGTCAGCTTGCCAGTCACCCATTGTGTTGATTCACAGAGTCCATGAAGAAGAAATGCAGGTTACTTACCTGTAAGTTAAGTTCTTCGAGTGGACCTCTGTGAATACACACCACCCACCCGCCTCCCCTCTCTCCGTCATGGCTCGTTGCACTCTTTAAGGGTCAGCGGCGGACCAGAGGGGAACTGAGTCAGCAAGGCGGGAGATGGGTGAGCATGCGCATGGAGGGGAGGGGCTTATACGCCTTGAGCTTTGGAAAGACCGGTAACTCAGGTGCACAGGTGCGAAGACCCATTGTGTGGATTCACAGAGGTCCACTCGAAGAACTTAAGTTACAGGTAAGTAACCTGCATTTATCAGGAAGTCCTTCCTAATGTTCTTATTGAACCTTTTTTCCTGCAGTTTGAAACCATTTCCCTGAGTCCTAGTCTCTGAAAACATGGAAAACAAACCAGTCCCCTTTTCAATATGACCTCCTTTCAAATATGGCTATCATATCCCCTATCAGCCTTCTTTTTGTAAGGCTAAACATTCCCAGCTTCCTAAACCATTCCTCGTAAGACACATGTTCAAGACCTTTAACCATCCTGGTCATCCTCTTCTGGATCCATTTGAGGTTTTCAGTATCATTTTTGAATTGAGGCTCCAGGTGGGGTCTGACCAGAGCAGAATAGAGTGGTACTATCACCTTGGCTCTGTCTCCTGATTTCGGACAGGCTTCCTGGACCACTGCTTGATCTGTTCCCTTGGGTTTGGCGTCTGGTTTCCGTGAGATATTCTGGTTTTGACTTGGACTGTTAATTGCTGGGAGTTGGATTCTGTTATTTATCTGGCACTTGATTGTTAACAACGGACTTGAACTTGCCTGGCTTTCCACTAAAGATCTTGGCAAAGAACTGAACCCTGTTTGTGTGTGTGCTCTGTGTGCGGGGCTTGACAGGTAATCAGCATACTCTTGATTTCTTCATCCAAGTCATTAGCAAAGATATTGAATAGCCCCAGTCCAAGAACAGAAACCTGGGGCACCCCACCGGTCACATCACTCTAAGCTGAAGAGAAACCATTTATGATCACCCTTTGGGTGCAATTAGCTAACCAATTACAAATCCACCTAACAGTAGCACTATCTATCAGTGCTACTATTAGGTGGATTTGTAATTATATATACCAATATATACCAATTACAAATATAGCTGCCTAGATGCCTTAAGCACTTCCGATCTCGCTTGATTTCGGAAGCTCAGCAGGGTCAGCCCTGGTTAGTACTTGGATGGGAGACCACCAGGGAGTACCAGGTGCTGTAGGCCCTGGAGTAGGAACTGGCAAACCACCCCAGCATTCCTGCCAAGAAAACTCCATGGACATGGAGTCATGAAGAATCGGTCACAACTGTAACGACACAACACACATATATACCAAAACCAATAATTAAGTACATATATAGATTTCTAGGTATTGGTATAACATGCCATCAAATTACAGGAGGAGATACACTGATTAGCAGAATTTAGGACCAGGGGGACTAACACTTAATAAATGAATGCACCTTGATTTAAGCTATTCTCCTTGCTGACGAAAAAACATCATGACTTTGGTTTACTCCTGTTCCCACTGCCACTTCTTTGAGGTACAGTTATAGTCACAAGCACTGAATGCTTATTCAGGTGTAGTGAACCAAACTCGTCAAGTAACGGTTCAGCTAAAACATACTTTGCAGTCAGACTCAGGTGCTCTAGGGTAGGGGAGGCAAGCTTTGTGGGAAATAGTCAGTTTCTATTCTCTCTCTCTCTCTCTCTCTCTCTCTCTCTCTCTCTCTCTCTCTCTCTCTCTCACACACACACACACACACACACACACACACACACACACACACACACACACACACACACACACACACACACACACACACACACACACTTTCGCCTAAGAATGTATGCCTTAGCTTGTAGAAGAAAAGTACATTAGTTCAGGTATGAAAGTGGAAAAAGCCGACAAGCCATTATGCTTGCTAGAGAGCCTTACAAATCTGCTAATCCCCTTCTGGTTATGAAAGGGGAATGGTTTAATTCGATAAACTGATTACAACCTGATGTGTGTTTCATGCTGAGCAAAAAAGTGAGTTTGCATTTGGAATTAATCTGGCGGGAGTCTCCCCTCCTCTGTCTTGAGTTAACTAGCCAAAATGTCAACAATTTTCAAAACAGCTCTGAGGTTTCCAGCCAGAAAGCCTGAGGTCAGACCAAGGTTACCTAAAAGAGAACATTCACTCCAGGTATATCAGACAGTCCTGAAAGACCTATTTCAAATTCTTTAGTGGGCAAAGGCATAGACTAGATAACTATTATTTATTTATTTATTTATTTATTTATTTATTTATTTATTTATTTATTTATTTATTTATTTATTTATTTATTGCATTTCTATACTGCCTGATTTCCCAAATAGGGACTCTGGGTGGTTTACATGAAAGCAAACAAATCAACAATTAAAAGCAAAAAACAATAAGCAACAAATACATGACCTTAAACTAAACACACTAAGAAACCAGAGCCCAGCAAGAGGAAGACTAAGGGATGGGATCCTTACAATTCATCCCTGTGATTCCCAAGAATTTGGGAACTGGACTAGAGATCAGCAGCAAAGTACTGTAATATTGTAGGGCATTCTTGAAGTTTAGTTGCTTGTTTGACTCCAAAGAGCTGAGTGATGCAAAATGGGGAGGAAGCGTTAGGGCTATTTCTGGAAACAAAATCTGTACTGATAAGACCATCATTTTATTCTCCAGTCCACCCTTGAGCTAAATCTAACTAACAGTGAAAGTTGTTTGGCAGTGGAACAAACTGCCTCAGGACTCAGAGTTGCCTGCTTGGCAGGAGGCATTAAAGCAGAGCCTGTATAGCAATCTCTTAGAGATGCAGCCCTTGCATCCTGCATTGTGGACCCTGAATGGATTAGGAGTTGTGTTAAATTGCCTCCAAGCCCTCGTCCAACTCTGACATCCTGTGACATGGAAAAGAGAACCTGTGGAAAAATATTAATAATATTGCCAGCATAGTTTTACAGAGTGACTTGGTTGTTGGTTGGTTTGTTTAACAAATAAGTATGCCTCCTTCACATGGGGTTTTCAACAGTCTTTCAGCCTACGAGTTGAATATTCCACACTTTTTTCGTTTGTTGGTGCTCTGGTATCAGATTGCTGTAGGATGATGACTTACCATCTAATCAATTACTGTTCTATTAGCAGTCACTGGAATTAGAGCAAAATCCCCTAATACTAGATATTCATAAACCTTTTAGTCAGGGACTCTAGCCCTTCCAAGAGCCCTTCCAACTGTCTGACCCTGGCAAAATTGTACAACAGAATTTCGGCCATTGTGGCTGTTCTGGTTCAGAGTAGCAGTAGGAGACTCACCTTAGGCTGTGGGATTGTCCTCCCTGTCACTGGAACTCTCTCTCTCTCTCTCTCTCTCTCCCCCTCCCCCCTCCACACAGCTGTGGGTTTCTTATCAGCCATCCTTCTTCATGGCACCTGGAAGAGGTTTAAATACATTTTATCTACTCAGGCCAAAAGAAAATGCCCTGAAACGCAGAGATTGTCTGGCCATATTCATGCCTTCCTAAAAGTACAGGCACTCCAAACATGCTTCGGGGAGCAGGCCTACATTCTCCTTCCCTGTGGTGTCTGGTTTTCTCTACCACATAATACACAGTGGAAGTAGGAAGGAGCCCTTTCAAAAATCACATACTAATCACTCCCATCTGCTCCTGTACTGCTGCTTGGAGTTGCCTGCCAGGATTTTCTCCTCAGAAACTAAGTAGCACATTATTTTCGATAACTTACAATCATTTACTTGAAAAACACCTACCTATTTAAATATCCCCCTGGAAAAAAGGAGGGGGAAATGTAATATGTTGTAAAACTGGGAAGTAAACATACTTAGAACAGATTGCACTTGGAATTCATGCATCCTATTTATTCTGATGCAGATTTATTTCCTTTTGACTGTAGATGCAGGTCCAGGGAGGGAAAACAGAGGAGGTTCCAGTTCAAGGTCTCTCTCCCTGTCCCTCCCTCAGCAAATGGTTCTAGAAACTAGGAATAGAAAATAACTGCCAAAGAACAAGTTTCCTTACTTGGAGTCTCCAATGGAATCTGCTTTCCTGGATTCCAGATTTCTTCATGACAAGAAGAAATGTCACAACCCATCTTGTTTTATTTTCTCTCTGGATGGGATGGATTCTTAGGATGAAGAAAGACTTTTGGACTGAGCAAATTGTTTCCAGTGGCTTACTTTTAAAGGCCAAGAACTAATTTGCAGGATTTCAAATCATGTATAAACATTTGCTATAAATATGAACACTAGACATGAAATAAGTCTTCTAAATGTGGGGAAGGAAGGTTATAACCAGGTTTAGGGCAACTCTACACTACAGATTTTTGAAGAGAATCCTACAAACTGTACCTGTAATAAAATTTTCCATAATTGAATTCCCTAGCTCCCTGACAAGGGGCCTTTAAAAATCTGACAAGGACTAGAGCCCAAGACAGAGCACATGCCCAGAATAAGGAAAGAGAGAGCAATTCACATCAAGAGCCATGCTGCCCTCAAGGTACCACATTGCAGGCCTGGCCCACTTCCATTATATAGTTACTCTCTGCAGACACCTTTTCCCCCTCCCTTGTGCCCCTCTATGTGAAACAAAAGTCACTGGTATCCTTCCGTCTTCTAAGCTCAGTCAGCCTGGTATTACATTGTGAATAATAAGTACTGTACTGTACAATGGCCCTGTGTAACTGATGACGTGCATATAGAATTGCTGAAAATGATCAGATCATGCAGCTTTGTATTACTGGACAGAAGGGCCAAGCTCATTTTGGTCTTGCACCAAGGAAACAGATACAAAGACCTTCTTACATTTGTGACGCCTGGAGAGTCAGCAGAGAAGAAGAAAAGGATATTTGAAAATAATAGTTGTTGGAATCATGTGCTTCGAGCTATCAACTGCTTCTTTTTGAAGAAAGAGTACCCTCTAGTGGGTGTTTGTATGACTAGCAAGTGCTCATGGCAGATGAGAAATTTCTTCTGTCCATTGATTCTTTCATTTTATTCTTTTCTCTTCACCTCCAGCTTTAAGCAGTTGATAATATACTGAGGGATTGTGGAGGCACTTTGAGGAAAGAATAGTCAAAATATATTTTAGTACTTACAGCATTTCCTGCCATGTTGGCATGGAGTAGAAATGACACGGAATATTCACATTATGTTTTAATTTTTGCACTAGAAATATTTATAGAAGTTGGCCAGTGGACTCACAAACCCCAAGGATAATAAAGAAAGTATAACATTACCATCCTATTTTTGAATGGGGCAAGGGGAAGGCTAAATACTTTAGATAAGAGAAAATTCTTGCTCACTAAAATGTAGAAATGTGAATCTCAGTGTTTCTTGCACTTTCAGATTAGTAAAGGGGGACCAAATTTTCTTCTGTCCTATGAAATTTCTCTGCAAACCAGATCACACTGGAGAAAAATCTCATTAGAAATCTCACTTGCCTCAAGGAAATCCAAGAGAGAGCTTCTTCAAGTATGCAGAAATTTCCTATGAAGTAAATACCAAATCCTACCCAGGTTTTGGTCCTTTCAGCTCAGCATATGTAAGTTCTTGCACAACATTTGCACTGTGGGGGAACAGCATAGACAGTTAACAAATCCTCCATGCACAGATGAAGTGGGGAGGGGGGAAGAGCACATTCTTTAAACGTTTTTCCGCACTCCCAATGACAGCACCGAGAGGCCACTCGGCAGTATCATTGGGACAAGGGAAGATAAATTTTAAAAGCGCTCTCTTCCCCCCCTCCCCATGAAGTGGGGGGAAGAGCAGGCTCTTTAAACTCCCCCCCCGGGCCACTCGGTGCTGTCACTGGGAGGGGGGAAGATCAGTTTAAAAGCACGCTCTTCTAACTATTTCTCCCATTCCCAGGGCCAGCGCCAAGCAGCCGCTCGACACTGTCTTCAGGAAGGTGGAAGATTTAAAATGCCCACTCTCCCACCACCACCCATGGGGAGGGGGAAGAGTGGGCTTTTAAAATCTCCCCCACCCTGCACCCATCAGCTGTTTGGTGTTGGCTTCAGGCCAGCACAGATCAGCTGCTAGGTGCTTGAAGGAAATCTTTCCCATAGGAATGCATTGCTAATGTATTCCTATGGGAAAACGAAAAACGAAGCGGAATGAAGCGGAACTTTCCGCTCCGCTTCGTTTCATTTTTCTGTGATGGGTCATTTTGTGATTCATTTTGTTTCCTAATGAAACGAATAACGAATAATGAAATGAATAATAAATTCATTTTGTGCCCATCTCTACTGGCTAGATAGCTTAGTAAGGCAAGTATCTGGCTGCAAAGTCAGAGGCTGAGAGTTCATTTTCCCATTGGACATCTTAGAAGAGACACTCTTTTATGGCCTTGGGCAAGCTGCAAAGTCACAGGATGCCCTCCCCCCCGAAGAGAATGGTAAACCACTTCTGAGTATTCTCTACCTAGAAAATCCTGGAAAGGGTTTGCATAAGTCAGAATTGACTCGATAGCTTGTTGTTCTTATTATTATCTTAAATTAGGGAAAGGAAGGGAAAATATTGTGATACTTTAAAGACGAACAGTGTGGAATAGTGCAAAGAGCAATGGGCTAGAACTCAAGAGGCCTGGGTTCCAATCTGTACTCAACCAGCACTGTTGATTTTATACATTTTCTAGTCACTTTCCACATATGGGAACTCAATGAATTAATGACCTCCAAAAGGTCCATTCATTAACAGACATTCTCAGATCTTGCAAGCTCAAACTTGTTGCTTCCTTTATTTGGTCTTATATTTTGCCTTTTTTTTCTGCTGCCATGAACTGATCTCAAGGTTATCTTTTCTAACAATAGCTCAAGCTTTGACACAGGACCTACTTAGGTCTTGCTGGTAGTTCATGACTCCTTGCTTCGGACGATTTCTTTCTCTTGCTAGCATTCTCCACTGTTTAGCTTTATTTATTTATTTATTAACCACCCGACTTCCCTCAGGAACTCTGGGTGGTGTACAACAAATTGTGAAAAAACGACTTGCCCAAAAAAGAAACCAACCCACAAATAAAATAAATAAAATAAAAAGATAAAACTCAACAATAGCATCCATACATAGTAACTTGGAATAGCATAGTATGGATGACCTTAAACCTAGTCTCCAGTGACACAGACTTATTCTTAGGGATGTTTTCTAGTTCATAACTCGCTCAATCTTCTTCTGATTTCTTAGTTGCAGTCTTAATTGGATTTTACTGCTGGAGTAGGGTATACAGTATCACCATCCAGTTCGATTTTTAGTTGTAAATGTTAAAGTAATGGAATTTTTTCATAATTATGGTTTTTTTCCTTGAATTTACTTCTTGGAATTCCCCAGAAATCATTTAAATCATTGATTAAATTCTCTCTTGTTAATATGAGCTATAAAGGCACTTGTTTGTTGCTTTGTAAGTATCATTGCTTGTATCATTGTATCATTGAAGCCACCACAGTTTTACCATGATTCCTTGCCCCCACTGGTATATCTCTGTTATATTAATTTACAGATCACTCCCCCATAACTATTTAGATTCAGACACTGTTGCTGTTGAATAAATCTATTACTAAGTCAGTGCTGCTTGGTTCCTATTATAATCATCTAATGTTGTGCACCTATTTTCAGATTAGATTATCATTCTGATGATCCTACATTTAAAAAAAAAAATCCTCACATAATTTACATTATTTTAACCCAGTTTACATTTTCCTCTTAGATTGTTTCACATAACATTTCTTCATACAGTGGGATATACAAATAGGCCCTTCATGTTTAAAAAAACACACCAAAAAACCCTTTCCCCTCCATTCCTTGAAGCTCATGAGAGCGAAAAGAGAAACATGCTAAAGCAAGACATACAGGGGAAGGTGTAAAGGTTTTCCATATGTGGAATGTTTCCATTGGAATGTATTTGTTATCTTTGAGCTTTATGTAATTATGCTAGGGAAGGTATCTATTGATTTAGTTGTTTGTTCTACAATTCTCAGTTGATCCAATAAATGTTTCTGTGAGTGTGATCACTGCCACTTCCATCCCACAAGTCCATACTTTGCTTCACTGCCTGCTGTTTGTATCTAGCACCAGCATCTGCAAACTGGACTGTCAATGTTCACAGCACTAAATCCAGCTACTTGACACCCCTCACTGAGGACCAGTAATGTCAAGCTGAAGGAGGTTCAACTGTAGCATCCACTGGTGGTACTTCCTCCTCCTCCAGCACCTGTTTTGGTTGGTATGGGCCTCTTCAGTCCTGGCTTGGCTAGGTGGTTGGATTAGCATTGTGGAGGCACAGGGAAGGGAAAGATGCATACTTCTCCCTCATCACCCTCTACTTGTGGCAAAATCTCCAGGTCAAGGGTCCTTGAGGAGCAGGGTCTGATTCTTACCTAGTGCACAGAAGACGTGGGGGTGGGGGTGGGGACTTGCAAGCTTCCAGCCAGCTCTCCAGCCTCATGTCCAATAACAGCAGTGCACCCATCATACCCTTTCTCCTCCTTTAAGCCTGGCATTAACCATTCCACCCCAGCTGCAGCCATGCCTTCCATGTGTTGCTCCTATGGAGGGACCTGTTCCTAACTTTTAGTGGCACAGAGATGAGGTAGACGATCCATTAGGGATGGCTGGAGCATTACCATCACAATGGAGTTAAAAGTATGCCAATCAAACATGACAAGAAGTTCACATTATTTAAAACAATCACTCAAGAGCACATTATTTACATTCCCTCTTCCCTTTTGAGAACAGCCTTTACTGAACTCCGCTTCCAAACTATGCCAACTGCTGTCTTGGATGGAAGGTACAGTAATGTACTCAGACACCTAAGACTTTGTATCTGTGGTGCAGCTGAGATAGAGGATGTGGCTCACTATCTATTAAATTGCCAACTCTAACACAACCCAAGGGCCAACCTTGTAGGAAACATCTTGGCCCCTTTGCAGGCGGAGAGTCCTCTGGTTAAAGTGGGTAGGCTGCTTTCAGACTGTGACCATTACATCACTTATAGAGTTGCTAGGTTTGCCAAAGCTGCTAGAAAAATTTGTGCCAACTTTCTGAGTACAATTGCGGTGAGCTGTGTAGGGGACTCCCTGATATGAGGTGGTGTCAGTGCTCTCTTCTACCCCCTCCTGTCTGGCAAGAGAGGTCAACTCAAGAGATCCCTATTTATATGGCTTCCTTTTTTCTTTTCCTTTTAATGCCATGATTGTTTTATCTATTTATTTTTTCTGTAATCTTTGATTGTGATGGCTTGTAGCCAAGACAATAAACTTTATATTGATTGAGTTAAAATTAATATGCAGAGGTACCTTGTATAAAGGAATTAATTTGTTCCAAATGAAATTCTGTTAAGCAAATTTTCCTTTATACAAATTTCCCATAGGAATGCGTTGAAAACGGAGTAATCCCTAATCACGACCATTTTTATGTTGTACAGATCCACCCCATAGGCCAGAGTTGGTGAACCTATGGCACGGGTGCCAAAGGTAGCACTTGGAACCCTTTCTGTGGGCACCCGACACCACCCCTTCATAGCCACCTGTATTCAGGTTAAATTGCTATATTGGCACTTTGCGAAAATTTAGTGGGTTTTGAATCACATTTTGGGCACTCGACCTCTAAAAGGTTCACCATCACCGCCATAGGAAATTCTGTTAAGCAAATTTCCCCTATCTCCGGGATTTTTTATGTTGTACAGATTTTATGTTACACAAACCGTTTGTTATACGAGGGTCCACTGTATTAAGTTTTTAAATTTTGGATTGTCAACATTCCTTTTGAGTTTGTGTTGTGCAGATTTCCCATGCCAGCAATGAATTTTCCCAACATGATTTGTCATTCAAACTCATTTAACCAACTTTATTTTGAGCTAGCATAATTGGTATGGATTGAAATAGAAAAAGACATGGTGACAGAACAAATATTTAATTAAAACAATTCCACCTAATAATAATAGTTTAAGCCATAGGTTTTTATCATGGGGTTATAATTTCTCTGAGTTAATTTTTGAAGGTCCTCTAGTACTTTGATACCTAAATATTTGATACTTCAAAAACTGGAGTTTTAGATTAGAGATAACGTGCAGTTTTTTCTTAAATTTGTGTACTCTGGGTTTTAGATTTGCTCTATTTTATTTTATAGCCATAAAATGATTAATGTTTTCAAAAATCCATTTCAGGCTTGGGATAGTTGCTTCTAGCTTTGAAATAAAAAGGCATTGTCTGTAGACAGATCAATTAAATCTGGGATTTCATTTGTATGATCCACTTGTATCCTAACCAGTTCAAATAAGTCTTGCAGAGGAATTGTGAGAAGCCTTGACTCATACCTTGGCCAAGCAAAAAGGTTTTGAATGTAACCCAAAACTGTTGCATTTGTATGTGTTACTGCCTTGAGCTCTCATAGGTTTTCAAAGGAAAAGCTGTAAAATTTTCCCAGCCGTTTTGTCACTCAAAGGTAGCTCTGGCCAATTCTGTCAAAAGTGTTGATGACATAAAGTAAAAGCAGTGCAGTTTTTTTCCTCTTATGTATATTCCAGTGGTGGCAAACCTTCAGCACTGCAGAGGTTTTGGGCCACAACTCCCAGAATTCCAAGCCTAGATTGCCAGTGACAATGTACTCTGGGTGTTGTGATCCAGAACATCTGGAGTGCCAAATTTCTCCATCACTGGTGTATTGTCATAGTGATACCCACATTTCTTTTGATTGCATCAGCCATTTGCCATTTGGATATAAATTGCATGTGGTCTCTCTTTATGGGATCTATACATTGATTAATTCTTGTTGCTAAAATTGTAGGGGATGAGCTTGATGTAATAGTGCTATCATTCTTTATGCTGTTAAGTATTCATTCATTCCCCACTCTCATTAGTACCAAGGGAAGTTAGTTGAGTTGTGTGACTCCAACTTTGTGGAAGTGCCACACACTTGAAATATGAGATGTGGAGACAGTTTGGTTTTAAATATAAAGACTGGCAATATATCCATCTCACCTTGCTATTTTAACTGATTTGGTTTCCTTGATCATTCCAAAATAGTGTGATTGTGTTAGCTTGACTTTTTGTTTTTTAATTCATGTGGCCCACTGTGTATCAATGATGGTCTGTGTTGAATTCAGAATTGTATAATTATACATTAAAAGAGGGAAACTTCATGACAGAGTTACTGTTACTTCTGTTTACTAATGTTTGGGCAGGACTTGCTTGTCCTCAGTGCAAAGAAATTAGAATAATCTGATACTATGCATGTTTTTAAGGAATGATTTGGAAAATATTAGAACACCCTGTCTTAAGATGTTTTATTTATCATTTTAAAATAAAACATTCCATAATTATTTTTTATTTTTTATTTTATTTTTCATTTTTTTTTGGGGGGGGGGACCCAAAAGCCTTCTGCAAAAGAACTCAAAAAAAAAATTCCATTTTTTTCCAGGCCTTCACATCTCTAGTTCTGACCCCATCAGTTTATACATGTAATTGGGGTTTTTTGCCCCAATGTGCATCACTCTGCACTTGCTAATGTTGAAGCTCATTTGTCAGTGGTTTGCCCACTCCACCAGTGTCAAGAGATCCCTCTAGAGCTCCTCACAATGTCTCTCAGTTTTTACTACCCTGTATAATTTAGTGGCATCTGCAAATTTGACTACCTTGCTATTTACTCCTACTTCTATATCATTTATGAAGAGGTTGAAAAGCAGTGGTCCCAGTACTGAATCTTGGGGGACCCCACTCTTTACCTCCTTCCACTTGGAGAAGTGTCCATTTAGTGCTACTCTCTGTTTCCTGTCCCTTAGCCAGTTGCTGATGCAGGACACAACCTGTCTCTTGATTCCATGACTGGCAAGTTTATTCAAGAGCTTTTGGTATGGGACCTTGACAAAAGCCTTCTGAAAGTCCAGATAAACAATGTCAACTGTTTCTCCCTTATCCACATGCTTGTTGACAATTCCAACAGATTGGTGAGGCATGATTTGCCCTTGCAGAAGCCATGTTGACTCTCCGTCAGCAGCACCTTGTCTTCTATGTACCTATAAATTTTATATTTTAGGATGGATTCCATCACTTTACCTTTGACACGTGTCAAACTGACCAGTCTGTAATTTCCTGGATCACCTCTAGATCCTTTTTTGAAGATTGGTGTTACATTCGCTACCTTTCAGTCATCAGGCACAACGCCTGATTTGAGGGAAAGATTATATATTTTGGCTAGGATCTCAGCAATTTCATCTTTAAGTTCCTTGAGAACTCATGGATGGATGCCACTGGTCCTGGTGATTTGTTCGCATTTAGTTTAACAAGACATGCAAGAACCTCCTCCCTGGTTATTTCTATCTGGCTTAGTTCTTCAGTTTCCCTCCCTATGAAGATAGGCTCTGTTTTGGGCATGTGACACAGACAAAAAACAAATAGCCCATTGGGCAAGCAAAGTAACCCTTCTCAGCTGCATTCAACCCTTGGCTGGGAAAACTGGCATCTTCAGTATCAGGCCTCCCAAGGTACTCTGTGAACAAGGCTTGGGTCTCTTGGGGGATTACGAATGGATTCCCAGAACTTACTGAAGAAGAAGCCATACTGATGCAAAACCCATTATCGGCTTTTCTGAATGAATTACTGGATCTTCAGCATGGTTCCTTGGCATGTAATTTGTTCTGGGGGGGAGGATCACGTACTCAGTTCTAGAGTGCTATATATCCATCATATCCAAATGTCTCCTTACTTGCCTTTCAAGTTTTTCCTCTATTAGCTTCTATGTGTTTTCTTTAACCCATAAAATGCTTTTCTTATACAAACTGGGGCAGGGGGGGTGTCATTTGGCCATTATACAAGGTAGTTGCAACTTGAAAAAGCTTGGACATCACTGCTGTAGACTCTTATCAGTGTCTTATCAATCCATATTTTAATTTGCGTATTTCACCTTTTAATTTTTTTGCAGTGCTGAGTATTCGAGGGGCTCAGGAGGAAGAACCAACAGACCCACAGCTAATGCGACTGGACAATATGCTTTTAGCAGAAGGGGTAGCAGGACCTGAGAAAGGAGGGGGATCAGCAGCGGCGGCGGCAGCAGCAGCAGCATCTGGAGGAGCCGGATCGGACAATTCGGTAGAACATTCTGACTACAGAGCAAAACTCTCTCAGATTCGACAGATCTACCACACCGAGTTGGAGAAATATGAGCAGGTACTACTCTTATGTGTGTGGTAGGCTTGTAGTTGGTAGGGATCAGGTTGAGGTGTAAAGCTGTTGTCCCATAGCTCCAATTCCAACTTATTCATGATCTGATTGACTTAGGAGAAATCCAAAAGAATACAGTGATAAATCTATTATTGGGACTGGGGAATATAGGCTGCAAAAGAGGAGGGTTGCAAACAAGGTGATTGGAATTGTGGAATCCAGGCTGCAAAAGGAAAGGGTTGCAAATGAGGTGATTGGAACTGTGGAGTCCAGGCTGCAAAAGGGAAAGGTTGCAAAAGGGGTGATTCTTGACTGGAATCCAGGCTATAAAAGGTGAGGGCAGAGGCTCCGTGGAGGAGACCTCTTTGCAAATGAGGCAGTTTTTGACTGGGGAATCCTGACTGCAGAAGGGGAGGGCAGAGGCTTGGTGGAGGAGACATCTTTGCAAATGAGGTGATTGGAACTATGGAATCCCGGCTGCAGCAGGGGATGGAGAGGCTCCATGCAGGTAACTTCTCTCTAAATGATATCTGAGATGTAGTGGGGATTACAGTATTTCTCTCTATAAGATGCACAGACATTTCCCCTTACTTTTGAGGTGGAAGTGCATCTTATAGAGCGAAAAATACGGTAAGTAAAGGGAAGCTCATTTGCAGTCTCTCTCAGTAGACAAGCATACAAATTACTCGTTAAGGACAAAAGGTATCTAGCAGCTATAAATCCATGGCAATATTTGATAAAAGCCTCCAGTGATAGAGATACTGGTCTTTTCTGAAACATGGTAGGTTTAATAAATAATGGCTGCACAGTCCTATGTATTATAGGACCACATAAATGGATGCAGCACTATAACACATTATTCTCTGATTCTAATCCTCATGATATCCAAACAACAGTAGTAACAGAAAATCTCCCTAACTGGCCATCCATTTCAGTAAAGAAGGTTGAAAATCTTATCCAACAACTGAAAAACAAGGAACCAGGAACTGACTGTTTGCCCCCAGAACTTTAAAAATCCAGCATTACATCTCTTTGCTGGCAGTTTTATTTTCATTCATCAATCCACACAAACAAGATTACTACACAGTTGTTGGGGTATATCTGTAATAGTGCCCATATATTAAAAAAGAGATACAGTGGACCCTTGCATAACAAACAGCTTGTATAAGATAAAATTTGTACAACATAAAAAATTCCGGAGATAGGGAAAATTTGCTTAACATAATTGCCTATGGGGAGAATCCATACAACATAAAAATGGGATCACTCAATTTTCAATGCATTCCTATGGGAATTTGTATAAAGGAAAATTTGCTTAACATAATTTCATTTGGAACAAATAAATTCCTTTATACAAGGTACCACTGTAAATCTGATTCTGCCAAATAACAGCAAATGAGTTGACTGTGCATAATAAGTAAGTCCTGTGCTAAAGCAAACTAATTGATTGAATACAGAATGAAAATATTCTGACAGTAGAACAAGCAGTATTCAGTCAGGGGCAATTCCCCTCTAGATGTCTGTTTTGTATTAGCCCACCTTACTGATAAATATGTAAAAAAGAAAAAAGCCATTTTATACATAGTATTATGAGGGTGGTGTTTGATTCCATACTTAGTGCACGACTATGGGGAAAATTAGCCTCCAGAACTATGAATAAAGGATTTCTCTTTCTAAATAAATGTCTTTGTGATAATATCTGGTTGAGGTTACACTGTATAATGGGCATCAAACAGGTCCCATGTCATCCACAAAAGGGACTAAGCAACTTTGTGTTTTAGCTCCAATCCTGTTAATTTTTATGTGCATTTGTCATCCCCAGTGTTTCCTGCCCCTAAAATAAATCAATTTTAGTCCTACTATATGCAGATGATGCAGTGCTGCTATCTCAAACAAAAGTGGGTCTGAGAAGGTATATTCAAACTTTTGTTAGAAGGAACACTTAGAGGTGAATTACAGCAAGACAAAAGTAAAAGTTTTTCATAACATTTCAGATTCTGTAAATGGTCTTTGGATGGGAGACTAATTAAAGAGGTTAGAGTCTTGTTATGTAGTGAGATAGCATTATTTGTGAAGTGTGCTAATTGATTGTTGGCCAGCTGCAGATAATTGGCCTCAGGGAGTAGCTGCACCTCTTGGCAGCATTAGTATAAATGTGCATGTGTGTTTGTACTGAGCTGTTCCTTATCTGACTGTCAGAGATTTGTGGAATAAAGGCATGCTGATCTATCTTGTGGCAATGAGGATGGGATTTGGCATCCATGAGTTACTGGGGTGAAGGAACAAACTGTATTGGCTGAGGAGTGAGTGCCCCACCAGGGAGGTGACATGATGGTGGGAATGGATGGCAAGGGTCATTTTGAGCCATTTGATGAAGCAGAAGAACATTAGGACATGTTATATCACATGTTTTGAGTTTTATCTGGCAGTTCAGGAGATTATAGACTTGGTTTTACAAAGGGCTACATTTTTTGTTTGTGTGGGCAGCTCACATTTGAGGTTGCCAGAGCCCTCATTGCTCCAGCTCATCTGCAAGCAACATCTTTTAACATTGAAATATTGCATGCTGAGATAGCTTTCCACCATGCATTTTATAAATGAGATCAAGCACAAGGAATGTGTACCCCAGGGTTTTTGACAGCTTTATGGTAGGCTGCTATGCACTATAACTTTATGAACTTAGAGACCGATCGGTGTGTGGACTGAGGAATGAGAAGTTGCAACTGTGTTTGTTTGCAAAGAAAGAACTGACCTTTAAAATGGCTTTGAGGAAGCCTTGGCAGCTGAGGTTGCAGTTTAGACAACATGTGAGGTTCACATGGCATGGAGCCTACCCCTGCTGCAGGGGGCTGAGGCCATCCATCAATGGAGTGTGGAGGATAATGCTGAAGAGGGAGTATATTGCATCAAGGTAGTGAAGGTGAAAAAGAATGGAGTGCCTCATGGGACTGTGTGTACAAGCTGTTGGAGGCACCATGACAGGAGGTTTTGCTGTTTCCAATATGTACAGTGCAGAGCATGTAGCAAGAGGGGTCATACTGCCCATACCTGCTGGTTCAGTAAATTGAAATAACCCCTGCCACAGCATAAATCATTGGAACTGTTGAAGGGAGGACCTTGAGTGGAAAAGTGTCATTCTGTTATCAATCACTCAGATATGGTTCCTATTCAGAGTATCCAGATGTGCACCTGTGAGAAGATTAGAGTAAGTGCAGATACAGGAGGTCCCATGTGAAATGGAGGTTGACCCAGGGTCGGCCTTGTCAATCATTTCAGAACATACCTTTCACCAGATCTGTGCAGGAAATGGAAATGGAGTTTAGAACCACTACCTGTTCATTTGATGGATTTCCAGGGACAGCATGTTCCAGTAGCAGGAATGGGGACATTATCAGTAGTTGAGTGGTCTCCTATGGCTTGTTGTAATAGTACACCAGGGTTAATCTATTGGGGTTAGATTGGCTTGAGCCATTTGGCATCACAGTGCTGGGTGTCCATCAAGTAGAACAGGCGAACATTGAGGCAATCTATCGAGAGTTCTCCAGTGTATTTGACAAATCATTGGGACTATATAGAGGTCTACCAATATCACTCAATCTTGATCCAATAATATTACCTACTTGTTTGAGGGCCCAGGGGGTGTCATTTGCACTAAGACCCCAAATAGACAAGGATTTAGATCGGCTTATTGTGCAGGGGATATTAGAACCAGTACTGCATGGTCGGTGAGAAACCCCAATTGTGACTCCCCTGAAGGCAAATAGAACAGTGCAAATTTGTGCAGATTATAAGTGTACTATTAATAAGGCATTAAAACAACACACATACTCTGTTCCAGTAGCAGGTCACCTGTTGGCATCACTGGCGGGAGAAGGGATTTTTGCAAAGTTGGATTTAGCCTAGGCATATAAACAATTGCAAGTAGATGATGCCTCAGCAGAGGATTAAATTATAGTGACTCTTCAGGGTGCATTTAAGGTCAAGCAATTGCAGTTCGAGGTAACTGTGGCCCCAGGAATTTTTCAGAGCTTAATGGAGAACTTATTGAAGGAGTAATCCCATATTTTGGTGATAGTCTTGTGGCAGGTAGTTCAACAGGGGAACTTGTTAATTGTCTCTGAGAAGTTTTGGGCTGTGTGCAGGATGTGGGTTGAGTTATGCAATTTGAAAACAGTGTACCCAGCATGGGTTGTGCCCCTGTAGTTTGTATACTAATATTTTAGTCCATTTTTGCTATAATTTTTGATATTAATAGTTTGTGATCAGTATTACAATCTGTTCCTGGCATTTGGGGGCAGAAAGAATAAAGCTTCTCCATCAACTACTTCCAATTATATAGTATATTTTATTTCCATATAGGCCATCTGGTGATGTAGACTTGTCTGTTCAGCTGCTTGAAGCATGCATTTGCAATAAACAGTTTGTTGGTTTCACATAATTTTATGAGTCCTTCTCCTGCTTTGTTTTCTAATTTATAGGACAAATTTCCCTACTTTTATACTTCCAACATTTGCTTTCCAGTTACTTGTGATTGTCAGCATATCTTGCATTGATGTGCAATCAGTTTATTCTTGAATGCTTAGATAAAAGATTTTGAGCTCTTCTTTAGTAATAGGAGCATAGGGATGAATGATAGTTATGTTATTAGGTTTCCCAAAAAAATCTGATGGATACTGGTCAGACTTTTCATTATAATTACAGCTACCCATGCTACATCTTGCATTAGTGCTGGAGCCAGCATTCATGTTGGTTTCATTTTGAATTGTTCCTTCATATGGTTTTCAAAATAAATTTTGAGAAATAGCTTACAGTTGCCTTCAACTGCACAGTACTAACATATGTGAGCTTGAGTATCACTGCCATTCTCTTTGAAAGATATTCCTCCAGTGCTACTGGGAGGGTAGTAACTGCCCTTGAGTAATTTCTGCATCCCCACACTAATGAAATTACCAACTCTCTACTTCTGATGTAACCATTAATCTTCAAAAGTGTGGATACATATTTGTCTGCTTTTTCAGGTTTAACCATTTTATCTTGGGTGATCCTGTTAGAAGTTCAGGCTCATAATGCACTTTGACTTCCTGGCAGAATTGTTCCCTGCTTCCCTGACACATTCAAACTCACTCAGCATGTTAAGGTGTGCACCTAAGAAACAGATCTGGAGAGGGCACCATTTAAAATCCCAGCTTCCATAAAAACCTCTCTGTAAGTAAACAAAAACTGAAATTTAAAGGGGGGGACTTGACACATCCCTCTAGGATTGCCATATTCTAGTTCTCAAAAACAAGATAACCTAGTATATCAGTCAAGGTCATTAATTAAGTGAAATTCTGCTGCTTAGTTCAAGGGAACATACAAGGGACTGGACTCATCAAATCCACACTGATTTAATAGGTGTACTTTAGTTGTGACTTACTGTTCTAAGAAACAGGATTACACCCATTGTTTTTCTACTGTGTTTCAGCTTTTACATCATTCATTCACTGAGTGCTAATTTGAGAGAGCTTGTATACTCTAATGATGAAATTGTTTGACTTGAAACCTTTTAGCCCAACATACCTTACAAGGCTGTTCTGGAGATAAATAGGGAGTAGAACTGCTAGAGATACCATTATGGTATAATCTAACTAATGGGTTTTAATTATTACAGCGAAAGTAATGATCAGAGTTGGCAACTTTTGCACTCCAATTTCTTCTCATCTTTTTAGTTATACCCTTTATTTCAAAACTGTGTTTGATAATTGATTACACCCTCACACTCAAACATCTGCTTAATAGGAACACATCATCATCTGCAATTAGCAGAGAGTGAGGAGGAATTAAAGAACCTCTTAATGAGGGTGAAAGAGGAGAGTGAAAAAAATGGGCTGAAGCTCAACATCAAAAAAACTAAGATCATGGCCACCGGTCCCATCACCTCCTGTCAAATAGAAGGGGAAGAAATGGAGGCAATGACAGAGTTTATTTTCTTGGGCTCCTTGATCACTGCAGATGGCAACTGCAGCAACGAAATTAAAAGACGCCTGCTTCTTGGGAGGAAAGCAATGGCAAACCTAGGTAGCATCCTAAACAGCAGAGGCATCACTTTGCCAACTAAGGTCTCGATAGTCAAAGCTGTGGTTTTTCCAGTAGTGATGTATGGAAGTGAGGGCTGGACTATAAAGAAGGCTGATCGCCGCAGAGTCGATGCTTTTGAGCTGTGGTGCTGGAAGAGAGTCTTGAGAGTCCCCTGGACTGCAAGGAGATCAAACCTATCCATCCTGAAAGAAATCAACCCCGAATGTTCACTGGAAGGACAGATTTTGAAGCTGAGGCTCCAGTACTTTGGCCACCTCATGAGGAGAGAGGACTCCTTGGAAAAGTCCCTGATGCTGGGAAAGATTGAAGGCAAAAGGAAAAGGGGACGACAGAGAATGAGATGGTTGGACGGTGTCATCGATGCAACCAATATGAATTTGACAAAACTCCGGGAGGCAGTGGAAGATAGGAAGGCCTGGTGAGCTCTGGTCCATGGGGTCACGAAGAGTCGGACACAACTGAACGACTGAACAACAATCATCATCTGGTTAAATGGGTGGCAGTGTGTGTAAGCTTGTGCAAAATAAAAGCTTTTGGCCAGTGATCATCTTGATTTGAGCAGGGACAGGCATCATCCCGCCTCCCTTTCTGATTGGCCACCACCACGGAGAAGCAAATATGACCTTGCAGCCTGCTTCCTCATGCGAGCACAAACAAAGTTAAGAGATTGGCTGCTTGTGTGTCGGAAGCTTCCAAATACTTCCTGGGCTCTAGTAATAACATTCCCCCATCACCCTCCAACAATGACCCACCTGTAACTGCACCACCATCTAACTTGTGTTTCCTACAGTGGGATCTCTTCCTCTTAGCATCTCTTCAATTTATGTTGCTGCTTGACTAAATCCACCCAGCTGTTCCTCTGACTGAATCTGGAGGAAGGTGATCTGGTTCTTGTGGGGATGGGATGTAACTGAGCTTCACCCTCTAAAAATGCTGCCATTGTGCTTTGGCTGCCTCTGCTTGTTTCAGCTCCTTGTTGCCATGGCTGAGAGAGTCCTTGCATGAATCGGTCTTCACCAGTGTTGACTGCTTCAATCCAGTCCAACCACTGATACTCTTTGAAAGTGAGCAGCTTTACCTGGCTTTCTAAAATTACAGGTTCTTCATCATAAGATTCTTCTTGAAAGAAATCTGTCATCTTTTATCTTGGGCAGATAATGTATTCCCTTGTTAGTCTTTGAGTATCCCTAATCTGGGTTTAAATTTCCCTTTGATCTCATAGTTCTTATGAAACAGGACTCTTGTTTTATTTCTTTTGTTGCCATCTTATATTGCTTTTCACTTTTTTGTAATACTTCTCTTTTTGCCTAAGTGACAGTCAGTAAGGAGTTCCACTTAGGAATCTGACTCTATGTTCCTTTTTTAATGCACAAGTTCCGTCTTTTAATCTTTTCTTTAAGGCTTTTTTTTTCTGACTATAGGAATAGCACTTTTGCATTCTTCCCTGATAGTATCTCTGGTTTCAGTGCACAGTGCTTCTGATCATTGGTCATTTGAGTTTTATCTGACCCTTATGTGGACTTTAAATTTGTCAGAAATGCCATTTGAATGACATTTTGACAATATTTTATTGTTCTCATTCAGCTTCAGTCTAATTTTTGTATTAATGGTTCACGTTCTGTACAAAAGTCTGCTCCTGGTCTTATTTTGACAGGTGGAATATACATTCTTCACCTACATTTACTTATAGTTTTGTAGTCTGTTTGACTGGATCTGAAGGAAGGTATGAGGGCAAACCAGCTGTAACATCCGTCACTTCATTGATCGCCAGGGTTGATTTGGCTGATCTAGCTAGCTAGGCAGGTGTCACCTTCCTCCTTCACCACTCCATGTATGTCCCTCCCAAATCTTCATGCTTCTGGAAGATGATGACCATCCCAGATATAAGGAGCATACCACTCTTTGGTCAAGGGATGTACAGTAGCTTCACTTCCCTGCTAGAACCCCCAAGCCTCCCCTACTGTAGAACCATCTGATTGGTATTACGGTATTGGGTTAAACTTCATATTATCACCTCTAACTAGAGATGGGCACGAAACAATTTTTTTTGTTTCGTTATTCGTTATTTGTTTCATTACATAACAAAATGAATAACGACCCTAGAGGGAAATTTAACATGAAACGAAACAAACCAAGAAAAATTGATTTGGTTAGGTTCATTTTGTTAATGGAGGGGGCAGAGATGGTCCGGAGGTCCAGTCTTCCTGGCTTCTGGGACGGTGACCAGGGAAAAAAAGCCATGTGGTCGGCAGTAAAAAAAGAAAAGAAAAGAAATAAAAATAAAAATAATAAAAAGGAGTGCCGACCAGGCCCCAAGGATTATTTATTTATTTATTTATTTTATTTTTACAACTTATATGCCGCCCACTACCCAAAGGTCTCTGGGTGGCTTACAATCAAGGAATTAAAACAGTTAAAAACATCAAACAACAATAAATAATTAAAACAACAATAAAAACCTTATACTAAAACATCACACTAAAATTGCCATCAGAAGACCCACAATCTAAATTGTATCAATTAAAAAACTTCTGGAACAGGAAGGTTTTTACCTGGCGCCGAAATGTCATCAGTGTTGGCGCCAGGTGGATCTCACTTGGGAGGGCATTCCATAGCTTGGGGGCAGCTGCCGAAAAGGCCCTGTTCCTACAAACCATCCCTTTCACCTCCTTGAGGGATGGCTCTTTCAGGAGGGCCCCCTGGCTTGATCTTAATTGCCGGGTAGGTTCATATGGAAGGAGGCGGTCCTTCAGATATCCAGGTCCTAAGCCATTTAGGGCTTTATATGTCAAAACAAGCACTTTGAATTGGGCTCGGGCAGCAACTGGTAACCAATGTAGGCTACGTAGAATCGGCGTGATGTGATTCCCTAGCGGCCCCACCACTTACCAGCCGCGCCGCATGATTCTGAACCAGTTGCAATCGCCGAACCGTCTTCAAAGGCAGCCCCAAGGCAGCAGTAATCAATACGGGATGTTACCAGTGCATGAGTAACTGTTATGAGGCTCCGTTCATCCAGGTAGGGGCGTAGCTGATATTTTTTCCGCAGCTGGAGAAAGGTACCCCTGGCCACCAAGTCCACCTGGGCTTCCAGAGTTAGACCGGGGTCCAGGAGCACCCCCAAGCTGCGGACCCTGTCCCTTAGGGGGAGTGCAACCCCGTCCAGAACAGGGAAGTGGCCCTCTAACCTGTCTGGCGAAGCACCCACTAACAGCACTTCCGTCTTGTCTGGATTGAGTTTCAGTTTGTTAACCCTCATCCAGTCCATTATCTGGCCCAGACACGAGTTCAGCACAGAAACCGCCTCACCTGGATTGGTGGAAAATGAGAGGTAGAGCTGAGTATAATCAGCATATTGCTGAGTCCTCAGCCCAAACCTCCTGATGACCTCTCCCAGTGGTTCCATGTAAATGTTGAACAGCATGGGAGACAGTATAGAGCCCTGAGGAACCCCATGACATAAATGCCACGGGGCAGAGCAACTGTCCCCCAGCACCACCTTCTGGACATGGTCAGCCAGGAAGGAATGGAACCACCGCAAAGAGGTGCCTCCAACTCCCAACCTGGCCAGCCTATCCAGAAGGACACCATGGTCGATGGTGTCGAAAGCCGCTGAGAGGTCCAGGAGTATCAACAGGGTTGCACTCCCCCTGTCTCTCTCCCGGCAGAGGTCATCATACAGGGCGACCAAGGCAGTCTCTATACCAAAACCCGGCCTGAAACCAGACTGAAATGGATCCAGAAAATCCATTTCATCCAGCAGTGCCTGGAGTTGCCCGGCCACCACCCGCTCCAACACCTTGCCCAAATAAGGGAGGTTCGCTACTGGACGGTAGTTAACCACCAGCCCTGGGTCCAGGTTAGGTTTTTTTAAGGAGTGGTCTAATCACTGCCTCTTTCAAGATGCTGGGGACCACTCCCTCTCTTAATGAGGCGTTTACAGCTTCCTGGACCCAGGTGCGAACTCCCCTGGCAGATCTTTCAATTAGCCAAGAAGGACAAGGGTCGAGTGGCGTAGTGGTAGCACGGACAGTTCCAAGCACCCTGTCCACATCCTCGGGTCTCAATAATTGAAACTCATACTGGACCTAAGCATGGCACACTGGACACATCCCTTGATTCTGCACCAATAGTGGAGTCCAATTCCCTGTGAATCTGAGCGATTTTTCCCTCAAAGTGGACAGCAAACTCGTCACAGCAGTCTGCTGAGTGGTCCAGAACCTCCATCGTATTTCTCGGTTGAAGAAAGTCCTGGACCACCCGAAACAGCTCTGCTGGACGGCACTCTGAAGAAGAAATACGGTTTGTGAAATATTGCCTTTTCGCAAACTGTATTGCCACGGAATAGGCCCGATAATGGGCTCTAAGCCGTGTTCAATCGGACTCACAGTGATATTTTCTCCACTTGTGCTCCAGCCGTCTCCCCTCCTGCTTCATTGCCCGCAGCTCAGATGTATACCAAGGAGCTGTCTGGGCTCTGCGTAAGGGGAGAGGGCGCTTAGGTTCAATTGTGTCAACCGCCCGGGACATTTCCCTATTCCACAGGGTGACCTGAGCTTCGACAGGAGCGCCGACCATATCAGATGGATAATCCCCCAGAGGGCGGATCATCTGAATAGATCCCCCACCCTTGCAGAGGGTAGAAGAAGCTAATAGCCTAAACTTGACCAGAAAGTGGTCTGACCATGACAATGGAATTAGAACCAACCCCTCCACATCCAGACCACCATCCTCCAATCCCGTTGAGAAGACCAGGTCTAAAGTATGGCCCTTCTCATGCGTTGGGCCGTTGACATATTGAGACATCCCCATGGTTGTCATGGCGGCCATGAAGTCCTGAGCTGCCCCATTCAAGGCTGCCTCAGCATGGATGTTGAGGTTCCCCAGTACCAACAGCCTGGGGGTCTGCAACACCAGGTCCGAGACAACCTCCATCAGCTCAGGCAGGGAGACTGTTTGTACGCAGCAGGGTGGGCGGTATACCAGCAGAATCCCCAATCTGTCTCGTGAGCCCAACACACAGTACAGGCCCTCCAGGCCTCCTCCCAAGGGGACAGGAAGTCTGGTCAAGGAGATAGAACTCCGATAGACTATAGCAACTCCCCCTCCCCGACCCTTCAAGCGACACTGGTGCTGGACCGAGTACCCAGGTGGGCATAGCTGGGAGAGGGGAACACCACACTCCTCTCCCACCCAGGTCTCGGTAACACATGCCAAGTCGGCACCCTCATCCAGAATGACATCATGGATGAGGGCGGTCTTATTTTGTACCAACCTGGCATTCAACAACAGCACCGTGTGGCTTCTGGGCTCGCTGATATGGTCACCTGATTCCTTCTGGTTAGGGGTGGAACCAGAAGAGGGGATAGATGTGAGGTATCTAAACTCTCTTCTCCTAAGCGGGCATGTTCCACTCCTACCACCATACCTTCCCCTATCCAGCACAATTCCAATGGCTGCCCCATCCATTGCCCTCCCCCCCTTCCTGTTCCCTTAGTTCTATTGTGGGTCCTATCTCTTATACTTGATGGCAACAGGGACTCACAAGGCCAAACAGCACCCGCAAGGAAAAGCTGCAAGCAGCCCCTTCTGGCTCTCACCCAAAAGGCGTGGGGGTGGCAGATGTTGTTGGAGTCTCCCAGCACAGGAACGCTGGTCCGACAGTCCCTGGCAGCCCGGCCTTTTCAAGCCCTTTCCTCCCTGGGCCAGGTGGCTGGTGTTAAGCAGGGAGGTGTGGGGAGTCCAGGCAGCCAAGTCCCAGGGTCCTGGTCCTGAGGAGACAGCAGGGACTCCAAAGCCAAACAGCACCCACAGGGAAAAGCTGCAAGCAGCCCCTTCTGGCTCTCACCCAAAATGCGTGGGGGTGGCAGATGTTGTTGGAGTCTCCTGGCACAGGAACGCTGGTCCGACAGTCCCTGGCAGCCCAGCCTTTTCAAGCCCTTTCCTCCCTGGGCCAGGTGGCTGGTGTTAAGCAGGGAGGTGTGGGGAGTCCAGGCAGCCAAGTCCCAGGGTCCTGGTCCTGAGGAGACGGCAGGGACTCCAAAGCCAAACAGCACCCACAGGGAAAAGCTGCAAGCAGCCCCTTCTGGCTCTCACCCAAAAGGCGTGGGGGTGGCAGATGTTGTTGGAGTCTCCCGGCACAGGAACGCTGGTCCGACAGTCCCTGGCAGCCCAGCCTTTTCAAGCCCTTTCCTCCCTGGGCCAGGTGGCTGGTGTTAAGTAGGGAGGTGTGGGGAGTCCAGGCAACCAAGTCCCAGGGTCCTGGTCCTGAGGAGATGGCAGGGACTCCAAAGCCAAACAGCACCCACAGGGAAAAGCTGCAAGCAGCCCCTTCTGGCTCTTACCCAAAAGGCGTGGGGGTGGCAGATGTTG
This sequence comes from Phrynocephalus forsythii, assembly GCA_029282475.1. Lineage (NCBI taxonomy): Eukaryota > Metazoa > Chordata > Lepidosauria > Squamata > Agamidae > Phrynocephalus > Phrynocephalus forsythii. Next base: position 1,678,633 of record JAPFRF010000003.1, on the reverse strand, counting down.
TTGGAGTCTCCTGGCACAGGAACGCTGGTCCGACAGTCCCTGGCAGCCCGGCCTTTTCAAGCCCTTTCCTCCCTGGGCCAGGTGGCAGGTGTTAAGCAGGGAGGTGTGGGGAGTCCAGGCAGCCGAGTCCCAGGGTCCTGGTCCTGAGGAGATGGCAGGGACTCCAAAGCCAAACAGCACCCACAGGGAAAAGCTGCAAGCAGCCCCTTCTGGCTCTCACCCAAAAGGCGTGGGGGTGGCAGATGTTGTTGGAGTCTCCCGGCACAGGAACGCTGGTCCGACAGTCCCTGGCAGCCTGGCCTTTTCAAGCCCTTTCCTCCCTGGGCCAGGTGGCTGGTGTTAAGCAGGGAGGTGTGGGGAGTCCAGGCAGCCGAGTCCCAGGGTCCTGGTCCTGAGGAGATGGCAGGGACTCCAAGGACAAACAGCACCCACAGGGAAAAGCTGCAAGCAGCCCCTTCTGGCTCTCACTCAAAAGGTGTGGGGGTGGCAGATATTGTTGGAGTCTCCCGGCACAGGAACGCTGGTGGCCTGGTCAGCAGGATGGCCTGGTCAGCACCCTAAAATAATAATAATAGTAGTAGTAATTGAAAAGACCAGCGCTGACTGGGCCCCAGGGGCCGCACGGTCTGTGCTGAAAGAAAAGAAAGAAAAAAGCCCCACACTACAGCTGTAGTGCAGGGCCTAAACCCGGAATTGTGGTGGGGAAATAAAAATAAATAAATAAATAAATAAATAAATAAATAAATAAATAAATAAATAAATAAATAAGGGAGTGCTGACCGGACCCCAAGGGTGGCCTGGTCGGCACCCTAAAATAAAAAATTAAATTAAATTAAATTTAAAAGAACCCAGCACCAACCGGGCCCCAGGGGCCGCATGGTCAGTGCTGAAAGAAAAAAACAAAAAAAAAAAGTCCCGCATTACAGCTGTAGCACCGGGCTTGAACCTGGAAGTGGGAGGGGGACAAAAAAATAAAAAACTCCTGGAGGGAACTGACCAAAGGGTGTGCTGAGGTGGAGGCAAGGCAGATTTTTCCAGCTCAAAGCCAGGCAGGTGGAAGGTGGAAGGCTGGAGGGTTCCGGGCGAGCAGGCAGCATGGCCAAAAGCGGGCTCCCCCAAAGTAGGAGGTGGTGGCGGCAGCTTCCTCGCGAGCCAGGCACCTGGGCAAAGACGCCTCCAGAGGCGGAGCAGCCTCTCCGTCTCCCTGCTGCTGCCAGTGAAGGGTGCGGGGCTTCACTTGGTGGCACCTTGGGAACCTGCCAGCGAGGAGGACTCCTCCAGGGACCAGTGTGCCACCAGGCGGGACTGGGGCAGGGCTGTGCTCGGGATCAGGAAGGTCCCCGCAGGCTCCGTTCCTGGACGGTGGAGGAGGCAACGGAAGCCCCGCCGTGCTGCGGCAGCGGTGGCGGCTGCTCTCACAGCGCAGCGTGACACGTCCCTCCCCGGGTTAGCAACCTGCCCATGCTGCCTGCCTGCTGCATGCTGACCCTTCCCTTTTATTAACAAAAAGAAAAGAAAAGAAAAGAAAAGAAAAGAAAAGAAAAGAAAAGAAAAGAAAAGAAAAATTTAAAAAACCAACACCGACCAGGCCCAAGGGGCGGCCTGCGTGGAAGGGGGGGGGAACCGCGCTAGAGCTGTAGCGCGGGGAAAACCCGGAAGTGAAAAAATAAGGGTGGCCTTGTCGACTTGGCACCTAAAATAAAGGGGGTGGGTAAAAAATCCCAGTACCGACTGGGCCCCAGTGGGCGCTGGGGGGGAGGGTAAAAATGAATAATGAATTAATGAACCTACAAAATGATTTTTTTTAAAAAATGTTAAAAACGAAACAAAACGAAACACCATTTTTTCGGTTTGTGCCCATCTCTACCCCTGTGTGTGCTACCTCAGTATGAAATGCACACAATTTCTTCTGACTTTTGTCATTTCCAAAATGAAATGCTTTGTAATTGTATTTCTGTTTGAAATTCTCCTTTCCTAGTTCACTTTAGTACAGTCATGTAAAATCCTGCAATGTTTATATGCTCCACATCCAACTTTACAATTGAGAGTTTACCATGAGTCATACTTTTCATATTCCATGTTCCAAGTATATGTATTGTAGAGCAGCAGCAGACTTTCCTTTTTTCTTGAGGTACATCAAGAACTAAACATCCTTTCATCTTTGATCTAGTTGCTTCATTATTGCAAATAATTTATGAATGTGCATGCCACAGCCCCAGTGTCTCTTCCTCAGTATTTAGGGATCGAACCTAGTGCTGACTAATTGCAAATTGAGAATATTTGCAAGAAAATGTGAGGATATTTTTGTTCCATTCTTTTTTTAATGCTTTCAACTAAAAACTTTGTCATTGCACTTATCACTGTTTCAAATCTCTCAGTGTCTTGAAATCTTATTTGTATAGCTACACCACCTAAGACTGAGGATTTAAACAGCCGCGGTGATATTTTCGAAAAACAACATTTCCAGTTTCTACCCTGAAAGTCCCAAGACTAATATGGAATCCATACTGTAAAAGAAACAGTTTCTTCTGTTGTCACATATGAATGTACAGGTGGATTTTGTGACATTGCTTCAACTACCAAGATTCAGGCTACTAACATTTCCGTCTTAGTTTTCCTGAAAATCTGCTCTGCTTGGTGGAGTGTGTCCTGGTCATAATGACTGAATTGTGTTAATGAAGTATATGTTCCCAGTAATTAAAAAAGAAGTGTCTTTTTTAATTTTTCATTACAATTTTCTTCTGACAGATATCACAAATGTATCTATTGTGATTTCTATATGATGTTGATTTGTTGTTGATGATGGCATGTCTTTTGATTACACTCATGTGAGTTACATGTTACTGAAATACTGGCCTTGTCATTAGAAAATAACTCAAATTTATACAAAAATAATGTGATGTTGAAGGTGAATAGGTACTGGAGTCCTACATGTTGAGAATAGATTTTTGTAAAAAATAATAATGTTGTACAACCATTGGTTATTGCTATACTGCTCTTATCATGCACAGACATCAGTACTAAAGATGATATTCAAAGAGGAATATCTACTTATTTCAACCAAAGCTGTTTTCATTCAAGTGAGAAAAATTCCACCCTGTTGAGTCCCTTAACCCACTATCACTCAGTATTATATTGCTGTGATGGTACCTCCCAAAAGCCACATCCTCACATATGATCAGCATCTCCTCCATTAACATGTCTAACATTGATCATTGCAGAGGGCCTACCTTCCCATCACCCTATATCCCTCTCACATGCAAAGGTCAGTCCCAGAGGGGCAGTATACAAAGGAACAGTAGGATCGTGGCATCTAGAGAGGTAGCAGACACTCGCTACTAATAAAACTGAAGGTCACATGAAGCCTGTACGGCTGAGGCCCCCACCCCTGCTTTAGAGAGTGCATTCATAATAGAAAGCCTGTGAGGATTAATTGAGCTTGTGCTACATTTACTTTGTAGAGCTCAAGGGTGATTCTCTTTCCTGATATGCTTGTGTTTTAATGCTTTATACAGGAAATGGTTTTCTGCAATTGTAGGCTGCTTGCATCACTGGAAAATATTTTCAAGATCACAGAATCATAGGATCATAGAGTTGGAAGAGACCTCAAGGGCCATCTAGTCCAACCCCCTGCCATGCAAGAACCCCCATGACAGGACTCCCGACAGATGGCCATCCAGCCTCTGCTTAAAAACCTCCAAAGAAGGAGACTCCACCACCACCCTCTGTGGCTGCATATTCCACTGCTGAACCGCTTGAACCATCAGGAAGTTCCACTAATTTTTCACAAAGTGCCAATACAGCAGTTTAACCTGAATACAGGTGGCTGTGAATGTGCAATGTCGGGTGCCCACAGAAAGGGTTCTCAGTGCCACCTTTGGCACCCATGCTATAGGTTTGTCATCCTGCTCTAGCCCATTTCAGTGCTCTGATTTCAGTCTCTTTAAAGGGAAGATACTTACAATCTAACATGGTAGAAGCTGTGGAACATGTTGTGGTGCTTTGCACTTTTTACATTATTTATTTTTTATTTTTTATTTTGTTTTGTTTTTATTTTATTTATTATACTGGTTAAAATCACTTTACTAAAAACACCATTATTTAGTCAGCTGGCCTAGAGTGCCAAGCACACAGCAGGCATTCCCTCTTTGGACAGCGATTGAGAGCTGTTGCCTCAGGAACATTACTGGTGCTCGGCCATCTTGAGACATAATGGCTATCCTGCCACCTATTTCCTGGACTAGGCTCAAGGCTGATTCTCCCCAGACTCCAGATGTTTCGATGGCTACAGGGACAAAGTCAATTCCTGTTGCCATATCTTCGTATTTTTGTCTTTTTAATTGTTCGGCCATTGCTGCTGCAGATCCGGCTTCGATGCTGGCGTTTTGTACGTGGGACGTGGCAAATGTATTTGGGACACGTGGCGTCCCACGTTAAGCATCAGCCTTTTCTCCAGGGGATCAAGGGAGTCCCATCTGGTCTTTTGTTACTTCCAGCACACAAATGCAAAGGCTCTCGGGGAGCTGGGAAACCGGCTCTGTTAAGGGCACGACATAAGATGTCATTGATCGTGTTGTGTCTGACATGTTTGCCCGAACCAAGTCGGCAAGAGAGGCCATGGTGGCCCTGTGGGGTGACAGTCATGCCACAGGGACACACGTGATGGCGAACAATTGGTGCTCCCAAACGGAGACCGACTGCTATTCGAAGAGAGTTGTCATCAAGATTCAATCCTATATTGGAGAGAGGGAGAGCATGAAGCCAATCTCCTGAGCCTTTCGATTGAGCTGCCAGCACGCATACACGATCTATTGGGTTGTTGGCTGAGGCCTTAAGTTTTTCCGCTAGGGCTTTGCAGCATGGGTCATCCCAGGAGCTTTATTTATTTATTTATTTATTTATTTATTTATTTATTTATTTATTTATTTATTTTCTATACTGCCCATCTGACAGCTAGATCACTCTGGGTGGTTTACAGCAAACAACATCTGTGGTGACAATATAGGCAAAACAAAACATAACAATAGCAAGTGATCACAGTACAACATAGCAAAAACCAATAATCATAATGCCCTTAAAACAAATTAGGACAATCAAGCTGTGAAAATTAAAATCTAACTTAATTTGGTTTTAGGCGGAAGGGATAAAACCGTTAATGGTAAACCCTGTGGTCATCGTGCAAGCTGTGGGAATGCCATCCAGGTCTTTAATGCTCGTTTAAAGGAGCTTAGAGAGGGGGTCGGGCAGATGTTAGAGGGAAGATGGTCAACTTCGGCCCGTCCCGTTCGGCAGGCGCGAGCGCACTTGCTTCGGGTCGCCACCCCCTGGGAAGCCCGGAGGACGAGCACTCGGACCCGGGCTTTCTCTGTGGCAGCCCCCAGCCTCTGGAATTCCATCCCCAGTGAAGTGCGCTCTGCAGAGTCCCTGCTGGCCTTTCGAAAGGCGCTGAAAACCTACCTTTTTCGTGAGGCCTTTGGCGATAGTTAAAACCTTCCCCCCCCCGCCATCGTAATTTGCGCGTTAGTTGAGGTGTTATCTGGTTTTAACAGTGTCTAGGGTGTTTATAGGTTTGTTTGTCTGATTATTTTATTGTGTTTTGCTGGCTTTGCAGCCTTTGTGTAAGCCGCTTAGAGTACCTAGTAGATAAGCGGGATATAAATATAACAAATAAATAAATAAATAAATAAAATAGGCTTGGGGCAGTTGCCGAGAAGGCCCGATTCTTTGTTTTCCCCTGCAAACCTCTCTCGATGGTGGTGCCCTCAAGCACCCGGCCTGAAATGATGGGGTGTTGCAGGCTGTTCTCATTGGGAGAACATGTTCTGTCAAGTATTGAGGCCCTAAATCATTTAGGACTTTTTATCTCATAGTTAACACCTTGAAATCAATGCAGAGTTGAACTGGTAGCCAGTGCTGGTCGGCAAGAATGGGGCATCAACAATCTAACCTCCATGTACTGGAATGGGAGACGCCTTTGTACAATTGGCTCATTTCTCTAATTTTAAAAACATTATCCCCAATGGACCCAACAAATATCTGTCTTCTCCTTTCTGATCCCTCAAGGGAAATCACAGCAAGGTTTCAAAATGTTGTGTAGTAGCAGGCATGATAACTAGCAAGACAAGAAATTTACAGTTAATTTGAATTTTTTTAGTCTGATTTGTGATTTTTTTTAAATACTACATGCTTTGTTGTATTTTAATCTTATTCTGCTATTTGTTGGCAGACTTAAAGATGATAAAGTTGGGCATTTGAAAAAAATTTAATTGTTTCACTTGGTATCTGTGGAAATCTATGTAACAGAAAAGCAAATGAGGAAACCAGAATGAAATGAAGAATCAGATTTCTCACATCCCTAGTACGACAGCATTCTGTATTACCTCCAGTAACTACTCTGGCCCTAAGGATTCTCTGTGTTCTTCCCATTGTTGTCCCAGGCATGCAACGAGTTCACAACCCATGTAATGAACTTGCTACGGGAGCAAAGCCGGACCCGGCCCATCTCGCCGAAGGAGATAGAGCGGATGGTCAGCATCATCCATCGCAAGTTCAGCTCCATTCAGATGCAGCTCAAACAGAGCACATGTGAAGCTGTCATGATCCTGCGCTCCCGATTTCTTGATGCACGGTGAGCTTTGTCCCAGACATTCCATTGCAAAATTTTCTAGTTGAAAGTGGTGAGAAAAAGTCTTGGTGGCCATCTGGAAAGTAACATTTATAAAGTGGGGTTTCAGATCATTGAGAGAGAGCTTCATGAATCCACCTGTACCGCCTCGCTTGATCACACAGGAAAGCCTCAAGAATAGACATGGGCACGACCAGAAAAAATGACGTTTCGAGTTTTCATTTGTCGGAACGGGTCCGTTTCGGGTCGTTTCCGTTTGTCGCGAAAGTTTTCAAAAATTTGTCGTTTCCGTTTGTCGTTTGTCATTTCCACCGCGATTTAGTGCGATTTGACTTCCCAGAGCATAGGGGCGTCCCGCAATCAGGGCCAGTGCTAGGTGTTTTTGCGCCCTAGGCGGCGGGCGGGGTGGGGGGGAGGGCAAGCGGGCGGGCATTGGCCGCGGGCGGGCGAGTGGGCGGGCAGCGGCTCAGGCGGGTGGCGGCACGGGCAGACGGGCGAGTGGGCAGTTAGGATATCACTTAGGATAGAGGTTCTGTTCTTGGCTTGCACCCCAAATGTGTGTGTGTGCAAGCAAATTGAAGTTGGGAAAATAGAAAATAAATGGTAGTATATAATATATATTTAAAATAAATCCACACCTCCCACTCCCAGTCGAACCTCCCCCTTTATCCAATATCAGAAAAAAATCCTCACAAACTGCCAGAGAAGAAATAAAGAATAAACTGCTATTCCCTTCAGCAGACAAAGCTGCAGGGAATCAAAGAAATTATTTTCTAAATTCAATTCCCTCCCTGCCTGCCTAACTTAAATCCTAAAGCCTCCAGCCTCCCTCCTCAATCTCGATCGGATCACACCAGCACCAGCAGCCAGCCCTCCTCCCTCAACCACATCCATACACCCGACTGCGATTTCTGGAAGGTGCCTCGGCTTTTTATGCCCTCCGAGACATCCAGAAGTGTCAGTCAAAAACCTGGCGATGCCATTGGTGGAATGGTTCAAACAATTTGCATGGTCCCATCCCATGCCCAGCCCAAATGGGCAGGTCTAAAAAAATAAAAAAAAAAAATAAAATAAAATAAAATCAATACGACGTTTTATTGCTATTAAAAAAACCCACTGCTGCTACTATAAAAATTCAGGCATTTAAAATAAATAAATTTCACATGTTTCTGTGGTGATTCAGTGTGTTTTTTGACCACGATTTCAAAAGAAAAATTGTGGTCGCCATTTTGTATCCCCCCCCCCACTGCATGGCATGGCGAGACGACGAGGATGCCCCCCACCAGCCTGGTGCAAGCAGCCCAGGACAGGAGAAGAGGGGGGGAAAGGCCGGGGACCCCCCCAGAAACCACCGCTCTGATAGGTGGCAAAGCCTCAGGCAGGCATATTTTCACCTGCTTTTTTGGACGGGAGTTGGGTTTTTTTAAAAAAAAACTTTTAAAAACTTTTTCTGTGCTTCGCATTGCACGATCGTCACGATGCCACAAACGGAAATGAAAAACCCGACCAAATTTTTCTTTTTTCGGTTCGAGTTCAAGTTCTGACGGCTTAATTATCGTTACCATTTCCGTTACGTAACAGAAATGATAACCGAAAACGGAAACGACAATTTCACCGAGTCGTGCCCATGTCTACTCAAGAACCCATTTAATTATTTTCCTTGTCTTGATAATAATTGAATGAGTATTGTTACACATAGTTGATGCATATGTTGTGACTGCACCCTTCCCCTTTTAAAATGTTGCTGTTGAGTAATCACTGCTCTTATCCTTCATTTTTTTTTTACTTTCCAGGCGGAAAAGAAGAAATTTCAATAAGCAGGCTACTGAAATCCTCAATGAATATTTCTATTCCCATCTCAGCAACCCTTATCCCAGTGAGGAAGCCAAAGAGGAACTAGCTAAGAAATGTGGCATTACAGTCTCACAGGTAAGTAACACAGATCCTTGGTGTCACTAATATCGTAAATTTGTCTAACTTTTCAGCTAGCTAAATGAAGGAGGAAAAGAGCAGCAGAATTCTGAGAACAAAGAGAATAGAAACTCCGGTTCCTTGTAGGGAAAAGGCAAAAACAGTGCATGTGACACATTCAAGACCAAAAAAATTATTAGAGCATGAACTTGTATGGACTACTAAGTACTTGAGTTGAATGGACTACCATCTACAGTGGGACTGTAGACAGTAGGGGGAGGCAGAAATTAATAACAGAAAGTAATGTTGGTGACAACTGTCTCATTAGCCCTGGCCATTTACAAACTCATGCTCATGCAACAAAGTGTTTGGCACTACGTTTATTGGATAACACATCTAGAATAAATTAAAAAAAAAAATTTTGTCCCAATATGAGCTTCAGACGATAGAGAACTTTGTCAAAGAAATACCCAATCCCACAAACCCTTGTGAATCCCATGCATCCTTGATGCCCCAGGTTCTATCTGGGCCATTCCCATAATTTCAGAAATTTATTGTGGTCATATGACCCATACATAAGAGCATTTAATGGGTGAACAGTTGATACAACCTTTATCCTCCTGCACAAGGCCGCTTAGGGAAACTTTGCTACCTGTTCTGAGATGTATGAGTTCTGTTCTGATAGGCAGGATTGTACTAGCCATCTGGAAGGGTGGCCTTGAAACTTATTCAGCAATGGGCAAATCAGGTCAGGGACATTTTCTTCTTTTAGAGAGAGAAATAATGATGAGAAGACCTGCATGTAGATATTGAAAGCTGCTCTGTAGAGTTTTATATTTTGGGGGAATTCTGGAAAAAATTCTGGAAGCTGCAGTCCAAAAATTAGGAAATCCAGTTCCTATTACCAGTAATAGCACTGCCAGAGTAGATATGTGGACAGAGGTAGCTTTTAGGTTGGAAGCCAAGTCTACTTCCTTTGTTAGTATCCTTGTTGTCTAGCTTGTTGTTAGTAAGTACTGTACTTGAGGGTTGTCTCAGAGGAGGTACAAGCCTAGCAGCCCTTGTTTGTTTAAGCAGAGTCACAAGCTTAGTAGATAAGGGTAAAGCTGTGGATGTAGTGTATCTAGATTTAAACTCGTGGCGCAGTGGTTAAATGCCTGTACTGCAGGTAAAACTGTGCTCATGACCTGGGTTCAATCCCAGGTAGCAGGCTCAAGGTTCACTCAGCCTTCCATCCTTCCGAGGTCGGTAAAATGAGTACCCAGCTTGCTGGGGGGGGGGGCAATGTGTAGCCTGCACACTGTAATTAAAAAATTGTAAACCGCCCAGAGACGACTTGTAGTGGTATGGGGCGGTATATAAGCAGAACACTTTGCTTTGCTTTGCTTTGGCTAAGCTGGTAAAAGTGGCTAGGCAGCACTACTCTAAGATTTTAAGTTGGTTGAGAGACTATACCCAACAATTGCTCACCAAAGTTCGTTGTCATCTTCAAAAGAACTGAGATGTTGGTTGTCACAGAATTTTGTCCTAGGACGTGTGTGTTTAGCATCTTTATAAACAACACAGATGAATATTGGAAGGTGGAGATCATAAAATTTGCAGATGACACTGAAATTGGAGAGCTAGTTAATACCTCACTATACACAGAATCAGTGTCCAAGATCGCATTGACAATTAGGATCAGAACAAACAACATGGGTTTCAACAGAGAAAATCATGAAGTTCTGCCTTTTGGGAGGAAAAATTAGATGCACAAATATAAGATAGGGAACAGCAAGTAGTATGGAAAGGATCTGAACAAGGCATCATGCAAAGGTACAATTCTCAAAATTGAAGTAATTGCAGGTAAATACAAAATGACAATTTGCTGGTCAAGTGTGCTGTATTTGGAATTATACTCTTGTTGGGTTGTGGCCCATCTTTGTGGAAGGCCTTGGCGAAAAGACCTTCCGTATGTGTTACCTATGTTACTAGGGTGTTATTTTGTGGGTGTTTGCCAGTGGATTGAAATTCCCTGTGACATGGATTGTGAGTAATTTAGAGTGGCCTATGATCTGAAAAATTATTCTCTAGAGCCACATATTATAGCAGAAATAGTACTGATGCCTGAGACTAATGAACTCCCCGGATTAGATTGTCTCTTTCTTTATTATGGGTAGTGAATAAAACAAAACAAGTCAAGGCTTCTGTGATGTATAGCTTATATACCAGTGATGGCAAACCTTTTACCGAGTGCCCAAAATGTGATTCAAAATCAATGTTGGTAGAGAAACATGATTTATTTGCTGCCTCCACTGCCTTGGAGTAATCCTTCCAAAGGCCCTTCAACGTTTCTTTGTCTGTTTCACTCTGGGTTTTCCGCCAAGGCCTGTCACCTCTACGGGGACACCAGTCTTAATTATGCCACCACCCCAGTAACCCAAGCAGCCAATTTGGGTCTGTTTTGAGGAAGGAGACGTTTAGGAGCTATCCGGTCAATGGCTTTGCTCAGTTCCCCATTCCAGAGATCAACCAAGGATTCAATAGCATCATCCATCAGAGAGATAGGAAACTCCCCAAGGGCAGTTAAAGATTCATCTGGATTCATCAATCTTCTGGGTCATACTGCCCAGGGTCTGAGTTACAGTGAGCCTAAAGTGCACCATATAGTGGTCTGTTCAAGATAATGGGACTACAGAAAGTTCCTTTACCCCAATGTCCGCACTGTCCATAGCAGGGCAGAAGACCAGGTCTAAGGTGTGGCCTGCAGGATGAGTTGGGGCAGACACCATTTGGACCAGACTCATTGTTGACATGGAGGACATGTCAACAATGGGTCTGGCCATGGAGGGTGGTGGAGTCTCCTTTGGAGGTTTCCAAGCAGAGGCTGAGTGGCCATATGTCAGGAGTACTGTGATGGGGGTTCCTGCATGGCCGGGGGTTGGACTAGATGGCCCTTGAGGTCTCTTCCAGCTCCATGATTCTATGATTCTATGAAGTCTTTGGACTCCCCTGACAGAGCTGCCTCGGCATGGATGTTAATGTCCCCCAGAACGATGAGCCCAGGGAAGTCCAACATCACCCTTTTTATCAGTTCATTAAGCTGAGGTAAAGAAGTTGTGCCACATGGAGGGCGATACACCAAGAAAATTCCTATTTTGTCCCTGGCTCCTACTTTTAAGAACATACATTCAAAACCAGGAAATTAGGGAGTGTGGCATCTAGCAAGAGGGATTGAGTTGCAGTAGATGACTGCCACTCCATTACCCCACCCCCTGCTCTTGCCTGTTGTTCCACAGAGAAACCTGGAGGACAGAGCTGAGTGAGGTTGACACCCCCCAGGCTCATCCAGCCAAGTCTCTGTGATGCAAGTGAGATCAGCACATTCTTGCAGGATCAGGTCCTGGATGATTGTTGATTTCCCATTCACTGATATTGCATTTACCGCCCAGAGTAAACCAAAGTTTACTTAGAAACAAGTTGTTCCCTGGGACAAATATCTAAAGACGATGATTTGAAAGAACTTTTAAAGCAGTTAAGAAATGACATACAAACTGATATGAGAATTGCAATTGCACCCATTAAAGAGGCTTTGGCAGAACTCAAGGTTTCTTTTAAACAAATAGAAACAACAGCTAATGAAGCTTTCGAACTTGCTAAAAAACAGCAGATAAGGAATGATGCCCTTGAGAAGGAACTTGCACTGCTAAAACATATAGTTATTGAAAATGAAAATAGGGACAGGCGGAATAATCTCAGACTAAGACATTTTAAAGAAGGAGAACAAGGGGGAGAGTTAAAAGGAATAATTTTGAATGGATTCAGAGCCTCTGTCCGGACTTGGACTTACAAATGAATCATATTGAGCGTTGTCATCGTACTAGACCTAATCAAGAGAACTTGAGACGGAGAGACATTGCCTTTTACACAACAAAAATGGATGTTTATAGAGCACTAAATAAATTACAAAATCTTAATTATGAAGGAGAGAAAATAGAAGATTATCAGGACTTGGCATTAGAAACAAGACAGAGAAGAAAGGCCTGGAAGGACTACACGCAGATTCTCCATGACAATGATATAAAATATCAGTGGGGCTTTCCATTTAAACTTATAATATTTCATGGTCAAGGAACTAGAATAGCCTCTACTATGGAACAATTGGAGGATCTTTTTAAAGAACTGAACTTAAAAGCTCCGAGACCTCGAGTTCAGCAAGAAATGGAAACATTTTCAAGAAAGCAGCTACGAGGGAACAAGAAGAAAACTACCTATTAAAGACATGTTTAATCACAGATGGCGTTCAGGGACACTCCATCTTATCTGCAGGGGGAGTAATAATTATTTGCCAGCTGTGTATTTAGCGGACTCGACTGCATGCACATATTTTTCTGCCTCTTGTTCTCTCAGCCTTTTTCCCCCTCAGAAAAGCATTTGTTTGTTATGTTTATCATGTTTATGTAGACATTTAAATTTATGCATTCCTATGGGAATTTGTATAAAGAAAAATTTGCTTTATATATATATATTGAGCTAGAAAACCAAGGAGTCTACGAAATACCATGCAAAGTCTGCCCAGCCACATACATCGGACAGACAAACAGGAGAATAAGCGCACGCAATCGCAGAACACAAGAACGCAGTCAAAAAAGAAGAAAAATCTTCCTCTCTCTTCCAGCACATAAAAACAACAGGTCATGAAATTGATTTTGAAAGAACCAATCTCATCTCCAAAACTGAACACTTCAACAGTCGAATAATCATGGAAGCCATTGAAATAGAGAAACACCCAAACAACATGAATAAACGTGATGACACCTCCCGCTTGCCTGACATCTGGAAACTAGCCCTGGTCAACAGACGAGCCTCTGTCACAAAGACTGACACCAGGTCCAAAAGGACACAAGATGCCACCACCTTCCATCCACACCAAACACAAACCCAGACCCTTCCCACAGATGAAACGAAACCACCATCCAATAACAAAACCACGACTGCACCATCTACTGCGGCACCCCACTCCAGTCACCACATGGAGCACACTTACACACGCCAAAAAAACATTGGGAGACCACAGACACGTAGCCAGACCAAAATGAATTGACAAGACACAGGACCCCACTCCACCAAAGCCCAGGATGCTGCCAGAACGCCCATCACCAAGGTCGTTAAGAAACAAAAGGCTGATAGACACACATCCAGCAGCTCACCCACACAGGATGTCTCTAAACAGCCATCTAACCCACCAGCAGTTAATCCCTTAACGATCGCCTCAGCCACACAGCAGATCACAAAAGAACAAAGGAACCTACAATCAGCAACAGAGCAAGCAAACCACACACCCCAGCAGTATTTATAGAAGGACTTCAACTGAGATCACGCTTTGCCTCAAGAAGAAAGAAGCCAGAACACCAGCCTGAAGATGACGAGTGAGACCTCGTCGAAACGTCGCCAAAACAACCAGATTTCTACACGGAAAGAAACCCGAATCCACCCTAACATGCATACCTATACCCGTGAAAATCTACGAAAACAAATATCCGACCTCTACGGGGAGGAAACCTTCCAGCTGACCAGAACCTACGAGAAACTAGAAGTCCGAAGAGCCACCATCTTATGTGACATTGCATTCCTACGCAACTGCAGAGACAAAAATGTGATCCCCACAAGCTTCCAACTGAAATTCCACTCAAAAACCCCATCCAGCGAAAGGATCCTGAAAAGAACAGAACTAGCCCTAATCAGAAGCAAACTACACAGGAAAAGATACCTACTAGATCAAACCAACAGAGACCTACTCACTCTCCACCTCAAACTCAGCAACAAAATCCACCCAACACTCTGGAACAAATCCAAGCAACTCGCCACCTGGAGAGCTGAAACAGAGACCTCCCACAAGACAGACACACACACCAACAAACTCCACAAACTGGAAAACGCCAGAAGCCCAACCCCCCACAACAGCCCATGAAACAAACCGTTCACAACATATCAGACAGGACACTCACCATCGCAGAGACCAAAGTCCTTTCCAAAGGATTCAACTTTGCAGTCGCCCCCAGACACATCCCCACTGAAAACATCATATGCGGAGTGGAGGCCAGCCTAACCAAAATCAACCCAGATGAAGCCAACAAAATCAGACTCGAAGTCACCAATGTCCTCTGCTCCAGCAAACCACCCAGAAGCAATTTACACAAAGAAGAACAAAAAGCCCTCACCAACCTGAGGAAAGACAACAACATAATCATTCTCCCAGCAGACAAAGGCAATGCCACAGTGGTGATGAACACATCCGACTACCAAGCCAAACTATCCAACCTACTACAAGACCCTGCTTACATACCTTTGAACACAGACCCCACCACCTACCTGGAAAAAACCACCAAAGCCAAAATAAAAGCCTCTCCCTTAAGTGAAGAAATCAAGCCAAGCATCATCCCCAGAGAGAAATCATCCAGATGCCCCAAGCTCTACGGCCTCCCCAAGATTCACAAAGAAGGAACACCTCTCAGACCCATAGTCAGCTCCATAGGCTCACATCTACAAAACCTCGCCAAATTTCTTGCCAAACAACTCCAGCCCTATGCAGAATCCATCACTTCATACGTACAAAACTCGTTCCACTTCATAGAAATTATAAAGAAACAAGACCTACAACCCAATGACCTACTCGTGAGCTTCGATGTTGTTTCGCTCTTCACACAAGTGCCCATTCAAGAAGCCTTGACAGCTATCCACAACAAATACAACCCCCCCAAGCACATCCTAGATCTGACCAACCACTGCCTAACCAACACATATTTCATCCACAATGGACAAAGATACAAACAGATAGAAGGAGCACCCATGGGATCACCCCCTCTCACCGGTCATCGCAAACCTATATATGGAACACTTTGAAACCAACGCGTTACAGAAGTCCGAACATAAACCCAAACTCTGGCTCAGATATGTTGACGACACCTTTGTTATCTGGCCACACGGGAAAGACAAACTGAACAACTTCCTCACACATCTCAACAGCCTACACCCCAAAATACAATTCACTATGGAAATAGAAGCCAACAACCAACTTCCCTTCCTGGACGTCCTAATCTACAAAAAACCCGACGGCTCCTTAGGACATACCATCTACCAGAAAAAAACACATACAAACCGCTACTTAAATGCACAATCACACCACCACCCTGCACAGATCAACTCCGTAGCAAAAACCCTCATCTCCAGAACCAAACGCCTCGCTGACAAAGACCACCTAAAAACTGAATTACACACTCTCTCGAATGTTTTAATTGCGAACGGATTCCAAAAAACACCACCACCAAACTAATCCAAAAGGAAACACCCCCAAGAACCAAGAAACAGAAGAGAACAACGGCACCGCCTCCTCCCTTACATCAAAGGCACCACAGACAAAATCAGCAAAATTCTCCACAAACACAATATCAAGACAGCCTTTTGCACCGACCAAAAAATAGCCAACATCTTAAGAAACCCCAAAGACAAGATTGAGCTAGAAAACCAAGGAGTCTACGAAATACCATGCAAAGTCTGCCCAGCCATATACATCGGACAGACAAACAGGAGAATAAGCGCACGCATCGCAGAACACAAGAACGCAGTCAAAAAGAAGAAAAATCTTCCTCTCTCTTCAGCACATAAAAACAACAGGTCATGAAATTGATTTTGAAAGAACCAAACTCATCTCCAAAACTGAACACTTCAACAGTCGAATAATCATGGAAGCCATTGAAATAGAGAAACACCCAAACAACATGAATAAACGTGATGACACCTCTCGCTTGCCTGACATCTGGAAACTAGCCCTGGTCAACAGACGAGCCTCTGTCACAAAGACTGACACCAGGTCCAAAAGGACACAAGATGCCACCACCTTCCATCCACACCAAACACAAACCCAGACCCTTCCCACAGATGAAACGAAACCACCATCCAATAACAAAACCATGACTGCACCATCTACTGCGGCACCCCACTCCAGTCACCACATGGAGCACACTTACACACGCCAAAAAAAACATTGGGAGACCACAGACACGTAGCCAGACCAAAATGAATTCACAAGACACAGGACCCCACTCCACCAAAGCCCAGGATGCTGCCAGAACGCCCACCACCAAGGTCGTTAAGAAACAAAAGGCTGATAGACACACATCCAGCAGCTCACCCACACAGGATGTCTCTAAACAGCCATCTAACCCACCAGCAGTTAATCCCTTAACGATCGCCTCAGCCACACAGCAGATCACAAAAGAACAAAGGAACCTACAATCAGCAACAGAGCAAGCAAACCACACACCCCCAGCAGTATTTATAGAAGGACTTCAACTGAGATCACGCTTTGCTTCAAGAAGAAAGAAGCCAGAACACCAGCCTGAAGATGACGAGTGAGACCTCGTCGAAACGTCGCCAAAACAACCAGATTTCTACACGGGAAGAAACCCGAATCCACCCTAACATGCATACCTATACCCGTGAAAATCTACGAAAACATATATATATATATATATATATGTTTTCGTAGATTTTCACGGGTATAGGTATGCATGTTAGGTGGATTCGGTTTCTTCCCGTGTAGAAATCTGGTTGTTCTGGCGACGCTTCGACGAGGTCTCACTCACATCTTCAGGCTGGTGTTCTGGCTTCTTTCTTCTTGAAGCAAAGTGTGGTCTCAGTTGAAGTCCTTCTATAAATACTGCTGGGGGTGTGGGTTTGCTTGCTCTGTTGCTGATTGTAGGTTCCTTTGTTCCTTTGTTCTTTTGTGATCTGCTGTGTGGCTGAGGCGATCGTTAAGGGATTAACTGCTGATGGCTGTTTAGATGGCTGTTTACATGCTGGTGGGTTAGATGGCTGGTAGGTTCTGGCAGTATCCTGGGCTTTGGTGGAGTGGGGTCCTGTGTCTTGTGAATTCATTTTGGTCTGGCTACGTGTCTGTGGTCTCCCAATGTTTTTTTGGGGTGTGTGAGTGTGCTCCATGTGGTGACTGGAGTGGGGTGCCGCAGTAGATGGTGCAGTCGTGGTTTTGTTATTGGATGGTGGTTTCGCTTCATCTGTGGGAAGGGTCTGGGTTTGTGTTTGGTGTGGATGGAAGGTGGTGGCATCTTGTGTCCTTTTTGGACCTGGTGTCAGTCTTTGTGACAGAGGCTCGTCTGTTGACCAGGGCTAGTTTCCAGATGTCAGGCAAGCGGGAGGTGTCATCTCGTTTATTCATGTGCGCTTATTCTCCTGTTTGTTTGTCCGATGTATGTGGCTGGACAGACTTTGCATGGTATTTCGTAGACTCCTTGGTTTTCTAGCTCAATCTTGTCTTTGGGGTTTCTTAAGATGTTGGCTATTTTTTGGTCGGTGCAAAAGGCTGTCTTGATATTGTGTTTGTGGAGAATTTTGCTGATTTTGTCTGTGGTGCCTTTGATGTAAGGGAGGAGGGCGGTGCCGTTGTTCTCTTCTGTTTCTTGGTTCTTGGGGGGTGTTTCCTTTTGGATTAGTTTGGTGATGGTGTTGCACCGACCAAAAAATAGCCAACATCTTAAGAAACCCCAAAGACAAGATTGAGCTAGAAAACCAAGGAGTCTACGAAATACCATGCAAAGTCTGTCCAGCCACATACATCGGACAAACAAACAGGAGAATAAGCGCACGCATCGCAGAACACAAGAACGCAGTCAAAAAGAAGAAAAATCTTCCTCTCTTTCCAGCACATAAAAACAACAGGTCATGAAATTGACTTTGAAAGAACCAAACTCATCTCCAAAACTGAACACTTCAACAGTCGAATAATCATGGAAGCCATTGAAATAGAGAAACACCCAAACAACATGAATAAACGAGATGACACCTCCCGCTTGCCTGACATCTGGAAACTAGCCCTGGTCAACAGACGAGCCTCTGTCACAAAGACTGACACCAGGTCCAAAAGGACACAAGATGCCACCACCTTCCATCCACACCAAACACAAACCCAGACCCTTCCCACAGATGAAACGAAACCACCATCCAATAACAAAACCACGACTGCACCATCTACTGCGGCACCCCACTCCAGTCACCACATGGAGCACACTCACACACCCCAAAAAACATTGGGAGACCACAGACACGTAGCCAGACCAAAATGAATTCACAAGACACAGGACCCCACTCCACCAAAGCCCAGGATACTGCCAGAACCTACCAGCCATCTAACCCACCAGCATGTAAACAGCCATCTAAACAGTATATATATATAAGTGTAGATATATACACATGTATGTGTGGGTATGTGTAAATATATGTGCCTCAAGCAGGTTGGGGGAGGTTTTTTTCTTTGCTCTTGGCCCCACAGGGAACCAACAGGGCTCAGCTCTTAGGGCTGGAGGTTAACATGCCTCACTACCATTGTTTGGGTTTTGGGGGTAGTAGAGGGGAGCAAGGAGGGCTGGGGAGGGAACGAGGAGAATGAGTTAGGGAAGGAAGTGGGTGGGGGGAAGGGGGAAGAGTAAAACTAAAATCAAACAACCTTATTGTATTAATTTTGGAGATATGGAGATAATAGTTATTAAAAATAAGTGTGAAGATAGGAAAGGAGGCAAAGCAAATAAGATAATATTGGATAATTTGAGTGTAATTTCATATAACCCGAATGGCCTGGGATCAGCACCCAAGAGACATAGAGTCATGAAAACCATTCAAGAGATGGGGGCTGATGTGATTTTGTTGCAGGAAACACATTTGAAAAAGCATGCACAATATGTTATTAAACATCCAGCTTTGGGTGAACAATATATGGCAAATGGAACAAATAAGTCAAGAGGAGTAGCCATCATTTTTAAGAGAAATTCTAAATTTGAAGTAATGGATCAAATGAAAGACTCAGAAGGCAGATATATACTTGTGAAAGGGAAAATAGAAAATAGACTGTAAACTATTGGTTCTTACTATGCTCCTAACACTGGGCAAGGCATATTTATGGAAAAATTATTGAAGAAAGTTAAACAATTTGCATGGGGAGAAATCATATTAGGGGGTGATACAAATTGTATTTTAAATAAAAAAACTGATACAACATCTAAAACTAGAAAAATATCAAGAGAGGGTATAAAAATTGGGAAATTACTGAAAAGAGAAGGTCTTATTGATGGGTGGAAAGACTTAAATCCTAAAGAGAAAGACTACACTTATTTTTCTAAGAAATATGCAACCTATTCAAGAATAGACCATATATTAATGTCCAACTCATTGATACAACAATTATATAGAATAGATTTTGGTCCAGTTATAACAGATCATGCGCCCATAAAAGTGGTATGGAATGAAAATGTTTTAAACACCAAACCAAAAAGCATATAACATTTTTTTATGAAATTAATGATAATGAAGACGTGGACCCTGCATTACTATGGGATACCTTTAAATGTTATTTAAGAGGTAAATTTATAATGGAAGGAGCAAAACTGAAAAGGGAAAAAGAAACACTACAAAATCAATTAGAGGAAAAAAATTGAGAAATTGTTAGAGGAACATAAAAGGACAGGATCAAATAGGATATTGATGGAGCTAACAAAAACTAGAGCTGAATTAGAAGCATTTGATATAAATAAAACTCAGATAGCAATGAATTATCTGAAAAGAAATTATTATGAATATGGAAATAAAAACTCAAAATTGTTATCTAAGGCTATAAAAAACAGAGCTATAAAGAAAACAATTGTGAAAATTAAAACTAAAACAGGGGAAATGGTAACAACACAACATCAGGTTGTAGCAACCTTTAGGGAATATTATAAAGACTTATATGAAACAGAAATAACACCGGAAGAAGATATTAAAACTTTTGTTAATTCATTAAAAATCAGCCCTATTATAGAATAACATAAAGACCAACTTAATTCACCAATAAGGATTGAAGAAATAAAAGCAGTTATTAAAAGATTACGAAAAGGGAAGTCTCCAGGATGTGATGGTTTTACATCCCAATTTTATAAAACCTGGCAAGATGAGGTGGCTAAACATCTTTTGAAATTATATAATTCAATATTGAAGGGGGGGGGAATACCTGAATCATGGAAGCTAGCAAGAATAATAGCAATCCCAAAACTAGAAAAAAATAATACACTTCCATCAGATTTTAGGCCAACAACACTACAAAATCAGGATCAAAATCTTTTCATCCATACTGGCACAAAGAATTAATAATTTTATCACAAACTATATTCATACCGATCAGTATGGCTTTATCCCTGGGAGACAAATGTCTGATGCAATCCGTTGTGTTTTAAATGTTATAAATACAGCTAATAAGAATAAAAATAAAATGATAATAATATCACTTGATGCTCTTAAAGCATTTGATCGCGTTGAATGGCGGTATTTATATGATCTACTGGATAAAATGAATATGGGTGAGAACATTATTAAAATTTTGAGAAATCTATATGAAGGAGCTAAAGCTACAGTTATGATAAATGGAATAGACTCAGAGAGATTTTAGTTACATAGGGGAACAAGACAAGAAGACCCCTTGTCTCCTTTAATATTTGCTATGGCCATTGAACCACTGGCAACAAAGATTAGAGAAAATGGTAATATTGCAGGCATGTCAATAAATAATAAGCAACACAAAATTAATTTATATGCTGATGACATGCTTTTATTTTTGGAAAATCCACTGAAAAGTATAGAAACACTAAGGCAGATTCTAGATGAGTTTAATCAATATACAGGATTAAGAATTAATTATCAAAAATCTAAACTGCTATGTATTAACACTCCCATAATAGAACAGAAGGAAATAAAGGCAAAGACAAAGTTGGACTTATGTTACTCTAGTTTTAAACATTTAGGGATATGGTTGACAAAAATATAAACCAATTAGTATATAGAAACTATAAAATTGCACTGAAAATATGAAAGAAAAAATTAAAACATGGGAGAAATTGAATCTATCATTATTAGGGAAAATAGCAACAATTAAGACTTACATATTACCAAAATTTTCATTTTTATTTCAAAATACACCCCTGCAACTAGAAAAGAAAAAGATACAATTATGGCAGAAAAAAATGGAAACATTTATTGCAGGAAAGGGAAGATCTATTAGATTTATAAAGTCTGTAAAAGACAGGCCAAATTCAAGAGGAGGATTAGGAATACCACATTTACTGGGATATTATGAAGCTTTTCAAATAGTACAAGTGACTAATTTTTTAAAAGAGGAGAATATTCCAGATTGGGCTAAAATGGAAATGGAAGGGAAAATGAAATTAATCAATCTACACTTATTTACACCTAGATTGGTAAAAAAAATACCCAAATACAAAACCCTTTTACTGATGAAGCTATGAGAATATGGAGGAAACATATGAAAACCTTTGCTCCACCAATATCCCCTTTATGTCCTTGTTCAGAACATCCACAATTAAAACCTAAGAATCAAAATCTTCAAATAGAACGTTGGAAGAACATTGGAGTCTATAGAATAAAGGATCTGTTTGTACAAGGAAAACCAATTACAATTAAACAGATACAAGAAAGAACTAAAGGAAGAACAGATAATGGGTTGCTAGCTTTCCAGATAGGAAGCATCACAAACCAATTATATAAGAAATTAGAATTTAATAGACCATTAACAGATTTTGAAAACTATTGCACAGGTAGTAACAAGGAGAAAAAGGGGTTAGTTTCACTACTTTATAAAAATATTTTAGATAAGAATTATGATAGTAATGCAGGATCTAGGATAGTTTGGGAAACAAACTTAAAAATCAAAATACCAGAAAATATATGGGGAAAAATATGGTCCACTCAACCATATAAATCAATATCTGCAAAATCTAAGGAGACAGTGTTAAAGGTAGTATACAGATGGCATTTATGTCCTAGCAAGTTGCATAGAATTAACAGAGAACTATCAGAATTATGCTGGAGAAAATGTGGACACAAAGGAACATTAGAACATATGTGGTTATCTTGCCCTAAAGTCCAGAGATTCTGGTTTGAAGTGATTAGTTGGCTGGAAAAAATAACAAAACAGAAAATAATCCCAAATGAAATGCTCTTATTGTTTTCACTTTTTACTGGAGACAATGAAAAACTATTAAATAAAGAAATGGTGGCAACCCTCATAGGTGTAGCTAGGAATGAAATAGCCCAATGCTGGAAATCAGCACAAAATTTAAATATGGAAAAATATAGGACCAAAGTATGGGCACTGGTACTAATGGAAAAATTGACTTATCGGGTTAGATTGTATAGAGGGGAAATTAAACAGGATTGTTTTATGGAAATATGGCACCCACTGTTATCAGATACTGAAACTAGCGATAGATTAAGCAAGATGGAAAATGGGTTACACAATGGGTTGTTATAAACTGTTATAAATTGTACTAGCAGAAATTATAAGGAAAATAATGTATTATATTGTGTTACAGTACGGTTGTTAATAAAAAAATTATTTTTTTTTAAAAGTTGTTCCCTGGGACAAGTGTTTCCCAACTTCTTCATACACTTGCTTTTTTGATGCTAGATTCTGAAACCAATGAATTTACTACAATAATACCTTGGTTTAAGAGTAACTTGATTTAAGAGCATTTTGCAAGACAACAAACATTTATTCTAAATTTTGCCTTGATCAGCAAATCAATTATTTAGTTTGCTTTCAATATCCTTTCTTATTTTTCGAACAATTTCTAGTCATGGGTCAACTAGTCAAGTATGTATAGGGCTACAAATTGCATTTTATTATTGCCACATGAAAAACACAGAGTGAAATCCAGTTGTTAGTCCCAAGCAAAGCAGATTCCACAGTTAGGTATCTAAACCATGGGGTGGACGTGGACTTCTAGCCAATTTTTTGGTGTGAGTTTTGGCATGTATGTGGTCTATGGGACCCCAGAACAAATCATCTGTATTTCCTGCTCAGAAAAATCCCCTCATATAGCCTGTGATTTACAAGCAAATTTCAGCTTTCTGCTGATCAATTTATGGCTTTATTCAGAAGGCAAAATTCCTGGGTTCTTTTAACATACCAAAACTTACCAAAACAAATTATTTCTTTGAAGACAAAGTATATTATAATGAAGGTTTATTTCTAAACAAAATGCCTAATTAAGATGCAGTATATCTAAAATGTAAGCATATTTCCCTAAAAAAAACAAATACTATTCTAAGTAATCTTTCCTAACTCTTTACTGAAATTCATGACTTACCTAAATAATTCTAAACTCTTGTAAAACATGGAATCATCTTGAAGCAAAGCAAAGCCAGGCAGAGGAAGAAGAATAGTGAATCTTCTCTCTGTGTCTTGATAAGGATTCTTGCTGTGCCATCCACATGATCCTGAAATGTCCAATAAGCATCAGAGTCCAAGCTTCCAGAACATTATATTTTGAGTAATTAACACATTCCTTAGATAAGG
This sequence comes from Phrynocephalus forsythii, assembly GCA_029282475.1. Taxonomy (NCBI): domain Eukaryota; kingdom Metazoa; phylum Chordata; class Lepidosauria; order Squamata; family Agamidae; genus Phrynocephalus; species Phrynocephalus forsythii. The sequence continues at coordinate 1,654,703 of JAPFRF010000003.1, read as the reverse complement.
TCTACTGCAAGAGTGATGTCTGTGCTGCTAATATGAGACTAAGAAAATGACTCTATGTCCTATCATCCCTAATTTTCTTACATTTCCATTATTTCTTATAGGTAAATTTGCTTTGATATAAGAGTGTTTTGGTTTAAAAGCATGTGTCCAGAATGGATTATGCTTGTAAACCTAGGCATTACTGTATTTTTAATGAAGAAGTGACTGGGCTATTGTGATAATACATTGACTTTCTTCAGAGTCTCTTTTACAGCTGTGTTCAATTTAGGGATCCACACTGGCCCCTGAGCCCAATGCAGTTGGAGCTATGCCCACAGCCCCCCCCCCACTTCCCTTGCTGTTGCCCTCTTGCCAGACCCTGGCTCTTCTTTTATGTCTCTTCTCAAATCACAGAGTTGCACAGTGGTATGGGAAAGGGGACAGTTTCCCAAAGTTCTACATATATATGCAAGCCTAAGCACATGCCATGGAATTTGTTAGTGTTGCTTCAGTTTTATGAATATTTTCATCTGTGGGCAGTCTGCACAGAAGTGATCTTGTGCTAAACTAATGTAGTAATGTAGTGATAAAGTTACCAAGCACTAGACTAGACTCAATAGTTTGTTCTGAAAAAATAAAACAAAATGTGCTTTTCCCCCCTAGGGAGAAAGATGAGTGTTAGTGTTTTTCCCCAGGCATCACACTTCAACTTAGTGTGGAAATAACATCCAAAGTCACACATATCAGTCCTCTTATTGTATGAAACAAATGATCACACAGGCAGAGCACCGTTCAAACCATTGGGGTTAGAAAAAAAGTGGAAGCCCACAGCAGCAGGAGAAGAAAGTCCACATTGAAAGGGAAAAATGATGGGCTGATTTGCACTGATGTTTATGTTGTCTGGTCACTGAAAACAACTTCAGATTCACTCCTGCCAATCCCAGATAAAAATGTAAAGTATTTTCCAATTGAGTCATATGCTCAGTCTGCACAAGGATATCAGACCAAAAACAGAATTTTAGAATCATAGAATCATAGAGTTGGAAGAGACCTCAAGGGCCATCCAGTCCAACCCCCTGCCATTCAGGAACCCCATCACAATATTTCCGACAGATGGTCATCCAGCCTCTGCTTAAAAACCACCAAAGAAGGAGACTCCACCACCCTCCGTGGCAGCATATTCCACTGCCGAACAGCTCTAACTGTCATGAAGTTCTTCCTAATGTTCAAATGGAATCTCTTTTCCTGTAGTTTGAAACCACTGCCCCGAGTCCTAGTCTCTGAAACCGTGGAAAACAAACCTGCTCCCTCTTCAATATGACATCCTTTCAAATATTTAAACATAGCTATCATATTCCCCCTCAGCCTTCTTTTTGAAAGGCTAAACATTCCCAGTTCCCTAAGCCATTCCTCATAAGACATTTCTTCCAGAACTTCAACCATCCTGGTTGCCCTCTTCTATACCTGCTTGAGGTTGTCAGCATCCTTTTTAAATTGAAACACAAGAGTTGGAAACATTGTGGCACCTTAAAAACTAATTGCTGTATTTTAGTGTGCATTTTCATGGATCAAGTCCTCAGAGTGAGAAAATATGACTGTTCTATTTCTAGGTGGCCCTGTGCCCAGGTGGGGATACAGATAATGAACAATGTGGCAGTAGTTCACTTGTAACAAAATAGGCTGTCAGGCTGTGAATAATATCAATTATCAACCTACATGTTAACAATAGCATAGTTGACACAAGTGGCAAACTATGGGAATCAATGCAAGATTTCACACCTTGATAGCAACTTAAGAACTCTTGAGTGATCTTCAGTATTGATATCCAGATTTTTTATTTAGGCATAACAAAGTAGAATTAGCCACAGTGCAGTTCAATGCCTCTGGGTCATGGTATTTTGAATGGGCTCAATATTTCTATTCTATTTCAGATTTTCATCTCTTGTTATTTTAGTATTTATTTATTTAAAATATTTTATCCCCCTTTTCTCCTTAAAAGGTGTCACAAACTAACGTATAAACACTGTCACCTTTTAACGTTTCTTCTGTTACCAAAATCATTGTTGTCTCACAAGGCTGCTTTTTAAAAAAATAAGTAAGAGAGGTTTAATGTAACATCAAAATGAAATACATTTAGCAATCACTTTGTATTTACATATACAGTGGTAACCCAGTTTATGAAATCAATCTGTTCTCCGAGATGCTTAGTATTGCGAAAATTTCGTAAACCGAAGTGCGGTTTCCCATAGGAATGCATTGAAAACCAATTAATCCATTCTGAAGCCCCAGCACAAGGTGGTGGATGTCAAAAAGCCAAAGCAGGAAAATGATCCTGCTAAGGTCCAGCATTCTGTCTCACACTGTGGCTGCTCACCATTTCCTTCAGGGTATTCCCAAGTAGATGTCTTCACCTGCTTACGATTCCCTGCAAATGGCATTGAGAGATATCTTGCCTCTCTCTCCAACCCGGAGGTTGTCCTTAGGCATCCATCATGATAGCCATTGATACCCTTGTTCTCCATGAACTTGTCCAATCCTTTCTTAAAGCTGTCAAGGCTGACAGCTGTCACTACTTTTTCGCCCTCTGGGTGAAAAAGTACTTTCTCTTATTTGTTTGAGATCTAGCACCCAAAAGTTTCATGGAGTACCCCCTAGTTCTAGAATTGTGCTATAGGGAAAATGGTTTTTCCTTATCTACTTTGTCCACACCATGTATGATTTTATAAACTTCAATCAGGTAACCTCTTAGGTGGTGGCGTTCAAGAGTGAAGAGGCCCAGCCGTTGCAGCCTCAGATGGTAAGGAAGGTGTTCCAATGCCCTAATCATTTTGGTTTCCCACCTCTGCACTTTTTCCATTTCTATAATATCCTTCTGGAGGTATGGTGACCAAAGTTCTATACAATATTCCAGGTGTATTCTATTGGTTAAGCAAATCTGACATTTACATCATACTAAGAAATAAATATTCATGAGTTAAGCAGCCCGATACATCAGGCCCAAAGGGGTTTACATAATTAAAAAGACAAAATTTTAATGCTAAAATCATTTGTGTATAAATACTTTAAAAGAGTTAAACAATCATATTAAAATGGTAAATAAAATCAGTACTAATAACAGATTTAAAAACAACAGGGCTGTTAAAGTTAATCTTCTGTTCTCAGATTATGGCAACTTTGCTAATACTATGCTAATGCTTAGTATGACAGACAGTATACTTTATCTTTCCTGCATGTGGCCAGACTCCATGGTGTGAACATGTATCAACCAACTTCTCCAGTCTGGTTTAAGGGTCATCTGGCTATTGTTCTTTGGTATAAGCTAAACAACAAAATGTAGAGAATGGCACAAAGAAGTGCTGCCCATACAGCCAGTGGGTAGCAGTTGTTAAGTACTTCATATATTTGGTGAACTTCAGTTGATCCCTTTTACTGCTTTCAGTGCACCCTGAAATGAAATAACAAACTTGGTTATCCACTTGGTATCAAGTGCATTTTTCCTTTTGGGCCCTATATATGCATGCAGCCTTATTTCCTGAATTTTCCTGATTTAATTAAAATCTTGACAAGGAATGCTTCATGACTACCCTGCAAATTTCAATTGGTGTAAGATAGGTAGATACAGTATGTTGCTAAGTGATTGCCATCGTATGACTGATATATTGAAAGTCTTACACTGGTTGTCAGTTGCTTACTGGGTTCAATTCTCTAACCTTCAAAGTCATAAACAGCTTGATCCCTGATTAAGATATCATATTTAGGAGCCTGTCAAGAAACTGATATCTTCATGAGAGGCCTTCAGAAAAATACCAAGAGTTTTAGAGACCTGCGCAGAAAGCACTTGAGAGAAGGCTTTCTCCTATGTGCTTTCCAGACTGTAGGAATGCCATTCCATCAGAGTTGCCATCTGTTTTCACTTTAACTGATTTTAAGAAGGGAGTAGGACACATATGTTTAGACTGGTGTGTGGTATGTAACCTGCCCTATTGTGTTGGTATAACGATGGGCAGTGGAAGATAGAAAGGCCTGGCAAGCTCTGGTCCATGGGGTCACAAAGAGTCGGACACGACTGAACGACTGAACAAGGATGGGCATTTCATTTCAGAACCAGTAGATTATGAAACGAACTACATGAGCCCAGGTGGTCCTCAGAACTGTCTGATACATGCTGAGCCAACTGCTTTACCTTTCTCTGGGCTCACGTGAGGTTAAACTGCAATCAAAGCACACTGCAACATCATCTTTCCTCATCTTTCCCCCTTTGTGGGTCCTGGCCAGTCAGACAGGGAGGCAGGATGATGCCTGTCCCTGCATTGCTCCTGATTAGCCAGCACCCAGAGAGGAGGAAAGATGACATCGCAGCATGCTTCCTCATTGTAGCTCATCTCCATGCTGACAGAGAAAGGTAAAGCAATTGGCTCCGCGTGTATCAGATTGTTCCGAACACCCACCTGGGCTTGCGTGGTTCATTTCGTAACCTATTGGTTCTGAAACAAAATGCCCATCCCAATGATGATGATGATGATGATGATGATGATGATGATGATGATATAGTTTCACTTCGTTTAAGATATTTATAACCTACTTTGAACACCATCTGTAGCGGAAAGGCAAGGAAAAGCATTAGAAATAATAGTAAATAAATAAATGTAAATCACTTTTTAGGATGTGGTATATTCGAAATCCAGATGTTAAAAACATTACCTCTACTTATTTACATAGTGCACAAGGATTCTAGACTCTAGTTGTGCATGAAGAGCATACAGGATATCTTAGTCACTGTTACAACAGTTGTCTTTATGCAAACTGATGCAAGAATGTGCGCTGCAATCAGCTTTGCAGTTATCCTATTTGAAATTACTTTTGGAGCCAGGGTACTCATGGGGTGTGTTGAAATTACCAGTCAGTCAGTCAGTCAATGGCACTAGAAAGAGCCAGCAAAATGCAACACTGGTATCTCTTAACTTTTCCGAACAAAAGGGGGTTGTAGCGTCCCTATAATAGGTGGTGGTTCCATCCTCAATCTGAAGGAAAGCATCCAGTTAATGCAGCAGCACATTAAAAAGTGTAGTATTTTTCATGTGAAGTAAAATGTTCAGTCATCTCCTGATCTTTAGTAGACTAAATCAATTTTGGATGAAAGTTTTAAATTGATTTGTCATCTGATTCATCATGAAAGACCTAGAATGCTTTCTAGGATAGGAGCCTATTTTTTTAGGTTTGGCCAAGCTGCAGAGTTCCAAAGTGTCCCAGAGGAAGGTAATGATAAATCACTTCCTAGTACTTTGTACCTGAAAAACCTGGAAAGGGCCATTATAAGTCAGAACCCACTTGACAGCATTGAATTATTATTTGCCTCTCCCCCTCATCGCCAATTTATTGGCTGGCCATCGCAATGGGCGAACATCTACCACCCAAGTCCAGTCTTTGTCCACCTTCACTTCATACATCCCTTCTTTCCCCTCTCTCCCTAACATCTGAGTTCCAACGTCCTTTAACAACCCTTTTTCCTCTTCCCTCACCGGTTTGTCTCGCGACCCTTCCTTCTCGCACGCACCCTTCTCCCTTCTGTCAATCATTCCTCCTGCGTCTATAACACTAACTCCCTGGGCTCCCACCCAAATGGCCTCTCTCTCTTTTCCTATGCTTGTTCCCTGCTTTTCTTCACATTCTGCTCCTTCTCCTATTTTTTCATCTTCTGCCTTCTCCTTCTGTTCTTTTCTCCTTTCATTCATAGACGGCGCACACTCTGGTTTCTTTTCTTTCTGCTCTGCTTCCTCACACTCCCTCCACAAAAAGCATCATGATCACTAATCTTAAGGAAGACTGCCAGTGCTGGATGCAGTTTGGCCATTTTCACCAAGATGTTGGCGTTCTCACCACTAGGTTCTGGCAACGAGTAAGGCCAACACATGAACAGCAGGCACATCTAGCATGACATAGAAAGAAGGGGAACAATGTAGTTAAGATTCTTTGTTCCTCATGAAGAGGACAGAATTTGGGAATGGATGTAGGTGAGATCCAAGGCAGATGTAAAAGACTCCACTGGCTTTATGCTCATTTAGATTCTCCTGGACTCCACCTCTGATGTCCAAACTGGACATAGTATTCAAGATGGTGCCTAACCAGTGCTGGATAGAGGGGGACTACTAATACATCACAGAATTTGGAGACTATACTTCTGTTAATGTAGGCTAAAATAGCATTTGCTCCCCCCCCTCCCACTGCTTCACACTGTTTGGTCATATTTAGCTTGCAGTATACAACAATACCAAGATTTTTCTCATATGTAACATTGCTGAATAATTATCACTTTTTTATCTGTACGTTTCTGAACAGACACACACACCCAGGTGTAGAACTTTGCACATATCCCTGTTAATTGACTGCCTTTTGGCGAAAGACCAAACAGAAGTAGGCATTGAACACTTCTAGGTTTTTTTGTCATTGTCATTATTTTACCACCCCATTGAGCAGCTGAGCCGCGTTTTCTTTTCTCTACTATTTGCTCTGCACGTACATGAAGAACATTTTTGTTGCTTTTAGTATCTCATGCTAACTTCAGCTCATTATCAGCTTTTACTTTCTTCATGCCATCCCTGCAGTTTTTTTGGCTACTTGTCCTTTCTGGCCTGGCCTTCCTTTTACATCATGTTATGTGTTCATTTTCCAGGTCCTTTCTGACATTTTTGTGAAGCCACATTGGTCCCAGCAAGGCATTCAACCTCAAACATTGACCTTCCATCCAGGGCCGGCGCTTCCATTAAGGCGAACTAGGCAGTGGCCTAGGGTGCCAAAATGGAGAGAGGGCGCTGGCGAGCCTGCTGCCCCCCCCGCCACTGGCCACCACCGTCCATCCGCCCGCCAGCCGCCAGTCACCCTCCACCATCGCTGCCCGTTGCTGTCCTCCCGCCGCCCTCGCGCCCATTGCCACCCACTCCCCATGCCCATCGCCATCCTCCGCCATCCTCCGAATCCTGCCCTGCCCTTCTGCCGCCTGCCCCACCCCCCCACCCCTCGCCTAGGGTGCAAAAAAAACTAGCACTGGCCCTGCTTTCATCAAAGTTTAACCAGCACCAGAGGCAAGGGTATTGCTCTGCTTTTAGGGCTCTTATCCCTTACTGTCCCAACATGGTTGCTTCACACAGAGGTAAATAGGAGCTGCCGCCTCAACTTGCCAAGCTCAAACACCTCAATACTAGCTTCTGACATCAGAGAATGGCTCAGGCCTCCCTCAGAAATACTCCCCCTCCCCATCAGTCTGAACAGGAGCAAGACCTGGTCCTGAGCCATCAACACCCATTTGAAGTCATCAGAAGAAACTCTCGTCTTCTCTCATTACCAGTCTTGACTCTGATGTTGCAGATATCTGCCCCCTTCTTCTCCATCAGCAGATTTCCAGTCTTCCTCCAGCTCATTATCCATCTTCCCACATTGCTCAATCTGTAATCTCAAACCCCCAATCATTGTTCTAACCACTACTATTATTAGATGGACAAGCAGTACTCTACACCTGTACCTACATGAAGCCTTGCCTTCTTATGTGGGGGAAATGAAGGGGTAAAAAACCCTCAATTATTCTCTTTCCAAAGTTTTTGATGCAGATGCATCCTTCCTGTTCAAACACCCCCACCTTGCTTCTATCATCAAGGATGGTGCCAAGACCAGAGTTAAAAGTCAGCAATCCGCAACCTCCAACAACTGTGAATCATAGAATCATAGAGTTGGAAGAGACCTCAAGTCCAACCCCCTGCCATGCAGGAACCCCCATCACAGTATTCCTATGGCCATCCAGCCTCTGCTTAAAAGAGACTCCACCACCACCTTCAATGGCAGCATATTCCACTGCCAAACTGTCATGAAGTTCTTCCTAATGTTTAAATTGAATAAATTTCCCTGTAAGTTTGAAACCATTGCCCTGAGTCCAAGGATGCAAACTGAATACCTTGGGCACTATAGACATGACACCAGGGAATGGCTGTGCCCTGCTTTTGGCAGAGCTGTCCTGGCTTCTGTTCTTCCTTGAGTTCTCGCTATCTAGTAAGTGAGCTTGTTACTTATGCATTTGTGTGATTTTATGGGAGACAACAACAAATGAGAACAGGTCATTTATTGTAACTGGTTCTTTGAGTGGCTGTCCATAAATTCACATATCCCTCCCTCCTCCCTTCTTGTTACACTACCATTCCTCCGTCAGCATGAGAGTCAGAACTGAGGGAAAGATGTTAGAGAATCAAACATGCTCAATGTTGGCAGGGCCTCTAATGACCTAGAATCATAGAATCATAGAGTTGGAAGAGACCTCAAGGGCCATCTAGTCCAACCCCCTGCCAGGCAGGAACCCCATCACAATATTTCCGACAGATGGCCATCCAGCCTCTACTTAAAAACCTCCACAGAAGGAGACTCCACCACCCTCCGTGGCAGCATATTCCACTGCCGAACAGCTCTAACTGATGTTCAAATGGAATTTCCTTTCCTGTAGTTTGAAACCATTGCCCCGAGTCCTTGTCTCTGAAGCCATGGAAAACAAACCTGTTCCCTCTTCAATATGACATCCTTTCAAATATTTAAACATAGCTATCATATCCCCCTTCAGCCTTCTTTTTGAAAGGCTAAACATTTCCTCATTTTTTCTAGGCTCTAAAATGTACTCACAGGTTCACAGAGATGCAAAAGCTACCCAGTTCACAAACAGCCCCTTGAAGAACCACAGTTACAGTAAATAACTTGTTCTTCCAGAGGGTTTCCAAGCTTTCCAGAAGGAGGTGCTGTGGGGAGGGCAGTCTCCGTCACCCTGATTATGATGGATTCCTCTTGTTGCTCAAGTGGAAGTCCATCCTTGGATCCCGACCAAGATCTACCTACAGTGATGGACATGGGTGGCAGGTCCCATTCCATCCACACCAACTATCATAGATTTCACTTGTACTTTTAACAAATGTTTGCCTGGCACATAAACCTGTTGTGATGGGTTGTATAAATGGTGAATCAAATCACATCTCTATTTGTAGCCCTTCCATATTTTTCCACCATTGCTTATGCCCTCCTTCCTATCACAATCAACAAATTAGTCAATCCCACTGAAGAGAAAAGATAGTGTAGCTGCATTCTGGTAGCACTATGAGCTCCTTTTGTGGATCAACTGAGAGGCTGTTACCATTATCATTATCATTATCATTATCAGCAAAACTACATTCGTGCTACAATATATATCAAGTTAAAATATTGATAGTTGATTCTAAATGCAATTTATCTTCATTTTTCTTTTTTGCAAATTTTATGTTAGTGTGGCTGTTTTTGTATTATTATAACTGAAAGACCTCAGTAAAGGTCAAAGGGATAGAGGAGGGATGCAATGATTTACAAGGGTTTCAGAGTTACAGCTACAGCGTGCCTTGTTTGCTCTTCTCCCCATTTGTAGGACGAATCCTTGTGAAGTGGTCCTGATTTCTAGAAAAATATGATGCCTTGTAAGAGGAGGATTAAATTTCAAAGCTTTCATATTATGGGTCCCTGCTAGGAGAGAAAATGGGATGAATGTCAAATAAATAATACAATAATAGTTACAAAATTCCTTGATTTGATTAAATCAGATCAGAGGATTCTGAACAAAGAAGGAAGGTTTCAGTTATGCCTAGAAGGAAATATTTGAAAAAACCGCTTTAGTGTGTCTTCTCAAGTCTCAGGAACTAGAAAACAAAAACAGGACTTCACAAGTTTAATATATGCGTGTGTGAAATTAGTATAAATTTTGTTAGGTTTATGGATTTGTTTTGAAAGTTTCTGAACCTTTCCCTGTTTTTGATCAGGTATAGGAATCAATTTTAAACTATTAGGGTCCAACTGTTGATTGGCGTGCCTAACTGCACTCCCATTCTTTCTTCCCTTCCCTTCAGTTTCCCATCCAGATCATTTCTTTGACTGTATACTAACAGGGTTTTCCTTCTTTCTCTGTTTGTTTCAAACCTGCTCTAGGTATCAAACTGGTTTGGAAATAAGCGAATCCGGTACAAGAAGAACATAGGTAAATTTCAAGAGGAAGCCAATATTTATGCTGCCAAAACGGCTGTCACTGCTACAAATGTGTCAGCCCATGGAAGCCAAGCTAACTCACCCTCAACTCCCAATTCAGCTGGTTAGTTTTGTTTTTTTCTTTTGGGTTTTTATTGTTCTTTTTTTCCCGTGGTGTTTTGTTTTGTTTTCGTATCAATGTATGTTTCTTGTTCTTTAATTTGGTTTCCTCTTTGGTTTGTTCACATTTTGGGCAATGCATTCATTTATTTTGTTCCTGCCTGGTTTTGTTTCTAAAGGTACTGTAGTCTTTTTATGTAATTAAAAGAAATGTGTGTTGGGGTTTTTGCATGGTTATATTTTGCCTGAGTTACTGGTTCTTTCAGGAGAAAGACTATCTATGCACAGTTTGTATTTCTTCACAGATAACAGATATTTATCACTGGGTGATGCTAATGAAAACCTCAGCACATGGGGAGAGGGGTGACTTACCAAAGTTCCTGCAAGACAGATTAGAAATGAGTGTGAGCTCTACATTGTATATTTCAATGGGACTTCTACTCAGAATGTTCTCCTCAGACATGTTATTTGGGTCTGTGATGTATGAATTTTATTTTGGATTATTGCTTGCTCACTCCATTATTTATGTCTCCCCAACAAATTTGTCCTGTTGTGTGTAATATCATTCTTTTTCTTGTAAGAGTTGCCAAAGGGCTTTTTATTTGATTAAAAAAAAGGTCAAACATGGTTTGCTCCTCTACTTCTCCAATATGTGGCCTTATGCTTCTCATATTAGTTGTTTAAGGTTTTGATTTTGATGCTCAATTGCCAAAGAACTTTTACTGTATCAGTATTGCTATTTAACATTGGTAATATTGTCCACAATGGAACTGTTCACAGTAAGGTGGTCTTCAATTCTATGCTTTTGGAAAAACTATATTATGTGTCATCAAGCCACAAACCACTTATAGCAACCCTAACAGGGCTTGCAAAGTAAGTGAGATATTTAAGAAGTGGCTTCACCAGTCCCACGCCCCCAATGAGTTTCCATGGCTGAATGAGGAATAGAATCCAGGGCTCCTGAAACCTGGAAAAAATGTGCCATTTTTGGCGAAAAGTCAGCTTCAAATTTGAAGCTGCAATCCTGAATGCAATGAAGAATTTAATGAAGGGGACAGATGGGGAGGCATCCATACATTTCCCCTCAAAAACTAATTGTTTGTTTATAGAAGGACACTGTGCTGGGTTGAGCTGGGCTAAACTGGCCAACTTGCTGTGGTAATGATCTTTTTGTTCATTCCTGAAACTGATCTTTGGTTCACATGTTCGGTGAGCTTGTAGGGAGATACAGTACATGGTCATAGGAATCATTACTGTGGGCCAGAAGAGAGCATTTCCAGTCACTTAAAAAAGGGGGGCACTCCCAGCTGGTGAATCCAGAAACATTAACAGAGCCTGGAAAAGGACGGTCTGGTTCAAAATTAGCTTTGCTTTAAAATTATTTCAGACTTTGCCATATTGTAAGCTGACTAAAGCAATAATCAACGTCTAGCCCACTCCTGCCTCTATACCAGTGGTCCCTGATCATATTGGATTACACACAGATCAGCACAATATTAAACCACCAACAGGTGAAGGGAAGAGCATTGATCAGTCATTTCAATTGCACCTATCCAGGGGTAGGATGTATTAGGCAGCAAGTAAAGAGTTCTTGCATGTCATATGTAGGAAACAGGAAATATGGGCCAGCAAAAATATCTGAGTGATTTTGACAAGGCCAAATAGTGATGGCTAGACAACTGGGTCAGATCATCTCCAAAATGGCAAGTCTTGTGGGGTGTATGCAGGTACAAGGAAGGACAACCAGAATACATTCCTCAGGGATCCAGGTGCCCAAATCTCAATGATTTATGTGGGGAGCGAAGGCAAGCCCATCTGGTCCAATCACACAGAAGAGCTACTGTAGCTCCAATTTCTGAAAAACTGACTGCTGACCATGATAGAAAAGTGTCAGAACACATAATGCACCATAGTTTGCTGCATATGGGGTTGCACTTCCACAGACCAGTCAGAGTGTCCACAATGACCTCTATTCACTGCCCAAAACAACTTACAGTAGGGACTGGGCATCAGAACTGAACCATGGGACAACAAAAGAAGATTGCCTCGTCTAATGGATCACATTTTCTTTTAGATCAGGCAGATGGCCAAGTAGATGTACCTGAGGAAGAGATGGGAGCAGGACGCAGTCTGGGAAGAAGGCCAGCTGGCAAAGGCAGTGTCATGCTCTGGGCAATGTTCTGCTGGGAAACCTTGTGTCCTGGCATTCATGTGGATGTTACTTTGACATGTGCCATCTACCTAGATATTGTTGTAGTAGACCATGTTTCCTTCTTCGTGGCAGTGGCCCATTTCAGCCTAATTGTTCAGGAATGATTTGATGAACATGACACGCAGTTCAAGGTGTTGCCTTTGCCTCCCATTTCCCCAGATCTCAATCCTAGCATTTACAGCAGGGGTTGGGAACCCTCAGCAAATCCAGATGTTTTGGACCATGACTCCCAAAATTCCAAGCCCATATTGCCAGTGATAAAGGATTGTGGGAGTTGCAGTCCAAACAGCTGGATGACCGAACATTCCCCATCCCAGATTTATAGGATGTGCTGGAACACCAGATCTGATTCATGTGTCTCACCTCACAACTTACAGCTACTGTCTTGCTGCCAGATACCACAGGACATGTTCGATGGTTTTGTGGAGTCCACGCTTTGATACATCAGAGTTGTTTTGGTAGCAGGAGAAGTACCCACATGATATTAGGCAGGTGGTTTTAATGTTGTGGCTGATGAGTCTCAGAATCCCTAGCCAGCATAGTAGGTAGTCATGGTTTATAGTTCCTGAACATATGGGACTCTAAGCCTCAAAACCTTACACAGAGTCAGTTCTTGTCTACTTGACATATACTTCTTCAGCACCACACAATGGAGGGTGTTATCACATGCAGACACACCAAAATATAAGGGAAAACCTCAACTGCACAGACTTACTATTTTGCATGACTATCTAGTTTCCTACCATACCCAATACCTCCATAAGACAATCACACAACTTGATATCTACTCATTTTCAGTCTCACATGCATAATTTTGTTCAAGAAATGTTTCTAAATGCTTGTATTTCAAGCAAAACAGGCCTCAGATTGCAAGAAGAAAATGATGTTGTGATTATTTGCATGGCCACTTCCCAAAGGACAGCTCTTTTTGTAGACTCTATATCCATTTCTCTTCTCTTTCCCCACTGAAGTGTCCACTCTCCCTCTCCTAATCCTGGTGCTCTGGATTAAGGAAACATTTTCCTTACAGAGTTGAATAGCACATGTTAATGCTTCACTAATTTAAAGAGAACTTAGGTCTCTTTACTTAACATGCTACCTAACTAAGTAGATTTGTATCCATTCCATGAAATAGAGAACACCATCAACACAAGATAACTTGTGAAAATTAATTTATCTCTTCTACACAGTTACAGCTATTTGTCTGCACTTGAACCTCCAGGACTAATGGAATCTCGGGATTTGTAGTTTAATGAGGAACATGGAATTCCTTACTGTAGTTGAAGGCAGTGCACTCAGAGAGGTCTAAGTAACCACTACTAAATCCAAGATTCCATAGGGCAGAGACATGGCGGTAGTGAGGGATCAAACTTTGGTCACAGGTTGATGTAAATAAGAGGCAGTGGGAGAAGGATATAGGAAAAAATAGCTCACCCTTTGTTTTTGAAAAAGATGGCTTCAATCCAATTAAAATTTGCAATTCAGGGTGTGATGAAGAAGTGAGTGGGTAAGTGGCACATTGCTGTACACACAGATGAGTAAGAGAAACAGTGGGGGCAGATGAGCTGATCTGGAATTCATTGGATTATTGAGATGTTAAGAACATAAGAAGAGCCATCATGCTGGATCAGGCCAAAGGCCCATCTAGTCCAGCTTCCTGTATCTCACAGTGGCCCCAACAGATGTGTCTGGGAGTGCACAAGACTAGATATCTGTTTCCTTATACCACTCCCCTGCATCTGGTCATTGAAATATCCCAGTTTTAAGTTACATCCTTGCTTTCTCACTTTTCCTTTCCTTTGTGCATCCTTGATCCTTTTTTCTTTTGAATTTTTAGCTCCTAGTTTGACAGAATTTCATCAGGCATTTCAATTTTGAGTGAGGGCTTCTCAATTGACTCAGTCAATATTAAATACAGTGGTACCCCGACTTATGATGACCCCAATAACTGAGAATCCCAACTTACAATCAGGCTTGGTGGAGTGGCGGTCATTTAAAATGACTTTTATCCACTGAGGCAATTCTTTTATGGATAAAAGTAATTTTAAACATCGTGCAAAACTCCCCCGCACCCTGCTGGTGTGTGATGTTTAAAATGACTTTTAGCCACAGAGGCAAGTGGCTAAAAGTCATTTTAAACATAGTGTGCCGCTTCTCCCCCCCCCCCTTGCATGGTACAGTGGAGCGGCGCATGGTGTTTAAAAGAATTTTAAGCAACTGAGCCAAGTGCTTGGCTCGGTTGCTTAAAGACATTTTAAACATAACACGCCTTTCCCTCGTGCCTGGGGGGGGGGTGAAGCTGTGGGTGGTTTATAATGTCTTTAGCCACGGAGGCAAGCTGTTGCTTCGGTAGCTAAAGACATTTTAAACCACACACCACTTCTCTCCCCCCCCCATGCGCCGCAGGTGGTTTAAAGCGGTTTCCCATAGGAATGCAATGAAATCTGTCCCTCCGGAACAGACTAATTGACTTTTAATGGAAAACCACTCCCCGACTTCTGAGCATGTGCTCGGAATGGATTAATCTCATAAGTTAGGGTTTCACTGTTCTTTCAATGCTGTACTCACTGTATCCTTGAATCATTTTTTAAGTTCACCATATAATCCAGGACCTGGAACAAGTTTTCCATTTGGGGGGAGGGGAGGTTTGGGATGACAATCATCTGATGTTTTAACAATATGTCCAGCCAACTGAAGTTGTCATTGTTTCGAGATTTTAAAAATACTTACCACCTGTGTTTGCTCCAGAATTTTGGAGTCAGGGACTTTTCAGATTCCTTTATTACAATCAACAGAATCAGATGAAAACTAGTAATTGAAATGCATAATAATGGGAAATAATAAATACAAAACAAATATGCATTGTATATTAACTATTAAACATAGAGATTTAATAAGATAATCATTATACATTTTAATAGTACAATTTCTTGCCACCAAGCTAGTGTCACAGAACAAAGGCTAAATACTTTGGATTGTTACTGATAGGCACTGTTCTTTTATCAGATAGGGGACTTTATCCTGCAATTTGATGTTGAAAATTCTCCAAAGACAGGTAAGAGCTATCTTGAATAGCATTGGTAGTCCACGTCTCCACTCTATAAAGTAGAGAGGGTAGCTTTGTACGTCTTTATCCAGACAGAAAGATTGATTCCACAGAGAGGATCAAAATCATCCAAAGACAGTGCTGGCTTTCACAGATTTATGAAGTCACTTCACCATGATTGATAATGTAGTAGGAGACAGTACTGCCAAGATGCATGAATTCATCCACTGCAGTAAAGTACTCAGGAGACCTGGGTTCAAACCCCAGTCAATCATGGATCCACACAGAAGATGTGGAACTAGTTAAAACACTCCTTCAAATATCTCACTTACCTTGAAAGTCCTATTACGGTCACTAGAAGTCGATTCCATCTTGAAAACACATAACATATAAAAATGGGATGCATTGGTGGCTGTCACAAGGTTGACAATCGCCTTTTCCCTTATACAGGTGGACAGTTAACATAAAAACATAGAATCATAGAGTTGGAAGAGACCTCAAGGGCCATCTAGTCCAACCGCCTGCCATGCAGGAACTCCCGACAGATGGCCATCCAGCCTCTGCTTAAAAATCTCCAAAGAAGGAGACTCCACCACCCTCTGTGGCAGCATATTACACTGCCAAACAGCTCTAACTGTCATGAAGTTTGTCCTAATGTTTAAATTGAATCTCTTTTCATAATAATAATAACCTTTATTGTCATTGTACAACCAGTGTACAATGAAATTGGCTGAGCCTCCCTCCCCCCCCAACACCATCCCACTAAAAAGCCATTCAATCTGATATCACAGCCCCACGAGTCTATCACGTGTTGTCACATTCTGTTTAACAGTCGAACAGCCCACGGATAAAAACTGTTTTTTAGCCTGTTGGTACGGCTTGCTATACTTCTGTATCTCCTACCTGAGAGTAGGAGAGTAAAGAAGTGGTGACCGGGGTGTGAGTCATCCCTGATTATTTTCCTTGCTTTCCTAAGACAGTGGTCCCTGGCGATATCATCCAGTGGACTCAGGGGACAGCCCATGATGTTTTGTGCTGTGTTCACTACCCTCTGTGAAGTCTTTCTGTCCGCGGCTGTCATACCAGCATACCAGACTGTAATGCAGTACGTAAGGACACTTTCTATTGTAGACCAATAGAAGGAGGTCATCAATTGTTGTTTCACATTGTTCTTCTGCAAAAGTCTGAGGAAATGGAGTCTCTGTTGAGCCTTCCTGGCCACATGGGTTGTATTACCGTATATACTGGAGTATAAATCGACCCACATATAAACCGAGACCCCTAATTTTACCCCCCCCAAAAAAAAACTGGAAAAATGTATTGACCCGAGTATAAGCCGAAGGTGGGAAATGCAGCTGCTACAGTAAATTTCAAAAATGAAAATAGATACCCAGAAAATTACATTAATTGAGGCATCAGTAGGTTAAACATTTTTGAATATTTATTTCAAAGAAAAACAGCAAACTAACCACTAAGAAACCTGATTTGGGGTGGTGGTGGAATTGGTTCGTTTGAAATGTACTGCTGGAGGGGAGCTTTTGGGTACCATGGACTGACAGAAATATGAACAAGTGAGTCTTAGATCAAGTCTTTACTTAGACATAGTGGAACTGGAATAAGGTGCAAAAGAGAGGGACTAAAATGATTACTGACCTGGGGGACCTCCCTTATGAAGCAAGGCTAAAACATTTGGGGCTCTTTAGTCTGGAAAAAAGGCGCCTGAGGGGGGATATGATTGAGACGTACAAAATAATGGAGGGCATGAGTAAAGTGGATACAGGGACACTCTTCTCCCTCTCACAAAATACCAGAACTAGGGGAGATCCACTCAAACTGAGGGTTGGGAGAGAGAAAACAGACGAAAGAAAATACAGGAAGCTTGTTTAAAAGAGGTACAGAATCTCTACCTTGCCTTGAGTCCTGATTATTTTAGCTGTATCGGAAGAGGAGAGGGACGCTGCAAGAGGGCGTGTTGTGGTGTTTTGACCACAGCTCTCAGAATCCCAAGCCTGTATTGCCAGTGGCAAAGGACTGTGGGAGTCGTGGACCAAAACATCAGTCTTCCTTCACGTGTTGACTGTGAGCTGGTTCAATAGGCTCCAAGAGCTACCATTCCTGCCTATGTAATCTGGATATGGGAGACCTTCCATGATTCCATGAGCACTAGTTTTGATACTATTTTGATACTATGCCAATTTTTTAGCTAATTTAGATAAATTTTATCAAGCAGTTATCAGTCAGAAGACTTTTATACACTCGGATCAACTGCTTGAAAGGCAGAGGAAAATTGCTCATCCTAAACTCAATGTACACTAGTCTAGAAGCCTTATCGGGAAATACCTGCTTTTAGCTGTATTTTGGTTAATTTGCTTTTGCCCTTTTCACATGCAAAGCAAGTTGGCAACCCTAAGTAATTCAGCCTCTGAGGCTGGCTTGCTGAGGTAAACCAGTAAAGTCTCTTTATTGCTGTTCAGTACTAGTGCTGCCTCTTCCATCCCCCAATTTTATATTGTGTATAAGCTGTATATAAGCCGAAGGCTCTTTTTAAAGCCCAAAATTAGGTCTAAAAAACTCAGCTTATATGTGAGTATATACGGTAATTTTCCAGGTAAGATCTTCACTAAAATGAACTCCCAGGAATTTGAAGGAGGAGACTCTCTCCACCCGGCCTCCCATGATGTACAGTGGAGCAGGTTCCTCTCTTTTCCTCCGGAAGTCCAAAACCATCTCCTTAGTTTTGCTGATATTTAGGTGCAAATTATTTTCTAGGCACCATGAGGATAATTTTTGGATCTCTCCCTATATACTGATTCATCTCCACCTGTTATAAGACTCATTATGGTAGTGTCATCTGCAAACTTGATGATTGCAGTGGATGGGTCAGATGCCACACAGTTATAAGTATACAATGAATACAGGTAGGGACTAAGCACACAGCCCTGTGGGGAGCCAATGCTAAGCTTCAACAAGGTAGATGTGACAGGCCCGATCCTCACTGTTTGAGACTGATCCCTCAGAAAGTCTTTAATCCAGTCACAGATGCTAGAAGAAAGGTCCAAGTCAGTCAGCTTTTTAATAAGGATGCTCGGAAGGATGGTATTAAAAGCAGAGCTATAGTCAATAAACAGCATCCTGACATAATTACCAGGTTTCTGCAGATGACTGGCTGCAAGATGAAAAGCAGTGGCTGTAGCATCATCTGTTGACCTATTCCTGCTGTAGGCGATCTGATGTTTATCAAAGTCCAGTGGAAGGCATGTCCTAAGATGTTGGGGGACCAGTCTTTCGAAGCATTTCATTACCACTGATGTTAATGCAATTGGTCTGTAGTCATTGAAACAGTTAATTGCTGTTTTCATGGGGACTGGGACAATGGTAGCTGCTTTCAAGCATGATGGAACACAAGCTGTTTGCAGGGAGATGTTAAAAATCCTTGTCAGCACCCCTGCTAGTTGATCAGCACACTTTTTAACCACTATGCCCAGCACTCCATCTGGACCTGCAGCTTTGCTGGGATTCACAGCCCTCAATGCAGCTCTCACCTGATGATTATGTAGAATGAGTGGCTGAGAATTAGAAGGCTGGCAGGCAGAAGCTACGATGCCTGATCTTACATCGTAGCGGGCGAAGAAGATGTTCAACTCCTCTGCCAACAAGGTATCAGCCTTGACTGTATTCCTGGTATTTCCCTTATAATTGACAAGATTCTGCGGCCCCTGCCACATTTGCTTTGTGTTATTGTTTACTAGGTAGCTCTCCACCTTACACTTATATTGATGTTTTGCCTCCTTGATGCCTTTTCTCAAGTTTGATCTTGCTTCTCTATATGTGTCTATATCCCCTGCCTTAAAGGCAGCATCCCGGGCTCTCAGGAGTGACTTTACCTTGGCAGTCATCCAGGGTTTACAGTTACCATAGACTCTGATGCGCCTGTCCGATCTTACATTGTCAGTACACACTTTAATATAAGAAAGTACAGCATCAGTGTATATATGCAAATCTTGATGTTCAAACACACTCCAATTGGTAGTCTCAAAGCAGTCCTGGAGCTGACTATGGGCACCTTCTGGCCAGATTTTGACTGTCTTTATAACTGGCTGGATTCTTTTCCTGAGAGGGATGTACTTCGGGCATAGAAGGAGTGAAACGTGGTCAGATGAGCCTAGATGGGGGAGGGGGATTGCACTGTATGCCTGCTTCAAATTGGAATACACACGATCTAAAATGTTATTCCCTCTGATGGGAAGTTTCACATACTGCTCAAACTTAGGAAGAACTGTCTTTAGGCAGGCTTGATTAAAATCCCCTGCCACAACAAAAGCACCCTCTGGGTGGATTTTCTGCTGCCTGGAGATGACGCCATATAGCTTAGAAAGTGTCATACTGACATTAGCATCAGGTGGGATATAGACAGCTATGATAATTATCAAAGTTAATTCTCTAGGCAGATAGAATGGCCTGCATGTAACTGCCATCAATTCCACATCTGGAGAGCAGAATGTATAAACAGCTTTGCTGTTAACACACCAGCCACTGTGTAGATAGATAGCAACTCCTCCCTTAGTCTTACCAGAATTACTGTTTCTGTCAAAGCGATGAAAGACTCCATTTATCAGCTGCACCGAGTCATCTGATAATGCTGAATGTAACCACGTTTCTGTAATAATTAGCACACAACTCTCACGGAGGTACTTGCTTGCCGCCATCTACAACTCCAATTCATCAATTTTATGAACAAGAGATCTGGCGTTGGTCAAAAAAACACTTGGCAGTGCTGGTCGGTGAGGTTGTTTCCGAAGCCGATTCAGCATTCCAGCTCTGCAGCCTCTCCTTTGTTTTCTCTGCTTCCTCTTTCGCTTCTGCCGGCACCTCCCACTCCCGACAACAATCCAAGGAGAACCTGGGATTCTTGCCATGAAGTTTGGTATACTGTGAGACTGCTGGAACTCTCTGGTAATCTCTGGTTTTCTTGCAAGTCCGATATTTTAACAGCTCTGTGCTTGAGTAGGCGAAAAATGCTCCTTCCACCTTATGCAAACACATCCACACGCACAATATTCCAAGCAACACACAACCATTCTGGGAGCTCAGAGCCGCAGCGTGTGAACGGGCCGCCATCTTGTGGAACCTCCTTTCCTGTAGTTTGAGACCATTGCCCCACATCCTAGTCTCTGAAGCCATGGAAAACAAACCAGTCCCTTCCTCAATGTGACTTCCCCTCAAATATTTAAGCATTGCTATCATATCCCCTCTCAGCCTTCTTTTTGTAAGGCTAAACATTTCCAGCTCCCTAAGCCATTCCTCATAAGACATTTCTTCCAGACCTTCAACCATCCTGGTCGCCCTCCTCTGTACCTGCTCGAGGTTGTCAACATCCTACTTAAGTTGATCTGCACAGAACTGGACACAGGACTCCAGGTGGGGTCTGACCAGAGCAGAATAGAGTGGTACTATCACTTCCCTTGATCTAGACACGATGCTTCTGTTGATGCAACCAAGAATTGTGTTGGCTTTCTTGGCTGCCACATCACACTGCTGAGTCATGTCCAATTTGTGGTCCACCAAGATGCCCAGGTCCCTTTCACAAGTACTATTTTCCAGCCAGGTGTCTGCCATCCTATATCTGTACAATTCATTCTTTTTACCTAGATGCACCACTGTGCATTTATTTATTTATTTATTTATTTATTTATTTATTTATTTATTTATTTATTTATTTATTTATTGCATTTTTATACTGCACCGATTTCCCAGAAGGAACTCTGGAGTTCCCTCTGTTGTACCCCATTCTGTTAGCTTTGGCCCAGGATTCTAATCTGTCAAGGTCCTTTTGGATTTTCATCCTATCATCTAGGGAATTAGCAACTCCACCCAATTTGGTGTTATCTGCAGATTTGGTCACCTACTTTCTAATCCTTCCTCCTACTCATTAATAAAGATAATGAATAGCACTGGACCGAGAACAGAACCCTGGGGCACCCCACTGGTCACAGCTCTCCAAAATGAAGAAAAGCCATTAATGATCACCCTCTGGGTGTGATCAGTTAACCAATTACAGATCCATCTAGCAGTCACTCACACTATCTATCCCACATTCTATTAACTTCTTTGCAAGTATACCATGGGAAATCTTATCGAAGGCTTTACTGAAATCTAGATAAGCAATATCCACACTGTTACCCTCGTCCACCAAGGCCTGTAATTCTATCAAAGCAATAGATCAAATTGGCCTGCCATGACTTGTTTTTAAGAAATCCGTGTTGACTTCTCGTAACATCAGCATTGCTAGTTAAATAATTACATCCTGTCTGCTTAATAATTTGTTCTGGGATCTTGCCAGGAATTGAAGTCAAGCTGACTAGGCAGTAATTATTTGGGTCCTCTTGAGAACATAAGAACAGCCCCAGCCCATCCAGTCCAGCATTCTGTCTCACACAGCAGCACACCATTTGCTTCAGGGTATTCCCAAGCAGATGTCAAGGCTGACAGCTGTCACCACTTCTTTTGGCAGGGAGTTCCATAGACCAGTGATCCTTTGGGTGAAAAAGTACTATCTCTTATTTTTTTGAGATCTAGCACCCAAAAGTTTCATGGAGTGCCCTCTAGTTCTAGTGTTATGCGATAGGGAAAACAGTTTTTCCTTATCTAATTTGTCTACACCGTGTATGATTTTATAAACTTCAATCAGGTCACCTCTGAGGCGCCGTCATAGAAGAGTGAAGACACCCAGCTGTTGCAGCCTCAGATGGTAAGGAAGGTGTTCTAATTCCCAAATCATTCTGGTTGTCCTCCTCTGTACTTTTTCCATTTCCATAATTTCCTTCTCAAGGTATGGTGACCAGAACTGTACACAATACTCCAGATGGGGCCTAGATTTATAAAGAGTCAAAATGACACTTGCTGACTTATTTTCTATGCTCTTCCTAATTATCTTTAGTGTTGAGTTTTCTTTTTCACTGCTGCGGCGCATGGGTTGACACCTTCATTGAGCTGTCCACCAGGACATCAAGGTCCCTTTCCTGGTTTGTTGCAGAGAGTTCAGACCCCATCCGTTTATAAATGTAATGGGAGGGGGTACCCCAACATGCATCATTCTGCACTTACTAATGTTGAAACTCATTTGCCACTGGTTTGCCCACTCCCCCAGTGTCAAGAGATCCCTCTGGAGCTCCTCACAGTCTCTGTTGTATCTTTGAGGATTTTGCCTTACCCACTTACTTAGAGCCACAAAGGAGACCTTATGCAAAATCCTCAAAATCCTCTTTGAGGATTTTGCCTTATGACATTTGCCTTTTGCATTTACCTTTTGCAGTTGTTGCCTCTTTGCCTTTTGCCTTGTCTCTAAAATAGGTACATCAACTGGAGAAGTTTATTGGCATATCACTGGAATTACATCTACCCCCTATTGGAGAGCCTGTTAATACCCTTCTGTGTTACTTTGGGATGGGGACTGAACTGATAATTAGCATTTGTGGCAGCCTCCTAATCACCCTTTCACTAATTTGAGGTGGTCTATTCAGCGTGTTTGGAAAATGCTTGATCCATTTCTGCAAAATATATTACTTTGCTGTGATGACTACTTAGCTGTCACTGTCAAGGAGAGGTGACATTTTCACCAGCTGGAGGCCATAGATGGTTTTCATTGCTTTAAAGAATGTTTTGGTTTCTCCATAAACTGCAAGGTCCTGAATCTCCTCTGCTTTCCTGCTAAGCCAATCTCTCACACTTTAGGCTGCAACTGATGACAAATTATATTAAAAGCATCTTTCTTAATAGGTGAATTGCTGAGTTAATATACTTTATGTTTTTAAGGGTTTTTTTGCAATTTGTTTATAATTCTCATCAAATCAATCCGGTGGATATATTTCCTGGGTTCATGAATTTAATTGGCAGTGGTAAATCAGTTTTCCATTGATCATTAATGTTTGTGCTTCTCATTGGAATTTGATCTATGTAGTATATGCATTTTGTATTGTCTTCTGCATCAAGCTGCATCTTTCATGACTAAGCTTGGCGACATTTAGCTTTTATTATGTCTGTTTTCCTTCTGGATATTGTGGTAGTTTTATCCATATGTTCTTTGTGTAGATGAGTAGCCAATGCTCTGCCCTGCATTCTGCTTTGCACATCACTTTAGTGATGTATTCATTTGGGTCTTACAATAATGCAGTCTAGTAGATAGCAGTTCCAGGACAGTGGATGCATTCAAACTACTTAATCCTAATTTATTTATTTATATTTATTTATTTTAAAACTTTTATACCGCTCCTACTAAAACTCAAAATAATTACGGCATATTACTCTAGTCATTATTAAAGGCATCCCTGAAAAGGAAGGTCTTCCTTTCCTAAAGGACGCCAACGTCCATGTCTCAACTCCCTGGGCAAGTTGTTCCACATAGGTGGCAGCCACCGAGAAGGCCCGCCCACGGGTACTTGTCTTATTGGCCTCCCTCGGGGATTGTCTGCAACGAAAGGGCCAGAGATGAACGGGTGGGTCGGGCTCGATCTGATTGTCGGTGAAGCCGCTCCGCCAGATAAACAGGGGCCAAAGCCATGGAGGGTTTTTTGTAAGCCAAAACCAACACCTTGGACCTTATTCGGGAGGCAACGGGCAACCAGTGGAGACGGACCAGGATGGGAGTGATGCGGTCAAAACGACACGCACCAACCACCAGCCTGGCCGCCACGTTCTGGACCCGCTGCAATCTCCGAACAAGGTTCAAGGGAGCCCCATGTAGAGAGCGTTGCAATAATTCGACATGACCAATGCCTGTACCACAGTCCTCAGGGAGCTCCCGTCATAAATCTGGGCGATTAACCTTAGATGATAAAAGGCCGACCTGGTCACGGCTGACACCTGGAGCTCCAGGGTCAGACCCGGATCCAGGACGACGCCCAGATTCCTCACTCTTTGATCCAGACTGGGAAGAGGGCCACAGTTCTGGGCCAAGAACATAACCTCGGTCTTTCCGGGGTTGAGCCGAGTCTGTGGGTCCTGGTCCAGTCCAAAACTGCAGCCAGGCAGCGGTCAAGGGTCTGGAAGCACAGGTGGAAAAGGAGAGATAGAGCTAATTGATGACAGCAGACTCCAAAACTCCGGATGATCTCAGCCAGCGGCTTCATGTAGATGTTAAAGAGCATTGGGGAGAGGGACGACCCTGAGGCACCCCACAAGAGAGTGTCCAGGGAGCCGACAACTCACCCCCAAGCTCACTTATTGGGTACGACCCTCAAGGAAGGAACGGAGCCAGCCAAAGGCCGATCCCCCGATCCCCACCTCCGAGAGCCGCCCCAGCAGGATACCGTGGTCGATATCAAAAGATAATTCATCGTGCAGAGCGACCATCTCCGTCCCATGATTGAACCCAGATTGGAAAAGGACATGGTTCTCCTCCAGGAAATCGACTGGAGACGCAGGGCGCGACTCGCTTTGGCTATGGGACGGTAGTTGGACATATTGTCCACAGCCAAGCCAGGTCTTTTAATAATGGGCTTCACCACCGTCTCCTTCAGCAGACTGGGAAGGATCCCGTCCCTGAAGGAGGCTGAGGCGATTAGCTAAGCCCATTTTGGCATGCTCCCTGTGGTCTTAATCAGCCAGGACGGGCAAGGGTCGAACGGAGAAGCCGCAGGCCTGCAATGCCCCAGAGCCCTGGAGGCCTCCTCAGATGTAACAGACCCAAACTCAACAAACCGGGCGACCGAGGCGGCCCAGTATCGCCATGCCGGGACTGGATCAGAGCAACCGGCGTCCAGCTCAGAACGGATGGCCTCTATCTTGGTTTTAAAATAGGCTGCGAGGAGGCAGTTACCAGGATTGGTGAGGTCTCAACCACCCGAACAACTTGGCTATTCGAGGCCTCACCAATTCTCAGGGCAACGAAAGATCTCCTAGCTGCCCTTATCGCGTGAGAATAGCGACTAAAAGTCAAAATAATATATTTCTGATGAGCAGATTCTTATCCCCTCCATAAATCTTCAGAACAAGCAAACCATTGCTATTACAGTTTCCAATGCCATGCTTTCCAATGGTGCCCACTTGGGCATTAAAATCACAAAGGTTGATCAGCTTGTCTCATCTTACTACATGATCATGTGTGGAAAAAAGATAATTTAAAAAATAGTTTTTGAGGTCTTCATTATTGGTCATGGTTGACACATAAGTACTGATAATTATACCATCTGTCTTTCCAAAACATGGAAATCTAAGAGTTATCAGGCAGTTGTTGATACATTCTGGGAAAATGCTAAGTATGCTGACTATCTGGTTCTGATTTGCAACACAGACTTCAGGAGTGGCCTCTTTAGAGTTACTACTCCAGAAAGTGTAGCCATTGCCAATATCTTTTACAGTATATCACAGAAATGAGTACGCCTCCTCACATTTTGTAAATATTTTAGTATATATTTTCATGTGACAACTCTGAAGAATTGACACTTGGCTACTATGTAATGCCCAGAGTATACACCTTGTATAACAGTGTAAATGTGCTATTCCCTCAAAATAATACAGATGTTTTTAATTCTGATAAAGTCACAGAGGCAAAAACGGTAACTCAAGATGGAGTTGTTGATAACACTGGGTCTCTAGAAAACACTGAAATTAGTTCTGATCAGGAGATTGGGCTAAACAAACAGCTGATCTTAATCTACAGACAAACACAAGATTGATGCAGGATACAGTGGAACCTTGACTTACGTCCCGCTTGACTTGCGTCATTTTTGACTTGCGTCCACTAGGGGTCTGTTTGACCTGCGTTGTGGGCTCCGACTTACGTCTTGGAGCCCCGGCGCAAGGCCCCGGAATCGGGCGGCAGCCAGGAAGCCAGGTGTGCACGGAAGAAGCGGCGGCCGTTGCTGCAGCTGCTCTCTGGGTGAGAGAGAGGTGGGGGGAGGTAGCGAGGGAAAGAGCGAGGTGGATGGCGTGGGGGGCAGAAAGAGCGCAAGGGGCGCGCGCCTGCCTGCATGCCTGGCGACGTGAGAGGAAGGAGGGAGGGGAAGGGGCGCTGAGCGCTGGATTGTGCTCTGTATCTCTGCTATTGCCGTAACGTCCTGATGTTTCGCAGGGCCCCGCAGACAGGCAGGCTGGCCGGTGGGCTGGCCGGCCAGAAGGCGAGCCAATGGGTGGGCGTGGGCGTGCATGCGGGACACGAGGACGAGGAGAGGATGCATCCCCTGCGGAAGGGGGGAAATGAGGGTCTGTCTTACCTCAGCAGCTGCCATCCGATGCCCGGGCACAGGTTTGGCGGAGCCGCTGCTGAGGGGAATCTATGGTTTGTATGTGTGTTGTGAGGTGCCGGTGGGGTGGGGGAATGCCTGCCTGGGCTGCCTCTGAGGAAAGGTCGGGCTCCAGAATGCACACGCGCGGGTGCGCCACCTCAGAGGCGGTGGGCTTTTTCTTTCTTTCTGTGCAGGCGCACCTCCACCCCACCGGGGCCAGTCTGGAGGTTTGGGATCAGCTCCGCAGGACTTATTTGGCGGGGAGTTGGGAGCAAGGAAGGGGCTCGCTCACTTATTTTATTTTAACCCCTCTGTATGGGGTGTGAGTGAGGGATGATTCCCCCTTCCCTCCTTTTAAAGCGGACAAATCAGTCCCGCCAGTGGTTTCCCTGACTGTGGCTGCGCAAACTTAGGCGCTCAGGCTTTTGTTGGGAGCGTGGGGATGGTGCGGGCGCCCCTGATGTCGGGAACGCACGGGGGTAGGGGTGCCCCCTCCCAGCAATCGTCGGGAGCACGCCCGTGAAGTTTTTTTTTTCCTTTCCTTTCATGATTGTTCCAAAGGGGGGCAAAATGAAAAATTATTGTGTCTTCACAAAAGGCGAAGTTTATTTATTTATTGTGAACATTTTTACCCATCTTTTCTCCTTGGAAAAGGGTCCAAGGTGGCTTCTGCTCCTGACGCAATAAAGGTTCTTTTAATAAACATTTTAATAAATAACATAAGAACCTAAGAAGAGCCCTGCTGGATCAGGCCATCTAGTCCAGCTTTCTGTATCTCACAGTGGCTCCCGACCCCCCCCCTCCCCACCACCAACATTGCCCCCACCGTTCCTGCCACCACTCCCTGTAGGGTCAGAGTGTCTTTTTCATAGTCTGGAACGGATTAATCCACTTTCCCATTACTTTCTATGGGAAAACTTTGTTTGACTTAAGTCATGTTTGACTTAAGTCTAGACCTCCGGAACGGATTAATGACGTAAGTCAAGGTATTACTGTAAATACTTGGATATACTAAATTCACAAAATACAATAAACACATCTACTGAAATCAGCTCGAATCAAGAGATCAAACCAGAACAAAGGGCAAATCTCAGCATGAAGACAAATATGGTAAGAATGGTGCCAGCTAAACCCTTAGAGGTGCCAAGTCCACGGAATATGATAAGAGCATCTGTCTTAAGATGGGTGCCAAAAAGAGGAAAATTTGGGACTTTTTCAGTAGCAGATTTATTTGTTTTACCTAACTTACTGTAGAAAATAAATAAAAATGTTTAAAAAAGAAATGATATTTAAAGCTAAAAACAATAAATTATTTAAAAGTTTAAAAACAACTAAATATTAAAATAACAGTTCTAAAAACATGTATAAAAGCAGCAAAGCACAAACAATCCCATTTCACAACACCCTCTAACAGCCAGTCTATAAAAGAAGAGAAAGGTATTTGCTTGCAAAAGAACAGCAGAGATGGGGTCATTCTGGCCTCTTGTAGGAGCAAATTCCAGATTCCAGGGCAGTGGAGTTCATGTATATTATATGGAGGATAAGGAAACTAACATCAAGGGGTTAAATTTTTTATTTTTTCCAACATTAAAGCAATGAATTTCAAATACTTAACTTAAAATTAATTAATTTTTAAATATAATTTAAATATAATTTTCTGAGCTCTGTACAAGGACAGATAGGCAAAAGGCAAAAGCAAACAAACACTGCACATGGTGTATTCTCCCCCAGAAATGAATTGTTAATATGATTATTTTCCATGTCTTTTATTTTACCTATATTTCATATGCATCCATAATTTAAAATGTTCAGACACTCTGATACAAAGAAATAACCTCTAATGCTAATGGTCATCTCAATCAAATAACTGAGGTATTACGGTACTTTCCACTTCTTGTTTGTGATACAAAAGTGAGGGATTATTCACATATAAATGTGGACATGAGAATTCCAGCATGATATTCTGTCTCTTTTCAGTTTGTCTTTTCCATACTTTCATGAAGATACCAGAAACGTTGGTGTCAAATTTAGCTGGAAAGGAAATAAATATTTACTGATTAATGTATTTCTGGTTTCAAAATTCTGTAAAATAAATGATATCCTTTAAATTCTTGAGCTAGAAATTTTCAAACTTACAGTAAATACTTAGTATTTGACAGGCAGAACCTGTAATCTTTTTGCTTTAATTAGGGCTTAATTTTAGGATAATACATTATCAGGTATCCTTTTGACACTTCTTAAATTATCTACTCTGAAATGAACTCATTGTTTTCAAAAAAGCAAAGCAAAAGCAAAGTGTGCTGTTTATATACCGCGCAATACCACTTCATGTAGTCTCTGGGCGGTTTACAGTTTTAATTACAGTATGCATGCTACACTTTCCCCCAACCCCGAGCCAGCTGGGTACTCATTTTACCAACCTCGGAAAGATGGAAGGCTGAGTCCACCATGAGCCGGCTGCTCCCTGGGATTGAACCCCAGGTCGTCGTGAGCACAGTTTTACCTACAGGACAGGCATTTAACAACTGCACTATGGGGCTTTTCCCTCCATATTGATGACATTAATAATAATAATCATGTGGTATCAAGTTAAGGTAGTGAATACTTAGAAGTGAATTCCTATTTTCTGTGGGTACCCTGAGACTCTACAGTTTGCCCAAGACCACATAGGCTGGCTCTACTGTCAGGAGGCACTGAGAGGAATTGAACTCCTAACCCTTGCCTCCTCAAGTGAATACCTAAAACACTGAGCTATCCAGCGAGCTCTTTATGACATGACTCACTGAATACAGTGCTGGTTCGCAAGATGAATTTAATTCGTTCCACGAATTAAATTCATTTTACAAAAAAAAATCATCTTGCGAAATGTGGTTTCCCATAGGAATGAATGGGAAACCGATCAATTTGTTCCAAAGCCTAGAAAAAAGACAGAAACACCCTTTATTATTTTTAAAAAAACTCTTTATACAGTGCACTTTAAAGACATAAATACTGTGCAAGAACATTATTAATCAAGAATAAACATTTCAAACATCACAAATTAATTTTTCAAACATGGTACAGTACAGTACAGTACACTTCAATGACTGTTCAAGCATACAACTGCAAGCTTTAAAACATTGCACAGCAATTTTTAAAACATGGCAAACTAACTATTTAACATTTACAGAACACATTTTCAAACTTTTACAAACAAATTTTAAAAAAAATTTAAGAGGAGGAGGAAGCTGTCCATTGTCTGTTGCCTCTGGCACCTTTTCAGCATCACTTGGAATTGGGACATGACATCAGTGTCAAAAGTCTTTGCTCTGTCCTGAGCCAAAGATGGGTCATCATGGTACTGATTCACAAAAGTCTTGACACTTGCCCACATTTGACAAACTTCCTTCAGTACTCTGGTGAAGACAGATTCCTTTGACATTTCCTCCACCTTGGAAGAGACCTGCTCCACCAGCATCTCCTTCTATAGCATCACCAGTTCCTTGGTGGTCAGCTCAACATCATCTCCCTCCACCAGCTCACTGATGTCCTCTGCAGTGACCCCAAGGTTGTCCCCAAGGAAAGAATCTCCTGCAACACTGCTGAGTCACAATAGAGCCTGGCCACAGGCAGAATTCATCCCAAGTAATCTTGATGAGATGCATGTAGACAGCCCACGATGTCAAAGTGCTCCCTCCAGTAGTCCAACAGGCTAATGCTTGTTCTGTCGGTCATCTCGAAGCATCAGCGGAAGAGCTCCCTAGTGTTGAGTTTCTTAAAGTTCGAGATTACCTGCTGGTCCATGGTCTGGATGAGTAGGGTAGTGTTAGGGAAGAGGAACAGCACCTTGATGAAGGCAGATTCCTTCAGCAAGTCATCCTCAAGGCCTGGAGGATGAGCAGGGGCATTGTCCATCACCTGCAAGGCCTTCAGTGGCTGGTTCTTTTCCACCAGGTAATGCTTGAGAGAATGAGCAAAAAACCAGTCCACACACAAGATGCATGTCACCCACGCCTTGCTGTTGGATCTACTGCTTGTCCACCTTGTGCTTCTTGAAAGATTGTAGGTTCTCTGACTGGTATATGAGCAGGGGCTTGATCTTCAGGTTCTCACTGGCATTGGTGCAGAACAGCAGGGTCAGGCAGTCCTTTATCGGCTTGTGGTCGGGCAATGAGGTCTCCTCCTGTGTAATGAAGGTCCTCTTCAGCATCCTCTTCCAGTTGAAGACCTGCTTTGGAAGGTAGCCCTCTGTGTTCATGAACTCAAGGCACAATGTTCTCAGCTGGTGGAAGATCTGAACTCGCAGCTTTGCCATGTCTGACCATGCTATGGACTCCATATCTGGCCTTGAAGTTATCAAACCAACCCCTGCTCACCTTGAACTCCTCTGGTTCGTCCAACTTTCCTGGCTGTTGGGTGATGAGGTCCGTGTGCAAAGCTTTGGCTTTTGCAGAGATCATTGCCTTTCTCACTGTCTCCCTAGAACGCTCCTTCTCACGAATCCACAGCAGGAGCAACTTCTCAACTTCATCCAGAACTGGTGGCCGATTCTTGGAGATCCTGGTGACTGCCTTTGCTGCCTCTCACCCAATAATCTTCTCCTTGTTCTTCGGGATGTTTCTGATGGTGGATGGCTTCCTGCCATATTCCCTGGCAATGTCAATAACCCGTATGCCTTCCTCATGCTTACGGATGATCTCTTTCTTCACCTTCAGCAGAATCTTCTCTTTCTTTATCTTGCCTGCTTCTGCTGCCTTCTTGGGTGCTGCATGGCACCATAAAAACTAAGCAAGCAACAAAACAACACAAATCAATCCACATGAGCAAGCATGAATAACCCATCCCCCATGCAGATAAAAAATAATGCAAACAAATCCCAAAGCCACACCAAGAACAAACTTGGATAACCCTCGTACACACACATGCAGATTAAAAAAAGAGAATCATTAAAAAAAAAGCTCATATTCTAGCAAAACAAATCCCATCCGCCATGGTTAAAAAAAAATAAACCAACACAGTGTAGTGTACTGTTCAGTAATTGCACCCCACAATTCCAAAAACTCCACAAACGAACTTAAAGACCAAACATGAAACACTAACCCCTCTCCCTCTCCCCCATACAAATAAAAAAATGGGGAAAAAAGCCCAGAACCCGATCAGTAGCACACAGAGCACAACAAATCCCATCCCCCATGGATAAAAAAAATTAAAGCCAACACAATAAGAACACAAATGGATAACCACCACCCCGCCTGTAGATAAAACAAAAAAGAGAATCGTGCAAAAGGAAAAGCACATCTTCGTACCTTTCCGTGGCTGTAAATGCGCCAGAAAGTCCCAAATCTCCACAAATAAACTCTCTGCAAGAACACACAGAATACATGAGGAGCCATGGATACCACCTCCCCAAAATCCATAGGGCACAGAGGAAACATCAAGGAACTCCACAAAGAAACTAATGCAAGAGCACATAAAACAAACATGGACAGGCATGTACCCCCACCCCCCCCACACACACACAACCAGGCATTTAAACCAAAAGGGTCATCATACATTTTCTGTAGACCAAAAAGTGTCCCAAAACTCCACAACCTGCTGTAAAAATACACAGAACACACATGAGGAGGGATGAAAAACCATCCCAACCCTAGGGCACAGTAAAAAAGCATTCAGAGAAGAACCCACCCACCCTAGTCTTTTAAAACCCATGGTAAAAGGCATGCAAATGACTCCGATGCCTATCTATCCTCAGATTACTGGAACAATCTCTTCTAACTCCTTCTACAACTTTGCACTCGGAGCCTCGTGCTAACTGCAAGCCACCAGGTCACAATGAGTCCTGGATGCTTTAGGGTTTTTTTGGGGGGGGGGGAATGTGTTAATTTATTGCCACAAGGTTGCAATACATCCTGGGCGCATTTTTTAAAGAGGGCTCAGTAATGTGAATCCTGGAAGCATTTTTTGAATTTTCTTTTAATTTTTTTAGAATTTTGTGACCTTTTTTCATCTTGCAAGGGCATCCCATAGGCAAAAATTTGCCTAGCGAAGCAATCTTGTTCCCAGAAATTTTATTTGTCTTGTGAGTTGTTCGTCTTACTAGGCACCACTGTGTTTATGTTCATGAAGATAGAAGCTCACATATTTTGACAAACTTCACAACATCAAGTGTTGTTCTGCAGTATACAAAACTATACCAGGGATAACCAGTATCTACTGGGTGCTCTCTCTGTGTACTGAGCAAATTTCACAATGGAATTCTACAAATCTTTTTACCTACATTACTTCAAATTACTATCAAACTGTTCCAGAGGCACATTTTTGTTTGGATAGGTGATGTGACCCGTTTAGAAAGATTGGGGGTAAATGCTGAAGGACAACAATCTTGCAGCTATTTCATTAATTATTACAATTTCTCGGGGGTGATCAGATGGTGCTAAAGGTGCATAGGTAAAGGGTCCCCTGCAAATTTGTGTTAGTTGTGTCTGACTCTAGGGGCGGTGCTCATCTCTGTATTCAAGCTGAAGTGCCAGTGTTGTGCAGGTCCGTGGCCATGTGGTCGGCATGGCTGCAAGGAAACACTGTTTTACCATCCCACTTTTTACGGTGTTACCTATTTATCTACATGCATTTACACGCTTTCAAATTGCTAGGTTGGCAGGAACTGGGGTTAACAGCAGGGGCTCACACCTGGGATTCAAACCACTGAGCTGCCGACTTTGTAGCCGACAGTTTTCAGTGCTCTAGCCTGCTGAGCTGCAATGCCATCTAAAGGTGTGTATCTGATCACAATAGAAAAGGTCACCTGGCAGGGAATGATCTTCTTTGAAGTACCCCTTTTGTTTTTTAGGAAATTGCTCCAGTCTACTCATCAAAAGTAACAGCCCAACTGCTGGACCACATCTAGGCACAGGTCACATTTGGGCTGGAGTGTAATTCCTTGTACATTTTGAGTTCATGAGGAAATAGATTGCACCAGGCTGCTGCACAAGTGGTTCAAAATGTGATCTGTTTCCCTGACTGATAACATCCTCATTCATCCAACTATCTTTAGCAGACTCTGGCAGTGTGGAGTGACCTGCCATCTCTCACCAACTCTAGATGTCCTTTTAAAGAGTTGAGGACATCTTCATGTAATAGGCATAGCTAATAAGAATGTTTAATGAAATGGAATATTGAAGCACATTTGTTGATCCCACCTCAGCAGAAACTTCTGTAGTGTTTGGAGAAAAGCAAAAACAATTTTTAGTAAGACAGAATTTCTCAAGGAGGCTCTGCAGACCATTCCGAACGGTGCCCAGATCCTCTTCCCTATTGTTCTGTTCAAACCCCTACTGAGTAAATTCTTCATGGCATGAAAGTCTTTCCTAGCAAGCAAGAAATATAGTGTCATTAAAAAACATTATACAGTATTGCTTTTCATAAGGTATTTTAGAAATGGAAAAGGGTAAAATGACTATTCTCTTCAAGGAATCAAAATTCAGCCTAAGTGCTATGAACAAACAAACCTGGAGAGACATTCAGGATTCCAGGAGGTTTTGTGTAATGATGTTGTTGGTTTGCTGCATGGACCTGACTATATAGTCCTCATTTCTGTGAGACCTGAGTAACATTAATATGGGATATCTAAAATAGTCTATATACCCAGAAGATAGATGTCACATCGAGCAAAATATTGAGATAACTGTGGTTCCACTTTGAATTCTAAATATTCAGCACTCATTATCTGGTATATCCAGGGGGAATCCACGGTGGTGCAGTGGATAGAGTGATGGACTAGGACTCAAGAGGCCTGTGTTTGAATCCCCACTCTGCCATGGAAGCTCACTGTGGGTGTGGAACTATTAAAACAGCTCCTTAAATATCTCACTTAATCCTACTAGGATTACCATAAATTAGTTTTGACATGACAGCACATCAGAACAAGTCCAACATAGGAATGGGCATTTTTGAGAAGTGATCCAGTAGTTTCCTGGAATTATCAATTTATCTGTCAACCATGACTGTGGCAAAATGTACCGTTTCCTGTTTAGTTTCCTAGCATTTCAGTGATAAAAATTAGTGGGGATCCTTTCTTTAGGAGACACTGTAGAAGATTGATTAATCTCTTACTCTTGACCAATTATTGTCACAATCTAGAATCTCTTCCTCAAGTGGAATGGAAGTTGAATTGTGGCAACTGGACTTCTTTTCTTGAGAGATCAGAACATTTCACTACTCATCCAAGCAGCTTAGTCTGAGGAAAGTTAGTGGAGAGTCCTCCAATATATAGTTCACCTTGACTTCCTATCACCCTGGTCTGAATAGGCTCATAAGTAGGAAAATGGCCTGAGTAGGCTCATTACGTGGACAATGGCCTTAATTGACTTGTAGGTGGACTAAGGCAGAGACTCGTCCACCCAAAAGACCCAGCAGCAAAACACAAGAGGAGCAATACAGTACTGTAGCTAATGACCCATACTTAATGGGTGTTGGGAAGGGTTACATTGGTGGGACTTTCACGCACTCCAGGCCATTGTCCACCATCTACAAGTCTACTCAAGCCATTGTCCACCTAATGAGCCTGTTCAGGCCATTGTCCAACTCATGAGACTATTCAGACAAGGTTGATGTGAAGTCAAGGTGAACTATAAATTGGAGGACTCACCGCTAACTTTCCTCAGACTGACGGAGCTACTTGGATGAGTAGTGAAACATTTTGTTCTCTCAAGAAAAAGAGTCCAGTTGCAATCACTCAACTTCCAGATAAGTTCACCTAAATGGGAATCTTCACAGACATATCTTCCTCAGATGGAGTAAGAAGGACTTCTTGAGGACAAAGCATTTAAGGAGAACTCAGTAGTTGTCCTCTGAGGTTTTCAGAAAGCTTTTCTGCTTTGCCTGAGTATTTGTGGTTTTAACTAAAAGTATTTGCAAAGCCAAAGTGCAGCTGAAGGGTTACAAAAGCTCTCATTTTTAACTGTTTTGGGGCACAAAACCAGACCAGTTGTGTGTCTCCCATGGGGAAGCACTGAGCGGCATAACATTTCAATAGTGCAGTAAAGCTGACCTGGACCCCTGGAGGCTCTCCCATCAAGATGAATGTCATGTTGAGAACTGAAACTTGCATGTTGAACTTTCTCATAATTATCATGCTGAGTTGCATGAGAGTTTCAAAATAATCCTTTCCAACCTACCTCATGCATTCCAGTTGGTTGCCATTTAAAAGAAATGGTAGTGGAAGGGGAAAATCTAAGAGAAAGGTAAAGGGAATTGTATCTGAAATTTCCTTTTTCAATTCGATATGGTATCTGGAAGTTGAGTCATGGCAACTAGACTTATTTTTCTTGTGAGATCGAAATCTTTCACTGCTCATCCAAACAGCTTCGTCAGTCTGAAAAAAGTTAGTTGTGACTCCTCCATTTTATAGCTCACTTTGACCTCTTGTCACCCTGGTCTGAAATAGGCTCATAAGATGAATGGCCTAAATAAGCTTGTTAGATAGACAACAGTCTAAATAGCCTAAGGTGAACAATGGCCTAAAGTGCTGAAATCCATAAAGTATTGGTAGTTAGCTATGGCCTTGGTGGCAAAAGCATGAAGTATTTTTAATTTGTCTAGTTAATGTTGAAATCACAGCCTGATAAATGGCAGATAGACTGTGCCTGAGCCCCCACCTCTGTTGAGAGAGGGGTTTTCAGTGCTCACATTAATGGCTTCCCTGACCCCTCTCTCAAACCACCTATCTTCTTTCTAATATGTGTACATCCTCATCTTTGTATGAATGCCCCTTGTCCTTTACGTGGAGGTATACTGCTGATTTTGGTCCTGAGCTGTTACCCCTCCTATGTTCTGTTTAATGGTTGTTTAGTTTTTCCAATGTAGAGGTCTGCACACTCCTCACTGCATTGGACCACAAATACTATATTGCTCCTTTTGTGTTTTCATATCGAGTCCTTTGGGTGGACAGGTATCTGCCTTAGTGTGTTTGTGGCTTTGAAATAAACAGGGATGTGGTGTTTGCCAAAAATCCTTTTAAGCTTCTCAGATACTCCAGCCATGTAGGCGAGAAAAACAATGGATCAGCCTGAGACCCAGGCCTGACGGAAAAACCTGGTCATTCCCTTCATGACTGGAGTGTCTGAGAAGCTGTTTGGATGAGCAACAAAACATTTCAATCTCAAGATTGAAATCTCAAGATTGCCATGACTCAACTTCCAGATAAACTCACCTGGATGACTGAGAATCTTCACAGACATATCCCATATGGTAGTTAAAATTATTGAGAAAACATGTAATGTGATTTAGATCTTGCTAATATATCACATGAAAAAATCCAGAGACATGCCACCTTCTTGTGCCTCCTTTTGTTCTTTCCCAAGCAGACAACATAACTGATAAGACTGAAATCCAGTACTGTAGTGAGTCACAACTAAAGGAGGCTTGTTGAATCAGTGGCACCTAAAAAGAACTTAACTCGTCCTAATCTAATTGATTGATTGATTGATTGATTGATTGATTGATTGATTGATTGATTTAGCTGAGTTTCAGAATAAACAGTTAAAACATCAAATACAATAAAATTAAAACAATAAAACATGTAGATGCAATAAATAAATTGCAAATTAATTCTGAGTTTCAGTCATTAAGTAGCTCTGT
This sequence comes from Phrynocephalus forsythii, assembly GCA_029282475.1. Lineage (NCBI taxonomy): Eukaryota > Metazoa > Chordata > Lepidosauria > Squamata > Agamidae > Phrynocephalus > Phrynocephalus forsythii. The sequence continues at coordinate 1,617,499 of JAPFRF010000003.1, read as the reverse complement.
AGTATGAGGTACCAAGGCTGTGTAGTAGATACCTGTAATCTTGATATTCATACACAGTTTGCTGTCCTCCCAGACTCAACAAGAGGAATCTATTGTGAGCTTTCACTCTTGCTCAAACTGGCAGTGTTTAAGCATGGTATGCTCCACATACGTTTTGTTGCATCTTTAGAGACATACTGACAAGAATACTCTATTTTTCAAACATCAAAACTAGAAGTAGCAAAGTATGCTAGGATTTTATAATGTCCTGTACGCAAAGTACGTTCCCATCCTCAAAACTGGAATGAACTGTTACAGTGAACAACAAATAATTCTGAAGAACTCTTTTCTGTTGGAAACTTCTTAAAAGGGCAAACTTTTCTTCTTCTTCAGATGTTCTGTGTACAGCTTTTAGAGAGCACCCTTTCTCTTTTAATTTTAATTTTGCTTGCTCTGACCTCTGTGCTACTAACATGAATGTTTTGTTTCCTTTTTGAGATTGCTTTGCATGTCATTCCTTCTTCTTGGCTCGCAGGTGTGCAGTTGATTCTTTTCCTTTCTGTGATTCAGGTACCTCACTCTTTCATTTCCAGGTTCTTCCAGTTCTTTTAACATGTCAAATTCGGGAGATTTATTCATGAGCGTGCAGTCACTCAATGGGGATTCTTACCAAGGGGCCCAGGTTGGAGCCAACGTGCAGTCACAGGTAGGGATCCATCAGATGTACTGCCAGTGAATCCATCAATTGTCAGAAAGAAGAGCCTTTGATCTTATTGGCTTTCTTCATTTTTGCCTCAAGAGAGGATTCGAAACTGACCAGTCAATATGGAACCAAAGTTCTCAAATCAGCAATTATTTTTCAATAAATTATCTTCCTGGATCTTGTCCACACTTTGTGAATGCATTTGGCTCTGGCCTCAATTGTTACATTAAGATTTGGAATAGAAAAAGTTATATGCACAGTGTAGCGTGTTTATTTCATTTTCTGAGAAACGAGGCTAGAAATTTGTACTTGGGACTTATTTTTCACACTTTCATCTTCTGCTTGTTCTAACGACAAGAGAATAGTGCTGAACACAGAAATGTTTCTCTCCCATTTCACGGTCAGCCACACTTATCCACCCTTCCATAGAAGCCATTTTGACATGGAAGAGTGTAGAAAATCCACTGAAAGTCAACTCCTTCGTTCCAATGTTATGATGTTGGCAGTGGCAAGTGTTGACATCCTGCCCTCTTAGGCATTCACCAACTTTTCTGGAATCTTCCTTTACTCCTGGCCTGTTTCAGTGATATTCTGGCGCCAACTACAGGTATTTGCCTCTGTTGCCCAAGTGCCTTTAGAGCCAGTATAAATTGCATTGCTGTGTGAATGCAGAGAAGAGTGCATCTAAATTGCAGATGACCTTGAATGGTCTGGAAGATGCTATGCTTTAAAGTTTGTCTTGTCAACTGTCTTCAGTTATATTGAATGATTATTGATGGGTAGGTGGGTGGGTAGCAGCAGTAACAGATTAAGAACAATCTTATTGGTTCCATATAATTCCTAATTCAACCAAGTACCTCCAGCCAACTTCCCTATTCACACACCCCCTCTTTTCCTCCCGTCTCCTGCAGTTCCAAGAATGCAGCATGGACTACTACCCCTGCTATTAGCAATAACTGGGGCAGAGGGTAAAGATGGGAAGGGGATGAAGACATTTGTGTTTTGCTTTATGAGTTTATCATTGGGAGATCTTGATAATGGTCAGATATTCATATTCTAATGATCATCCTGCCACCCATTAGTTTCGCCTTTGCAGAACTGTATTCCTAATTCTCTCTTTGTTGTTGATCTATTTAGGTGGATACCCTTCGCCATGTTATCAGCCAGACAGGAGGATACAGTGACGGGCTTGCAGCGAGTCAGATGTATAGTCCGCAGGGCATCAGTGTAAGAAAAATAGGCTTCCTTTTTCTGTCCCTCCCCCTTTGTTTTATTTTTGGTTTTTGTTCTCTCCCTTCCAATTATTTCAAAGCCACGGGGTTCAAGAATGCCACTTAGTAGGACTTGTAGTTTTCCAGTCACCTAGTTTATTGCTTCTGTATCGGCCATGCCAGCGGCAGAGCTCTGTCTGCAAAAAAGTGGTGATTGGGCAGTCCTTGTGCAGGCAGCTGGCGTCTAGGGCTGTCAGACAGAATCAACCTTCACACAGCACCTGCGGCCACTTGCATTCTGCTGAGAAGAACTGCTAAACAGGTGACACCTAGTGCAATGGCAATAAAGGATGTCACCCCAAACCAGGACCTAGCCACCTCCAACATGAAGGCCAAGGGCTGGAGCCCCTGCATCTAGACATGCCATCTAAAACAGAGTAGAACCATTTGCCCCTTGCATCAGCATCTAAAGCCAAAAGCAGATGATTAATAAGGTAACAATAATATTACATGTTTATAATATTATTGGGGGGAAAGGGTGGGGGTACCGAAGAACATCTTCTATTTGTTCTGGGTTATGCTGGCGGCTTCTGACTAGCATGAAAATTCATAGCGACAGGCTGTGTCGTACAGAGTGAAATCGATCAGACAGACACAAGGAGAACCGAGTGTAGATTTGGGACAGCAATCCAACTTCATTTCTCAGATCAATCACCCACCATCTCAGTGGCAATGACAGGAAGCTGGGACGAGAGGGTAGCCTGGAAAAGGAGGCTGCTGTACAAAGCGTCAGGAGCTTCGCTGCCTCGGTAGAGGTCATAGAAACAGGGTGAGAGAGAGAGAGAGAACTTAAAATATTGCAAGGAAGGAAGATGGATTTTGCACAGATGCCTTGGACTTCAAAATGTCAGCTAGGATAGTGACAAAGAACCAGTGCTGGATTTAGGAACTTCCTTCACACTGCCAGGGTTAGAGTTAGGGTTTATATTGCCTCCTTCTTCACAACAATTCTGTAGGTGGGACTTAGTAGGTTTTGTGCACCAGGCCACAGTTGGCCTTGCTAGGCATTCTTCACAGGTTCATGTCAACTTGAAATAAAAACACCAAGGATGAGATGTGATTGGAAGAAGATGGATTAAAAGTATGTGAAAAGACCATGCTTCTCTCATGTCCCCTCTCATCTTTTTTTGTAAGAAAAGAATATTTGGGCCATGAATGCCAATTGTTGAGATACGTAGATTAGGTCAGAGCTTACTGGGTTGCAGGTTGGGTGAGTATTATTCATATGAGAGCTAGGTGTTTTTTTGTTTTTGTTTTTTTTTGTTTTTGTTCTGGCTGTTTAGAGCTACTAAAGAGATCACCTTTACTTCGGGTTAGCATTCACATTTTACACATTGAAGGCTAGGTGGCAATTATAGCAGCCACATTTGTTGACCACACTTGTTGATGATGTCATCCTCCTTTCACTTTGCTTTTGCAGAATGTCACTTTGGACATCAGGAAGTGATCCAGATCACTTATTTTGGGATATATTGGTTCCCAACTGTACTTGTAACATGGAATGGATGCTTCCATTCCATTGACTTGAACCTTATGCCCATCGTTTCCCTTGCCATATTCATAACTACAGTAATCTAAAATTCCAATTGTCTTACTGTGCTTAATGCATAAATTTTAATAGACCTTTTCAAGCTTTCCAAAAAGCTAAGTTCAACAACATGTGGAAAGAGAGAACAAGGAAAAAAGTATCGGCTCCTGCACTATAATTTCCATGCCCTACCTTCTGTTAGGGCAGACTTCTGATGCAGGAAGCCTTTTTCCAGTTGATGTAGAAATGTGGGAGACTTCCCACATGTAAACTAAAGGACAGTATGGCACAAAGGTTTTAATTGCTATCACCATATCCTCCAGTGAATATATTAATATAGTACCTCATTGCTATGTGTATGTTCTTTTTTCCCAAGCATAGATGTAAGGAAACATTTTGACATGATTTTCATTAACAGAAAGAGAATTGAAGATCCATTGTTTACATGGAGGGCTAGAAAGGTCATTAAATATGGTCTGTGGTTTCAATCATTAGTTGGTTTCATCTGAAACCATCACAAGCATATGACCCTTCCTTGTTACCACTAAGCCTGACCTCACTAGGCAAGGATAATAAGGCATTCTGCAATAAATGCAACTGAACATGTGCAGACAATTATGTCTGATTATATAAACCTCATGGGGAAAACTAGGTGAAAATGCAGCATGAAAGAATCCATCATTTCAGATTAATCTTTGCACTGGCAGATTCATGTATTTATTTAAAATATTTTACCCCACTTTTTTCCTTAAAAAAGACCCAGGCCAGCTTACATCATTAAAAAGACAATATTTAAAAGCAATAACATTAAGTATATAAATATTTTAAAATAATTTCCATTCTGGCTGTACAGGTATCAGAGGCTGATCATGATAGGTATGATACTGTGTACCCGCGCACTTCATTTTAAAAAGGATGTTGACAACCTCGAGTGGGTGCAGAGGAGGGCGACCAGGATGGTTAAAGGTCTGGAAGAAATGTCTAATGAGGAGCGGCTGGGAATGTGTTTAGCCTTACAAAAAGAAGGCTCAGGGGGGATATGATAGCTGTGTTTAAATATTTGAAAGGATGTCATATTGAAGAGGGAGCTGGTTTGTTTTCCATGGTTTCAGAGACTAGGACTCGGGGCAATGGTTCCAAACTACAGGAAAAGAGATTAGGGTATGTGACCCTCCAATGTTCAGTGGCTTCTCATTTAGTTTCTAGCAGTGGCCAGCCAAAGAGGACTTAAGAAACATGACAAAATGTACCCCCTGATATCATTCCTGTGATGTCCAGTATGTGATAATTGTGGTGAACATTTTATTTCGGTTCATGTTTGATCAGAATTTACCAAAAATTGAATGTGGAAGAAATTAAAATGGACATATCAATCCTTTAGAGATAGATGAGAATTTCAGTTCAACTCATTGTTTAATCAGAAATGCAGATTTGGGAGAAAGCAGAAGTGGCCATCCTGTCCATCACTAAGAGATCTTCCCTGGTTATGGCTAGGTTACCAGTTATGAAGACACATGCTGAAACTGGCAAGGAGAAATGGAGGACAATAATCAGCATCACCCCTTCTGGAAAAGAAGACTGTTCAGTGCTGAGCAGCATGTTATCACCTTGATATAAGAAGTTACTCTTAGAGCAACAGGTGTTGTTCCCATAGGATGCTACCTGCAGTTTCTCTCTGTCTTCTTGGCTTCTCCTAATTTGGCAATGTATCATGAATGAAATGCTATATAAATATGCTTTATACAACAAATTTCCAGACCTTGATGCTGCCTGTTTTGGTACCAAAATATGCACTTTTCAGCAGTCACAACTGTCTTGACTCCACTTATGGAGAAATTACATGGTCTAGCCTTCTAATTCTCACATCCTCAGTGACCATATTGGGGAAAATGCTGCAGATTAGGAACTCTTTGATTTGGAATATCAGGGTCAACAGTAACCCCATTACACTAAACATACCAATATCATGCAGTTTTTCTTTTGATATTTGAAGGAATGTTACTGGGTGCAAGATTCCATTGTATCATGTCACTCTTGCATGTAGCACTGTGATTCTTCTAGGTCACTGCTACTGATTCTTGCTTCAGAACTATTCTTCACAAGGTCTCTTGCTTATGTCAACTCTCACCATCACTACCAACAGAGCTCTTCATTGTGGAATTACATTCTTTCAATAGAAATCAGAGAGTTCTGTGTTATCGTCAACATTAGTCCCATATTCAGTATTATGTTCAGTCTCAAACTTGACTCCATGATCCCCACAGACAAATTAGGTGGGAAATTTATTATGTTTGTCCGAAAACTATACTTCACTGCTGTGCTGTCCTTGTGCATTGTGAATTATCAGGTTCCTATTATCTCTTTCCATCCTATCAAGACAAACACTGATCCAAGAAAAAGCATAGTGACAATGGCAGGGTGCCTTGACTCCAAGAGTACAACCACTATGACATCTGCATTATTGACAATACTGTACCACTGTTCCCTGTGAACAATTGTTCGATCTCCCTTTGAAAGAAGAGCAAGTTAGACTCCTTTTTTGCTCTTGAGACCCAACTTCAAGAAAAGTATGTCTTGAAGATAATTCCTCTAATTCTTCAAACTGCTTTCATAGAGTTCCATATTCAATCTGCCATGGGTGCATCCTCCCCAGAAGAGGTTTTATTTCATGCTATTGACATACACAGCCTTCTAGTAATAACAAAATCACTGATGTCCCTCATACATACCTACTTGTATGCCATTCTGACCTGAAGAGAGAATGTCCAGTGTCAGCCCAAAGACACTCAAAATAGCCATCAGCTACAATAAGACTTTCTTATTAACTAGCTCAAGTAAGTCTCATTTAACACATGACAACCTGCTTCACCAGAGCAATGGTGACCTTCATGGCTTTATTTACCTGAGTCCATTATCTATATAAAGCTGCAATATGACTCCATCTCTCAGTGTTTATTAAGCAGTACTTCCTGAACCTACCACCTGGCCATTAGGTCTTGCTTCACCCTGTTGTCCCACTTTCCTCATTTTAGTGACACTCACCTCACTCCTTGTGTTCAGTGGTGAATCAACTATATGCATGACAGAGAACATGACAAACAAGCCTCCCCCCCCACAAAAAAAAAGAGATTATCTGCCTGAAACTGTGGTTCTTCATTGTCTCTATGGTTCACACGAATGGATTTGAACCTGCACAGAACCATGTTCTGGAACATTCTCTAGTTAAGCATTTTGGCAATAACTGTGCCCGTTACTCAAACTTGTGCATATGTACACACACCCTGAGTACCTCTTCTTATTACCTAGATTCTGTACTATTGTTATTTATTTCTACTCCCTTTGATTTTTCCACCACAACTGCAGCATCACCTGTTTGTATGGCCATTAAAGACTTATTCAAGAAATTCATTTGTTGTGGCAGCAGCACTGCCCTTTTTTTTCCCTTGGGCAAATTCCATCTTTCTCAGCTCTGTTCCATGTGTAAGGGCTTTACCAGGCCGATACTTCATTTGCAGAAATCAAAGCTCTAGTTATTTTGGGGCGGGGGGGGGGGGCAGTCCCTTAAGTCTGGAGTCCAGGCTGCCCAGAATTGTTCTCTATCAACTGTCTCTGCTGTCCACTGGCTGCACCTTCGGGGACTATGCCTTCTAGACCTTCTCCAAAATAGGAGGCATCTTGTACCAGCCATTCCAAAGCTACATTGCTTGTGATCCCCAAGATTTCCACTGATACCAAGTCTGCTGCTCAATGTAGTTCATCCATCATCGGCTCTCCTAGGAGGCCTCACTCTGTATCAGCACCTCAGACTTCTGACCTTGCAGGCAAAGCAGCAAGCTACTAAGCTCTCAGCCCCTTCTCCACAGCACAGGTCACACAATCCTAAAGGGACAAGTACAAGAGAACAGATCAATGAGGCAAGGCCAAATTGATCCCTCCCACCTCTTCTTTCTTGACCTCTGACCACCCTTTTCACTAACCTATAATCAAAATCTGTTTCAGTATCACCACTAATATTGCCCTCATTGGTCAATACCAAGCTCATACCGCCCATTATGTTTCTAGAATTGGTTCCTTCAACTGCTCTGTTTTTTGGCCTCAATGCAACACCTCTAGTTCCACAGTGCAGCCCGATACCACAAGTACCTCTACTACAGCAGTTGACCCTGCTGCTGGCTTCTGGGCCCCTACATACTTGGCCTGTTCTTTTCCACTAACTGGAATTCCTTCTCAGCCTCCTCCATTTGTTTCTGGTTCTGAAGCACAGATACCTGATTCCTCCTCAGTTCACAGTCATAAGCAAGACTTCTCTGCCCCACCCCTTTATCTGAAACATTGCCAGGACTGGAAAATCAATTGAGAAACTACAGGAAGCTAGCCCTCTGGGTCTGGTGAGTGGCTGGCTAAGGCTAAGGAGGTGGGGGAGGGGAGCACCAGCGTGTGTGCTGCCACCTTTAGAAATTGGGATGAACTGGTCCATTCCCAGCTCTAATCGTGAGGACTGAGGAAGCAGAGGTCACGCCCTGCGTGACCATTGAGCTTGGAGTCAGAGGTGCATGGATGTGTGAACTCCAGCCTGTCAGAGAAGCATCCATTGTAAGAGTAAAAGGAGAGTCCAAAGTATGGAACAGGTAACCTCGAGCATCCATGATCCAGTGGACAAACAACTTCTATATGTTCCCACCTTTTCCTCTAATTCTTCAACCTGTGGCCTGTATTGCTTGGTAACAAGTCCAACGTCATCCGCATCAACCCTGATACACCTGTTCAAAGGAAGAGTTTGACCCTTTTCCAAACCACCTCACCTAAACCCATAACCAACTACGTCATTCACTTTCCACCCATTTGCTTGCCTTATAACAGATGCCTTGCAATTTTTCTTTCTTCTGGATATGAAAGGGCTTTCCTAATCATCCATAAAAAATTGCCTTTAATCTCTGCTCACAGATCTCACCCTAGATTTCCCTCTTTTCTCACCCAATGGTGAATTTTTTTCAAGGCCTGCAGAACTTAAATCTGCAATCCCATCTGCCCTCACTTCTTGATCTTTCCCCACTTCTTTCATCTCAGTTAATGAAAAATCCCTTTGAATCCCTGCCACCTGCTAGCTTCACTTGCTGTCATAGAAGATGGGCTTTTTGTTTACAGTAACATCAGCATGCTATGCTTCAGAGCTCTGTGCATTATGCAGTGATGTGCCTTCCACTGCTGCTGCTCAAGGTGTGTCTTTATATGCACAAGGATGAGTCATGGGTGGGGCTTCCCCAAAATGTTTAGCTAGAGAATCATAAAATCATACAATAATTGAGCTAGAAAGGGCCTACAAGGTAGAGATGTAAAATTTCTGAAAACATGGGGGGAAGAGTGGGAGGGCCTATGCCCCCCCCCAAATTTTCCATTTTTTTCTCCCAAGTGTTCTTCCATGGCTTCAAAATTTCCAGACATTTTGCATCTCTACTATAAAACTGTTGAGGCCAACCCCCTGCCTAATACAAGAATCCAAATCAATGTGAAATATTGAATCCAACAACTGGTCACTGCCAGGATTCTCAGGGGTGCAGTTGAGAATCCCAATGGAGACTCGTTAACTTGCTAGCAAGGAACAACTGAATTTTACACTTTTTGCATAACAAAGCAACAGAATTTCAGTCAAATCCTTAGTGTTTTGTGCTTTTTATGGCCAGCTGACAGAAATTTGGTTACCACATTCTGCTCCTGTAGAAGGCCAAACAATATTCAAGGGTAATCCAACATTTCTTTGATCAAGTCTGTGGTCTGTGCAAAGTGGACACCTCTCCATAAGTTCCAGGATGAAATACCACATCCTGATCTGATCCCAGATCTACGTATTTGTTCTATAGCAAGTATTAGGAAGTATTCCTGAACCCCTAGATACATGTAAATTTTTTTAAATTAAACTTTTGTTAAAATTCCAGCAGTACAAGTGAACAAAACAGGAATATCCAATCACAACAGTACATAAGAAATAAAAACATAGGACATAGCCATGTGCTAACCAAGCTTCAAAAATGCTTTTAATTAGAGATGGGCACGAAATGATTTTTTTGTTTCATTATTCATTATTCGTTTTGTTACGTAATGAAACGAATAATGACCCTAGGGGCAAATTTAACACGAAATGAACCGAACCGAGAAAAATTGGTTGGGTTAGGTTCGTTTCGTAAATGGAGGGGGGCGGAGATGTCTCCTACCTGGTGCTGGTCCGGAGGTCTGGTCTTCCTGGCTTCTGGGATGGCGACCAGGGGAAAAAAGCCAACGGCTGTGCTACAGCTGTAGCACGGCCATGTGGTTGGCAGTAAAAAAAGAAAAATAAATAAAATAAATAAAATAATAAAAAGGAGCGCTGACCAGGCCCCAAGGATGGCCTGGTCGGCACCCTAAAATAATATAAATAATAATTTAAAAAACCCCAGCACCAACTGGGTCCCAGGGGCCGCACGGTCAGTGCTGAAAGAAAAGAAAAAAAGCCCCGCGCTACAGCTGTAGCATGGGGCCTGAACCCGGAAGGGGGGGAATAAAATAAAAATAAATATAAATAAATAAATAAATAAGGGAGTGCCGATCAGACCCCAAGGGTGGCCTGGTCGGCACCCTAAAATAAAAAATTAAATTAAATTAAATAAAAAAACATCACCAACCGGACCCCAGGGGCTGCGCAGTCAGTGCTGAAAGAAAAGAAAAAAAGTCCCATGCTACAGCTGTAGTGCGGGGCCTGAACCCGGAAGTGGGGGGGGGTTAAAGTAAAAATATAAATAAATAAATAAATAAGGGAGCGCCAACCGGACCCCAAGGGTGGCCTGGTCAGCATCCTAAAATAAAAGATTAAATTAAATTTTAAAAAAAACAGCACCGACCAGGCCCCATGGGCTGTCAGCGCTGAAAGGGGGGGAAAGCCCCGCACCCGCAAGTGAAAAAATAAAATAAAAAATTTAAAATTTTTAAAAAGGAGTGCCGACTGGGCCCCAAGGGTAGCCTGGTCAACTCAGCACCCTAAAATAAAGGAGGAAAAAAAAACCAGCACCGACCGGGCCCCAGCAATGGTAATCACAAGCAGTGGGCACTGGGAAAAGGGGGTAAAAATGAAAAACGAATTAATGAAACAACAAAATGAATTTTTCCACAAAAAATTGTGAAAAACTTAACGAAATGAACCGGCCTCCTTAATGAAACAAAGCACCATTTTTTCGATTCATGCCCATCTCTACTTTTAATATATGATTGTGTAAAAATCCAGCCAGTCAATGCCTATTTGTATAAAATGTTAAGCAATTAGAAGCCTGAAATGTTTGATTAATTTTTATTAATTAATTTAATTTATCTAATTTATCTAATTTATTTATTATAAATTAATTTATCTAATTTAGATAAAACTTATATATCCATAATTAATATTCATGATTTGTCTTGTGTCCTTGGGTGATTGTTATGAGAGAAATGAAAAATTGCATGGTGATGGTGATTATGAATGCTAACCTATAGACTGGGTCTATGGATGCTACAAGACAACAGGTATAAAACTACAGGGTCTAGCCACCACAGGACTAGAAGCTGTATGGATCTATAAAGGCATGTTCTGAGACAGATCTTGCTGCCTCTTCCCTCATAGACTTGCTGAGCAGTAGTGGCAAGGGCTAGTCTCTTTCTCACACACACACACAACGGTATACACAGAGAGGTTAGCAGGAATAGAGATCTCGCTAGTAATTTAAAATCTTCTAGTTAAAATTCTAACATTATGTTTTCACTTATGCATATCAACATTGTGTTGGTGTCATATATGAGTAGGAATATCCAAAAATATGATACATGAAGCTGTGGCTTGTTTAAATTACGGTATTCTACTGTAACATCAACATTTATGATGTACTATTGTAACCTATAGAATAACTAGAGCTTTAAGGCTTAGGTCCTCAGTTTAGGAATTTGGAGCTTTTCCCTCACAGGGAGGGAAGCTTCAGGGAGTAATATCCCACAATTCTGGAAGTCATTCAGAACTAGCACTGATTCAGCAGTGGATGGTCTTATTTTCTTGTCTAGGAAATAAATAATATTGCTAAATAGGAATAAAATGTAAATACCTCAGATTCGTGGAACATCTGTTTAAAATTAGGGGGTAAGGGTAAATGTTTAAACAGAAAATATGTATTTGTTTCATGAAGATTATTTCTCACATTTCATTTAGCACCTTCTAAAAATAAATTGCGTGCACAATAGGGATTTCTTCCCTCCTCCCTTTCACATTTATTTCCCCCATAATGACCCTGCAAACACTTGATGTCATTTGAGTGCATTAAGCAGCAAACTCTCCAGTGACATAGCAATTACAGTTCTGAAATAGATTTGGTATGTCACTGAAGAAAGTTTCTTTTGTGATTATAGCTTGTAACTCGCACAAATAACAGTCTTCAAAATAAGAGGCTGCCAAGAGGACCATTGTAGCATTCTCTCAGTGATGGCACGTAAATTGCTATTGATGCCCTGAGTGTACTTGAATATGCCAGTCTCCGGATGGCAAAGTTGGCTCTGTGTCTGTCTTTACATGGCTTGTCATAGTTGAGCTGATAATCTGTGGTAATTGCTGCCTCGTGCAGTGGTCAGAATGTGAAAGTGCCTGAGCTAGCTGCATCCCCGAGCAGGCAGGATTGTATAAATATTGTATAAGGCTGGGAGCCATGTGTCTTTCTGTCTATATAAGGAGGGAACAGTGTGTGAAAATGTTCAATATAAATGATGGTGTCTGCTAAGGCATTTTTGTGTACCACCAGTTTATTAAACATACTGTGAAAATACTAGGTCTTTCAAATATGATCAGTTGTTATTAGTCTACCTTCATTCAAGTAAATAAGCTCCCATAGTGAAGTGGAATTTAACGCCGAATCCTGAACCTCTTCAGACTAACTTTTAATTTACTATTGACTTTTATGTCCCATTTCTCTTTGAAAATAGTTGAAGTTTAACTTTTAGGGTAAATTTAGTGTTAGTTTCTCTTTGCAGTAAATACTCCTGAGATGCTACATTTTGCTTAACATATTTGCATGTTTGCATAAGGAACATGGTGCAAGAGGTGGGAGGAAATAAATAAATAAATAAATAAATAAATAAATAAATAAATAAATAAATAAATAAATGACTTGCTTTCAGCTGCCTTATGCATCTATTATATGAATAAGTCCAAGCAGAGCTGTAAAGAAGGTTTTTGGCATGTACGGCAAGCACAAAATGTGGCCCAAAATCATCTTTGCAATTCATGGTGTGAAAATAATAAAAGTATTGATTACAACCCTGAACACCTTGCCAACATCTCTCCTCCTCTACAGGAACCAGAAACACTGTCAGAGATGCAAAATGACATACACGGGCACACACTGCAAGAAAGACAGTTCAGTGTAGTGTATAAGCAGACTTCCAGTCCTGTCACAGGTTGCCCTTTCCTCTCAAAAGGAAGGCCTTGTCTGAAGAGGACAGCCTCCTATCTTGATGTGTCAGTCTTCTGTTCATCTGGATCATAGGACTGGCCTCCTGAGCCTCAGTAAATCTGTCCTCCAGAATGGTCAGCTTAGCCCCATGGGAGAAGGATGCCAATCCCTTCTGCACACATTTTAGAAAGGGCCTAGAATCATAGAATCATAGAGTTGGAAGAGACCTCAAGGGCCATCTAGTCCAACCCCCTGGCATGCAGGAACCCCTTCACAATATTTCCGACAGATGGTCATCCAGCCTCTGCTTAAAAACCTCCAAAGAAGGAGACTCCACCACCCTTTGTGGCAGCATATTCCACTGCCGAACAGCTCTAACTCTCATGAAGTTCTTCCTAATGATCAAATGGAATCGCTTTTCCTGTAGTTTGAAACCATTGATCCGAGTCCTAGTCTCTGAAGCCATGGAAAACAAACCTGTTCCCTCTTCAATATGACATCCTTTCAAATATTTAAACATAGCTATCATATCCCCTCTCAGTCTTCCTTTTGAAAGGCTAAACATTCCCAGTTCCCTAAGCCGTTCCTCATAAGACATTTCCTCCAGACCCTCAACCATCCTGGTCGCCCTCCTCTGCACCCGCTGAGGTTGTCAACATCCTTTTTAAATTGAGGCGCACAGAATTGGACACAGTACTCCAGGTGGGGTCTGACCAGAGCAGAATAGAGTGGTACTATTACTTCCCTTGATCTAGACACTATGGTTCTGTTGATGCAACCAAGAATCGCATTGGCTTTCCAGGCTGCCGCATCACACTGCTGACTCATGTTCATTTTGTGGTCCACCAAGACTCCCAGATCCCTTTCACAGGTACTGTTCTCCAGCCAAGTATCCCCTATCCTATATCTGTGCAATTCATTTTTTTACCTAGATGTAGCACCCTACATTTCCCTCTGTTGAAATCCATTCCGTTAGCTTTGGCCTAGCACTCTAATCTGTCAAGGTCTTTTTGGATTTTCATCCTATCCTCTGGGGAATTAGCAACCCCTCCCAATTTAGTATCATCTGCAAATTTAATTAGCATACTCTCTATTCCTTCCTCCAAGTCATTAATAAAGCTATTGAACAGCACTGGACCCAGAACAGAACCCTGGGGCACCCCACTGGTCACGTCTCTCCAAGCTGAAGGGAGGCCATTTATGGTCACCCTCTGGGTGCGATCAGTCAACCAATTACAAATCCACCTAACAGTAACACTATCTATCCCACTTTCTACTAACGTCTTAGCAAGAATATCATAGGGAACCTCATCAAAGGCCTTACTAAAGTCCAGATAAACAATATCCACAGCATTCCCCTCATCCACCAGGCCTGTAATTCTATCAAGGAAAGAGATCAAATTAGTCTGGCATGACTTGTTTTTAAGAAACCCGTGTTGACTTCTTGTAATGACAGCATTGTTTGCTAAATTATTTATTTATTTATTTATTTATTTATTTGACTTTTATACCGCCCATCTAGACCAAGGGCTACTGCCTGTTTAATAATCTGCTCTAGGATCTTTCCAGGAATTGAAGTCAAGCTGACTGGGCGGTAATTATTTGGGTCCTCTTTTTTACCCTTTTTGAAGATGGGGACAACATTAGCCCTCCTCCAGTCGATGGGGACTTCCCCTGTTCTCCAGGACTTCTCAAAGATTATTGCCAATGGTTCGGAAATTACTTCTGCCAGTTCTTTCAATATCCTTGGGTGTAATTCATCTGGCCCTGGAGACTTAAATTCATTTAATGCTTCCAGGTGTTCCAGTACTAGTTCTCTACCTATTCTATGTTGCAATTCCCATCCTACCTCATCTACTCTTTGTCCCAGCAGATCTCTTTCTTCCTTTTTGGAGAAAATGGAGGCAAAGAAGGTGTTGAGTAGTTCTGCCTTTTCCTTGTCTCCTTTTAGTAACTGGTTATTGCCACGCAGAGAGCCTATCATTTCCTTATTTTTCTTTTTTGCTGCGGACATAACTAAAGAAACCTTTTTGGCTACTTTTAATCTCTCTGGCAAGTCTAAATTCGTTTTGCGCTTTAGCTTTTTTTACCATCTCCCTGCATATATTAGCTGTTGGCTTTTTTCTTCTTGTTGGAACAGTTTTAAATTGTGCCTTTAATATCTCGCTTTTAAGGAACTCCCATCCATCTTGGACTCCCTTCTCTTTCAGTGTGTCGGTCCATGGAATCACAGCCAATAATTCCCTAAGTTTACAAAAATTGGCTTTCTTAAAGTCCAGGATTCTTGTCTGACTATGCTTACCTTCACCTTCCAATTGTATAACAAATTCCAAGTGGGCATGGTCACTTTTACCTAATGATCCCACCACTTCGACCCGATTTACAAGGTCCTCCTTATTGGTTAAGACCAGATCTAAAATGGTTTTGCCTCTTGTTGCCTCCTCTACCTTCTGGACCATGAAATTGTCTGCAAGGGCAGTAAGGAATTTGTTAGATCTTGCATTCTTAGCTGAGTAGGACTGCCAGCATATATCAGGATAGTTAAAATCTCCCATTAGTACTACATCTCTCCCTTTTGACTGTGTGGCCATCTGCTCAAAGAAGGCATCATCCCACTCCTCCGGTTGGTTTGGGGGTCTATAATATACCCCCACAGTGACATCCCTCCTAGTTTTTTCACCCCTGATTTTCACCCAAATACTCTCAACATGGTTCCTCTGTTGTTTATCTTGTATTTCTTCCGCAGTATAAATGTCCTTAAGAAGGAGAAGCTACACCTCCTCCTTTCTTTCTTGGCCTGTTCCTTTGAAACAGTTTATACCTCCCACTGACTACGTTCCAATCATACGTCTCATCCCCCATGTTTCAGTGATGCCAATTATGTCATATTTATTTTGCTGTATTAGGAGTTCCAGCTCTTCTTGTTTGTTCCCCATGCTCGGTGCATTGGTGTAGAGACATTTGAGGCTGTGTGTGCTTCTTACATCTCCTTTGCTTAACCTGTTTTTCCTCGCACTGATGGTCTGAACTACTTCTTGTCCTGCTCCTTTTGCAACATTTGGGCTAATCTCCACAACCCCTTCTGGATCTCTACCATTAAGAGAATTATCTCCCTCCCCCTGCAAACTCAGTTTAAAGCTATCCTTATTAAATCTGCAATCCTCTTGGCAAAAAGATGCCTACCAGCAGTGGTGAGGTGCACCCCATCCTGGCCCATATCCCATCTGAATGAAAAAGCAAACCATGGTCCAAGAATCCGAATCGTTCCTGCCGGCACCATCTCCGAAGCCAATTGTTCACTTCCCCTATTGTTCTTTCCCTTTGTGGGCCACATCCTTTTACAGGGAGGAGAGATGAGATTACCACCTGCCAACCCAGGTCCTTCAGCTTTCTACCCATCTCTTCGTACGCTTTTATGATATCCTGAAAGCTGGACTACTGAGCATCAGATAGACTCTCCCTCTAACAGGAAATACATATTCTCTCCATGATTTGGGTAGACCATCCGTCCATCCAGACACCTGTCTGGATTTAGTGCACCAAATCTCAGGTAGATCTTCCCCTCTGCTGCCTTATGCCTATCAATTCATCTGTGTTCTTCACCCCTTTGTGGCTTCCATGTCTGCCCTGGCAGGCTCATCTACAATATATTTCCCAATGAAAGTCAATCAGGCCCACTAGGCCAATCAAATCTGAGGAATAGACATGCTCTCTAAATTTGGTGCCTTAGAGTAAAGCCCATGTTGCCCCACCTTGTTACATTCCTATGTTTAAGAACATATCTATACTACGTAGTTACAGGAGGTTGATTGCACTCTAAACTGCATCCTGTGGGATTCTTGGATTGGTAATTTGGTAAGGTACATAGAATTTAATGTAAGTGTACAGAGTTGACTAAGGCCCGATGGCTAGCAGCGGGAGAAGGGTGTGATAGAAAAGGAAGAATCAGTGTCTTCCTTTCTTGGCTCATGGGAACAGTGCCAACAAAGAAGCTGTTTGCCTGAGAAACCAGACTACGATGTATGCATCTTCTTCAAGGCAGCTACTGGGCAGCAGTGATAGCTGAAAAGGACCCAAGGCAGTTTACTGGTTTATACTGTGCGGAAGAAGAAAACAATAAGCCTCTGCTTAACTTTCCATTCTATGAAAACCCTATGATGCGACAGTCAAAAATGAAACAAAGGGTATTTGTACACAACCCCTAAACTCTGCAGCAAATGGCTGCCAGCTCCGGAGCTTACAATTGTTTCCCCACCAGCTCCAGAGTTTGCAGGAAATTAAGTGCGACCACGCCCACCTAAGCATGTCCCAGCGCACTTTTTTTGTACCTGCTCTAGGAGGGTGAAAATCCCCAGGTCCGGATTTAATCTGGTGAGTGCCGGGCTCTCCTCGCTTCTGTTTTGTTTTTTTGCCTCCCGCCCCTTTAAGAGAAGGGGCGGGAGGCAAAAAATAATAAACAGAAGAGAAGGAATCAGGACAACAACGGGGCTCCAGGCAGCTTCGGAGGTGAGCCTGCATTTTTTGCTCTCTTTTTTCCTCCCTCCCCTCACGCAGACAGGAGCAAGGAAGTGCGGAGGGGTGGGGACGCAGAAAGAGCAACGAACCCCCAAGATCCCTGGTCTGAATTTAAGTGGCCAGCGGATCTTAGGGGTCGTGTGAAAAGGCCCAAAATATAGTGCTGAAACATTAGACTCCCAGGTGGGAAAGTACTGAATCAGCCACTGGAGAAGAATAAAGGACAAATATGAATAGCTCTGTCACTAATAATGCAACTGGATTAAAGCCAAAGGGGCATCTAGTGGCTGACATGCATGCAAGAAAAGAAAAGTCAAGAGCTGCACAGTTGGAATACAAAATGTGAGAAGTATGAATAGAGGTAAACTGGAAAATATAAAGTGTTTGGTGTTAGTGAACTAAAGTGGACTGCAGTGGGATACTTTCAGTCAGTCAACTACAAAGTATTCTGCTTGGGAAATGCTAGAAAAAACTGGCAAGATATAGCACAGGCAGTTAGGAGCTAAAATGCAAGCTCTAACTGAATAATATCCATCAGATTACATGGTATACGTATTAGCATAACCACCATTCAAGTCTAACATTCATCTGCCAGTGCTGAAGAAGATAGAATTTGAAGCTTTTATACAAGCAGCCAATAAGAAAGTGATCATATTGTACATCAAAACAACACATGCTTATTATAATAATAAATGACTCAAACACAAAGGTGGGGAACAAAGCAGTATCAAACATTTTTTTGAACTTTAGTCTGGGGGACATAAATGAAGCAGCTTAGTGAATCACAGAGTTCTACAAAGCCAACTATCTATTGAAAACACAGTAATACCTTGGTTTTCGAACATAATCTGTTTCAGATAAATGCTTGTAAACCAAAGCACTTGTATAGCAAATGTCCTGATAAGAAATAATGGAAACTCAGATTATTTGTTCTGGGATCCCATAGACTACATCCTGCACACAAAATGCCAAAAGAAGTTGTCTAGAAATCATGTCCACACCATGGTTTAGGTATTTGGTTGCAAAATCTGCTCTTCTTGGAACTAACAACTAGATTTTACAGTAAGACCGCGTATCTGCAGGGGATCGGTTCTGGGACACACACCCGCAGATAGTGAAATTCGCAGATAAGAGCAAATGCTCTTATCTAAGGATAATATTGGCAATGGGAGGTGGGGTGCTGGGGCAAAAGCTTTTGCCCCCAACACCTCCCAAATGCTGGGGGGGGGAGAGAAAACTTACTGATGTTAAGCCCTCCTCACCGCATGCCAGCTGCCTTCCGGAGGGGTGGAATGGGGACTTAAGAGGACCCGCCTGGCCAGCCGACCTTTGACCTTCCTGCTAAGGTCCTTGGCAGAGGATGGGAAGTCTTCTGCAGTGCAATTGCAGTCCTGTACCTGGGACCCGAGCAGGACGTTCAAAGGCCAGTTGGTCAGGTGGGTCCTCTTAAGCCCACCCCTCCAGAGGGTGGCTGGCATGCATCAGCGTCAGCAAGGAGGGCTCACATCAGTGCTGTACTTTTCTGTGTATACAACACTATTTTTCCCTAAAATCATGGCATGAAAAATTAAGGGGCATCATATACACGGAAGTAAGCCTTTCCGGAGGTTGGGAGGAGCCAAACTGGCCTTGCTGCTGTGTTCTGAAGGCTCATCTCTGCTTTGTTTTTCAAGGACCGGAGCTTTTGTTTCTGCAGGGAAATGCTTGGACGTGGAGCAACCCATTAAGTTCAATTTTATGGAAAAAGAAGGGTCCGATCCTACAAGAAAAAAGCAGAGAGGAAAACCATCTAGCCTTCCTGGAAAGAAAAGAAGAAAAACAAAAGAGCACTCAGGGTGGGTAACAGCAGGGGGTGGGGTTTAGGAGAAATGAAACAGGAGAATCCAAAGGGACCTGGCTGTTTCATTTCTCCACCCCCTGCTGTTTTCTTTTCTTTTCTTTCCAGGAGCGCTTGACTGCCCTCCTCTCTGCTCTTCTTTTTTGCCTGAAAATGAGCTTCTTAATGGGTTGCTCCAACCCCAAGCATTTCCTTGCAAAAATGAAAACTCCAGTCCCTGTAGAAACAACGCAGAGAGGAGTCTTCAGAATGCAGAAAGTAAAGGAAACACCATGTGGTGGGGGTGGAGGAGAGCTGAAAGAGGATTTATTAATTTTCCTAATTTGGGGGTCTTAAAAGTGTGGGGCGTCTAATATACAGCAGTGTCTTATAGATGGAAAAATACGGTAAATTTCATTGTTCTTTTCCCTCCTTCCCCACTGCCAGACTCGAACCTCCCATGCACCCAATGATCAGCAACTGCGGATAACTGAATCTGTGGTTGGTGAATCAGGGGATGTGGGGGTCATACTATACAATGTGTTTTTAATGTAACAATAATACAACACAATTTGTAGCCATATGCACACTTGACTAGAAATCGTTTGGAAAAATACGGAAGGATATTGAAAACAAATTAAATATATATATAAAGAATAATAAAACAACCCCCCCCCAACTTGCACTCTCCTTTGAAAACCTTTGTGGCTGGTGCAAGGGAGACATCTGTTCCTCTCTCTTCCCTCTGCTTCTGAGGCTTGCTTGAGGTGGTACATTCCAGACTACCCCCACAATCCAGCAGGGGAGAGAAAGAGAGCCACCATTGGCTCACCTGTGATCATGTGACCTGGTCCAGTGCTTGTATTGCAAGACATTGCTCATTGATCAAGGCAGAATTGATCAGAAATGTTTGCTTGTATTTAATACTCTTAAACCAAGGTACTTGTAAACCAAGGTATTACTGTACATGCTTTGCACAACTGAACAGAGGTGTTTACACACGGAACTCAGTAGACGGTCAATATAAAAAATAGACTAAGTAATTTGAAGCAGGAGATGGAGAAGCTGTATTATGTTTGCCAAAACAAAACCAAATAGATGGTGGTATTCATCGTGGATTGTTAACATCTGTCATTAGGGTAAAGCTGAAAAAGAACACTGAGAGAATCATAATGCCAAAATATAATTTAAAGAACCTTTCTGGTTAATTTAAAGTCCGCATAAAGAACAGGTTTGCTAAACTCAGCTAAATCCAGTTGATTGTGAACCTGAAGAACTTGCGGTGTAAACTGAAGATACTATTAGGGAAGAATGCAAAAAACAACAGTATGATAGTATAAGAAAAGGAAAACCTAAATGGGTGGCTGAAGAAATTGTTAGAACATAGAGGAAGCAAAAGTAAAAGGTGCAGAAATAGAGTAAGAATCCTGAAGGCAGCTTTCCAGTGACTCATGTAGAGAATTACAATAACTAGTGAAAAGAAAATGGGAGAACAGCTAGAGGACAGCTAGAGAGCTCTTCAAAATGGTCCAAGAAAGCAAAGGAAAATGTATGCCTAGTTTAGGAATGCGGAAAGACCAACAAGAAAACCCACTATTTGATCGGGACTGCAATTGTTGATTTTTTATTTTTAAAAAATACTTCTACCTCATGTGAATATGCTCTGGCTTTTCATATGAAATGTTCTGTATACATACAAATTGTGGTTAGCATCTATTGCTAAATTAAAATTAACATAGGTATGTGGTTCATGTTTTCATGAAACAAATTACAGATGTTTCAAAGAAGCAATAATGGAAGAAAGCAAAATGCAACTTCCTGTGGCTAATAGGGGAGATGTCAGAGTGCCTTTTTATTGTGTGTTTAATTATATGCCTGAAAGAAGAACCAATATGCCCTGTCACCTCACCCTTTAGCTGCAGCAAATTATTCAAACCATACACAAATGCCAATAGGTTTCTTAACAAGTGATAACTACTCAACTGATATTTCACTTCTGTCTTCTCTTGAAAAGAAGGAATTTGAGCAATCTTGCATAGGTAGCATGACTGGTGAGAAGGACTGTCATTCAATATCAGTAAAGACTGCATACAAAAATAGCCACCTTAAGCAATGAGTTCAAAGTATTGGAGCCATATACTATAGTGCTTAAGAACGTGCTGATGTTGTCTGTCTGTCTGTCTGTCTGTCTGTCTGTCTGTCTTCTGTCTGTCTGTTATTTTTATTTTAAATTATTAAAATACAAAAACAACACAGCAAAATACACAGTAAATCAAAGATACAAAGATACAAAATACAAAACAACAGGGCTCCCCTCTTGAGAAATCTTTATTATCCTGCCTTTATCTCTTACAAGCACATATTCAATAAATCTACCCTATAAATCATAAAACGTATCTCTTTTTAACTCTCCTTTCTTGATCTTTATATTCCATGTTAATTTATCATTTAGGCAATATTCCATACTTCATTATACCATTTGTCCATATATAATTCATGTTTGGATTTCCAATTCCTAGCTATTTTTAATCTAGCCGCTGTTAATAGGTTAGTGATCAACTCTCTAGTTTTGAAGTCATAGTTCGTCTTAAATATTAATAAAGCAATTTCTGAATTCCTTTCAGATATATCACTTAGTTCTTTAAAAATAGATTTCCAAAATTTTTGTATATTTTCACATTCCCACCACATATGAAAATATGTAGCAACTTCCTTTTCACATATCCAACAAACATTTGAAGAATTAGCATTTATTTCATTCACTTTCACTGGTGTCAAATACCACCTTAAACCTTTTTTAAAAAATCTTTTTTTTCTCACTGGCATAGATCTAACATGATTCTCATTCTCTCTACCCAGAGACTATTCCTCTTTTATTTCTTTTTTAAAATCTTGCTCCCAGACTGACTTTAGTCCTTTCCCCTCACTTTCTTCTTCCTGTAAATCCAAAGTAGCTTATATATTTCACTCACACTACCTCTGACTAAATCTTTCTTCTGAGTATCTTCATACAACAGTAAAATTGTTCATATTTTGTTTATTCACAACATTTATTATAATTCTTTGTCCAATCATTAGTACATTTTAATTGTACATAATTGAACCATGATATGTCTCTATTTGGAGAACTTTTTTCATTTGTTCCCTTCATTATAATTTTATAAAAACTTATATATAAAGATTATGTCAGCCAGAGTCACCATTGAGATTAGTGACTGAAATTGAAAAGTTCCCTGTAAATCTGAAATTTTTTTATAAAATTATTCAGGGAAGATAAAGTGGTTAGACTGAAAGATTGGATGGGTAAAATGAGATAGAAGGAACAGAATTCTGATAAAAAGTGTTTTTCATTTGGGAACTAAAACTGAATTGAACAATTTATAAAAATCTGAGTCTAATCCATCAAAACCCTGGGTTTTAACATTTTAAAACTTATCAATAACAACTGCAATCTCTTCTTCCTGTATTGGTTTTTCTAGTTTTCTTGACTCAGCCTCTAAAAGCTTTCTCTTCACATTTTCCTTAACTTTCTATATCACCTTTCGATATATTATCTCCTTTATATAATTCTTTATTAAACTCTTTGGAATATTTCTAATTTTTCTTTCATCAAGCTACACTTCTTTCCTGATTCGTCTTTAATCACTCCTGTCGTATTTTTTGCTCTTCTAACTTGGGATAACCATACTAAAAGCTTAGATTTTTTGTTACTTCAGTGGTACCTCTTAAAACTAATTTAATTCATTCTGTGGGTCAATTTGTTTTAAGAAAATTTTGTCTTACGAAACACAGTTTCCCATAGGAATGCATTGAAAATCAATAAATCTGTTCTAGAGGCTAAGGGGTGCTTTGTTTTATGAAAATTTTGTCTTACAAAACATGGTTTCCCATAGGAATGCATTGGGAACAGATTAATCTGTTCCAGAGGCTAAAATAAAGGCAAAAATAACCGGGGGAGTTTCTTGGGTACATGCAGAACATTTTTGGGTGTGGTGGTGTTTTTTGTTTGTTTGTTTTTTGTTTTTGTTTTTTGTCTTGTCTTGTGAAGCATCCCATAGGGAATTTTTTGTCATGCGAAGCATGCCTGTCCCCAGAAAAAAAAATCTTCCTACAGGGTTTTGTCTTATGAGGCATTTGTTTTAAGAGGCACCACTGTGTGTGTGTGTGTGTGTGTGTGTGTGTGTGTGTGTGTGTGTGTGTGTGTGTGTGTGTGTGTGTGTGTGTGTGTGTGTGTGTGTGTGTGTCTGTGTCTGTGTCTGTGTGTGTGTGTGTGTGTGTGTGTGTGTGCCCTCTTCAAATACATCAAATCCCTCTGAACTTTGTCTAATTCTATACTATCTAATTCTCTCCTTTTAGCCTGAATCTCTAATAATTTTCTATGATCTCTATCTATAAAATATGTACTTTCTAAATCTTGTATTGTTTCCTCTAATTTTCTTATATTTTCTTCTTCCAATTTTTTTTATTCTACATGATTCTCCTATGGTTATTCCTCTCATGACTGCCCTCATGTTGTCCCATATCACTCCCATTTTACTCCCGCCTGCTTCATTTATTGACCATAATTCCAACCATTCTTTTTAATGCTGTCCATTATATCCATATGTTGAAAAATACTAGAATTTATTCACCATATTCTTGCCTCTCTATAATCTGTTTTTAATCTTCATTTGTCATCAATGCATAATCTGTTACTTTCATTACTTTAATATCCGTATCTACTATTTTATAAAGCAAATAGCAGTATAAAATAGAAATATATAATCTATTCTAGAGTAGCTATTATATACAGAAGAATAATTAGTGTATCTTCTTTCACCTCCGTTAATTCTCTCCAAATATCCTTCAAACCAACCATTTTCATTATCTTGCTCAAAACTGTTTTTATTACTCATATATTTTGCAGGCAAAAATCAAAGAAAAACAAAACAAAAGACACAAAACGTGTGGCACCTTAAAGACTACCTTTCATATTTTAATGTAACATTTCATGGACATGTTTTGCAAATCTATCGATCACTTTGTCCATATTTTACATTAGGTACATAAACATTTACTAAGGTATAATCTTCGGTCCCCATTAAACCCTGTATTATTAAGTATCTGCCATTAATGTCCTTTCCCACTCATTTCACTACAAATTCACAATACTCGGAGATTAATATTTCAACCCCATTAGATTTTGAAGTCTCATACCCTTTCTCATAGATGTTAATGTTCTGTAGCTTCAGTTTGTTGACCCTGTCTTTTGATTGATGAGTCTCTTGCAGAAAAATAATGTTCACTTTGCTCTTCCTCAGTAAAGACACTATTAATGATCTAGACCAGTGATGGTGAACCTATGGCACGGGTGCCAAAGGTGGCACTCGGAGCCCTTTCTGTGGACACCCGACCTTGCCCCTTCATAGCCACCTGGATTCAGGTTCAATTACTGTATTGGCACTTTGTAAAAAAAATGAGTGGCTTTTGAATTGCAGTTTGGGCTATTTGGTCTCTAAAGTGTTCGCCTTCCCTGATCTATAGGATCCCTTCCAGCTCTGCAGTTCTAAGATGATGGTTGTAGGCAAATATAATTCAAAATCTCCCTGACAGCATTTAAAACTGGGCTGAAGCAATAATATGAAATTCATTGGCTGCAAAGTTCTCCATTCAGTCTCCCCAAAAATGAGATCACAGCTATGAAAGGCCACCTGGCTTGGTCTAGGAATACATGAAAATAATCATCAAACTGTAGTTGGTCACAAGGTGAATGAGTTACCAGGGTGATATAGCTTCAAATGTTACTAGTGCAATATTAGGTTGCAGCAGCAGAGTCTTGGTCCAAGTCATGGGATGTTAGAGTTCTGCCTTATTTTAGTTAAGTCATCTAGAGTAATGTACCTAGTTCTAGGTAGCACATTTTAAGAACAATGTAGATGCATTGGAAGAGTTTCAAGGACAACAACAAAATTAGCACAGAAAAGAAGTTGAAAGAACTAGATATGGCTAGCCTGGAAGAGTGAATACTGAAAACGGGGCATAAAAGCATTCTTCAGATGTCTGAAGAATGCTGAAGTACAAAAAAGCAACCAAGACTTTTGTCCCATTGTCCAAGAGGACAGGATTTGATCAGAGGAAGAAGGTAGATTTGGAGAAGGTCCTGAATGATAAGACCAGTCTGACGATGGAGTTGATACCAGTGATGTGGTGGCCTGTTCTCCACTGGAGGGGACCAGGCAGGGTCTTGGCAGCAATGTTTTGGACATGCTTTTGATCTAGCTTTTCTCCATTGAGTAGGAAGCTAGACTACGTGCTCTACAGAGTCCACCCCAACTGTACAGTTCTATGCAGTGTGTGTGTTTTGGACCTCAGCTTATCAGAAGGTTAAATGACAACTGCAATACAATTTGAAATAGGAACTGGTGCATTTCTAGAACTGAGGGCTACTAGTTTCAGTCATATGATCGGATGATTCCCAAAAGGGTTTTTACTTACCTGTTTTTTATAAGAGCAGCACCTAATAGCTGAACTAGATTTTAGATGGCAGTTGTAAATTTCAGGAAAGCAACACTGAAAGTGATTTTAGTGCTTTGCAAATAGTTCTATGCAGTGTGCGAAAATAACCTTATATATGTTACATCATGACCTGCAGTTTATTACACACTTATTTCATACTGGGATATATAGTTATACCATTGCAAGTAATTTGTAGTATACCATACCTTATTGTTCTCCTAAAAAATAAATGAGGGCTATTAAAAATCAGTATCCTGTTAATAGCCTTATACTGTATGCCACTTCCACTTCTGATATTCAAAGAAGCAGACTATAATAACAAAAGCTTGTGGTGTATTAAAATTACTTATTCTCACTAGAATCAACCTAAGTGTCTGTCACCTAAGGCTCATGTAATTGTCCAGGGTTCATGAGGGTTAGCAACAGCCATAATCTAAGTGAATGGAAGAGGGAGATCCCCTGCCGGGTGCCCTTGGGTGCTTGAGCCCCTCATGGGGAATGTGACTGACAGATATATTTCTTTGTTGTTGTTGTTGTTCATCCTAGGCTAATGGAGGTTGGCAAGATGCTACAACTCCTTCGTCAGTGACCTCCCCCACAGAAGGACCTGGCAGCGTTCACTCTGATACCTCCAACTGATCTCCCAGCAACCAAACATCCCTGGCTGTTCCCCACTCTCCGCCATGCAGAAGAGGGGGCTGAGAGGGGAGGGATCTTCTCTCCTGTTGAAGCCATCAGGCTGGATCAAGAGCTGCTTGGCAAACACAACGGGATTTTACATCTCTTCTCTCTTTTGGGATACTTTCCCAGCCAATCGGAACACTTCTTTATACTCTCTTCCCTTTCTTTTCTGGGTAGAATCCACTTTTTCGTTCCACCGCCACCATCCGTCATCCTCTCACAACAGAGTATTTTTCAATATGAAGAAAAAGCAAGACAGGTTCTAAATGAATTTGTACAATTTGTTGATGATTTTTTCCCCTTCTCTTTTGAAGAGTCACTCGTCTAAGTCCCTGCAGTCTACCAGGCACTTGCCTTTTTTATTTTCTCTGACGTTTTCACTACCTCTTTACAGGAGCCACATCATCCCTCACCTTGGCCCCATAATAAGGACAATTGTCTTTTTCTCTAAGCTCTTGGTGAGCTGCCTTCCAGAATTCTGTTACAGGTTGGATAAATGCAATCCTGGTGCTGTCCAGTGTGTCTCTAACACGCCATGTTGTTACCCAGAAGTACTACTAGCAGATCAACCCCTTATGCTGCTCCCTTTGTGCCTTGTATCAAGCCCCAGCCATATATCCTGAAATTTCTCTCTGTTGGGTTCCACATCCTCCACCACCACCCCAGAACTGTAATCAGGGCTGTGAAGCAATATTTTGCACAAAGGAAATGGACATTTGATGCTTAGAATAAAGGAATGCAAATACGGTAATTTTGATAGCAAGTTACTTTTACAATATTTAGTCTCATTTCAATATTCCCCTTTAAAGATCTGGAAAAGGTGTTTGGGTTTTCTAAATAGGAAACCTAGTGATTATCAGGAGAAAGGCAAACAACTTAAGGGCCAAGGGATAAATAGCCTGTTACATAATAGCATATTGGCTATCAATATTTTAACATCTGATTTATGAGCTTGACCTAGGCATTGCCTTTAGGTTTCTGAGTAGTTGTGATCAACCATGGAATGGTTGCAAACAAGGCAAATGGTCACGGCCCTGATTACACTTGAACTCACCAGTTCTGTGACATTAGTATGAAGTGACAAATCAGAGTCCAACTCCTGGGAAACAAAGAGCACCAGATTGCTTAGGAAGTACATGTTTCATTTTACCAGTACAGATGTATATTTAGTGACAAGACTTATGTGGCTTTACACATTATTTACAAATGTGTGTCTTTGTTTCTGTGGTGGAAGAAAAACCTCAAAACCAGAAGCACTGATCATTAAAAATGAGCACAGAAACATACATTTGCATTGTGGATATATGATGCTGTGTGTGCTCAGTTGCAGCCCACCCACAAAGCGAGATGAGGTGATTGCTCCAAGAAAAAATTGTGTGTCTCTTTTCTGTGAGGTTTGCTCAGGATTATTCCAGGGTAGTGCACCTTAAGTAACAGATCAGGTTTGGGTGTTCTGTTCTAGGCACTCAAATATATCAGGCCAGCACTCTCCCTGAGAATATGCAGGCTGTGAAATTTGGCCCAGGTGCAGTCTGACACAACAAAAGGAGTGAAGGGACACAAAGTAAGTCTACTTGTGTATCAGTGGCAGAACACTTAATGGGTAGGAAACCTCATAGCAACAAGAATCACATAGATTAGTTCAGCATCCGTTGTCTTCTGATGGAGCTTCTTCCCAAGGATAGCAGAATATAGTAGTTTCTGGATTTGCATACTTAAGAACATGCAATATAAATTATTTAACCATTAACCTTGTTTGTTATTTTCCCTTCCTTAATCATAATCAAACTAGGATATGTCAATCCATGTTAGCAGTAATTATGAACAGAGAACACAAAGGTGGTGTTGATCAATTCAGAATAAAAGCTGCTGCATATCCCAGCAGAAGTTAGCATGAACCAGCAAAGATGTTGGTCTACTGCACCCGTGCTTCTACAGCCAATAAAGATGTCTGAACCTGTTTTCACAGCTGCATTTGTAACATTGCTCTTATTCCTAAAGAACACTTGACTCTTGTATAGAATCAAACCATGGCTGCATCTGGGCTGCATCTTACCGTTCACTTCTTCCATTTGAGATTAAAGCTTAATGAATCCAGATTACAAAAAGCCAATAAATGCATGTCGGTTCAGAAGAAAAAGCCTTAAATCAACAATAAGCAAAGCCTTAACATGACCAATCAAGATGTCATGAAATAATGAGCAAGCCTCCAGATTCTTCAGCACTTTTCATCAGGTTGCATGTCGAGCAGTCAGATGCAGGGTGGGAGAGATGAAATTGTGTTGTTAATGCCCTAACATCTATGTTATTGGCATTCTTAAAATGCACTGCAGAACAAATCTGGGTTAGATTAGGCAATTGTAGGTGCTTGTCAGTTTTTAGACTGTGTCACAAAAAAGCAAAGAAAAACTATACAGAGAAACACACACAATTGTTGATGCCCCATTTTTGGAAATATACAAACCAGCAATTGTCCATGGTTTTTTTCCAAACAAATCACACAGGTTTCTTCCTAGCTAGACATAGAGGCCAAGAGAGGCATTCATTGTTGTTTTTTGCATTTGCAAATATGAAAATTAACTTCATAAGGTTAAAACATAGCCAAAGGGTGTAGATTACTTAGTAGGTGAAGGTTATGTTCCTTCATAGAATATTGGATGGTAAAAATATTTTTTTCCTACAGTTGCATTCTCACAAGGTGACTAATACCTCTTGTGGAATGTTAACCTAATCAAATGTAATTAGTAGAATTTCAATAAATTACATTGTGTGCTCTCTCCCCCGCCCCCTGGGCCTCTTGCCCACATTCACATTGTATCCATAAACTGTTAGGTTGAACAAGAAGGAAAATCCACAGGAAGGTAAATCTTTTTCAGGGCCTGTTTAAACTTCTGGTACAGTTTAACAGTACTTGACATCATTTCAGACAAGAGTCTGAACTGTACAATTTGCATGGTAGACCACCTTTTTTGTTTTGTTTTTGAAAAATATAGATGGAGCTGCATTTATCTACCTGTAACAATGTACCTTCTCCTTAGTGTCCATCAAAGCATGGTACTAACTACTTAATGGTACATACACTGGTAATGATCCTTCGCATATCCAGATGTACTATTTTATTGTAATATTGATTATTATTGATATTGATTACATTGATTAGTTGTGACCTGCATTTTCTCATACACTTTTGCTTCACAATTTTCTGCCCAGAAAACCCCAACTTCGATGCCAAAACCAAAAAAGTTTAAAAAACCTGAAAGTTAAAAAAAAAATTAAAATTAAAAATTCACTTCTTTCAGCTTTATTAACATTTCCCATTGTTTCTTGCGATTTGTGTCCTGTTCTTTGTAGTATTGCTGATAATGAACATTTGATAATGAATGTTCTTGTATATTCAGATAAAGGAAGAAAAAACCAAAAAAGCAGTCTGAATTTAATAGTGTTTATAATAAAAATGAATTAAAAAATAAAAAAACCCTCATAGAATGCAACAGGTTGTCCCTGTTCTTTCTGTGGCAAAAAAGTGCTTCATATGTGTATAGTTTTAACATTCAACCACTTACCGTCGCTCTCTTTTTTTGTTTCCATTTTTCCATGCATTTGTGAATTAGTTCAAGAATAGTAGAAATGTGTAGAGTTGTGCACATCCATTTCCTGTTATATAATGTTTTTTTAAAAGTGACAGTAATTCATTTCAAAGAACTTTTTAAAATGGTTGGAATAGCAAATACAATAGGTACACGTTATACTTTATGTTTTCTAATGTTGTATGCAAGACATTACATTTTATTTTATGTTTTGCATTATCTCATACAGGCTTTTCTTTTGAGGCCCAATCTACTGAGACATTATCCAGTGTAAGCCTGCACTGAAATGAACAGAAGCTGTTTATACTCTTCTGGTTAACTCCAGTTTCTTTCAACAGGGCTTATGCAAGAGACCATTTCCTGGCTTTTATTTTATTTCTGTATGGCCTTAAAAAACCCTTCCTAGCTTCTTCACTTCGATATTTTTACCCTTTTCTAAGTGATGTGAAAATCTTTAGTAACAAAAAGAAGAAAAAATTGAAATAATCCTTTCCCTCCTGCATGCCTGTGATTTGTTCATTGGATGAAGTAAATGAGCTTATCAAAAGTTTGCTTCAAATTGCTTAACCTGAAATTTGAGACAAGAACTACAGATATGGGGAAGGAATTTGAAATGTTGAGTATGGATCTGAAAAACGCATGCAGAGGTTGTGAAATGACTCACTGTTGGTGACCATGCATTACGCTTTTTCAGAGCTGCCTCAAATTTCCAAATAGTGCAGAACTGCAGCAGCCTTGGAAGATCATTGACCAGTCAACAACCAGTTTTCTTGCAGAAATTCTTTGACAAGGAAATAGTTTCATCAGAAAAATAAACTGTTAGCTGCTTCTGTTGCTTCTTATGCTGCCACCATGTGATAATAATCAGTTTTGTCCAAGTTCTTCCATTATTCCTAATCTGAAATGATCTGACCTCATCAGGATCTCTTTGGGATCACAGCTGTAGATGCCTATTGTGATGTGAAAAGAACAGCATAGCAGCCTATGCCAGGGTGGCAGAGACTCTGGGAGTTGTTACTTTCTTACAGATGTTCCTGTATGGTCCTCCTACTCTGAACCTATAGAGAGCTGGGTGAAAGTGTAATGCTTTCCTACTTATAACTGACAGCATGACATTTTCCAGAGATCCAGCTTTTCCATTTTCTGTCTGCACTTTGAACCAGGACTAGCTAAATAAAAACCGCGTCACTTTCTGATTCAGCAGATCAGTTCTGGAAGATGGAAATAAAAGTGTATCAGCATGTCCTCTTCTCCCATCTCTGATTAGCCACATTTAGGATGGAGGTGTCTATGTCAAGGGTTTCCAATCAAATGTGAGCTTCAGTAACTCTTTGCAACCTGAGTTGCTATCATATGGCCCTCATGTAGCCGTCCTGACAATATAAGCATAGGGAGTAGCAGGCAAACATATCAACATTTGCTAGGCAATCTAATCTTCCTCCCTTAACCACTGGACTTTTCTCATAGCCTCAAAACACTCATTCCAGAAAACACACACTCTCCAAGGCTGACATTTTTATCATCATTTATTTATTTGCATTAGCCATGGCCTTACAACAAGAAATAACATTTAGATCAATATAAAAGTGGCATACTAAAATCAAGATAATAAATACATGTACATGCAATATACCTATACCAGATTTGGGCAAGTAATTGATTATTGTTTCAAAATCATATTTGGCCTTGTTTTAATTGCTGCTGCTAAAAATTTAGCTGTCTGTAGTATCACCTGTTTGTCTCGGGCTCCAAGGAGTAAAGATACATAGAAATCAGATAAACGACCTGGTTTCTTTACTAACATGGGGAGAAGTAAGTCTTGTCACACTTCTCTATAGAAGGAGCAGAACAGTAGCACATGGACAAGCATTTCAACACCTTCACCACATGGGCATGTGCAATTTTGTAGAGGGATTCCGGTGAAATGGCCCTAAAGTAGAGTTGAAGGCATGATGTTAAATCGTGTGCATGAAGTTGCTCTTCTGTACTTTGGAGCTGTTAGCACATTTAGATATTGTTTTTGGATGACTTATCACTGAACAGTCATACCAAGGACATAGTTTATTGGTGACGGACAGATTATTTTGATGTTCAATATCATACATGTGCTGCTCTAATAGATTTCTCGCCTTACTGTACCTGTTGGTCAAAAGTGTGTACTTTGGACTTGATATCTTTCATCCATCTACTCTCATGAGAATCGTTCACAGCAAGGGGGAGCAGACCAGAGGGAGCTAGATTCAGCCTTAACCAGAAATTTAGTGTCCTGAGACAAGCCTGTATATGCAGTGAAGAGAGGCCACTTTGCAACATTAAGGAGGCATTTGAGATACAGCAAGGTACAGCAAATATTTGTCTAAAAAATTAGACTTACAATTTTTAATGATTTTAGATTTTTATTGGCCTGTATTGGGATCTCATATAGTATCTGACCTGTAAACATGGCTCTGTAAATTTCAGTGCTGCTGGTATGAAACTGTGATCTTTGGTATAGAAAAACTGTTTCAAGATTTTTATAGTATATGAGGTTTTTTCTACTGCATGCTCTTGTTGAGCTGTCCAGGTTCCTGAGCACTAAAAATTGTGCCTAGATATTTAAAAACTCTAACTTGTTCAGTTGGTTGCCCCTCCAAGGACCACTTACAAGGTCTGAAATGTTTTGAAAATACCATTATTTTTGTCTTACAGTAATTCACATTTAAATGTTTCTTCTGACAAAAGTTGGGGAATGCCCTTAGTTGTCTTTTCAGATCCACTTTAGTTTGCAATAGCATTACTGTATCATCTGCCTATAGTAGGGCTGAAATGGGTTTTGTTGCTAATTTGGGATCATGGAGTGCTGGGGATGATAAATGCTGAGCAATATCATTCACATATAAATTCAACAGGACTGGAGCTAAAATACACTATTGCTTAACCCACTTTTTGGATAGCATTGGATCTGTTAGATGCCCATCCATGGTGCAGCGCACACTCAGCCAGGTATTATTGTAAAGGCATTTGATTAGAAAAAGAAGAACTGGAGCCCTTCTGAAATGAAATGCCCATGTCTAGTCACAGCTTTTCATAAGGCAGAGACTTACCATCAGTGAGACCATTTCCTCTGCTATAGTTGGTAGCAGCAGACCTGTGACAATAACTGAGCTTCCATTTTTTACCTCCATATGTTACTGAAATAATGTTAAATCATGGGAAGGCAACATAGAAATTGTATCTTCTGGTGCAAGTAAGTCTAAGGGGAAAACCTGAGGATGAAACAAGACAGCTCTTCTTGCTGTCCTGATATGCTATCATTCCACACAACACAGCTGGAAAGACTTAACTTTTTTATATTGTGATCTGAAGATAGGTTTTCCATTCATTCAAAGCCCCTGCTTTGTTGTCTGAGGAAAATATTGTCCTGGGAAATTTCAGCCCAATGTTACAAGGATTTTATTGTGAATGTGTAGAAAACACATTCCATCTCCTGGTTCCAAAAGAACAGCCATTTAGATAATATGTCTGAATGTATATGAAACCCTGAACATACACACAGGAAGCAGAGAGTTCAGGAATCTTTGTACCTTTTTATAAGCCTTGTCCCTCTTTACAAGTGTATAACTACCATTGTTGTCTGTCTTAAAAGCCAAGTGTCAGACAGGCTTGGAAAATAAGATAGCCAATTATTACATGCAGTTAGATAAAAGGTTTAAGTTTTTCTTCACATTCTTAGGGAGGTATTTTGACTGTGTAATTAAAGAAAGCATAGCTTGATTCATGCAGTCTTGTCATGTGTTTGCTACCAGCCGCTTGGTAACAAAAAGAATTCCATAGAGCTACAAATTATCTATACAAATCTACAAAACTGGATAGATCTGGGTTCAGATTTGGAAGGCAGAGAGTATGGATGATAGTAGTTCATGTCTTTTAAAATTGCAGTTTAAAGCAATGTTCCCTCTAACTTTCAGCCCCGCTGGGCAGGGCTCTCTTCATCGCATACACAACTTCACTGGCTCACAGGTCCTGTTGTAAAATGATTGCTGTGAGTGCATGGGGCAGGAAGAGCCTTCCGTGGAGTGGGGCCGAGTCACACTGCCTTAGAGAGCAAAGCTTGGTTTGAAGTTGAACCTAGTTCAGAACTCGTGCACCCTCAGATTATCTGCATCTTCCCAGGGACAAGGTTCAACCTGGTTAAACGCTATGTCACTCACCTCACATAATGGGTTTAACCCAGGCTAAACTTCATTTGTTTGAAGCAACTTCTGACTACTTAGCACTCATGCCTTCAAAGCATGGGATAAGAAAGTAAAAATGCATTCAAATGCAGTTTAGGTGAAATCAGGCATGACTTTCTCCAAGAAACAGGAAATGTTAGTATTGCAAATAAGAACTTCCAGACTACCACTCACACCACCAGCAAACAAGATAACTGCTGGCCCTGCTGGCTGGGTGATTCTGGGGGCTGTTGCTTCCAAATGTTCATTTTGCAATTTGTGCTTACTCTTCTTATGGAATGAAATAAAATAGGTTTCTTGGTGTTAGTATGCTGTAAGGTAGGCGCATGCCAGGGTGTGCAAAACTAGACTTATTGATGAGAAGGCAATTTGATGCTCAATCCACCTCCTCAAAAACTGGTACTGTAATTGATGCTATCAAACCTCCCCATTTGCAAATAATTGTGTAATTTTCACATCACTGTTCTCACTAACCCTTATTTTCCCATGCTTTTTTCCATAAAGCTTCTGTAACATATTGTTGTTATTGTTATTATCAAAGATGTATTGCAAAATGCATTGTTTGTTCTTAACCGGAAGCCCTTTTGTTTCTTGTAAAGAAAACCTGCTTTGTTATGAATTGTTTTGTCTTTCTTTTGTTTGCGATAGCTTCCAATATAGACCCTGGAAAGTGTCATTTACATCAAGCTTTTCTGCTTTCTTAAAGGCAAAGGCCTCTGTATTTTTTGATCCCCAATAAAACTTTTCTGTTCTATAATAATAATAACAAGGTGTAGGTTTTGCAGTCTCCTGATTTGTACTGCTAATGCATATTCCAAATAAATGGTTTCTTTTGTTGCAAAAAAGGAAGGGTGTATTTATTGTGCAGAAGTAGAGGTGTGCAAATGCCATCCAATCAGATTTCTATCCAAACATTTGTTGTACAAATTGGGATCTATTTACTTAATCTGATTTGTTTGCAGGGTTTTGAAAGTATTTTTGAGTACTTTTTCTATTTCAAAAGAGGAAGAAACTGAAAAAGGGAAAACAAACTGTGGCCAGGCTAATCAGTGCAACTCGGGTGTCATCAACCTTGGTTTTATGCTGGCCCTTCAGTGAGTAGGCAAACTCCTACCTGCTAGTTTACTTCTGTGTCCTTCCACAAGCCATGCACTTTTTTGTCACAGGTGCTTCCCCATGGGAACACCTGTCCTTTCTTCGGGGTGGGGTGGGGGGTGGGCATCACATACAGAAAGGTACTGTGTGGGACAGTGACATAGATTGAGAGGTGATTTGCTTCTCTGGGTCAATGCACAATGTGATTTAGCTTTGATGTGAAACATCCCAAGATAAGGGAGGAGGTTCTTCAGTATTACCTATCACTGAGCCTAAACGTAAGACTTGGCTTCCCCTATTAGCCTCCGAGAAAGGCCATTCCTAAGCTTGAAACAGGATGGGGTGGATGGGCAAAACATTTATGAATCAGAGAAAACAGTCCCAGACCACAGAGAAGGAAAATGGCAGCCAAATTCAGACAGAAGTTTATTGTATGTAGAAATTTCTTGTTTGACTCTGAGGACCCCAAATAGGAAACGTACAGGTAATACAGGTCCTCCGACCTGTCTTGTCTGCTAGTTAATGCCAGGTTGGGCCACAACCCCATCCTTTATTACTTTATTTTGGATGGGCAAGCCAACTTGGCTTGTTTTACTGAGACCTGGGTGGGTGCAGAGTGGGGGGAATCTCTGCCAGCTGTACCCCCTCCCAATTTTATGTCCAGCATATGGGCAGGTCAGAGGGTC
This sequence comes from Phrynocephalus forsythii, assembly GCA_029282475.1. NCBI lineage: Eukaryota > Metazoa > Chordata > Lepidosauria > Squamata > Agamidae > Phrynocephalus > Phrynocephalus forsythii. Next base: position 1,581,495 of record JAPFRF010000003.1, on the reverse strand, counting down.
AGGGGATTGAGGGGGCCATTGTGTACAGGGAATCTTCATCTGTCAGCAGATCCACAGTATTGGTGTGTCGTGAGCAGGAATGCCTGCACCTATTGGTGGGCCAGCAAGATAGATTTGCTACTGTGCTGGGGTACTGTGCTCCATGCACCCACCCACCCCACAATCCCTACCAGAGTTCTCTGAGTTCATTGTGTCATCATTGCTGAGATCCCCCCCCCCGCATATTGGTGGTAGAAGAGTTCAACGTGCATGCCGGGGATAGACTTCCTGGAGCAGCTGTGGATTTCGTGGAGTCCATGGCCTCCATGAACCTATCTTAGCATGTTACTGGTCCCACCCATAGGTCTGGGCATACCCTGGACCTGGTCTTTTCCTCCATGACTGTGGATTTCAATCTGAGGGTTGGAGACATCTTGCCCCAACCCATGCCATGGTCAGATCACTATCTGCTGACCTTTTCCCTGGCAATCACCACCCTACCTCATGGGGAGCCTTTGGGTATGACCCCAAAGTTTTCTGGACCCTGAATGGTTCTTGGACTCCTTTGGGGGCCTACCGAACAGTCTGGATGACGTTCCGGTTGACGCCCTCGTGGCTAGATGGTATGAAGATGCCACCCGGGCTGTTAACCGGATCACCCCCAAGCATCTTCTTCGATGAGGAGCCCGTACCTCACCATGGTTCATGGATGGTCAACAGGCAATGAAGCAAGAACAAAGAAGACTTGAGGACAGATGGAGGAAGGTCCAGTCGGAGATTAATCGGGCTGCAGTTTGTTCACTGGCCAGGCACTACATTTGTGCAGTCAGGGAGACCAAAAGATGTTATGCCTCCTTGAGAATTGGTGCAGCCTTGAATCACCAGGCAGAATTGTTCCAGCTGGTTTGAGATCTCACCAATCCTGATCAGCCTAGGCCTCCTCCTGATGATTTCACCAGGGAGTCTTTTCCAGCCTTTTTAGATCTAAAATTGAGGCCATCCGAAACAGTTTGGATTCCGGTTGCACTGACCTGTCCCCTAGTACCTCTAGCGCTGCACCCCCTCGGTCTCCTCGACTGGTTGAGTTTGGGCCTGTGTTGTCAGCTGAGGCCTTGAGGGTACTGGCTTATTGCAGGCTGGCAGCTTCTCCTTTCAACCCTTGCCCATCCTAGCTTATTAAGATTTCCGGAGGGAGCATGCCAGAGTGGGCTTCTGTTACTGCTACCGCATCCTTCAGAGAAGGCATTCTTCCCTCACCTCTGAAGGAGACAGTCGTGAAGCTTCGGATTATTTGTCCAACTATTGTCCAATAGCCAATGTTCCTTTTTTTGGGCAAGGTGATTGAAAGGGTTGACATCAAGTGGTGCCAGGAATTCCTGTAGGAGAATCAGGTCCTGGATCCATTCCAGTCCAGGTTCAGTGTCATGGGACTGAAACTGCCCTGGTTGCACTGCAATATGACCTCCTTGAGGGGGCCAACAGGGGTTCTACCATGTTGGTCCTTCTTGACATGTCTGTGGCCCTTGATACCATCAACCACGGTATCTTGCTGAATAGGCTGGCTGAGGTGGGGATCAGTCCTCGGCTCATTGCTCTTCAATATTTTTATTAATGACTTGTATGAGGAGTGCAGGGAATATGTAAAAAATCCAACTTGACTTCAATTCCTGGAAAGATCCTAGAGCAGATTATTAAAAAGCAAAGCAAAGTGGTCTGCTTATATACCGCCCATACCACTTCATGTAGTCTCTGGGCAGTTTAATTATAATTATTTAACAAGCAATGCTGTCATTACGAGAAGTCAACAGGGGGTTCTAAAAAACAAGTCATACCAGACTAATTTGATCTCTTTCTTTTAATCGACGAAACAACTCTGTGCAGAGAGGCAAGCGAAGGCAGTGGTTTGTGGGCTCCTTCATAGCCCCAGTTTACTCTCCAGCCACACCGCTTTTGGGATGCCCAGAGCAGCATGGCTGCAGAGTAAACTGGGGCTACGAACAAGCCCACAAGGCGCTACCAGCCCCCCTGGCTTTTCTGATGGTGTAGCATTCCTGACAATGACAAGGGGACCGACACAAGGCCGGTCACCATCAGGTCACTCTCTTACATTAGAAAACACCAGGTATGACCCCCTACAGGTGTGGGACCATTGACAAGTTGGGATAAGTCCAGGGAGGCCATGGTCTCTAAGAACTCAAGAGACGGCCCTGTGACCTGCACCTCCGCATGGATGTTGAGGCCTGGGGGAACTCAGCTGCCGCAGAGACGAAGGCCTCAAGCTCCGGAAAGGCCTGTGTTGGGTCAAGGGGATCAGGGTACACCAGCACAATCCCAATTCCATCTCTATCCCCTATTGACACGTATATAAGAGAGTTCTTATATACAATGGCTACCCCCAGCCCTATTCTCCAGTCGACCCTGGTGCCAGATGGTGTATCCAGGTGGGCAGATGAAGGAGAGGGTAGCACCGCTCTCCAGACCCACCCAGGTCTCACTGATTCACACCAGATCTGCCGCTTCATCCTGAAGTAAGTCCTGGATGATCCGAGACTTAGCAGCAGACCTTCTAGAACTTCACCTCACAACAGTCTAAATGGTCTTTTGCCCGCGGAAATCGTCTTTAGGAAAAACCTCAGAACTCTAGTAGAACTGCTAAAAGCCCAGTGGGAAGGTGCTCTGCCAGACATGCATGTCCCAGTGGCCAGGTATGTACGTGAGTTGCAGCAAAAACTTATAATTATCAGTGAAATCACAGAGAAGAGCTTGCAGAAAGCTCACCAGATTCAGAAACAGTATCATTCATGATGCTAAATCTCACCATAGAGAGTTCAAAGTGGGAGTTTCAATGTTGGTCTTAGATCCCATTAAGCACAACAAACTGTAAGTACACTGGTTAGGACCAGGTGTAGGACCAATTAGGGAATGTCAATTATGTTGTAAGAATGTCTAACTATGAAAAGAAACCATGGGTCTACCGTGTCAACAGACTTAAACCATATGTTCACAGGAAAGCACATCTGATGAAAGTCAAAGCAGATTCACCAGAGATGTTGGAAGATTTATTTATTACAGTAGTTCAAGGAAGCTGATGATTTGTCTGAAGTTTACTTGGAATCAGACATACCTTCTCAGAAAAAGGCATTATTGGAAGTTCTCCAGGAAGAAGGATCCATCTTTGTCAACACTCTAGGTAGGACATCTGTAGTCATACACCAGATTAACACCAAAGATGATGATGATGATGATGATGATGATGATAATAATAACAATAATAACAATAATAACAACTTTTTTATGCCTCCTTTCTCCCCAAAGGGACCCAAGGCAGCTTACAACAAATTCAGAAAAGTACAATAAAAGCAATACAATGTAAAAACAACACAATACCTATAAAATACTACAAAAATGCTATACAATATAATACAATAATAAAACTAAGTCAGAGAAGGAGAAGAAAAAACTCTAGTCATTTTTGAAGGCGTCCCTAAAAAGGAGGGTCTTCAGGCCTTTCCTAAAGGACGCCAATGACGGAGCCTGCCTCAGCTCGCTGGGTAGGTTTTCCAGATGGACAGCACCACCACCGAGAAGGCCCGCCCACGAGTGCTCGTTTTGCGGGCCTCCCTCGGGGGGACCGTCTGAAGCAAGAGGGCCAATGATGAAAACAAGATTAAAAACAATAGCTGCAGCAGAGTTTAAAAAGCTCCCCAGCCAATGAGACTAAAAAAGTAAGATGTTATAAAAACTTAAAAATTTGTGAAGGCTGGAGGCTCAGAAGGCTTGCCTAAATAAGTAAGTCTTAAGGCCTCACTTGAATATTTCAAGGGAGGAGGCAGTTCTTAACTCAAAGGGGAGGGAATTCCATAGTACCACTGCCACTACTGAGAAGGCCCTATTTCTTGCCGCCACCCCTCGCACTTCCTTGGGTGGCGGTACCACACCTATTTGTTCTTCACCTTATAGAGTCGTTGGTGAACATGCAAAGCAGATTGAGCAGGAACGTCAAGAGATGTTGAATCTTGACATCATCCAACCTAGCACATCTCCATGGGCTAGTCTCGTTGTTATTGTGCCAAAGAAGACACCTGATGGTCAAATTCAGCCTAAGGTATGTTTTTGTGTAGATTATTGCAGGCTTAGTCAACTGGCTGTTGTAGATAGGGATGGGCACGAAATGAAAAATGAAATGCTGTTTTGTTTTGTTACGTAATGAAACAAAATGAAATTAAACAAGGAAGCAGCATTTTGTTACAGATGAAACGAAATGGTCATTTTTTCCATTGAAATGAACCATTTCATTCACTCTGTAAAAGGGGTCCCTTACCTGCAGGGTGGCCACCATCACTGGAGCACAGGAGAGGGGAGAGGAGGAGGTGGGTCACCACCACCACTTTGACACTCTCCGCGTCTTCTCAGCCCAGTTTCTGGCCTCCTCTCAGCTGGGAGGTGGGTGGGTGGGTGACTCCCCTGGGTCCTAGAGGCAGGGGATTTAGTGCCGGGGAGCCATTTTCAGAGGGCTCCTGCCAAGCTGTCAATGGAGATCCCCTGGTGCTGACTGGGCCAATTTTAAAGGGATTCAGCCATTGACAGCTCAGCAGGAGCCCTTTAAAAAAGGCTCCCGGGCACCAAATCTTGTGCTTTTAGGATCCAGGTGAGCCATTTTGTTTTGTTTCATTTCATTTCGTACATTTTTTTAAAAAAATCATAAAATGAATTCATGAAACAAAATGGGTGTGGGCATTAAAACATTATTTTTCCGTTTCATGCCCATCCCTAGTTGTGGATCCTTATCCAATGCCTAGGGCAGAAGATTTGAGAAGAGCTCAGGTATATCCTTCCTGACGTGCCAGGATCTTTTGAGTGGTTACTGGAAACTAGAGCTTGACCCAGAATCCCATGAGAAGAATGCTTTTGTCACTCACAACGGTCTCTTTGAGTTCAAGAGAATGGCTTTTGGATTATGTAATGGTAGTAGTTCTTTCCAGAGTCTGATGGATATCATTCTAAATGGTCTACTTTTTGCTAATGCTTACTTGAATGACATTGTTATCTTTTCAGACACCTTTGAGGAACATCTAGACCATCTCTGCACTGTTTTGAAACGTCCAAGAGAAGCTGGACTGACTGTCAAAGCTTCAAAGTGCCAATGGTTAAGAGGAAAAGTAGTTTATTTGAGACATTGGGTTGGTAGTGGTACCACTGAACCCTTTCAAGCAAATGTTGAGAGTGTAAAATTCCTGAGAATAAGAAAACAAGTTCAATCTTTTTTTGGGTTTTGTGGGTTCCACACTTCAGTCACATAGCCACACCTTTAAGTGAGCTGATACTTAAGAGCATGCCAGTAAAAGTAAAATGGACTCACGAATGCCAAGTTGCTTTTAATACTTTGAAAAGTCATCTAATCCAATCACCTATTCTGATTGTGCCTGATTTCTAGAAACCATTCGTTCTTCAGATTGATGCTTCAGAGTATTGTATTGGTTGTGTTTTGTTGCAAGAAAAGTAAATGTTCCAGGCTACTATTTTCCATACCTATATCAATAAAGGGTAAATGAAAGAGTAATATTTTTAGGTTTGAGGTCTATAATAGTGTTCTTGTGTTTGTCCATTGCATCTCCCTATTTCCTGCCATTAATTTTTATTGAGAATTCCCTGTTCCACCCTGTTCCATTGCTAGTCTCTGTGCCTTATGTGGTGTAATTTTTATGACATGATTTCAACCAATTAGTAACTTTTGGGATTTCTGTTGTGAAAATATTGGTCCTTCTTTAGTAACATAAATACCACTCTCTCATGATCATGGACATCCAGGACATAAATATAAAGTTGGGAGTGGGAGGTCTCATTGACGACCTCAGGAACATTGTTCTCATTGACCATAAATAGTCCCAAAGCTTCTCAGGAAAAGGAGAGGAAAAAGAAAAAAGAAGCAAATTTAAGAATACAGTAAAAATTATAAAATGTCAATCTTCCTTGTGCAATATCGAAAAACAAGGCAACCCAAATGAGCAAGATTATTGGCATTATCTTTCTATTGAGATGCAGAAAGAGAATTTACCCTGCATTGCTGAAAGTGAAATTGGATACCTCAAGCTGATGCAAGAAGTTTGGATCCTCCATCTTGTGGCATCACTAGAACAGATCTTGACACTGAAATACCCAGTAAGTATAATTTTTGGGCTTTTCTGTTTCTTCCCTCATCCTCTCAAACTCTGCAAAGCTCAGTCTGTTGAAAGGTCATGCTGAATGTGCCTGTTGTTAATATTACAGTGGCCCAGTGAATGTGTTTACCATCCCTGTTTTTGATTCAGAACAGAGGGCACTGCAAGGGATGAAATAAAGTACTTGTGCTGGACACCCATCTCCACATGCTGGTTTCCTTCAAGATCAGGTTCTTCCTCCCCACCCTAGTCCTTTTATAATCTGAAAATCCCCTAAGAATGAAACCTGGAGCAGGTTTTGGCATCATGGAGAGCTCGAACAGGAGGCAGAGTAAAAGAAATCCCCGGTTCTGCTGGTCCTGGATACCAAAATACTGTACAACTCTGTACAGTATCTTAGACCAGGTCTCACAAATCACAAGAAATGTGCTTTGTTCAAACCATATCTTAACTAATATCTAAGGCCATCCTTCACTGCCCCCCCCAATCCACTTTCCTTTACCATTTCTATGACCAACAATTACGAGACTATTTGGAAGAAAACAGATGGAGCTTTGGCACATTTAGAGATGTGAGGCAAACCGAACCTATTGAAATGGAACTTCATCTGCCATTCTCAAGTCCATTTTCTAGCAGGACTTGTTTTCTAAGCTTCTCTCCACATAATGCAGCAGTTACTACCACCTAAGCAATGCTTTCTTTCAGTCTTCATAGCATGGCATGCACCTTCACTGGTATTCTTGTCCCCAGGCTCAAGTACACCTCTCTAATTTTTCCAAGGTTCATTCAACCACTGATTTTATCCCTGGAACTCTGGCTTCACTGGCTTTCAGGGGCCAATGAGCATGTTAATTTCAGAACCAACTAGGAATACAGAGGGAGAGCCAGTTGCTGACAGTTCTAGGAGACACAGTGCTTTGGAGCCATAGTGGTGTTTGCAGACTAAATGGTAGGGTTTGGAACTTCAGGTCTAGCATTTAATTAATTGGCATTAAATATGGCATCTAGGGAAATTAAGTAATTGTTAACATTTAAGTTAGAAAGTGTTTCATGGGGTTTGTGTAATTAAACTCATTAGTTTAAAACCACTGGATTTACAAAGAATGGCTTGCACTATATATTGTCACCACTGATCCTTAGGAGCACATTTGTGATTGGCACCTTCAAAGATGATTTGTGGGGTGATGTTCTAATGCTGGAATTTCCTTTATAGTGCATTTCCCCTCTAAAACGCATAAGAAATCCCAACATACAACTATTAGCTAGAGATGGATCACAAAGTCCCTTAATACCTAGGATAAACTGGAACTGATGGTTTTAACACATTATCATAATTATATACGGAAGGGTGTCCTAATGTTGGATACTACTTCTCCATGGACAAACAAATAATCTAGACTGATTGATTGATTGATTGATTGATTGATTGATTGATTGATTGATTGATTGATGATTGGATTTGTATACTGCCCATCTGGCAATGAGGCCACTCTGGGTGGTTAACAACAATTATTTATACGTTAAGTGTTAGGGGCTGTGACTATATTACTGTCCTACATTTGCTCTGAATGCATGAATGCAGCTGACAAAGACACAGTTTGAGATGAAAGCCCTTTAGTATGTGTTTCAAAATTTGTTTTTGAAAATGTATAGGCTAGTCCTATTGCATTTTTAAAAACCCTGAGAAGACATAGAGCAATCCTTTCTAGGACCCTAGTAACAGCCAAAAAATCTTGTCTTTCCACTTTCCTTAGGTAAAGGTAAAGGTTCCCCTACACATGTGTGCTAGTCATGTCTGACTCTAGGGGTGGTGTTCATCTCTGTATTCCAGCTGAAGAGCTAGTGTTGTGCAAGTCCGTGGCCATGTGGCTGGCATGGCTGCAGGAAACACTATTTTACCTTCCCACTTTTTACGGAGGTACCTATTTATCTATTTGCATTTACATGCTTTCAAAATGCTAGGTTGGCAGGAGTTGTGGTTATCAGCGGGAGCTCACTCCACTGTGTGGCACCCAGGATTCGAACTGCTGAGCTGCCGACTTTGCAGTCGACAGCTTTCAGTGCTCTAGCATGCTGAGCCACCACTGTGCCCCCTTCTCAGAAGATAGTGGCTGCCTTTTTATTTCTCTGTTCCTAGTGCAGGTGCGAAGGAAGGCAGCATTAATGAAACTAAAATCAATTCTCAACAACAACACATTGGCCGTTACTTCACAAACCGCTCGCTTCGCAGCAAGCCTTCATTTCTGTGCGAATCGATCGTTTCAGTCCGCACGCTCCTCCTTTTTGGCTGCGATGCCACCCCGACCACGCCCCCTTTACCGTGCTCCAAGTGGGGTGAGTGGTTCCCCTGCCAGCGGCCGGGAATCTTTTCGCTTCGCATCTCGCTTCGCTCCCAGCGTCACGTGTGGACTTGTGTTTTTTTTTATATATAGTTACTTTTGCGCCGATATTGATGCATCGATACGCCGAGTTAATATTTTTTTTAAAATAAAAGGAGGGTGGAACCGGATGTTGCAAAGCAGTTTTCTAATGCGAAGGGAGCACGTGAGGTAGTAATCGATTCGGTCCTAGAAATGCTCCGCGTGAGTACTGAGAAACAGGGGTGGGATCGAAGGGAGAGCACGTGACCGCCACCAAATTCAAAGCGAAGGCAATGCCGCTGCGAAGCAATGCACTTCGTGAAGTAATGGCCATTGAAAGGATCAGAAGAAATTAGTGTACATGGAAGATAGTTTGAGGCGCTCAAACATTAAATTTATTAACTTTAATGTTAGGAAAGCTACAGAATTGAAAGAAGAGGTTATAGCTTGGATTAATGAGATGATGGGCTCTCAGCATACTACTACAGAAGATATTGAAATAATACACTTATTGAGAAATCCAGGAAGTAAATATACAAGATCAGTAATGGTGAAATTTCATAGTTATGCTAAAAATGATAAATTTATGGGAGCCATGCACAGTAAATCAAAACAGTTATCAAAAAGGAAAGAGAATTCTTTTTCTCTGAGACAAAAGTACTTAAAAACATCTTCTGATTTACTTTTGGGTTCTTTTTAAAACAAGAGGCCACCTTAATTTTTCAAAAGTTATATTTTATTTTCTGTTCTAAGATACAAAAGTAAGAATCCCAAAAAGCATCAAAAAGTATCAAAACCTTAACAGATCTTAGCAGACCTCAATCATAGTTTTATTTCCCTAAAAATAACAAATCTAAGTCATTCTTAGATTACATACAAAGCTTCTCCTAAACTAACTTTTCCTACTCTACCTAACTGATGTAAGCTTCATTGCTCAAAGTGATCCTAAGCATAATCTTGGCTTCTGTCTGTCCTCTTGGCTTCTTGCTTGAAGCTTCCAAATATCATGTGACATAACTGACCAATGTTAGCTAATCATGCCCCACACTGCTAGCATGTTATGAATATTTTTCTACATAAGGTCTAATACAAGGCTGATGTGTGCACTTAATATTCAGCTTAACAACTCACACCACGTCCCATCATGCTTATTTCCATACATGTCCGCCTTTGGAAAATAAAAATGGTTAAATGCTATTCAACATTTTTATAAAATAAACAACTACATGATATATGAAGGTATATATGAGAATGAAATAGAAATATGCATTTGCAAAGCAGACTAAAAGCACTTAACACAGTATATACATGTTGTTATGGAAAAATATATGAACTAATAATGTAATACTGGTAGGAGATATCTGAAAAACATAAGAAGAAAGATTAATTAGAACATTCCTGAAATACCCCTATTAGATATGTAAGACTCTAAAGCAGTAAACTGAAATCATTTTGAACTTAGCATTTATTCAGGATTGTATGTATTTTCTTCCACTGGTGTAGCTTCAATACCAAAATGCATTCTTGTATTTCAAGCCATAAGGGGAAAACCATATTCACTGAATTATAGAGTGCAACGTGTTCAGGTCTATCAGGATCTTTCAAAGTAAATGACAGACTGGAGGACGTCAATGAAACCCATCACCTCTATTTTGTTGAAAAATGGACTGAAATATAATTGGGGATACCCAACTTTTCTGACAATTTGGAAGGGCATTGTTCAACACAGGATCTCATCACTAGAGGAAGGCAAAGACCTCCTGGCTGCATGGAACCTTGGAGATGAGAAGCAAGATGAAGGAAGGCTTAGTGGAAGCCTCAGTTTCCAAGAAATGAAGTCTACTGGACAGGAAAATTGAAGTACCAACCCTGATGTTCCAGATGATTCAGATGATCAACTGCATGTCCTTCCCCACTTTCCTCCTCTTTCCCCTCCTTTTTTTTCTTTTATCCTTTTCTGTTTTCAGTTACCATCTATTATTCCCTTCCCCCCTTTTCCTTTTCCTTTTCCTTTTCCATTTTACTTTTTGGGAGGGGGAGGTAGAGTAGGTAGGAGAAGTAGGGGGAGGAGATATTATGGGGAAGAAAAGCAGATGAAAGAAAGAAGGGGAGAAAGGGGAGGATGGAAAAGGGTCAAAAGAAAAGAAATATAGTAGGGCATAATAAGCTAAAATATATGAGCTAATCGAGGGACTGGCTGGGAGTGAGTGTTGTCTCCCCTCCCCCTGGGGCACACACTACATAGTATAGCATGGAGGCATGGGGGAATTAAATGTAGGGTGGGGGTAAGGGGAGTACGTCTAATAGTTTGGTATAGAGTTTGTCTAAGATTGTCTTAGTTTTTTTTTTATCACACAAGGGGACTGGAAAGCAGCAGTGAAATTAAGAGGATATGGGGAAAGTATTGACAAAGTATTGACAAAGTATGGCTACTTTGAATGTTAAAGGCCTATGGTCTGTTATAGAGAGAAGGAGAATAGAGGCTTTAATAAAGAAGAATAAGTCCCATCATCTTGGAAACATTCATTAATAATTTTAATTCCAGAACCCAATAAGGATTTAACAGATATTGATTCATAGACCAATATCTTTAATAAACCAAGATGCAAAGATTTTCACATCAATATTATTTATTTATTTATTTATTTATTGCATTTGTATCCCTCCCATCTTCCCGGAGGAACTCTGGGCGGCTCACAGAAAAGCGACAAGGCGCAATAGTCAGAATACAATATAGCATAATACAACCAAAAAAGCAATAAGGAATAAAACAGTTAGAGCTTTAAAAACCACAATGCACATAAACGCCCTAGCATCGCCATCAGGGGGAGGCGAATTACTCGGGCAAGTATTGATGGCGGCGAGGAAAAAAGAAAGAAAGAGAGATTAATACTCGCCAAAGGCCTCGCGAAAAAGAAGCATTTTCAAGGCTTTGCGAAAGGCCAGCAGGGACTCTGCAGAGCGCACATCACTCGGAAGGGTGTTCCAGAGTAAGGGGGCCACCACCGAGAAGGCCCGGTTACGCGTGAACGTCTTCCGGGCCTCTCGAGGAGTGGCGACCCGGAGCGAGTGCGCTCACGACTGCCGAACAGGTCGGGCCGAGGTCGATCTCTGGAAGATACGCTCTGACAGGTAGTCCGGGCCCAAGCCATGGAGTGTTTTATAAACTAAAACCAGGACCTTGAATCTAATCCGGGATGCAACGGGCAACCAATGTAGGCGAGCCAGGACTGGGGTGATGTGGTCGTAACGATGCACACCCGCCACCAGCCTGGCGGCCGCATTTTGTACCCGCTGCAAACGCCGGAGAAGAGTCAAGGGCAACCCCATGTAGAGGGCGTTGCAGTAGTCCAGCCTCGAGATCACCAGTGCTTGGACCACAGTTCTCAGAGAGTCGCCATCCAGGTACGGGCAGATCTAAGCTATCTGGCGAAGATGGTAATACGTGGTTCTGGTCACGGCCGCCACCTGAGCTTCCAAGGTAAGCGCCGGATCCAGAACCACACCCAGATTCCGCACCCTATCCGCAAGTTGGAGGGAGACCCCATCCAAACTGGGAAGGGGGCCTCCGTACCCAGATGGCGAATTTCCAAAGAACATAACCTCTGTCTTCACGGAGTTGAGCCTGAGCCTGTTCGCCCTGGTCCATGTCAATACGGCATCCAGGCACCCATCAAGAGTCCGAACAGCTTCCACTGCAGAGGTGGAAAAGGAGAGATAGAGCTGCGTGTCATCAGCATACTGGTGACAGCAGACTCCAAATCTCCTAATGACCCCAGCCAGTGGCCTTATATAGATGTTAAACAGCATAGGGGACAGGGACGACCCCTGTGGAACCCCACAAGGGAGGAACCACGGGGCCAACAACTCCCCCCCATGCTGGACATACTGGGGACGGCCCTCCAGGAAGGAACGGAGCCAACTGCAAGCAGTGCCTCCGATTCCCACCTCAGAGAGCCGATCCAGTAGGATATCATGGTCGACGGTATCGAAGGCCACTGACAAATCCAGGAGAACCAACAGGGTAGAGCAACCCCTGTCGGCCGCCCGGATTAGGTCATCTTGCAGTGCGACCACAGCTGTTTCGGTCCCCCGGTAGGGCCTGAACCCGGATTGGCATGGGTCAAGGCACTGCTGCTCCTCCAGGAATGACCCCAGCCGGACCCCAGCCACCCTCTCGATGACCTTGCCCATGAACGGAACATTAGCAATCGGGTGGTAATTTGCCAATTCGCCCGATGATAGGCCAGGTTTTTTAAGAATGGGTTTGACCACCATCTCCTTCAGACGGGAGGGAAAGACCCCCTCGCTGAAGGAGGCGGTGGCGATGGTAGAAGCCCATTCGGCCATACTCCCGCCGGCAGCTTTTTATCAGCCAAGCAGGGCAAGGATCGAAGGGGGTGGACACGGGCCGGCAGTGAGCCATAGCCCTGGAGACCACAGCAGGAGTAACAGGCCCCTATTAGCAAATAGAATGGATAAATTTTATACAAACTACATAAAAGAGGGTCAGAATGGGTTTTTAAAGGGAAGACAAATGGCCAACTTAACTAGGAGAGCTCTGAATATTGTCTATGTTATGTAAAAAACTAAAGACAAAGCAAGTATTTTATCTTTAGAGAGATTAAAGCTTTTGATTGTGTAGAATGGCCCACATTAAAAATTCAGTTAAAGGGATGGGGGTTTGGAAGGAAGTTTTTTTTGGGGGGGGGGTAATAGATCATTTATATTCAGACAATACTTCTAAGGAACAACTGAACAGATATCTCCAGTCCGGGGATCTAGACAAGGTTATCTCCAGTTTTGTTCTGTTTAGTTAATGAATTGCTAGCTGATGCAATAAGGAATGATGATTTAATTATAGGCATGTACAAAAACAACAATATAAAGATCGATCTATTTGCTGATGACTCTTTACTGGCAATTAAAAACCCACTAGAAAGTATGGCAAGAATTAAAAACAATTTAGAAAAAATTGGGGAAATAACTGGATTATGTATAAATTGGAAGAAATCAGAGATTATGTTGTTTAATCATAATAAACAAGAACAGGAAAGGGTTGCAGGTGAATATTGACTAAAAGTGTGTAAATGTGTTAAATGTATAGGTATAGATTTAGCAAAGGACATTCAGAAACACAAATAATATAATTTTAATAAAATGAAAAGGGAGATTAAAATAAATTTCAAGATAATTTAAAGCTTTCTTGGTTAGGAAGAATTGCTTTGGTGTAATATGAAAATTTTGCCAAATATTAATTTTCATTTTAAAATGTTACCATACCTATCCAGTTAACAAAAGAAGAATTTAAGTCTTGGCAGGGACTGATAAACATATTTTGCAATGAAGGCAAAAAAGAAAGAATAAACAAAAGTGATTGGTTCAGGTCATAAAAGATAGGAGGTATAGGCATACCTAACATTAGAAATTATTTTGCAGCAAACCAACGTAGATGTATAGGGGAAATATGATATAAATCAGAGAGATTATTATGGTGGGAAATGGAATCAAAAGATTTACAAGATAATATTAATATGTATCTATTCGGGACAAGCAAGAAAATAGCTGTGCTCAATAATCCCTTTTTAAGTACCATCCTAAATATATGGTCTAAATATGTTTTAAAAAGTATGTCCCCCCAGTTCACCTGTGAGTCTAGTCACTGAAATAGAGATTTTTCCCACAAACATGAAAGTTCATTTAGAACTATTTAAGGCAAGAAGAGTGGTAGACTGAAGGAATGGATGAATAAAATGAAATTAAAAGAAAAAATGAAACAAATACTCCAAAGTAATGATTTATCATGGTTATACTATGCCCAGTTAGAAAGATGGACCAAAGAATGGTTTAAGATTAATAGAGAATGTAGAGATTATACAAAGCATGAACAATTCATATTATCCCATAAAAATATTGAGAAGAATGATACCTTGAAAGGAACAGTAAGTAAGATTTATAAACTTATTGGAGACTGTGAAGACATAGGGAAGGAAGAAGAAGGACTAAAGTTAGTTTGAGAACAAAGCAAAGCAAAAGTGTTCTGCTTATATACCGCCCCATACCACTACAAGTTGTCTCTGGGCGGTTTACCATTTTAATTACAGTGTGCAGGCAAGACGTAGAAAGGAAAATAAAAGAAGAAGTTTGGGAAATATGAGAGTTTTATGATCTATGTTAGTGAAAATAAAAGTGAATTATTTTAAATAGTTATTAAGATGGTACATGACATCAGTTAAACTAAATAGAATAAATGCAAACTATGCTAATATCTGTTGGGAATGTGAAAAGAATATTGGTACTATTTTCATTTATGGTGGGAATGTGAAAAGGTTCAAAAGTTTGGGCAATTTTAAATAATTAAGTGATATATTGGAAAGGAATATAGATTGTAACCCAGAAAGTGCATTGTTATCAGTATTTGTTAATGATATTTATGATAATATGACCAAAGAACTAATTTCTAATCTTCTGACAGCAACAAGATTAATAATAGCAAGAAATTGGAAATCAAAACAAGAATTTAAGATGGAGGAATGGTATAATGAAATATGGAATACAGTGGTACCTTGTATAAAGAAATTAATCTGTTCCAAATGAAATTATGTTAAGCAAATTTTCCTTTATACAAATTTCCCGTAGGAATGCATTGAAAACGGAGTAATCCCATTTTTATGTTGTACGGATTCACCCCATAGGCGATTATGTTAAGCAAATTTCCCCTATCTCCGGAATTTTTTTATGTTGTACAGATTTTATGTTATACAAACTGTTTGTTATACAAGGGTCCACTGTACTGCTATAAACGATAAATTGTCTTGTAATTTAAAGGTTAAGAAGGAAAACTAAGAAAGATATTTTTATGATATATGGGTGAAATTCATTGAATATGTTTTAATAAAAGGGAAAGGGAAATAAGCCAATAATGACTCTATACAGTTCTGGAAAAGAGGAATTTAAAGACTTGAAGAAGACCTCCAGAAGGTCCAGAGGGGTGGGGAGCACCAGTATCTGTATGTATTTTTTTCTCTATTGTTTTATATGTGTTGTTTAAAAATTAAATAATTAAAATTTTAACAAACACTTTTCAGAGGTTTCCAGGTAAAGAATCCTCCGAAGTGATTTATCATTCCCAGCCTATGTATTCAGAGAGAAGCTGCACCTTGAATGCCCCCAGAAGAAGGCAATTGTGAACCACACTTTTATTTCTTTCCCTTTAGAGGGAGGAAAAAGTTAAATAGGGTCACTTTGAGGTTGGCTGTACTTGTAGGAGGCACAATAAGGAAGTGAACTCTGAACTTCTCTGTACCCAGATAACTAAAGCATTGAGCATTGGGAAGGGGGCTAGAAAACCCATCCTTGTAAAGGAAATCTTCTCTAACATGATATGGCAGAGTCCGTCAAACTTTTCAGTGTAGCAGGGTAGGGTTGCCAGCTTGTTGGGAATGAAATTGCTGTAACTACCCAAAATTTTCTTAGCTGCATTTTGTTTCGGGGGGGGGGGGGAGAGATTGCAGTTATCATTGGATATTGGCTACTTTTTACAATATTTCATTCATTTTCCAAGGGAAAAAAACTCAGAAATATATGTGATCACTGTTGTGAGTTTTTGGGTTGTTTGGCCTTGTTCTGGAAGTATTGCTTCCTGAGGTTTCACCAGACTCTGTGGCTGGCATCTTCAGTAGGCAAGGAGCTTAGGAAACTAGGAGTTATCTCTGCACTCTGGGGTATAGAGTGAGTGAGACAGTGGGGTTTTAGTGTTGTGGGAAAGGGGAAACTTGTCCTATGCAGGATAATTGGTGTTAGTCACTGTATTATGATGGAGGGATTAAGAAGTTTCATGGCAATCAGGAGGCTACGAACCTTCTCTGTGTTTGATTGGTGTCATTCGCTGTTCTATTGTGTGAACTGATCACTGGTGCTTGTTGTTGGGTGGGAATCATAGATCTTTTGCAGGCTGTAGTTTCAGTACTGGAAGCCAGGCTTTGTTGATTTTTTGACTTTCTTCTTTTTTGTTGAAACTGTGCTTGTTTGTAGATTTCAGTGGCTTCCCTGTGTAGTCTGACATAGTGATTGTCAGTGTTGTCCAGTACCTCTGTGTCCTGGAAGAGGATTTCATTTCCAGTTTGTTTCAGGGTGTGTTCATCTACTGCTGATTTTTCTGTTGCTTTAGTCTGCAGTATCTTTCATGTTCTTTGATTCTGGTCTGGATGCTGCACTTTGTGGTACCAACAACTATGAGTAAGCTGATATACTCCTGCAGTAGTGAGTGGGTTCATTTTGTCCTTTGCTGACCATAGCATCTTTAGTATTTTTGCGGTGGGTCTAAATACTGTTTGTATATTTTCTTTTTTAACACTTTGTCCGTGGGGTCCACAACTCCTTTTATGTATAGCAGAAATACTTTGTTTGTTGGGGGCTGTTTTTCTTTTTCAGTTTGGTGTTTTGTTTTGTTTTTGTTTGATGGCTCTTTTGATTTCATTCTTGGAATAACCATTTTCCTATAGGGCCCAATTGAGATGGCTGAGTTCAGTGTTGAGGAATTCAGTTTCACAGTTTCAGTTGGCGAGGTCTATAAGTGTTTTGATTACATGAGTTTCAGTCATTATTATGTTACAAACAGGTTAGTCTTATTCTTTGTTTCTTTTTTCTAGCCATTAATAAAACAGATTCCATACTTGGTAATATTGAGTCCTCTTGTTCCTTGATTCTAATTGTTTCTGCACATTCCAAAATTTTGTTAACAACATCTGTTGGTGTTTCTTCATTTTTCCATTGTTGTGCTCAAACTATCCTCACCGCTGTCTGGTAATATGCCTAGTAAAAACAGCTCTGGCCTAAAGTCTACGTTTATTTTTATCATTCTAATTAGCCAAGTACGTATTTTAATTCAATATTTTTTCACTTTATCACATGTCCACCATGCATGATAGAAAGTCCCTGTTTCCTGCACACATTTCCAACATTTGCTAGATAAGTTTGGGAACATTTTAGATAACTTAACAGGTGGAAAATGCCATTTATAAAACATTTTTTACAGATTTTCTTTATATGATGCCACCGTTAATTTAGAATTTCTATTCCAAAGTTTGTTTGTTTGTATGTTTGTATGTATGTATGTATGTATGTTTGTTTGTTTGTTTGTTTGTTTATATACCACCCATCTTCTGAAGGAACTCCGGGCAGTTTACAACATCAACAATAATAACAAGCAACAAAATGATGACAAAAAGAAAATAACAATAATAATAATAATAAGGTACTAATAATAGTCAAAGTGAGGGGGGAAAGAAAAAAAAATAGAATAAAAATAAAAATAAAAATAAAACTACATATATTTTCTTTATATGATGTCAGTGTTAATTTAGAATTTCTATTTCAAAGTTTGTTTGTTTGTTTGTTTGTTTATATACCGCCCATCTTCCGAAGGAACTCCAGGCAGTTTACAACAACAAATTTTAAAAATAATAAAAATAAAACTACAGTAAGTATTATCTGGCAAGATGGTGGGACGAAAATACAGGAAAGAAAAAAAAAAACGTTTTGCCATTTCTCCAGCTCCACATTATAACCAAACATTTTCCCCCATTATATCACTGTTTCTTTCACATGCTCATCTTCTATTTTCCATTTTAACACAAAATTATATATTTTCTTAATTAACGTATCATCTGAGGATAACAATATTTTATCAAATGCTATCTGTTCATTATAAAACCATACATTTCAGACCTTTCTTATACCTAGATTGTATCCATATTAAAGGCCACCATGAAGTCACCACCTCTTGGCTTTTCAATTCTTCCTTGGATTTTAAATTCCCTTGTACATCTAGTATATCATTATAAGTCACAATTTCCCCCAAGTTTAAAAGGTTTGGAGATGTAAATGCTTCTGTAGGCGGAACCCATCTTGGGATTCTCATATATAATTTCAGTTTCAGTTTCTCCTGTGTTTTTATTAGGAAGTCCCTAAGATAATAGTTTTGGAAGTATCTATATACAGTACTTTGGCTTTTTCATACCATAAAAAAGCATGCCAATCTAGTTGTAAGTCATATCCCTCTATCGGCTGTTTTTGACACCAACTCTTTGAAAAATGTCAGGAACCCCCTCCCCCCTCCAAGAATTTTCTTGACTACATTTTGCTTTCTTTAGCTTTTTTTCCAGAGGAGATTATAGTTACTATTGACAGCTAGCCTTCCTATCTCATTCTTTGACACTTCTGGCTGGTTGCAATGGGAAATCAGCTGGTTTTGACACTAACTATTTGAGAAACATGGGAAATATCACCTTTCCAAATATTCTTCACTTTGAAAAGCAGTCTCTATGGCTCAAAACCTGGCAGAAACTAGTTGATATTCCATGGTTGCACCAGAAAGTACAAAAAGAAAAAGAAAGTGTGGATGGAGGAAATTCCAATGGAATTAATTCAAATTGCTTCCTATGGCATGCAGTCCAACAGGCAGTAGTTAGTATTTGCACTACGACAATAAGAAAAAGAAAAGAAAAGCATGCTGCTTATATACCACTTCATAGCAGCTTACAAGTTAATTATGCAGGCTATACATTGCCCCACCCTCTAGTGAGCAGGGTAATTTTACCAACTTCAGAAAGATGGAAGGCCGAATCAACCTTAAGCTGGCTACCTGGGGTTAAACCCGGCTCATGAGCTCAGTTTTGGCTGCAGTACAGCAGTTTAGACAATGTGAAACAAGGCTCCATAAATTTGGATGGTTACTTCCCAATTTATTTCCTTAGTCACAAGTAAACCAGATAAAATTACTCTTGAGTAAACCAGCAAAATGTACTCATACATAAGCCAGGTAAAACTTGTTTTGACATACTCCTCAACCACAAAGCCAGAAACAGTAATTTTGCAGTTCAAATGAGTGAGCTTCTGAACATTTCTTCATATTCCTAGTGTTTTCCTACAGGTACGTTTCTTTTCTACTTTTTATTTATTTATTTTTGAGTATTTTTACCATGCCTTTCTCCTTGGAAAAGGACCCAAGGCAGCTTACAGTAAAGAGGCACAATAAGACATATTCAAGTTTAAGAACAGGGAATTGAGGGGTATCTTACCACATTAGAAGGCAACATTAAGCTAAAAGAAAAAGTGAACAGTTAAGAGGCAACAAAGAAATCATTTTTCTCTACCACCATTGATTCGGCACAAAATCAGAATAGTCAAACGTATGCTACATGCTGACCCATGGGTGAATAACACAGACTACTCTAACTCGCTGAGAAGAATTTGCACATCCTTGCTTTTTTAGTTTTACTAGACCTATCATCTGCTTTTGACACTATCGACCACAGCATCCTTCTGACTCATCTCTCTGAAATGGGATTTGGGAGCACTGCATTGAAGTGGCTCCAGTCCTTCCTGAAGGAGAGAACGCCAAAAGTAGTGTTAGTTGATTTATGTTGAACACCACAGCCATTGACCTGTGAATTGCTTCCGTTCTGTCTCCTATGTTATTTAAGCCATTGCTTCTCTTCTGTCTCCTATGTTATTTAACATCTATATGAAACCACTGGGGGAGATTATCAGGAGTTTTGGGGTTACTAATCCTTGCTTTTTTCTTTTGCCATATAAACACACGTATACTTTTTTCCAAGTCTGAAATAATCTTAAAGTTAGGTAATATAGGTAAACATTGAAATAAAAAGAGCAATTTAGGTAAAACAGTCATTTTAACTGCAGCAATTCTGCCCATTAAAGATAACTGAAGTCTTGACCAGGTTTCCGGGTCAGCTTTGATTGCTTTTATACCATTAACATAGTTATCTTTAAGTAAAGTGTTACAACGGTTGGACACAATAATACCCAGATATTTTGCCTTACTAGCATGTTGGAAACCCGACTGGTTAACCAATTTCCCAATCACAAGTGGGGTCGTATTTTTTGTGAGCAACAATATTTTTCTCTATTAACCTTTAATCCTGAAATTTTAGAGTAGGCCTCCAAGATCTTTAGTAGTTCTGGAAGGGAGGTCTGTGGGTCCTCCATAATAACCAACAGATCGTCTGCGACGGCTTGCACCTTATACACTTCTCATTTGCTTTGTAGACCTTGAATACCTGGGGTATTTCTTATAACATAGAGTAGTAATTCTAGAGTTAAAATAAACAGCAAGGGAGAAAGAGGGCATCCTTGCCTGGTACCCTTATGTATCTTGACTGTGTCTGTAAGATAGCCATTAACTACAATCCTAGTGTTTTGGGCGGAGTAAATTTGTTCTATAGCTCGTAGCATTCTGTGGCCACACTGTAAATAATCCAACTGGGTTTTGAGTAAAGACCAAGATACATTGTCGAATGCTTTCTCAGCGTCAATAAATGCGAAGGCTACTTGCTTCTCAGGGTAACATTCATAGTACTCCAACGCGTCTAGGAAAGTTCTGATGTTGGATTGGAGGCGTCTTTTTGGAAGAAAACAGTTTTGATTGGGGGATATCAGAGACGGTAGAATCGTCCGCCATCTGTTTGCCAAAATAGTTGCAAATATTTTATAATCCACATTTAGGAGAGCAATTGGCTTGTAGTTCTGTATCAGGTCTCTGGGTTTCCCTTCTTTAGGAATCAATGTTGTATGAGATGATTTCCATGAATCTGGTATATCTTCACCCTCTAAAATAGATGTAAAGAGATTTTTCATATTTCCAGAGACTAGCTCAGAGAATTTTTTTGTAAAATTGTGCCGGTATCGAATCGGGTCCAGGGGCTTTGTTCATTCTTTGGTGATTAATGGCCTCTGTTATTTCCATCATTGTAATAGGGGCATTCGTCAAAACTCTCTGTTCTTCAGTAAGTTTTGGAAAGTTGGCTTGTTCTAGGTATTGGAAGATGGCATCTTTATTTATTGTCTCCGGCTTGAACAGATTCTGGTAATATGCCTCTATGATTTTTTGGATTTGAGATTGATCCGTCTGGTTTTCCCCAGTTTTATCTTTAAGTGTTAGAATAAGTTTTTGAGATTGTACCTTTTTTAACTTGTAGGCTAACCATCTTCCTGGTTTGTTTGCATTTTCGACGAAATTCAGTTTGGCCAGTTTAATCTTATGGGCTATGTCTGCTGTTAAAATCAAATTAAGTTCATGCCTACAGGAGGCTAAGTCTTTATTCAACTGCTCATTGCGCGGATCATGGATTAAGTCCTTTTCTAACTTTTTCATTGTATTGAGGATGGATTCGGATTTCTTCTTTCTCTCTTTGTTCCGTCTTGCCATATATTGGATGACAAACCCTCTAAAATAAGGCTTTGAGGCATCTCACACCGTTTTCAGTGGGGTGCCCTTATTCAGATTTAATTCAAAGTATAAATTCAAGTCTTTGGCTGCCTCTGAAATAAATTCTTTATCAGTCCACAAAGCTGAGTTGATTTTCCAGTGTCTGGGCTTACCCAAAGTTTTCAATGTCCACAGGATAGCATTATGATCGGATATTGTTCTCGGAAGAACTTCTATGTCCCTTGTATTTAGTAAAAGATCAGATGAGGCCCAGCACATATCAATACGGGAGAAGGAGGCATGTTGTCTTGAATAAAAAGTGAAGCCACCTTTTAATGGATTTTTCCTTCTCCAAATGTCTTGGAGTTCTAAAATGTTGGACATGTCAAGAAAAGGTTTTGACAGTATGGAGGACGAGGTCCTGGGTTTTTCCCTTTTGGTATTTTCCTATCCACGGATGGGATGTGTACAGCATTGAAGTCCCCCAGTAGCATTAACTGATGATTTTCATATTGCAAGAGCTTCTGAGCCAATTCTTCAAAGAAAACTTGTCTTCCATGATTGTTATTTGGGGCGTATATACCAACAATAATTGTTTTTTTGGATTGGATATTTGCCTGGATGAAGATCCATCTGCCTAACTGATCTTTTTCCAAAAGAGTTGGAGAAAGTTCTGGTTTGATATATAATGCCACCCCATTTTGCTTCTTTTCTTTATTTGAGGTGGAAAACAGGTTCCCCAATCTATTTTGGATTAGGTATTGTTCATGTTTTCTCAGTACGTGGGTTTCCTGTAAACAGATAATTGCACATTGTTGTTTTTAGAGGAGTTTAAATGTCTTACGATGCTTTTGCGGGGAGTTCAATCCATTGATATTCCATGTTAGAATTTTCTGAGCCATCTTGTTTTACTTCCAGCGGTGTTTCCTCCATGGTTTAGGCCTAAGTTGTCTTTTCGGCCTGGCGCCTCCCACTGCACCATTATCTTGATCTTGCTTGGGGGTCCCTTGTTTGGGGGCCTGATTGGCTTGGCTATCATCTTTGGTAGCGGTTTGGTTGTCGGTTGAATCATCACCCTCAGAAAGGGATGATGAAGAGGAGGCGGGGGGAAATCCCAACTTTTCTGCATTTTTCTCAGCGAAGATTCTAGCTTTCTTGTAAGAATCAATTTTCTGTGTTTTCCCTTCCCATTGAAAGTTCAGACCCTGGGGGTAAATCCACTTGTATCTTATCTCATGCTTGAGCAGAAGTTTGGTAAGAAACGTATATTCTTTCTGCAGTTGACGGACCTCCCATGGGACATCTTTCAATATTGCCACTTTGGATTCATTGATTTTCACCTCTTTATCTCGAATAACTTTGAGAATACACTCTCGGGTGTATCTTCTGACAAGTTTGACTATTACCTCTGGAGGGAGCTTGTTTCTTCTGGCGTAGGCTGTAGGTTGATGATAGATCACATCTACTTCACGGAGAAATTCTTCTACGGGTGCCTCAAGCAGAGCGGCCAAACCTTCCCCAACTGAAGTGTAGAGATTTTCATCTTTGTCGAAAGTGAGACCTTGAATCCTTAAAATTTTGGATGAAGATTCAATTTCTTGCATAAGAACCAATCTATTAGTGGATTCCATTGTGGCTTCTATCTCTTCTAAACGGAAATCAGTAATCCCCATGTTGTCCTCCAACGCCTGTAGTCGCCCACCAAAGGAATTCATCTTGGCATCTACATTGGCAAAACCCTCTTTCATTTCAGATCTTAACTCAGAGAAGGCTGTGGTTTGGTCTGAGATAAGCTTGATCTGATTCATATTTAACTGATTAAGCATATCTAGAACTTGGCTGGTCTGGCTTGGTTGTTGAGTCATGACTGGGAGGGAGGGATGGACCAGAGAGGAGGAAACAGTCTTTTTTGTTACAGATGGAGTTTTGCTCATTTCATCGGCATACTGGTGGGGTTAAGTGCCACCAGTATGCCGATGACACCCAAATCTACCTCTCCTTGCCTCCAGATTTTAAGGGAGAAACTATTTTGATGTTGCGTGCATAGTTATGAACTGGTTACAGAAAGGAGTTAAATGTTTACATAGTCATTTATGTATTCCCAACTGGCAGGGCTAATACTTCTCTCCCCACCCCCACCCCCTTAAGCTGTATGATATTGCTTTTCTTCTCTGTAGGGTACTGAGTATGTTTTGTGAATTAAAGGGTTAATGAAAGAATAATATTTGCCAGGCTTGATTTCTAAAATATTTTTCTGAGGAGTCTTCATCATATCCCACTAGCTTTGGCATCAGTTTTTATTAACAAATGCACATCAAAGCCCATTTTATTCTATTTCAGCTTTTACTAAGAGATGCAGGTACTAAGAATAAAAATCTCCAATGTTTGTTCATCTCCAATGCTTAACATTGGGATTTCAATTACTAGGATTCCCACAGAATTGACAATCAGTTTTGACTGAAATGAAATACTCAAAATGTTTGAACTGATTTTATTTGTGGTACTGGTGCTTTTTTTAATCTTTAAAAAGACATTTTTACACGACAGCTTCAAAATGTTGATAACGTTAAGGAGGAAATAAAAGTGAAGCCAGCATCTGCTGGCATTGAGTATTGGCTTTCCATTCAGGGCAAACAATGATGCCTCTATGTGTGTGTCAGGCAGAAGAGAATGCTGTAAAGTGGCGGGGGTGGGCGGGGCAAAGAGGAAGACAGCTGATCATGGATTTATCATGGATAGTAAAGATGGCATCTTCCGCACAACACCATTTTTATTTCATCTGAGACACAATTATTAGAACTTCTCAGTCATGAGGATGAGCATGAGGGTTGTGTAATTTTGCAATATTATGCAAAACTACTAACATCACAGCAACACAAAAATTGGATAAAGTCTCAAGGATGTAACACTCATAGGAATGAAGTTGTTCGTTGGAAGATATCAAAACATCCCCAGAAGGAGCACCTCTCATCAATGGGTAGTAAATTACAAGCACTCAGCATCCTCCATTGGGTGTCAACTCCCAATATCTATGTTCTTTCTTCTTCCCACATACCTATCTCAGTTCCCAATGTCTTCCCACCAGCACTATGAGAAATGATTGAGCATATGGCCCAGTACAGTAGGACCATGGTATTCGCAGGGGATCAATTCTGGGACCCCTCCCCTGCAGTTAGTGAAATCAGCAGATAAGAGCAAACACTCTAATTTGAGGTTGATGGCAGTGATAGGAGTGGTGGGATTCTGGAGCAAAAGCTTTCACACAACACCTCCCAAATGGCAAGGAGGGAAGAAAGGTCCCCCCCCCTTTCTTCTCACCACTGGGTGCAGCTGCGGTAAGGAAGAAAAAAAGAAAAAATCTTTATTCCCTCCTTGCCACCACTGCCACTGCCATGGACCAGCTACACACCCTCCACCACCTCTCCAGAGGGTGCCTGGCTGACCCATGGTGGCAGCAAGGAGGGAAAAACATTAAAAATAACCACACGGATGCCCACCATCCTCCTCCTCCTCCTCACCACCACCGTTGCCGCTGCCATTGCAGGCCAACCCGGCATCCTCCAGAGGGGTGGGGTGGGGACTCACCTGGCTGGCCAACCAGTCTTTGGACTTCCCAGTCAGGTCCCAGGTAGCAGAAGTTTTGAGATTCCTGCTCAAACTTCCAATCCACCGCCTGGGACCTGAGCGGGAAATTCAAAGGCCAGTTGGACAGCTAGGTGAGTGTCCAACCCACCCCTCTGGAGGGTGCCTGGCTGGGCTGTGGCAGCGGCGGTGAGGAGGAGGCCGGTGGGCATCCGTGGCGATAAGTTTTATTTTTAATTTTCCACCCTCCTTGCCGCCCCCTGCTGATCACCAACTGCGAATAACTGAATTCGTGGTTGATGAATCAGTGGATGTGGGGGTTGTACTGTATGTGCAAAAGAAGCATGTGTAAAGCTCATAAGCAAATACGTTTAGTACATATAAGCCCAGTTTTTGAATTAGGCACTCTCTGCTACACAGATTGTGTGTGCAACACTGCAGAAGTTCTGTGTTATAATTCTAGGCATACAATCTTCACCAAAAGTGCTCCTATTGAAGCAAAACAAGTTGAGGAGCTGCATAGCCAGGAATGAGCTGCCCCCCCCCCCATATGTGCCAAGGAAGAGTCAAATGGGCCATCAACAGACACATGACAAGACTGCAACACTGGGTAATCTCTTTCCTTTTTATTTGATCCAGTTGGCTACACCCAATGGACTTTTCCAAATTTTATCCAACTCTCCAAATGAAATGCATGGGCCTTCTGCACCAACCCCCCTCCCCCTTTGCTGGCAAGGCAGGGGCCGTTGGCCTCAATGAGCCACATTGAGGGGAGGTGTGAATGTGTGTACATGAGCTGTGACATGTCTTTGGAAGGACTGGGACAATAAAAACACCTCCCTCCCTTCATTTCAGATGCAGCCTAAGAACATCCAAGCTCAGAGCTTCAACTAAGAAACTGCCTAGCTTTTTTCCATCTTGCCAAGGGCCTTACATCTAAGAAATAACTCCTGGCAAATCCATCTTTTGCCATGTCATAACCTCTTGGTACTGCTCCTAGGAAGAGGGTTTCACCTTTGAAATATTAAGTATGTTTTTGTTAATTTTCTAGTAGCCTAAAGGTATCACCTGTTCTCCTCTGTCTCCCATCAATGTCCTAATATGGTAAGTGGAGCTCTGATTCTGCTCCCAGCAGAGAAAAGTGGAGACAGAAACATGCCAGTGTTTGAGAGTGGAATGCCCATGGTGACGTCTTGGCCCTCCTAGAGGTTTTGGGGATTATTTGGCTACTGTATCCTCATATGTTGTCTTTAAGAGGTTTTGACTGGTACAGATTTTTCAGTATTGGGATGAATGTCAAACACTTCATTAGGAGCCAATTGGTCCCTCTCTGCTTCAGAAATTCGAATAGAGACATGCCTTCTCTTGCTCTTTTTAGTCAGAAGTCAGTCAGTGGACAGAGTTGGCCATGTAGTCAGTATATATTTGTTGATGTTAAGTTCTGTTGATGTAACCAGATAAGATTTTTCTACAAAATGTTGTTTGTTTTGATCTATGAAGAACTGTGAGTAAAGTGAAACACTTTATTCTTTCTCTTGTTAGTATCTCTGAATGAATTATTGAGACAGTAGATGCCAGCTGAGGTAAACCAAATAACAAGAAGTGATCCCTGAACGTTTGTCTGCTGCATATCTAGATGGGATAAGCCATAAATCTTCATACTTTGCCAGTAGATGCTACCACTGACATGCTCTGGCACTCATTTTAAACAGTATTTTTTTAAAAAAAAAAAAAACCCTTCTCTTTCTGCCAGCTGCTGGCTGCTACCCAAATTCTGATATACAACAATGCTATGGTGGCAGTCTTTGCTCATTATTCATATACTACATCTTGCCTCATGCTATGTGAAGTCAAAGGACCAGATGTGATGCCATCTGGTCCATAGGTGTCACATCTCTGTGGAATTTCATGCCAGAGAGTTCAAATAAAGTTTCATATAAGTAAAACCTTAGAGTCTTGTTATTAATGGTGGGTGAACTGCTGTGTAGGGTTTCAGACTCAAGTTAAGTTAAAAATTGAAAAAGCATTGATAAGTAAGAAGTTTTATTGATATTTGGGCCTCTTTTATTGAGTATCTACAGTTGCTTGAAGTGTGTTTTTTTCTAATTGCAATTGAAAATGCAACTTTTATTGACTTCTGCAGTCTCAAAATTATTATTTAAACCCCTGAATAGAATACCACACAATAACGCAAATTTGCAAAACAGGTGTTGTCTCAGGCATGTATGGTGGAATTAACCAAGGGCCTCATTAGTTGCACCAGTTGTGCTTGAGCTAGAACATGTGAAATACCTGAACTGGCAAGGGGTTTATTGTGTGTCACATTTGACTCCATGGCGGGGCAGAACGGTGGATGAAGGGGGGACAGCGATGGGCACAGGGGCGGGGGCCAGGGACATGGGGGTGGGCAGCGATGGGCACGGGGGGCGGCGGGCAGACGGCGACGGGCAGCTGTCGGGCGGTGGGGGGACGGACGGCGGTGGCCAGTGGCGGTGGGGGCAGCGGTGGCCAGGAGGATACCGTGGCTGACAATATCAAAAGCCATTGAGAGGTCGAGAAGGACCAACAAGGAAGTCCAGGGGACTCTCAAGACTCTCCTCCAGCACCACAGCTCAAAAGCATCAATTCTATGCTGATCAGCCTTCTTTATAGTCCAGCTCTCACTTCCATACATCACTACTGAAAAAACCATAGCTTTGACCATCCTGACCTTAGTTGGCAAAGTGATGTCTCTGCTCTTTAGGATGCTATCTAGGTTTGCCATTGCTTTCCTCCCAAGAAGCAGGTGTCTTTTTATTTCGTTGCTGCAGTCCCCATCTGCAGTGATCAAGGAGCCCAAGAAAATAAACTCTGTCATTGCCTCCATTTCTTCCCTTTCTATTTGCCAGGAGGTGATGGGACCGGTGGCCATGATCTTAGTTTTTTTGATGTTGAGCTTCAGCCCATTTTTTTCACTCTCCTCTTTCACCCTCATTAAGAGATTCTTTAATTCCTCCTCACTCTCTGCTATTAGAGTAGTATTATCTGCGTATCTGAGGTTGTTGAAATTTCTTTCAGCAATCTTAATTCCGGCTTGTGATTCATCCAGACCAGCCTTTCTCATGATGTACTCTGCATATAAGTTAAATAGGCAAGGTGACAGTATACATCCTTGTCTCACTCCTTTCCCAATTCTAAACCAATCAGTTGTTCCATATCCAGTTCTGATGGTTGCTGCTTGTCCCACATATAGATTTCTTAGGAGACAGATAGGGTGGTCAGGCACTCCCATTCCTTTAAGGACTTGCCATAGTTTGTTGTGGTCTACATAGACAAAGGCTTTGGCATAGTCAATGAAGCAGAAGTAGATGTTTTTCTGGAACGCTCTGGCTTTCTCCATAATCCAGCGCATGTTGGCGATTTGATCTCTAGTTCCTCTGCCCCTTCGAAATCCAGCTTGTACTTCTGGAAGTTCTCTTTCCACATACTGCTGAAGCCTGCCTTATAGAATTTTGAGCATAACCTTGCTAGCGTGTGAAATGAGTGCAATTGTGCGATATGTTGCGTTACGGATCACATGGACACAGAGTTTCAGGGTGCAATCTGGTGCTCAGGCAGCATTTCTGGCTGGAGGGTCTGCGTGTCTCTCTGTGTCTTCATCAGCTGTGTGCATGTGAGTGTGTGAGATTGTGTGATGATGATTCCTGCTGCCTGAGCGACCAGTCTTTATTAAGAGAGTAAGCCCAATTGATACAGGAAGACATCCCTCAGTGGGAGGAGAATGCAAGCCTTATCTGTGAGACCATACTCAGTAAACAGGTACACAAAGGCACAGGAAATAGAATCCATAGGTGGGTGGGGAATGCTCCCTAGCTAGTGAGGGATTACTGATAAGGGGCTCTCCTGGGCCTGAGCAGATGTATCCTGATATCCTGTTTATCTGCCATCCTGTTTGCTCTGGCCTTCTTGCCTGCATCAGCACATCCTGGTATCTGCTTGGTCCTGGGGACTGCTGGGAAATATATGTCAAGCAGCCCTCCTTGGCCTTCCAGTTTCCTTTGTGCTCGACCAATGTTGGGGCTCAGAAATATGGGCAATGATATCACCACAGCGATAGTTGGAGCATTCTTTGGCATTTCCTTTCTTTGGGATTGGGATGTAGACCGATCTTTTCCAGTCCTCTGGCCACTGCTGGGTTTTCCAAATTTGCTGGCATATCGCATGCAGCACCTTTACAGCATCCTCTTTTAAGATTTTAAAGAGTTCAATTGGAATGCCGTCACACTTCCACTGGCCTTGTTGTTTGCAATGCTTTCTAAGGCCCACTTCACTTCACTTTCCAGGATGTCTGGCTCCAGGTCAGCAATTACGCTATCTTGGTTATCAGGGACATCCAGATCTTTCTGATATAATTCTTCTGTATATTCTTGCCATCTCTTCTTAGAACATAAGAACATAAGAAGAGCCATGCTGGATCAGGCCAAAGGCCCATCTAGTCCAGCTTCCTGTATCTCACAGCGGCCCCACCAGATGCGTTTGGGAGCGCATGAGACTAGATATCTGTCTCCTGATACCACTCCCCTGCATCTGGACCTTGAAGTACCCCAGTTTTAAGCCTGGAGATGGTTTGTAACCTGTGATGGACTTTTCCTCCAGGAATCTGTCAAATCCGCTTTTGAAGGCATCCAGGCCAGATGCCATCACCACATCCTGTGGCAGGGAGTTCCATAGACTTACAACGCGCTGGGTGAAAAAATATTTTCTTTTGTCAGTTCTTACTCTCCCAGCCCTCAATTTGAGTGGATGTCCCCTGGTTCTAGTATTTTGAGAGAGGGAGAAGAGCTTCCCTCTATCCACTTTACTCATACCCTGCATTATTTTGTATGTCTCAATCATATCCCCCCTCAAGCGCCTTTTTTCCAGACTAAAGAGGCCCAATTGTTTTAGCCTTTCTTCATAAGGGAGGTGCCCCAGCCCAGTAATCATTTTAGTCGCTCTCTTCTGCACCTTTTCCAGTTCCACTATGTCTTTCTTGAGATGCGGTGACCAGAATTGTACACAATACTCCAGGTGGGGCCTTACTATTGTTTTGTATAACGGCATTATAATGTTGGCTGTTTTATTTTCAATCCCCTTTTTGATAATCCCTAGCATGGAATTGGCCTTCTTCACCGCTGCCACACATTGGGGAGACACCTTCATGGAGCTGTCCACCAACACACCAAGATCTCTTTCCTGATCCGTCATGGATAACTCAGAGCCCATGAGTTGATAGATGAAGTTTGGATTTTTTGCCCCAATATGCATTACTTTACATTTGGTTACATTAAAACGCATTTGCCATTTCCCAGCCCACTCCCCCAGTTTGGAGAGATCCTTCTGGAGCTCTTCACAATCTTCTCTGGTTTTTACCACATGGAAAAGTTTTGTGTCATCTGCAAACTTGGCCACCTCACTGTTTATCCCTGTCTCCAGGTCATTTATGAACAGATTGAAAAGCACCGGTCCCAGGACCGAGCCCTGGGGCACACCGCTTTTCACTTCTCTCCATTGTGAAAATTTCCCATTGACACCTTCAGTTACGTCCCTACCATTTTTGTCTTTTATCATAGCCATCTTTGCACAAAATGCCCCTTTAATATCTCCAATTTTCTTGAATAGATCTCTGGTTTTTCCTTTTCTGTTGTTTTCCTCTATTTCTTTGCATTGTTCGTTCAAGAAGGCCGCCCTGTCTCTCCTTGCTATTCTTTGGAAGTCTGCATTCAATTTTCTGTATCTTTCCTTTTCTCCCTTGCATTTTGCGTCCCTTCTTTCCTCCGCTATTTGTAGGGCCTCGTTGGACAACCACTTTGCTTTCTTGCATTTTCTTTTCTTTGGAATAGTTTTCATTGCAGCTTCCTGTACAATGTTACAAGCCTCCATCCATAGTTCTTCAGGTGTCCTCTCCACCAAATCTAGTTCCTTAAATCTATTCTTCACTTCCACTGTGTATTCATACGGGATTTGACTTAGATTATACCTGACTGGTCCAGTGGTCTTCCCTACTTTCTTCAGTTTAAGTTTGAATTTTGAAATAAGAAGCTGATGATCTGAGCCACAGTCAGCACCAGGTCTTGTTGTTCCTGACTGTGTAGAGCTCCTCCATCTTTGGCTGCAGAGAACATAATCAATATGATTCCGGTATTATCCATCTGGTGATGTACATGTGTAGAGTTGCCTTTTGTGTTGTTGGAAAAGAGTGTTTGCAATGACCAGCTTGTTCTCTTGACAAAACTCAATCAGCCTTTGCCCTGCTTCATTTGGAACTCCAAGGCCAAACTTGCCAGTTGTTCCTTTTATCACTTGACGCCCTACTTTAGCATCCAATACCTTATGATGAGAAGAACATCTTTCTTTGGTGTCAGTTCTAGAAGTTCTTGTAAGTCTTCATAAAATTGGTCAATCTCAGACTCTTCAGCACTGGTAGTTGGTGCATAAACTTGGATTACTGTGATGTTGAAAGGACTGCCTTGGAATCGTACCGAAATCATTCTATCATTTTTTAGGTTGTATCCCAGCACTGCTTTTCTCACTCTATTGTTGACTATGAGGACTACTCCATTTCTTCTATGGGATTCTTGCCCACAGTAGTAGATGTGATAGTCATCTGAACTGAATTCGCCCATTCCTGTCCATTTAAGCTCACTGATGCCCCAAATGTCAATGTTTATTCTTGCCATCTCACGTTTGACCACATCCAGCTTACCCTGGTTCATAGATCTCACATTCCAGGTTCCTATCCAGTATATTTCTTTGCAACATTGGACTTTCCTTTCTCTTCCAGGCACATCTGCAGCTGAGCGTCCTTTCGGCTTTGGCCCAGCCACTTCATTAGCTCTGGAGCTACTTGTACTTGTTCTCTGCTCTTCCTCAGTAGCATGTTGGACGCCTTCCGACCTGAGGGGCTCATCTTCCAGAGTCATATCTTTTAGCCTTTTGTTTCTGTCCATAGGATGTTCTTGGCAGGGATACTGGGGTGGCTTGCCAGTTCCTACCCCAGGAAATCTTATAACAGGCCTCATTGTCAACAGTGTAATTAGCCTTTCAATGATGAAAGCACAGTTCAGCCTGTTTTACTTTGTAGCCTCACTGATCAACTGGGACACAAAAGTAGAAATGTGCCCCATTTATAAGATATTCCAGACTTAGGCATAGGCAGGGAGTATCCCTCCCTAAAGAAGGCATTGACAATAGGAGAGGTCCAATCCAGCATGCTTACCCCCTGTGATCTTGATAAGCCAGGAAGGGCAAGGGTCTAATGGAGAGGTCACTAGTTTACAACGTACCAGAGGCCTGGAGGCTTCTTCTGGTATTAAAGGTCCAAATTGAGCCAACTGAGGAGACTGATGGCAAGGCTCGTGCTACCACAACCGGAGTCCAGATCCGATTTGATGGCCTCAATTATGGATCTAAAGTGGGCTGCAAAAGACTTACTAGTGAAATCACTAGGAAGAGGCCTCTGCTGACCTGGTTGGAGGATAGTACATGTGAAAGGGATCTGGGAGTCTGGGTGGACCACAAATTCAACATGAGTTAGCAGTGTGATGCAACATGAGTCAGCAGTGTGATGCAGCAGAAAAACAATGTGATTCTTGGTTGCATCAACAGAAGCATGGTGTGCAGATCAAGGGAAGTGATACTACCACTCTATTCTGCTATGGTCAGATCACACCTGGAGTACTGTATCCAGTTGTGTGCACCTCAGTTTAAAAAGGATGTTGACAACTTTGAACAGGTTTAGAAGATGGTGACCAGGATGGTGAAAGGTCTGGAAGAAATGTCTTATGAGGAGCAGCTTAGTGATCTGGGAATGTTTAGACTTCCAAAGAAAAGGCTGAGAGGGGATATGATAGCCATATTTAAATATTTGAAAGGATGTCATATTGAAGAGGGAGCTGGTTTGTTTTCCATGGCTTCAGAGACTAGGACTTGGGGCAATGGTTTCAAACTACAGGAAAGGGGGTTTAATTTAAACATTAGGAATAACTTCCTGATGGTTAGAGCTGTCTGGCAGTGGAATATGCTGCCACGGAGGGTGGTGGAGTCTCCTTTTTTGGAGGTTTTAAAACAGAGGCTGGATGGCCATCTGATGGGAGTACTGTGATGGGTGGTTCCTTCATGGCAGAGGTTTGGACTGGATAGCCCTTGAGGTCCCTTCCAACTCTATGATTCTATGATTCCATGACCAGGATTGGTAAGGTCATTAACCACCCAGAACAATTCCGCTTTGTGGTTCATGGCCACACCAATTCTCTGAAAGTAGTAAGCTTTTTTGG
This sequence comes from Phrynocephalus forsythii, assembly GCA_029282475.1. Lineage (NCBI taxonomy): Eukaryota > Metazoa > Chordata > Lepidosauria > Squamata > Agamidae > Phrynocephalus > Phrynocephalus forsythii. The sequence continues at coordinate 1,547,891 of JAPFRF010000003.1, read as the reverse complement.
CCACTCCAATAGCCTTAATATATTGCCTGCTCATTGTGCAAACAGTGGCCCAATTGGTAGCCAACTGCCCTTTCCTTCATCTGTGCTCAGGCATTCTCTCTTTTGGCTCTTTATTTCTAGGACTGGGTAGGCAAAGCAGTGCAACAAGCAAGCTGCATTGCATATTATGTAAATGAATCTGCCTAATTTTCACTGTTTGCAAATTAGTGTGCCAGGATTTGGAAAATTAGAAGAGGACAATCTTACTCCCATTGACTTGCTTTTATTCTTTTTTCTGGTTTTATATGTTTATATTTTCTCATTCATAAGTTTGTTCACCACCCAGAGTTCCCTTTGGGAAGGTTGGTGTGGTTAGTAAGTGCAATAATAAATAAATAAATAAATAAATAAATGACCAGTCCTCCAAACTGCTCTGTGGCCTTCAGCTGAATGATAGATGTAATTCCTTGGCCAGTGTTCAGTTAGCACTGCAGTCATGCTAGTGCGGGATGGTAAAGGAGGGGTGGTAGTGCTTTTCTTCAGGCAGCAAAATGTCTTAGCCCATCCTGCTCTTTCTCTGTCAAATCTAACACTCACCACAACATTATTTCATGAAAACTCTTGCTCAAACTCTGCTCTGCCACCTCCTGAGAGCCACAAAACAGATGCATTCCAGATATCCTGGAAGGAGCTACTGTCCTATAAACTGGAAGCACTGCTGGATACTGGATCATTGTCAGGAGAACTTAGGGGCTACATTCTCCAGCAGGTCCCAGGATTTTGGAAGAGTGAGAAAAGGACAAGCACATGCATAGATAACACAGAGAGGTGGAACAGAGGATCATCACGGAGGCTTTGGAAACAAAGGTAAAGGAGGTACATTTTGATGTTGGCTGTAAAAATATGCCTAGAGCAGAAACATCCCATAGACCGGCAATAGTTGAGGATGACACCTATTAGCTGCTCCACTGATCTCACTGAATAAATAAGCAAGTGCACAGCTTTGACCAACTGATGGAATAGAGCCAAGAGCCACCTGAGCTCTACTGTTACGCATCCAGATTTCCTCATCATCCTTCAACACAGTCTGAGCAGTGCAGTCTTCGCATCCCTGATGGATTCCTTGTCAATGATTATTCAATTTCCAGCTTGACCTTTCGATTCTAAATAACATGGCAATATCAGTGTGACCCAGCCTGCAGCTCTGGCATGAAATTAACTGTATCAGCCACTCACAGGAGACCTGTGAAATCCCAGTGGATACAAAGGAGCTGGCTTTTCTAAGCTGTTCCAGGAATTATCTCCTTCTTCTGAAGCCCTTCTAATGCTCCTCTAAATATCACTGTGCTCCCAGCTGTTTAATTCTAATAAAATACTCATCTATTCTCCAAACAGACAAATGTTAGGTCTCAGGTGGGGCTTCTGCTATTCCACAGGCAAAAGAAAGAGGAAATAAAAGTGAAGCCACCATCTGCTGGCATTGAGCACTGGCTTTCCATTCAGGGCAGACAATGATGCCTCTCTGTGTGTGTTAGGCAGATGAAAATGCTGTAAAGAAGTGAGGGGGGGGGAGGCAAAGAGGAAGACAGCTGATGTGGCGCTTTCAGAGTATAGGGCAGAACAAGGTGATTGTCACGGATTTATCATGGATACTAGAGATGGCTTCTTCTACACAACACCATTTTTATTCCATCTGAGACACAATTATTAGAACTTTTCATTCATGAGGATAAGCATGAGGGTTGTGTAATATTTTGCAATATTATGCAAAACTACTAACATCACAGCAATACAAAAATTGGATAAAGCCTCAAGAATGTAGCACTCATGGGAATGAAGTTGAAAACATCCCCAGAAGGAGCACCTTTCATCAATGGGTAGTAAAGTTACTTTCTCGGGCATGTTGGCTTGGGATTCCTGCAGAAAATGAAACTGCACTTCACATAATTATTGTCTATATATAAGATTGAAAACAACAAAAACAATGCACCCCAAAACATGCTTAAGAAACCTTAGAAAATGGCAGGCTAGTGATTCCAGGCACTCAGCACCCTCCATTGGGTGTCAGTTCCCAATATCTATGTCCGTTCTTCTTCCCACATACCTATCTCAACCCCCAATGTCTTCCCACCAGCACTATGAAAAATGATTGAGCATATGTTCTGGTATGAGCTGCCTAGATACCCTAAGCACATCCGATCTCACCTGATTTCGGAAGATAAGTAGGGTCGGCCCTGGTTAGTACTTGGATGGGAGACCACCAGGGAATACCAGGTGCTGTAGGCGCCTGGAGTAGGAACTGGCAAACCAGAAAACTCCATGGACATGGGATCACAAAGAGTCGGTCACGACTGTAATGACGCAACAACACACATGTTCTGGTATGTGCAAAAGAAGTATGTATAAAGCTCAAAAGCCACTCTCCGGAGGGGTGGGGTGGGGACTTAAGAGGACCCTCCTGGCCAACTGGCCTTTGAACTTCCTGCTCAGGTTCCAGGCAGAGAACCAGAAGTTTTGAACTTTGTGCTGGAGCTCAAACTTCTGGTTCGCTGCTCAGGACCCAAGCGGGAAGTTCAAAGGCTGGTTGACCAGCCAGCTGACCTCTTAAGTCCCCTCCCCACCCCTCCAGAGGGCAGCCAGTGGGCAGCAGCAGCAGCAGCAGCAGCAGGAGCAGCAAAGAGCATGGCTGGCCAGCATTGGCATGAGCAAGTTTTATTTCTTTCTTTTCCCCCTCTTTGCTGCTGGGCTTGGAACTTCCCTGCAACTTGATCACCAACTATGGATAAGTGTATCATCAGCAGTTAGTGAATCAGTGAATGTGGGGTCGTAATTTATTGAAATATTCTATTCCTTTCACTAGGTGTAGGTCTAATGCTGCAGAAGTTCTGTACAGTAACCCCCCGCTGACCGCGGGGGTTAGGGACCCACCCCACCCGTGATCCACGAAAATCTGTGATATGTGGAAGTGGGTGGGGGGCCCAGGGGGTGGGGGACAATCGCGCCTGTCCCAAAAACCTTGGAGGAGCATGGGGGTGACGCGGAGTGACCCGATCGCCCCCCGCGGCTCTGAGGCCTTTTGGAGCCGCCCGTGGGGCAGCGGAGAGCGACCCGATTGCCCTGCATGGCCCTCCTGGGCACCTGCGAGGCCTGTCGAAGCTGCCCGGGGGGGCAGCAGAGAGCGACCCGTTCGCCCTGTGCGGCCCTCCTGGGCACCTGCGAGGCCTTTCAGAGCCACCTGGGGGGCGGGCGGAGAGTGACCCGATCGCCCTGCGCAGCCCTCCCCGGCCACTCCGAAGCCTTTCGGAGCGGCCTGGGGCGCGCGGAGAGTGACCCGATTGCCCTGCGTGGCACTCCCGGGCGTCTGCGAGGCCTTTCGGAGCCGCCCGGGGGCGCAGAGAGCAACCTGATTGCCCTGTGCGGCTGTCCCGGGCGCCTGTGAGGCCTTTCGGAGCCACCTGGGGGGACGCGGAGAGCGACCCGATCACCCTGCGCGGCCCTCCCCGGCCACTCCGAAGCCTTTCAGAGGCACGGGGGGCGATGGAGAGCGACGTGTTCGGTCCGCACAGCCCCCCGCGGCTTCTCGGAGGTGTGTGGGGGGTGCGCGGAGCGACCAGACTGCCCCCCACCCCCACCCGTGGTGCAGGTACTGCGATCCCGCGATGTAGCGGGACCACAGTACCTGAACTGCGAAATGGCAGGGGGTCACTGTATTACAGTTCTGGGTATACAGTCTTCAGAAAAAATGCTTAGTTGTCTCCCATCAAAGAGCTACCATGGTCAAAAGAAACACTCCCAAATTTATGACTGTGTATCCCATTGTGACTCCTTCATCTCTTAACAGGTTTTGAGAGATGAAAGTTTTTAGGACAATACGTGTACCCAGATAACTCACAACCAAAATACCTACTAATAATATGAATAGAGATGGGCACAAACCGAAAAAATGGTTATTTGTTTTGGTTTGTTTCGTTTTAGGGTTTGGTTTGGTTCATCTCATTTTAATTATGTTTTTTGAAAAATTCATTTTGTTGGTTTGTTGATTTGTTATTCATTTAATCCATTTGACAGTGCGTGTTCAGGGAAAAACATTTTAAAAAATTAAAAAACACATATGTTGACAACAACTGCACAAACTGGACTGGCAGCATCCTCATCCTCATCATCCACATCCTCATCTTCATCTTCAATAATCAACACATCCACCTTACTGGGTGGCAGCGGCGGCAGCAGCGGCAGTGGGGTGATCCTGGCCCCTGTGGCAGGGCTTTTTGAGGCGCTGGCTTGGGGCCAGTGCCTCTTTTTTCCCCAAGCACCAACTGCACGGCCCCTGGAGCCGGGTTGGTGCTGGTTTTATTTTTTATATTTTTTCTTTATTTTAGGGTGCCAACCCGGCCACCCTGAGGCTGGGTCAGCACTCCTTTTTTAATTGTATTTTTTTCCTGTCGACCATGTGGCCCATGCTACAGCTATAGCATGGCTGGTCAGCTTTTTCTTTTGCTCTGGTCGCCCCTCCCTGCAGCCAGAAAGACCGGACCTCCAGGAAGGACCAGCACCAGGTAGGAGACATCTCTAGAACCGCCATTAATGAAACAAACTGAACCAAACAATGTTTTTTGTTTCATTTTGTTTCATTCTAAATCCACTCTGAGGTTCATTATTTGTTTTGTTACGTAATGAAATGAATGACGAATAATGAAATGAACTAAAAGTTCATTTTGCACCCATCTCTAAATATGAGAATTGTCATGTAAGATCTCTTTCATCTATGGTAGCTATACCCTATTTCTTTACAGTAGGCACTGCACCGTAGCCACTGGTTACAATTAGAGATGGGCACAACCAGAAAAAATGACGTTTTGATTTTTCGTTTGTCGGAATGGGTCCGTTTCGTTCCGCTTCTGTTTGTCATGAAATTTTTTGAAAATTTGTCGTTTCAATGTTTCGTTCGTTGTTTGTCGTTTCTACCGTGATTTAGCGCGATCTGACTTCCCAGAGCATGGGGGCATCCCGCAATGACCCAAAGCAGGCAGAAAACACTTTAAACTGGGTGATGAATAATATATTTAATAAATATATCATAGCATAAGACTGCATCCCATGCAATAAAGCAAACAAAGTGGGCAAAATGCAATATTCTTTTTTTCTCTTGGTCAACGGTGACTGAACTGGCCACCCTACTTGGTCTGGCTGCCTGTTATACTTTTTTTGTTTTGTTTTGAAGCCTTTATCCATCCCATTTCTCCTCCACCTCTCAGAGGCAGCAGGAGACACAGTATTCCGTTCCTCCCCAAATCTGGATGAGGGTCTACTCCTCTCAATGTCCCCTCCCCATGACACTCCTTGTAAAGCCAAGCAAATGCCACCCTGGTCAACTAGCGGTCAGAGATTCAGTCTGGTAGAGGCATGAGAGATGCTCCCCCCACACACACTCATCTTGTTGAGTGCCCCTCAACCTCTTGGCGAATCATTGCCAGCTGGAGTATCCCAAGGAGCTGACTGGCAGAATCCCCAAGGATCAAATTCAGGACAGAGCAGAGGGAGCGCCTGGTGGGAACACCCTGGAAACGCCATACCATACTTGCCTGGGCAGGTTTGTCCTTTGCCTCAGATTCTTGGCCCCAGCGCGACGACCGAGGAGCCCAGTTCGCTCATGGAACAGACCTTCTCCCTCCTTGAACAGGTGGCGCAGGTCCAGGCCCATCTCCAGGGCAGAGACCCTCTTGTTTGCTTTCAGCGGACCACCCCAGCCCCCCTCTGCCCTGTAACTGTTTTCATTGGGGGCCGACTTGCAAGAAGGGCCGCCTGGGAAGAAAAGGACCCTCCGGGACTGCCAGCAAAAGGGACCACTGTTTTTCAAGAACAGAATGGCAAAGGCAGCCATTCAGAGAGCAGGAAGGACGGGTGGTGGGGTTGGACCTGCTGCCTTGAACGGTTGGGGTGCAGGCAGCTGAGCCCGATTCGTGACAGTCCATGCAGCAAAGCCACGAAGCCAGAGCGCCAGGGAATTTTTCTTGGTTGGGGAGGGATTGTTTCAGCCGCCTCCTTTGGAGGCCACAAGGCCAGAGTTCTGCCAACCCAGTGGAGACACAGTCCACGCAGCAAAGCCACAAAGCCAGAGCGCCAGGGAACTTGAGGAAGGGATTGTTTCAGCCGCCTACTTGGGAGGCCAACAGGCCAGAGTTTTGCCTACCCAGTGGATACAGAGTCCACGCACGCACGCAGCAAAGCCACGAAGCCAGAGCGCCAGGGGCAGGGAAGTTCTCTTTGCCATGGTCTGTCAACCACCAACATTTTAGTCCTACCCACACATTACCAGTGCTGTGAGTCTAGATGTCCTCTACTTCCTGCTGAACAGTAATGCTAAGGTGGCTCAAGCAGGAGACCGAGTTTCTCCATACCAGAGGAGAAACAATCCATGCAGGGAAGCCAGAGAGTCAGGGAATTAAAATCCTATCCTCCTCATAGAGGATAGGGTACTTGTTGAAATAGAAATAGAAATGGAAATAGAAATACAAATAGAAAGATAAATACAAAAAGGGTGCTAGAAAGAGAAATAGAAATTTGGAGGATACTAGGGTACTATAGGATAGATAGGGCACTAGAGGATAGGGTACTACTTGAGGCTGCTGAATCTGGCAGGGGCAAGCTGCTGCAGTGGATGCCATGGGGTGCCAATGCCAACCTGTGTGAATGGCATGATGCCCCCTTTTGCAGGCCAGAGTTTAGCCTTCCCAGGAGACCATGTTCTGCCCAGGGAAGCCACAAAGCCAGAGTGCCAGGGAAGGGATTGTTTCAGCCACCTACTTTGGAGGCCAGAGTTCAGCCTACCCTGGAGAACGGGTTCCGCCATCCCAGGAGAAAGAGTCCATGCCGGGAAGACACGAAGCCGGAGTGCAAGGAAAGTTTTCTAGGGAGGGATTGTTTCTGCCGCGTTTTGAAGCTGGAGTGCTGGCAAGAAGGAATCTCCCCTCCTTCTACAAGGGATTTCCAAACCTGGACTGTAACCGGCGGGAGTGACTTTTCCCCACCCACCCTGTCGGAGGACAGAGTCCCCCAATTCCAAATAGTTGGGGTCCCTATTACAGTTGGTCTCCTCAAGTGAATTGCCACCTCTTACCACCTAGAGGCACTGGAAGTGGGGGCAGCCGAGGTGGCTGCCTCGGCAAGTGAAGGAGACTGGTCGACAGGACGCCTATCGGCTCAGAGGCTTAACTTTAACCACTGAGCCGCTGATAGGCTGGAGAAGCACCTGGAAGGCCTCCTCCAAGCCGTGGTGTCCCGGGAGCTGACAGGCAGGCAGGTAGGCAGAGGGGCGGGCAGGCAGCCAGGCAGGCAGGGAAGCAGGAAGTCTTGCTTGCAGGTAGGAAGGCAGGCTTGCAGGGTAGTCACAAAGCCAAAGTGCCAGAAGGGAGGATTGTTTCTGCCTTGGGAGGCAGAGTTTCTCCACCCAAGGAGACCGAGTTTCATCAACCCAGGACACAGAGTGGATGCAGGAGAACACAGGACACAGAGTGGATGCAGGAGAACAGGGCTATTTCTTTAAGGGAGGGATTGTTTCAGCCGCCTACTTCAGAGGCCACAGTTTTGCCTACCCAGGAGACCGGATTGCCTTCCCTGTGAGCGGTTTTATAATAATAATAATGTTGGTTGCATTGTTGGTGGCAGCCAGACGCAACCTTGAAAGAAAAGAAAGATTTCTGTGAATCCCTGGTTAGTTCCAGGTAATTGATGTCCCTGATGAAGTTTGCCTCCCTTGGCCATTCATTCCGTCAGCCCAGAGTGGAGACAGAGTGGATGCATGCAGGGAGGCTGGAGTGCAAGGAGGGATTCTCCCCTCCTTGTCCTAGGGATTTTTGGCCTGTTAGAGGCAGGAGTGAGTTTACACCCCAGGAGATCGAGTTTCGTCAACCCAGGAGACAGGGTGGATGCTGGAGAACAGGGCTATTTCTTTAATGCTGTAAGGAGAGCTAGGCCCCTGCTAATCAGACTTTGAGGTAGGTTGTTGTAAAGTGCATCTCGACCACTTTGTAAGCAGAGTGGCTCCAAAACCCCAGGGAAGGGAGGAACGCATTGAGGAAGGCAGGTATTAGGGTGTACTACACTCAGACCAGCCATGGCCAACGGGGAAATATTGGGCCTACACTGACCCTAGAAAAGAATCTTCCTGGGCTGCTATGAAGACCAAGGAAGCCCTATAAAAACTGGGCTAAGTATGTAGCCCTTATTAGTTCCATGCATGCAGCGGAATTACAGGCAGTCAGACAGACAAGGGTGGAAGGCAGGCAGGCAGGCGAAGCATTCAGGCATTCAAGCAGGCAGTCATACAGGCAGAGCAGACAGCCAGGCATAACTGCATTGTGCTGGTGCGGAATGTTAGGATGGGAGGCATACAGGCATTGGTTCGATGGGTTTCGGGAGGATTAGGGAAAGTTGCACGGCTGCAACCCCAACACAAACAGTGTTATCTGGGTCAAAATTATAAACATTGATTGGTCCTCCCTGGTTCGGAGCCAGGCAAGGGCTAGAGATATTGGGCCTACAGAGACCCTTCGAAGTTACACATTGAGTGGTCCTTGCTGGTTTTGAGGCAGGAAAGGGCTAGGAAAATTGGGCGTACTGAACCTGTAACAGATTCTTTTCAGCTGACACATTGAGTGGTCCTCCCTGGTTTTGAGGCAGGAAAGGGCTAGGAAAATTGGGTGTACCGAACCCGTAACAGATTCTTTTCAGCTGACACATTGAGTGGTCCTCCCTGGTTTTGAGGCAGGAAAGGGCTAGGAAAATTGGGCGTACCGAACCCGATGCAGATTCCCTTCAAATGACACATTGACTGGAAAAATTGGGCAGTAATGTAATCTAACCCTTCATATTGAGTGGGAATGCAGGAAGGCAGGCAGGCAGGCAGGCAGGCAGGCAGGCAGGCAGGCAGGAAGTTGGGCTTGCAGGGAGGAAGGCAAACTGGGAGGCAGGCATACTTGCAGGCAGGCATAAGTGTTGCTCTGGTAGGGCATGTTAGAGCAAGGGAGGCCTGATTGGAATGAACCGGTAGAAGAACGACTGGTGTGGACCTAGATCTTGGAGTGTGGGGATAATCCCAACATGGAAAGGTTGAAGCGGATGAAATTCAACCTTTCCACGGTCTCCAGGTCCAGATGAGAGCAGCGCGGCCTCAGGACATTTCCCATGTGGGAGAAGACACGCTCACTCTGGACACTGGTGGGTGGGATGGACAAGAGGTCCAACGCCAGAGTCGAAAGAGCGGGCCAGAGGTCTGCCTTTCTGGCCCAGTAGTGGAGTGGGTCCAAGGTGAGGGGTTGTAGGGGCTCAGCCATGTACTCCCTCACCATGGTCAGAGCGGGGTCCGGTTCTTCTTCCTCCCTTGCCTCCACTGAGGAGGAGACTGCCATGGCTGGGGCAGAGGCTAGGTAGTTGGCTGATGGTATGGAACCTGGTCTCTGGGTGTACACTCCTGCAGTAGAGAGGATCCTTGCGAGGATTCCTCTTCTGGATCGCTCTGGCTTCCGTGTGCCCTCGGGAACGCATGGGCCTGATTTGAGACAGCCCCGCGGACTTGACGGCATAGCTCCGTCTTCCAGGAGTTCAGGTCGGCAGGGCTCCCTGCCAAGGAACCCTTGATGCGAGGGTCGCACAGGCATGCCAGCTGGTACACCTTTTCCCTCCTCAGTGGGCTAAGGCGGGTATCCATGCCGGTCAACAGCCTGTCTGCCAAGGCCCTGCTCTTTGGGGGAAGATCGGCTTCTTCCCGGATACTGGCCTCTAGGCGTTGGCAAAGGGCATGCATCAGGGGGAGTATGTGGCCCAGGCTGGCATTGTAGCTGCTGAGGACGTGGGTGGTCTCCTCAAAAGGCTGCAGGATACCCACCATCTGGGAGAGGGCAAGCCACTCGGTAGCACCAAAGTCCAACACTCTTCCCTCAGGGAGGACGGGAGTGTGGGAAATGACGTATTCCACCACTTGCCTCTGCTCCACCAGGCGCTTGACCATTTCGTAGGTGGAGTTCCACCAGGTGGTCACGTCCTGGATCAGGACGTGCTCTGGTCGACCCGTCTGCGCCTGCCTCTCATGCATCATCCTTGATGCCTTGACGCTGCGTGAGAAGTGCCCGACTATTTTCCTGCACTTGTCCAGCAAGGCCTTGGTCTCCAGGGTCCCCTCACCCCAGGAGTCCTTTGGTGCTCCCAGCCCAATGGCATCGCCCACCACTAGGTGCAGTTTCTGTGCTGCGCGCACGATGCCCTGGAACCCTGCCCTTTCAACTGCGTTGATCATGTTATGGCCTGCGTCAGTAACCATGAGTCCGCAATTGACCTGCCCCTCGGGTGACCACTCTCACAGTGCCGTCTTGAGGATCTCAGCAATGTGGATGCCTTTTGCACTGTCCTCCATGCTTTGTGCCTGGAGAAGCACCACCCTGTACCGTCTTGGGGTGCTCCCTTGCGGCTCCCCCTGCAGCTCTTCTTGTGATGCCCTAGTGTCAAGGACCTCCTTGGGTTGCCACCAGTGAGCTGTCAGAGAGAGGTGGATCTTCCTTCCTCTGGCCGCCTGCAGCAGGGCCTGGACCATGTCCCTGATGGACTCATAAAGGGAGGGAACCACCCACCTGCTGAAGGTACGCCGGGATGGAGGCTCGTACCATGGAGCCACGTGCTTCATCAGGTGCCTGAAGCCTGATGACTCCACAAAGGAGAGGGGCAACCCGTTCATGGCCATCATTTCACCAACCACTTGAGTGGTGGTCTCCTGTGCCTTGGACCTATTTCGTTGGCTGACAAAACTCGCACACAGCGGCACCACTTCCTGCAGAGTGGCCTGCCTCTTCCCACTCTCAGCGGAGCTGTCTCTGGAGTCCTTGCCCATGCCTGCTTCCCCCCTCTTCCTCCCTGAGGAACCAGGGCCTGACACTGTTCCAGGGAGAGTCCCAGGGTGCCTTCGCACGAGGTGGCTATGCAAGGCACTTGAGGAGAGGTGTTTGGGGTCATTCCCCCTGCGCACGACCACCCCACATTTCTTGCACACCACAAGCCTCGAGTCTTCTGGGCTGTTATCAAAATGCTCCCAAAGAGAGCTGTGAGGCTTATGGAAAGTACTGCCCCCTCTGGTACTGCCTGCCGCTGCTGTGCTGGTGGTGGTGTCACTGGTGTGGCTTGTACCCTGCTGGGACATTTGACTGCTGCTGTCACTGCTCCTTCCATCACTGCCTGAAGCCTGTCTTTCATCTGTTCCTGCCAACAGGTCCTCAGAATCCTGCATATTCAGATGCAAAGAGCCTGTTTCTGATTCCGAGTCCTCGTCTTCCTCCTGATAAACGGGGGGGGGGTGTCCATGTCAAAGCATGGTGGCGATGGGTATAGCATGCAGTCATCCATGCTTCTCTCAGTGACAGAAGATGGTCCGGTGGTGCTGGTTGTGCAGCTGCTGCTTGGAGAGGGAGTGGCAGCAATATCACTATCTGCACTACTTCCTGTGCCTTCCTTCAGAAATGTGCCCCTATTTATTTTAGTGGGGGTCCCCCTTCCCTTCCCTCTGGCTCTGCCAACCGTCCTCATTTTTTTTTTTTCTCAGAATTATAGAAATATATTTTCTTATTATATTTGTGTTTGTTAAGTAAACAAACTATTCTAATAAACTTATCCTTTTGACCCACAAGTTTACTCTCACACTGTGTTCTTTTGTACAAGCTTTCATTGTTGCCCTGATGGCCTTGATATAATTTTCTAAATTCTGAATTCAACTTGATCCACTGAAATGGAGGAAAACTTAGAAAACAAATGGTAGTATTTGAAATGATACTAAATCCAGAAGAAAATTGGTCTAAATAAAATATAGTTTAGTAGCATATCAAGGCAACAACTAAGAATGGTGTAGTGCAGTTAAATGAATGAATGAATGAAATGAATTATAAAAGTGTCTCTTCTTGCTCTCAGGTTGTAAAACGTAGGAAGCAAATGGTAGTATTTGAAAATAAATGAAACTATTAAATCCAGACCAGAAGTCCAGAAGAAAACTGCTCTTCCCTTCTTCAGCACTCAGTCAGCAAAACTGCAGTGCATGCAGGCACAGTCAGAGAATAAAATAAAAATAGTTTTCTAAATTCTAATTCAACTTGATCCACTGAAATGGAATGTGTCTGTGTGTTCAGTCAGTGCACACACAACACAACATGTTTAAACAAACAATGAAGTAAGTAATTAGTAAACTAATAATGTTGTAAAATATTCTCCACTTAGGATAGAGGTTCTGTTTTTGCACCCCAAATTGTGGATGTGTGCAAGCAAATTGAACTTAGAAAAAATAGAAAATAAATGGTATATTTTAAAATAAACCCACACCTCCCACTACCAGTGGAACCTCCCCCTTTATCCAATATCAGAAAAAAATCCTCACAAACTGCCAGAGAACAAAGAAAGAATAAACTGCTATTCCCTTCAGCAGACAAAGCTGCAGGGAATCAAAGAAATTATTTTCTAAATTCAATCCCCCCTGCCTGCCTATAAAGCCTAAAGCCTCCCAGGCCTCCCTCCTTGAACAATATCGGATCACACAAGCACCAGCAGCCACCCTCCTCCCTCAACCACATCCACACACTGACTGCGATTTCTGGAAGGTGCCTCGGGTTTTTATACCCTCCGAGACATCCAGAAGTGTCAGTCAAAACCTGGCCATGCCATTGGTGGAATTGATCAAAAAATTGCATGGTCCCATCCCATGCCCAGCCCAAATGGGCAGGTCTAAAAAAATAAAAAATAAAATAAAATAAAATAAAATCAATGTGATGTTTTATTGCAATAAAAAACCCACTGCTGCTACTATTAAAATACAGGCATTTAGAATAAATAAATTTCACATGTTTTTGTTGTGCTTTGGTGTCTTTTTGGACCATGATTTTGAAATAAAAATTGCGGTCGCCATTTTGGATTCCCCCCCCCACCGCATGGCATGGCGAGACGACGAGGATGATGCCCCCCCCAGCCTGGTGCCATCAGCCCAGGACAGGAGAGGAGGGGGGAAAGGCCGGAGACCCCCCAGAAACCACCCCTCTGGCAGGTGGCAAAGCCTCAGGCAGGCATATTTTTGCCTGCTTTTTCGGCCGGCCAGGAATTGGGTTTTTAAAAACTTTTTTTAAAACTTTTTTTCTGGGCTTTGCAATCGCGCGATGCCACTAACAGAAACGAAAAACCTGACCAAATATTTCTTTTTTTGGTTCGGGTTCGAGCAGGGCAGGCTTAATTACCGTTACCGTTTCCATTACGTAATGGAACCAAAAAAAGGTAGCGGAAATGGAAATTTCGCCGTTCCGTGCCCATGTCTAGTTACAATACCAGGGAATTTCCCATGATCAGTGAGGCTCCACAGGCAGCGTTTAAAGTGCATGAAAGCAGTAACCAGAGTAGCAAAGGTGTACTGAAGCTATGTAATGGGAAGAGCCTTATACCAGTCATAGGGAAATATACACACAAGCAGAATTTTAAAATAATTTGTTAAAAATATATGTTGCTCTAAATTGTTAACATTTTCAATAATAAATTTTATTATATTTTCAGTTCTAGTCATTACATACTAAAGGTGTTTTAATGTTTCAGTACTGTTGGGTCACAGAACAAGGGCATTGTGGGAGAAACATGGAGACACAGCCTAGAGGTGTCTTCAGCTGGGCAAAGTTTCCCAGCAGGAAAGAAATGGAGAACTCAGCCTCTCTCTGTTGTAACGGGGATATGGATTGAAAGAGATACCAAGCCTGCCCAGGGCTCCCAGGTTAACACTGCTGAAAAATAACAATAGCAGTGTTTCTTGGCTAAAGAAGAAACTGGCCACAGGGAAAACAATTGTTTCCACACCTGGGCATTCTGTGAGCAAATCCCCTGCACATAAGTACACCTCCCTCCTCTTTGTGTCCTTAATCCCCTTCCCTTCCTGAGGGGGCACCCAGACTGATACTACAGAGAAAGATCCAGACAACAAAGACTCCACCATTAAGCTCATCATTCTCTTCCAATTTCCATCGGTAAACATTGGCACAACTCAGACTCAGCCAGCTCTGATACCTTTTTTATATATGCTGTTTACATACATCTTGTACAAACCACTGTGTTCCCCTCCTGCTTTTATGTACGAACTTTATATAAAACCTGACCCCCCTTGCTCAGGAGCAGACCTCCATCTTGCCTCCTGAAGGTGGTATCTGTAGTTCTTTGATGGACAAAACAAAACAAAAGCAACCAGACTTTCTCTGTGTCAGATCTTCATTGGCAATTTAGATTTGGTGTAAATTTCCTGGAGACTAGCTTCAGTGACTCAACAGTAACATTAATGTTCCACCTTCATATGTTTCTTTGGGCTTGGTAATTCCAAGTTGTACTTTGTACTATTCTAGACATTAAAATTTATTTACAATAGATTAATATTACAATTTTCTGTTGTGTATTGATCTGTATTCCTATTATCTGTAATTGCTTATGTTGAAGTAACTGCCTTCCTGTTCCAAAGGGAACAGGCCTATTGGTTATTTCTAGTTGCTGCATTTGGATCCTCAATCCTATTGGTTTCCGCCAAAAGGCAGCTTTGTGTTTGCTTGTAATTGTTCCCTCCAAAATGTATCTTTTCCTAGCCTGTCCTCCTTCCTATAAATGTAGCTCCCTCTCCCCAGTCCCGAGTCTTGTTCTCTCACCTGAATAAAGAGTTGTTACAATAGAAGCTGTCTCCAGCCTACAATGTCACAGAGCTGGAATCACTTGCTGAAATCACTAAACCCCACGCTTTTACACTGGCGACGAGGATGGGATCCGGAATGCTGAGAAGCAGAGGATCATCATGCTGACTCAGAGTCTGGATCACAGGGAAGAACAAGACTCACCAGCCGGCTTAGAAGACGATCCTGCCCGCCAGGAGAATGGAAAGTCCACGGGTATTGGAGCCCTTCCAGCCATCGGAGCCCCACACTTGGGAGGACTATGTTGAATGCTTCTTCGTGGTGGCTCAAGAAATCACTGATGACAGCAAAAGAAGGGCCACGTTCCTGATTTGCTGTGGGCGTGAGACATTTTCGCCTGGCTGACAAGCCACTTGGCACCTGCCAAAACCAAGATGGCTTGGCGGATGGAGTTTCAGAAAAGGCAGCAGCAAGCCGGAAAATCTGTGGCTGCATTCCTGGCAGGACTCCGGGAGCTTGCTCAGAACTGTGGCTTTCCAAATCTTGAAGACGCTCTCTTGGATCAATTTGTTGGGGACTCAAGCAGCAAAAAAGCCTGAAGGCGCATTGTGGCAAAGGAAGATGTCACCCTTGCCTCCGCCTTGAAAGAGGCCACCGCCACAGAGAATTATGAGCAGGAAGAGCTCAATGCCAGTTGCAAGGCCACGAAGCTGCGGGTAGAGGCTGCCCATGCCATGGATGAACCAGAGGCTAGTCCAAGCCAGAGCCCAGTCTGTGGTGTCGAGTTGGTGCGTCAGGTGAATGCACGGGCCAAAGATCACCGAGGCGCTTGCCCAGGCTATGGTGGAAACCATGAGCGGAAAAGCTGCCGTTTTCGTGATGCTACGTGCAGGGCATGCGGAAAGACAGGACACATCGCCAGGGTCTGTAGGTCGGTGGCAGTTGGAACAACGGGATCACCTAGATCAATGCGTCACAGATCACCCACCACGACTCATCTCCTGGACGACTGCAATTATCTCACAGAGATCAACAGAGAGATCGTGCAGTTTCCGGCGCAAGGCAAAACATCTGTCAGAGTGAAGATTGAAGGTCAACCGTGCGACATGGAGGTGGATTCCAGATCTGGATTCACCATTGTCTCAGACCAGACTGCAAGGGGGCTCTTCCCTGGGGGTAAGTTCCCCTCTCTGGAATCATTCCCAGCAACCTTGCAATCATACACGGCTGGCCGCATCCACATTCTAGGAATGCGTGCTGTGAGGGTACAATTCCGGAAGAAACAGGCCATGCTTAAATTGGTGTTTGCAAAGGGGATTCGCCCCAGTCTCCTGGGTACTGACTGGTTTCCCGCCTTGGGACTGAGTATATCAGGCCTCAACTCAGTCCAAACGTCCCCAGAGTTGGGCAAGGCATTAGGCCAGGAATTTGCCGAACTCTTCAGTGGTAAACTGGGTTGTTATACAGGGCCTCCAATTGACTTTGAGCTGGACCCCAAGGTGGCCCCAATCCGACTCAAGCCAAGGCGAGTGCCATTTGCGCTGCAACCCAAGATTGAGGCGGAACTGGACAAATTGGTTAAACAGGTAGTTATTTCACCTGTGGACTTTTCTAAGTGGGAGACTCCTATCATCACACCCCTTAAGGCAAATGGGGAAGTGAGAATTTGTGCAGACTACAAATGTACTATCAACAAGGCACTCGCGGGAAATTCATACCCCATTCCATTCGTGTCACAGCTGTTGGCAAAACTAGCTGGGGGAAAAATTTTCGCCAAACTTGACCTGGCACAAGCTTACCAGCAGCTGCCAGTGACTGCAATCTGCGGAAGCACAGACTATCGTAACACACAAAGGGGCTTTCAGAGTAAACAGATTACAGTTTGGAGTTTGTGTGGCCCCAGGGATTTTTCAAGGTCTAATGGAGCGCCTGTTAAGGGGTCTGCCAGGGGTCTTGCCATTTTTGATGATGTTCTGATTGCTGGGAAAGACCCCCAGGAACTAGTTGGGCATATCTGTGCTGTGTTAATCAAATTTAAAGAGGTGGGGCTGCAGCTTAAAAAGGAAAAATGCAGTTTTGGGGTACCATCTGTGGATTTCTTGGGGTTTAAAATTGATGCAACAGGCATCCACCCCACTGACTCTAAAATTAAAGCCATTACTGAGGCTCCACGCCCACAGAACAAGATGGAGTTACAGTCATTCCTGGGACTTGTTAACTTTTATCATTCATTCCTACCTCAGAAACCTTCAATAGCGGAACCGTTGCATAGACTATTGAAAAAAAAGTGTGTGTGGCATTGGGCTCAGGCACAGCAGAAGGCTTTTGACACCTTACAGGGCATGCTGACTAGCAGGGAGCGTCCTTGCTCATTATGACGAGTCGAAACCTCTTGTCCTGGCATGTGATGCCTCTCAGTATGGGCTGGGAGCTGTGCTGAGCCATAGGGAAGCAGATGGGTCGGAAAAGCCCATCTCATCTATTCTCATACCTTGTCGCCAATGGAGCGCAACTACGCACAAATTGACAAAGAAGCACTGGCAATGGTGGCAGGGATTAAAAAGTTCCATGACTATTTATACAGTCGCCACTTCTTCCTTGAAACCGACCACAAGCCATTGTTAGGATTGTTCAACCCGAACAAACAGACACCGCAGATTCTCTCCCCCAAAATGTTGCGATGGTCTATATTCCTGAATGGGTTCCAGTACACTCTGACCCATGTTCCAGGGAAAAGGTTGTGCCACGCTGATGCACTCAGTTGCTTGCCCCTTCCTGGTGTGAGCGATGCGGATCCTGCCCCAGCGGAATGAGTGATGATGCTGGAAACACCTCCGGGGGCCCCTGTAATGGCCACTGAAATAGGAGGAAAGATACCGCTCTCTCCCATGTGCTCACTTGGGTGGGGAGGGGATGGCCAGGTGGCCCGCATGAAGAAAAATTTAGACCATACACAACAAGGCAACATGAGCTATCCCTGCATAAGGGCTGTCTCCTGTGGGGAGACAGGGTGATCATTCCATCGCCACTGAGAAACAGGGTTCTGGATACGCTTCACATGGGGCATCCGGGAATGGTCAGGATGAAGTCGCTAGCCCGGTGCTATTTGTGGTGGCCTGGGATGGACCAAGATGTTGAACAATGGGTACGGATGTGCAAGGCATGTCAGGAAGTGCGCCCAGAAGTGGCCAGAGCACCAGTCCACTGGTGGGAGCAGACCCGGACTCCCAGGAGCCGGCTGCACTTAGATTTTGCTGGGCCATTCCAAGGAAAGGTTTTTTGGTTATTGTTGATGCATATTCTAAATGGTTAGAGGTAGCTATGGTTCCCAGCATGTTGTCAGCTGCAGTCATCAAAGTGTTGAGACAGCTGTTTGCAACCCACGGGTTGCCCAAGACCATCGTGTCAGACAATGGAGCAGCCTTTGCATCCCAAGAATTCAGGGCATTCTTGGCTGATAATTTCATAAGAGGGGTCACATCAGCTCCACTGGCAGAGAGCGACTCTACAAGGTATTTTGCTCCTCAATTTTTGGTCTGGGTGAGAAATTATGCCAGAGGTCCCCTGTGGGTGCCAGGGGTGATCACCAGAGCGTCTGGGACAGTCTCTTATTACGTGACCATTGAAGATGGCAGGGTCTGGCGTAGGCACGTGGACCAACTGAGGTGCAGAGCGCTCAGTAGAGTTGGTACAGGAGTGGGGGAATGGCAGTCTGAGAGTGACACTACCCCCATTAATGAGTCACAGCTGCAAGACCAGAGCGGAGATGCCCCAGTAATGCAGGTACCAGTGGCTTCCGCAAATGAATCAAGTCCTCATGGTGCCGAGGAACAGATCAGGGACACTGAGTTGTCTAATACACCCTCCGTGTCAGACGAAGCTATTACAGTAGACTCTCCATCACAGACACTGCCTGCTCAAGCCCCTGCAACACCAGTAGTCAGGAGATCAATTAGAAGTCGCAGGACCCCACAATATCTTAAGGATTACGTGTGCTGTGCCCACCAGGGGGGGAGGGGTGTTGTGTATTGATCTGTATTCCTATTATCTGTAATTGCTTATGTTGAAGTAACTGCCTTCCTGTTCCAAAGGGAACAGGCCTATTGGTTATTTCTAGTTGCTGCATTTGGATCCTCAATCCTATTGGTTTCCGCCAAAAGGCAGCTTTGTGATTGCTTGTAATTGTTCCCTCCAAAATGTATCTTTTCCTAGCCTGTCCTCGTTCCTATAAATGTAGCTCCCTCTCCCCAGTCCCAAGTCTTGTTCTCTCCCCTGAATAAAGAGTTGTTACAATAGAAGCTGTCCCCAGCCTACTATGTCACAGAGCTGAAATCACTTGCTGCAATCACTAAACCCCACGCTTTTACATCTGTAAATAATTTTTGTTAAGTTGGTGTTTAATTCTGACAAGACAGATTTGATTCAAGTGTTTTCAAGCTCTTCCTGCTATGGCGTGTTTTGTATGTGTCCCACTCTTTCAGTCACACTAATCCAGTGTTTTTCAACCACACTAGTGTGCCACGAGATGTTGCCTGGTGTGCTGTTGGAAAAATTGAAAAATTGTTAAGTGAGAGGTGGGGGATGAACATAACATCATAAAATATGCTTATATACTGCATGTGGAGCAGGTTGGGAGGCGGAGCCACTCATGGTCCTGCCCTCCCTTTTCTGCCCTAACCCCAGGCACGTTCCTTCCAGCAGACCGCATGGCGGTGAAGTTGTAAAAAAAACTTGTGCCAAGGGCCTCCTTTTGCAAAGCGCCCTGCACAGCCTCGCCACCGAGGCGCTTGCAACCTGCTCCTTGCGGCTCTGGCAACCCGTAGCAACTGCTTGCAGGCTGACGGCGACGCGGACCATTGCTTTGGGACCCCTCGCAAGAGGTCCCGAAGAGGAGTTGACTTTCCCGCCCTCCGGCCCCACTCTTCGAACACCTACACCTTCCTTCCCCACGCTAACCCAATTCTCTCCTTTCCTGGCTAAGGCAGCTGATCCCCCGGGGACACAATGCCTAACGAGTCCTCTTTCAACAAGCTGTCGGCTCCCTCGGAGCCTAACGGTCAAGGAGGGGGTAAGAGATGGGCCCTTTTGGAAAGTCCGCCGGCCTGGCCGCTGCTGCAGGGGCGGGAAGTCACATGGCCAGCTTAGCCCAAAGCCTGGCGGTGGCGGCTGCTGGTGCCTCCAGTGCTGCCGCCGCCACATCAGGGAAGAAGTCCCCGCGGCTCCCCAAATGTGCGTGGTGTCAGAACCACAGCTATTCCTTGCCCCTGAAAGGGCACAAGCGGTTCTGCATGTGGAGGGATGGCCAGTGGAAAAAATGCAGCTTGATCGCCGAGAGGCAGAGCGTGATGGCCGCCCAGGTGAGCCACCAAAAAGTGGAAGCAAACGGGTGCAAAGTAGCGGGTGCGAAACAGCCCTGGGGGGTGGCGGCAAGAGGTAGGGACCCTTCCAACCTCCCCCCCCTCAATTCTAGATTGCTTCGTGAAGGTCAGTGCCTGCTGAGCCCTGCCACTCGAGGTTCGAAGAAGTTGGGTGCCAAAGAAATATATGCAGTCCTCTTATTCCGACTCAAGCGCATCGGCTGTTAGATTCCTTACTCCCCTCTTTAAAGGTGGTGGTGGCTTGGAAAAAGTCAAGGAATCCAGTGCTAGACGGCCGTGGCTCTTATGGTTAAAGGCACATATTTTAACTCTTTTGTCTTAACGCATTTTACTAAGTTGCAAGTGAAAAAAATCATTTTGCAAATAATCACACTTCATTTTTAGTTGCAAAAAATAGTGTGAAAAAAGCTCTCAGAACAGTACATTGATGCCATTTTGTTCTTTCTGTAATAAAACTGATTGGGTTAATATGAATAACTCCCACTCATAATCAGAAGGTTGTTCTGTGGCTACAACAATGCCAAGGACTTTGGATGCGATCTGTTACAAAAAAAACCTAAATTCTAGATGGTGGTGTGCCTCGTGATTTTTTTCATGAAACAAGTGTGCCTTTGCCCAAAAAAGGTTGAAAAACACTGCACTAATCCACTGTTATGTCCTTCCATTCCCTTTTTCACCCCATTCCCTGTCTCCCTGACTCCCATGAGCCAAGGTGACTTACATAATTAAAAGACCATATTTAATGCTAACAATGGTGAGTATACAAATGCAAAATGATCAAAGAAATGCTACACTAAGAACCATAAGCAACACCAAAACATATTTAAATAGTAAGGAGACCGATCTATTAAACACCCTATTCAGGCAGCAAGTCACTCAGGAAAAGTTTACCTGAAGAGAAATGTCTTAGCTGGCTTGCTGATGGACAATAAAGATGGAGCCACTCTAGCTTCCTATGAGAAAGTTTTCTAAAAATTGATCACATAAAACCCATGTTACAGCAGCACCATTGAGTATAAATATATTTCTGGGCTGAATTCAAAGTGTTGGTTCTGACTTATAAAGCCGAAAGCTCTCCGAAACCATGAACAGCACAGCTGGTGGTGAAAGCTTCTGGGAACTGCAGTCCAAGAGCAGCTGTATTACGTAAGGTAGGGAACCACACAATAAGGCGACCAAAGCAGTCTGTGCCCCATAGCAAGATATGAAGCCAGATTGAAAATTGATATAGATAATTCACTTCATCCAGGAACCCCTGAAGAGGAGAAGCCACAATCCATTGCAGCACCTTGCCCAAGAACAGAATATTAGACACTGGTGGGTAATTATTCAGTGTTGTGGCATGTAAGGAGGGCTTTTTAAAGAATGGTCTTACTATTCCCTCCTTTAAGCATGCTGGGATCCTACCATGTTACAAGGAGGCATTTACCACTTCTCCAAACCATCTAGCAGGCAGGACATCTAGCAGGCAGATATAGGGTAGACTTCACTTCTCCAAGGGTCCTGTCCACAAGATCAGGCATTATCATTAGACATGGGCACGACCAGAAAAAATGACGTTTTGAGTTTTCGTTTGTCGGAACGGGTCCGTTTCGGGTCATTTCCGTTTGTCGCGAAATTTTTCAAAAATTTGTCGTTTCCGTTTGTTGTTTGTCATTTCCACCATGATTTAGCGTGATTTGACTTCCCAGAGCATAGGGGCATCCCGCAATCAGGGCCGGCGCTAGGTATTTTTGCGCCCTAGGCGCCGGGCGGGGCGGGGGGGTGGGCGGCAGGGGAGAGGTGCGGGCGGGTGGTGGTGGCGGGGGGGCCATCGGCGTGCGGGGGCCACAGGTGGGCGAGTGGGTGGACGGCGGCGCAGGCCGCAGGCGGGTGGCGGCGCGGGAGGGCGGGTGAGTGGGCAGTTAGGATATCACTTAGGATAGAGTTTCTGTTCTTGGCTTGCACCCCAATGTGTGTGTGTGCAAGCAAATTGAAGTTGGGAAAATAGAAAATAAATGGTAATATATAATATATTTTTAAAATAAATCCACACCTCCCACTCCCAGTCGAACCTCCCCTTTATCCAATATCAGAAAAAAATCCTCACAAACTGCCAGAGAAGAAATAAAGAATAAACTGCTATTCCCTTCAGCAGACAAAGCTGCAGGGAATCAAAGAAATTATTTTCTAAATTCAATTCCCTCCCTGCCTGCCTAACTTAAATCCTAAAGCCTCCAGCCTCCCTCCTCAATCTCGATCGGATCACACCAGCACCAGCAGCCAGCCCTCCTCCCTCAACCACATCCATACACCCGACTGCGATTTCTGGAAGGTGCCTCGGCTTTTTATGCCCTCCGAGACATCCAGAAGTGTCAGTCAAAAACCTGGTGATGCGATTGGTGGAATGGTTCAAACAATTTGCATGGTCCCATCCCATGCCCAGCCCAAATGGGCAGGTCTAAAAAAATAAAAAATAAAATAAAATAGAATAAAATCATTACGACGTTTTATTGCTATAAAAAACCCACTGCTGCTACTATAAAAATTCAGGCATTTAAAATAAATAAATTTCACATGTTTCTGTGGTGATTTGGTGTGTTTTTTTACCATGATTTCAGTCAGTCAGGTTTTTATCAGGAAACATACCTTAAAGTAAGATGTAACCCACAAGGCTTACTAACAAATTCTATCAAACCATGATTTCAAAAGAAAAATTGTGGTCGCCATTTTGGATCCCCCCCCCCACCGCATGGCATGCAGTGAGACAGACGACGAGGATGACCCCCCCCCAGCCTGGTGCAAGCAGCCCAGGACAGGAGAAGAGGGGGGGGAAAGGCCGGGGACCCCCCAGAAACCACCCCTCTGGTAGGTGGCAAAGCCTCAGGCAGGCATATTTTCGCCTGCTTTTTTGGCCAGGAGTTGCGTTTTTTTAAAAAAAAACTTTTAGAAACTTTTTCTGTGCTTCTCATCGCGTGATCGCCGCGATGCCACAAAGGGAAACGAAAAACCCGACCAAATTTTTCTTTTTTCAGTTCGAGTTCGAGTTCTGACGGCTTACTTATCGTTACCGTTTCCGTTACGTAACGGAAACAATAACCGAAAACGGAAACGACAATTTCGCCGAGTCATGCCCATGTCTAATTATCATTATTATTTGCCTTTGTACTGCCTTGCTGTTTTGCTTGTGGTTTGCTTGTGAGGAGTCTGTAAACACTGAATCACATCACCTGACATCCAGTGAACTAGTTTTATCTTTGAGGTATCTGCTACCTTGGGGCTGATGGTGCAATATAAAAAATCTAACAAACAAACAAACAAACAAACAAACAAAAGGTTTTTTGTCTCTAATTTTATTTTAAGGGTTTAAGCTGTGAGGTGGTCCAAGAGAAACTAAAAGAATAAAATCATAGAATCATAGAATCATAGAGTTGGAAGAGACCTCAAGGGCCATCCAGTCAAACCCCCTGCCATGCAGGAACCCCATCACAATATTTCCGACAGATGGCCATCCAGCCTCTACTTAAAAACCTCCAAAGAAGGAGACTCCACCACCCTCCTTTGGGGCAGCCTCTTCCACTGCCGAACAGATCTAACTGTCATGAAGTTCTTCCTAATGTTCAAATGGAATCTCTTTTCCTGTAGTTTGAAACCATTGTGCCGAGTCCTAGTCTCTGAAAGCCATGGAAAACAAACCTGCCCCGTCTTCAATATGACATCCTTTCAAATATTTAAACATAGCTATCATATCCCCTCTCAGCCTTCTTTTTGAAAGGCTAAACATTCCCAGTTCCCTAAGCCGTTCCTCATAAGACATTTCTTCCAGACCCTCAACCATCCTGGTCGCCCTCCTCTGCACCCGCTCGAGGTTCTCGACATCCTTTTTAAATTGAGGTGCACAGAACTGGACACAGTACTTCAGGTGGGGTCTGACCAGAGCAGAATAGAGTTGTACTATCACTTCCCTTGATCTAGACACTATGGTTCTGTTGATGCAACCAAGAATTGCATTGGCTTTCCTGGCTGCCGCATCACACTGCTGACTCATGTTCAATTTGTGGTCCACTAAGACTCCCAGAACCCTTTCACAGGTACTATTGCTGAAGGTAGGGTGTTCACCAGGAAAACATGTAAATAAAGTGGACCCTCATGTAACAAATGGTTTGTATAACATAAAATCTGTACAACATAAGAAATTCCAGAGATAGGGGAAAT
Organism: Phrynocephalus forsythii; assembly: GCA_029282475.1. Lineage (NCBI taxonomy): Eukaryota > Metazoa > Chordata > Lepidosauria > Squamata > Agamidae > Phrynocephalus > Phrynocephalus forsythii. The sequence goes on along the minus strand of JAPFRF010000003.1, from coordinate 1,523,671 downwards.
TTGCTTAACAGAATTGTCTATGGGGAAAATCCGTACAACATAAAAATGGTCGCAATTAGGGATTACTCTGTTTTCAATGCATTCCTATGGGAAATTTGTATAAAGGAAAATTTGCTTAACATAATTTCATTTGGAACGAAGTAATTCCTTTATACAAGGTACCACTGTATCTGGAGATTACTCCTAATCTATAGAGTGAGCTGTATAGTATTTTACTTTAATAATAATCAGTATTTTAAGCTAAAGAGTCAGCAGGAGTAGTATTTGAGGGACCTGTGTATGTTAGAGTAGTATAGATCAGTATCTTCTACGTACTCCATGCTGGACTGGTCAGTGTGACATTGCTGTGATTTGCCCACGGCCCTTTCACAGGCTATCGACAAGCACCATCGTTAATTCACACTTCTGCTGCCACCAACTAGATTCTCTAGTAAATTAATGCTTTCAGACTGATTTAAATTGAATGAAGATAAAATAAGTTTATTTATTACAAAGTAGAATCAAAAGCATAAAGGGTAACGTGTTCAGGTACAAACAAAAAGAAGAATATAGCTCAAATACACTAAGGTTATGTTACAGATGAAATAGGTTACTTGCACACATTGTTCTTAAGTTTATAGACACTGAACACTTACTTTTCCTCACATAAGTTCTAAAATCCTATCTCTTCTCTTCCAGGTCCTTATCTGTTTCTCCCTCAGACCCTGTCTGTCTCTCTCTCTCAATCCTTATCTGTCTTTCTCTCAGTAAGTCCCTATCTCTCAGTAAGTCCCTATCTGTTTCTCTCTCTCAGTAAGTCCCTATCTGACCAATTCAGTGATGGGCTGAGCCTTTAAACCACTCAGGCTCCTCCCCCAAACTCTCCTTTTGATCAACAAACTACAAATCAACACAAACACATCAAATAAATTACTCATCACTGACCCTTCATGACTCAACATCCATGGAGTTTTCTAGGCAGGAGTACTGGAGTGTCTTGCCAGTTTCTACTCCAAGCACCTACAGCACCTGGTATTCCCTGGTGGTCTCCCATCCAAGTACTAACCAGGGCTGACACTGCTTAGCTTCCAAACAATAGTAAAAACTGCTGTTAAAAAAAGCCTTCCTTTGACCCAATGATACTGAACAATTACTGACCAGTAGAGGTGAGCACAAAACAGAAAACCGATGGCTTGGTTCATTCTGTCCCCCCCCCCCAGCACATTTCGTTTCATTTTGAATGGATTTTTTAAACAAAAAATGAATGGTTCAGCTTACCTTGATGGCAGCAGTGCCCCCCTGCCACCGTCGCCGGGGGTTTACTGTCACTGCTGCCACCACCGGGGATTGCCGCTGCCACTGCAACCAGGGGATTGCCGCCGCCGCCGCCGCTGCTGGGGGATCACCACCACCGGCAGGGGATCGCTGCTGCTGCCACCGCCACTGGGGGGATGGCCACCGTGGAAGCTTCTCAGCAGTGCTCGGCCTCTGAAGCTGGGGGCTTCCCCCCCCACACACACACACACAGCTGAGAGGTACTTGCTTCCCTACGACCCCTCCCCTTTTTTAAAAAAAATATTATTTTATTTTTTTATTTTTAAGTACTGGCCGGGGCCGGCAGCATTTTTTAATTTTTAAAATTTTATTTTTAAATTTTCCAGCACTGACCACATGGCCCCCTGGGCCAGGTCAGCACTTTTCTTTTTTAATTTTACAAGGCTGACCATGCAGCTTCTGGGCCAGGTCGGCACTTTTTAATTAATTAATTAATTAATTAATTTAAAATAAAATGCTGGGGCTGTTTTTCTTTTTCACAGCTGAGAGGCACTTGCTTCCCCGTGCCCTGTTTAAAAAAATGTTTTTTTTTTACTTCTGGCTGGCCAGATCAAGATTTTATTTACTTATTTTTATTTTATTTTTAAAGTAGCATCCTGGGCTGGTGCCATTTTATTTATGTATGTATTTATTTAAATTTTAGGGCACCGACCATGCGGCCCCCAGTGCTGGGGCAGCTATTTATTTATTTATTTATTTATTTGCCAACCATGCTGCTCCCGAGCCAGATCAGCACTTTTAATTTTTTTAAAGAATATTTTTTTAAAAAGTCCCCAATGCCGGGGCTGTTTTTTTATCCTCCACAGCTGAGAGGCGCTTGCTTCCGAGCACCCTTTTTGCCACCAAAGAGAATGTCGGGACTCAGAACTCGGCATGGGACTCAAGGTAGGTGTCTTCAAGAATGAAAAACGAAATGAACGCAACGGGAAATTTCCGTTTCATCTTGTTCCATTTTTCTTTGCTTGGTTGGTTCATTATTCATTCCGTTAGCTAATGCAACAAATAACAAATAAAGAAACAAATTAAAAATTAATTTTGTACCCATCTCTACTGACCAATATCAAATATCCCATTCTTAGGGAAAGTCCTAGAGCAGGTTGTGGCCTCATAGCACCAGAAGTTTCTGGATGAGATTAACTACCTGGATCCATTTCAATCTGGTTTCAGGCACTGATTGCATTGGTATATGACTGACGCAGGGAAATGGATAGGGGATCTGTGTCCCTTTTGGTTTTGTTAGACCTCTCAGCTGCTTTTGACACTATAGATCATGGCATCCTCCTGACTCATCTCTCTGAAATGGGAATTGGGGGTACTGCATTAAAATGGCTCTAGTCCTTCCTGCAGGGATAGAACACAGAAAGTGGTTTTAGGTGATTCGTGTTCCACATAACGGCTGCTGACCTGTGGAGTCCCCCAGAGTTCTGCTCTGTCTCCTATGTTATTTAACATCTATATGAAACCACCGGGGGGAGAGTATCAGGTCTTTTGGGGTCAGGTGCCACCAGTATGCTGATGATACCCATCTCTACCTCTTGTCACCTCCACAACTCTAAGGGGGCTATTATCTCAACTGTAAACAAGTGTTTAGCTGCAGTAATGAACTGGATGAGGATGAACAAAATGAAACTAAACCCAAACAAGACAGAGGTGCTTCTGGTCAGTCATAAGGGAGATCAAGGGATAGGGATGCAACCTGTTTTAGATGGGGTCACCCTCCAATTGAAAAATCAGGTACGCAGCTTGTGGGTGCTCTTGGACTCATCCTTGAGCTTGGATGCCTAGGTCACAGCTGTGGCCAGGAGTGCATTGGCACAATTAAGGCTAGTTTGCAAGTTATGCCCCTTTCTTGAGAAACCAGCTTTGGCCACGGTGACACATGCCCTAGTGATGTCCCGGCTAGACTACTGTAATGCACTCTATGTGGGTCTACTGATGAAAAGCCTCAGGAAACGTCAATGGGTCCAAAATGCAGCATCCAGACTCCTGACTGGGGCAGGGTACAGAGATCACAATACACCCCTATTAAAACAGCTTCACTGGCTACCAATCAGCTATCGGGCACAATTCAAGGTGCTGACCTTGACCTACAAAGCACTGTATGACCTAGGTCCTAGCTACCTCAAAGATCGAATCTCACAGCATGAACTGACTCGGGTGTTAAGATAGATAGAAAAATTGCCCCAAATAATCAGAAACCTCAGGGAAATCATTACATTGTAAATGGATTAATACAGCCTAATGCTACATAATTAAAACTAATTTCATGATGAATAACCTTTGGACTATAATGTATCTTAACTAGAACATAATTTTAGAGATATTTTTTCTCAAAAATATTTAAAATAAAAAATCAATTTAAATAAAAAATCTGATTTCTTGATTTAAAAAAATCATTTTTTTTTTAATCCACCCTGATCTTTGGCATATGGGTATCAGCATAATGCAGAAAACCAGGAAAGTCATTTCATGGAATCATAGAATCATAGAGTTGGAAGAGACTTCAAGGGCCATCTAGTCCAACACCCTGCCATGCAGGAACCCCCATTACAGTATTTCTGACAGATGACCATCCAGCCTCTGCTTAAAAACATCCAAAGAAGCAGACTCCACCACCCTCCATGGTAGCATATTCCACTGCCAGACAGCTGTAAGTTCTTCCTAATGTTCAAATGGAATCTCTTTTCCTGTAGTTTGAAACCATTGCTCTGCGTCCTAATCTCTGAAGCCATGGAAAACAAACCTGTTCCCTCTTCAATATGACATCCTTTAAAATATCCCTTCTCAGCCTTCTTTTTGAAAGCAAATCTAAGCAAAGTGTTCTGCTTATATACCCACCCCATACCACATCAAGTAGTCTTTGGTGGTTTAAAGTTTTAATTACAGTAATGCAGGCTACACATTGCCCCCTCCAGCAAGGTGAGTACTCATTTTACCAACCTTGGAAGGATGGAAGGCTGAGTCAACCATGAGCCAGCTAACTAGGCTGAACTGTATCTGCAGTAAGCCACTGTACCACGGGGCTCATAAAAGGCTAAACATTTGTTGTCAACATCCTTTTTAAATTGAGGTGCACAGAACTGGACACAGTACTCCAGGTGGGGTCTGACCAGAGCATAATAGAGTGGTACTATCACTATGGTTCTGTTGATGCAACCAAGAAATTAGTCTGACATGACTTGTTTTTGAGAAACCCGTGTTGACTTCTAGTAATGATAGCATGGCTTGTTAAACTATTACACACTGTCTGCTTAATAATCTGTTCTAGAATCTTTCCAGGAATAGATGTCAACCTGACTGGGTGGTAATTATTTAAGTCCTCTTCCCCCTGCCCCCTTTTGGAAGCTGGGGCAACATTCGCTCTCCTCCAGTCTAGGGGAACTTCCCTTGTCCTCCAAGAATTCTCAAAGATTATTGCCAATGGTTCTGAAATTAATTCTGCCAGTTCTTTTAATATTCTTGGGTGTGATTCATCTGCCCCCAGAGACTTAAATTCATTTAGGGTTTCAAGGTATTCCTGTACTACCTTCCTACCTATTCTATGCTGCAATTTCCACCCTACCTCATTTACTCTTTGACTAGACTGAACTCTTTTTTCCTTTCTGGAGAAAAACAGAGGCAAAGAAGGTGTTGAGTAGTTCTGCCTTTTCCCTGTCTCCTGTTAGTAACTGGTAATCATCATCACCATGCAGAGACCCTATCATTTCCTTAGTTTTCCTTTTGCTGCGGACATAACTTTTGGAAAAAAAATTTTTTACTATCTTTAATCTCTCTGGCAGGTCTAAGTTCATTCTTTGCTTTAGCTTTTCTTAGCAACCCCCTGCATATACTGGCTATTTGCTTATATTCCTCTTTGGTACATTCCCCATTTTCTGTACATGTTTTTTAATATCTGACTGACTTGAAAGTTGTTCAGTCACCCATTGTAGTTTCCTTTGACTTCTCCCATTTTTACTTCTTGTTGGAACCAAGAAGTTGGTTCCTTAAATATACCACTTTTAAGGAATTCCCATCCATTTTGGACTCCCTTCTCTTTCAGTGCCTCGGTCCATGGAATTACAGCCAATAATTCCCAAAGTTTACAAAATTAGCTTTCTTAAAGTCTAGGATGCTTGTCTAGCTATACTTTGCTTACCTTTCCCACTATATGACATATTCTGAAAGAGTGTGGTCACTTCTACCTAAAGATCTCACCACTTTGACCCCATTTACAAGGTCCTCCCTATTGTTAAGATCAGATCTAAGATCAGAGCTGCTCCTCTTGTTGCCTCCTCCAGCTTCTGGACCATGAAATTGTCTGCAAGGGCAGTAAGGAATTGATTGGACTTTGTGTTCTTAGTTGAATTAAACTGCCAACATATATTGTGTTACTTAAAATCTCCCATTAGTACTACATCCCCCCTTTTGAATGTGTGTCCATCTGCTTAAAGAAGGCTTCATCCAACTCCTCTGGCTGTTTGTGGGGTCTATAATAGTACTAGATTATTACTAGATTACTAGCCAGTAAAAGTGTAAATTTTTGAGGTCCAGAATACTGTACTCATTAAAATGGAGTCTGAGGGAGTAGCTGTAGTTACCTGCAACACTTGTGCCATGTTTGTCTTCTTGACAAAGCACATGGAAAACTACACTTGCTGGAAGTGCAAGCTGATTGCACTACTAGAAGAGAAGGTTCAGCAGCTAGAGGCCCACATATCTAACCAGCAACAAATCAAGGTGCTTGAGCTGTTCTTGGACAGAGTGGAGCAGACTATCCAGGACAAAAAAGAGACAGGGCACACTTCTGAGGAAGAAGTCACTTCATTAACTCAGGGGGGAGATGTGTGGAGGAATGTGACTCAAAGAAGTAGAAGGCCAAGGGATCGCTCAGAAAGTCTCAAATTGCAAAATCAATTTGAGATGTGTGGAGGAATGTGACTCAAAGAAGTAGAAGGCCAAGGGATCGCTCAGAAAGTCTCAAATTGCAAAATCAATTTGAGGATCTTTCCCTCATCACACCTCCTGAGGCATGCACAGAAGAACAACTGGTTCCACCTGAAGATCTCTCCCTCTTCACAATTGATGAGATACAGGGTCAGGTGAATGTAGATGAACAGGCTGCAAAATAAAGGCTAGTTGTACTAGGGGATTCAATTATTAGAAATACAGAGGGATGGATTTGTGATGAGCATGATAACCGTATGGTCACTTGCCTGCCAGGTGCAAAGGTTGCAGACATCACGAGAAATCTAGATAGCTTGTTAGAGAGAACCAGGAAGGAGCCAGTGGTCATGGCACACATTGGTACCAATGATGGTGGAAAGGCCAAGCGGTCAGTCCTGGAAGCCAAATTCAGGTTGTTAGGAAGAAGACTGAAGGCCCGGACTTCCACGGTAGCATTTTCAGAAATGCTGCTGGTTCCTTATGCAGGACACGCCAGGCAGCATATCTCAGAAGCCTCAATGCGTGAATGAGGCAATGGTGTCGAGAGGAGGACTTCTGATTTGACAGGAACTGGAGAACATTTTGGGGCAAGCCAAACCTGTTCAGGAGGGACAGGTTGCACTTGAACCATGATGGGACTCAACATCAAAAAGGCTGCAGAGCAGCTTTTAAACTGATAACTGGGGAAAAGCTGACAGGAGCTGAGTGGCATCTGGTTCAGAACACCTCATCCCCATGGAATGAGGTTGGAGAGGGTAGAGAACCACCGAGGGATGGCATACTGGAATTAAAAGCTGCGGGGGGGGAGAAGCGGCCATCCTGTAAAGGAGCTACTATGCAAATGATCAAAGCCTCCGAGCAAAGTTGGGAAAACTTGAACATTTGGTAGCTAGGGATAACTTTGATCTAATAGCCATAACAGAAACCTGGTGGAATGCAGAGAACCAGTGGGATACAGCAATCCCAGGCTATAAACTCTATAGAAGGGATAGAGAGGGGCATGCCATAGAAAGGGTAAAATCCAGCAGAATGGAGATTGACAGAGGGTCTAACTCCACCATAGAATCACTGTGGGTTAAACTACCAGGTCCAAGGAGTGATGTGATAGTTGGGGTATGCTATCGTCCACCAGATGAAAAACTTGAGGGGGACCTTGAAATGAGGAGAGAAATCATGGATGTGTCTAAGAGGGATAGGATAGTAATCATGGGGGACTTCAATTATTCCCATATTGACTGGGCCAATGCGAGCTCCGGGCAAGAAAGAGAAACCGGGTTTCTTGACTTGCTGAATGACTGTGCCTTAGAGCAACTTGTCATGGAGCCCACCCGAGAAAAGGCAACTCTGGATCTAATACCATGTGATACTGAGGACTTGGTCAGGGATGTGAATGTCACTGGGCCTTTGGTGAAAAGTGACTATGCTGCAATCTCCTTTGCCATGCATGTTGGAGGAAGAGTGTCAAACAAATCAGACACAAAAACCCTTGATTTCTGAAGGGCAAACTTCCCTCAGATGAGGAAAGTACTTAGAAAGAAATTCAAAGGGAAGGTTAAAAGAATCCAGTCTCTCCAGAGTGCATGGAACCTGTTTAAAACAACAGGTAATAGAGGCCCAGCACAAGTGCATACCGCAAAGAAAGAAGAGCTCATCTAAGTCCAAGAGGACGCCGGCATGGTTAATGAGTGCAGTTAGAGAGGCTCTAAAGCACAAGGAGAGGTCTTTCTATAAATGGAAATCCTCCCCAAATGAGGAAAATAAAAAGGAACACAAACTCTGGCAAAAGAAATGTAAGAAGATGATAAGAGAGGCAAAGAAAGACTTTGAGGAATGCATGGCTAGCAATATAAAGGGAAATAATAAAAGCTTCTTTAAATATGTTAGAAGTAGAAAAACTGCCAGAGAACCAGTTGACCCTCTAGATGGTGTGGAAGGAAAAGGGGAGGTAAAGGAGGACTTGGAAATTGCAGAGAAATTAAATTATTTCTTTGCATCTGTCTTCACAAAGGAAGACATTGGGCAGATTCTGCTGCCCGAATGGCCTCTCTTGACTAAAGAATTAATTCAAATACAGGTTAAAAGAGAGGATATTTTAGAACTAATTGATAAATTGAAAATCAACAAGTCACCGGGCCCAGATAGCATCCACCCAAGGGTTATTAGGGAACTGAGAAATGAAATTGTAGATCTCTTAACGGTAATATGCAACTTCTCTCTTAAAACGGCCACAGTGCCGGAGGACTGGAGGATAGCGGATGTCACACCAGGTTTTTAAAAAGGAAGGACAGGAGACCCAGGACAGGCATGTTAGCCTTACGTCTGTCCCATGGAAAATGATTGCCAAGAGAAAATCTTAAAACACATAGAAGAACAAACCTTGCTGAGAGAAAATCAGGATGGCTTCTGTAGGGTAAGTCTTGCCTGACAAACGTTTTAGAATTCTTTGAAATGGTCAACAAGCATGTGGATTTGGGTAAACCGATGGATGTTGTCTATCTGAATTTTCAGAAGGCTTTTGACATAGTCCCTCACCAACGGCTGCTGAGAAAATTGCACAGATAGGTGATAAGAGGGCAGGTCCTCTTATGGATTGAGAACTGGTTGAGATCCAGGAAACAAAGAGTAGGTGTCAATGGGAAATTTTCACAATGGAAAGAAGTGAAAAGTGGTGTGCCCCAGGAATCTGTCCTGGGACCGGTGCTTTTCAATCTGTTCATAAATGACCTGGAGACAGGGATAAGCAGTGAGGTGGCCAAGTTTGCTGATGACACCAAACTTTTCCGTGTGGTAAAAACCAGAGAAGATTGTGAAGAGCTCCAGAAGGATCTCTCCAAACTGTGGGAATGGGCTGCCAAATGGCAAATGTGTTTCAAAGTAGGAAAATGTAAAGTAATGCATATTGGGGCAAAAAATCCAAACTTTATCTATCAACTCAGCTATCCATGACAGATCAGGAAAGAGATCTTGGTGTGTTGGTGGACAGCTCAATGAAGGTGTCTCCCCAATGTGTGGGAGCGGTGAAGAAGGCCAATACCATGCTAGAGGTTATCAAAAAGGGGATTGAAAATAAAACAGCCAACATTATAATGCCATTGTTCAAAACAATAGTAAGGCCGCGCCTGGAGTATTGTGTACAATTCTGGTCACCGCATCTCGAAAGAGACATAGTAAAACTGGAAAAGATGCAGAAGAGAGTGACTAAAATGATTACTGGGCTGGAGGACCTCTCTTATGAGGAAAGGCTAAAACATTTGGGGCTCTTTACTCTGGAAAAAGGCGCCTGAGGGGGAATATGATTGAGACATACAAAATAATGCAGTGCATGAGTAAAGTGGATAGAAATATGCTCTTCTCCCTCTCACAAAATACCAGAACTAGGGGACATACACTCAAATTGAGGGCTGGGAGAGCAAGAACAGACAAAAGAAAATATTGTTGTTTGTCTGTGCAACTCCCTGCCACAGGATGTTGTGATGGCATCTGGCCTGGTTGCCTTCAAAAGGGGATTGAACAGATTCAAAAGGGGATTGAACAGACTCCCTACTTTAGCAATCCAATCTCCCATGATGAGGTGTCAAATATTTTCTTTGGTGTCAATTCTAGAAGGATTTGTAAGTCTTCAAAGAACTGGTCAATCTCAGACTCTTCAGCAGCAGTAATTGGTGCATAAACTTGGATTACTATGATGCTGAAAGGGCTGCCTTGGAATCGTACCGAAATCATTCTATCATTTTTGAGGTTGTATCCAAGCACAGCTTTTCCCACTCTTTTGTTGACTATGAGGGTTACTCCATTTCTTTAATGGGATTCTTGTCCACAGTAGTAGATGTGATAGTACTGTAAGATCCCAGTATCGGCTGGGGATTGATTCCAGGCCTTCCCGTGAACTGAACTGAATTCACCCATTCCCGTCCATTTAAGTCTGCTGATGCCCAAGATGACAATGTTTATTCTTGCCATCTCACGTTTGACCACACCCAGCTTACTCTGGTTCATAGATCTCACATTCCAGGTTCCTATGCAGTATATTTCTTTGCAGCATTGGACTTTCCTTTCTCTTCCAGGCACATCTGCAGCTGAGCGTCCTTTTGGCTTTGGCCCAGCCACTTCATTAGCTTTGGAGCTACTTGTACTTGTCCTCTGCTCTTCCTCAGTAGCATGTTGGATGCCTTCCGACCTGAGGGGCTCATCTTCCAACGTCATATCTTTTAGCCTTTTGTTTCTGTTCAAGTGGTTTTCTTGGCAGGGTGGCTTGCCAGTTTCTACCCCAGGTGGATCACATTTAGTCAAACTATCCACTATTTCCTGTGGGATCACTCATCCCTTCTCTGAGTTTTTCAAACCCCTTTGTCGTGACACGGCAGTGATCCATTGAAGGGGATAGTCACCACATGGATAGTCACCACATTTTTCCTGGGAATAAACAAGGGGGTGAGGTGAAATTATAAAGCCATGTTGAAGAATGTTAATAGTGTTGTTCACATAACACCAGGCTCAGGAATAGTTCTGGATCCAGGTCTGCTAAAGATATCAAAGATACTACCAGTAATCAATGTTATGTACACAAGGACAGATGTTCCTGTGATATAATTTGTGTCCCTTTTCTGATACCATTAAAGCTATGTTCTTTAAATAGTAATATAGTGACCTTGGTCTTTCAAACTAACATGAATATAAGACAAGGGCATGACTATGTAAAAACAAGGAACCAGAAAAACATTTTGTGTGATGGTAGATGGGTCCACCTTCCTACAAAATGGCATTGTGTCTGTAAAAGCAGATAAGCAGTTTTCACAAAACAAAACTGAGCCATAATTGTATGTTAGGCAGTTGTTCACAGTTCTTTTTCATGATCCTCACTGTAATGCCCAGGCCTCTTGAAGTGGTAATCATTGTAGTATACCATGTGTGTGGTTGCTTAATTCTACATTATCCTGTTCACCTTGGCAGAGTGTGGATCTTGTGATAAGCCCAAGCCTGCTCTTAATAGGCAATACTCCTCAAGCCACTTATGCACAACAGTTAATATGTGATTTTTGCACCAGACATTGTGGGAAACAATGGGTGTTTGCAGAATCTATAACAAATGTTAAGCAAAGAAGACAAACTTTATGTATTTTGGCAATCTTCAGTGCAAACAACTATTTGCTCTGGCTGCTGTCTCCATTTGCTTCGTAGTCTGTGAAGTGCTAGGGACCTCTGATGGTTCTAATGTTGTTTTCAGAAATCGGAATATAATAATCAATTTCTTTTCATAACACTTCCTCACTGATCCTCGGTGTATCTGAGCACATTTCCTTGCTTCCCATGGAGATTAATAACTATGTAACAAAAACTTATTATACAATAGTTCATAAATTAAAGTACAGGGTGGACAGGTTTTGATATTCATTTCAGAAATGCAACACAATCCTCTTTTCCCTACATGACTACAAAACCAGTGAAACCTACAACACCTTAAGGATGCCCTTGAGACCTAAAGGCTTTGTAGAAACATTTAGCTTACCCTAAATATTGGCAGGTTCACTGAAATCCTTGTTATTTTGGGTTGTGTGTTTTGTATGATCTGGAAAGACATTCAAAAGCAGCTTTACATTAGACCAATGTTCAGCACATTTATTCTAGTGCCGTCCATATATCTGTGCAGTACTCAACAATGGCTATGAATACATATATGTTTAAAAGCAGCAGAATGAAAATGAGAGTAATTACATCATAGACTGAATCTATACATGTACCTGAGAAAAAATATCGTTGCCCCTCCCCATTTTGATACCGTGTTTTCCCAAAAATAAGATCTACCCAAAAAATAAGCCCTAGCAGGATTTCTATGCATTTCTTAAATATAAACCCTATCCCATAATAAGATCTAGTGATCGACATGGCTGTGCCTGCATGCACGCATGCAGGGGTGCATGCGTGCGCACACACGCACACACACAACACACGTTGCCCCTCCCTGTTCCTCTTCTGAGTGAAAAGTCGCCAATCCAACACTATCAAAGTGGTCGGCAACAGGGCTCAACCGCAGACAAAACAACCAAACAAGGCAGAAACAAGGCAAGCCAGACACGGAAAGCACCGGTTGCTTCCCCACCCCCAATTATCCCTCCTTGGTCATTCTTCCCTCCTCACTCTTTAACCCTTCTGTTTTGCATTACTTTTTTTCTCTCTCATGCTTTCCCCCTTTCTGCTGCACTGAGTTCCCACACGTTAAATGGCCCTATTCAGGACATTGTCCACCTAATGAGCCTGTTCAGACCAGGGTGATGTGAAATCAAGGTGAATTATAAATTGGAGGCCTCACCACTAACTTTCCCCAGACTGACGAAGCTGCTTTGATGAGTTTCAATCTCTAAAAAAAGAAATCCAGTTGCCATGACTCAACTTCCAGATATTTCAAGATGAGTACTAACCCCTTTCCTTCCCCCACCACTTCCACTCTTTTGACTGTTCATCATTCCAACTCTGCTCCTCCAAGGCACTGCAAATGGAAGCTCCTATCCCAGTGATGGTGAACCTTGTACTGCCCAAACTGTGATTCAGAACCCACTAATTTTTCACAAGCTGCCAGTACAGCAATTTAACCTGAATACAGGTGGCTGTAAAGGGGCGATGTCGGGTGCCCACAGAAAGGACTCTGAGTGCCGCCTTTGGCATCCATTCCACAGGTTCGCCAACACTGTCCTATTCAGTTCTCACTCACAGACTTTTCACACTGAAAGAAAAAGTGAGACACCCCCAACTGCAGCTTGTCACACCACAGCATCTCCCCATCACCAAGTATATGCTGTGAGTCACTGATAGTCTGCCCAGCTCTTGTAAATGTGAACTGTTGGCAGTAGATTTCTTCAGAAGCAGACAAATGTGTTCTGAAATGTAGCCTTGTTACCAATGATCCTGCTGAAAATAATGCAGAGGTCTGGGAATGTTAAAATTATAGTCTGTAGTAAACTCTTGTCAGTTCCCTGGTGAGTTTAATATAGTGCATAAAGTTTTAACCATAAAAGGCAAGTGTTATGTTTCCTGTAGTTCACCAAGAGTATGTAACTTAAGACCTACATAAATGGGAGTAGGTCTCACAAGTGAACCCATCAGTCTCCAGAGTAATTTTGCTTTGTAGTAAAATATTTTATGCCATCCTCCACATCAGGTAGAATTTCATCCCATTCCCAATAAATTCTTTGTCACTCCCTGAATTCATGGACAAATGGCACAAGGCAAGGCAGAAACTCACAGAAGCAGCAAGCAATAAAGTAGTATAAAAGTATCATACTGCCCAGGACCCACCCATGATGAACGTTGCTGCCAACAATTCCCACATGCAACCTCAACACAAAGGGAGGCAGTAAATGCAAAATGATGCAGACAAGCCTTCAGCAAACCCTGTGCACCATCACATTCAACAGAGATGACTTGTTTTGGTAGCCTGACAATCCACAATGACTGCACTTTCAGCAAGGCAATGATTATATTTCTCTTATGCTCTTTACAACCACTGTTGCATGATCACAGCACAAACAAGGGGGAAACAAAGCACCAGAATGAGTCGCTCCAAGAGGTTCTGGAGATATCTTTGAACAACAGCAGCCTCCAGGGGGCTCAGTGCATGTGCGGTACTGGGGGGACAGTATATGGGAGTTGAAGTCCCACTGTGAGAAGGCACCATCTTGAGCTTGGCAGCATGGGGGGCGTTTACAGGGCAATACGTAAGTCCTCTGACAAAAAGAAAATAAAACAAAACCCAAGAAAGCTCTTCTACCACCCATCTTTAGAAACAGTGAGGAATCAAATGTTTCCTGGTGTATTTGGACCATGTCCCATGTCTCAAATATCCAATCACATATGCCAGGAGTATCTACATTATTTTGCCTTGGTGTAGGTATGTGAAAGACTCTCTAAAATATACGACTGAATATGCCATTGGGCAGATACTTCATTTTCTGTCTGTGCAGTGAGGTAAAGATCTATGCAGCATCACTAATTTGGAAATATAAATTATCTTTAGTTTTGCATTTGTTGCTTTAGCTAATCTGGTCCTGTATTAAGAAAGTTGCACTTTTTTGTTTTGCTTTTAAACTCAGCAAGGGAATCCTCATCACCATCCTCCTGTATTGCTGATTTGTACTGCAGGTCATCTCCACCATCAAGTACAATATATATTTGAAGTGCCCCTACCTTCCAATGTGATCTATTAAGAATGTAAGCAGTGCAAGGAAATTAGGGATGATGGGACATAGTGTGATTCCCCAAGCTGTGATATTAACTGCACATTTTAGCTTTGCATTAGACTCTTATCTAAGGTATGTGGAATATAGTCACAACAATTCTCTTAGAGCAGAGAGGTACAGTGACCATTGGTAAATTACATCACATGACATCTGGCAGCTTCTGGGAAGAAGATGAGGAGAAGAGTATGAAACCATGATTTTGCTGAGGATCGCTTTGAGCAATGATGCTTGCTTCAGTTAGGTAGAGTCAGGATTAATTTAGACTAGCCAGAATGACTTAGTGTAACCAGTCAGAGAGAATAACTTAGCTTTTTAATTGCTTTTTAGGGAAATAAGTCTATATCTCAGGTCTGATAAGTATTTTGGTCTTTTTTGAATCTTTTCACAAATATAACTTTCATTTGTAACTTAGCATAGAAATAAAGCTCCATTATAATAAATTTTTGCCTCTTGGATTATTTAAATATCCCAACAGAACCTATTGTTGGTTTTGAGAGTTTTTGTTTATTTTGGGAAAGTTTTGCTTAAGAGAGAGCAACTTCCCTGACACAGGATGGTTTTGGCACATGGTGGCTGTGGTGGGGTTTGGGAATAAAGCTACTTCGAATGTGGAAGAAGCAGACTTGCTCTGAGGATTCTTTTTTTCCCAGGCTCCTCATGCTAAGCGCTGAGGCAGCTTGAGCTTGATTTATTAATTCATTGCACTCTCCCTGCTTTCTAAGCTTAAAGGAAATCGGGAAGAAGAGGCTATTTGCAGATTGTAATTTTTATTCTCCATTGTGACCTTTGTGAAGCCATACAGATGGGTTTCCCAGCACACACATGTAGAGGTCGGACTTCCTTAGCAATAGGAAAGTTTGTTAGTCTCCTCCCCCTTGCCCCGCATATGAGCGAGAGGCTTTCTGCCTAAATGCGTCAGTTCCCTCCTACTGCCACAATAAGAGGTCGCTTTATCGTTGGTCTCCATGTGAGAAGTATTTTATACAATTATTGGGTCTTTACTCAGTTCTTATGTTCTTCCTGCTTCCTTTTAAGAAGTATGTTTCATGCGGGGATAAAATCCCTCACACCGACGGCCACCTCCGCTGCCTTTATTGCCTCGGAGAAGCCCATGTCCTGAAGCCTGTTCCATCTGCAAAGGCTTCAGTGCTCAAGCTTTGAAGAACCGGATGAACCATCTTAACATATTTCTACTCAAAAAATCCCTTGTTCCTCAATGGAAAAGGAAATAACTCCTCCTTTGACTTCTGCTCGTCCATCAGTCACAAAGAAATCTCCGTCCTGTAAGTTGCCTGTTTTGGAGAAAAAGTCAAATCAAAAAGCCCACCGCTGATGCTTCGGTGTCGAAAACATCCAATGTTATTCTACTCAATACTGAACCTTCTCATCCATTGGGTTTGATGCCTGCCTTTTTGCACCATTCAGAATTTGACCCTTTGCTTCCATCGGAATCCTTGTGTTTGTCCCTGGAAGTGAAGAGTAGTAGTATTTGTTTTTAGGGAAAATGTGCTTCTGTTTTACTTTGTTATTCTGTTTAGAAATAAAGCTTCATTATATTTTAATTTGCCTCTAGAGGAATCATTTCTTTTGGTAAATGATGGTATTTTAAAAGAACCCAGGAATTTGCCTTGATGATTACTGCCATCTAATACAGCAGCAGAAAGCTGGAATTTGTTTATAAATCACATGTTCAAAGAAGCAATTTTCTTCTGGAACAGATTCATTGGTTTTCAATTCATTCCCTTGGGAAACTGTGCCTTTTAAGATGATTTTTTTCATAAAGTAAATGGACTCCTGGAAGCAATGAAATTCATCTTATGAGGCATCACTGTATTAAAGATGAGCAGTGGCACCTCTACTTACAAGTCGCTCGACTTACGAGCAATTCGATTTTAGAGTGGAAAACCATTGGTGTTTTAACTGCTGCCTTACATATTTTAGATGCAGTCTGCTCTACTTACTAATTTTTTTATTTTTAAAAAAATTATTTAAAAAATATTCTGCACCTTTTCCAGTTCCACTATATCTTTTTTGAGAAAGAACTGGCTGAAGAGATCTCAGAACCACTAACTATTTTCTCATAATCATGGAGAATGGGTGAAGTGCTGGATAATTGGAGGAGGGCTAACATTGTTCCTATCTTCAAAACAGGCAAAAATGAGGAACTGGGGAACTATAGTCCACTCATCTTGCCATAAATCCCATTGAAAACTCTGAAACAGACTATAAAGCAGTGTCTCTGGAGGCACCATGAAAACTATGCAGTAATAATTAGGAGCCATCTTGGACTTGTCAAGAAAAAAAAATCCTGCAGGGATTTGGTTGCATCAGCAGAAGCATCTTGTCTAGATCAAGGGAAGTTTTTTCTTTTTTTTCTTTTCAGGCATAAACAATTTTCAAACAACTATTTCCGTGATATTCTACAAACTTAATTGCCCTTCCTCTTTATCTTACGCCCTCCCCCCCAAGCAAGCAATACTTTCAATTCTCCCTCATACTGTACGATATCAAAGCATAGTGGAAAATATTAGCCCATTCTTATTCTCAGGCTTTCCTTTTAACCATTCTATATATTATTCCCACCAAGGGAAGTGATAGTACCACTCTATTCTGCTCTGGTCAGACCCAACCTGGAGTACTATGTCTGGTTCTGTGCACCTCAATTTAAAAAGGATGCTGACAATCTTGAATGGGTGTAGAGGAGAGCGACCAAATGACTGAGGGTCTGGAAGAAATGTCTTATGAGTAGTGGCTTAGGGAGCTGGGAATGTTCAGCCTTACAAAAAGAAGGCTGAGAGGGGATATGATAGCTATGTTTAAATATTTGAAAGGATGTCACATTGAAGAAGGTAGAAATAAAAACCAAAAAAATAAGAATTGTCAAAGATATACCTTGGAAAATCCGACAAATCAGAAAGGAATACAATTTCATAGTGAAAGTACTAATTGCAAATCAAATACAATATAGATGGATGCATCCGGAGGGATTGGACTTTACCTGGGAAGGGAGACATTACAGACTTGACTCACTGAACAAGGCCAGCAAGTTCCTGGAGAGGGACAATCAGAAATTAGGATATCAAGAACTGGACCAAAGAGAAATTATGGAAGAGGAAAAGAGGAAGAACCACAAGATGTAGAAGAAATAGAAATAAGGAAAGAAAGAAAGAAAAAAGCAACCCAATTTCCAAAAGAGGGACAGGACAAAACAAAACCAGAAAAAACACAGGAGGCAACTGGAGGAGAAGCCTATAATCTAAGGGAAATCAAAAACAAAAACTACAAAATATAATGGAATTACAATTTTTTCCTGTAACGTTAATGGATTGAACACTCCAGAAAAACGAAGGCAAATTTTCCAAAGACTCAAAAAACTGAAATTGGACTTAACCTGTTTACTAGTTATTGAAGACAGGGGGGCTGGAAGAGTTGATTAAATCCATTATATGTTAAAGGCAACGCATACCATCCTCAGACATTGTTATATTTATTATTTTCTCAATAAACTTCATTATTGTTTCGATATTTTACATCTGAGTCTGTCCCAATTCATGAGGCGACAATTTTAAAAGGTGGCAGCATTACCAAGTGAATAAAAGGTGGCAGCATTACCATTTCCATCACAATTACACATGTAAAAGGGAGGTGTTGTCACAATTTGGTGGCACAGCAGTGGGATGTCAAAATAAACCCAGTTGTGCCTTTGAGAACCCAGTCTGTGAAAGGGGTGACGTCACAATTTGGTGGGCAGTGGTGGGATTTCGAATACATCCAGTTTGCCTGAGGGAAAAAGTCACCAGCTCAAAATATTTAGCCTCTACCCTGTGAAGAAATTGAAACTGGAAGTTTAAAAAGAAGCCTTTAGTAAAAGTTAGCCCTCAAGTGTTGTAGGTAGTCTGTGGAAGTTCCTCTGAAAAGGGGTTAGGACTGAGAATTAGGTGAAGCTAATTTCGGTTCCTTGGAAGCCCTGTGTGTGAGAGAGGAATTCAGACTTAAAACCCTGTAGTACTATCTGATTTTTCTTTGGTGGGCCTGTTAGAGTGTCTGGAGGCCAGGACTCCAAAAGGAAAAGGAGTCTGCCTTGACAAATTATAGGACACCTGGAAGAGAAAAATCTGTAAGGATAGACTAAAAATTCTACAGTGGTTTGTTTGGGAGAAACTGCCTGAGAACCCCGGAACTCTGTGCTGTCCAGCAGCCTGAAAATTAAAAGGTGCTGAGGCAAATTTCCTTTGGGGGTGACCCTGTAGTGCTATCTGGTTTTTCTTTGGTGGGCCTGTTAGAGTCTGGAGGTCAGGACTCCAAAAGGAAAAGGAGTCTGGCTTGACAAATTATAGGACACCTGGAAGAGAAAATCTGAAAGGATAGACTAAAATTCTACAGTGGTTTGTTTGGGGAAACTGCCTGAGAGTCACGGAACTCTGTGCTGTCCAGCAGCCTGAAAATTAAAAGGTGCTGAGACAAATTTCCTTTGGGGGTGGAAGACCCAAAGTGTTTGCCCTTGAATTTAGGGTGGCTTTGGTAAAGGTCTGGAAATATCACCCTGGGTTTTAACAGAAAGAAATTTCCAAAAGTAAAAGGTCTGTGAGTTTGAGGGGGACAGAAAATTTACGTCACAAACTGAAGAGACCTGAGGTGATTTAAAGCTGGCAAAAGTTCTGTAAAGCAGGAGTGTCTGACTGGAATCTCTTATATGAGATTAGGGGGAGCCAGAGAAAAATTATAGGTTAAAAGCCGAAGAAATATATTTAAATCTGTGTATTTTAAACACTGAGATATTATTTAAAGAAAGAAAGAGTTTGAAGTCTGGGCACTGTGCCAATCTTGCGCTTGGCAACAGTAGCTTAACAGGAGTCAGAAACTGCCAGAGAGCTGAGGTAAAAATTTTTACAGTTGCCATTGAAATAGCTGTGACCCACTTAATCTTCCTTTTCTTAATAAAGAAATATATACACCACATATAACAAATAAATAAATAAAAAGATTTTGATTTCAAGTCAGTTCCAAAAGTGAATACTAAGAAAGGGAAAAGAGTTAGTGTTTACTAGAATTGGCATTTCAGCAGAACAACTGAGGAAAAGATTTAGGTCAGTCACTAAAGTGCCAGAGAGATACAGAGAAACCCTTTTTTAAAATGGCCCATACTGAGGTGTCTGAACTTAAGCCGCTGTTGGGGACGCCTTTGTGGCCAGGGGAGTGTTGGTATTTGATTAATAACCAGTGGTTCAAGCAGTGGAAGAAATATGTGGGCTTTGACAGCTGGGACCGGTATAACGTGGGAGAGCCCAACCTCTTCCCAGGGCCAATTGACAACTCAGGACTTTTTGCAAATTCAGAAACTCAGATATTGAAAGAGTACCTTATTGATACAGTGGATTATGTTTTAGTTCCCACTGAAGCCTGGAATAAATTAGTAAATTGGTATGGGTGTGTAGAGGGGCAGAAGCCAATTGTGAGAAAAGTTGTAGAATATGGTCTATTTGTGAAATATTGTAAAGTGGATGTATACCTGAACTGAAGCTCTGCCAAAACAGTGATCCTAATAATCTTGTAAGCTGTTATTTCACCAAATGGATACCATTGATACTATTGGAAAAGAGATACGGAAGCTGTTTAATATTCCTGATGGGAAGGAAATTAGGCTGTGGCTCAGATGTATGAGTAATACCAGTATTTATGAGCAGTTAAGCAAACTTGACAGCACAATACAAGATGCAGGACTCTACCAGAGAAAGGTGGTGGTGATAGAAGTAAAGAGTGAAGATGGGACTTGGCCCAGACAGTCTCCTGTGACAAAATTGAGCAGTGCAATCAACAGAAGTCTAGCTACCTCCTCAAAATTGACAGCAAACCCTTGCTCCACAACAGTTGTCTCTTCAGACGTTACAAATGGTGACTGCAATAACTCATATGGTTTGAACTCCAGTCATAGAATAGGAGTTTCAGATCAAATCCCAAGAGCAGGTTTAATTGGAATAGATGTATTAGAGCATGTGCAGAGTGCTTTTTTAGTAACACGAGCTCAGACACACCAAGCTGAACCAAACAGTGAAAACAACACAGTTACAAATCAAATGTCAGTAGGAGAACTTGAGAGGGAAACTCAGCAGTCTGAAATGGTAGGAAAAGACAACTTAGCCAACATAAAAGGGCCAGCAGCAGACTTTAGTCTAGAACAAAGGCAAGATGACAGTTTGAAGGGATGTTTTGACTTAATGGAATCGAATACACACTTCTTAAGTTCCAAACACCCTGAAAACTTCATAATAGAGGAGAGAATGATACAAGCTTGTGAAGAACTTCATGTACCAGCAGAGAACTCCAGACTGGAAAACTATTTTAAATTAAAAGAAGAAGAAAAATTAGCTCAGCTTGAAAAGGAACAAAATAAAGCAATAGCAGAAGAGCTGAAAGAAGCTAAAATTCTTCAGGCATCAGTTATTAGTGAACTCCAAAATGAAATTTCACCTTTGAAAGCACTTTTAGAGATGAAGGAAAAGAAACTGGAGGAAAGGAGGGATGAATCTGATACATTTGTTTTCGAACTCCAGAAGAAATCAGCAGAACTAGAAATAATTACCGCAGTGGAAAACATTAAAGAAAAGGAAATATGTAATTTGGAAATGCAATTGTCTGGTGCATCAGAAAGTAAAGAAGATTGCTTACAGCAACTTACATCAATGAAACCAGAGGTTGAAAAAGAAATATTAAATAATGAGCAACTTCGTCTGGATTGGAACAAAGTATTACTGGGTGCCAGGACCCTGCCTGTCATGGAACCCGAATGTGAAGGGTTAAATGCTGAAGAGCAGCAGGAGGGGCCTTGTAGTTCAATCCAGCAGGCAGCTGAGTCTGAGGATGCAGCTGAGGGCACATCTCCTCCTCCTATAAGGGCTAGGAGCAGGATCCTGCAAAGGAGAACTAACAGGAGAGCTAGGGAAAGGATCTTTAATGATAGGCGTAGAATTAGATCTGAAAGCCCTGAGTTCTAGCAGGAGCCTTGCCAGAGATATGGGTGTGCTCCCTGTTTTAGGATAAAGCTAGCAAGTTTACCCTGAACCCTCTGTGGGAGCAACACGTCATTTACCTTCCCACCACATTCCTGTGTGTTATCTTGACTTTGTGTCCTGACTTTGGATCGGCTTTCTGACTACGGCATTCTCTGTTTCCTGACCTTGGACCGGCTTCCTGATTATGACGTTTCTCTGTTTCCCTTGAACTTGGCATTGGGCTTTGTAAGTTACTCTGGCTTGACTCGGACTGTACTTTGTACTTTATCTGGATTACAACTAAAGTTCCTGGCAAAGAACTGAACTTGTGTGTTCTGTGTGTGGGGCTTGACAGTTTGCTCCCACCCACCAAACTTATTCAAGCAGAATGGAGAAGGAGGGGGCTGTTGGAATGACTCCACTGGAAGCTTTGCAAAACCAAGTACTGTTTTTGTCACAGGCAATTGTTCAGTTGCAGCAAGCTCCAGCATCATTACAGTCTTGTTGCCCTTTGCTGCCTCCTGACCGGTTTGAAGGCAAATTAGAGGAATTCCCTGCATTCTTGGATCAATGCAAGCTGTTCATTGAGGTACAGGCTCAAGAATTTCCTACTGAGAGGTCTAAGGTCTGTTTTATCATCAGCTTATTGAAGGGGCAGGCAGGTAAATGGGCGGCTCCTTTATTCCTCAGTGCTTCACCTTTGCTGGATAATTATCAGGCTTTCCTGAACCATATTTCTTCAGCCTTTCAGAATCCCGTGCAGGCTGCTACCGCCAACAGGAGACTTAGAGCTTTGAAACAGGGCAAAGACTCAGTGTTTGATTATACCACTGCATTTCGTTTGATAGCTCAGGATTTGCAGTAGAACGAGCCGGCACTGATTTCTCAGTCTATGGAAGGTTTGGCAGATGAAGTGCTGGATGAACTCTGCAGGGTAGAACAACCAAACACATTGCAGGAACTCATTACCCTGTGTCTGAGAATAGATGGATGCCTGGAAAGCCGTTGTCTCTCCCAAGGCCAGAACTGCAAACAGCAACCTCTGCCAGCTGTGTCTCATCTGCAATCTCGGGAGGCCAGTGAAGTGGATCCAGAGCCTATGCAACTGGGAGCTGCTCAACCACGCCTCACCCCAGAGGAAAAGGCAAGATGACGCTCTCATCATCTCTGCCTGTACTGTGGGGGAGGAGGACATTTCGCTTCTAATTGCCCTTTGAAGCATTCCTCAATAAGTGCTGCTATCTCTCCAGCAGTAAAAGGGCAGCTCCATCCTTGAAGGAACCCCATCCTTGGCAATGCTAACCTCAAGGACCTTTTCTGATACCTGTGACTCTAGGGCTCCCCATGGCAGATTCTATGCTATGGTAGACTCTGGGGCGGCTCACTGTTTTGTGGATGCTCAAGGACCATTTCATTCTGGTAGAATCCATTGAGGGTCGGTTAGCTCAGGTAGCTCAGGAAACCTGTCCCCTTACTCTTCAGGTAATGGATCATAATGAGCAGATTAGCTTTAATGTAACCCGAATGCCCCAGTTTCCTCTTGTTTTGGGACTTTCCTGGTTGCGAGCTCACAATCCACTGGTGGATTGGGTGCAAGGGGAATTATATTTCAAGGTTCCTTGTTCAAAGCAACATTCCTCTACTGTACTGGCATCTGCCCATGATACATCTGACCGTGTCATGCCCCAGGCATACCAAGACTTTGCAGATGTATTTGAGGGAAAGGGGGCTGACAAGCTACCTCCACCTCGACCCTATGACTGTGCCATTGATTTGATTCCTGGGGCACCTCTTCCTGTGGCGCTAGTTTATCCCATGTCTGATCCAGAATTAGAAGCATTGAGGGCTTTTCTAGATAAAAATCTTCGACGTGGGTTCATACGGCCTTCCAAATCACCATTGTCCACACCAGTGATATTTGTCAAGAAAAAGGGAGGGGAGCTTCATCCTTGTAATGATTATAGAGCACTAAACAAGATCACTATTAGGGACCGGTACCCTTTACCCTTAATCTCTGAACTTTTGGACCGGTTGAAAGGGGCTAAGTGTTATACTAAGCTGGACCTTCGGGGGGCGTATAATTTGGTACATATCCGTAAGGGAGACGAGTGGAAAACTGCATTCCGGAACCGGTACAGTCAATATGAACATTTAGTAATGCCTTTTGATCTGACCAATGCACCCAGTGTGTTTCAGAGAATGATGAATGACATTTTCCAGGATGTCCTAGATCGTTGTGTGATTGTCTATTTAGATGACATTCTGATTTACTCCACTGATCCAGCTCAACATGTTCAAGATGTTCGTCAGGTCTTA
Source organism: Phrynocephalus forsythii (assembly GCA_029282475.1). NCBI lineage: Eukaryota > Metazoa > Chordata > Lepidosauria > Squamata > Agamidae > Phrynocephalus > Phrynocephalus forsythii. The sequence continues at coordinate 1,499,898 of JAPFRF010000003.1, read as the reverse complement.
CAGCGTCTTCAGGAGAACGGACTCTATGCTAAGCTGGAAAAATGTGAGTTTAACATTGAAGAAGGTGAATTCCTGGGGCATATCATTTCTCCCCAGGGAATCCGCATGCACCCCAAGAAAGTAGAGGCTGTGATGTCATGGCAGCAACCACAAAATCGTAAGGACTTACAACGGTTCCTTGGGTTCGCTAACTACTACCGTCAGTTTATTCCTGCTTACGCCGATATTGTTGCACCTTTAAACCATCTCCTTCGGCCCAAAGAGCTTTTCCGGTGGACTCCAGAAGCAGAGAAGGCTTTCTCTACCTTGAAAACCCACTTTACTTCGGAGCCTTTACTTCGCTACCCTGATTCACAACTGCCGTTCATAGTAGACGCTGACGCATCTAGTGTTGCCCTGGGAGCAGTATTATCTCAACAAGAGGATCGCTCCCAAATCCCGCATCCCTGTGCCTACTATTCTCGGCAATTAAAACCTGCAGAGAAGAATTATACGATCTGGGAGCGTGAACTGTTGGCCATCAAAACAGCTTTTGATGTATGGAGGCATTACCTTGAGGGAGCTCGACACCCTGTGCAAGTGTTAACTGATCACAGAAACCTGGAACATTTACAAACAGCTCGGCGATTGTCTCAGCGACAAATCCGGTGGTCTTTATTCTTTTCTTGTTTCAATTTTTATATCAAGTATATTCCAGAGGCTCAGAATAAGAAAGCTGATGCATTATCTAGAAAACCTGAATATGCGGCACCAGTGAAAGAGACCTTAGTGGCACCCATCTTGCCTCCCTCTGTGTTCGCAGCCATGAATCCGTGTCCCAGCTTGGCAGAGAAAATCCGGGAAGCTCAAGCTCGAGATCCATGGAGTCAGCAACGACTTCAAGAACTTCAGAATGGGGAACATGGAGAGTTTTCTGCACAACAAGGGTTATTACTACATCGAGGGAGGTTATATGTTCCTGCTGGTCCCCTTCGTAACCAGGTATTGCATCTATCTCATGATTCTTTACCTGCTGGACACATTGGACTTTTCAAAACCCTGCATCTGCTCACAAGAGAGTTCTGGTGGCCGTGGGTCCGTGCTGATGTTGCCCGATATGTGGGTTCCTGTGAAGTTTGTCAGTGAGCAAAGGATGTGGTGGCTAAACCCTCAGGTCTGTTGCATCCTTTGCCAACACCCTCTGGTCCCTGGAATGCTGTCTCCCTAGATGTTATCACGGATCTTCACCGTTCAAAAGGGTTTACCTGCATCCTGGTCTTCATAGATTTATTCACCAAAATGGCCCACTTCGTTCCTTGTCCTAAATCTCCTACCGCAGCAGAAACAGCTCACCATTATTTACAACACCTCTTCAGACTTCAAGGTTTACCTGAACACCTTATTTCGGATCGTGGACCCCAATTCACCTCTCGTTTCTGGCAAGCAATGCACAAGGCACTAGGAACCCAAGTTCACTTGTCATCCGCTTATCACCCACAGTCAGATGGTCAGACTGAGCGCACCAATGCCACTTTAGAACAATATTTACGTTGTTATACATGTTATCAACGGGACAGTTGGGCGGATTTGTTGCCTTTAGCTGAGTTTGCATACAACAATGCTATACATTCATCCACTCGTCAAACCCCATTCATGACCAACTATGGGAATCATCCTCGGTACTTTCCAACGACCCTTCTTTCCACCTCTGTGCCAGCTACCGATGCTTATATCCAAGAACTTCATGGCATTCAAGAATTATTGAAAGAACAACTCAATCATGCCAAGGAAGCATATAAAAATGCAGCGGATCGGAAAAGACAAGAAGGTCCACAGTTGAATCCAGGTATGAAAGTTTGGCTCTCTACCCGATATTTGAGACATCCTGGGCAATCCCGGGAAACTAGATCCTCGATTCATCGGCCCTTACCCCATCCTAGAAAAAATCAACCCAGTGGCATCCCGTCTACAATTACCTGCATCCCTCCATATTCATCCCGTGTTCCATCGTTCCCTCTTGGTCCCAGCCAAAGATCCTGACCCCAACCGACCACCAAATCCTGAACCTCCTCCACCGATTTTAGTAGAAGGAGAAGAGGAGTATGAGGTCCGCCAAATTTTGGATTCCCAGATACATCGGGGGGGAGGGTTGCAATACTTAGTAGACTGGGAAGAGTATGGACCAGAAGATCGATCTTGGGAACCAGTGTCTAACTTACATGCGCCGGAGTTGATTCAGCAATTTCATGATAACTATCCAGATAAAACTGGCCTATCGGAAGAGGGGGACCATGGGGAGGGGGATAGTGCCAGGACCCTGCCTGTCATGGAACCCAAATGTGAAGGGTTAAATGCTGAAGAGCAGCAGGAGGAGCCTTGTAGTTCAATCCAGCAGGCAGCTGAGTCTGAGGATGCAGCTGAGGGCACATCTCCTCCTCCTATAAGGGCTAGGACCAGAATCCTGCAAAGGAGAACTAACAGAAGAGCTAGGGAAAGGATCTTTAATGATAGGCGTAGAATTAGATCTGAAAGCCCTGAGTTCTAGCAGGAGCCTTGCCAGAGATATGGGTGTGCTCCCTGTTTTAGGATAAAGCTAGCAAGTTTACCCTGAACCCTCTGTGGGAGCAACACGTCACTTACCTTGCCACCATGTTCCTGTGTGTTATCTTGACTTTGTGTCCTGACTTTGGATCGGCTTTCTGACTATGGCATTCTCTGTTTCCTGACCTTGGACCGGCTTCCTGATTACGACGTTTCTCTGTTTCCCTTGAACTTGGCATTGGGCTCTGTAAGTTACTCTGGCTTGACTCGGACTGTACTTTGTACTTTATCTGGATTACAACTAAAGTTCCTGGCAAAGAACTGAACTTGGCTTGCTGTGTGTTCTGTGTGCGGGGCTTGACACTGGGCAAGGAACAAATGATACAAGAAGGGAATAAGATCGCTGATGAATTTAGAAAGCTGCAGGAAGCTGAAAAGCAAATAGAAAACCATGTAAAGCAGAAACCCTACTTGGAAGTGAAGGATGCTAATGACAGACCTGATTCGGTGGTTGCAAAAGACACCTGGGAAAAAACAACTACAGCCTGTGAACATTGTGCTTCAGCGGATCCGAGAGGACGAGAGGATGAAAAGAGCATCCAGGTGGTGACTAGGAAATCCAGAAATCAACTACCTGAGACACGTCGTGTGACGAGGCGTGATCGACCCCCTGCAGAGGAAGATCGACGCGATTGACTTGTGGCCAAGACAGACCAACCAAAAGAAGGTGAGATCTTTTTTTGGACTTGTGGTATATCACAGGAGGGTTAGTCCACATTTGAGCACCATTGCAACACCACTGACTGATCTGACAAAAACGAAGCACCCGTACGTCATACAGTAGGCGCTTGAATATCAAGCTGCATTTGAGGGGACTCTAATGAACTGTACCAGGAGTGGTGTCAAAGAGTTGAATCCCACATTCCAAGAACCCAAGGAAAAATGGCATTAATTTACTGTGAACTGGACTTTGAATTTATGTGCCAGAGGAAGTGATCACCCATGGCGTATCATCGTCCAGCTGTTGCACTAAGGGGCGGATGACCTTGATTACATGGACCATGGTTAAATAATAATAATAATGTAATATTGTTTTTTTATTGCTGATGTAAGAGGAAGGTGTTGTTAAAAAAGTATGGAAATGTAATGTCATAAAATGTGAAAATCATAACTTAATGTAAGTTAACTGTAAATGAAAAATGCAAGGTAATGTATTATTAGAGCTTACTATAAATCAAAATGTTTATGTTTAGAATGTAAGTTAAGAAAAAAAATTGTATGTATGTTGTTGTTGTTCAGTCGTTCAGTCATGTCCGACTCTTCGTGACCCCATGGACCAGAGCTCGCCAGGCCTTCCTATCCTCCACTGCCTCCCGGAGTTTTGTCAAATTCATTTTGGTTGCATCGATGACACCGTCCAACCATCTCATTCTCTGTCATCCTCTTTTCCTTTTGCCTTCGATTTTTCCCAGCATCAGGGACTTTTCCAGGGAGTCCTCTCTTCTCATATACTGGAGCCTCAGCTTCAAAATCTGTCCTTCCAGTGAACATTCGGGGTTGATTTCTTTCAGAATGGATAGGTTTGATCTCCTTGCAGTCCAGGGGACTCTCAAGACTCTCCTCCAGGACCACAGCTCAAAAGCATCAATTCTGCGGCTATCAGCCTTCTTTATAGTCCAGCTCTCACTTCCATACATCCATACACTACTGGAAAAACCATAGCTTTAACCATCCTGACCTTGGTTGGCAAAGTGATGTCTCTGCTCTTTAGGATGCTATCTAGGTTTGCCATTGCTTTCCTCCCAAGAAGCAGGCGTCTTTTTATTTCGTTGCTGCAGTCGCCATCTGCAGTGATCAAGGAGCCCAAGAAAATAAACTCTGTCATTGCCTCCATTTCTTCCCCTTCTATTTGCCAGGAGGTGATGGGACCAGTGGCCATGATCTTAGTTTTTTTGATGTTGAGCTTCAGCCCATTTTTTCACTCTCCTCTTTCACCCTCATTAAGAGGTTCTTTAATTCTTCCTCACTCTCTGCTATTAGAGTAGTATCATCTGCGTATCTGAGGTTGTTGATATTTCTTCCGGCAATCTTAATTCCGGCTTGTGATTCATCCAGACCGGCCTTTCTCATGATGTACTCTGCATATAAGTTAAATAGGCAAGGTGACAGTATACAGCCTTGTCGTACTCCTTTCCCAATTCTAAACCAGTCAGTTGTTCCATATCCAGTTCTGACGGTTGCTGCTTGTCCCATATATAGATTTCTTAGGAGACAGATAAGGTGGTCAGGCACTCCCATTCCTTTAAGGACTTGCCATAGTTTGTTGTGGTTTACACAGTCGAAGGCTTTGGCATAGTCAATGAAGCAGAAGTAGATGTTTTTCTGGAACTCTCTGGCTTTCTCCATAATCCAGCGCATGTTGGCGATTTGATCTCTAGTTCCTCTGCCCCTTCGAAATCCAGCTTGTAGTTCTGGAAGTTCTCTTTCCACATACTGCTGAAGCCTGCCTTGTAGAATTTTGAGCATAACCTTGCTAGCATGTGAAATGAGTGCAATTGTGCGATAGTTGGAGCATTCTTTGGCGTTTCCTTTCTTTGGGATTGGGATGTAGACCGATCTTTTCCAGTCCTCTGGCAACTGCTGGGTTTTCCAAATTTGCTGGCATATCTTATGCAGCACCTTTACAGCATCCTCTTTTAAGATTTTAAAGAGTTCAGTTGGAATGCCGTCACCTCCACTGGCCTTGTTGTTTGCAATGCTTTCTAAGGCCCACTTGACTTCACTTTCCAGGATGTCTGGCTCCAGGTCAGCAATTACGCTATCCTGGTTATCAGGGACATCCAGATCTTTCTGATATAATTCTTCTATATATTCTTGCCATCTCTTCTTGATCTCTTCTGCTTCAGTTAGGTCCCTACCATTTTTTGTCCTTTATCATATCCATCTTTGCATGAAATACCCCTTTAATATCTCCAATTTTCTTGAACAGATCTCTGGTTTTTCCTTTTCTGTTGTTTTCCTCTGTTTCTTTGCACTGTTCATTCAAGAAGGCCGCCCTGTCTCTCCTTGCTATTCTTTGGAAGTCTGCATTCAATTTTCTGTATCTTTCCCTTTCTCCCTTGCATTTTGCGTCCCTTCTCTCCTCCGCTATTTGTAGGGCCTCCTTGGACAACCACTTTGCTTTCTTGCATTTTCTTTTCTTTGGAATATTTTTCATTGCAGCCTCCTGTACAATGTTACAAGCCTCCATCCAAAGTTCTTCAGGTGTTCTGTCCACCAAATCTAGTTCCTTGAATCTATTCTTCACTTCCACTGTGTATTCATATGGGATTTGACTTAGGTTACACCTGACTGGCCCAGTGATCTTCCCTACTTTCTTCAGTTTGAGTTTGAATTTTGAAATAAGAAGCTGATGATCTGAGCCACAGTCAGCACCAGGTCTTGTTTTTGCTGACTGTATAGAGCTCCTCCATCTTTGGCTGCAGAGAACATAGTCAATCTGATTCTGGTATTGTCCATCTGGTGATGTCCATGTGTAGAGTCGCCTTTTGTGTTGTTGGAAAAGAGTGTTTGCAATGACCAGCTTGTTCTCTTGACAAAACTCAATTAGCCTTTGCCCTGCTTCATTTGGAACTCCAAGGCCAAACTTGCCAGTTATTCCTTCCAATCCCCTATGATGAGAAGAACATCTTTCTTTGGTGTCAGTTCTAGAAGTTATTGTAAGTCTTCATAAAATTGGTCAATCTCAGACTCTTCAGCACCGGTAGTTGGTGCATAAACTTGGATTACTGTGATGTTCGTACCGAGATCATTCTATCATTGTTTAGGTTGTATCCCAGCACTGCTGTTCTCACTCTATTGTTGACTATGAAGGCTACTCCATTTCTTCTATGGGATTCTTGCCCACAGTAGTAGATGTGATAGTCATCTGAACTGAATTCACCCATGTATATTGGTAAGTAAAATAGCTTAAAATGTAGACCAAATATATGTATTTAGGCATCTTAACATAGATTGATTCTAGGATGATTGATAAGGTATTTACAGGTATTTGAAGTTATGATGTTAACCAATGTTATAAGAGTATAGTCTATTTAAAATGTAATGATATAGAAAGAATTATTGCATTTAATGATATTATATAGTAATAAGGTTGAACATGTTATAAAACAGTTTATAGATATGCAGAATTGAAGCTGATAAACAGAAAGATGTATGAATTAGTTAAATAGGCTCCAGAAGAGAATTTTAAGTGAGCAAACGAGGTAAGTTTACTCCCTTAAAATTTCTTTATAAGGGGGGAGGTATTGTGACAAAACCCTGGAAACAGGAGTAATGAATATACAAATCATCAGCCAATCCCAGCAGGAGGGCGGGGAATGGTATGATATAAAATGGGTGGAGCCTAGTCAGTTGAGTTAAGTTGAGTTGAGTTAAGTTGAAGGTTTTGAGAATGAGTGCTGGGAGAGAGCACTGCTCTGTGAGAGTTCTGTCAGGCAGTGAGGGCTATACTGTTTACTAGTTATTGAAGACAGGGGGCAGGAAGAGTTGATTAAATCCATTATATGTTAAAGGCAACACATACCATCCTCAGACATTGTTATATTTATTATTTTCTCAATAAACTTCATTATTGTTTCGATATTTTACATCTGAGTCTGTCCCAATTCATGAAGCGACAATTTTAAAAGGTGGCAGCATTACCAAGTGAATAAAAGGTGGCAGCATTACCATTTCCATCACAATTACACGTGTAAAAGGGAGGTATTGTCACAATTTGGTGGCACAGCAGTGGGATGTCGAAATAAACCCAGTTGTGCCTTTGAGAACCCAGTCTGTGAAAGGGGTGACGTCACAGGCACAGAGGAAATGCAGGCTTCCACCTGTGATGGAAGGAGCACCCCTCCTTCATCCCAGAACCAGACTACCGCCACTGAGAGCAGTCAATCGTCCCAGCAGGGTACAAGTCACACCACCAGCCCAGCAGCGGCAGACAGTACCAGAGGAGGCAGTACTTTACACAAGCCTTGTGGCTCTCTCTGGGAGTATTTCGAGAACAGCTAGGAAGACTCAAGGCTTGCGGTGTGCAAGAAATGCAGGGTGGTCGTGCGCAGGGGGAATGACCCCAAACACCTGTCCTCAAGTGCCTTGCGTAGCCACCTACTGCGTAGGCACCCTGGGACTCTGCCAGGGACAGTGTCAGGCACTGGTCCCTCAAGGAGGAAGAGAGGGGAAGCAGGCTTGGGGAAGGACTCTGGGGAGAAAGCTCCACTGACAGTGGGAAGAGGCAGGGCACTCTGCAGGAAGTGGTGCCTCGTTGTGGGAGTTTTGTGAGCCAACGTACTAGGGGCAAGGCACAGGAGTCCACCAATTGCGTGGTTGGTGAAATGATGGCCATGAACAGTTTGCCCCTCTCCTTTGTGGAGTCATCAGGATTCAGGCACCTGATGAAGCACGTGGCTCCATGGTATGAGCCTCCTTCCCGGTGTACCTTCAGCAGGTGGGTGATTCCCTCCCTTTATGAGTCCATCAGGGATATGGTCCGGTACCTGCTGCAGGCGGCCAGAGGGAGGAAGATCCACTTCACTTCCGACCTCTAGACCGGTGGACACCACAGATACCTCTCTCTGATGGCTCATTGGTGGCAACCCAAGGAGGTCCTTGACACTAGGGCATCCCATGAAGAGCCACAGGGGGAGCCACAAGGGAGCACCCCAAGAGGGTACAGGGTGGTCCTTCTCCAGGCACAAAGCATGGAGGACAGTGCAAAAGGCATCCACATTGCCGAGGTCCTCCTGACAGCACTGCAAGATTGGGCACCCGAGGGGCAGGTCAATCGTGGATTCATGGTTACTGATGCAGGCCGTAACATGATCAACGTGGTTGAAAAGGCAGTCTCCAGGGCATCTTGTGCACAGCACACAAACTGCACCTAGTGGTGGGCGATGCCATTGGGGTGGTTACAGCAAAGGACTCCTGGTGTGAGGGGACCCTGGAGACCAAGGCCTTGTTGGTCAAGTGCAGGAAGATAGTCGGGCACTTCTCACGCAGCGTCAAGGCATCAAGGATGATGCGTGAGAAGTGGGCGGAGATGGGCTGACCATAGCACGTCCTTATCCAGGACGTGACCACCCGGTGGTCCAACTACAAAATGGTCAAGCGCCTGGTGGAGCAGAGGGACGTGGTCGAATACGTCATGTCCCACACTCCCGTCTTGCCTGGGGGAATGGTGTTGGATATTGGTGCTACCGAGTGGCTCGCCCTCTCCAAGATGGTGGGAATCCTGCAGCCGTTTGAGGAGACCACCCACGTCCTCAGTGGCTACACCGCCAGCCTGGGCCATGTACTCCCCCTGGTACATGCCCTTCGCCAACGCCTAGAGGCAGTATCCTGGAGGAAGCCGATCTTCTCCCAAAGAGCAGGGCCTTGGCAGACAGGCTGTTGACCAGCCTGGATACCCGCCTTAGCCCACTGAGGAGGGAAAAGGTGTACCAGATGCCATGCCTGTGCAACCCTCGCATCAAGGGTTCCTTGGCAGGCATCAACACATGGAAGTCAGAACTATGCTGTCAGGTCCGCAGGGCTGCGGCAAGGCAGGGTCAGGCGTTCCCGAGGGTGCAAGGCAGCCAGAGCGAGGCAGAGGAGGGATCCTCGCAAGGGTCCTCTTCCTCCTCTGGTTGTGTGTACACCCAGAGAGCAGGTTCATTATCAGCCACCTACCTGGCCTCTGCCCTAGTAATGGCAGTCTCCTCCTCAGTGGAGGCAAGGGAGGAAGAAGAACCAGATCCCGCTCGGACCATGGTGAGGGTGTACATGGCCTAGCCACTACAACCCCCTAACCTTGGACCCCCTCCAATACTGGGCCAGAAAGGCAGACATGTGGCCTGCACTTTCGACTCTGGTGTTGGACCTCTTGTCCACCCCCACACCAGTGTCCAGAGTGAGCGAGTCTTCTCCCACATGGGAGATGTCCTGAGGCCACGCCGCTCTCATCTGGACCTGGAGACCGTGGAAAGGTTGACTTTCATCCGCTTCAACCTTTCCACGTTGGGGTTACCCCACCATTCCAATCCCTAGGTCCACAGCCATTCTTCCACTGGTTCAAATCATGTCTCCCTTGCTCTAACATGCCAGACTACCTGCCTCCCTGCCAGCCTCCCTGCCTCCCTCCCTGCCTCCCTGCCTGCCTGCCTGCATTCCCACTCAATTGAAGGGTTAGATTATGCCCATTTTTTCTAGGCCTTGCCTGGCTCCAAACCAGGGAGGACCACTAATTTTTTTTTTGAAGGGTCTCGTTGGCCCAATTTTTCTAGGCCATGCCTGGTCTTTACACATTTTTGCAATATAAACAAATCACAAGGAAACTATGGGATAGAACCTACCACTTTGTGAACAGGATGGATAGCAATGCCCAAAAAACCATTTGCTTCATGGAGTTTTCAAATTCTGAAGGAAATGAGGAAAAAATGGCCACCAGAATGAATGGCCAAGGGAGGCCAACTTTAACAGGCATATCAACTATGTGAAGCAAACCAAGGATTCACATAAATCTTTATTTCCTTTCAAAGTTGCGTCTGGCTGCCATCTTCCCCCTATCAACACAACCAACATTATTAATCGCTCACAGGCAAGGCAATGAGAAAGAGCCACAACCCAGTTAACAGGAAATGTGTTGCTAACGTCTAAGTCCAACCCACAAACAAATTGCAGATGGCTTCAGACACACACTGGGCAGATGCCTCTTCTTTGCTGGTCTTGGACGACTACGCATTTGTCGTATTGACGATAGTCCTCTTTGCAAGAGGAACTCCCAGAACCAGGAGCAGCAGCAGCAGCATAGGTGGCTGGTTCCCCCTTGTAATCCGCCTCCCAGTCTTATTCACCACACCCTGGCCCACTTGTTTGGCTGAGCCGGTCTTGCCCGGCACCATCTCTTGCTTCTCTTGTCTCTTCTGCAATCCCACCCCAGCACTGTCAGAACTCAATCCTCCATGCCCACTGTAACTTCCCTTGGGTGATACAAAATGGTGGGCCAAACGTACTGTTGGTTGCACACACAACTTGGCACCCCATGGCAGCCGTGCAGCAGCTTGCCCATGCCGGATTTAGCAGCCGGCCTATGGCATGTGGACAGTGGACACAGAGACTTGCCCTCCCTGGGCAGGGAGAGGAGGCAGGGCATTCAGAGCCCCCTTTCAATTGCAGTTCAGAATGAAGTAGAGGACATCCTGTGTAGGAAGAAAGGATGCTGGTTGATGAGCCACGGCCCTGAGAAAAGCTCCGCAGGTCAGAGGATCCGGTCGTGGACTGGAGATCTCCATAGAGGAGCAACCCGATGACACCAAGATGGGCCTTCTCTCTGGAGAAGGGTTGATGACTGGCTGATTCTCAGCCATGGGTGCAAATGCAAAGCTTCTGTACAACCTTAACAGCGGCAATGAACCAGAGAACACTTGTGGTTGCAGCCACACAAACATCCCCTACTCACTCACTCCAATGCCTGTATGCCTCCCATCCTAACATTCCCGAGCCCGACTGACTAAGTCACTTATGCCTTCCTGCCTTCCTTCCTTGCCTCCCTTGCCTGCCTGCCTGCCTGCCTGCCTGGCTGCCTACCTGTAATCCATGCCTGGATCTAAGGGTTACATAATTTTAGCCCACTTTTTATAGGCCTTTCCTGGTCTGTACAGCAGGTTGTTGTCTAGGGTCTGTGTAGGCCCAATGTTTCCCTACTGGCGATGCCTGGTCTGTAAACCCTATATACCTGCCTGCCTCAATGGGTTTCTCCCTTCCCTTGGGTTTTGGAGCCACTCTGCTTCCAAAGTGGTTGAGATGCACTTTACACAACAACCTACCTCAATGGGTGATTAGCAGGGGCCTCGCTCATCTTAAAGCCTTAAAGAAATAGCCCTGTTTGCCTGCCTCGGAGAGGGTGTCTTCAGTGGGGTTGGAGATACTCTGCTGCTGCCAAAGGGTGACTTCAGGAAGCCCACCCTAACCCTAACCCTCTGCCGGTTTAACTGGGTTCGGCCATGCACTGTTAGACCCACTATGCACCTGCTGCAACTGAAGTTAATAAAGTAACTTGTGGCCTTGTTGATGCCATGTTCTCCCTGATGACACAAATCACTCCATCTGGAAGAGTTCCCATCCCTGAAGTTCTGCAACACTTAAAGGAAAGTGGCTTCACTAGGGTACACCAAGGGGGGGGGGGAATACTTAGAGTGCACTTCAGCGCCTGTTGAACTTCCTCCTCCAAGCTCCAATATCAGGCGTAGAAAAAGAATTGGAGTTGTCCTCCCACTTGCTGCTGCCAGTTTAGATTGTACGGTTTACAGGGGTGGCTATGCTCCTCCCACTCCCAGACACTTCCACATAACTATTTATCCTGGGTTGGCAATACTCTACCCTGGGCACCAGGCTGTGCCCTATCCCAAAGTGCACGCACACCTTTAGTTTAGAAGCAAGAAAGATGTTGCTCCTTCCCTTCCTGTTGTGGCGACTCCACTGCCCTGCCTTAAAAACTAATGGCCCTGCGTGCGCGCATGCGTTTCTCTCTTTCTGGGAATGGAACTTCCTGTCTCTTGGCTCGAAGCTGCTCCGTCCAGCCTAATACAGGCAGAATTCAACAGGAGAGGATAACCCTCCCCTCATTGCACTCTTCCTTCCCAGCATCCACTCTCCCCTAAATAAGAGGGGTGGGTAAGCGTCATTCTGGCCTGATACAGGCAGAATCCCTAAGGACAAGGAGGGGAGAATCCCTCCTTGCACTCTTCCTTCTCATCATCCACTCTACTCTCCCCTCTTGGGTCCTTGGATTGCTGAATTCTGCAGCCTAACAGAGGCCCTTCTGTCCTCATACCCTGGGTTCCTGACTTCCAGGGTACAGACTCTCCTGCACCTTGCCTTCTGTCCTGTCTATCTGTTCTATCTCCTATTTCCAATCCCAAAAATCATCTATCTGTTCTATATCCAATCCATCTATCTCTCCGCATCTATCTCACCAATCCCATCTATCTTTTCCAGGCGGATTCCCTGAAACGACCCTCCAACCACCCTTCCCTAAATCCCTGCATCCACTCTCCTCCAGATAGGGGTGGTGGGTAAGTGTGACTCCAGCCTGATACAGGCAAAATCCCTAAGGACAAGGAGGGGAAATACCCTCCTTGCACTCTTGCTTCCCTGCATCCACTCTCCTCCAAATAAGAGGGGTGGTCAAGCGTGACTCTGGCCTGATACAGGCAGAATCCCTTAGGACAAGGAGAGGAAATACCCTCCTTGCACTCTTGCTTCCCTGCATCCACTCTCCTCCAAATAGGGGTGGGTGGGTAAGCATGACTCCGGCCTGATACAGGCAGAATCCCTTAGGACAAGGAGGGGAGAATCCCTCCTTGCACCTTTTCTTCCCTGCATCCACTCTCCTCCAAATAAGGGTGGGTGGGTAAGCGTGACTCCGGCCTGATACAGGCAGAATCCCTTAGGACAAGGAGGGGAAATACCCTCCTTGCACTCTTGCTTCCCTGCATCCACTCTCCTCCAAATAGGGGTGGGTGGGTAAGCGTGACTCTGGCCTGATACAGGCAGAATCCCTTAGGACAAGGAGGGGAGAATCCCTCCTTGCACTCTTGCTTCCCTGCATCCACTCTCCTCCGAATAAGGGGAGTGGTCAAGCATCACTCCGACCTCTAACAGGCAGAATCCCTTAGGACAAGGAGGGGAAATACCCTCCTTGCACTCTTGCTTCCCTGCATCCACTCTCCTCTCCTCCAAATAAGGGGGGTGGGCAAGCGTACCTCCGGCCTGTTACAGGCAGAATCCCTAAGGACAAGTACCAGACTCCCCATGATTGTGGGAGCCTGTAACAAAATAAAAATGAAATATTCACTCCCCAGCATCCACTCTCCTCCCGATATGTGGGGGTGGGCAAGCGTACCTCTGGCCTGTTACAGGCAGAATCCCTAAGGACACTGAGAGAAGAACCCTGCCTCCTTGCACTCTTCCTTCCCAGCATCCACTCTCCTCCAGATAGGAGGGGTGGGCAAGCATATGTCCACTCCAGGCTATTACTGGAAGTGTGGACATGGACAAGCCAATCCAATTATCTCTCTCTCCATCTCCCCAATCTATCTGTTCCAGGTGGAATCCCTGAGAGGACCCTCCTTGCACTCTTCCCTGCCTCCACTCCACTCCTGTCCTGTCATGTTTCCTTTTTAAGAACACTTAGGGGTTGTTTGGCCTGTGGGTCTGCTAGGGGCATTTTTATTTATTTCTGTCACAGGGGGAGAACGGGGCCACTGAGGCCTGTCTGGAGATTCTCGAGCACAGCTGCCCAGAATGTGTGGTGGTGACGGTGAGTGACCTCCAGGGTTTTCTGGAGGGCCTCCATTGTCTCCTGCTCCTCCTTTGGAATTCTGTCTGTCAGCTCCTTTGGGTGCTCCAGCAGCCTCTGAGAGGTAGAGTGGAACTTTATTGGGATTTGGGAATCGGGAAGTTGGGACTGAGGCTTCACAAAAAAAAGGAAGAAATACAAAGCCATACCCCCCGCCTATCGCTGGAGTTAGGGAACTGGCCTGTCCCGCGAATCATGATAGCTGAAAATCCACAATATGCGGATGCCGGTCGAGTCAGGACTGGGGGAGCCTAGCTGGGGGCCCTTATACTTCGGTAAACCTAGAAAGGCACCCAGAGGCCTCGGAAGTCAGAAATGATTTTCAGAGATCCGGAAGTCACTTCCAGTTCGCATGGAGGCCCTTTTGGGGCCTCAAGAAGGCACGGGTAGGCCCTCACAGGCCTTTTGGGGGGCATGGGAGGCTTGAAACAGGACTTTTCCCCATTACCCTATGGGGCCTTTTTTCATATACTGTGTCCCGCGATCTAGCTGGATCGCAATATATGAACCATTAACTGGTGGTGCACCAATGTACTGGAGTGGTTAGAGTTCTTTCTTGGAGAAGGAGAAATTGACAGGAGGGCACTCATCCAGATTTTGGGGGGGGGGGACCAGCATCTCTCATGCCTCTACCAGACTGAATCTCTGACCGCTAGTTGACCAGGGGGGCATTTGCTCGGCTTTAGAAGGAGTGACATTGCGTAAATTCTTGGAGATGGGGAAATTGAGAGGAGTAGACCCTCATCCGGATTGGGGGGGGGAACGGAATAGCAGCATGTCTCCTGCTGCCTCTGAGAGGTAGAGTGAGGGGAACTTTGATGGGAGGCTTCATAAAACAAAAAAACCATATACCAGACCAGTGGTGTGGCCGGTTCAGTCTCAACAGTTGAACATCTGGCTGCTGCTGGGTGGGTGGGAATGGAATGGCTGCTGGCTGCTGCTGCTTTTCAGGGTCAGTTCTTTGGAGCTCTGGAGTAAAGAGTTCTTTCATTGAGATGGGGAAATTGAGAGACAAGCATCTCTCTAGCCTCTTGCAGGCGGAAACCCTGAGAGGACCCTCCTCCTCTGCCCTGCCCTGCATCCACTCTTCCAGAAACTGGGGGTGGACTGGCATGCATCTCTTCTGCATCTTCTAGGCAGAATCCCCTGACCCCCCCACCCTCCTCTTCCCTGCATAATTGATGCTATGTGTGTAATATGATGGAGTCTGGACTGGAGTATAAGGGTTGAAAGAAAAAGAATGCTGCATTCTGCCCACTTTGTTTGTATATGATGCAGTCACAGTGTTATTTACACATTTAATAATATATTATTCATCAATTTAAAGTGTTTTCTGCCTGCTCTGGGGCGTTGTTAAGTCCACGTGCTCTTAAAAGTCAAGATCGCGCCCCAAAGTCGCGGTCAAAACGACAAACAACAAACGAAGATCCAACGCGAAAATGAACTTTTTTATTTGGTCATGAAAAACGGTAATGGAATCTGCCTGGAACTGCTCCGACAAATGAAAAACACACAAAGTTTCCATTTTTTTGACTGTCATGCCCATCTCTATCTGGCAGGATAGGATGTGGTTAGTAGGGAAGTTCAAATTGCCCAATCAAGAGCAGTAGCCTGCAAGAATAAAAACCAAAAGGTCCAAAGTTTTTTTCATGTTTTGAAAGACATTTACAAGTTGTTTAGAAAGTCACCTAAAAAGGGAAATATTTTGCATGAAGTTCAAGCAGTAATCAATGATCCAGTTGTCAGGATTCCAGAATGTATTGAAGTGTGATGATTGTCTCACTACAAGATAGTGAATGCTGTCTCCAAGAGCTTGAAAGCAATTTTGATGGCTTGTGAGCACAACCACAAGGAAGGGACAGAACTTGCATCACTGGTGGGAGGCATCTCGCTGGAAATCAGAAATGAGAGTTTCCTTAAACCTGCCATGTAATGAATGAATTCCTCAGTGCACTCTCTTACCTCAGCAGTTCTTTGCAAGGGAAGGACTTGAGTCTGTCTAAAGTCATCACCATAATTGGTACAACAAAATTGCACTTGCAAAATATTATGATGCAGCATGGAGACATCAATAGCGACTTGCAAAAAAAGTTCATTTATTTATTTATTTATTATATTTATATCTTCCTTATCTTCAAATCTGAACTCTAAGAGCCAACAATGGGGGGCACAAGTATTACAAAGAAAATACAGTATGCAATAAAAACAAATAATACAGCAATACATAAAAGAAAAGCCTAGAGGCACCTCAACAGATCATAAAACCTAACAATATTGGTAATGCCCAGAAAGGTGGCTCAGGTCCGGAAAGAGAAAAAAAAATTAATAACTAGGTTTATGAGAAAGGCCTCCCGGAATAGATGAGTTTTTAAAGCCTTCCGGAAAAGGCCAGCAGGGACTCTGCAGAGCGACTTCAGAGGGGATGGAGTTCCAGAGGCTGATTGGCAGCCACCGAGAAAAGGGAGTTGGTTCTGAGGAGGTAATGTGGCTTTCTGGCCTCTTGGGATTGATAGCTGAGAATCATTCCCTTGGCTGGTTGGGGCAGGGAACAACCCGAGGTGGAGTTTGCTGGGTCGAAGCCATGCTGCCAGTTGTCCTAGTTCCCAAGCCATGGAGGGTTTTATAAGGGCAATGGCAGACCTTGAGGTTGGACATGGGCAAAGGAGGCAGAAGGGCTAGGTGACAGAGGCGGGGTGAGAGAGGCGTGATGCGCTCGTGTCGAGAGAGACCAGCCACCAGCCTGGCCGCCGAGAGAGACGGGGAGGGGCTGCAGGCGCCGGATTAAGAGTCAATGTGAGGCAGGAAAACCCATGGGATTATTCAAAGGAGTTTTGCCAGCCTTTTGTGAGATCAGGAAGGTGATAATGGAATGTGTTCTCAGGCGGTGATAACATCTGGGTCTGGGGATCTGGGCGATCCGGATATAGATGGTGTGGGCCTGCCTGGTCACTTTGGAGAAAATGGGACTTTCCAGAAGATGCAGCTTGTCTTGTGGTGCTGCCATGATGCCAGTTCTTCCGCGCCCTAACTCCCTTGCCCCAGTGGAGATTTAGGGGCCCCCAGGTAGAGCAGAGACATGTTTAAAATGTGTAGATGGAGTGGGAGGAAAGAGGGAGAACCTCCGAGAGAGGTTGATGTGTGGGGCTGTGCCCCGGTTGGAGGCCAAGAATCAGGCACCCGTCGAAAACTTCCACAGCTTCCTTGAGCAGAGGGCTGTTAAAGGAGAGATAGAGCTGTTTGTCCCAATTCAATAATGACATAAATTTTTAAATTTCCTAATGACCCATCAGAACCATTAACTGGTGGTAGATGTTAAACAGCATGGGGGACAGAGAGTTCTTTCTGTGAACCCCAGAAATTGAATCCAAGGAGGGCACTCATCCCCCATGCTGAAGCATCTCTCATGCCTCTCCAGACTGAATCGGAGCCAACTAGTTGACCAGTGCCTCATTTGCCACCTCAGAGAGGAGTGACATTAGGAAATTCTGGAGATGGGGAAATTGAGAGGAGGACCCTCACAGATTGGGGAGAACCAACAGGGTAGCAGCATGTCTCCTGCTGCCTCTGAGAGGTAGAGTGAGGTCATCTTGCATGGGAGGCTTCAAAAACTGTTTCATATACCAGACCAGTGGTGAACCCGGACTGGTCTCAACAGTTGAACATCTGGCTGCTGCTGGCTCCTCCAGGAATGGAATGGCTGCTGGCTGCTGCTGCCCTCAGGATCACCTTTGCCCTGGAGTAAAGAGTTCTTTCATTGAGATGGGGAAATTGTTTGTTAAATCATCCACCGCCAGGCCAGGCGGATTTTTTCAGAATGGGCTTGACCAGGACCTCCTCCTCAGCCTTGCCCTGCATCCCCTCACTGAAGGAGGCGGTGGACTGGCAGAATCTCTTCTGCATCTTCCATGGTCCCTCTGGCAGCCTCTTCCCTATAATTGAGGCAGGGCAAGGGTGATGGAGTCTGGAGGCTGGCCGGCAAGGGTTGAAAGCCAAAGAATGCTGCATTCTGCCCACTTTGTTTGTATATGATGCAGTCACAGTGTTATTTACTATTTAATAATATATTATTCCACTTTAAAGTGTTTTCTGTCTGCTCTGGGGCGGATGGCCTCTGCTTTGGTTCGTCAAATCGCTGCAAACTGCTCACTAAACGAACTCACAACAAATGAAATAGCCAGACTAAACTGTTTTCAAAAAAACCCGAAAGAACTCCGCCTGGAACGGTTGGAACTGCTCAGCAAATGAAAAAATGAAAAGATGTTTTCCTCCTGATCTCTATCTGGTAGGATAGCGATGTGTCTGGGCATCAACATATTGTTACTTAGGCAGTAGCCTGCAAGTTTTCTCCAAAAGCTGTTTTTTATGTTTTGAAAGACATTTACAAGCTGTTTAGAAAGTCACCTCCCCGTGGGAAATATTTTGCAGGAAGTTCAAGCAGTAATCAATGATCCAGTTGTCGCTTCCAGAATGTGATGTGGTCATTGTCTCACTAGCTGATTCATGAATGATTGGCCAAGAGCCTCAAATCGGATGGCTTGCACATCCACAAGGAAGGGACAGAACTTGCATCACTGGTGGGAGGCATCTCGCTGGTCAGAAATGAGAGTTTGCTTAAACCTGCCATGTAATGAATGAATTCCGAGGTGCACTCTCTTACCTCAGCAGTTCTTTGCAGAATGGGAAGGAGGTGATGGTCTGTCCAAAGACATCACCATAATTGGTAACAAAATTCCCCCACCTCCAAAATATTATGATGCAGCATGGAGACATCAATAGCGACTTGCAAAAAACCAGTGGAAAATAATGGATAATTCCAGATCTGAATTGCACCTGATCGCTGATGATGCAAAGAGAGCATTCAAAGGGATGAAGGAATACTATGAAAGTGTAATCAATGAAATTGAAGACATTCAATGACATATCTTTCAGTCATTAATAGCTTTAGAAAACACTGAAGTGAGAAAATTTTATGACAATTTCCCAATACTTAATGTGGAAGGTGTCCTTGCAGACCTGAAATCCTTCAAATTATTTATTAAGTCCATGTTTGATAGTAGAATGTAAAAAGCAGATGAAAGCTCACTGACTAAAATATTGAATGTTGATGCTGGGTACTGCGAGTTACAAAAGCTCTGTAAAGTCCTTGTCATTCCCATAACAACAGCCTCAGTGGAAAAATCTTTCAGTACAATGAACAGAATACTGAGTAAGACAAGGAATAGAATGCATTGTATGGATATAGGTATTGCCCTGAAATTCCAACTGAGGAATTTCTAGAGAAAACAATAGACTTATATGCAAGGACGAAAACTCATTGGGTATGATTTCTTTAAAACACTACCAACCATTTCAAGATTTGGTTTTGTTTTGGTTTTTTATTTTTTGTTTATAAGGTATTCTTCTTCAAGTGCCATGTCCTCATAGAATGTTGGCGATCAGTAGCCTGAACTGGTATTTATCTAAAGCTATTCTAAATAGAGCACCTGTGCACACTGTGAACCATTGGCTTAAGTTCTTAAGCCACAATTTTCTTTAACACCCCCAGCCACACTTTCCTTCTATTTTTTTCTTGAAGAATAACCTGCAGCAGATGGTATTTCTTATTGCGCATTGTGTCCAAAATATTGCAATTTTCTTCTCTTTATGGTATTGAGGTTTTCCAGCTTTTTATTCATGCAACATAATACAGACAGATTAGTGACTCTGGCTGTCCAAAGTATCTTCAGAATTCTCTACGTCCACATTTTGAATGTTCCAGCTTCCTGCATAAAGTTTATGCAAGGGTCCAAGTTTCAACACCATAGAAAAATATACTGAATACATTGGATCAAAATATTTGAGTATCAAGTCTGATAGATAAGTACCGGTTTGTCAGGATGTTCCTGATTAGGACCGTCTTGGATGATGGTTTGCTATTTCATTCAGATGCGCTATTGGGTGAGGATGGGGTGCACCTCACCACTGCTGGAAAGATTATTTTTGCCAAGAGGCTTGCAGATTTGATAATGAGAGCTTTAAATTGAGTTCCTGGGGGAAGGAGAAAACTTTCTTAAAGGTAGAGATCCAGAAGGGGTTGTGGGGAATAGCCCAAATGTTCCAGTAGGAGCAAGACAAGGAGTATTGTAGACCATCAGTGGGAAGAAAAATTGGTTAAGCAAAGGGCTTGTAAGAAGCACACACAGCCTCAAATGTCTCTACAAACAGGAGGAGCTGGAACTCCTAATTCAGCAAAATAAATATGATATAATAGGCATCACTAAAACTTGGTGGGAGGAGACTTATGATTGGAATGTGGTTATTGGAGAGTATAACCTGTTTCAATTGAGCAGACCTAGTAAGAAAGAAGGACATTTAGCTATATAACGTTAAGGACGTTTATACTACTGATGAAATCAAGGATATACACCTGGAAGGCAGGTTGAGAGTATTTGGGAGAGAATTAAGGGTGAGAAAATGGAGAGGGATGTCACTATGGAGGTATATTATAGACCTCCAATGCAGATAGAGGAGTGTGATGATGCCTTCTGTGAGCAGATAGTCAGACAGTCAAAAGGGAGAGATGTAGTACTAATAGGGGTTTTTAACTGCCCAGATATATGTTGGCAGTCCAACTCAGCTAAGACTGCAAGGTCTAACAAATTCCTTACTGGCCTTGCAGACAATTTCATGGTCCAGAATGTGGAGGAGGCAACAAGAGGAAGAGCCATTTTAGATCTGATATTAACCATTAGGGAGGGCCTTGTAAATGGGGTTGAAGTGGTGGGATCTTTAGGCAGAAGCAAACATGCTCTTTTGGAATTTGTTATACAATGGGAAGGAGAAGCTAAGCATATTCAGACAAGAATCCTGGACTTTAAGAAAGGCAATTCTTGTAAACCTAGGGAATTATTGGCCATGATTCCATGGACCAAAGCATTAAAAGAGAATGGAGTCCAAGATGGAAGTAAGTTCCTTAAAAGTGAGATATTAAATCTAAAACAATTCCATCAAGAAGAAAAATGGGAGATG
This sequence comes from Phrynocephalus forsythii, assembly GCA_029282475.1. NCBI lineage: Eukaryota > Metazoa > Chordata > Lepidosauria > Squamata > Agamidae > Phrynocephalus > Phrynocephalus forsythii. The sequence goes on along the minus strand of JAPFRF010000003.1, from coordinate 1,478,981 downwards.
TTTAATGATACCACAATGGTTGAACTTTCAACTCAGCTAAATATTTAAAAATGTACAGGAAATGGGAAAATGGGGAATAGACCAAAGAGGAATATAAGCAAACAGCTAATATATGCAAGGGGATTGGGGCAGGGAGGAGCTAAAGCGCAGAATGGACTTAAACTTGCCAGAGAGATTAAAGGTAGTAAAAAGGTTTTTTTTAAAGGAAAAGGAAAAATAAGGAAATGATAGGCTTTCTGTGTGGCTATGATAACCAGTTACTAACTGGAGACAGGATAAGATAGATTCACTCAACTTCTTTGTCTCAGTTTTCTCCAAAAAGGAAAAAAGAGTTCAGTTGGGACAAAGAGTAGATGACGTAGGATGGGAATAGCAATATAGAATAGGTAGGGAGGTAGTACAGGAACACCCGGAAACCCTAAATAAATTTAAATCTCTTGGGCCCGATGAATTACCCAAGGATATTAAAAGAACTGGCAGAAGTAATTTCAGAACCATTGGCAATAATCCTTGATAGGTCATGAAGAACAGGGGAGGCCCCCATAGATTGGAGGAGGGCAAATGTTGTCCCCATTTCAAAAAAGGGGGGGAAGAACCCAAATAATTACTGCCCATTCACCTTGACTTCAATTCCTGGAAAGATTCTATAACCGATTATTAAGCAGTCTGTAATTATTTAACAAGCAATGCTGTCATTACAAGCAGTCAAGACTAATTTGATCTCTTTTTTTGATCATGTTACAGGCCTGGCGGATGAGGGAAATGCAATGGATGTTGCTTATCTTGATTTCAGTAAGACCTTTGATAAGGTTGCCCATGGTATACTTGCAAGGAATTTAGTAGAATGTGGTATAGATAGTGCTATTGTTAGGTGGATTTGCAACTGGTTGACTGATCATACCCACATCTTCAGCTTAGAGAGATGTGACCAGTGGGTTCCCCAGGGTTCTGTTCTGGGTCCGGTGCTTTTCAACATCTTTATTAAAGACTTGCACAGATATAGGATGGGAGAGACATCTGGATGGAGAACAGTACATGTGAAACAAATCTAGGAGTCTGGGTGAACCTCTAATTCAACATGAGTCAGCAGTGTGACGTGGTGGCCAAGAAAGCCAATGCAATTCTTGGTTGAATCAACAGAAGCATAGTTTCTAAATCAAAGGAAGTGATAGTATCAATCTATTCTGCTCTGGTCACACACCCCTGGAGTACTATGTTCAGTTCTGATATCGCTATCATTCTCCCAAAGGAAAATGAGCTGGCTGCTTCTGAACAGAAGGGTGAACGAGGGAGCTGTTATCATCACTTACCAGGTCATAATAACTTTCTCTTCACTGTCTGGAAGAATTTGTTCAAACTCACAGTCTCCTTTGTACCTTTCCTCTCACAAACAGGTTTGGGAGAGCGATTCTGAGCTGGGAAATATTAGGTTGCAGAAGAAAGAAGCAGTCTCCACCAGCCTGCCCTCAGGCCAATGCTCCATAGACAGCTAGTTGCAGTATCCAAATAGAGGGTCTGTTCCCAACCCTACCTGGAGATCTCTCAGGGTGGCCTTGCTCTTCTGCTTGCAAAGGTGGTACCATAACAATGAGCTGCAGCCCATACCTCAGCCAGACACAAACTGCCCAGCCTGGAGGGAAAAAAAAGCACAGGATTGAATGTTGACCTCACAGTGACAGTCTTTCTGTGCCTTCCCATATCTTTTCACCCTTTCCCCTTTTTAGAAGGATCCTTGGTTACTAGCAGATTTCACAAATCCTTATCTCAGTGAGCACTTTATGGAAATTGAAAACTAATTAAGGTTTATCTTGGCAGCTAATCACATAAAATCCATTACATTCCTATCCAAACTCTAGGAATAATGAGCTGGGTGTGAGCATGAAGTGGGGAAGAGCCTGATAAAGGCTGACAGCATGCAAGCATGCTGCACTAAAACAGATGGGTTAGCCCTCATTCTCCAGTCTCCCCTGACAACAGATATTGTGAGAGACTGGAAATTTAGTGCGTTTTAGAAAAGCCCTCTTCACTGCATGATAGACACAGGAATTTTATTTCACATTTTCGTGTCCCTACACACAGACTCCTGCAAAGTCTTTAATTGGAACCTGTTCTTACCTTCAGTGTTAGGAATATCTGGTACCTAATTTCAGTGTTAAGAATTGTCCTTCAGACACATGCAGCAGTGATAAAGAAATGTGTGCCCTAAAGCATATGCGGAGGGATTTCCCCCTTTTGTTAATTAATCACAGGCAGGCAGAATAACATATTTTCTACATGGCAGGGGGTGGGACGGGATGGCCCTTGAGGTCTCTTCCAACTCTATATTCTATATTTTATTTTGCAGGCAAAAAACATTAGTTTTAAAAGTTTCAGGAAGGCAGTGAAATGCCAATACCTCTCAATTTAGAAATTCAACATTTCAATTACCATCTCACATATGTAGCTTTCAATAAATCCTTCAATTCACTGATCCACAGGAGAAGTCAAGAAAGAGGTGAAATGTCCATCACAAGCTCTATAAAATGTTACTAATAATAGTAATTATATGGTGGAAATTTAATTCTTATTTCCAAAGCTCTTCTAAGTATATAATACTCAGAAGTGGTTGCCACGTTACTATGCAGCTTGCTGAAAGCTACCTATGATGGCTCTTTTTCCAAGAGGTATAGCTGGGAGTCAAATTCCTGACCTCTACCTCCATACCCACCTCACTGAGATGTCACCACCTCCTCACTGCTGCCACCACAGCTACATTCTTCAAGTTAGGGAAAGATAAATTAATAACCAATTTAAATTTAACACAATGTGTCATGGAGGATAAGGCAGTGCTTTTCATTCTATAATTTTAGCTCAAATTATACAGTGACCCCCACACACACACACACCTAGTGCAGGGGCTAGGGATCTGACCCAACCCGTTATAATTGAAAATCTGCAATATGCGGATGCAGGTCGGGTTAGAACTGGGGGACCTAGCTGGGGTCTCTTGTACCTACCCCCCAGCCTGGTGCTGCTTCAAACAGGCCTTCTGGAGGCCCCAAAAGGGTCTCCCTGTGAACTGGAAGTGATTTCTGGATGTGTTGGCGGCCTCAGAAATGATTTTTGGTTGTCGCAAAAATCTTTGGGGGCCTCCAGAAGGCCTGGAAAGGCCCTTGCAGGCCCATTTGGGGCAGCACCAGTCCTGGGGTAAGTATAGGAAGACTGAAACGGGCCTTATCCTGGGGGGTGGCTTTTTTCATATATTGCGGTCCCGTGATATATGAAAAGGGCGGGGGACCACTGTATCTGCTTTGTTTTATTGGTTCCCTGATTTCTTAAGTTTCTAGCTCAATTTTTGTCTTCATTTTACATTGGCAGTACTGGCCTCTTACTTATGGCAGGTCAAGCACTTGATCTGATCATACATTAAAAGAGAAATTGACAGTAAGCAAACACAAAATGTGAAGAATTGTTATTTTAAGGTACATGTCATTTAATTTGTGAATTAATTAATTAATTAATTAATTAAAAAATATCTATATGCTATCTTGTTCCTAAAGGATCCAAGGTGGCTTACAGTACTAAAAGAAATACAGTTAAAAGCTAAAATAGTAAATTATTGCAATATTATTACAAAAGGAAATTAGGAAAAAATAATTTGAACAGGTTCCTGTTGCCCCTGGCAATGTCTTGAAAGGAAAAATGTAGAGAAAGCAATAAAGCAATATTAGCAAGTAACTGATGCAAATTATTACATTATCACACAGCAGACAAGATAACTACACTGGATTTTGTATTTCAAATCACTAGTCGAACGCTTCCCAAGCATTTAGGTCTATGTGATGTATGGGCGAATTATGCGAGCAGATCCCAGTAAAATGGCTTTCTGCAGCTGACTGATGGTGACTTTGTCAATTCTAATTTCTTCTAAATACTTGCTTAGCTCTTTAGGCACCACACCCAGTGTGCCAATTACCACTGGGACCACCTGTACCAATTAATGCCAGAGTTTCTGAAGTTCAATTTTCAATTCCTTATATCGGGTAATTTTTTCAAGTTGTTTCTTGGTGACTCTACTATCACCCGATATACCTTCTTCTTCTTCTTCTTCTTCTTCTTCTTCTTCTTCTTCTTCTTCTTCTTCTTCTTCTTCTTCTTCTTCTTCTTCTTCTTATTATTATTATTATTATTATTATTATTATTATTATTATTATTATTATTATTATTAAGAACGATTAAAAAAAAAACAGCCAAGAGTCTTGCAAGACTGGAGGAGCCAAAGAAAGCTGAGGCTGCTCAAAAACTACAAAAAGTGTACCTATATGTATACGATTGTAATGACAGCCCCACGTAGAACGCATTACATTGATCTAGCATGTGTTATTGTAGATCAGGGGTCCTCAAAGTTTTCAAACAGCGGGCCGGTCCACCACCACCCAGAGACCACTGGGGGCCGGATCCCAGTCCAAAAGCAGCTGCGGAGGCTGGCTTGCTCACAAAACAGGGGGTAGGTGGGGGGTTGCAATTGGTCCCAGGGGCCGGATTTAGGACCTTGAGGGGCCGCATCCGGCCCCGGGGCCTTAGGTTGAGGACTCCTGTTGTAGATAGATCAGACCTCTCTAGGGATGGGTGCAGTTGGCACACTAGTTTTTATTATGGTTTCAATGTTAGTTTCCATCACTCATAACTTTACATGGAACTTTACTCTCCTTTTAACTGCTCATGTTCTCTTGTAACTTTACATAAAACTTTGCTCTCTTTTTAACTGCTCATGTTCTCTTGTAGCTTTAATGTAATGTTGTCTATTAATGTTATAAGATGTCCCTCAATTCCCTGCTCTCAATACATATATGAATTGTACCAGACTGTATATTATCCCTCATTACTGTGAGCCACCTTGGGTCCTTTTTCAAGGGCTTTGGGGTTTGTTGTAATCTGCCCAGAGTAGCTATGACTGCCACATGGTTGGTATATAAATCAAATCAGATCAGATCAATAAATCAATATACAAGCAAGCTAACAGCAGCAGAAGCACCAGCAGCAACCACCACCACCACCACCACCACACTGAACTCCCAAACTCTGGGCAATCTTTCCCAGTGGCTTCATAAAGAGGTTAAATAGCACAGAGACAAAATGAAACCCTGAGGAACACCACAAGGCCAGGTGTTGGACAGGTGTCCCACACGCACCTCCCTCAGGTTCACCCCTCCAGGAAGGACTGGAGGCAAGTCCCATCCCAGTGAGATAACCCAGAAGGATACCAGGATTTAGAGATCCAGCAGACAAACTCCCCCTGTCCAGTTCCTGGTTGAAGTCATCCACCAAGGTGACCAAAATAATCGCCAGCCCACAATCTTGGTTGAAATGGAGTTAGAAAATCCCTTTCAACCAGGATTGGAGCTGAGAAGCCACAGCTCACTCTTGCACCTTGCCCATGAATGGAAGAATTGAAAGAACAGGCAATCTTACATTGCTGGATGAAATTATAGATTTTTTTAATTTCTTGTACTCATTGTATTACAGTGAAATAAACTGTGATGGGAGATATATCTTTCTTTTTTGTACTATCTAAAGCCTTTTCAGACAAAACAGAAACATTGGGCATCCGAATCTTTGCTAAATAAGTACATATATATAATGGAATACATATAGCTAGGGCACAGAGAATATTTTGTGCTTTGAGGGTCAAAATATTTACAGCTTGGCAAAACACTTTTTAAAAGCACACTATATGAAGGCATTGGGGTCATCAATGAGTATGATGAAGTGACCACAGCTGAATATCTAAATGTCCTCAGGTAAATTGTAAATGGACAAGAGAGGAGGGCGAAGGGCAGAGCCTCCAAGCTCTTGATGGCAGAGTGATCAAGGGCACTTCAACATTACAAGGTCAGTGTCCTTTAACAAATACTGTCATTGTGGACATCATGCAAATTAATTGAAAAGAGCACGTATTAAGTTAGCAGAACCTAAACAATGTAGCAGTACATGAAATTCTGCCACCCATTTTCTAATGTTTAATCTCTTTTATGGCAAAATTTGTGCCAAGGAAAATGTTAGCCCATGTTTCCTCTCATAATGCAGTTTCCCTACAGATACATGAACTGACAATTAGTGTTGCAACCCCCTTGACCACCACCACCACCACCACCACCACCACCACCACCAACAACAACAACAACAACAACAACAACAATAATAATAATAATAATAATAATAATAATAATAATAATAATAATAATAATAATAATAATAATAATGGTATGTAAGGCTACAGTCCAGGCAAAGTGTGTCCAAAGACAACACAACTTTCATTATTTAAAGAAGCAGCTCTAATAATGACATGCTAACCATATCAACTAATCTGACCCACAGAATACGATTTGGGCAGAATGGCTCATGTTTGAATATGATTATAGCTAAACAAGACTGTACAATGCACTGAAACCTATTTTGCACCCATAGTTCAAGGTAAGCAATTTAGACTCTAGTCATGGAAGTTACTTTCTCTCTTAAGCAAGCATTTCCCAAAACAAAACAAAAATCCCAAAAAGGCAAAAATAAGTTCCATTGGGTTCTTAAAAATGATCCATGCAAGGCAAGATATATTTATATGGAGTTTTATTTCTACACTAAATCACAAATCAGAAGTAATACTGGGAAAAGATTCAGAAAAATGTTTAAAAACTTATCAGACTCAAGATATGAACTTATTTTCCTAAAAACAACAACCAAAGGACTATGTTATTCTCTCTAATTGGTTGCATTTATCCATTCTACTTAAGCTAAATGGACCTAACACTAACTGAGTCAGGCATCATCTTCCCAAAGCAGTGCCAAGTGAATATATTAATGGCTCCTCTTCTCTCTTCTTCTTGTTCCCAGAAGCTTTGAGATGGCGCGTGATGTGAACTGTCCAATGGTAGCTGTACCTCTCTGTGCTGAAAAAAATGTTATGGCTTCTACATACCTAAGATAAAGAATTCTAATGCAGGACAAACTGTGCAGTTAATATTACAGCTTAAGAAATCACTCTTTATCCCATCATTCCTAATTTCCTAGCATATATATTGGGAATTCCTTGCACATAAGGAAACAAGATGATGATGAGAATATTGACCCTGAATCCCTCTGTATCAGCCTCCCCCAGCGAGGTACTGGCACTGGGCATTAGCCTGGATTGCAGGAAGGGTGAGTTCACCTGGAGGACAGTTTGCTGGAGTCAAGATGGTGAAAAAGTTTAACAGGTCACCTCCACTTTTTGTTCCTTTGTCATGTCCTGCCAGAGTCCAATAGCAACCTTCCAGGGGAAATAGTCTATCATAGTTCACATGTTTATTTTGAGCCTAGGCTACAAAGTCTGTCGAGCAAGCTTGCATACCCTTTGGCAAATTATAAAGTCCCAGAGGACTCCCAGAAGAAGGAAATGATAAACCACTTTGAAGTACTCTATACCTAGAAAACCCTGAAAAGGGGAGTTATACATACAGAGTTCAAGGATCAGAGAAAAGTGTAGCCAAAGTACAAAGTCATGCCTGAAATTAAAACCTTACTATGTCAACAGTCCAAACAGGAAGTAGCCAGATATGGCCCAGAAAAATAGCACAATCAGTTGTATCAACATTTATTGAGAGATCCAGCAATACTAACAGCAATTAAACAATCTTTTTAAATCACCAGTCAAGGCTGTCAGAGCTGTCCTTGTCCCATTAAGAGATACAAAGTCAGATTGAAAACAAATGTAGCTAATCCATCTTTATCCAGGAACACTTGGAACTGATAATCCATCACATCTTTACCTTGGCCGAAAAGGAAATATTGGGTACTGGCTGAAAGTTAACCATTACATCTAGTGTCAATATTTGTTTATTTGCTTGTTTTTACAATAATACTCTTGTTACGCCTTTCTTTAGGCAGGCTGGAACCTTGCATTGTGCAAACCCACATATACCATATCTCTTAGCCACTCAGTCAGTTCCATCTCAGTTCCCATAGGGACAGGAACAATGGCTCTTGTTTCTTTTTCTTTTTTTTTTACACTTTTTAATTATTTACCACTCTAAACAAAATAAAAAAATATGTTGCTTGTTTCCTGTCATGTTACAAATTCAATCACAATTTCCCCAACATTTCAGCCCAATCTAATTCATATATCCTTTCCCAACTTAAAAGAACATACTTTCATACTATATTTCCTTTTTATCCCATCCATATTCTATTTTTGCTTACATCTATTTCCATCTAATACAAAAGATATAGCCTGACTGATCTTAACAGTATATTCCATATTGATATTTAATTCTTCAGTTAGCTAAACAACTTAGGATATATTTTAGCTGACTATATATATAATAAATATCATCAAGGTATATTTACCTATTCTTCTAAAAGATACCTAATTTCAAAAGCCTTTTATAACTCAAGTTAGTACTTTATGGGCTAGGGTCTGCTAGGGGCATTTTTATTTATTTCTGTCACAGGGGGAGAACGGGGCCACTGAGGCCTGTCTGGAGATTCTCGAGCACAGCTGCCCAGAATGTGTGGTGGTGACAGTGAGTGACCTCCAGGCTTTTCTGGAGGGCCTCCATTGTCTCCTGCTCCTCCTTTGGAATTCTGTCTGTCAGCTCCTTTGGGTGCTCCAGCAGCCTCTGAGAGGTAGAGTGGAACTTTATTGGGATTTGGGAATCGGGAAGTTGGGACTGAGGCTTCACAAAAAAAAAGGAAGAAATACAAAGCCATACCCCCCGCCTATCGCTGGAGTTAGGGAAATGGCCTGTCCTGTGAATCATGATAGCTGAAAATCCACAATATGCGGATGCAGGTCGAGTCAGGACTGGGGGAGCCTAGCTGGGGGCCCTTATACTTCGGTAAACCTAGAAAGGTACCCAGAGGCCTCGGAAGTCAGAAATGATTTTCAGAGATACGGAAGTCACTTCCAGTTCGCATGGAGGCCCTTTTAAAAAGTGTATCCCCCCCTTTCTTTCTTTTTTCCTCTCACCCATACTCCTTCCCTTTGTTCCCCCCTTAAAAATCCAATAAAAATTGAAAAATAAAAAAGAAAGAAAAAGAATGCTGCATTCTGCCCACTTTGTTTGTATATGATGCAGTCACAGTGTTATTTACACATTTAATAATATATTATTCATCAATTTAAAGTGTTTTCTGCCTGCTCTGGGGCGTTGCGGGACGTCCACGTGCTCTGGGAAGTCAAATCGCGCAAAATCACGGTCAAAACGACAAACAACAAACGAAACGGCGAAATGAACTTTTTTCAAAAAAATCACGAAAAATGGTAACGGAACGAAATGGAACTGCTCCGACAAATGAAAAAATGAAATGTTACAAATTCAATCACAATTTCCCCAACATTTCAGCCCAATGTAATTCAAATATCCTTTCCCAACTTAAAAGAACATGCTTTCATACTAAATTTCCTTTTTATCCCATCCATATTCTATTTTTGCTTACATCTATTTCCATCTAATACAAAAGATATAGCCTGTCTGATCTTAACAGTATATTCCATATTGATATTTAATTCTTCAATTAGCTAAGCAACTTACGATATATTTTAGCTGACTATATATATAATAAATATCATCAACAAGGTATATTTACCTATTCTTCTAAAAGATACCTAATTTCAAAAGCCTTTTATAACTCAAGTTAGTACTTTAGGGGCTATTATGGAAAAGTTACATCTTAGTCTACAGATTTCACTTCATGTGTAAAAGTTCTTATCTGTACCTAACTACTATAATTCTTTTAAAGATCTAACAGATTAACATTAATATTTATTTATATTTTAGGTTGGTCTTCACATTTTTGTTTTCCATTTCCCAGATCATGACAATCAATTAATACTTTTACAAAATCAAAATACAGAATTTTTTAAATGTAATTGATTCACTAAGCCAAAAATTCCCTTGCTGAATTTTCTCTTTTTCTGCCAGTTCCATTATCTTCACAAGCTCTTCTCTTTTCTGTGTCCATATTGAATAGAACAGGCATACTTATCTTTCTTCTCTCTGGATTTGTCCTATCCATAGATTTATCCTGCACAGTTTAGTGTATTTGTCTGCAGATTAAAATGAGCTCTCTGTTCTTGGTCAATATCACGATCGGGACTAATTTCTGCTCTCTTCATGAGTTCACCCTGCACAGTTCTTGTAATTATCTGTAGACTAAAATAAGCTCTCTCTTCTGCCTCTGTATCCTGACCAAGCTTTAAAATATCTGTATCTTCAGAAGGTTGTACCATCATGTAAGAATGGCTAGTTATTTTCTGTAATCCATGTTTTATTGTGTTGGCAAACTTTTCATTTGGGATAATTTCCCAGCTCATTGTGTTCTTATAACTCACATCAAAGGGTTAATATTATGTGTAGTTGTAAGTTCCTGCAACTCAGGGGCATTGAAGGAACTGACTGTATTGAAAAAAGGAAGAACCAAAGAGGTGGGGAACAGAGATTCTTCAGCAGTTATTTTCAAAAATGGAGTCAATCCAATGTCAAAGAAACATTCCTTTGAGAACAGATTTCCCAGTGCTGCCCTTAAATTGCATTCTTAAGTCCACCATACATAGAAAGGAAAGCAATATAATCGACCACTCTCAACCCTAAGCAATAGGCAAAAAGGCAAATTCATAAAATAAATATGGAAAATATCACTTCTTCAGTACATCCACTCCCATTCACTGAAAGCTGCTCTTCCACAAAAGGGACGTGTTAGTGCTTGCTTGAAGAAATAATTCCCAAATCACCAAGGAGAAACTTCGCAAAGGGAGATAGCAGGATGAAAGCAGTTTTACTCATGAAACACCAAATATTTACAGCTTTTTACACTTCTTTGGTGCCGGAAGCTTATGCCGTTGCCAATTAATGGCATCGATTTTCCTCCAGTGCGAGATAAGACATTTTCCTGAAGCAACTAAGCTTGCCACTGCTTCCTTCGTGGTCTGACAGGCACTGACTCTCTTCGCCTGCCTTCCAAGGAGGCTTACCCTTCTTGGGATCACTTTTATCTGGAGGAATTCAACTTAACATCATAGAATCATAGAGTTGGAAGAGACCTCAAGGGCCATCTAGTCACACCCCCTGTCATGCAGGAACCCCCATCACAGTGCTCCTGACAGATGGCCATCCGGCCTCTTCTTCAAAACCTCCAAAGAAGGAGACTCCACCACCATCTGTGGCAGCAGATTCCATTTCTGAACAGCTCTAACATGAAGTTCTTTCTAATGTTTAAACTGAATCTCTTTTCCTGTAGTTTGAGACCATTGCCCCGAGTCCTAGTCTCTGAAGCCATGGAAAACAAACCAATACCTTCTTCAATGTGACATCCTTTCAAATATTTAAACATAGCTATCATATCCCCTCTTAGCCTTCTTTTTGTAAGGCTGAACATTCCCAGCTCCCTAAGCCACTACTCATAAGACATTTCTTCCAGACCCTCAGTCATTTGGTCGCTCTCCTCTACACCCGTTCAAGATTGTCAACATCCTTTTTAAATTGAGGTGCACAGAACCAGACATAGTACTCCAGGTTGGGTCTGACCAGAGCAGAATAGAGTGGTACTATCACTTCCCTTGGTGGGAATAATATATAGAATGGTTAAAAGGAAAGCCTGAGAATAAGAATGGGTTAATATTTTCCACTATGCTTTGATATCGTACAGTATGAGGGAGAATTGAAATTATTGCTTGCTTGGGGGGAGGGCGTAAGGTAAAGAGGAAGGGCAATTAAGTTTGTAGAATATTACGGAAATAGTTGTTTGAAAATTGTTTATGCCTGAAAACCCACAGAAGAAGATGTATACTTATTTCTCACACCGTCATAACTCCTCCAGAATAGATATGTGTTGGTCATCAGTGGATTTACTGATAGAAACAAAAGACATTGAAATACTGCCTAAATCATTTGCAGATCATAATCCAATTTTGTGGACAATTCTCAACAAACCTAAGATAACAAGATGGAGATTCAATAACTTTTTGCTAAAAGATAAGGAATTTATAACTCAGTGCAAGAGGAAACTTCAAGAATACTATGAGAATAATAGAAACAAAGGGACAAGTCCAAGCATAGTTTGGGATGCAGGCAAAGCTTACCTCCGAGGACTGGTTATAAGCTACAACACAAAGAAAAATAGGGAAAGAAAACAAAAATATACAGACATCTTAAAGGAATTGATGAAGATAGAAATGGAATTCCAAGAAAACCCAACAAAGACAAGTTTACAAAATCAGATCAAGATACTACAACATCAGTATAACTTATTGATCTCTCAAGAAGTTGCTTTCAAAATCAAGATAGCCAGACAAAAATATTTTGAACATGCAAATAAACCTGGGAAGTGGCTAGCAAACAAATTACGGGCACAAAAACAGAGAAATTCTATAACAAGTCTTAAAGACAAACATGGAAATAATTGTAACACCATGGATAAGATGAAAACAATAGTTGAAGACTTCTTTCAAAATCTATATTCTAAGGAACAAACAGCAAGAAATGAAATATCAGAATACTTAGAAAGCCAAGATCTTCCAAAAATAACATCAGAACAGAAAGAAAAATTAAATAACCCAGTCTCTATGATGGAAATAACAGAAGCTATAAAAAACAGAAACATGAAAAATCAGCGGGACCAGATGGTCTTACACCAGAATTTTTTAAACAATTTGAAGGAATTTTGGATATACCACTAAAAGAAGTTATAGCAGAAATAATGGAACAAGGAATAATGCCAAAATCATGGCAAGAAGCAACAGTTACACTCATACCAAAAGAAGGGAAAGATCCAGAGTTAATACAAAATTATAGACCAATTTCACTATTAAACGTTGACTACAAAATCTTTGCATCAATAATGGCAGATAGATTGAAACATGTTTTAACAAATTTTATACATAAAGATCAAAACGGTTTTCTTCCTAGAAGACAACTCAGCCATAATATAAGAATTGCACTTAACTCTCTGGAATACTATGATCAGAAAGTCGACAAACGATGAGTTCCACGCATGCGTCGACCGGGATAGACGCCTTGGTGTTTCCCTCCGGCAAGGAAAATAAGATAAGCTTCCCAAGAGGAGAGGAAAAGAGGCCTTTTATCTCTGCCGGCTCTCCTATGTAACAACAATACTGAGAGTTGAAGCTGGTGAGTCAATATCCCACCCCAGTGATAAAATATTGGAAATAAGGACTGAGTAAATAAAGAAGATCAGAAGGGGTGGGGGAAATGGCTACCAAAAAGGAGGTGAAAGACCTAGCACAACCTCTATCCAATATGGAATTCAATATAAGAACTGATATTAAAATGTTGCAGGAAAAAATAGAGGGGATGGCAGAGGAAATTAAAACTACAAAACCTCTTGCAGAAGACTCACATAAGAAAACAATGGCTAATGAGTCTCAAATCAAACAGCTTCAGAGAAGAGTGGCTTCATTATCAGCCAGCCAGCGAAGAAAACATCTAAGGCTGTTAGGAATTCCTGAAAGCATTCATCAAAGAGACCTTGAGAAACATTTATTGTTATGGTTTCAGGGATTACAAATTAGTATAAGTGAGAGCGATATCGAAAGAGTATATAGAGGCCTGAAAAGCAAACTATCAACTGGCAACCGGCCAAGAGAAGTAACTGTTGCTTTTACAAGAGTGAAAATGAGAGACTATGTTTTTAAGGCCTTAAGGAAAATGAAATCTTTACAATTTGAGAACCAGAGAGTAACAGTGAGACAGGACTTATCTCCAGAGACCTTGCGAGAAAGAGCCGTCCTTAAGCCCTTTGCACAGAAGCTGTTTGATAAGGGCATTCGCTTCTCATGGGGTGTTCCAACAGCAATCTTGATTTTTAAGGACAAGGTCTTGTATCGAGCCAGCAATGCAGTTGAGGCGCAAAGCTTGCTACAAAGATTTTCTGCAGCAGAAGAAAAGATTCATGAAGAGCAGAGGGCGGGAGAGAACGATGACAGTACTGATGATCTACAGGAGGAAGACTAACCGCCCTAGGAGGAGAAATATGGAATGAAATAAGAAGAAACTTCTAAGGGGGGGAGAAGAAGCCTGTTAAGTGGGAGAGTGGACTGCAATGGGAGTTTAATGGGATAATGGTTTTTTTCTTCTTCTTTCCTTGTTTTTCTGGCCTAACTAATGGGAGAAAATGTATAGTGGTGGGTTGGATTATGTGGGAAGCTGAGAAAAAATTTTTTGACTAAAGTGTAAGGGAGGGAAGTACATCGGAGTAGGTGGAATCCAGAGCCCAATAAAATTGGAGGGTAAATTTCGCTCCACCCTGGTGAGGGATTGGTTGGGCAAGGGGTTGGGGGGTGGGGGGAGAGGGGAACCAAGAGGAACAAGGGAATTAATGACTAGGAATTCTAAAAGTAATGATGGTGGGGGAAATTAAGGTAATGTCATTAAATGTAAATGGTTTGGCTTCAAATATCAAACGATTCAGACTCCAGAAACTATTGCAGGATATGAAAATCGACATAGCATGTTTGCAGGATACCCACAAGAGAAAGGATGATTCCAAGCTTTGGAATGTAAAGGAATGGAGCAGACTGGTTGAGTCAAGGGGTACAAATAAGGCAAGGGGGTAGCAATTTTAACCCACTCGAGGTTAAAAGTAGAAACTCTAAGGGTAGTCTCAGACAAGGAAGGGAGATATGTTTTCTGGAAACTACATGTGAATGGCAAATTATACACATTGGCTAATATATATGCGCCCAACAAAGGACAGAAAGGGTTCCTAAAAGGAATTCTACGGAAATTAAAGAATTTTTATGAGGGTGAGATTATACTGGTGGGTGACTTTAACTGCGATCTGAGAGAAAAAGAAAAAGGAGTACTGAAGGAGTTGAATTTAAAAGATGTGCATGAGATTGTATCCCAAAGGAATGAACCTACTTACTTTTCTAAAAGGTACAAAAAGTTATCTTTCCTAGATTTCATTTTAGTTAAGGGGAACTCTCAACTAGAAGTCTCAAGAGTAACAACAGAAACAATTTGGTTGCTGCTCCCTCACTAAAGGCTGCTGAGAAAATTGCACAGTCAGGGGATAAGAGGACAGGTCCTCTTATGGATTGAGAACTGGTTGAGATCCCGGAAACAAAGAGTAGGTGTCAATGGGAAATTTTCACAATGGAGAGAAGTGAAAAGCGGTGTGCCCCAGGGCTCTGTCCTGGGACCGGTGCTTTTCAATCTGTTCATAAATGACCTGGAGACAGGGATAAACAGTGAGGTGGCCAAGTTTGCAGATGACACAAAACTTTTCCATGTCGTGAAAACCAGAGAAGATTGTGAAGAGCTCCAGAAGGATCTCTCCAAACTGGGGGAATGGGCTGAGAAATGGCAAATGCGTTTTAATGTAACCAAATGTAAAGTAATGCATATTGGGGCAAAAATTCCAAACTTCATCTATCAACTCATGGGCTTTGAGTTATCCGTGACGGATCAGGAAAGAGATCTTGGTGTGTTGTTGGACAGCTCCATGAAGGTGTCTCCCCAGTGTGTGGCAGTGGTGAAGAAGGCCAATTCCATGCTAGGGATTATCAAAAAGGGAATTGAAAATAAAACAGCCAACATTATAATGCCATTATACAAAACAATAGTAAGGCCCCACCTGGAGTATTGTGTACAATTCTGGTCCCCGCATCTCAAGAAAGACATAGTGGAACTGGAAAAGGTGCAGAAGAGAGCGACTAAAATGATTACTGGGCTGGGGCACCTCCCTTATGAAGAAAGGCTAAAACATTTGGGCCTTTGGCCTGATGGGCCTTTGGCCTGATCCAGCATGGCTCTTCTTATGTTCTTATGTTCTTATGTCGGACCATGCACCACTAGTGATGGAATTTAAGACATATCAAGAACAGAAACTTAAGAGATGGCGATTTAATCCTAGATATTTCTGGAATGAAAAAGATATAGAGGATTTGAATCAAAAAATAGAGTTATTTTTTAGGAAGAATAGCAATTCAGCTGATATGGAGGTGGTCTGGGACGTAGGGAAAGCTGTAATAAGAGGATACTGTATAGCAAAGGAAATCGAATTTAGGAAAAAGTTGAGAGAGAGAAGACAATTGAAACTTCAGGATATTGGAGAATTGCAGAAACAATTACAAAGAAAGTACAGTAAACAAGTCAGTGCTCAGTTAGAGAGGGCTAAAAAGGATCTATATGAGTTGGATTGGACATGGGTCTGGAAACGAGATTTATTGGTGAAAAATGACTTCCAATGCATCAACATAAATACTGTAAGAAGGCTATCCAATTATTTGAAGAAGAAGAAAGATAAACAAGTTATAGGGGCAATTAAAGGAGGAGAAGGTGTAAGATTATATGGGGATAAACAAATAAAAGAGGAATTCGCTAAGTTTTTTCAAAATTTGTATAAACAGGTAAAGCAAGAGTCTAAGATAGCATTATATAAAGACCCAATTAAAGAAGATGATTTGGAGAGTATCAACCGGGAAATAACAGATATTGAAATTCAAGAAGTAATTAATGAATTAAAGAAAGGGAAATCTCCGGGGCTAGATGGTTATACTCCCGAGTATTACAAAATGGCGGGGAAACACTTAATACCAGAAATGAGAAAGTTGTTCAATAATATTCTGAAGGGTGGCAAAGCCCCAGATTCGTGGAGAAAAAGTGAGATAGTACTTATACTAAAAAGCAAAAAGAACCCCATGGAATGTAACTCTTATAGACCTATAAGCTTGGCAATCCAGGCTTATAAAATCTTTACTAGAATATTAGCAAAGAGGTTAGCAACCCTTCTACCAAAGCTAGTGAATGAAGATCAATATGGATTTGTTAAAGGGAGATTAATAGGACACCCCTTAAGAAATATAATTAACATCTTAACACATAGAAGAGAGTTGAAACATCAGGAAAAATTGGCATGACTAAAACTTGACATTTATAAGGCATTTGATACAGTAAGTCATGAATATTTAATTCAAGTTCTAGAGGAATTTGGATTCAAGGGCGAAATAGTGCAGGCAATAAAAGAAATTTATAGTAACAGCAAAGCTATTGTCAGGGTTAATGAAGGCTGGACAAATGAAATCTTAATACAAACAGGGGTTAAGCAGGGGTGTCCCTTATCTCCGTTGTTATTTATCCTAGCAATGGAGCCTTTGGCGGACAAAATTAGAAATGTGGTAAGGATACAGGGATATAAATTGGAGAAGGAAGAAGTAAAACTGAACCTTTTTGCCCATGATGTCTTAATAGTTTTACGGAACCCATTGGATGGATTGAAGGAAATCATGATTATATTAGAAGACTTTAGAAAATGTACAGGATTAGGCGTGAATATTAAAAAATCAGAAATAATGTTTTACAATGTTAAATATATGGAACAAGAGGAAATAAGGAAATTAACGGGAATGACAATAGGGACAAAAAAACTTAAATATTTGGGAGTTATCATAACTAAAAATTTAAATAAACTAAGAGTAACAAATTTTAAGATGGTATGGGAAAAGATACGAAAGCAACTGGGGGAATGGAAGAATAGAGTATTAGGACTTATGAACAGAATTAGAACAATTAAGACATTTATAGTCCCTAAAATATTGTATATTTTTCAAGTGCTACCTATATGGATTCCAAAAAAATGTCTTAAGAGGATGGGATAAGGAATTAAGAACTTGGGTATTTGAGGGAAAGAAGGCAAGGGAAGTCCAAAGATTGATTTATATGCCACAAGAGGATCTGGGATGGGGTCTGCCGCGGTTGGAATTTTACTATGAATCATTTCAATTGAAATATCTACTGGAACTCGATGGAAGAAAGAAAAATAAGTGGGTAAGAACTGAGGATGAAATAAATAATGGAATTGGCAAGTTTGGTATCTATACAGATAGGGAGCAAAGTATTCTTAAGAGAACAAGTGCCCTAGAAAGGTGGCCTTTAAGATATAGGGAAAATGGCAAGCTAAATGGAAAGGAGGATTTGTACAGGGTAAACCTTTGGAAAGTCTAAGAAAGGAGGGAGACTCATTCGAGGAAGGTTTATGAAAAAAGTTAGCGTGTAAAGGGTATTACTGTATTAAGAATTTGCATAAGAATGGCAAACTAATTCCTTTTCATGAATTAGTCAATGTTGTGGGGGGGGGGGAATATTGGTTGAATCTGTTAGGGTTATATAATAGGGTTAAGTTATATTTACAAACTGAAGGCCCCATAGAAGAGGAAAAGAGGTTTGGGAAAATTCATAAAATTTTAGATTTAAAGGGGAAAGGATTTACAGGTCAAATATATAAACTTATGGTTACAGATAAAGAGTTTTTGTTTAAAGCATTGCAAAATAAATGGAGCAATGAAATGATATTAACAGAGGACGATATAAGGAAAATGATGAAAGGTATTAGAGAAATAAAATTGGTGAAATTTAGAGAATTAGAAAGAAAAGTTATATTCAAATGGTATAGAACACCGACACAACTTGCATACATGATAAAAGGATTTAAACCAAATTGTTGGCATTGTAACAATGAACCAGGTTGGTATTCCCACCTTTGGTGGGAATGCGTTAAAGTTAAATCATTTTAGAATATAATCCTTAGGAAAATAGAAAATTGGTTCAAAATTAAATTAGAAATTAATGGAAGTTTATTATTTATGGGTATATTGGGTTGTGAAAAATTAAGGGCCGTAGACCAATATTTATTGAAAGCAATGCTAATAGCGGCACATGCAGTGATCGCATGGGGATGGAAAGATTCCACTAAATGGAATGAGGATAATTGGAATCTATATCTTCTTGAAACAATACAATCAGACATATTGGCAAGATTAAAAATGGGAAGATTGGGAAATTACAAAAAAGAAAAGTGGTATAGTTATTTTAGATGGATTAGGGAAGAAAAAGTATCCAAAGAAATATGGGAGAAATGTAAAAAACTGAAGGATTGGCTTAAACTATGAAGAAAGTAAGGAGGTTTAAGAGGAAGCCAAAGACATTGGTGGAATGTACTAAAGAGCTTGTAGGAAAGAATGGAAAATAATTTGTTCTTCAGTTCCAGGGGTTGGGGAGATGTTGGGGAGGGGGGATAAGAACATAAGAACATAAGAAGAGCCATGCTGGATCAGGCCAAAGGCCCATCTAGTCCTGCTTCCTGTATCTCACAGTGGCCCCACCAGATGCGTTTGGGAGCGCATGAGACTAGATATCTGTCTCCTGATACCACTCCCCTGCATCTGGCCCTTGAAGTACCCTGGTTTCTCCATCATGGTTTGTAACCTGTGATGGACTTTTCCTCCAGGAATCTGTCCAATCCCCTTTTGAAGGCATCCAGGCCAGATGCCATCACCACATCCTGTGGCAGGGAGTTCCATAGACTTACAATGCACTGGGTGAAAAAAATATTTTCTTTTGTCAGTTCTTACTCTCCCAGCCCTCAATTTGAGTGTATGTCCCCTAGTTCTGGTATTTTGGGAGAGAGAGAAGAGCTTCCCTCTATCCACTTTACTCATACCCTGCATTATTTTGTATGTCTCAATCATATCCCCCCCTCAAGCGCCTTTTTTCCAGACTAAAGAGACCCAAATGTTTTAGCCTTTCTTCATAAGGGAGGTGCCCCAGCCCAGTAATCATTTTAGTCGCTCTCTTCTGCACCTTTTCCAGTTCCACTATGTCTTGAGATGTGGTGACCAGAATTGTACACAATACTCCAGGTGGGGCCTTACTATTGTTTTGTATAATGGCATTATAATGTTGGCTGTTTTATCTTCAATCCCCTTTTTGATAATCCCTAGCATGGAATTGGCCTTCTTCACTGCTGCCGCATATTGGGGAGACACCTTCATGGAGCTGTCCAACAACACACCAAGATCTCTTTCCTGATCCGTCATGGATAACTCAAAGCCCATGAGTTGATAGATGAAGTTTGGAATTTTTGCCCCAATATGCATTACTTTACATTTGGTTACATTAAAACGCATTTGCCATTTCTCAGCCCATTCCCCCAGTTTGGAGAGATCCTTCTGGAGCTCTTCACAATCTTCTCTGGTTTTCACCACACAGAAAAGTTTTGTGTCATCTGCAAACTTGGCCACCTCACTGTTTATCCCTGTCTCCAGGTCATTTATGAACAGATTGAAAAGCACCGGTCCCAGGACAGAGCCCTGGGGCACACCGCTTTTTCACTTCTCTCCATTGTGAAAATTTCCCATTGACACCTACTCTTTGTATCCGGGATCTCAACCAGTTCTCAATCCATAAGAGGACCTGTCCTCTTATCTCCTGACTGTGCAATTTTCTCAGCAGCCTTTGGTGAGGGACTGTGTCAAAAGCCTTTTGAAAATCCAGATAGACTATATCCACCAGTTCACCCAAATCCACGTGCCTGTTGACCTTTTCAAAAAATTCTAATAGGTTTGACAGACAAGATTTACCCTTACAGAAGCCATGCTGATTTTCTCTCAGCAAGGTTTGTTCTTTTAGGTGTTTTAAGATTTTCTCTTGGATGAGGCTTTCCACCATCTTCCCTGGGACAGATGTAAGGCTAACTGGCCTGTAGTTTCCTGGGTCCCCCCTCCTTCCTTTTTTAAAATTTGGTGTGACATCTGCCATCCTCCAGTCCTCCGTCACTGTGGCTGTTTTAAGAGACAAGTTGCATATAACCATTAAGAGATCTGCAATTTCATTTCTCAGTTCCCTAATAACCCTTGGGTGGATGCCATCTGGGCCCAGTGACTTGTTAATCCTCAATTTATCAATTAGTCCTAAAACCTCCTCTCTTTTAACCTGTATTTTATTTAATTCTTTAGTCAAGAGGGGTGGCTGAGGCAGCGGAATCCACTCAAGGTCCTCTGTCATGAAGACAGACGCAAAGAAGTCATTCAATTTCTCTGCAATGTCCAAGTCCTCCTTAACCTCCCCTTTTCCTCCCTCACCATCCAGAGGGCCAACTAGTTCTCTGGCACATTTTCTACTTCTAACATATTTAAAGAAGCTTTTATTATTACCCTTTATATTGCTAGCCATGCGTTCCTCAAAATCTTTCTTTGCCTCCCTTATCATCTTCTTACATTTCTTTTGCCAGAGTTTGTGTTCCTTTTTATTTTCGTCATTTGGAGAGGATTTCCATTTACAGAAAGACCTCTCCTTGCGCTTTAGAACCTCTCTAACTCCACTCGTTAACCATGCCGGTGTCCTCTTGGACTTAAATGAGCTCTTCTTTCTTTGTGGTATGCACTTGTGCTGGGCCTCTATTACTATTGTTTTAAACAGGCTCCATGCACTCTGAAGAGACTGGATTCTTTTAACCTTCCCCTTCAATTTCTCTCTAACTAGTTTCCTCATCTGAGGGAAGTTTGCCCTTCGAAAATCAAGGGTTTTTATGTCTGATTTGGACATGCATGGCAAAGGAAATTGCAGCATGGTCACTGTTCCCCAGAGGCTCAGTGACATTCACATCCCTGACCAGGTCCTGAGTATCGCACAGTATTAGATCCAGAGTTGCCTGTTCTCGGGTGGGCTCCATGACAAGTTGCTCTAAGGCACAGTCATTCAGCAAGTCGAGAAACCCAGTTTCTCTTTCTTGCCCAGAGCTCGCGTTGGCCCAGTCAATGTGGGGATAATTGAAGTCCCCCATGATTACTATCCTATCCCTCTTTGCCACCTCCATGATTTCTCTCTTCATTTCAAGGTCCCCCTCAAGTTTTTGATCTGGTGGACGATAGAATACTCCAACTATCTCATCACTCCTGGGACCTGGATGCAAAAACAAACAACGTAATTATGTATTATTCTGTATGTATTACTTATTAGTTTCTCAAAAATTAATTAAAAAAATTAATGTTAAAAAAAACAAAAGAAAGTCGACAAACCTGCTGCTTGGATCTTTTTAGATGCAGAAAAAGCATTCGACAATGTATCTTGGGCATTTCTACATGAACAACTCAGAATAATGGACTTTGGGGAAATATTTGGAAGAGTCATCTTAGCAATATATCAATATCAAAGTATGAAAGTAAATCTCAATGGGGACCTAACCAAAACAATAAAGATATCAAAAGGTACAAAACAAGGATGCCCTCTTTCCCCATTATTATTTATTTTGACATTGGAAGTCTTGATGCGAAACATTAAAAAGAATCCTGAAATCACCGGAATTAAATTTCAGAAACACCAATTCAAAATACAAGCATTTGCAGATGATTTGATGATAATATTAGAAAACCCAATAGATACAATTCCAAATTTGATGGACTTTTTACAGGAATATGGACGAGTAGCAGGCCTGGAAATAAATAAAGAAAAGACTCAAATGTTAGTAAAGAACATGACAGAGAAAGAAGTTCAATATCTGGAACAAAAATGTAATTTCAAGGTAGTTAAGAAAGTCCGCTATTTAGGTATCTATTTTACTGCAAAAACCAGTACTCTTATTCAAGACAATTACACCAAAGTAATGAAAGAGATACAAATGGAAATAAACTCATGGAAAAATTTACAACTATCCTTTATGGGTAGAATAGCGGCAATAAAAATGAATGTATTACCAAAACTACTATTCCTGTTCCAAACAATACCGGTCCTTAAATCAACTAAATTAATACAAGATTTAGATAAACAAATAAGGAAATTCATTTGGAATGATAAGAAACCTAGAATCAAAATTAAAGTATTGCAGGACAAAAAGGAAAATGGAGGCTTCGCGCTACGAAACTGGATTTTATACTATAAAGCCTGCTGTCTGACGTGGATGAAAGAGTGGATGACCCTTGAAGATAATCGACTACTTGCATTAGAAGGATTTAATTTGAATTTTGGATGGCATGCATATCTATGGTATGGGAAAGCTAAAGCCCAAAAAGATTTTTCAAACCACTGCATAAGAAACGCCTTGTTGTGGGTTTGGGACTCATTGAAGAACTCTATCTATACAGCAATGCCACTTTGGGTTTCCCCACAACTGGCACATACAAAACCCTCCATAATAGAAGACAAAAAAACTCTGAGATATAAAGATATGTTAACAGAAAAATTACAACTAAAATCAAAAGAAGAATTACAGTTACAAGGATTTAGAATAGATTGGTGGTTGGAAATGCAAATGAAATCTTGGTTTAGGAATGATAAAAAGCAATTTAGTTTCTCAAATCAAGAAGTTGCGGTGGATAAAATCATTTTTTCTTCTAATGAAAAGTTAATTAAAAAAATTTATAGCTGGTTATTAGCCAGACACGTAGAAGATGAGATGGTAAAAGAATGTATGATAAGCTGGGCACAGGATCTAAAGTCAGAAATTCAGTTAGATGAATGGGAAAAACTATGGAAGGTTAATATAAAGATCACTAAGTCAATAGCATTTAAAGAAAATCTTTATAAAATGTTTCATAGGTGGTATTTAACACCTGATAAGCTGGCTAAAATGTATAAAATATCCGATGTTTGTTGGAAATGTAACAAAGGACAGGGATCTTTTTTTCATATGTGGTGGGTGTGCAAGAGGGCTAAAAAATACTGGTGTATGGTACAAAAATTTATTTTACAAACTATGTTAATTAATCTTGAGTTAAAACCAGAGATTTTTTTATTATCTATGATACAACAAAATATTGGTGATAGCAAAATATATATAATAATTCATATTATTACAGCAGCTAGAATGTTGCATGCACAATTATGGAAGACAGACAATATTCCAGACAAAAATCAGTTAATTATGAAGGTGTTAAACTGCGCAAAAATGGACAAGATCTCAGCACTAATGAAACCAGAAGGATGCTATGAAGACTTCGAAGAAAGATGGCATGATTTCTACAAATTTTTAGATGAATATTACAAGACAATTAAGTTTCCTGTTGAATTTATGAGTAATTGAGATAGTTAAGGATCATACATTGTTAAGATGAGGTGCAAACTTTGTTTGAGAAGATTAGAATCGCTCCAATGTTTTTTTTCTTTTTCTTTGATTGATAACTTTTTTGTTTGAAAACTATAAATAAATTGCAAAAAAACAAAAAACTAGCAAACAGTATAGCCTTCACTGCCTGACAGAACTCTCACAGAGCAGTGCTCTCTCCCAGCACTCATTATCAAAACCTTCAACTTAACTCAACTCAACTTAACTCAACTGACTAGGCTCCACCCTTTTTATATCATGCCATTCCCCGCCGTCCTGCTGGGATTGGCTGATGATTTGTATATTCATTACTCCTGTTTCCAGGGTTTTGTTATAGTGCCTGCCAACAGGTCCTCAGAATCCTGCAGATGCAGATGCACAGAGGTTTCTGAGTACTCGTTGTCCTCTTCATACAAGGGGGGTGATGGAATGCA
This sequence comes from Phrynocephalus forsythii, assembly GCA_029282475.1. Classification (NCBI taxonomy): domain Eukaryota; kingdom Metazoa; phylum Chordata; class Lepidosauria; order Squamata; family Agamidae; genus Phrynocephalus; species Phrynocephalus forsythii. The sequence goes on along the minus strand of JAPFRF010000003.1, from coordinate 1,454,700 downwards.
AAAGCTTGGCGATCGCATGCAGTAATCCATGCTTCCCTCAGTGGCAGAAGGAGATGCTCCGGTGGTGGTGGTGCTGCTGCTGCTGGGGGAGGGAGTGGTACCAGCAATATTACTTTCTGCACTGCTGCCTGTTCCTGCCTTCAGAAACGTGCCCCTTTTTATTTTAGTGGGGATCACCTTTCCCTTGCCTCTGCCTGTGCCACTCTTCCTCATTTTATTTTTTTTTTTTCAAATGTATAAATTTATTTTATTATATTTGTGTAACTAGTTTAATGAACTTTGGGCTACATTTTGGCCCACAAATTCACGTTCACTGTTTTCTTTTGTACAAGATTTCAAGGTTGGCCTGCTGGCCCTTGATAATAAGTGGTTCCCTTGTAGAAGGACTAGGCCCTTTAAATAAAGTGAGAAATTAAATAAATTATGGGCACCGTTTTCTCCCACAACACAAATAAAGATTGATTAAACAGGGAGGATTGTGCTACACAGAGGTAGCTGGAATAGTTAGATTAGGGATACGTTATCTCTTCTTGCACCCCCAAATTGTGTGTGTGGATGTGTACCACCAGCAGCACTGAGGCAGGTGCAACAAACTGGAAGGTTAGCCTAAATATATTGGCCCCTTCCCCAAATGAAACAGGGAGGATTGAATTACACAGAGGTAGCTGGAATAGTTAGATTAGGGATACATTATCTCTTCTTGCACCCCCAAATTGTGTGTGTGGATGTGTACCACCAGCAGCACTGAGGCAGGTGCAACAAACTGGAAGGTTAGCCTAAATATATTGGCCCCTTCCCCAAATGAAACGGGGAGGATTGAATTACACAGAGGTAGCTGAAATATTTAGATTAGGGATACATTATCTCTTCTTGCACCCCCAAATTGTGTGTGTGGATTTGTACCACCAGCAGCACTGAGGCAGGTGCAACAAACTGGAAGGTTAGCCTATATATTGGCCCCTTCCCCAAATGAAACAGGGGGATTGAACTACACAAAGGTATCTGGAATAGTTTAGTTAGATTAGGGATAGGAGGTTATCTCTTCTTGCTCCCCCAAATTGTGTGTGTGGATTTGTACCACCAGCAGCACTGAGTCAGGTGCAACAAACTGGAAGGTTAGCCTAAGTAATGGCCCTCTTCCCCAAATGAAACAGGGAGGATGGAACTACACAGAGGTAGCTGGAATAGTTTAGTTAGATTAGGGATAGGGGGTTATCTCTTCTTGCACCCCCAAATTGTGTGTGTGGATTTGTACCAGCAGCAACACTGAGTCAGCTTCAACAAATTTGAAGGTTAGCCTAAATAATATATTGGCCCCTTACCCAAATGAAAAAGGGAGGATTGATCTACACACAAAGGTACTATCTGGAATAGTTTAGTTTGATTAGTGATAGGAGGTTATCTCTTCCTGCACCCCCAAATTGTGTGTGTGGATTTGTACCAGCAGCAACACTGAGTCAGGTTCAACAAACTTGAAGGTTAGACAGTAAATAATATATTGGCCCCTTACCCAAATGAAAAAGGGAGGATTGATCTACACAAAGGTACTATCTGGAATAGATTAGTTAGATTAGGGACAGGAGATTATCTCTTCTTGCACCCCTAAATTGTGTGTGTGGATTTGTACCAGCACTGAGGCAGCAGCAAGCAACTTGAAGGTTAGCCTAAGTATTAGACTCTCCCTCTAACTGAACTGGAATTGTGCTATAAAGAGGTAGGGTAGTGTATCTCCCCCCCCCAAAAAAAAACCCTGGAGCAACTTGAAGAGTAGCCTTAGTATTAGACTCCCCCTCTAATTGAACTTGATTTGTACTACACACTCACAGGGGTAGGGTAATGTATCTCTTCCCCTCCCCAAAAAAAACCCCCAGAGCAACTGGGTTAGCCTAAATATATTGGCCCGTTCCCCAAATGAAACAGGGATTGTACCGCAAAGAGGTAGGGTAGTGTATCTCTACTTGCCCCCCACCAAAAAAACAGCAACAACTGGAAGGGTAGCCTAATTAGCCCCCCAATAAATGAACTTGATTTGTATAGGGGTTGGGTGAATGCCCCCCACAGATTAGGCTTGATTGATTAAATTTTCTAGCAAGCAACTGGAAGGGTAGGCTCAATATTGCCCCACCCCAAAAATAAACTTGAAGAGTAGGCTAACAAATACCCCCCAAAAAACTAGAAATCGGTGTAAAATAAATAATTTAGTTGTACAGCAACACAGAGTAGCTGAGATTATATGAATAAATGAATGAAAATATTTCTTCTTTTCTTCTCAGGTTGAAAAACTTTGAAAATATGGTAGTTTTTTTAAATAAATCAAAACAAGACACCTCCCAGTCCCACCTACTCCCCCTTTAATCCAAAATCCAAATCCAAAATCCAAAATCCATTCCCCACTAACAGCCAGAGACTAGAGAGACTGGAAAATAAACCAAGTCTAACTGCTTCAGCAGACAAAGCTGCACCGGACACGGAATAAAAAATAATTTTCTAAATCAATAAGAATTCAATTCGATCTTCTTCTGGATCAAACCACACAGGACAGGAGGGGAACTCGTGCCTGCCTGTGCCTGTGCCTGTGTGTTCCCTCCCTACCTGCCTAAATAAAAGCCTAAACCTCGATCGGATCGCAAATTGCAGCACCAGCCCTCCTCCCTCAACCAAATCCACAACGCGACTGTGATTTCTTGAACGTGCCTCGGCTTTTTATGCCCTCTTAGACTTGCAGAAGTGTCAGTCAAAACCTGGCCATGCCATTGGTTGAATTGGTCCAAAAAATTGCATGGTCCCATCCCATGGCCAGGCCATCATTGCACAGATCGATAGAAAAATAAATAAATAAAATCAATGAAGCTTGGAATTGACTCCAAATCAAGCCCACACATAAAGTAAAATACAAGCGAACAGATAAGAGAACGAAATGCACGCTCAGCAGCACCCCTTCCCCACCAGAACGTTTTTTCAAAGGGGCTCAATTGGGCAGCTCGGTACTAAAGGGGGGGGGAAACCCTCACGATGGGAAAAACACATAAACGGATGTTTAATTGCAAAAAAAATGCTGCTACTATTAGAATAATCAGGCATTAATAAATAAATTTCACAGTGTTTGTGTTGTGCTTCGGTGTGTTTTTAGACCACCACGATATCAAAAAATAATTGCGGTAGCCATTTTGGATTCCCCCCCCGCATGGCATGGCAATGAGAGAGGATGATGATGACCCCCCCCCCAGCCTGGTGCAAGCAGCCAGGAGGACACAGGACAGAGATGGAGGGGGGGAGGCCGGGGATCCCCCCCAAAACACCCCTGTGGTAGGGAGCAAAGGCTCAGGCAGGCATATTTTCCCTGGGTTTTCACGGAGGTCCGGCCGGGGTTTTTTAAAACTTTTTTCTTCTACATTAATAAACTGCTTGTGTCTACTTCATCGCACGAGCAGCGCGATGCCACTAACGGTAACGACACAACCGAACAAATTTTTCTTGGTTCTGTTCAGGTTCTGCCTGGCCCGTCTAAATTACCGTTCTTCATTCCGTTTCATAACAGAACGAAGAATGAAGAACGGTAATGGTAATTTGGTCGTTCCGTGCCCATGTCTATTGCCTGATTTCAGAAGCTAAGCAGGGTCGGCCCAGGTTAGTACTTGGATGGGAGACCACCAGGGAGTACCAGGTGTTGTAGGAGCCTGGAGTAGGAACTGGCAAACCACTCCAGTATTCCTGCCAGGAAAACTCCATTGACATGGGGTCACAAAGAGTCGGTCACGACTATAATGACACAACACACACACAGTGTATGTAGAGAACATCTGTTGGCATTTTCTGAAAGCTTTTTCACATCTCCAACTTTCCCAGCCATATTGGAAGCACCATCAAATCCAAAGGCAATAATATTATACAGTAAAACAAGAGCAGTCAGCTCCTTGTCAATAGCATCTGCAATAGTAGGGATTTTGACTATTGCCACAAACATTTCCACTGGGACTTTATCTTCCACAACTCTGAACATTATACTCAGCTCCATTTCATTTCTTAAATAAGTACTTTCATCTGCCAAAATTGAGAACTTCTTGATTTCCAAAGTTTTCTTTAACTCACCTCTAAAAATTTCACCCATACACACCAGTAGTTTACAGGCTGTGTCCTTGCAGCTGTAATTTGATCTATCATTGAGACATTTTCTCCATGTTTCACAATCATGATTCAATTTGTCAAGAATACTTTTGATCAAATTCCCATATGTGGTTGTGTGAGCTACTTCTTCCTTTACCAAAAAGTACAAGCCTCACAAAAGTATCTTTAAGCTTTTTCTGTTGAAGTCTCTTTCACTTTCACTCTGCTGTGGAATTTGAGTATGAATGGGTTTCTTTATAGCCTGCCTCCTGAGGTTTTCCATTTCTACACTTACAGTGTGAGCTGAAGAGTGTTTATGCTTCTCTAATTTCCCATTTTTCTCTAAAGCTTTTTTGAAAGATGTGAATGAAATGGTTATGAACACCCCACCTGTCTTTTGTAGAACATTTACTGTGGGGATTCCATACCGCAATAGGCTCTGAACATGGGGGCAAAAAAATATATCAAAACTTTATCTGTTATCTCATGGGTTCTGAGCTATCCTGTACCAGGAAAGGGATTCTGGTGTGCTGATGGACAGCTCAATGAAAGTGTCAATTCAGTGTGTGGCAGCGGTGAAGAAGGCCAATTCCATGGTAGGGATAATCAAAAAGGAGATTGAAAATAAAACAGCCAACATTGTAATGCCATTGTACAAAAATATAGTAAGGCCTGATCTGGAGTATTGTGTACAGTTCTGTTCACAGCATTTCAAAAAAGACATTGTGTTATTTAGCTAACTGAAGAATTAAACATTGAGATTGAATATGCTGTTGAGACTAGGCAGGCTATATCTTTTGTATTAGAAAATAGATGTAAGTAAAGATAGATAGAATATGGATGAAACAGTAAGGAAGCTAAGTATGAAAGTAAGTTCTTTTAAGCTCGGAAAAGGGATATGAATTATACTGTGCTGAAATTATGAGGAAAATTGTGACTGAATTGGTAACATGACAGGAGACAAGCAACATATTTGTTTTATTTAGTTCAGTGTAGAAAAAATATTTTTTAAAAAAGAAGTGGTCATCTGTAAAAAAGAAAGCCAATACGATTCTTGGTTGCATCAACAGAAGCATAATCTAGATCAAGGGAAGTCAGACCCCACCTAGAGTACTGTGTTCAGTTCTGGACTCATTTGATGTTGACAACTTTGAATGGGTCCAGCGGAAGGTGACCGGAAGGTTAGTCTGGAAGAATTGTCTTACAAGGAGCAGTTCAGGGAGCTGGGAATGTTTAGCCTTAGAAAAAGAAGTTTGAGAGGGGATATGATAACCATTTTAAATATTTGAAAGGATGTCATATAGAAGAGGGGACTGGTTTGTTTTCCATGGCTTTAGAGACTAGGACTCGGGGCAATGGTTTCAAACTACAGGAAAAGGGATTCCATTTGAACATTAGGAAGAACTTCCTGATGGTTAGAGCTGTTCAGCAGTGAAATATGCTGCCACAGAAGGTGTGGAATCTCCTTCTTTGGAGATTTAAAAGCAGATGCTGGATGGCCATCTGTCGGGACTTTTTTGATTGAGGTTTCTGCATGGCAGGAGGTTGGGCTGGATGGCCCTTGAGGTCTCTTTTAACTCTATGATTCTATGATTCTATGAAATTATTTCTGACCTATTGATTATGACCGTTCCTTAAAACAAGTCATAATCTTGCTCACCTACTAGATTTCTAAACAGAAACACACAATGGCGGACCCAATGGCTGTAACTGGGGATGAGTTGGTGGGTAATAGACATGGGGACGGAGCGGCGAAATTCTCGTTTCCGTTTTCGGTTATCGTTATCGTAACGGGTAATGGTAACGAGAATTACTCCACTCCAGCTCGAACCCGACACAATAAAGATAAATTGGGTCTGATTTTTCGTTGTCATTCATGGCATCACGGCGATCACGTGATGCCAAGCAGCACAGAAAAAAGTTTTAAAAATAACCCCCCCGATTCCCGCCCATAAAAGCAGGCGGAAATATGCCTGCCTCAGTGAGGGCACCTACCAGAGAGGGGTGGTTTCTGGGGGGGGTGTCCCCGGCCTTCCCCCCTCTCCTGTCCTGGGCTGCTGGTACCAGCCTGGGGGGGCCATCCTCGTCATCTCCATTTGCCATGCGGTGGGGGGATCCAAAATGGCGACCACAATATTTATTTTTAAATTGTGGTCCAAAAATCCACCAAAGCAACACAGAAACATTTGAATATTAGGTATTTTAAATGCCTGATTTTTTATAGTAGCAGCAGTGGGTTTTTCTTGCAATAAAACGTTTCCATTGATTTTATTTTATTTTATTTTTATTTTTATTTTTTTACACCTGCACAATGATGGGCTGGCCATGGATGGGACCATGCAAATTTTTGGACCCATTCCACCAATGGCATGGCCAGGTTTTGACTGACTGAGACTTCTGGATGGGTCCAGCTGGCGCAAAGAGTGAGGAATCTGGGTGTTGTCCTGGATCTGGGTCTGACCCTGGATCTCCAGGTGTCAGCCGTGACCAGGTCGGCCTTTTATCATCTAAGGTTAATCACCCAGATTCGCCCGTACCTTGATGAGAGCTCCCTGAGGACAGTGGTACAGGCATTGGTCATGTCGAGGCTGGATTATTGCAACGCTCTCTACATGGGGCTCCCCTTGAGCCTTGTTCAGAGACTGCAGCGGGTCCAGAATGCGGCGGCCAGGCTGGTGGTTGGTGCACGTCGTTTTGACCACATCACTCCCATCCTGGTCCGCCTCCACTGGTTGTCCATTGCCTCCCGAATAAGGTTCAAGGTGTTGGCTTTGGCTTACAAAACCCTCCATGGCTTGGCCCCTGTCTATCTGGCAGAGCAGCTTCACCGACAATTAGATCGGGCCCGACCCACCCGGTCATCATTGGCCCTCTCGCTTCAGACGGTCCCCCCGAGAGAGGCCCACAAAACGAGTACTCGCGGGCGGGCCTTCTCGGTGGCGGTGCTGCCTTTATGGAATAACCTACCCAGCGAGTTGAGGCAGGCTCCATCGTTGGCATCCTTTAGGAAAGGTCTGAAGACCCTCCTTTTTAGGGATGCCTTCAAAAATGACTAGAGGGTTGTTGTTTTTTAAGCCCATATGCTGTAAGTTTGTCCCTGCCACTGCCATAGTCTTTGCCTTTTGTTATTTTATGTGAACTGCCCTGAGTTCCCGCTCGGGAAGTAGGAGCGGTATATAAGTGTGAAAAATAAATAAATAAATAATAAATAAATGTGCCAGAGGGCATAAAAAGCCCACTAACCCTAACCCTAACCCTAACCCTAACCCTAACCCTAACCCATACGCCAGTACACTGTCCTTCTTAGTGGGTCAGAGGCACCCAGAGGTGCAGCCCACTAACCCACCCTAACCTTAACCGTAACCCTAAGCCTAGCCCTTACAACAACAACAACAACAACAACAAAAATAAATTTATTGATTAGTCCTATGACCATATCAACCAATAACATCACAGAATATAGAATACATTGAAGTACATGCAACACCATCCAATAGGGTACCCTACAATACAGATTCAGAATATTCAGTGGTCATATATGTAGATCTCCTTTGCAGGATACTCCAATTTGTTCGACGTATTGCGTTCTTAAAGCTGCAGCTTTAATTACAAACTTGGCAACTTTGCGAACAATGTACACATTAGAGCCCAAAAGAAGATAAGACAATCTGTGAATTAGGTCCCTATGGACTGTTCTTTCTAAAAAGGGGGATAGATATTCAAGCCTGATGGATGCATATAATTGACATTCAAAAGAGAATATGAGAAATGTTTTCAACAGAAGGGGATCCACAAATACAGGTTCTCTCCTGATAAGGGAGGTGGTGAAAACGCCCATATTTGACCATGGAATCCAGCAATTCAAATCTGGCTCTAGTAAAGGCCCTTCTTAATACTTGAGGTAAGGGCATTGAAAAGTATTTTTCAGGTAAAAAGTTAATTTTATTCTTAGCCAACCAGCTTAGTGATCTAGTTTTAGATAATAATTCCAGGTCTGATTGTGCACTAATATCTAGGACTCGCTGTTTGAAGATATCTCTTGCCTGTGGAGCTACTGAAAGCAAATACTGAATAGAAAGCCCATGGTGTGTAATAGTTTCATGAAGGCGGCTAATCCAAGAATTGGTTTGTGCCATGTTTGTTTGTTCCATTAAACATATTTTGGGTAGACTATTAGTATCCATAAAAAGGATTTTCAGCCAGTAATTAAAAACTTTGATGATTAGGTTACTTTGTAGGGAATGCATGCCTAGCTCTGCTCTAACAGCAGGAGCTGATGTGTTCTTATCAGTTCCCAATATACTTCTTAGAAAACTGGTCTGGTTTTGTTCAAGAATGTTGGCTTTGTTTAAACCCCACATTTCAGCTCCATAGGTCAACACGAACTATTTTAGCCTTAAACACCTTCAATATGGGGATCAAAGAACCTGGGTGGTTGTAACTTAATAACTTGTACAATCTTTTAGTACCTAACCTAGCCTTTTTCGAACTTCTTTTATAATGGTTAGACCATGTGTCTGTGTTGGTAAAAACCACTCCAAGGTAGTTAAAGGTTATCGTTATCATTACATAACGGGTAACGGTAACGAGAATTACTCCGCTCCAGCTCAAACCCGACCCGATAAAGATAAATTGGGTCTGATTTTTCGTTGTCGTTCATGGCATCGCAGCGATCACGCAATGCCAAGCAGCACAGAAAAAAGTTTTAAAAATAAAAAAACCCTGATTCCCGGCCATAAAACCAGGCGAAAATATGCCTGCCTCAGTGAGGGCACCTACCAGAGAGGGGTGGTTTCTGGGGGGGGTCCCCCCCTTCTCCTGTCCTGGGCTGCTGGTACCAGGCTGGGGGGGGGCATCCTCGTCGTCTCCATTTGCCATGCGGTGGGGGGGATCCAAAATGGCGACCGCAATATTTATCGTGGTCCAAAAGCCCACCAAAGCACCACAGAAACATTTGAAAATTAGGTATTTTAAATGCCTGATTTTTTTATAGTAGCAGCAGTGGGTTTTTCTTGCAATAAAACATCCCCATTGATTTTATTTTATTTTATTTTTATTTTTATTTTTTTATACCTGCGCAATGATGGGCTGGCCATGGGATGGGACCATGCAAATTTTTGGACCCATTCCACCAATCGCATGGCCAGGTTTTGACTGAGACTTCTGGATGTGCCAGAGGGCATAAAAAGGCCACTAACCCTAACCCTAACCCTAACCCTAACCCATATGCCAGTACACTGTCCTTCTTAGTGGGTCAGAGGCACCCAGAGGTGCAGCCCACTAACCCACCCTAACCTTAACCGTAACCCTAAGCCTAGCTCTTACCCTAACACCAACCCTAACCCAGATCCGTACGCAAGTACGCTTCCCTTCTTAGTGAGTCAGAGGCAGCCAGAGAGGTGCCTCTGCCACTTACCCCCCAACCCTAACATAATGTAATGTATGGTACGCGGCGGCTATGCGAAACGCTTCCCTTCCCTTCTTAGTGGGTCAGACGTCAGAGGCACCCAGAGAGGTGCCTCCCAGAGCCCACTTATCCCAACCCCAACCCCAACCCCAACTCCAACGACAAACGACAAACAGAAACAACAAATTTTTGAAAATTTCCACGACAAACGGAAATGACCCGAAACGGACCCGTCCCGACAAACGACAACTTGAAACGTCATTTTTTCTGGTCGTGCCCATCTCTAGTGGGTAATGTAGGATGATGTCCAGGGAATCAATTTGGAGTATCTTGAACAGCTGGAGCTCAAGCACAGTCCAATTTACTCCCCGAAAGATTGCTATAATTGGGAGGATTATGACAGACCCCAAATGCCCCCAAGGAAAATTGCGGCTTTCCCTTATATCTAGGGACAGAGATTATCACAATTACCCCAATCCCACATTTCAAAGGAAAAGATGAAGATTATAAAATCACCAGTCCCAGAAAGAGGCTGCTACATTTTGAGCAGAGCAACTTCAGAAACTGAATGTGTCAAACACAAGTGTCATGTAGGCAGTACCCATTGCCTTCACCTGCATATGATAACAATTGCAAATGACATGTCATTAACAGCTTGAATAAAGCTGTTTCCTCTTCCTGCAATGCCTGATAGCTATTGGAAGTATAGCTGTTTTCTGCTTGGTGTCTTCCTTTAAAATACCTATTTGGCATAAAGAGGAAAGGGGAAGCTGGGGCACTGATGTGGAAGAGTACAGTGGGATGACATGCTATTTCAATGACTGTTGGAATGATGGACAATTTTCCCATTTCAAATGTTTTGATTAGTCACAAGGAATTTCTTCAGGGACCCAGATGGGTTATCACAATATCAGGGTCTTAAAATGACTGAGACATATGAATATTCTTTATAATAATAATAATAATAATAACTTTATTTTTATTTTTATGCCTTTCTCCCCAAAGGGACCCAAGGCGGCTTACAACAATTCAGAAAGTACAATAAAAACAATACAATGTAAAAAACAGCACAGTAGCTATAAAATGCAATAAAAAAACAAGATTTAAAAATAGCTGCAGCAGAGTTTAAAGCTCCCCAGCCAATGAGACTAAAAAAGTAAGATGTTATAAAACTTTGTGAAGGCTGGAGGCTCAGAAGGCTTGCCTAAATAAGTAAGTCTTAAGGCCTCACTTCAATATTTCAAGGGAGGAGGCAGTTCTTAACTCAAAGGGGAGGGAATTCCATAGTATCCCTATTTCTTGGTGCCACTTCTGAGAAGGCCCTATTTCTTGATAACCTGGTCCTGAGCTGTATGGTTGATTCAGCCTCTCACACTTCCTTAGGAGGTGGTGTCACTCAGATAGAAAAGAAGGCCTTCTCTGATGACCGCAGGATGGCTGAGGCTGGACTGGATTATATGGTTCCTGTATGAAGGGCGGTCTCTTACTCTGCTGTAGTGTGGAGCCATGGTTGGGCCTGTGAGGTCACCGCTGACCTTCCCAACCTCTATGCCATCTTGAATCCAGCACATCTTCAGTTCCAATGCAACTAGCTATCACAAACAATGCAAACCCCATATGAACAGCAATAAGTACTTGGCAGCATTTTTCTTTCCCTTAAGAAACTCGCATCTCCTTTGCCCTCTCACCTTGGAATAAATAGGCGAGATACAGGTGGTGGGGTGAATTGGGCCACACTTTATTAACAGTTTTAACTCTGAAGAAGTAAACAAAGACTATTTGAGTCAGTCCTAAACCTCTATGCCATCTTAATTGACTGCTCTCAGGGACTACTCTCAGGTAAAATGTCCAGAACAACCCTGGGCAGCCAAGCTCCATTAATTGGTAGCCCTTGACCTCGGAAAGATTCCCAGTGCATCCTTCCCACAACACTGAATCTCACGATTCAGTGCCACAGCAAGGGGCTAGCCTAGCTATGCTCCTTGCTCCCCCCCCCAACAAAGCCGACCATCTCGGCTAGCAGCCCTCTATGTAAATCGGCCAGGAATAATAATTCCATATCTGCCTCAGACAAATGAACCCCATCACCTCTAAACAACTCAGGCTTGTGCACATTAATGTCAGGGTGTCCTATGACTGATCCCCTAGCAGTGCTAACTGCCGTGTACACTTCATGAATAATCCTGCTCCAAGCCTGGTTTAAACAATGCGGGTCAAAACTTGCCTGCCAAACCAAACATGGTATAACAGTAGACCAAACTATTTTGGTGCACAGAAAGTAGCTGTGGATTGCTGCCAAATCATGCACAATGCTCAGGGTCAGTGCCTTCCCCTTCAGACTGCCAATATTATTGCCACCGAGATGAATAACCAGCACCTCCGAAGGGCCACCGGCTGCCGCCTGTATTGCTGTCACCAAGAACTCATTCCAGCGCCTGCCTCTTTTTGCATGCCAGCTAAACACTGCATTGACACCCAGGCCAAGGTTGCAACCCCAGGAAGAGCTGGCTGTGTGGGGAGCATCCCAATATATGAAGCTGAGCCTAATCAACTGAATCCTCATCCACCTTCCCACACTACCTGGTCCTGAAATCAAACAGAAAGAAGAAAAACACCACACAGAGTCCTAGTAAGGCAGGGTCTGCACGTAAACCTTATAATGTTGCACCATAGCCGATTCACATAATGCCAACCATCTCCCTATTTGTTTAATGCCTTCTGATCCATAACCCGAGACAGCAGCCATCGAGCTGCCCCAATGTGTGGGTTCAAAAGCGCCATCCCTCAAGGCTGATCTGCTGGAGTGCCTGATCCGTAATTTTCCAAAATTGATACCTTGCCAAGGGAACCCCACCCTGTTGGCACCCCTTCTCCTCCCCTCTAAACTCCAGGAAAGCCTCCAAGGCCCTTAAGGGGCAAAAGGCCTCCATGGAACAGGGACCCAACACAATGTCCATCCCTTTACCCAACAGATCCGTTTTAGAGTGCCGAATGCGAATGATCACCTTGCCCTGGATGATAGCTACATCTGACCTCTGCAGTGCCACCGTGGTCCTATTGTGTTTCCTGGAGGCCCATGAGCTCACTAACTCTGAGCATGATGAAAATGGCGATCAACATGGCAGCTCTAACAAGTGCTTCCTCATATTCATCATGGCATAAGCCATTCCACACCAGATTGAGTTTTCCCAAAAATGGCGTTATTGAGGAGTGGTCAACCAGCTCAGACCTCCTTTCCCTCCCCCAGCCCTCCAACTTCCTTCAAAGGCATTAGTCAGTCATAATGTCATGGCACCCCAAAATCTTCACTTAAAATGCCAATGCTGAAAGCTTGACCTGGATAGAGTGGGGTGCGAGGCCCTGTCTATAAAGGTAGATTATAAATTGCTGCAAGTTTTCCACCAGGACAGGCCATGCAACATTCAGGCCTTCCTGAATTCCTGAAATTCACTAGCTGCAACCTCACACCCTTGGTGTGCCCTTGGGGTGAGCTTCATCCCTCCAATTCGCCATACCTCGATGGGAAGGGTCTCTACTTGCTTGCATGCTTCTGGAGCCAATGCCCTGAAAGCTGTTAATTATGTATACAACCGCCTGGTTGTTGCACCAGAACTGGGCCACGGTGCTAGCCCACTGTCTGGCCAATAGCCATAGGGCACCAACAATAGGAAAAAACTGAAGGAAGTTGAGATCCCTGGTAATCCCCCACTGCTTCCACTCCTCAGGTCAGGTGCCAGCACACCACTTGCCCTTAAAATAAATGCCAAAACCCAAGGGCCTGGCTGCATCTGTGTTTACTTGAAAATCTGCCTGGAGACAGCTATCATCCTTCCAAAAGGATACTACACTGAAACCATCCAGGAATTGCAGCCACATGTCCAGATCTTTACGCATGCCAACTGATAGCCTAGTCCTATGGAGGGGCTTCCTGAGGCCTGGCATGGTGTAACAAAACCAGTGCACAAATGCCCTCCTGGGGGCCAACATTGCAAGTTGCAGGATTGCTGCTGAGTGTCCACCTCAACTCCCAAAAAGGTAAAGATAGTCATAGAATCATAGAGTTGGAAGAGGACCCCTCTGTTTTTCCTCAACTAATGGTAGTCCCAGGTAAAGATAGTCATAGAATCATAGAGTTGGAAGAGGACCCCTCTGTTTTTCCTCAGCTAATGGTAGTCCCAGCTGAGTAGCTAACGCCTGAAATGTCTTCAGTGGGAAAGCACACTGGCCAGACCCCACCTCCCCACAAAAAGGAACTCATTCAGATAGTGGGTGGAGCTAAACAACCAAATGGTAGGGCCCTGTCCATATACAGCTTACCTTCAAACTTGAAACCCAGTAATTGGAAATCATCAGGATGGTTTGGCAGCAGGCAAAATGCAGACTTGATGTCACATTTAGCTGATTCTGCCCCTACCCCACAAGCCCTCACCATCCTAACCATGTCATTGAAGGATGTATAACACACAGTTCGGGGGGGATCCTGTCGTTCACTGAAGATCCCTCCGGGAAGGATAGATGGTGAATGAGTCTGAACTTGCCCTCTCCTTTCTTAGGTACCAACCCTAAAAGGGACACAAACAAGGAACTCAACAAAAAGCCCCAACACTCTACCTTCTCTCACTTCCTTATCAATCTTCTGTCTAACCAGGTCTTCCCTACCTCTCAACAAGCTCAAATTGCCAACTCTGAATGCCAGATGATCACAACTGTAATCCTAAACCCAAACCAAAACCCATTCCACAACAAACTAGTGGCATCCTTTGTATGGGTAATCCAGGAGCCACCTATCCAACATGGTAATGTCAATAGGGTTAGGTCGCTTTTACGGGTGTGGGTTGATTAAGGGGCTTCTTAGCCCCCCTCTTTATTTACTCCCTTTTGGCCCCTGGCACTAAAGCATGTGATGCTGGAATGTGTGGCACCGTAGTTTGCACACTCATGCCTATATCTACAGGACTACCTAGCTCAGCCCCCCTGGCTGTTGAAATCCCAGCAAAGCAGGCAGTGTTGAACCCCCTGCCCCACAACGGCATAGGGGGCAGCCTGCTGGACTGGGTGCCTGATCAGGTGGGCACTGTCAAAACGGTCCCCCATTGCCAGGCATGTTGGTGTCATTATCTGAAGCCACAAGCCCAGCAGTGGCTCATCCCATCTCAACGTGGGATGTACCGCTGCCTGTTTTCTGAAGTTTTCATTGTATAGTAGCCATGTGTGCCCAAGAAAGTCCATGTAAGCTTGAGGTTCCTGTTCTGGTTTTGCCACAGTGAAACACCTCAATAAGCTCTCCAGTTTATCTGGCTGAATTCCTCCAGATAAACAGGGCCTGAAAGAGTAAGTCCCCCTTGGAGGGGGGTGAAGAGAGGCAGCATCTGGGGGCTGCGAAGAATTGCAGCGGCAAGCTTCATAGCTTCAGAAATCGCCTTATCTCCTGTTGGGGGAAAGTCCTTCTGCCATTTGTCATGGCAGCGGTTCAAACTGTGTGCACCAGACAATGTAAATGTAGATATTTTGGTACTTTACTGCTATAACTAAGACTGTATGTTTTCCTCTATTTTTGTGAGCTTCATCTTGCTCACACTTTCCTGCTTCAATAAGTACTCATTCCCCCCTTCCTGAAAAGGCAGCTACAAGCATGTGTTGCGAGATTAAACTTTAAGTCAGTATTATTTCGAAGCTCTTACATTCATAAATACTGTTTTATGGAGTCATTTGCCTGGCTGAGAAAAGAAAAAGGAAACTATTTGACCATGGAAGTCTCAATGCTTCTAAACAGACTTGGACTGTTTTTCCTTCGCTCCTTCCCATCCTTGCTCTCCTTTTTACACCAACTCCCTTCTGGAAGTGATTAACCCTTAAAATTGAGTGAAACCAGAACAATGGGCTGGGAACCAATGTCAGACAAGCAATTTATGGATGTGCTTGATAAACTTCAGAATATTGTCAACTCTGTTCAGTCAGAGCTTTTTCCTGAGCTCAATTCAGAAGCAGATGAGAGTCTTGACTTTTATCTAGATCAGAACGTTGAGCCTGACATACAAGTAATAAGAAATATTCAGAAGGAATACTTGGAGAATGCAGAATCTAGCACTGCTCAGGAGACTAAGCTTTCTCCAGAAGAGGAGAAAAGTCTCATCTTTAATCTTGATTTGAGCATCAAGCTGGAAGAGAGCATTCACTCTAATCTGCAAGTTTATAAGCTATTTGCTCGGGAGACAGAATCCTCTTCAGAAACAGAGGAGAGTCTCAATCCTAACCTTGCTAGGAGCACGGGATTGGAACAGAGCATTTTCCCCAATCTACAAATCTCAACAAATATGCAGGGGGAATGCTTGGAGAGCTCTGTGCTGGAAGTTTCTGCATCACGGGATGGACCGATAGGGAAACAACTTATGAATCCCTGGCTAAATGAATCAATCACATAAAAAGCTATTAATGGATTACAATGAACTATAACAATATGGAATATGGATAACAGAAATCTGCAAGCCAGCCCAAAGCAAAGCTTTGTTCCAGTTAGACATAATCATGTGATAGAAAGCTGTTAAAATTATCTACCTATTATGAAAAAATATAACTGGATGAGATGTCCATTATATAGTTTAATTAAATAAAGTTGATTAGCTATTTGAAAATTTATTATTAGGATTGAATGCTCTGTTAAGATTTGATGGTCTTGTTCAGTGTTGCCCAATGTTGAAATTAATTGTTAAATGTGAAAATATTTATTTACTAAATTAACTGGAAACTATTTTAAGAGGTCAGTCAATTCACTGTGAAGACCAATTAAGACCACTGTTAAGCATTGTTAACTAGTCAGGCCAGTTTAACATCGTTGTTTATGGAACATCTAATTAATTGTATATTTAGACATGAAAAATGAAAAATGGAATATGGAAACCAGACTGAGATGTCAATTTGTTAGATCTTTAAATGTCAGCCAAGTAAAGAAAGAGAGGTATTTTTCCTTTTAATACAACAAGAAACAGAGAGGTCACAATGTAATGCTTTTTTATCTTTTAATAACCCATTAAGTATTAATCTTAGACATATAAAGTTTTGAAAACTTGGTAAAACATAAGAACAAAGAAGATATAATGAGTTGATGATGTCTATTATATATCCAAGCTTGTAGATTAGACAGACTAGCTTAACTTTGTACTTCACTATCTTAATTTTTTGTATTAGACAAAAATAGATGTAAGCCTATACCTACTACATATCGAATTAGTCAAATATAATCTAAGCTGTTTAATTAAATGAAAAAATAAGTTTTAGGATAGGAAATATTGCTAAGACTAAACTAGCTAATACAATATTGTAATCTACTATCTGTATTTTTGTACTAGATGAAGACAGAGATAAACAAAGATGAACATGATATTGATGGAAAACCATTAGAATAATATTAATGGAAAATATTTAGCAAATATGGAAATATGAAAATAATCTCATTTAAGATGAGAAGAGAATCATGAAATAACTAGGCCAATTTATTGGGGAAAACTTCTGATATATGTAACATGGCAGAAGAGAAGCAATGTATCTCTTTTTACTTTGTTTTCTAAAATAAAATAAAATATTAAAAAAAGTCCATGTTAGCCCTGTAAATTAAGTCCAAGTACTGAACTAACAACAATGCCCACCATGGCTGTGCTTTAACTATGACTGCCATATAGATTAAGTAGGCTGGAAGCCAATTCTTCCAGGAGTGCTCAGGCTTGCATTGCAGCCTGCACTCTTTATCCTTGGCGTCCTCCTTTCCAACATCTTTAGCATCTCTTTCCCTATTTAGCAATTCAAACAAGTACACATAATGCTCTCTCCAAATCTTCTCCTTAGTTCCTGGGACTAAATGGTCTCCCAAAGGCATCCTGTGATCCCCATAAGGCAGAGCCTATAAGGGTACCGAGTTATAGCCAATGTTGCACACTTATAGGTAAGGCCACACTGTGACTCCTGGCGTACATCCCAATGGTGCAGGAAATGTTACTTGAGGGTATGGGACAGTCCATCCCATCCCAGTCTGTGCAGCAGCACGCATAAGGCCAGGCTGCAAACCTGTACCCCTATAGGGATTACACAGGGATGACGTTTGTGCCAATGGTGACGCCCCGGGAGCCCAAGGCCAAACTGGTGCAGCTGCAAGCTCACCTGCTGCAGGGACAAAGTCTCATTCCATCTCTGACCAGCTGCATGGTAACTCCGCGCACTCCACTCTGGCCGCGCCTGATCCACCCACATCCTCAACAATGAGCAGTTGCGATGTTTCTAGGTCTTCAAGGACACCAGCCTCTGCTCATTGTCCCATTGCCCTTCATGCTGACACCTGCAGAGGAGGAGTTGCCTGTCCAAAGGTGAAGAGTGTGTCACCTTCCACTGCAGAGTATTGTGAGAGCAGATCATTAACCATTGCCCTCACTGACGTTTTTCCCTAGCCTTTGATTGTCTATGCACAACTTGCCTTGCCTGCCCTTTTCGAAGGTTTCAGTTTTCTTTTTTAGCTGCTCCAAAATTAGCCAGGCCTCTTCATCCAAAAAGGAGGAAGCTGCAGTGGGTGCCAAAGGCACCTTCCTTTTAGCAGGTTGCTTGCCCTTACCCTTACCCTGGCCTTTCCTTGGGCCCATGATAATCAATCGAGGTGGCTAAAAAACAGGACTGGTTGTGCCTGGGGGCTATGCCTGTAAGGAAATTAGGGTTGATAGGACATAGAGTAATTTTCTTTGACTCCTATTAGCAGCACAGATTTCACTCTGCAGTAAACTTCATCTATGGATTGTGTTAGTCAAAATTTAGTTTTCTGGAAGTATGGATTCTGATGCTGATTGGACATTTCAGGATCACGTGGATGGAACAGCAAGAAATCTTTATCCGGACAGAGAGAAGAATTGCCATTATTATTATTATTATTATTATTGGTTTCATGGCATTGCTTGGCTTTGAGGTGATTCCTCATTGAGATAGAGTTTAGAATTATGTAGATTAGCCATGGATTCTGTTTAGAAATAAAACTTCATTATAATTTACTTTGCCTTTGAAGAAATCATTTTTTGTAAGCTTAGGTATGTTAAATTTGTAGCCTCCATACTGTAATTAATCTGTAAACTTCCCAGAGACTACTTGAAGTGTTATGGGACAGTATATAAGCAGATCACTTTGCTTTTTTACTTTAAAAGAAACTAGGATTTCGGCTTGTGATTAAAGCATGGAATTCTGAGCAGAAAGCTGGGATTTGCTTGTAAATCACAGGTCAGATGAGGTGTTTTCTCAGTACACAAGTAGTCCAACCCCCAGGAGTTAAACAGTATAAGGAGACCCCCAATCCCACCCAGCTGCCTGATGGGTGGCAGCCGCCGCAACAAAGTATCGCCATTGTCTGCAGCCCTTGTACTTTATATTATTATTATTATTATTATTATTATTATTATTATTATTATTATTATTATTATTATTATTATTATTATTATTATTATTATTATTATAGTGAGAAAAAATAGGGGTCCACAAAATGTAAATGGGGGTCCATGTGAGCAGACCCCATTTAGGCAGATCATCATCAACATTTAAATTCTGTAAATGTCTTACATCTAAATTGTTTTGGCACCATTTTTGAAAGGTTTTGCAGCAGTTTTTGGAAATTTTAAAGCTTTTTTGGTGCATTTCTCAAGTGGTGCAAAGGTAGGGACCTAATCCTTGCAGTGTGCATACCTTTAAAATCCATTTTGCATTGTGTGTGCAGGATGGTGGTATTGCATCGTTTTTCAGAACTTGATCCTCGCCATGTGCATGTTTCTAAGGTTCATTTTTTAAATGTTTTTTTTTATTAAATTTTAAACTACATACAACGACATAAGAAAATGAAAGTAAAAAACTACAACAAACAATATAAGTGCACCCCCATCCCACGGAGCCATCCATACATTCTTATTCGTTGCTCCATCTTCTATTCTTCTAGTAGTCTTCTTAAAGTTCTCTTCTCCAGAATTGTTGTGAGATATTCGTGGACTCTTTCCCTTTTCCTTCAACTAGTACATAATCTAAAAATTTACCCCAGATATCGTAGAAAATGTCTTTTTTCATTTCTCCTCGTTTAACCTTTAAACTGCAGGACAGTTTATCGTTTATAGCTATATCCCAAAGTTCATTATACCAGTCTTCCATCTTGAATTCTAGTTTTGACTTCCAATTTTTTGCTATAATTAATCTAGCAGCTGTCATAAAATTTGCTATTAGTTCCTTTGTTGTAACATCATAATCTTTACTTGTTAACAATGATAATAATGCTATCTCTGGATTACAATCTATATCCATCTTAATCATATTACTTAGCTCTAAAAACACTTTTTTTCCAGAACCTTTGGACTATTTCACATTCCCACCAAAGATGCAAGTAAGTACCAAGCTCTTTTTCACATTTCCAACATATCTTAGAGTAAGCAGGATTCATTCTATTTAGTCTAACTGGGGTTAAATACCATCTAGAAACCAATTTAAAGTAGTTTTCTTTTATCCTGACCGATAATGATCTCAAAATTCTCATATTCCAAATTTTCTTCCAGTCTTCTTTCTCTATCTGTACATTAAGGTCTTGGTTCCAAACTTCTCTCAAGGCGTTTAACTCCTTCATTTCTGATAATTCCCCTAGTATTTTATATATTTTACGTGTTATTCCTTTCTCTGAATTTTCCCGTTCAGACTCAAGCGATAGTAGGAAATGTTCAAATTTTGTGCATTCTCTGATTTGATTATTTCTCTTTCCCCAGTCCTTCATCCATTTTCCTAGTTGAATATAATTTAACCATGTTAAATCACTGGGTTGCAAAATAATTTTATATCCTGAATTGTTTTAATCTTGAGCATCCAATCCTTTAGTCTAGCTATTTTCTTAATTTTAAATAACTCCAAATAATGCTTCAAGTTGACTGGAAAGCTTTCCAAGTCAGTAACTAAAGCCATTGGGGATCCTTTTGGAGACAAGATTTTCCTATATGTTCTCCATGTGACAATTAGACTATTCAATAGGGGGTTGTCAATCTTTATTTTGTTTTTAACTTCCGTGAATAAAAATGTGTTTATTTCCCCCTTTATATCCAAAGACTCTTGCTCCCACCATATTAGCTTCTGTGGTTTAAAAAGAATTTCCCCCAAAGAACTGAGTTGATTGGCTATATAGTAATTTTTTATATTGGGTATACCTATTCCTCCTTCTTTCTGAGATCTATACCATAGACTTTTATTTATTCTTGATTTTTTCCCTGCATTACAATACCTATTTATCATGTCTTGGAGAGTTTTAATTTCCTTTTCTAAAAACTGAACCGGTAACATTTTAAAAATAAAGTTAATTTTTGGAAGTATTTTCATTTTTATCAATGCAATTCTGCCAAACCACGATAATTTTAGTTTAGAGTAGGATAATAATTTGTTTTTCATCTCTTCTTCTAATTTCGAAATATTTCTTTCTTTAGTTTTAGTAAATTCTTTATGGAGTTCTAATCCTAGATATTTAATGCTTTTTCCCGGTTTAAGTCCAGATTTTTCAATCAACTTTAAGTCATGTTTTCCATAACTGAACAATAAACTCTCTGATTTTTGCCAGTTTACACATAATCCTGTTATTTCTCCAAATTCTTCTAAATGAGTTTTTACTCTTTGAATATTCTCTATTGGGTTTACAATAGTCAAAAGAGCATCGTCCGCGAATAAACTGATTTTAGTTGCCCCATCTTTCCCTATACCTTTAATAGATTTATCGTCCCTTATAGCATTTGCCGGAGCTCTATAACAATGCAAAAGAGGACTGGAGAAAGAGGACATCCTTGTCTAGTTCCCCGGCCTAGGGTGATTTGTTCAGTCAATCCATCATTAACTATTATTGAGGAAGTGCCCCTTGAATATAGTTGATTTATTACTCCCAAAAAGGATTTCCCAAATCCCCATTTTTTAAACAATATTTTTAATGTGGGCCATTGAACACAATCAAAAGCTTTAAAAAGATCTAGAGATAACATCCCAGCTTTATTAGCACTCTTTCCCATTTCATAAAGAACATTCAAATTCCTTCTAATAATATTTGCCATTTGTCTGCCTTTGATAAAACCACATTGATCCTCTTTAATATATTTAGCTATAAATTTATTCATTCTTTTAGCCAGAATTGCTGTGAAAATCTTGGCATCTTGATTTAATAAGGATATTGGTCTGTATGACCCAATATCCATTAAATTTTTATTAGGTTTTGGAATTAAAATAGTTAAAGAATGGGTCCAAGATCTCGGAATTTGTTCTCCATCCAAAATTTCATTATATAGCTTCTTTAATTTAGGTATTAATACTGCTTTAAAAAGTTTGTAAAATTCAGGTCCCAGAGCATCCACTCCGGGCGTTTTGTTGTTCTTTAGTTTGTCTATTACCTCGCTTATCTCTTGGTCTGTAATAGGCTTTTCCATTTCCAGCATATCTTCCTGTTCCAAGACCCTCTTTAAATTCTTAGTGATGTACCTTTCTATATCCTCCTTAGGTTTATTTTTTGCAGTATATAACAACTGATAAAACTCTTGTATAGCTAACAACTTTACCTTCATTTGTGTGCATGTCTTACCTGAGGAGTCTTTTATAATCCCTATTGTATTCTTGTCTTGTCTTTTCTGTGCTAATCTGGCTAAAAGTTTTGAGTTCTTGTTGCTGTATTCAAAAAAATTTCTTTTTAGGTACAGAAGATTCCTTTGTGTTTGTTGTAAATCTAGATCTTCTAACTCTTTTTCCCTTGCTTCAATCAACCTCAGTATCTTATTATCCTTAGGAAGAAAGAATTGGGATTCTGAATCTGCTATTAATTTTTTGAATTTTCTTTTATTGAGTTCTTCCTGTTTTTTAGTTTTAATATTTTCTTTTATGATAAGGCCTCTAGCTACCGCTTTCAGGGTGTCCCATATGATTGGCGTTTGGCTACCTGCCTTTTCGTTTATATCCCAAGTTTCCAACCAATCTTTTTTAACCTTTTCCAGCACTTCTGGATGTTGAAATATTTTTAAATTCATTCTCCACCTTTTAGCTTCTCTATAATTTTTATTTGTTGCTAAATCAATCATCATTAAAGCATGATCAGATGTTTTTATGATCTCAATCTCGGTATTATTTACCTTGGGTATTAGGCTTTGTGAAACAAACACAAAATCTATCCTAGAATAGGTTTTGTGCACTGGTGAGTAGAAGGTATATTTTGTTTCATCTCCTTTCAGTTCTCTCCAGACATCCTTCAATCCTGTTGTATTTATAAACTTTGCTAGAGTTGTGTGTCTTGTCCTCCACTCTTCCTTTTTACATACCGATTTATCTTTAATTTTATCTAAGACCATATTAAAATCCCCTGCCATTATTAAATACCCCTTTTTAACCAATTCAATCTGATCCCAAAGGAGATTGTAAAAGCGGCCTTGGTTAACGTTTGGTGCATACAGATTTACCAAAGTGTAATGATCTTTCCCCATTAGAACTTGCAATATTATATATCTACCTTCTGAATCTTTTACCACATTTTCAACAACACATTCACAATTCCTTGAGATTATAATGGCAACCCCTCTTGCTTTAGATGTGCCAAAGCTTTTTTCATATATATCAACATTTGGAATTTTTAATTCATTAATACCATCTCTTATTTGTTTTTTTTAAAAGCATTTTTATTAGAAAATTTTAATATACAGAAGAAAATCAAATTCAAAACGTTAACAATACAAAATCAATCTATCACTAAAGTTGGGCTTCCCTCTGTTCTTCACGTGGTTTTAACGTTATTCATCTCCTAGCCTTCCTTTCTAACAAACCCCTTTTATATACTTATAAAAAAGATTCTAGAAGTAAGTAGTAATCCTTCGAGTTCTACCCTAATCCGGTAAGGGTCTTTGATTCCTTACAATAAGTCTCCATGTAGTTCTTAAATTTTTGCCAGTCTTTTTGGAACCTCTGGTTGTCTTGATCCCTCAGTCTGCAAGTCAGTCTGGCCATCTCTGCAAAGTCCAATAATTTCGCCCTCCATTCATCCAAAGACGGTATATACATTGTCTTCCAGTTCTGTGCCAGGAGCATTTGTGCCGCTGCTGTTGCATATAAAAATAGGGTCCTATCTGCTCCTTTAATTTCATTGTCCACCAACCCTAACAAAAAAAATTCAGATCGTTTGGGGAATGTACACTTTAACATCTTTTTGAGTTCATCATATATCAGTGCCCAATACTCTTTCACTTTCTCACAGGTCCACCACATATGATAAAAGTCACCTTGTTTCTCTTTACATTTCCAACAATGATCATCTTTCATCCTCTACATCTTTGCTAATTTCGTTGGAGTAATATACCACCTATACATCATTTTCAACAGATTTTCTTTTATCAAAGTACATGCGGTAAACTTCATGTTCTTTTTCCACAATCTTTCCCACACAATATTATTCTCAATATTATGACCCAGATCCATAGCCCATTTTATCATACATTCTTTGACTTGTTCATCTTTTAGGTTCAACTCCAACAAGAAATTATATAATCTAGTCAACAATTTCTTTTTTGGGCCCATGATTATGGTTTGAAATTTAGATTCCTTCTCTCCAAACCCAAACATCCTTCTATCTTTCTGAAAAATGTCATGTAGCTGATGGTACTGGAACCAACCTGTTAACTTCTCTTTTAACATTTCATAAGACTTCAGTCTAGGACCTTTTTCTGAGAAAAATAACACATCCCCATATGTGATCCCCACTCCTTCTGTATCTTTCCTCTTGATCGCCGATGCTTCAATCGGGGATAACCACCTCGAGGTGTGTCTCTCTAATAAAGGTTTCAACCGTTCCCAGACCTGAAGTAGTGACTTTCTAATTACATGATTCATAAAACTTTTATGTACTTTCACTTTATCATACCAAAGATAAGCGTGCCAACCAAATCTATTATCATGACCTTCTAAATCCAAAAGATCCTCATCAACTAAAGTAATCCAATCTTTTATCCAACCGAGACAGGCCACTTCATAATACAATCTCAGGTCTGGCATGGCAAATCCTCCCCTTTCCTTAGCATCTGTTAATAATTTAAACCTTATTCTAGGTCTTTTACCTTGCCAGACAAATTTAGACAATGTCTTCTGCCATTCCTTAAAATGGCCTATCCCTCTGATTATTGGGATCATTTGAAATAAGAATAACAACCTTGGTAACACGTTCATCTTTATCACCGAAATTCTTCCCATCAATGACAAATTCAATCTATTCCATGTTTCCAAATCTCTCTTAATCGAATTCCAAACCATATTATAGTTATCCTCAAAGAGATTCAAGTTCGTAAGAAATAAATTAATTCCCAAATATTTAACTTTTTTCACAACTGAGAGAGCGGACAGTTTTTCAAATTCTTCACAGTCTTTCTTTGTTACATTTTTCAATAGGACCTTCGTCTTATTCTTATTCAGTTTAAAGCCGGCTAAATTACCAAATTCTTCAATTACCTTCATCACCTCAATAATACTTTCTTTTGGATTCTCTAACGTCAAAACCAAATCATCAGCAAACGCTTTTAGTTTATATTCCTTATCCCCCACACTTATACCTTTAATTATCACCATGTCTCTCAGTTTAACTAACAATACTTCCAGTACAGTAATAAATAACAATGGAGACAGTGGGCACCCTTGTCTTGTACCTTTCCCAATTGGGAAACTTCCTGTTATCACATTATTAACCAATAAACTTGCTTTCTGTTCCTTATATATTGCATTAACACCATTCCAAAACTTTGTTCCCACTCCCATATGTTCCAAGTTCTTCTTCATGAATTGCCAAGAAACATTATCAAAGGCTTTTTCAGCATCAATAAATATCAAAGCAGCTTGTTTCTCCTTCCTGACTTCTAGATATTCTATTATATCAATTATATTTCTCATATTATCTTTCATCTGTCTGCCAGGAAGAAACCCCGCTTGATCTTTGTGTAGCAATTCATTTAAAACCCTTTTTAATCTATTGGCCAAAACATCGGCAAATAATTTATAATCTCCGTTCAAAAGGGAAATGGGCCTATAATTTTTGACATCTGTCACGTCTGAATTCTCCTTTGGGATCAGTGTTATATATGCCTCCTTCCAGGTATTAGGTATAACTCCTTTTTCTAAAACTTCATTCATCACCTCCACCATTATTGGTAACATTTCTTCTGACAATTTTTTATAATATTTTGCAGTCAAACCATCTGGACCCGGTGATTTTCCAGTTTTCGCCCTCTCTATTGCACTTTGTACTTCATGTGGGGTAATTTTCTCACTCAATGTCGACAATTGGCTTGTTGAAATTTTTTTCAATCCATTCTCTCTTAAATATCTATCAATCTGCTCCGGATCCTCTTTTTTCTTCATATATAAGTCTCTGTAAAAATTCCGAAACACCTTTACAATTTCTCTTGGATCTTCCACTAATTTCTTATCTACTACTAATTTGTTCACAACCTTTTGTTTTTGCTTCCATTTAAGCTGCCAAGCCAACAGTTTCCCTACTTTGTTTGCCGATTCAAAATTTCTTTGTCTCATCATCTTAACCTTCCACTCAATTTCTTGATTGATAACCATTGACAACTGGGTTTGGAGCATCTTTAATTTTTGAATCCATTTCTGTTCCTTTGGCTTTTCCACCAATTTCTTCTCTGTCTCCACCATTTCTTTTAAGATCTCATATTTCTTTTTTTCTTTCTGTTTCTTCTGGTACGAATTTCTCTGAATAAAGAGGCCTCGCATAACAGTTTTGCTCGCATCCCATACAAAATTTGTTGGTGTTTCTCTTCTCCAATTATTTTCCAAATAATCTCTAAAAGTTTTTTTCGCTATTTGCAAAGTCTCTGTCTCGTCCAATAAACTTTCATTCAATCTCCAGCGGTATAATCCTTGCAGTTTTGTTTTAACTTCCATCACGATTGCATTATGATCTGAGATCGTTTTAGGTAAAATTTCCACTTTCGTCACTCTATTTGAAATATCGTTAGGAACAAATATGTAATCGATTCTTCCCCAACTCTGATTTGGTTCAGAGAAAAAGGTAAACTGTTTCTCTATTGTGTGTCTCAATCTACAAATGTCGGTCCATCCAAAGTTTTCAACTAAGTCAAAAAAAGATTTTGGTAATTTCCCTTCTGAGCCTTTCTTTTTCTGGGATCTATCCAGATCCGGCATCATTACTCCACTACAGTCTCCCATCAAAAAGAGTTTTTCATCCATATAGTCTAACAATCTTTGTTCTAGATCTCTATAAAATTCTAATTTCCTTTCATTTGGCGCATAAATTCCTACAATAAATTTTTTTTCAGATTGCCAAGTAATTTGCACCATCAAAAATCTTCCCTCTTCATCTTTAATTATCAACTTAGGTTCTAATTTATGTTTTGCATATATCACCACTCCTCTTTTCTTCCATTTATCAGACGATACAAATTCTTGTCCCAAAATTTTGTTTTTTAGAATCTTCATATGTTTCGTTGCAATATGTGTTTCTTGCAGACAAATCAGGTCTAAGTTTTCTTTCTTCAATAAATGCGTAATTCTATTTCTCTTGGTCTTTTCGTTCAGACCATTTACATTCCATGTTAATACTCTCAACGCCATTGCAGATTTCAAATTAAATATATTTTTATCAGTCTCTATTCAAATATTGGCCATGGCTAAGTCTGCTTTGCCTTCTTCCTCATCAGAGAGTTCTAACTCCTCTTCTTCTTCCTCTTCTTCTTCTTCACCTTCACCTCTTCTTGAGCCTTGGTCCTCCTTCTCCTCAGGTAATCTATCACCCTCTTTCGATGGTTTCCTGTACCCAAGCTCTTCTCCGTATTTTCTCAGAAATTTGCCTATCTCCAACTCAGATATTACTTTAAATCTCTTCATTTTGTAAATAAAGGATAGGCCTTCCGGAAACTCCCAACGAAATCTCAGACCATTTCTTCTCAACGTTTCTGCCAGAGGTTTATAACTTCCTCTTCTTCTCAGGAAATAAAGAGGGATCTCCTTATATATCAAGATCTGTTGTCCTTCAATCACAAATCTGTTATCATAACTGTGTTTCAGAATTCTATCTCTCACAGCCATAGATGTCATTGACACAATAACATCACCTGGTGTCTTCTTCGCTCTCAACTTCTTTGATCTGACTGCTATCCTAAAAACTTGGGAGATTGCACCAGCTACTTCTTCTTCTTGCCACCCAAGCCACTTCGCAAGTTCAGTTATTACTTTGGCCTTAATATCTTCTCCTTCCTCCCATGGTATCAAGCGAAAACGAAGATTCTGTTGCCTTTGCCTCATTTCAAGAAAAGCAAGCTCCTCAGCCAATTTCATTTGTGTAGTCTCTACTTCTGACACTCCTATTCTATTCCTCTCTGTTTCTTCTCTGCATTGTTTAACCTCTGTCTGCACTTTCTTCACTTTAACTTCTATACTCTTTGTTTTCACCGTTAAATCCTTCACTTGAGCTGACAGTTCCCCAACTGCCTCTTTAATTTGTTTCTGCATATCTTCCTTTAGTTCTGATAACTTCTTGTCCATACTTTGTTCGCTTTTTTCAAATTCTCTCCTTATGTGTATCATTAGTCCTTCCCATTCTTTACCCTCCTCTTGTCTGGAATCTCTTCTCTGTGTTAAGGGTGCCATCTTCTTCTCCTTCTCTCCTGCCATCTCAATTTTAATTGACTTCTATTCCAATGGAGCACAATTTAATCACAAATTGAAATTAATTCAATCAATAAGTAATAATAAACTTCAACCAATCAAATTAGTCAATTAATACTCCATTGATTAATAATCACCTATTTACCATCAATAATATTCAATTTACTTATTCAAACTTCATTTTATCCTTTCTAACTTTAAATTATCCACATATCAAATTAATAACAATTTATCAAATTTTGTCAATTTTTCTATATAATCAAACACTCTCCCACCCCAAACAGCATTCAAATTGAATTTTAAATGCAATAATTTTCCAAATCCACTAGATGGCGCTCCAACATAAGAAATAAATTTCCTAACCAGTTTCAGATGCAATAATTTTAAAAATCCACCAGATGGCACTCCAACCTAAGAAATGAGCTTTCCAGTCACATTCACATTATCCTGTTTTGGCTACAGTGTGACCTTCCAGCCACAGAGAGCCTCAGAGAAAAACACATAATAACTTAGTTTCATTTCCGCTGCAGCCAGGTACACAAAGAGAGACCCACAAAAACCCTTAAAATTAAAAAAATTAAAAATTAAAGGAAAAATTAAGGGAACTTCTTCAGCCTCTTCCACAGCCTAATCCACACAGCTCTCAGATAGGAGAAAATGGAGTTCCCTGCTCATGAAAGCCTCAGAAGAGCATACAGAAACTTGGTTTCACTTACACTGCAGCCAAGAAAGAAAAAAGAAAAAAAAAGCCCACCAAAGTTCTTACAAGTTCAGGAAGTTCCTTTTTCTTCAGCCTCTTCAGTGGCCCAATCCAATTGAAAAGGAAAAAATAACAATGACTCCAGTTAGCAATAACCCCAAAGTTGCTCACAAAAATAACTCCAGAAATAAAAAAACAAAGCACTGAAGGATCCGAAAGTAATGAAAGTAATGAAGTAAAATAACTCCCCTTCAAAAGAAGGGGGGTAACTCTAAACACCAGCTCTGGTGAAGTCTTTTGAAATGTAAATTCAAACAAAGCAGGCTCTCCTTCTTGTCCGCCACCCAGATTCTTCTTAAGTATTCAATCCTTTCACAAAAAAGAGGGGGGAATTACTCCAAATGTCAATTCTCCAAAGTCTTTGGAAGTGTAGAATCAAACCGACTCTCCTCCTTATGGGGGGAGTAACTCCAAACGCCAGTGTCTTTTAAAATGTAGTCAAGAAAAAAGATGGGCTGCCCCCCTTATCCACCCCCACGTTCTTCTTTATTCACTCAGTCCTTTCACAAAGAAAGGGGGGGTGACTCCAAACACCAGTTCTGAGTTGCAGACTTCACAATCGAGCTTCCCCAAGTCCCATATTTCTTTCCACTTCAATATAAATAATAATAGTTCAAACTCACTTTGCAAATGAAGGGATATCTCTCCACCCCACCGCACAGCTCCAATTTGTATCACGAAGGAGAGTTACGGCTTAGTTCCCACCACACTCCGAACAGATTCCGATGTAAACAAACCAACTCACGTTTCTTCGGGTATAGTCCTTATCTTCAAGTTAACCGTTTAACAGCCTCTGCTGATTCTTCCTCCGATAGAAACAGTTTTATAGAGTTCTCGGAGGCTAATGGCTTCCTGCTAAGACAACGAGACTTCGCAAACACAGGGGTAGCGATGGCAAGAGCGCCTGTGGCTCAATCCTTCTCCCCAACCCCTCCGGATCGGGGCGAGAGGAGAGCCGCAAGGGGCGCAGCCGATACCCAACCCCTCAGGGCACCCCCCTGAGGTTTTTAGAGCCCGCGGAGCCTTCGCGAGACTCTTTAAAACCCCCGTGCGCTCTGGGGATCCCACGGAGGAATTCCCCTAGCGTCTTATGCAGTCGGCCATTGAACCGGAAGCCTCTGAATACCATCTCTTATTTGATGAGTCTCTTGCAAAAAGGCAATATCTATTTTGTGCCTTTTAATCATCGCTTCAATTCTGTTTCTCTTCGAAAATGACCCCAGACCTTTTACATTCAACGTTGCTAATTTTATAAACTTTCCCATAACCTAGTTCTTTTGGTTTCAATATTCTGGAATGGTCCCGTTGTGCATACAAAAGTAAAAACACCATCAATTAATAAAAAATAAACTAAAATAAATCTAATCCTCCACCCTAAAAAACTATTCTTTTCTCCCACCCACCAGCTATCATACTGTTTAGCATGCGCATCAAGGGGGTGGGAGGGAGGAGGTCGTCCACAGACATTAGCTAGCCTAGATCTCATTAGCTCTTAAGTAGCATATTACTGTAAATTCTATAAGTTTATTCTACCCCCCTCTAAACCACCCTCTCACCACCACCACCCCCTCAAAACAAACAAACAAACAAACAAACAAAAAAGGGAAGGGGGGAGAGGAGGGGGGAAGGGAAGAAAAGGGATAATAAAAAAGAAAGAAGAAAAAAAACAGCCCAAAAACAAAAATAAAAATAAAAAGGGGGGGAGAGGGGGGGAAGGGAAGTGGAAGGGAAAAGGGGGAGAAGGGTAAAAGAAGAGAAACAAAGGGGATGATAGGAGGTGAGAGAGGGGGAAGGAGAGAGAAGTAAGTTAAATGAGTTTCAAATATTCTTCATCTTCATCGAAGATTCCTGGAGCCGGAGTAAAAAGAGAAAAATTCACTGTCCTGATGTTGCCACTGAAGTTCCCGGGGGAGGACAGGCAGAACCTGAGTCGTCTTGTATGTTCCATGCTTCAAGAAGATGCTGGCCTTCTTCTAGAGAGTGAATAGTGTGTTGAACAGAGCCTTTCCAAACTTTCAAAAATAGGGGGTGGCCCCAAGAATAGCGATAGTTGTTCTTCCTTAATATGATTTTGACTGGTCTCATCGATTTACGCCAATCAGCAGTTTTTCTTTAGAAAAATCTTGAAAAACTTGCACAGTTGCATCTCCTCTCTTAAGAATATTAGGATTGGCTCTAATTGAAGACATAAGACGCTCTTTATTTACATAAGAAGCAAATCTTACTATCACTGGTTTTGGGGCCCCATCTCTTGACTTGCCCAGATAATGAACTCTCTCTAAATCGTCGTCCTCTAGTTGTTTGGGCAGAAAGGAGTTAAACCAGGTTAAAACTTCCTGCTTTAATGATGCCCCCTTCTTTTGAATAACAAAATTAATCAGTTTGACGTTCTGTCTCCGGGAGTAATCTTCAATATAAGTCAGTTTCTTATTAGTTTTGAGTAAAGCCTGCTTCTGAGAGTTAATTTGAGTTTCGTTTTCCGTTACACGTATCTCCAGATTTTAAATTCTCCTGCCAAATTATCAAGCCGCTGGCCATTTAACTTTATTTCATGTGATAAATCTTGTTTAGTGCTTTGGAGATCCTTTGAAAGGCCATCCATTCTACGTATCACGTCCTGTTGATTAACACTCATGATGCTAGCTAGCTCCGTCCTCATTAAACGCAGTTCCTTCATGAAGTCTTGATCTGCGGGGGGAGGAGTAGTCTCCCTCTTTCCCTTCTCAAATCCTGACACCATTTTTACCCCTCCGTCGTCTGGGAGCTGCTCAATACGCTGTAGAGCTGGGCGATTGTGTGCTGTATCAGATAATTTCCTAGTCCAACCTATTGGCTGGAGTTTCTTTTTTGCTCTCTTACCCGGCATATAATTAGTCAAAAAGCAGGCATAAGAAAGTCTAACAGTTTGTAATCATCTGGTAACTTTCCAAGCAGCCGGCATGCAGTTTTCTAAGCAGCCAGCGGCCAGCAGAATCAAGCAGGCAAAACCGAAAGTAGCTCCTTCGCTTATAAATCAAGTTTATCTACTCTACAGAAACACATATATTGCTTCTCCTGACATCCGAGTAATTTATTGATGCATTACTCACGGCACCACGGCATTTAAACAGTAGTTTTAAAGCTCTTTTCAGATCGCGGCACAGAGCTCTAAGATCAGGCTGCCGGCATGTCTTGGTGGGCGGGACTTCCTCCTGGGCAGGACTTCATTTTACAAAGGTTGGGGGGCTCGCATTTTGCAGCCACATGACATATATTTGTAACCGAATCATGGTCATTTGAAATTCAAATCAACTATAATTACAGCTGTACCTTGGTTAACAGGTAACTTGGTTTATGAGCATTTTGATTAATAAGCAAAAATTTCTGAACATTTTGTCTTATTAATGAGCACTGTCTTGATATACCAGCACTCTCATGTGTGTCACATAATCAAAAGTGCTCTAAGCCAATGGCATCTCTCCTCTCCCCCCTCCTGCTGGAAGTGGGTGATTATCTGTTTCACTTTCTGTTTCAGGCAACAGCAGCAGCAGAGTTGAAGGAAGGGTGACAGGCTCAGTAAAGGTATGAACTAGAGATGGGCACGACCAGAAAAAATGACGTTTCGAGTTGTCGTTTGTCGGGACGGGTCCGTTTTGGTTGTTTCCGTTTGTCGCGATAATTTTCAAAAACTTGTTTCCGTTTCCATTTGTCGTTTCCACCTCGACTTAGCGCGATTTGACGTCCCAGTGAGCATGGGGGCATCCCGCAATCAGGGCCGGCACTGGGTGTTTTTGCGCCCTAGGCGGGGGGCAGGGCAGGGGCGGGGGGCGGGCAGGCGGGCGGGGGGCAGTGGTGGGGGGCCATGGGCGGGTGGCGGTGGCGGGGGGCCATGGGCGGGTGGTGACAGCGGCAGGGGGGAGGCGCAGGTGGCCGGTGGCCACAGGTCCCGCAATGGCCCAGACTAGCAGGCGGAAAACACTTTAAAGTTGGGTGATGGATCCTTGCTGCACAAGACTGCAATCTATGCAATAAAGCAAACAAAGTGGGCAGAATGCAATATATTTCTTTTTTTTTCTCTTGGTCAATGCTGCTGAGTGCTGACTGAACCGGCCACCCTACTTGGTCTGGCTGCCTGTTATACTTTTTTGTTGTTTGTTTTGTTTTGAAGCTTTTATCCATCCCATCTCCCCTCCACCTCTCAGAGGCAGCAGGAGACACATACATTCCATTCCTCCCCAAATCTGGATGAGGGTCTATTCCTCTCAATGCCCCCCCACTCCAATGTCACTCCTGGCTTGTATGTAAAGCCAAGCAATTAAGCAAATGCAACACTGGTCATCTAGTGGTTAGAGATTCAGTCTGGTAGTGGCATGGGTTAGGGTTAGGGTTAGGGTTAGGGTTAGGGTTAGGTTTAGGGTTTGTGGGCTCTGGGCTGCACCTCTGGGTGCCTCTGACCCACTAGGACAGTGTACTGGCGTACAGGTTAGGGTTAGGGTTAGGTAGGGATAGTGGGCTCTGGGTTGCTCTGACTTACTAAGGACAGCGTACTGGCGTACGGGCACACAGCTCGGATTAGGCAGAACTCTAAGTTTTACAGCCCACTAAGCTATACAAGGACTATGGGCGTCCACAAGGCCAGAGTAAGGGCGGCCACAAGGCCAGAGTATGAGACCACAGATCCTGAGTATGGGAGGACACAACGCCAGAGTACCTGAGGCCACAAGGCCAGAGTAAGGGCGGCAACAAGGCCAGAGTACCTGAGGCCATAAGGCCAGAGTAAGGGCGGCCACAAGGCCAGCATGACAGATTTTTGCCTAATCACGGCTGTTTTCTAGTACACAAGTAAAATGTGTCCTTCTTAGTGGGTCACAGTGTCTTGCAGCCCAGAGGACAGAGTAGGGGAGCCCAAAAGGCCTGAGTCTGAGACCACAGGGCCTGTGTAGGGGAGGCTCATTGCCAGCTCCAGTATAAAAAGGAGCTGAATGGCCTGAGTGCGCAAGTAAAATGTCATTCTTAGTGAGTGTTTTGCAGCCCAAAGGACAGAGTAGCAGAGGCCACATAGCCTGACCCTGAGTTTGAGGCCACAGGGCCTGAGTAGAGGCGGCCACAGGGCCTGAGTAGGGGAGGTCAAAAGGCCACAAAGTCCCAGCTGTGTGCTAGTACGCCACAAAACTGCCAGTAATACGCCAGTAAAATGTCATTCTTAGTGAGTCATAGTGTTTTGCAGCCCAGAGGACAGAGTAGGGCAGGCCAAAAGGCCTGACTGAGTATGAGACCACAGGGCCTGAGGAGTGGAGGCCACAAGGACAGCAAGGCAGAGTTTTGCCTAGTCACGGCTGTTTTCCAGCACACAAGTAAAATGTCCTTCTTAGTGGGTCACAGTGTTTTGCAGCCCAGAGTGAAGAGTAGCGGAGGCCACATAGCCTGAGTCTGAGGCCACAGGGCTGCGAACAGGAGGCCACAGGTTTTCAGCCCTTCTTAGTCAGCCACAGTGTATTGCTGCCCAGAGGACAGAGTGGTGGAGGCCACATAGCCTGAGTCTGAGGCCTGAGTACAGGCTGCCAAAAGGACAGCAAGGCAGAGTTCTGCCTCTTCCTTCCCAGCTGTGAGCTGGTACGCTGGCAAACTGCCAGTAGGCAAGTACAATGCCCTTCTTAGTGAGTCACAGACTCACTGAGTAGCCACCAAGAACCAAACATGGAACTTTCTGACAAACTCTTGGTGACAGTACGCAAGTACATTTCCCTTCTTAGTGAGCCACAGTGTTTTGCAGCACAGAGGAAAGAGTGGCGGAGGCCACATAGCCTGACTCTGAGGCCACAGGGCCTGCGAACGGGAGGCGCATTGCTAGCTCGAGTATCCAAAGGAGCTAGCTGACTGGCCTGAGTACGGGCTGCCAAAAGGCCAGCAAGGCAGTGTGCTGCCTCTTCAAAGCTGTGTGCAACTACAAACAGTTTTCAGCCCTTCTTAGTGAGTCACAGCGTTTTGCAGCCCAGAGGAAAGAGTGGCGGAGGCCATATAGCCTGAGTCTGAGGCTGCCAAAAGGACAGCAAGGAAGAGTTCTGAGTCTGACTCTTCCTTCCCAGCTGTGTGCTGGTATGCTGGTAAACTGCCAGTAGGGAATGGCAATGCCCTTCCTAGTAAGTCACAGCCAGAGTATCCACCGAGACCCAAGCCTGGAACTTTCTGACAAACTCTTCTATTTGTCAATGGTGACAGAGTGCTGGCACGCAAGTACATTTCCCTTCTTAGTGAGCCACAGTGTATTGCAGCCCAGAGGAAAGAGTGACGGAGGCCACATAGCCTGACTCTGAGGCCACAGGGCCTGCGAACGGGAGGCGCATTGCTAGCTCGAGTATCCAAAGGAGCTAGCTGACTGGCCTGAGTACGGGCTGCCAAAAGGCCAGCAAGGCAGTGTGCTGCCTCTTCAAAGCTGTGTGCAACTACAAACAGTTTTCAGCCCTTCTTAGTGAGTCACAGCATTTTGCAGCCCAGAGGAAAGAGTGGCGGAGGCCATATAGCCTGAGTCTGAGGCTGCCAAAAGGACAGCAAGGAAGAGTTCTGAGTCTGACTCTTCCTTCCCAGCTGTGTGCTGGTATGCTGGTAAACTGCCAGTAGGGAAGGGCAATGCCCTTCCTAGTAAGTCACAGCCAGAGTATCCACCGAGACCCAAGCCTGGAACTTTCTGACAAACTCTTCTATTTGTCAATTCTGACAGAGTGCTGGCACGCAAGTACATTTCCCTTCTTAGTGAGCCACAGTGTATTGCAGCCCAGAGGAAAGAGTGACGGAAACCCAAAGGCCTGAGTCTGAGACCACAGGGCCTGCGAACGGGAGGCCAGCTCGAGTATCCAAAGATGCTGAATGGCCTGAGTACGCAAGTACAATGTCCTTCTTAGTGAGTCACAGTGTTTTGCAGCCCAGAGTAGCGGAGACCCAAAGGCCTGAGTCTGAGACCACAGGGCCTGAGTAGGGGAGGATCATTGCCAGCTCGAGTACCCAAAGGAGCTGAATGGCCTGAGTACGCAAGTAAAATGGCATTGTCCTTCTTAGTGAGCCACAGTGTTTTGCAGCCTAGAGGACAGAGTAGCAGAGGCCACATAGCCTGAGTCTGAGACCACAGGGCCTGCGAACGGGAGGCCACAAGGCCAGAAAGTCCCAGTGTCCTTCTTAGTGAGCCCAGAGGACAGAGTAGGGGAGGCCACATACCCTGAGTCTGAGACCACAGGGCCTGGGAACGGGAGGCTACAAGGCCTGAGTACAGGCTGTCAAAAGGCCAGCAAGGCAGAGTTCTGCCTCTTCCTTCCCAGCTGTAAAGAGAAACCTCATGAAAAAAACAGTACTGAGACATTAAATCCTTGCACTTGCAGGGAAGGAAAATAATTGGTTGCCTTCTGTGTTGATCTGCCAGACAGTCCTTCTCATTTTATTATGTTTTGTTGAAGAAGGCATTTACCCCCACCACCACCTCAACCCCAACGATTATTCTTGGAATACATCCAGACAAGACACAACTCAAACTTGTTGTCACCTTTTGTGTTGTACATTGTATTTGCTTGAGGAAAGAGTGGCAGAGGCCACATAGCCTGAGTCTGAGGCCTGAGTACAGGCTGCCAAAAGGACAGCAAGCCAGAGGCTCTTCCTTGCCAGCTGTGTGCTGATACGCTGGCAAACTGCCAGCACGTTCCCTTCTCAGTGAGTCACAGTGCTTTGCAGCCCAGAGAACAGAGTAGCCCTTCTTAGTGAATCACAGACTCACAGTCAGAGTATCCACCAAGAACCAAGTCTGGAACTTCCTGACAAACTCTTCTATTTGTTAATGGTAACAGTACGTATGCATACACAAGTACATTTCCCTTCTTAGTGAGCCACAGTGTTTTGCAGCCCAGAGGAAAGAGTGGCGGAGGCCACATAGCTTGAGTCTGAGGCCACAGGGCCTGTGAAAGGGAGGCCACAAGGCCAGCTCGAGTATCTTTGAGAAGCAGAATGGCCTGAGTACAATGTCCTTCTTAGTGAACCACAGTGTTTTGCAGCCCAGAGGACAGAGTAGCGGAGGCCACATAGCCTGACTCTGAGTTTGAGGCCACAGGGCCTGAGTAGGGGCGGCCACAGGGCCTGAGTAGGGGAGGTCAAAAGGCCAGAGTATGGGCTGCCAAAAGGCCAGAGTACGGGCTGCCAAAAGGCCAGAGTAGGGGAGGCCACAAGGCCAGCAAGGCAGAGTTTTGCCTAATCAATCATACCTGTTTTCTAGCACACAAGCACAATGTCCTTCTTAGTGAGTCACAGTGTTTTGCAGCCCAGAGAACAGAGTAGCGGAGGCCATAGCAGCCCCCCTAACCCTAACGCTAACCCCCCTCCCAGTATTCCTGATGAGTTCCCCTCTCGGGTTATCATCGCCAGGTGGAATATCCAAAGGAGACACACCACGAAGCCAGAGTCCTTCTTAGTGGGTCACAGGGGTTTTCAGCCCAGAGGACAGAGTAGGGGAGGCCAGAAGGCCAGACTTTTTGTTGTTGTTGTTCAGTCGTTCAGTCGTGTCCGACTCTTCATGACCCCATGGACCAGAGCTCGCCAGGCCTTCCTATCCTCCACTGCCTCCCGGAGTTTTGTCAAATTCATTTTGGTTGCATCGATGACACTGTCCAACCATCTCATTCTCTGTCGTCCTCTTTTCCTTTTGCCTTCGATTTTTCCCAGCATCAGGGACTTTTCCAGGGAGTCCTCTCTTCTCATGAGGTGGCCAAAGTACTGGAGCCTCAGCTTCAAAATCTGTCCTTCCAGTGAACATTCGGGGTTGATTTCTTTCAGAATGGATAGGTTTGATCTCTTTGCAGTCCAGGGGACTCTCAAGACTCTCCTCCAGCACCACAGCTCAAAAACATCAATTCTGCGGCGATCAGCCTTCTTTATAGTCCAGCTCTCACTTCCATACATCACTACTGGAAAAACCATAGCTTTAACCATCCTGACCTTAGTTGGCAAACTGATGTCTCTGCTCTTTAGTATGCTATCTAGGTTTGCCATTGCTTTCCTCCCAAGAAGCAGGCGTCTTTTTATTTCATTGCTGCAGTCGCCATCTGAAGTGATCAAGGAGCCCAAGAAAATAAACTCTGTCATTGCCTCCATTTCTTCCCCTTCTATTTGCCAGGAGGTGATGGGACCAGTGGCCATGATCTTAGTTTTTTTGATGTTGAGCTTCAGCCCATTTTTTCCACTCTCCTCTTTCACCCTCATTAAGAGGTTCTTTAATTCTTCCTCACTCTCTGCTATTAGAGTTGTATCATCTGCATATCTGAGGTTGTTGATATTTCTTCCGGCAATCTTAATTCCGGCTTGTGATTCATCCAGACCGGCCTTTCTCATGATGTACTCTGCATATAAGTTAAATAGGCAAGGTGACAGTATACAGCCTTGTCGTACTCCTTTCCCAATTCTAAACCAGTCAGTTGTTCCATATCCAGTTCTGACGGTTGCTGCTTGTCCCACATATAGATTTCTTAGGAGACAGATAAGGTGGTCAGGCACTCCCATTCCTTTAAGGACTTGCCATAGTTTGTTGTGGTCTACACAGTCAAAGGCTTTGGCATAGTCAATGAAGCAGAAGTAGATGTTTTTCTGGAACTCTCTGGCTTTCTCCATAATCCAGCGCATGTTGGCGATTTGATCTCTAGTTCCTCTGCCCCTTCGAAATCCAGCTTGTAGTTCTGGAAGTTCTCTTTCCACATACTGCTGAAGCCTGCCTTGTAGAATTTTGAGCATAACCTTGCTAGCATGTGAAATGAGTGCAATTGTGCGATAGTTGGAGCATTCTTTGGCATTTCCTTTCTTTGGGATTGGGATGTAGACCGATCTTTTCCAGTCCTCTGGCCACTGCTGGGTTTTCCAAATTTGCTGGCATATCTTATGCAGCACCTTTACAGCATCCTCTTTTAAGATTTTAAAGAGTTCAATTGGAATGCCGTCACCTCCACTGGCCTTGTTGTTTGCAATGCTTTCTAAGGCCCACTTGACTTCACTTTCCAGGATGTCTGGCTCCAAGTCAGCAATTACGCTATCTTGGTTATCAGGGACATCCAGATCTTTCCAATATAATTCTTCTGTATATTCTTGCCATCTCTTCTTGATCTCTTCTGCTTCAGTTAGGTCCCTACCATTTTTGTCCTTTATCATATCCATCTTTGCACGAAATACCCCTTTAATATCTCCAATTTTCTTGAACAGATCTCTGGTTTTTCCTTTTCTGTTGTTTTCCTCTATTTCTTTGCACTGTTCATTCAAGAAGGCCGCCTTGTCTCTCCTTGCTATTCTTTGGAAGTCTGCATTCAATTTTCTGTATCTTTCCCTTTCTCCCTTGCATTTTGCATCCCTTCTCTCCTCCGCTATTTGTAGGGCCTTGTTGGACAACTCCTTTGCTTTCTTGCATTTTCTTTTCTTTGGAATATTTTTCATTGCAGCCTCCTGTACAATGTTACAAGCCTCCATCCATAATTCTTCAGGTGTTCTGTCCACCAAATCTAGTTCCTTGAATCTATTCTTCACTTCCACTGTGTATTCATATGGGATTTGACTTAGGTTATACCTAACTGGCCCAGTGATCTTCCCTACTTTCTTCAGTTTAAGTTTGAATTTTGAAATAAGAAGCTGATGATCTGAGCCACAGTCAGCACCAGGTCTTGTTTTTGCTGACTGTATAGAGCTCCTCCATCTTTGGCTGCAGAGAACATAGTCAATCTGATTCCGGTATTGTCCATCTGGTGATGTCCATGTGTAGAGTCGCCTTTTGTGTTGTTGGAAAAGAGTGTTTGCAATGACCAGCTTGTTCTCTTGACAAAACTCAATTAGCCTTTGCCCTGCTTCATTTGGAACTCCAAGGCCAAACTTGCCAGTTATTCCTTTTATCACTTGACTCCCTACTTTAGCATTCCAATGTCCTATGATGAGAAGAACATCTTTCTTTGGTGTCAGTTCTAGAAGTTCTTGTAAGTCTTTGTAAAATTGGTCAATCTCAGACTCTTCAGCACCGGTAGTTGGTGCATAAAATTGGATTACTGTGATGTTCAAAGGGCTGCCTTGGAATCGTACCGAGATCATTCTATCATTTTTAGGTTGTATCCCAGCACTGCTTTTCTCACTCTATTGTTGACTATGAAGGCTACTCCATTTCTTCTTTGGGATTCTTGCCCACAGTAGTAGATGTGATAGTCATCTGAACTGAATTCACCCATTCCTGTCCATTTAAGTTCACTGATACCCAGGATGTCAATGTTTATTCTTTCCATCTCACGTTTGACCACATCCAGCTTACCCTGGTTCATAGATCTCACATTCCAGGTTCCTATGCAGTATATTTCTTTGCAGCATTGGACTTTCCTTTCTGTTCCAGGCACGTCTGCAGCTGAGCGTCCTTTCGGCTTTGGCCCAGCCACTTCATTAGCTCTGGAGCTACTTGTACTTGTCCTCCGCTCTTCCTCAGTAGCATGTTGGACACCTTCCGACCTGAGGGGCTCATCTTCCAGCGTCATATCTTTTAGCCTTTTGTTTCTGACCATGGGATGTTCTTGGCAGGGATACCGGGGTGGCTTTCCAGTTCCTACCCCAGGAAGTCTTATTACAGGCCTCATTGTCAGCAGTGTAATTAGCCTTACAATGATGAAAGCACAGTTCAGCCTGTTTTATTTTGTAGCCTCACTGATCAACTGGGACACAAAAGTCGAAATGTGCCCCATTTATAAGATATTCCAGACTGAAGGCCAGACTAGAGGAGGTTGAAGGAGCACCTGGAAGGCATGCTCAAAGCCATGGTGTCCCGGCCCGGGAACCTGACAGGCAGGCAGGTTGGCAGAGGGGCGGGCAGGCAGGGAAGCAGGCAGTCTGGCTTACAGGTATGAAGGCAGGCTTGCAGGGTACCACCCACCCAGGCTAGGGAAGGCACAAAGCCAAAGTGCCAGAAGGGAGGATTGCTTCTGCCTTGGGAGGCCGAGTTTCTCCAACCCAGGAGACCGAGTTGCGTCAA